>JARFIW010001148.1:7081881-8389071 GCA_036346225.1 Platerodrilus igneus
TTTACCAAAAATCATACCCAATAACACATGCTTACAGGGAAGCGGCCCAATACGAAGACTTCTTCTTTGGGGCAATTAAGACTAAATTAACAGATTATGATTCTGATAAAATCAATAAATGGTACCTTATCCATAATAGGATATTATTTCGCAAGGGGTCAACAGACGACTCCAACCCTAAAGTTTGTATTCCAAAATGCCAGATTATTGATATTGTTCTGTCTGAGCACGATGATAGGGGGCATTTTGGTGCTTTGAAATGTTATTTTATATTAAGGAAGCATTTCTATTGGCCCAAAATGCGAGCTACGATTCGTAAGATAGTTGCGGCATGTCAGGCATGTCAAAAATCAAAGATCAATAACAAAAGGTCAAGGGGAGATGCAAAGTGTAATCCCCGAAGAACCATCACAATTAGTTTATTTGAATTTAGTAAGGCCATTTGTGGTTAAAGCAAAGCCTGGCCCGAATGTCTATCCGTTAGAAGGTGAGGATCGCCATGAAGTTGGTAAATATAATATAGTACATTTGAAAAAGTTCATACCGCCATGTACGGAGATCTAAACTCCCTTTTCAAATTGTATTTGGTGTGAATAATTTAGTTGTAGGCAATATCGTATTATAGGATTAGATATTAAAGTAACGTCAATGTTCTCTGTTTACTTTAATAGGGGGATGATGTAGCGTACCCAATATTTTATAGGATAGTTTGAACCTAATACAGTGGATTAGGTAGGGTATATAAGTAGGAGTTTGAGATTGTGTAGGATAGCCGCACGGAAAAGGGGAGTAATCGCTGGTCTTTCATACCGTGAAGGTGTTGCTTAAAGCGACACGTGGGTTTGTTTGCGACTATTTAGTCTATTTGTGTAAAATCACTGCATTGTAATTATAATTAGCGCTATTAAATAAGGGTGACAAAGTGCACGGAGCAAAGTAGGTTGCGTGGCAGTGAATACAGTAGTGCAAAAACAAGAATTAAATTTTTGCTTGAAGTAGAGGCTCCCTGCTACTACAATTTGCAAGAAGTCGCTGCGTAAGACGATTACTGTAAACATCAACCCACCTGTCCTGGACTTGAAATACAGATAAGTTTTTATATTGTTTAAGATTATTTTGCTTGAATTCAGAGAAACCGCATTAATGTTAGTAGAGATAGACGTCAAGCCTGTATTAGCTTAATGTTGTAGTAACGATATCCGGGGTTGACTGCCGAGTTTGATTGAAATTGATGTGCAACGCTTAGTGGTTGCTATTATTTAAGTTTATTTGGTAGTAATTAGGTTAGATAGCGACAAACGTTAGTTTGATTCGTTGACAGTTAAATAGTAATAATTTATAATAATTAACGAAGGTTCATTAAATTTATAAGAATATTTTTTCTTTTTCATTAAAACGAAATCGACACTTGTGGATTTTCTTTAGTTCAGAAGCGTATGTTTTCTTAACAGTTATCATCGAGAACCCCGCCCAGCTGTGCATAGGCGGGCCTTTTATAACTATAAGTCTCCTCGGGGGTTAGTGGTTTAATGTTTGCAATTTTTTGCTGGAATCCTAAGTCTGCTTTTATTTATACTAACGGATGCCCATTTTTATAAGTTAAAATTAATTTTAATCATTTACTAAAAATATAGATTCTAGAAATCAATAAATAAAGACTGTGCTTGCTTTCAGTATACAATTTCTGGAGCACAGTTAACCTAGCCTCTACGATTTCAGATTGTGCTGATAATGCTAGCGCAGCTTAATTATATCCACAGTAACCCAGCACACACGTTTCAAGAGCATGCGTATCAAAGTTATTATATTTAAGTGACTAAAGTGGATTGATGGGGTGGGGGTTAAACCAACGTTAGCCCCCAATGCTGGAGGAAGTTAAATATACCATTGGGGCAGAGCTAGTGCATCTTAAGGAATAGGTAGTGCACCCTAAGAAATAGCTAGCGCGGCCAACAAAACTATTATGAAAGCTTTTTCTGGTAGAACTGAATTAACATTATACTCCTTCCATGTTAAAGCAACTAAGTATTACTAGTGGCACAAATTACCTAAGGCTATCGCAACCTAGTGCACTCCAAGAAATAAATAGCGCACCACGAGAAATAGCTAACGTAGGGAATAAAGCTATAAGGCAGTTTTTTTCTGGTAGGACTGAAGTAGCGTTATACACCCCATGAGAGGCAGCTAAGTTATACTATTGGCAGAAGTTACTTAAGGCTATCGCAATTTAGCGCACCTCAATTAATAGCCAGCGCACCTTAAAAAATAGCTAGCACAGGCAGACAATTATATTATGGAAGCTTTTTTCTGGCATGACTAAATTGACATTAAACTCTATCCATGTAGGAGCAACTAAATTGTGCTGATTTCACAGATTACTTAGAGCTATCGCAACCTAGCGCACTTCGAGAAATAGCTAGAACTCCTTAAGAAATAATTAGCGCAGACAACAAAGCTGTATTATGAAGGCTTCCTTCTTGTAGGTTTGGATTAACGTTAGACTCCCATGATGTTGAAGGAACCAAGTTATACTGCTCATACAGATTACCTACGGCTATCGCAAGTTAGGGCATCCCAAGAAATAGTTAGCACAGCCAACAGACCTACAATATGGTAGCTTTTTCCTGTTAAGACTGAATAAACCAGTCCTCCCATATTGAAACGACTAAGTTAGCTATTCCTCGGAGTGCGCTAGCTTGTTTTTGGGTGGCACTAATCCTAAGCCATTTGCGATAGAGGTGCAACTGAGTTGTTCAACATTAGAGGAGTCTAACATTAAAGCAGTTTTATTAGAAAGAACTACCATAATACAGTTTCTATGCATGCGCTTGCTACTTCTTGGGATGCGATAGGTTGTGATAACCCTATGTACTTTGTACTAGCAGAAGAACTTTGTTATTTGGACATAGGAGAAACCTTACGTTAATTCAGTCCTAACAGAAAAGTAATAATACAGGTATACATGCCCACCTCTATCTATAGATATCAAAGACAAAAGTATATGAGAATTTAATAATTACGGGGATTTCAACGCAGTGGTAGATGAGGCTAAAGAAAGAGTGGTAGTACGTTTATTTGGTTTAAGCACGAGAATTTTGCGACAAGAACAATTTAATCATCACAAACACATTATTTCAACATCATGCTAGAAGACAATGCACGTGAAAGATGTCAGCAGATTTAGGAAGATATCAAATAGATTACATTCTTGATAGACGAAGGTTTAAGAATCAAGTTAAAGATTGTAGAAGGTACGCAGAAGCAGATATAGACACTGACCGCAACATTGTTTTCATGCTCTTAAATTTAAAAATTTGAGAAAAAGGAACGAACGAAGAAGGACACTTTGATTTTGAGAAACTAAAAAACAAAAATATCTACGAAAGATTTGAAAAAAGTCAAATGAATTGTTGAAGGATATCGAGAAAATTTCTGCTACTAAGGAAATAGAAACAGAATGGAATCCAGCTTAGACATGGCGTCCAGAGATATTCTGGGGTATACACAAAAAGAAAATAAAAAACCACAATAACATAGGATATTTTGAATTTAATAGAAGAAAGACGAAAATACGAAAACAGATCGTGCGAAGCTGGGAAACAGAGATACAAAGCCATAAAATAGAAAGTTAAAGAGCAATAGATTGATGAAAAATGAAAAGAGGTACACATTAAGATGTAAATAAGAAAGATCGACAAAGCACACAAACTAATTAGAAAGAATTTTAGAGATATAAAACCATTTAGCAAAAGTATAAGGAACACGAAAGGAGATATCATTATAGAAAATGTAGAGAACGTGATTAAATAGCAAGAATATATACAGAATTTATATGCAGAAGAGGAACTAGTAGCACTATAACAGGAATCAGACATTCAAAACGATGACTTGAGATAGGCTATACTTAGAAATGAGTTTGAATTAATATTAAAGGGTTTGAATTAGCATTTAATGCCTGAAAAATGGTAAGGCATCGGATATAGATAAAGTGCAAGCAGAAACTCTAAAAGCCGCTGGACAATCAGTAACAGAATGTCACTTCCAACTTGTAAGCTATATGTATGAGACAGGAGATATACCCAAAGATTTCAAACGTATAATATCATAGTCACTATACCAAAAAATAAGTTTTACAGCACACGTGTCAAAAATATTAACTAGAATTGTACAAAGACGGATGGAAAATTGGGGTGAAAAAATCCTAGGAAAAGATCAATTTGGGTTTAGGCGAAACGGCAGTATCACGAAAGACTATTTTAGCTCTGAAGGTAGTAATGCAGAAGATGATAGCAAAAGGAGAAAGCGTGTATATAGGGGTTGTAGATCTGGAAAAGGCATTACACAATATAAAAGAAAAAAAGAATGGAATGAGTTTTAGAGATAAACGAATGGTACATAGCTTATACAAGGATCAAACAGCGGTAATAGAATTAGAGCAGGAAAGTAGAAAAGTAAATATTAGGAAAGGGGTGAGACAGGGATGTACCTTATCCCCATTAATTTTTAACTTGTACATTGAAGAGGCAATGAATACTGTCAAATGCAGGAAGACTTTTGGAATTATTATGCAGGGCCAAAAGATCGATATGTTTAGATTTGTAGATGATATAGTGGTATTAGCATCTAGCAGAACAGTTAGAAGCATCTCTTACTGAAGTGGAATGAGTTCTAACAGAGGGACCCGTTGTGAAAATTAACAAAAATAAAGCTAAAGTCCTAGTATGTAAATGAGGGGAAAATAAATCAAAAACAAAATACTAATGGAAAACGATAACTTATAAGACATTAAGGATTTCTAGTACCAAGAAAGTCAAATAACGCAAGATAGGAAAAGCGCAAAAGATATAAAATAAGGATTAGCACAAGGTCTTGCTACATTTAACATGTTCTTGCTTTGAAGCGCGATTTGAATTTTTGAATAATGCAATTATGATTGCTGCATTAAATAGAAAAAAAATTTATTTTATTACAAAACTTGACATTTTACATATTTCATTGACGTTTTTCATAAACTACTATTTTTTATATTATATGCATAAATAAGAAGGCTAAACATGCCCCCGGCTTTGAAAGGCTTGACTTTCAATAAACTTAATCACTTGGTTCTGTGTCCAGCGGGAGTGGGCATATTTTGGCAAATGAACGACGGATGTTACCATTGGTTGTATATATATGGTGGCCACTCTTGAAATACCATCGGTACCAGGATGCAATGCAACGTTGTTCCGAGTTTCCATCGTGGAGGTTAATTATCTTCCTTTATTAGCACCAACGTACCCGTCTTCAAATCTAAACGATGAAATAGCCACTTCGTGCTGCGTTGGAGTTCTGAGACATATTCCTTGCTCCACCTCTCCCAAAAATGTTGGTTGCATGGATTGAATGACTTGAAATGTAGAAAGGCGTGAACCAGGAATAGAATTTAGGTCGGTATCAGGCATCGCAGTCATTGTTTGGCCAATAAGAAAGTGAGCCGGTGTTAAAGAGTGCAGGTCGTTCGGAATAGAAGATAGCGGGGTTAAGGGACGTGAATTAAGGATTGCCTCGATTTGAATAAACAAAGTAGGTAACTCCTCGTAAGTTAAAACCGAATTGCCCGTAACTCTTTTTAGATGGTACTTTACTGACCGCACACCGGCTACTCACAGTCCTTCGAAGTGAGGAGAATGTGGGGGAATAAAATACCAGCGCATTCCTTCATGTGCACATGTCTATAAAATAATCGTATTTTGACTAGTTAAGAAATTGCTGAATTCCTTCAAGGCAGAGGTCGCACCAACAAAATGTGTGCCATTGTCCGAGTAAATGTCAGAAGGCTTGCCTCAGCGAGCAAAAAACTTGTTTAACGAATGAAAAAATAAATTTGTAGATAGGTCGGTGACGAGTTCAAGATAAACAGCCTTAGTGGAGAAATAAATATATAAGCTGAAATAGGTCTTTGTAATTTTGCAGCCTCAACCCTTGCGATCTTTTATCGCAAACGGGCCTACATAGTCGACACCAACTGTAGTAAAGGGGGAAGCGGCCGGAACGCGAGAAACTGGTAGGTCTCCCATGATGGGATTAGTGGGTTTTGAGGAAAATCTAAAACATTTCATGCACCCATGAACAACTTGTTTCGAAAGTTTGCATCCCGAAGTAATCCAATATTGTTCCCTAACAGTGGAAAGTAACAATTGAGCAGCTGCATGAAAATGCTTCACATGCTCATGTAACATAATTAAAGAGGAAGGTTGATGTTTCCTGGAAAGCAAAATAGGATGGCGTTTTTCAATGTAATCCAAATTGCGAATCCTACCTCCTACGCGAATGACTTTATTAGTATCTAGAAAAAGATGTAGACTTGCAATAGGACTTGAAGAATTAACTACCCGATCGCACTTGAGGTCGTTAAATTCATTTGGGAATGTCTCAGATTGTGACATTCGAACTAGATGATTCATCGAGTCATTTAATTTCTTGGAGCTTACGGGACCAAAGTACCTCAAGGAATTCGGATTGCGGCAATTGTGCACAAAGCGTAGGCAATAGGCTACGACTGCTATTATGAGTCGTTTCATGTTTGAATGCTCTGTCACAGCGAAAAGATCTTTGCAAACGTTATGAAAGCACACAGTTTCCTTCTTAAAGTTTGGAAGAGTCGAAGATGTGGGAATAGTAAAAGGCCATATAGTTGCACTTTCATGTAACCATTGAGGACCGTTCCACCACAAAGATGAATTAATGAGTTGATTTGGAAAAACGCCCCGTGAGAGCATGTCCGCTGGATTATCCTTTGTTGAGACGCGACGCCACTTGCATTGAAAGGCCAGTTTTTTAATCTCGGCAACGCGATTACAAACAAAGGTTTTCAGAAGATAAGGTGCTGTGTTCAACCGTCCGAGTACTATTGTGGAGTCAGACCACAAAACACATTGCGATAATTGTATGCTCAATGCCTTACGAACACATTCATGGAGTCTGGCCAGTAAAGTGGCTGCACACAGTTCTCACCTTAAAGTGGCGAGGGGCCTTAAATGCGCAATCTTGAATTTAGCACACACTAGATGGACCTGAACAATACCTTTGGAATTAGTGGACTTCAGGTAAATGCATGCACCGTACCTGTGGACGGATGCATCAAATGAATCCATGTAATTCAACTTCTGTTGAACATTGGACGTATAACTCGAAGATCGTTGAGAACTGGCAGGTCTTGTGACAGTAAATTCCATTTTTCTTTTAGGTGGTTCGGAAACGGGTCATCCCACAACAACTTCTCCACCAAAGTTATTAAAGCAGTATTTTCGCCACAATGGTACAAGAGCCCAAGAGGGTCAAAAATGTGCGAGATGCTTGAAAGAATGATTCGCTTGGTGATATTTTCTTGAGTTAAATTCGAAATTGAATAAATGAGATAATCGCTTCGAAAAGACCATAGCCATTTTAGAGTGCTCGTGTTATCGTGAAAACTAAACTGATGAATTCCCGGGTGAATATCTATCTCACGGATCTGACATAATGTTTGCGCATCTTTGATATCCACTTGCGTAATTTGAACCCATCTCGTAAGCAAACCTCACCCAAGGTGCCACAAATGGATTAAGCCGATTGTATGGAGTCGCAACCGGTCACTAAATCATCTACATAGAAGTCTTCCTTTATGATTCGACATATGTTTGAAAGATAATCTTTGCACTCAATACCAAGCCGAACCACACTTCGAATGGCTAGAAAGAAAGCAGAAGCTGTTCTATATGTTACGGTGTTTAACTTAAATGTTTGAAGTATGGAATCTGGGGACGGTCTCCAAAGAAATTTTTGAAGTGGTCTTTGCACGGGATCAATTTGGATTTGGCGCTACATTTTCTCAATTTCGGCAGAGATAGCATACTGATATTTCCTAAATCGAAGTAAAGTTGAGAAAAGGTCTTGCTGTATGATAGGACCAACCATTTGTAGACTGTTTAAAAAGCACCCAGAAGTGGTTTCTGCGGAGCCATCAAAGACTACCCGTAGCTTAGTAGTAAGACTTACTTCTTTTAATACTCCATGACGGGGTAAATAATCAGAAGTTTCATTAAAGTTGGATTTGACTTTAGTCGTATGGCCTAGGTCTTCGTATTCCTTCATAAAGGATTCGTAATGCTCACTCAAACGGTCGTTTGCTTGAAGCCGTTTTGCTAGTGAAAAGAAACGTGTAGTGGCCATTTGCAGAGAATCGCCTAAAAACGTTGGGGCCTGTTTGAATGGTATTGACACGACAAACCACCTATCAGGAGCATGTTCTGTATTTTGAATGAAAAGGGCTTCGCACGCTTTCTCTTCTTGAGATAATGCCCTTTCTGTGGGAAATTGTTCAATTTCCCAGAACGTATAGAACTGAAATTGCAAGTCAAGACATTGGGATATGTGACGCTGAACTTCGCTTTCGCTGTTGCCAGGAAGAAGACCACCGATCACCCAACCAATTGCCGTTTTTTGGAGACACGAAAGTTGAGTGCCTAGACGTATTTTCCCTTTACGCAAGATATTCCAGGATTCTGATGAGCCTATAAGGATATCGATTTCTCCTGGCATGCCGTAAGAAGAATCTGACAAATTAATGCCATCTGGGATGTGAATATCCCTAGTGTTTACATAAAATCCAGATAGAGCGTTAGTAAATAGGGTATATATTTACCAAACAATAGAAGGGGAACCGAACTGTATATAACCAGAAAGAGCAGCGGCTATATTCGAAGACAACAAACATAGAAACAAGCACAAAAGTGTTGGAAGCATATGTGTGGAGCACAGCACTGTACACCTCTGAAATAGGGACAGTAGGAGAAGCAGGCAGGAAAAGGAAGAAGCGTTTTGGAATGTCATGCTTCAGATGTATGATGATGGTACTTTGGACAGATAAAGTTATTAACAAAGACGTTATATAAATAATAGGGGAATAAAGGTATCAGTGGAAACAATACAAATCCAATAGGAGAAATAGAAAGATAGGATACATTCTAAAGCATTTTTGGGGAATAGTGCGGGCTATATTCCAAGCGTATATAGGAAAAAGGAGAGGTGAATATAGACCTAGATCAGACTATTCTACGCAGATAGTGAAAGATGCAAACTGTGGAAATATCAGGGAAATGTGTAGGTTAGTTCAGAATATGATACAAAAAGGAGGTACGCGTCTAACCAGTTACAGGACTGAAGACTTAATGATGATGATGAATCTGTAATTAACTGTGTTGAAATATTTTAGGACTCTTTCTGTATTCGGGTTTGATATTGAGATGCTGAAGTAAACAAGGACGTGAAATAGACAATGCTGCAGAAATAGGAATTTATTACTGCTCCCTTTGATATTCGTTACGCGTCTGATAGACTAGATCGTCAGGTGCTCGTGCCACGGTCTATCATACATGGCACTTTTGTAATTAATATTACGTTTTGCTGCATGGCCTTCTCTAACATACATACATACAACTTCGTTGGTTATAAAATTGCCTGCAGTTTATCTGTAGTCAATCTACTGGGGTTAAAAATCAATTAATTCTTCTTAAACTCAAAGTACACTACAAACCGAAAATTTTATGCGTTCCCAGTTTTTTCCAAAACCTGCTAGTTTTTGGTATAAATATTTTACTCTTTTGTAAAAAATTTTTGTTTTTATCTCTGCTGTTGAAACTCATATCTTTTAGTAAATATTTAAAGTTTATAGTAGAACCAGAAACTTTTCCAAAGTCTTTTACTGACGACTGACATATTATTTACTTAAATTTTAAATTTACGATAATTATCTGAAAATTTTCTCAGAATTGGTTCTCCTTTTTAATGACTTCTAATTGTCGTGCAGATTATTAACTCATAATAGATAATATTAAGGGAATTTCAAAGAGGGTGGAAAAAGAATGAACTAGTATTCCTCTCTATGATCCTAATAGTTAAAGATACCGTGTCATCGTAATCAATAACGTAAAAAGAAACAAGCGTGATCATTAAATCCAAGGATCGTATGTATGTATACTTAAATGTGTCTTCATTCATGCAGAGCTAACAGAACGACTGGAGCCAAGAAACAAAGACGATGTAAAGAAATGCGTGTAAATGCAAAATAATCCGCGTATAATAAAGATAGCGCGTAACTTTGCAGCATAAAGAACGATGCAGATACAGACTAGGATTGTTATGTTGTGTACAACCAAGAACGAACTACCGAATAAATATTAGAGATACAATCATCCCGAAAGAACATGCTCCCGATTGAAATAGCCTGTATTTTCAAAGCCACCCGGCCAAAGATCGCATCGCGGTAATGAAACCTTCCTTCATTAACACGGACCGCTCTTTTTCGTCCTTATCTTAGTTACTTTAATTTGCTATTATTATTCACGTCTAAATAAATGACCGCATACTCATTATGGCAAGATTCTCGGTCACGACTGTCTCTGTCTTTAACGTTTCTTGGCTTTTATTTTACTAATGCAGCTCTAAATAATTCCAAGTATTGTGTGGCAAACTTGCAGAACGCACGACAAAAATTAAAACTGTATTTGAAGTTTGTCACTGTCAGTCAGCGTAGCCGGTCCGAGAAACTTTCCATCTCATTACTGACATTTAGAGAAATTGTGATTTTGTATACTTGCTAATAAGAGTGTGAAACTAAGACGAGTGGCATCATAATACTAGATGCACGACAGCTGTCCTGGCACAACACACATATTTGAATATAATAAAACAAAAATTTGAAAAACAAAAATAAACAAAAAATGCGAATATCTTGAAATTTTTTAAATCTCGAGCCCAATAAGTGGCAAAGCAGACATACAAAACTCAGTAATATATATATATATAGTCTTATAAAGTGATTCATAAGCAGCACGCATATTAAACACCAGCTTATAAATATACACATACATTCTGGTCATGACAAAAAATAAGTTACATACGCACTAGGTTCGTCTACAATCATGGATTCAAATATTTAAGTCACTTGTAAACATACTGGTGGAGTACTAATGGCTATACACTCTTCCATTGGGACTACGCTACTTTCTGGTAGTAACAGTTTACAATTCGAAGACCTTTGGGTTAGGTTGACTTTGGGCAGAAAGGTATTAATTATCTGCGGAGCTTATATTCCACCCAACGCAGATATGCTGGGGTATGAAGCTTTTAGTTATACTACAGGAAACCACCGTGAAAATTATCCCCTGGAATTATCACCAGGAATTACTTGGCATAAGAAGGAAAATTGCATGGTTCCAAGCGGTAACTTAACACCAAAGGAAAAGCTTTTTACTGATAACATGTTCCACCTAGATTTACTTTTTAGTGATGATTTATTAATTGTACAACTAAGTGCTACCTCTTTTATTTTAAGCAAAGTTGATGTCTACCCTACATGTGATTTTTCAATGCGCCACCCTAGAAAATTTGGAATTTTTCAGAACCCTTGCTGTTCCAAGCAAGGTAGGGATTTTTATTTATTTATTTATTTGTTCCAACGTTTCAGTAGTCTGCTTTCTGAAATTTAAGCAGACCTGGCTTCCCCACAGAAAGTAACCATCATTTGTTATGTGTGTATGTTTCGGGGGGGGGGGGTGTATGTGTGTGATGTTGGTCCGTGTTACGTTCTCCCTCTAGGACCAGGACCATCGGCAGCCGGATATCCCAATCGTCAAGGAAGAACTCACAACGGATATTGCCTTGTCAGTCCGGACCATCGGCAGCCGGAAATCCAGATGTTGAAAAGGCAATGTAAGTGTGTGAATGGTGTTTTGTGTTTGCACAGTGCATATGAGGTGTTTTGTGTATTTGTGTGTGTGTGTGTGTGTGTGTGTGTGTGTGTGTGTGTGTGTGTGTATGTGTGTGTGCGTGTGTGTGTGTGTGTGTGTGTTTATGTGTGTGTGAAGTGTGTTTGAAATGTTAATTTGTGTTTATGTTTGCCCAGGTTACTAAAAGGTTGGATTGAATTAGTATAATTTTGTACATGTTTGAACTTATACTATTACATAAATAAAAAATTAGGTTCTTTCAGAGGAAAGGATTTGTTTGCTGTATTGTTTGCCTCAGGTATGTGAAAGTTCTTAAAATTTACCGTTAGTTAAAAAGAAAAGAAATTCCCTATTCTACTACTTAAAGTTAACTTATACTACTACTGTTGGTTATTATTTGTTAGAGACAAGGTTGCTAATATGTAAAAGCATGCAAATTCTACATATTAGGCGGTTGGATCGTTTCAAAGTCGGGTTGATGGTTTGATCTTGTTGCTTCTGGTCGTCAAGAGCAGAGCTCCTGGAATTTCAGGATATCGGTCTCCAGTTTTCGGGGCAGAGCCTCGGTTCGAGGAGAGGTGGTACTTTTATGTCTCTCTCCGGATAGTTTTGTTTGTGTCTTTTATCCGTCAAGATAACGGTGGTGGATGAGTGCCGTGGTTTTTTGTGTGAGTGCATATAAGTGTGCAAAAAGGTTTTCGTTCCAAATCATCTGGTGTAGGGTCTTGTTTAATAATGTTTGTCTATGTGCGTAGAGGTACGGTTGTAAGTCATTACACTCGAATACTGTATGTTCCGGTGTTCCTATTTCTCCGCACGTGCATATGTTGTTGTCAACTAAGTTTATGCGTTCTCTGTATGTTGGATATGGTCCGTGGCCAGTTAGGTAATGAATAAATCCCCGACTGGGCACCAGGTAATTGGCTTTAAGGCGGTCTTTAATATTTGGGATCATTGCGTATACCCTTCTACCGGTTGTGCTTTGATCCCATCTTGTCTGCCATTCTGCAAGTATGTAGTTCTTTATTTCCGTCTTTGTCGTGGGCAGTTGGTTTGTGTTTAAGATGCGTTGTAGTTGTTGGTTGTCATTGTGTGTAAGATTGTACATTGCAGCTCGCTGCTTTACTACTAGGTCCAAGGGCATAGTTCCCACCAGTACATGAAGTGCATCATGTGCGGTAGTCCCATAAGCCCCCGTCAGTCGCAGCAAAACACTTCGTTGTGAACTGTTAATTTTTTGTCTAGGTTTGATTGTGTTAAGACGATGTTCCCACGCGCTCGCGGCGTATGATACCATAGCACCGAGTACACTGTTGAGATATAGCCTTACACAGTTAAGTGGTATCTTATAAGTCCTTTGGGTCAGCGTTGCAATGTTCTGCATTGCAGAAGTTGCACTTGCACAGACGGTGTTTATATGTGCAGAGTAATTCTGTTTTTCGTCTAATGTTAAGCCCAGATATTTTGTATTTTGTGTTCTACTTATATTTACACCGTCTAGTTTGATGGTGGGACCCTTGCCAGGGTTCCCTTCATCACAAGGTATGTAGTTTTTGTGGTGTTATGGTCATTTTGCTGGTTTTGCACCAACTTTGTGTATGGGTAATGGCAATGTTAGCTTTACGTTCGATTTCCCTTCTAGAATTGCCTTCAACCACCAGCAAGATGTCGTCGGCGTATGCAATCGTCGACATCACTTCGTCAACAGTGTCCAGCTTTTCCAGGAGTTCATCCATTACAATATTCCAAAATAGGGGCCCGCATATGGACCCCTGCGGGCAACCTTTATTTGTATGTTTGGTAATGCTCTCCGTGCCTTGTAGAGTTACATACATGTCCTTGCAGTAGCTCCTGAAAGAGTAGTATAGTTGTGATGGACAGTTTATGGTTGTAAGTCTTGTAAAAAGTGAAGGCCACCAAAGGTTATTAAATGCGCGTTCTATGTCAACTAATATTAATAGGACGTATTTTTTGTGTGATTGCTTGATGGTTTGTATTGCTTGGTTTATGTTCAAAAGACATATGGGTTGGTAAGAGCCCGGTTGTTTAGGGTCTTTACCTTTCCCTTTAGGGATAATCACGACATTCGCCTGTTTCCAGATGTTCGGAAAAACATTGCTGTTAGCGTCGGTGTTAATTTATCTTGTAGCGCTATGCCAATTTCCGCATGAATTCCGTCCGGTCCAGATGCGCTCCTTCTCTTCGATTGGCATAGTTCGTATCTCACTTCGTCTTCTGTGAAAGGATCTAAGTTGTCGTCTTGTCTGTTCCAGGGTCGGTTACCTACGTGGTTTTTGTCAATTACTTCTTGTCGTCTGAGTCGTTGTTCGTTAGTGTCGTCTTGAACGTTGTCATCAGGCAAAAGTGTTTATAATAGTAGTGTCGCAGTTTCACCTCAGTCTTTTGTGTATATACCGTCTTGTTTTATTAAACTCGAATAAGTCATCGGTGGTTTGATTTTACCCTGAGTGATTTTATAGGGTATTCCCCAGGCGTCAGTTTGTAAGTGTGTTTCCACGAATAATTCCCATGACCTCCTCTTCATGTCAGTCAGTTCTTTTTGGTATATGTCTTTTAATTGTCGATAATTTGTTAGGTGGTATGCTCTCTCGGCCGGTGTTAGGGAGTTTTGGTAGCTTTTTCTCGTTCGCTGTGTTTCCTTTTTTAGGTTTTGTAAGCGTCTTGTCGATTAAGTTGTCTTTGTGTGTCGTGTTTTCCGTTGTTTTGGGAGCACTTGCTCCATTGTGCGTCTAATTGTGTTGGTGAGTAGTTTTGTATACTCGTGAACATTTTCATCTGATCTTATATCTTTTGGGGGGTACAAATGTGTCCCTCAGTTTGTTCCAATTTGCATTTCGTATTTTGTATCGTTGTACTTTGGTGAAATTTTGTGGTGTGTCAAATGGCCTGGTTGTCATGTCAATGTTGAACATGATTAGGTTGTGGTCACTAACAGTTTGGTGTTCTAATACCTGCCAGTCTTGTATGTAGTTGTACCCCGGCCCATTTGTCAGTGTAACGTCTATGTTTGTTCCTGTTCCTGCATGGGTGTTGTATGTGGATGGGTTATTAGGAAGGTTGATTACTTCGAGTTGTAGTTCGTTAATCAAGTTTTTGACTTGCAACAGCCTACTCTATCATGAATTTACTACTGATGAGATACGCAGGAAAATGCTTGATTTAGATATCAATAAAAAATGTGGTCCTGATGGTATACCTCCGCTAGTTTTAAAAAACCGCAATTCATCATTGGCGAATCTTACTAGTAGACTATTTCAGCGTAGCTTTGACACATGTACTTTTCCAAAGGTTTGGAAGATCTCGACACTCTTTCTGTATTTAAATCTGACAACAGGTTCGATGTTAATTATAGAGGTATATCACTGCTGTCCATTCTTCCCAAAATTATGGAATCCATACTTACGGTTGAACATTTTTGAAATCTTAACAAATTATAACAGTTCAGCAACATGAATTTTTCAAGGGCCGGTCTACTGCCACTAATCTTACTGTATTTCATGAGTTTTTAACACACAATTTACAACTGGGACTTCAAATCGATGTCACATATACCGATATGAGCAAAGCATTTGACAGTATCAGTCGCTGGTTGCCAATGCTAAAATTAGAAATGCTTTGTATCATCATCGGTAGGTCTTTAGTCCTGGAACTGGTTAGACGCGCACCCTCATTGCTTCCTATTTTGAACTAACCTACACATTTACCTGTAATTTGCACAGACTACATCTATCACTATCAAATTTAGATCTACATCTACCTCCCATTTCCTATCTCTGCTTATAATATATCCCATACTATTTCCAAAAATTGCATTAAAACGTATTCTGCCCTTCTACTTCTCCTATTTTTTTCCACACATATCTTTATTCCCCTACTATATCTATAACCTCATTATTATTAACTTTGTCTGTCCATGCTATCATCCTCATACATCTGAAGCACAACATTCCAGAAAGCTTCTATTTCTTTCTGTCTGCTTTTCCTACTACCCCTATTTCTTAGACATACTGCGCTGTGCTCCACATATATGCTTTCAGCAATTTTCTTCTTGTTTCTATGTTTGTTGTTTTTGATCATAGCCGCTGTACTTTCTTATTAGATGCAGTTCGGTCCCCTTCTATTATTTTACAATAATATACCTTATTTCCTCGATATTCAGTGGTTGTGAAGGGGAGGTCCCGGGTTCAAATCCCGACACAGTCCGCTTGAAAAATGTCAAGCGAGCATTTTTCACAAAAATACACCCTCGTTCGGATGAGAGGTAAAATGGAGGTCCCGTGTGTGAGTGGTGTCACGCACGTTAAATATCCTTACCTAGCTTGGAACAGCAAGGGTTCGGCAAAATTCCAAATTTTCCAGGTAAAAAAAACTCGCTTCCTGGCCAATGTAGTATCTTAAGGTGGAGCATTGGAAAAAACACATATAAGGTTGTGAAGGGGGTGTGAATACTACGCCCATTGTCCCGGGTTGGAATCCCGACACGGTACGCTTGAAAAATGTTAGGCAAACAGTTTTCACAAAAATGCGCCCTCGTTCGGATGAGAGGTAAAATGTAGGTCCCGTGTGTGTGTTGTTACGCACATTAAAGATCCCTACCTTGCTTGAAACACCAAGGTTTCGGCAAAGTTCAAAAGTTTTCAGGTAAAAGCAACTCGCTTACTGGCCAAAGTAGTACCTTTGGGTGGAGCATTGGAAAATCACATGTAAGGTGTGAAGGGGGCGAACCAGCCTGTGGCTGCCAAATTCCCCAGCACTTGAACAGTTGCCGACTTAATATTTCTTCCAATTCCTTTCGCACAATCAACATTAGTTGAAAATATTTCAGAACCAACACCTGTAGTTGTTTATAATATTCATCAGATTTATGTGCACTTATTTTTACGTCATTAGGTCTTTTTTCGTCTCGAAACTGGTTGGATGCGTACTTCCACTTACTTATATTCTGAGCTAGCCTACATAGTTCTCTGAAATTCCCACACAGCAGATATACAGCTCGGTTCCCCTTCTATTGTTTTCTAATTGCATGCCCTATTTCACCGAGATTCAGTAGTATGTAAAGGGGGTTAAGCAGTCTGTGGTTGCCAAGATACCCCAACACTTAGACATTTGCCGAATTAATAGTTTTCCAATAAATCCTTTCACATAATTAACATTATTCGAGAATGTTGCACAACAAATACCTGTAGTTGCTTATAATAATCATCATGTTTAGATACAGTTATTTTTTTCGTCATTAGTTTTTTCATCTTGGGAATAGTTAGACGCGTACTTCCATTGATTTCTATTCTGAGCTGGCATACACATTTCTCTGAAATTCCCACAGTCTACATCTTTCACTATCTGTGTGCAATAATCTAAGCTAGGTCTACCTCTACTGCTTTTTTCCTATCTCTGGTTCTACTATTTTCTATCTCTCCTATTTTTTATCGTTTTCTACGTATTTCTTTCTTCCCCTACCATTTTTAGTACCTCTTTCTTCTTAACTTTGTTTGTCCATGATATCTTCATCATATGTCTGTAGCACCACATTTCAAAGGCTTCTACTTTTTTCTTGTTCGCTTGTCCTACTGTCCAGGTTTCACAGCCGTACAGAGCTGTGCTCCATACATATGTTTTAAGTAAACTTTTCCGTGTTTCTATGTTTGTTGTTTTTGAACACAATAGTTGCTTTTTCTTGTTAAATGTAGCAGGGCCTAGTGCTAATCATTGTTTTATATTTTTTGCGCTTTTCTTATCTTGTGTTATTTAACATCCTAAGTAGCAGAAATCCTTAACCTCTTGTAAGTTCTCGATATCTACTTGTATTCTAGTTTTTGATTTATTTTCCCCTCTTTTGTATACTAGTACTTTAGTTTTATTTTTGTTAATTTTCATACCGTATCTCTCTGTTAGAACTGTTTCCATTTTATTAAAAACTCTTTTTTGCTAGATGCTAATACCGCTATATCATTTGCAAATCTAAGCGTATAAATCTTTTGTTCCTTCATAGTAATTCTAAATGTTTTCCTGCATTTGACAGTTTTCATTGCCTCTTCAATCTACAAGTTGAAAATTAATGGGAATAGGGCATATTCCTGTCTCACCTTTTTCCTAATATTAACTTCTCTCTACGTTCCTGCAACAATTCTATTACCACTGTTTGCTCTTTGTATAAGCTATGTACTATTCGTCTGTCCCTATAACTCATTCCAATCTTTTTAAGTATTTCGAACATTTTTTTCTATTTTATATTGTTGAATGCTTTTTTCAAATCTACAAATCCCATATCACACTTCCCCTTTCTCTATTGTTTTCTGCATTATCACCTTCAGAGCTAAAATAGCTCCCGTGTTCCCCTGTTTCGCTTAAACTCAAATTGATCTTCTCCTAGTATTCCTTTAGCTCGTTTTTTCATTAATCTTTGAACAATTTTACTTAATATTTCTGACACGTGTGCTGTCAAACTTATGGTTCGAAAATTTTCACATCTATCCCCGCCTCTCTTTTTTTTAGTAAATTTACTATGATGTTACGTTTGAAACCTTTGAGTAACTCGCCTGTTTCATACCTTAGAAGTTCAAAGAGACCTTCTGTTACTGCTTGTCCAGGGACTTCTAGAGCTTCTGCTTGCACCTTATCTGTATCCGGCGATTTACCATTTTCAGACCCTTTAATGCCAATTCAAACTCATCTCTAAGTATAGGATATCCTAAGTCATCATTTTGAATGTCTGATTCCTGTTCTAATGCTCTTAGTTCTTCTCCTGCATATAAATTTCCTATCTACCCACTTTCTCTACATTTTCTATAATGACGTTTCCTCTCGCGTCCCTTATATTTATGCTAGACGGTTTTATATCGTTAAAATTCATTCTAATTTGTTTGTATCCTTCGTCTGTCTTTCATATATCCATCTTAGTTTGTACCTCTTTACACTTTTCATCAATCCATTCTTCTTTAGCTTTCCTGCATTTGCGAATAATTTCCCATTTTATGGCTTTGTATCTCTGTTTTCCTGTTTCGTCTGATCTATTTTTGTATTTTCGTCTTTCTTCTATTAAATTCAGGATATCTTTTGTTATCCATGGTTTCTTATTTTCTTTTTGTGTATTCTACAGAATCTGTTTCTACTTCCTAGTATAAAGAATTTTCCGATATCTTTCAACAATTCATTTGACTTTTTTTCAAATCTTTATCTTTTAGTTTTTCAGAGTCACAGCGCCTTGTTCGTTTCTTTTTTCAAATTTTTAAATTTAAGAGCGGCCTTCATAATTACGACGTTTTGATTAGTGGTCAGTATCTGCTTCTGGATAGCTTCAGTCTTTACTTGATTCCTAAACCGTTGTCTAACAAGAATATAATCTATTTGATATTTTCCTATATCTCCTTGCACCTTCCACTTATATCCTTCTAGCATGATGTTGAAATAATGTATTTGTGATGATTAAATTGTTCTTGTCCCATAATTCTACCAGCCGATTTTTCCTGTCGTTTCTTGTACATAAATCTACTACCGCTTCTTCCGTACCCTCACATACCATTGCATTAAAATCCCTCTTAATTATTAAATTTTCATGACTTTTTCATATCTTAGTATGTCTTCGATATCTTTGTAGATCACTTCTACCTCTTCGTCACTGTAGCTAGAGGTGGGCATGTATACTAATGTTATTATTGTGTTTACCGGTTTAGATTCTGATTTAACTATGGATACTCTTTCGTTCTTTTGTAAGTAATTTTCCACACAGTGTCCTATCCTTTTCTGCATATCTATCCCCACACCCGAATTTCCTTCTTCTACTCCTGTATGAATTACCCTAAAGTCTCCGCCCCAAAAATCCCCAGCTTCTGGTCAACGAACTTTGCTGATCTCTACCATGTCTAGTGCTAACCTATCCATTTCAATTTTCAAGTTCACTAGCTTACCTACTTGCTTCATACTTCAAACATTTGACGATCCGACTCGCAAAATGTTCCCGACTCTTATTCTGAACTTTCCCATCTCATCCTCCGGAGTAGTCTCATCCCGGAGATCCGAATGGGGGACTAATTTAACTCCGTAATCGTTTACCCCAGGAAATTCCATTGTGTTTATTACAATTTAAGTACGCGTGTACTTGGGAGGTAATGTGATGTTTTCCCGTGTCTTTCCACATCGAGGTAGTGTGACTTAGAACGCCATACCGACCCCTATGGCCTCTGCCAATCAAAGTACCGCAAGAGCCCCTGCTCTCTTCCGGAGACCTATCGTAGTCTGGTTCCTCACTAAAGACCCTACTACTTTTGTTGGACCTGTAGTTTGCCTCTTTAGATCACTGGAACGCGAAAGCCATTCCACCCGTTCTAGTAATCTACAACTTCGTCAAGGTGCAGATTCATCGGAACGGATGCTATGTATACATGGTAATCATTTATTGTGGAACCAATATTATTTGCAAGGCAGAAGCTAGTGTGTAAAGATTGGAAACGCTTCATCTAGAGAGATAATGGTAAGCTCAGGAGTTTCGCAAGGTTCACACTTGAGCCCTATTCTCTTTCTACTCTTCATCAATGACGTTGCACAAATGTTCATAAGTTCTCCGATGACTTAATACGCATGAAAATGTCTTCTAATAATTGACACAACTCAAAATTAGCGCTTTAATTAAGTAATTCGCAAAAACTACGTACAACATAGATTTCTGTACACAACAATTTTTAATCTAAATGTAGTCATCTATACCCGATATTAGATGGCCAGCTCTACCAAATGTACGGGTGAGACAATCACCCCTGCTAATGTAGTTAAAACGCCATCTCAACTGAAATTTCATGACTAACCAGAACCTCTTGTTTATTTGTTACTTACTTGATACAAGTATGTCAATAAAACTATTTGAATTTGTAGTCAGTTTAAGTTTTTGTGAGGACAAAAATACATTTAATCACGTATGGCAGTCACGACCTTCACTGCAGAAATGAAGCTTGGAACTAAATAACAAGTTGGGTGGAGACGTTCGTTGGTTTAAATGTAAAACATAGGAAATGCCCGTTGTGGTCGTCTGTCCCGTATGACCATCTCGCCCGGGTTTACCGTAATTGAAAGAAAGTTGGAGAAAATAAGATATTGTATTTGGAAAACTCATAGACCGCGAAAGCCTAAGGTACATGATCGAATTCTCTGCGGCCCTTATATTTGCCAACTTTCAATTACTAGCTCGATTTGAAATGATCATTTGGGCTTTGCATAAAAGTCTAAGTTATTATTTCATCTCATTAACTAATAATTTAGTATTAATCAACTTGCTTTGTGTAATTATCCAATATGCTGTCAGTTTATTTTGTACATAGCGCTTTGTTCAATTTAGGTGCTTGCTAAATAGTATGTATTTTAGGATTTGAAATCATCTTCATTAATTTTTTCTCTAAGAAAGCTTATTTGTACTATGTAATTTCCATTAGCCTTAAAATTATTGTAGCACACCCTGTATATAAATGGCTATCACTTTTAAATTTAAAACCAACTCCCCTTATACATAATCGTGACCTGTGTTGCGTATAATCAAAATACAGCAAGACACACCGATGCAAAAGAAAATAATGTCGCCGTTCCGTTTCTCAAGGGACAAACAAACGAATACTGAAACGTTGCGGCTTTTGATCATATTCGGGCATCATGTGTTGTTTTTCCGTACAAAATTACGTGTATCGTAAAAGTAGCGGCTACGCACAAGGGATATGAAGGGCAGCGTACATATATTTATGTTGTTTGTAAACTCATACAGTTGGAAAAATGTAAATGTCTCTCTTTCATTCATTGTAGATGGATATAAGCGAGTGATGTTTAATTGTAATGCTGTCGTTTGTGTATGATAATGGTAATTGCTATTGGTATCTTGAATAAATATGAATGAATTTTGGCATTACTAAACCGCTTTTAATCGTATTAAAATACATGGGTTTAAAGAGTGATGTTTAAAATTAAAGGAAATTTTAGGCATCTTTTGAAATAATACTCCTATTGCTTTTAAACCAACACTTACTTTCCCTATGTAGATCAAATGTTTATTTAGCAATGCAATTGAATACATCATTTTTAATTAATTTTATTTTGACTATGAATTTAGACTTGTTATTTTGATTACGTTAGAAAGAAGATTTAGGAACAGTCTAATCACTGATATTTTTCCCTCCAACACTGTATATATTCATTTAGTTTCTTTATATTATTATCCTAAAATTTAAGTTTATTTGTCAATGGTAATATCTGCTCTTTTATTAAAAAATTTGATAAATCCGGTCGCGTTATCACCTTCAATGTTCTATCTTGTTTGCCATATGTTTGGTGACTGCGCGACCTAACACAGTCTATTGTCACCGCTTGGAGAATAAGTGTCTGTTTCGAAGGTCAGTCCCCGTATAGGACTACCTCGCCGTTTTATATTATTTTTCGAGTGTAGTAATAAGTGTTCTGGATCCAAGAATCTTCACAGCTCTAACTGGACATCAAGTAAGAATATTGAAGGCTGCTTTTGTTTAATATCTGTTTAATTATACACCCGCTTTTCTCTCCTATGTATCTTTTTATGTACTTAACATTCAAATTTTAGTTCTTCGAGCCGGATATTTCCAGTAGCAGATATTAGTACTATAATTAAAAACATAATTACCTGAGGTCAAGTTTGTGTTATCAAACATATTGTCTTGATAAAACAAATGTTATATTACTTGAATTGCATTCATTCCCATTAGTTATAGTATATACAAAGTTCACTACTTTGTTTGTATTTACATCTATTTACATTTACCTACGGTTATTTAATTTGTGCCTAAATTGATAAAGCTTAAAAGCATTTTGCAGTACTAATTTTCTATAAAACTTTTAAGAAAATTTGTGCTTTAGTTATTATTTAAAATGACAGAGAAACTTAATAGTTGAAATTTTTACGATACACGCAGATTCAAAATTTACACGAGATTCGAGGTTGAAGATAAAATCAGAAAAGCGTTTGATCGTTCCTTTTATTTAATCAAGTCAATCAGAATGAAACTTTTTAAATCTGAACCGCCAGAACCTAGCGCTGTTGTTTCTGCCGCTCACCCAAAACCAAAAAGAAATTTACCTTCGTTGCAGGTCCCCTCCTTTGGGGGCGATTTTTCCATGTTCATAGGTTTCATTGATTTATACGACTCTCTCATACATACTAACCCGGAATTGTCACCAATAGACAAATTCACGTATTTAAAATCACTTCTGCAAGGTCCGGCTTTACTCGCCATTCAAAATTTTGATTTAACTGAAAGTCATTATACACTCGCGTACAATAAACTGCGCAATAAATTTGAAAATGTCCGCCAAATTACGGGTACGTATTGGGAAAATTTGAGCAATTTTTCCAAACTGCACTCTGCTAACCCCTCTGGTTTACAAAAATTAGTCGACGCTTTTACGGATAATTTGCAAGCCTTAAAAAAGAGTGATCTTCCGATTGAGAAGCAGAGCTTTATTTTAGCTCAGATGCTCTTAAATCGACTGAACGTTCACACAGCTCGAGGTTTTGAGTTGCAGCACGATTTCACCACCATTCCTACTTATACTGAAATCATTACATTTCTAGACAAAACATGTAAATCCCTGAGCAACTTATCTTTAAATCACAAATCAGATATGAACAAAATTGTTCACGCGCAGAGCCGACCAGGTTCACGTTAGTCCACACTACCAATCGTGTTGATAAGTGCCCGCAAAGTTGACCATTCGCTATATAAATGCCTCGTCTTTTTAGAATTAACCCCTAACGACCGCTATAATTTTGTAAAAGAACGCAAACTTTGTATTAACTGTCTAAGCAGTTCGCATACTTTTTCCAAGTGTAAATTGATTATGATTTGTCGCACTTGTCGCCAGCGGCATCATACCTCGTTACACTTTAACCCTCACATTAAAATCGCTTTCAAAAAGTAGTGTTTCTTTGGAGTATATAACGCCTCGTCTGATATCTCCAAACAAGATACTTGCAAGCCATCTGTTCCCCCCGCTTTGAGTACCTGCGAATTTCCACCAGTAAGTCATTTCTGCTCCGCTTCCAATAATTCTAATGTTGTATTACTTAACACAGATCCCCAAAAAAGGGTGGATTTATTGTCTACTGCGCAAATTAAAGTTCGTGATCGTTTCGGTAATTTTCAAAAGTTTTGCTGCTTGTTGGATACCAGTAGTATGACTTCATTTATTACTCAACAATGTGTTAAGCGCTTCGGTTTAAAACCTACCGCTCTATCTCGTACCCTTAACGTGCTTGGCTCGGTGCAGACCGTGGCTACTCACGGTGCTGTTTCTGTCTTGATTAAATCAGTGAACAAAATGAATCATTTTTTAACATTGACGCCATAGTCCTACCTATGATTTGTAAAAAACTACCTGCTACTTGCGTCTACGTCAACCAGTTACCGCCATTATAAGACATTCAGTTAGCCGACCTACAGTTTTCAAAACCGTCCTATCGATTTATTACTAGGAGCCGATGTATTTCCAGAAATTCTAATAAATGATCGTGTTCCTGTTGAACACCATACACCCATAGAAATGAATACTGTTTTTGGATGTATTTTAATGGGATTCATTCCCGCATCAAGCACCCCGCAGGTTACCGCTTTATTTTGCTCTACGGACCAAGTACCCTCCTTGGAAAAAACTGTTTCTAAATTTTGGGAGTTCGAATCACTTCCCGACATCGAAATCTTTTCAGTAGCGGAAAATGAAGTTGAAATTATTTTCAAAAAAACTCATACGCGGACAGATCAGGGCCGTTATATAGTTTCATTGCCCTTTAAAGATGCTGCTGCCACGTTTACAGGAAGCCGCGATTTAGCGACACAAATATTTCTTTCCTTAGAACGACGCCTTCTCTAACGGCCCTTTGTATATCAACAGTATAAAGATTTTCTTCGAGAATACATCGATCTTCAACATATGCAGCCTATCCCTAATAAGGGTCACTTTGATCATTCTTATTATATACCTCATCATTGTGTTATCAAACCTAACAGTGTTAGCACTAAGCTTCGTGTAGTTTTTAATGCCTCCACTCAATGAATTTCCGGAGGTTCACTGAATGATCATTTATTAATTGGTCCCAAATTGCAGAGACCTCACTACACTGTTATTACAATTTCGTCTGCATCGCTACGTCCTCACTGCAGAAATCGTATTCAGGATTTTTATCTCAACACCGTTACTTATAGGATCAACTGCATATCATTTCTTGCCATACGTACTCTTTTGCAACTAGCCGATGATGAAGGTGGACCCATTCCTCTAGCCGCTTTCGCTCTTCGTCATCATACCTATATTAATAACGTAAGTGACAGGTCGAGATACTTTTCAATCCGCCTTGGATTTGACAGAGCAGCTTGTAGCCCTTTTAAAACGAGGTGGCTTCGACCTGCACAAGGTCTAGTAATGATCCCAATTTGCTTAACGGCACCCTTGCCCTCATCGGTGTTTGCAACGGCATTTCTTTGAGGATCTTTCTGATCAAACCGTGAAAGTTTTGGGTCCCCAGTGGAGCCCCTCTTCAAATAATTTCCTTTTCGTTGTCAACCCTATGCATACTCCTTGTACAAAACGTAATATTCTTTCTAATCTAGCCCGCATTTTTGACCCGTTAGGAATTCTCTCCCGTCTTTCCTTTTTAATAAAGCATTTCCTCTAACATCTTTGGACTCTCAAACTAGATTGGGATGCCCATCCACCACCGGAGTTTTGTCGTTTATGGGAAAGATATGTTGAGAGCCTTCCTCTTTTTGCAGATTTTTTCTTACTGCGCCTTCTAGTTTATTCTCGCTACGACTCGTGTGAGGTACATTATTTTGGGAACACTTCGGAACGCGGCTACTGCGTCGTCGTCTATTTACGTTTTCTTAACGGTTCTAAAGAACCTATAGTTTATTTGGTATGTGCGAAATATAAAGTAGCTCCATTGCGACCCTTTTCCTTGCCAAGGTTAGAATTGCTAGTCGCTGCCATATCTGCTAAATTACTAGATTTTATTCTGAATGTGTTTTCTTCTCATTTCACCTTTAATAGAATATACTATTGGTCTGATTCGATGGTTGTACATTAATGAATTTCCGCTCCGCTCCAATGATGGAAGACTTTCGTGGCAACAGAGTAGCCTATATCCAAGATAAAACTTCTAACGCCATGTGACTTCACGTGCCTTCTTACGATAATCCCGCTGACGTTGGGTCACGTGGTTTGTTACCCGCCGAGTTACTCAAATGTTCGTTATGGTGAGCGGCTTTACCCATTTTAGTACATTTTCAAGAAATAAATCATGTTCCACGTTCTTGTTCTCTGGAACCGCAACAAGAACTAAGTGAAGAACGGTCCGTTGCACTCACTACTACTTTGTCCTATAATGCATTGGATGCCCTACTTAAAAATCAGTCTTCTTTTCCCTCTGTCGTTCGTATAACCGCTTATATTTTCCGCTTTATTAATAATGTTAGGCATCCTTTAACTAAGCGTACTGGATCTGTATCCGCTTATGAGTTTGAGCTCGCTTTGAAATGCCTTGTTAAACATACCCAACAAGTATCTTTTACGGTTAAGTGCAGGGCTCTTCAATCCGGAACCCCACTTGCTAAAAGGTTCAAAGATTATCCCCCTTTCTTTTAAATGACGTGCTTCGTGTAGGTGGCCGGTTAAGTTACGCTCCTATTTCTTACGATTAACGATACCCCGCTTTATTACCCAGTAAGAGCCGTTTCACGGATCTGTATATTCAGTACATTCATTACAAATATTATCACGCAGGTATTCAAACAACACAATTCCTTATAAGCCAAAGATTTTGGATAGTTCTTCGCTCTTGTATTCCTTGTTGGAAAACACGTCCCAAGACTTTTCAGCCCCCTTGGACAATCTTCCATCTGCTAGAATAACTCAAGTTAAACCATTTTTGCATACCGGCGTGGACTTTTGCGGTCCGTTTACAATAACTACGAGCCGAATCCGCGGCGCCAAAACTTTAAAAGCATATATCTGCATTTTTATTTGTATGTGTATCAGGGCTCTTCAACTGGAGCTAGTCTCCGATTTAACCGATGACGCTTTTTGACCGCGTTTCGTCGGTTTCTTACTCGTCGTGGTCGGTGTGAACATTTGTATAGCGACTGTGGTACAAACCTTGTCAGTACTCATCGCCAACTGGTTTCCTTTGCTTCCCAAGAACTAATTACTTGGCATTTTAACCCACCGCCCGCACCCCATTTTGGGAGTGTTTGGGAAGCTGGCGTCAAATTCATCAAGATCCTGCTATTTCGTGTTGTAGGAGATTAGGTTCAAACCTTTGAAGAGTTGTCAACCATTTTCATCCAAATTGAAGCTGTCCTCAATTCGACTCTCTGACCCCAGCTAGTAATGATCCTAACGACCGTAGTTGTTTAACGTCGGATCATTTTTTGACCATTTCCGCTCTTTCCGCACCGCCTTGTCTCGCACCGACGGCACTGCCTTTAAATCGTTTGTCTCGATGGCAATTATTGCAGCGTATCTACCAGGACTTTTGGGCGCGCTGGTCCTGGGAATACTTGCATACTCTTCAAGTTAAATCCAAATGGCATGTAGCCAAAAATAATATTCAACCGGGAGACTTAGTTCTAATTGAAGTCGATTCTCTTCTTCCTCTTCAGTGGCCACTTTGGCGTATTATCTCCGTGCATTCTGGCGCCGACTGCATTGTCCGCGTCGCCACGGTTAGAACAGCGGGTGGGGAATTAAGCGTCCGGTGGTTAAACTCTGCCCCCTCCTTCTAGATGATAATTAAATTGCTTCCATTTTGGTGAGCGGTACGTTCCAACCCTGTATATATTAATTTATTTCTTTAAATTATTACTATAAAATTTAAGTTTATTTGTTAATGGTAATATCTGCTCTTTTATTTAAATTTGATAAACCCGGTCGCGTTATTACCTTCAATGTTCTATCTTGTTTGCCTAATGTTTGGTGACTGCGTGGCCTAACACAGTCTATTGACACCGCTTGGACAATAAGTTTCTGTTTCGGAGGTCAGTCGTCGTATAGGACTATCTCACCGCTTTATAGTATTTTTCGAGTGTATTAAGTGTTCTGGATTCAAAAATCTTTACCGCTCTAACTGGATATCAGGTAAGAATATTGAAGGCTGCATTTGTTTAATATATGTTTGGTTATACACCGGCTTTTCTCTCCTAAGTTTCTTTTTATGTACTCAACAGCTATCCATTATGCAAACTTACTCGGTTACACAGAGTTTGAAACCTATAGAAAATCATCACTCGCAGTTACCGTCAAATACTTTTTTATAATTGCCGCTAATAGTTGTGAT
The DNA here is from genome assembly GCA_036346225.1 of Platerodrilus igneus. Lineage (NCBI taxonomy): Eukaryota > Metazoa > Arthropoda > Insecta > Coleoptera > Lycidae > Platerodrilus > Platerodrilus igneus. The sequence continues at coordinate 7,109,980 of JARFIW010001148.1, forward strand.
TGTTGAAAATGTTTTCACAACCTGGATGTCTATACCAACCTATTTTTTTAAATAGCGTCATATGGAAAAAATAGAACTAGTTGGACACAGATGTTGTTTCGTAATAACCTGAATGCTGCTCAGTTTTTATCAAAAAGCAACTATATAAAAATCAAGTAACCATCCATTATTCACAAAAGTAATTGATTGTGATTTATTATTGTTAGACATTCAGTGAATCGTCGGATCAGCTGGTTTTCAGTCACTTTCATCACTTTTTAACCGCCTACAATCAGAATGCTGTTAATAGCGTCCTTGATTTGAAACAACGACTAAAAGTTCATTCCTTTGATATAAGCTTAAAATTTAGCCAAGCCCACGTAAGTGAATAAAATGAAACCCTTTCTCACTCCGACCACTCCTCCGTTTTACGCTTTACATCTTATGTGTTTGTTTTTTTAATTTACGATAAGCGTCATTTCTATCTCTACATTTGGACATATAACATCGATTGTCGAAATATTGACTTGTCCATTTTGGCAGTTATGTCTGTACTGACATCTCCCTTGTAACTGACAATGCCATTTGACACCTGCTTATGTAGTATCGAGGATCACGGCTGTTACTTGTCGGAGCCATTATTCTTTTTTTTTCTTTAATTTTTCTGTGTTCTGCTAAGACCTTAATTATATATTGGCCGTTTACATATCAGTTTTTTTGTTATTTAACACTGACTCGATTAATTGTTTGCATTTAACTTTTGACACAATTTAACCTCCTCACGGGGACTAAACTAGTGTTCCATATTTTGCTCTCAAAGCTAACAACTGTATATCGTCAGACTGCCTGAAGACTAAATTACTAAATATTGTCTTTGTTAAATAAAAGAGAAACCCCAATATCCTGTTAGACCTTGCGTCAAATGGAAGTTAATGTTGTCATATGCCATTTCAAACCTTTACTTTAAACTCAGAAATACTCGTGCGGTCCATCGTCATGTTCTTGTTTCCTCCACGAATCTTCCCTGGTTGTACAAAAGGCGGATACTTGATATTGCTAAAATATTCCCGGAATATTCAATATAGTCTAGGTTCCATTCCAGGATTATTTCAATCTTCCTAAAGAATATTACACGCACACACTGCCGTTTGGATTCACGTAGTTACTAGTAAATGGAATAAGGTCAAACTTTTGTAAAAAGAGCTGCCATGATATAGTTCAATTTATTCAAATTTTTCATACGAATCTTTGCAAATTTCGTGGGGAATTGCCCTCAATGCCGCCACTGCATCATTGTAGGTGTGTTTATGGAAACATTGTTTTTGCTAAATATTTTGCTTACCAGTTTTTCTCCTCTTTACTAGTGAAGTATTTACATATCCAGAAACGCGTCATTGAAATTTCAAATTTCTAGAAGCTTCCGTCGCTATAATAGTAGGATCTTGTTGTTTATCTTTACTTTTATCGTAAATTACAGAAATGCATTACAAAAGGCTTTTAATGAAGGATATCTGTGGCATTTTCAGTGATTAAGTAACTATTTAAATTGATTCCATTATCTGTGGGAAAGTTCTATAGTCGACAATCACCATCGAAACCAACGCAAATCTTCCTTGCTGTTAATAATATCATTAGACAGTTAAGAATGAGAGCAACTCATTCAAGATTTATTAAGTAATTCATGTGTTCTAATAATTTTTTACACAGGTATTAATGAGTAGCATGTAAGGTAGTGTTTATATGAAACCGGTTGATCGCTTGCTTGTGTCTCTAAGGTATTTGAACTCTTGATTTTATGTTAGTTATCTATCTGTTCGTTCACTTCGAATTTTTATACACACTGTTTGATCTCCTTTTGTGGCGATCTTAATTAATTAATACATTACAAATAAAGCGCGATTACATAATAATGACACAAACGGAAACTGACAGAGGAACGGTGCTTTATTCCTTTGTACAACGAGAAAGAAGATTAAAAAATTCATTGTAGAGCGAGTGTTACGCTATGACCTCCCTCGTGACAACTAAATACGACAAGCAGGCAGTTTCAATTACCGGGTCCTTACAAACGCGACTTAACGGCTTACTCATGTTGCAGAATGGAGTTTGGGTATTATAGATTTCAATCTCAAATCCTTCAATTGTCTGCTTTTCAATTTGAATTTGTCTGGTATGGCCTGGTCTAGTCTGGAATGGGGTATTACAACGCGTGCAGCGCTAATGTAATGTCACATTCACACATATGCGATGATTTAAAATTGCGTAAGCTATAAGCAAGCTATGGATCATTTTCGTAAATAAATGAGAAAATACCAGGTTAGTATAAATTGCTGTGATTAAAGTGGAATGTTTCAAACTTCCTTTTTTGCTGTAAAATGACTTTATTTCAACGGCATACCGATGAAGTAGCTCTAATTGGTGCTTTGGAATTGAAAAATTGTAGAGGTAACTGACAATTGTCGATTGCCTTTGGAAAGAATTAAGTTAAAGAGGAGAAACAAACACGTTTTGGAACGTTTTTGAGCATTCTTATAACTGAAGCTTTAAAATTACACAGACTGCAAAAAACATACTGGGGAACAGTTATTTATTTTCTAATAATGCCGTTAGCGTAGTATTATTCATCACTTTGATTTAAGTATTGTTGGATCGAAGTCAACTTAATAGTAAGTCAGAAGGCTTGATGGTAATACATTCATTCTATATAGACACTTTCATTTGAAAGGTTTCCGCCCCATCTGCACGTCATAAAAATAATTTACTATTACATATCTTGAACATCCTTACAAAATATTTTTCACCTCACCCGTATTCCTAAAATCATCATTGTATTATGTACCCGGACACTAACTTATTTAATTAACATCATGAAAGTTACTTATAATACTAGTATTTCCCAAGTGTCGGTATGGCATTTTAAGACACACTACTTCGATGTGGCAGGTAACGGGAAACCACCACATTACCGCCCAATTACACATCATACTTAAATTGTTATTAAAGATGATGGCATCCTCTGGGGTAAAAGATTCCGAAGTTAAAATAGTCCTTACATGTGATTTTCCAATGCTCCACCCGACGGTACTACATTGGCCAGGAAACGAGTTTTTTTTAACCTGGAAAGTTTGGAATTTTGCCGAACCCTTGCTGTTCCAAGCAAGGTAGGGATCTTTAACGTGCGTGACAACACTCACACACGGGACCCACATTTAACCTCTCATCCGAACAAGGGTGTATTTTTGTGAAAAATGCTTGCCTAACATTTTTCAAGCGGACCGTGTCGGGATTCAAACTCAGGACCTTGGGCGTAATAGTCACACACATACCACTTCGCCACGGAGCCGCCAGTTAAAATAGTCCCCCATGCGGAACACCGGGAGGGGACTACTTCGGGGGATGTGATCCGAAAGTATAAAAAAAGAGGGGTGAACATTTTACGAGTCGAAGCGTTGAATGTCAGAAGTATGAAGCAAGTAGACCAAGCTTGAGAACTTGAAAATTGAAATATATGGGTTAGCACTAGACATAGTAGGTTCGCTGACAAGAGGCAGAGGATTGTTAGAGTGGAGATTTTAGGGTAATTCATACAGGATCAGAAGAAGCAAATTCGGATGTGGTGATAGTTATACGAAAAAAGATAAGACAGCGTGTAGAAAACTACTTGCAAAAGAACGAAAGAGTACTCACGGTTATATCAGAATCTAAGCCGGTAAATACAGTAATAATACAAGTATACACGCCCAACTCTAGCTACAGTGAGGAAGAGGTAGAGGCGATCTACAAAGATATCGAAGACATACTAAGATACGTAAAATGACATGAAAATTTATTAATTACGGGGGAATTTAATGCACTGGTAAGTAAGGGTAGGGATGGAGCGGTGGTAGGTTTATTTGGTTTAGGCACGAGAAATGACAAGGAAAATAGACCGGGAGAATTTTTCGACAAAAACTACTTAACCATCGCAAACACGTTAGTTCAACATCATGCTAGAAGACTGTACACGTGGAAGATGCCAGGAGATATAGCAAGATATCAAATAGATTACATTCTTGTTAGACAACGGTTTATGAATCAAGTAAAAGACTGTAGAAGCTACCCAGAAGCAGATATAGACACTGACCACAACATCGTAATTATGAAAGCCGCACTTAAATTTAAGAATGTGAAGAAAAAAACGGAAAAAGGCATTTCGACTTTAAAAACTAAAAGATAAAGATATCAACGAAAGATTTGAAAAAGTCAAATGAATTGCTGAAAGATATCTGGAAAATTTCTTATACTAAGGAAGTAGAAACAGAATGGAATACATTAAATCCAGCTTAAGCATGACGGCCAGAGATTTTTTAGGGTATACACAAAAGAAAATAAGAAACTATGGATAACAAACTATATAATGGGAAATTATTTGCAAATGCAAGAAAGCTAAAGAACAATGGATTTATGAAACGTGCAAAGAGGTACAAAGTAAGATGGAAATAGGAAAGACAGACGAAATATACAACCTAATTAGAATGAATTTTGGGGATATAAAACCGTATAGCAAAAATATAAAGCACGCAGGAGAAAACGTCATTATAAAAATGTAGAGAAAATGGATAGACGACAAGAATATATAGGGAATTTATGTGCAGAGAAGAACTAACAGAAATAGAACAAGAATCAGACATTGAAAAGCATGACTTGGAATATCCTATACTTAGAAATGAGTTTGAATTAGCATTGAGGGCATTGAGGAGTGTAAATAAGGCAAAAACTCTAAAAGCCGCTGAAGAAGCAGTAACAGAACGTCTCTTCCAACTTGTAAGCTGTATGTATGAGACAGGCGAACTACCCAACAATTTCAAACGTATTGTCATTGTCACTATACCAAAAAGAGAGAGGCTCAGATAGATGTGAAGATTTTCTAACAATAAGTTTGATAGCACACGTTTCAAAAATGTTGACTAAAATTGTACAAAGACGAATGGAAAAACAAGCTGAAGAAGTACCAAGAGAAGATCAATTTGGGTTCAACGAGAAAAGGGAACACGGGAGGCTAGTTTCACTCTGAGGGTAATAATGGAGAAACCAATAGAAAAAGGGGAAAGCGTGTATATATGGTTTGTAGATCTGGATAAAGCATTCGACAATGTAAAATTGAAAAAAGAGTTCGAAATACTCAAAAAGATTAGAATGAGTTTAATGAAGGATGGATAGCACATAGCTTATACAAAGAGCAAACAGCGGTAATACAATTAGAGCAGGAACGTAGAGAAGTAAATATTAGGAAATAGGTGAGAAAAGGATGTGCCCTATAGCCATTAATTTTTAAGTTGTACATCGAAGAGGCAATGAGTACTGTCAAATGCAAGAAGACATCATCAGCATGAGGTCTTTAGTCCTGGAACTGGTTAGTCGCATACACTTATTGTTTCCTATTCTGAACCCTCACTTTTCACTGACATTTGCAGTCTACATCTATCAGTATCTGCATGCGGAAATCTGATCTCGGTCTACCTCTACATCTTACTTTCTCTGTTTATATTATATCCCGTACTAAACCCAATCTATATCTCTCTTTTTTTTGTGTTCCACAGATATCTTCATTCCTCTACTATTTCTAATACCTATTTGTTATTAATTTTGTCTGTCCATGCTACCATCCTCATACATCTGAAGCACAACATTTCAGAAGACTTTCTGTCTGCTTTTCCTACTGCCACTATTTCACAGACGTACTGTGCTGTGCTTCATACATATGCTTTGACAATTTTCTTCTTGTTTCTGTGTTTGTTGTTTTTGAACATGGCTGCTGTTATTTCTTGTTTGATACAGTTCGGTCGCCCTCTATTGTTTTACAGTTATATACCCCATTTTCCCGATATTCAGTGGTACGTGAAGGGAGGGTGGCTACGTGGTGTAGTTGGTATGCGTATAACTACTATGCCTAAGGTTCCGGGTTCAAATCCCGACACGGTCCGTTTGAAAAATGTTAGGCGGGCATTTTTCACATTAATACGCCCTCGTTCGGATGAGAGGTAAAATGGAGGTCCCGTGTGTGAATGTCGTTACGCACATTAAAGGTCCCTACCTTGCTTGGAACAGCAAGGGTTTGGCAAAATTTCCAGGTAAAAAAAAACTCGCTTTCTGGCCAATTTAATACCTTCGAGTGTAGCATTGGAAAATCACATGTAAGATATGAGAGGGGGGTTAAGCAGCCTGTGACTGTCAAGAATCCTCCAACACTTAGATATTTGCAGTATTAATAGTTTTCCAGTAAATTCTTTCGTACAATTAACATTAGCTGAGAATATTGCAAGACCAATACCTGTAGGTGTTCATACTAATCATCACGTTTAAGTACATTTCTTCTTTTCGTCATTAGTTTTTCCATCTTTGGACTAATTGGATGCGTACCTCCATTGATTGTTATTGCTATTCCTTGTTAGCCTACACAATTCCCTGAAATTCCCACATCCTGCATCTTTCACTATCTGTGTGCAATAGTCTAATCTTGATCTACTTCTACTTCTCTTTTTTCCTATCTCTGCTTCTAATTTATTCCGCACTAATCCCTCATATCTCTCCTATTTCTTACTGTTTTCCACGTGTTCCTTTTTTCCCCTACCATTTCTAGTATCTCTTCGTTCTTAACTTTGTCTGTCAATGATATCTTCATCATACGCATGTAGCACCGTATTTCAAAGGTTTCTACATTTTTCTTGTCCGCTTCTCCTACTGTCCAGGCTTCACAGCTATACAGTGTTGTGCTCCATACTGATGTTTTAAGCAATCTTTTCTTTGTTTTTTTGTTTGTTGTTTTTGAACACAGTACACTGAGAAAAGTGATTTGGTTGATACAACCAACTCTGTTGTTTTGAAGAGTAAAGCATTTGATCAAGTATTTTTTAGTTGTTCTAAACTAATCTAGATTAACTGTACCGCTTGTAGATTGTTAAATTAACTACAAAAATTAGTTGACTTAAATTTGTTTGCTTCAACGCATAATAACATTTGGTTAATAAAAGAATGCAAAAGTCAGTTTCATTAAGCAATACTCTTATTTAATACAAACTAATATTGCCAACAAATTTCATATTTTAGTTTAATACTACATTAATGTTGAAAAAATCTATTTTAGTTAAATGAATGGTGGAATAAGTGTCAAATGAACACGTTTTGTAACAAATTTAACATTGAAACAAACTGTACTATAGCTTGTTGATTTAAATAAACCACGATAGCGAAATCAAACGTCGTGGTTATTTGCTGAACCCAACCGTTTTTAGTAAGTGTCCGATGCTGTGTATTGGATGTACGGCGCGCGCACATTATATCTTTAATATACTGCTACCCTTCGACTGCGACACGTCAACATGGCGTCAAGCGTTACTTCGCATTGTTTATTGTGTTAGTTTCCATAGAAGTTTTCAACCAACTATAAAAATACATGGAAGATAAATTTAGTATGCTGTGGTATGTTCAAACAAAATCTTTTCGTTTAAAAACTCGTAAGTACCTTCTTATAAATTGGGTTCATTGCCCATCACTAAATGCCGTTGTTTTTAGCATTCAACTATATAAGCGAACGTCTAACTTCAAAGACCCATGGCAACCTCAAGGAATAAACAAACTTTTCAATAATCAGTATCAGTTTTATAAAATTCAAGCTAAACTAAAAATTATGCACGATGAACTAGAGTTAATATAACATTCAAGATGATTTGATTCAATATCCAACTTGATAATGTGACTGAATGAAGTTATTTTAAATCAATTTTTTTTTAAATCTGTTAGGCATGAACAAATTCATTTGTTAATCGCCAAGTTGAATTAAAAAGATTGAAGAACATAACTTCATTATGTCGGAATCAATCAAGCTGGATATTGAAACAAACTACCTTGGAAGTTTAAACTAATTCTATTTCTAAACAATGTAGAACGCAACGAAATGATTGATTTGACAGCTAAATGTTTCAATTGAACACAATAAAAGTTTGATTAAACCAAAAATGTTATTACTTCAACTCTTATTAGCCACTTAGCTTAATAATTATTAACTGTGCTCAACATATGGGTTAGTTAAATCGATGTATACTGAATTTTAAACCAATGACGCTTTTTGGTTAGTGGAAAAATTTAAATAGTTTGTTTTAATGCTGCAAACCCTTTCAAGTATTAAACTCCTGCTTTGATAAAATTAATGTGTATTTGCTTCAATGACTTTTATTTGTAAGTGGGATATTCAACGTGTTGATTTAACATAACAGTGTATTTGATAAAGGTATTAAATAATTCAATTCAAACCCACAAGTAATTGAAGGAACATTACCTAACATTCAAGTTACAGTAATGACCATTTGAGTAAATGCCATAATTATTGTGGAACAAATTTAGGTTTCTTTGCTTCAAAATCGGTTTTGCAACATTTTCTTATGTTCTATTTAATGCATGTAGATCATTGTTTATATATAAACCAAAATTCTAATTGAATCAACTTATTTTCAGTCGAAGCAACAAAATCCTTTTCTAAGTGTAGTTGCTTTTTCTTGTTAAATGTAGCACGACCTTCTGTTAATCTTTGTTTTATATCTTTTGCGCTTTTCCCATCTTGCGTTTTTTGGCTTCCTAGGTAGCAGAAATCTTTAACCTCTTGTAAGTTCGTGTTACATATTTGTATTCTTGTTTTTGATTTATTTTTTCCTCCTTTGCATACTAGTACTTTAGTTTTAGTTTTGTTAATTTTCATACCGTATCTCTCTGTTAGAACCGTTTCTATTTCATTAAGAGCCGCTTCGAACTCTTCCTTGCTAGATGCCAATACCGCTATATATTCTGCAAATTTAGGCATATCAATTTTTTATCGCTGCATAGTAATTCCAAATGTCTTCCTACATTTGACAGTATTCATTGCCTCTTCAATGTACAAGTAACAAATTAATGGGGATAGGGCACATCCCTGCCTTACTCCTTTCCTAATGTTTACTTCTCTACGTTTCTGTTCTAATTTTATTACTGCTGTTTGCTCTTTGTATAAGCTATGTACTATTCGTCTATTTCTATAACTCATTGTAATTTTATAAGTATTTCGAACATTTTTTTCCATTTTACAAACCCTATATATACGCTTTCCCCCTTTTCTATTGTTTTCTCCATTATCACTCAAAGAGCTAAAATAGCCTCCCGTGTTTCCCTGTTTCGCCCAAACAAGAAAAGCAACTACTGTGTTCTAAAACAACAAACATAGAAACACGGAAAAGTTTGCTTAAAACATATGTGTGGAGCACAGCACTGTACGGCTGTTAAGCCTGGACAGTAGGAGAAGCGGACAAGAAAAAGGTAGAAGCTTTTAAAATGTGGTGCTACAGACGAAGGATGAATATAACATGGACAGACAAAGTTAAGAACAAAGAGGTACTAAAAATGGTAGGAGAAGAAAACAATATGTGGAAAACTGTAAAAAATAGGATGAGAGGTCACATACTACCGCATGAGATAATAGTGCGGTATAGATTATAAGCAAAGAGAGGAAAAAAGAGTAGAGGCAGACCTAGGTTAAACTATTGCACACAGATAGTGAAAGATGTAGGCTGTAGGAATTTCAGGGAAATGTGTAGGTTAGGTCAGAATAGAAATCAATGGAGGTACGCATTCAACCAGTCACAGGATGGATAATAATGGAAAAAATGACTGTACTTAAACACGATGATTATTATAAGAAACTACAGGTATTGGTTGTGCAATATTCTCGAATAATGTTAATTGTGTGACAGGATTTACTGGAAAACTATTAATTCGACAAATGTCTAAGTGTTGGGGGATCTTGGCAGCCATAGGCTGCTTAACCCTCGTCACATACCTTACATTTGATTTTCCAATGCTCCACCCGAAGGTACTACATTGGCCAGGAAGCGAGTTTTTTTACTTGGAAATTTTGAATTTTGCCGAACCCTTGCTGTTGCAAACATGGTAGGGATTTTTAACGTGCGTGACAACACTCACACACAGGACCTCCATTTTACCTCTCATCCGAATGAGGGGGTATTTCTGTGAAAAATGCTCGCCTAACATTTTTGAAGCGGATCATGTCGGGATTTGAACCCGGGACCTTGTGCGTAGTAGTTACAAGCATACCAACAACACCACGGAGACAAAAACATAGAAACAAGGAAAGGATTGCTTAAAACGTATGTGTGGAGCACAGCACTGTACGGCTGTGAAACCTGGACAGTAGGAGAAGCGAACAAGAAAAAAGTAGAAGCCTTTGAAATGTGGTGTTACAGACGTATGATGCAGATATCATGGACAGACAAAGTTAAGAACGAAGAGGTACTAAAAATGGTCGGGAAAGAAAGAAATATGTGGAAAACGGTAAAAATAGGAGAGATAGGATGATAGGTCACATACTATGGCATGAGGGAATAGTGCGGAATATATTTGAAGCAGAGATAGGAAAAAACATAAGTAGAGGTAGACCTAGGTTAGACTACTGCACACAGATAGTGAAACATGTAGGCTGTAGGAGTTTCAGGAAAATGTGTAGGCTTACTCAGAATAGAAATCAATGGAGGTACGCTTCCAACCAGTCCCAAGATGGATAAATTAATGACGAAAAAAGTAACTGTACTTAAACATGATGATTATTATAAACAACTACAGGTGTTGGTTGTTAAATCGGTAAATGTTCAAGTGCTGGGGGAACTTGGCAGCCAGGGGCTGCTTACTCCCCTTCACAACCCCTGAATGTCAGAGACATTAGGGATATAATAGTAAAACAATAGAAGGGGACCGAACTGCATCTAACAAGAAAGAACAGCGGCTATGATGAAAGACAAGAAACATAGAAACAAGAAGAAAATTGTTGGAAACATATGTGTGGAGCACAGCATAGTATGCCTTTGAAATACGGACAGTAGGAAAAGCAGACAGAAAAGCGGTAGTAGCCTTTTGGAATGCTGTGCTTCAGATGTATGAGGATGATAGCATGCATAGACAATTTAATAACAAATAGGTTATAGAAAAGGTAGGAGAACAATGATATCCGTTGAAACAAATAGAAGACAAAGAAGGGCAGAATACGTTCTAAGGCATTTTTGGGGAATACTATATGATATATTACAAGCAGAAATAGGAAAAAGAAGGTAGATGTAAACTTAGATCAGATAGTCATAGATGCAGACTGTGCATATTTCAGGGAAATGTGTAGGTTAGTTCAGAATAGGGAACAATGAGGGTACGCGTCTAACCAGTTCCAGGACTGAAGACCTAATGATGATGAGTATAAATACAATAAGTAATGTTCACCATCAAAAGAACTGTACTGTTTGCATGATTTTCGGGTTTACTAAACTCGTCGATGACAAGCTCATAAATGCTCATAAAATTTACTTCTTGACAGAATAACAACGATTGAATGGTCAGCTGACTATATTGAAATTTACAAAAGGTCGACTACAAGCCTACAACTATTTTCATTGTTGTTTAAATATTGCGTGGATTATGGCGCCCTTATACTGAAACGCTCCGATGCGTCGCATCTTTTGCTTACATTGTTACGTGCCGAAAATTTCGGCACTAAACATTCATATAAGTTTTAAATTGGTAAGGATTTCGCGCCATAAATTTAAAAGACTTGTTGCGCGTATTTCCGTCACTTCAGAAGTGCGTTGCGCGAGTTTTGCGTCAACGCGTGTGGGGGAAGAAGAAAGTGGGAAATTTCCGAAGACGCGTTGGGACTTGCCTTCGAAACGCGAAGAGAGTGGTATCGTATCTTACCGTGTCTTTTTTCTGATATGTAGGTTTCCTGTGATTCCAAAATTTATCGTGCCTTACCCTGTCTCCTTTACCTTATTTGTATCTACATATAGAGATACGACAAATCAAATTTGGATGCAACCTGGCTCATGAAATCCCACGACCCGAGAAAGATGAGTCAAGGCCGCCGCCATCATGAAGTAATCCTGAAGGAAGCCGCCGTCACCATGAAGTAATTCTGAAGGAAGCTTTACATGTTCACGTGAGTGCCCCCTTTGGGGGTTTTCTTTAAAATTTATTTCCTTTGAATTTTGTGTAATTACGTGCCATAATTTGCATATTGTGTGACGTCATCGAAATTTGCGCGTAAATTTTAACATTATGTAATATCGTAACCAACTGACGTAGTGTCTCGCGTACCTCGTTTACCGGCCCTGTTTATATTATTAAAATAAAGACCGAAAATCTTTTTATAATTGTGTGGAATGCTATCGATATTTGTATGTTTACAACATTCTGGTAGTAATTCCTATACATGTTTTTCACAAAAGGCTTTAGTAAAGCTAGGTTTGTATAATCGTTTTCATTAATAATAATAATCATTTTCATTTAATTAGTAGGAATTAATTTTATTTGCAAAGTATACCCCACCGTACCAATACTGTGATTATAACCCACCGTACTGACGCCGGTTTAAAGTACTTTTAAATGTAGGTGGTTACTGTAAAATGGTTTAATCTACACATATTGGTTGTTATAAGACAGATGCGGGTCGTTTCAAGATTTCTTGCAGATAATTGATTGACCCAATTTTATAAATAAGTAAAACAAAAACACTTGTTAAGCTTATTTTTTCTGTGTTCACGTTTGTAATAACTCTTAAATTTTTACTTATTGTAGTTAGTTGCGGTGTTTTGCTGGCGATTTAGGTTTTTTTCAGAGTTTACTGGCTTGGGGTATAAATAAGTTACCACTCTGTTACGACAAGTATTTATCTCTTATTTGAAAACAAAACATATGATACAGGAACATTTTGGCATCATTGTTAATAATAGTCTTTTATCTCTTAGTAACACCAAAAATCTCAACTTCCCATATAATAATTTTTTTATTAAGCTTTGTTTATATCACACTCTGTTACTTTTTGTATTTTATGAACCTCTATATGCTACTTAAATTCTCAAACAATAGAGATATTAATTTGAAACAATGCTATACTGAAAGTAAATTGTCATATGCAAACTTTTATTGATAACATAAATATCGGAAATAGCAGATTTTTGAAAAAATCAAAATATTTTTCCAATACTTTAGGGACAGAAAAGTAGCAAAGTTGTAAGATATTAACAGAGTTGTTCTACCCAATAAATCAACTTATTAGTTATCAAAATTTTCATTAAACTAAAAAAAGCATTATTATTATATTTAAAAAAATTTAACGCTCTAACTACATATAGAAAAAAATTATTTCTGTTCCTTATTTCTCAAATATGTCTAATGGAGTATCAAATTCGTAGTGTAAAACTTTTCTACCCTTTGTCACTTTATGAGGTTCTGGAACAATGGCCAGTAAATTGTCAAACGACTCGTAAGACAAATCAGTTTTAACCAATTTGAATTTTTTCGCTGAATCGTCAATTGACTTGAAGAACATAATTTTTACATCACCATCGCCTTTTACTTCACTTAACTCCATGCCCAGATAAACGTAGTCTTGTTTTGAACTTGAAACCTTTATCAACACGTGCACACCTTGTTTTATTTTACTAACATGAATATTTTCCTTCTCAATTATAACGTTTTTATTACCTGTAGACGTGCCGGGTTGTTCAATGTAAACATCTTTAAATGTTGATAACGGGATATCGTCATCCGAATCTGAACTCGAAGTGTATACTGTGTTGTAAAATGATTTTTTTATATTGAACCATATTACTTATATCTGCCAGAAAATTAGAAACGTTGTCAATGTTTTTGGTTGTTCAGTTCTAGGTTTTAATGGGCAGTAGTCTTTCGGATCCATGCAAGTGCAAAAACCGCGGCGATAAAAATAATTCAACTCTCTGTACTTCAAAATGCCTGCCTCATCAGTGAACACCTGGTGTACCTACATAGTTCCACATAATGGAACAATATTCCCTAAAATCGCATTCGAATTTTTTTCAATGTCTTTATCAGCAAAAAGATAACTTCACTTTACTAGCGTCTTTCAGAGCAAGATAGAAATTTGAGGCACTGAAAATATCTGTTTCGTGTGCTACCAGTTTGTGAGCAGCTCATTTTAAAAAGCCACCAACGCCGTTTGCTAAGCCCTTGCCATGTCCTGCTTCGAAAAAGTTCTATGTGTTTTTCACGAAGTTATATACCGAGAATAATTTCGTGCACATTAGGTAAAAGTACTGTTTTTGCCGATACTGTTCATTTACATTTCCAATGCTCCACCCGAAGGTACTACATTGGCCAGGAGGTGAGTTTTTGTTGCCTGGAAATTTAGAATTTTGCCGAACCCTTGCCGTTTCAGGCAAAGTACGGATCTTTAACGTGCGTGACAACACTCACACACGGGACCTCCATTTAACCTCTCATCAGAACGAGGGCGTAATTTTTGTGAAAAATGGTCACCTGCCATTTTTCAAGCGGTCGGCCATGTCGGGATATGAACCTAGAACCTTGGGATCCGTAGTCTTACGCTTACTACATTGATCCACGGCGACGCCTATTGCCGATACTGAGTAGCGAAACCATCTGAAAATACATGTAATGTGTTTGCTTCAGGAAAATTTTCTTGAGCTGAAGAAAGAATAGGATGAAGGTGGGCCTAGATTGCAGCGGGATTGTGTGTAGTATTTCCCGACACAGAGCAGAAAGATGTTACCTTTACTTGATTCTCTACATTGCGAATATACATCACACCAGTGTATAGAGATGCCCGCTTTCGGGAGCCGCCAAAATGATGAGATTGCATCTCTTGAAAATACTTACAATTATGATTCTCGCTGAAATCAACATGCAGTGCCACTTCTTGTTCTGATAATCCATCTATGCATGCCCTGTAATTCCTGTACTCTGCCTTTATATTGTAAACATTTCTCTTAAACTCTTTTAATGTTTTTTCAAACCTGTTTATCAAAGTCTTTACTATATTCTCTGCCTCTACTTTTATATTCTTTGCAACTTTGACTGTTTCCCTGACTTTTTAAAGCGTTCTGATTTCCTTTCCCACTGCGGGTATTTTATAATAAAATTGTTTTTGTAGTATCATATTTGATTTTTTCGAGTGACATTCAGAGCACGTTCCTGATATACAGACCAATAAATTTGGGTCGCAAACATGTTCTGAAATAATCTTGTTCAGATCAGAAGTTGGAATCACCTTGTTTTTACATATAGCAAAGGCCAAGTATTGTATGTTCGTATGGATGCGACATAAACATGTTTCTCTCGCAGTAACAATAGGAGGCATTATGTAGAATGGTCTGTACCGTGTAGAACTGGTGTAACAGCATTTCAGGCCGGAGTATTCTGGTTTAAATGAACAGAAAAGATTCTTCATGTTGTCTAGTAAGTAGCGCTTTTGCATTTTTACTTTCTGCAAAGTTCTTGTTTCTTTTTTACCGGTAGTCGCTCTAGATACATCGTCACCATCGAAAAAATCTTTGATTTTGGTACGTAAATTGGTTTTTCTTAGCTTTGGTTGTTGCTATCTGATATAGCCTTGGTCAATATTAAGACATTCTTTAATAATCTGCACTTTTTTCCTGGAAGCTTTTATGGAATCTTCTTCAAGTATTTGTTGAATAACAATCTTCTCTTTTCGATTTTTAACTTTTTTATAAGGCTCTTTTATAGTGTTCCGTAAAACCACATACATATCGTAGCTCTTACTATTTTGTTTGACTCTATTGTATATTCTCTTGTGCTTTTCATACTTTTTGTTTGCCTGCTCTAATTCTTCCGTTAATTTTAGATATTCTCTGTATAACTTGGATCTATCTCTTTTTACTTGCTTTCGGGCGCGTTTTTAGGCCAGTGAGATAGGACTAGCACTATTTTGTCGGCTAGGAGACAGCTGGGGCGTTGACAAACGGCGGATCGCAGGTGACAAAACTGCAGTAACATTGTGATTTTGGTTGTTATCTATAGAAGAAGTTGAACGAGGTGTTTCAATGTCAGGTGTTAAGTTTGGAGTATTCATGACGACACGGAGAGCTCTTTGTCGATTTCTCCGTTTCCTGTTTGCAATTCGGCACTTCTTCTTTAATGTACGATGTTCTCGTGGTGTTAAATCTTTGACTAAGCGCTTTTTTGTATGATATCTCTCAAGATCTTTTCTTTTAGAAGCCATTTCTTTAACAGGATATTTTTCCGCCGTTCTCTATAACGCCGCTGCTTTTCAGCAGCCGTAAAAACCATGTCGAAACGCAATCGGTCACGATATCCTGAAACAATTAAAATTTATTTAATGCTATGTATTATATTAATGTTACACAAATTATGCCTATATACTTCCAAAGGATTTAAACAAACTGACGGTCACAAAAACGTCAACTGATACGAAAAACAAAAAAATAGTTACTATTTTGTTATTCATTCTACAACTCTGTTACCATGAGCTAGTAAGAGAGTTGTGTAGTAACATAGTGGTAAATTTGACGATTCGTACGATATTTTGCACTAAAATAAAGTGTCAATCAAACATTTGGTCACACATTTAAGATTTATCCTCTTTATACTACTTATATTTAATAAAAGCATATTGAATACAGCGAATACTTACAAAAATATGGCGGTAACAGTGCGGACACACAATTAACACACACAACACGTTCGACGGCTTGCAGCCAACTGGCCAGAACGTATCCTCTTTCACTTCACGGTGAATCGCATTACGGTTAACAAGACATCCTTGCAAAGTTGTTGGTGCTAAGCAATAATGCTCCAAAATACTTTAGATGCATAGTGGAGCTATGGCTGCATACAGAGCCTGGGACAAACCTTAAGAAAATCATTATAAAGTACGTGAGTTACATATCCCCGAAATCAATATATGTATAATTAAATAGAAATTATTAAGAAATTTAAGTTAGATGCAACAATGTAATTCAAGGATAAATAAAGAGAAAGTTAATGAAAGTTCGCAAGCAAGTTGTGCGAATGTATGTGAATACATTGTATTCAAGACGTAGGTGATACTTCAGATGCAGATCACAGTCGGTTATAAAACCGCAATTATTAGAATTAAGATTGTTACTCTGTATTGTATAAATTAATAAAGAAATAAGCTGACATGAGCTCTGCAGTTCCCACAGAAATGTGAGGAGCAGGGACAACATAAATACCCTGGGAGCGCCAAGAAAGTCAGTCACTCTTGAACCTCTCAGCTTTTGCATTGTTGGTTGTTTGGGCTACTCGTCTTAATTTAAATCCATTTAACAGTAATTTCGACGAGTAATTTTATATAGTTTTGTAAAACTCCACTTGTAATTTCTGATTTAATAGAAACTGTTACAAGAGTTTTTAGAAGAAGACTTTTAAATAGGCAGCTCCCAAGGCTCAAAACGTAACTCGTGTTAATACTTGAAAATTCATACGTGCATTTAACAAATTCTTAGAAAATATACAATAAGGTTACCTTTTCAAATAATAAATGAATTCAATGTAAAAAAAGTTTGCGACGTGTCAGTGGCGTAACTACGATTTTTGGGCCCCCCCGCAAAAATTTTAAAGTGGGCTCTCTTTAAAATGTATTACTTTTACTGGCTTATATTTAGCCATATTTTTAAATTATAGTACATGTAGAGAAGGAAGCAGTATAGAATTAAATACATATACTATATTAATCAAGTGCTTTATTAATTATAAAACCAAATTACATAAATTCAAACTTATAAGTTAATTAATATTAAATCTACATATTTATACGCCGCACAAAATTATTTACACCTAAAAATTTGATACAGTAAAAAAACCTATGAGCTAGCAGACATTCCAAATCAAATTCAAAATTTTGTTTTTCTTGCATGTTTTGCTGCAAACGCGTTTATTGTATCCTCTATATTCATATTTTTGGCAGTGTCATGTTCTACTGCTAAGAGGGATAAATCGTCTAATCTATCTTGTGAAGTGCGGTTCCTAAGATAATTTTTAATAATTTTAATTTTGAGAAAGATCTCTCCGCACTTGCAACGCTAACGGGTAAAGTTAGGTATAACATTAAGGCTGTTATGGTGTTTGGAAAACTGCTAGAACCTGTAGATTTGGAAAGTACTAGATATTCTAAAATTGTAAGATACCGTTAACATTTTTAATTCATCACAAATAAGTCTATTATTTTTGAGTGTAGTAAGTTCTATACCTATAGCATCATTTAAATCTTTGTAGTAAAATTTTTGCAATTGTTTTGCCTTAGATAAAATATCGTCTGCAGTTAAATTCAAAATACATTAGGTTCTAAGAAATTAAACTTTTCGTTTACATGAAAAAGCGATTTAAAACGATTCGACAGCTGTGAAATTATAATATCCATTACGCGATAAAATACATTTATTTTAAATTTAAATTCTTCATCATTAAATCGATAATCATTGGATAATTCATCGTAATGCTTTTTATTTTTGGTTGCCTTTTTTATAAATTCCGGTTTAATATTCCATTGCCCTGCAAATTTCGCTGCTTCCTCCTTGATGTTGGAATAGTTATTTCTTGTTTCCTTGAAAAATTTTAAAGTTTTTGTAATAAGAGAGTTATCTGATTAATATTCGCCTTTTCACTCTGAGCAGTTTGTGAGAGCTTGTTAAGCTCTTCTAGAATTTGACTTAAAAACACTTAAAAAATAAAATTAAAATTATCCATGCTAGTTAATATTTGCTTTGCGTCATTTCGTTTATCTGTTTTTTTGATATCATAATAATTTTATTAAGAGACATTACTATATCTTTATACCGAATTCTTATGGCAGCTAAAGATTTTACTCGATCCGCCCAACGTGTCGGATTTAAGCGTTTCAATTGTGTGAAATTTTCTTTAAAACAGAAAGCCAATTCCATCTTACTATACTATTAGCAAAATGTATATATGTTTTCTAAAAGTAGAAAAACGATTCTATTTCTTTTATACCTTTAACGGCATCATTTATGACTAGATTTAAGTTATGGGCACTACAGTGCATATATAAGGCTGCAGGCTCTATGTTTAAAATTCTCTTTGCACGCCAGAATACGTACCGCTCATAACGTTAGCTCCATCGTAGCCCTGCCCTCTACATTTATTTATATCTAATTGCATGTTGGTTAAATTGCTTAATATAGTATTACATAGTCCTTCAGCAGATTGGGACTCTACTTTTGTAAAACCCACAAAAGTTTCACAAATATCTATTTTGGTTACCTCTCCCAAGCTGTCTTTTTAAAATCAATATATCTTACAATTTTACTTAATTGATCAATCTTAGTTATATCCTGTGTAGTGTCTATTATGATTGAGAAAAAGGAGCGGATCTAATTTTATTTAATAAAATATTTTTAAGTGTGCGCTTAAAGTATTAATAATATCGTTTTGAATTTTGGGGAAAGATATTTAATTGAACCTTTGGGTCGTTCAAGCACTTTTGTAATATAAGATCATAGTTACTAATTAAATGAACTAAACTTAAGAAATTACCGTTGTAACTGTCTTTTGAATCAGAAAAACTTTCTCTATGTCCTCGAAATGACAGCATGCGCTGGGATAGTGTTAAAGTAACATTGAAAAGTCTGTGTAAAACATTTTTCCAAAATTCAGTTTCTTGTTTTAATAGTAGAGTATCTTTCTTATCTATGGTATAATTTTTTTCCACATATCGTAAATAAAACAACAAGTTAAATGAGATTGAGCAAGCAAATGCTCTTTAATTTTTTGATAAACCCTGCCAATCATTAATTCCGGTCGTCCAACTTGACCTTACTGAAGCAAACAGCCAACATGGTTGACAATAAACACAATTTTTAATTTAGAATAACACAACCACCCATTTGAATTGTGTGGTAAGTTTAACGTATTGCTTTTATTTTCGCTTGCAGTTATTAAGTAATAATAGTGAACTGAAAACTTCTATTTTTATTATCTTTAGGAAACGCACCATCTGGTCTACACAATCCGTAATTAATTATTTCTTTTCTTAAATTGTCATGTTGTAAAACATTGATTTTTAAAAATGTGCAAAATCGGTTGGATATTCTTTCGTCAGATCCATAGATAGTTCATTAAGTGAAAAGTACTACTCACATTTACCTCTGTAATTGTAGTGGTATCTAGTTCCAAATTTCTATCGCGGCCGTCATTATGTGATGTACTTGCGCCCTGGGTGAGAGTTTTAAAATTGTTGACGACTGCTGTTCGTCTGTAGCGGAACTAGTAGATGCTACTGTCGAAAGCCCAATTTCTTTCATAGATTGTTCTTGTTTTCGGACTCTTTAGAAGTAAAAAGGAACTTATTTTGGAATCTTGCTCTTTGATTCTTCCAATAGTTTCCTTTTTCGTTTTTGCAGCGCCGCTTGTAGTGCTCATTGTATATTATTTCCTGCAATTTTGAATGAAATTAATTATAATGTAATTAGATAAGTAATAATTATTTAAAAGCCTTTTGAAATTACAAATAACACATACATACTTTGCTTTAAATGCTTTAATTAACAAAATATAAATGATTTTATTGAATGCTTAAAGATTTATTTATATGTATTTCTCAGCGCGACTTCAACTATGATCAAATCAATAGTAGTTTAATAAAAATAGATATAAATACTTACGTTTAAATATGAAAGACCTCCTGTAATACGAACACAACACTATTGAGTAAAACGTACTGGAATGCTTTTTACTTCCTTTCCGTTATATATAATGCAGCTAATGCAAATACGTTGCAACCAGCTGACTAGAAACCACAAAATGAATTTCTTTCTAGTATTATATTTCTAGAAAGCGAAGGTTACTAAGCTACCTGCCATCCTGTGAATCTGTACTGTACAGACAATAGCCCTTTTATTCCTATTTAAAATCCCACAAACCAAACTAACCCTACTATACGTCGTTTAATAATGCTTTACCACTTTATACAACTTATCACTTAAGAATAATATAGACATCTTTGTTATTAAAGTTTACAGTCTCTTTCATCTGTTTATTAACCCTTACAAAATAGGACAGAACGGATAGAAAGAAGAAAGGATGCAGGCTGCAGGTGGTGTTCAGTATTTATCTTAATTATTATTTCTTGTATTTCAGCAGTTCCTAGTAGTAACATCAAGAAAACGTTCGTTAACCTGCGGTTTCTGAATTATCTGCAATATTTTCTTGACCGTTTCTTACCTGCCAAATACGTTGAAGATGAATAAGTTGAGTTTATTATCGTTTGGGCCTTCTTGCACTTGGGGCCCCCCCGCATAGCGGGGGCTGGCAGGGGTGTAGTTACGCCGCTGCGACGTGTATACATTCAATACAGGAAGGAGTGTGGGACACATTGTGTTTAAATGGAAAACTATTTTTTTACCATTATTGACCACTATGTTACTCTAAAAAAGGAAGAAAAAATTAAGTGGAATTATTATCTTTTTATTAAAAGTGTTTTATAATATGTTGCATTGTTTATTGATTCAAAAATATTTTCTTAATTTGAATGTAACTAACAACAATAAATATTTTCTTCCTCAAGGACAAGTTTATCTGCAACGAATTTTGAAACAACCCATACAAACGAAGCACATGCATATACTTCTAGGATGAGGTATATGCTCGCCAGATTTTATAAAGAATATATTTTTATTTTCCTTCTAATCTTCCTAAATATGGGATTTTCGTAATAAACTAGTACAAATATACATAAATACAAGTGGGTTAGACTTTTATTTTAATATAAAGTATGGAATTGCTTTTCTGTGCCGTTTAAAAACACAACTTCTTACCGTCATTTACGAAACCCAAACAAACAAAAGCGACCACTAAATTAAGCAGCTAGGAATGATCCCATTCATTCAAAAACTCGACGTGAGAAATTTCAGACATCATTCCTGCGTGATAGAATGGAACGTTAAAGAATACAACACAACATAACGGTAGCGGTGGTCGAAATTCGAAATGTCCTGGCGGACCTCCAACTTGCTCCGAGTTAACATATCAATTCGTCTTCCCAATCAAACTGGAATGGCCATTCATGATGATCCGCGACCCGCGAGCGTTCGCTCGTTGCTTCTGTTGCTGCTGTTGGCTTTTCTCTACCCGGATGAGCTACTTCATATTATTTTATTTTTGAACACACCTCGCTGACAATAACTTAGAATAGTATATTATTAAGAATGAAAATTAATTAGGTTTGACTTCAAAAGTTCGTTGAGCAACTGAAAATAGCACGGTCTCATTTCTTACCCCCGCAGCTTCCGGCCGGCGCATTGCCAACACTATCTGACAATGGAAATCCCTGTGTTAACTCGACTGCAGAATAGAATAGCGCTATTGCTGCTCGAAGTCCACGTGTCTTCGGTTTTAAAATTAAAATGAGAGGCGCGTGGTAAAAAAAAAGGGGGAAACAATGGGCCACTTGATGGTCGTATAAAATTATATTGATGCGGTATAAATTCTGGCTTCGCTAATTAATTTACAACTAAAATTTATGGCTTTGCAAGCACATGCTTGTGGAAATTTATAGAATATTTATTCAGGTGTGATTGGCGGTGCATCGTGCACACAAGTTATATAAATATAACTAGAAGAAAAAGAAAAGCGACAAGCGGAACGCCTTGTGTGCATGATATGATATTCATTATAAAGTGGATCATTCTCGAATGCTTCGCGCCCTGGCCAACATATTATAGAGAAACTAAATTCGGCCTCTTAGATATTCATTCATAATCGCTACACCCGGAAGATGTGACACCTTGCCAAAGTTCATTCACAGATACACTTTAGAACGAATTCCTTCGTGTATTCTTGGCCTACCCCGATTGTGACATCTTGTCAACGACAACTGAGCATATACTGAAAGTACATCAATAACCAACACAATCAAGCTTTGTTTTTCTTTTTTTTATATAATTACATGTTTGTTATGTACAACAACCTCTCATTCCAGTAATTTTAGATTTCACGTTGTCTAAAACATCTAGATATAATATATTCTTAAAAAGACGCTATTCAAAAATTTATTTACATAAAAGAAACGTAATTGTCACCAATAATATTTTGGTTGATTGCTGTACTATAAAAATGATCATGGTTAGCGGTGGTTGTGAAATAGATTACGTCTGTATTAAGTACACTGTACACTACAATTATAACCATTACCTATCATCATCATCGTTAGGTCTTCAATCCTGGAACTGGTTAGACGTGTACCCTCATTGTTTTCTATTCTAAACTAACCTACAGATTTCCCTGAAATTTACACAGTCTGCATTTATCACTATCTGATGTAGGACTAAATTTACCTCCTTTCTCCTATCTCTGCTTGTAATATATCTCATACTATTCCCCAAAAATGCCTTAAAACGAATTCTTCCCTTCTATTTCTCTTTTTTTCCCACAGACATCTTTATTGCTCTACTATTTCTATAACCTATTTGTTATACGCACAGCATTCCAAAAGGCTGCTACCGTTTTTCTGTCTGCTTTTTCTACTGCCCGTATTTCATAAGCATACTGTGCTGTGCACCACACATATGCTTTCAACAAAATTATTCTTTTTTTATATTTGTTGTTTTTGATTATGGGCGCTATTTTCTCTTGTTAGATGCAGTTCGGTCCCCTTCTTTTGTTTTACAGATATATACCCTATTTCTCCGACATTCTGTGGTTCTGAAGAGGGGTAAGCAGCCTTTGGCTTCCAAGTTCCCCCAGCACTTAAACATTCGCCGATTTAAAATTTTTGCAATATACCTTTTCGCAACCAACCTTTGTAGTTGTTTATAATAATCATCAGATTTATCTGCTCTTATTTTTTCGTCATTAAGTTTTCCGTCTCAAAACTGGTTGGACATGTATTGTTATCGTTCAAAGGGGGCGGCGTCTGTAAGCGAGTAGGCTTGGCTTATTTAATTGTTTAATAACATAAGCAAAATCCGTATAAGTTGCTAAATAACATACAAATAAGATGAAATTGAATGATTTAATTCAATTAGGCTGGCTTCGGATGGCTTCGTGGTTGCTGTGGAGCCAGAAGTAAACTTGCACACTGATTAAATGTCTTTATGCACCATTTAACGGGGTGTAGATGTATTCAAAAGTCTTCGGATTTGATCGGGAAGCTTCGGAAGTTGCTTACGAGGTCCAATGTGAACTTGAACAATGATGATTAGGACATATATGTACGTCGGAGAGGTCCAGACATCTTCGGTGGTCTTCGGATCTCGTCGGTGGTCTTCGTGTTTTTAGTGGTGGTCAAAGTTACATTAAAAGAAATTATGAAATGAAATTATATGCACTTAAAACACTATTATTTACAATATATATACAAAGAAAAGGGGTTCTGAAAGCTTCGGTTGTCTTCGGTACTCCTCGGTCACCTTCAAACTTGACGGGTGAAGCCCAAAAATAACTTGTGTGGTGGTGAATAGCGATTGACTATAGGTCTGGAGGGTCCAGACGTCTTCGGTATACTTCTGCAGACGTCGTGGATGGTAGGGCTCTAGGCCTAGGAGAGCTCGGTCCCGTCGAACTCTATCGGGGTGATGTCCCGCAGGTAGACCTGACAAATACAACTGTTGTCATTGCAGAAACTTATCTCTTGGGCTGTGTAGGGAGTGTATTGAGCGACAGTCTTCGGCGGTAGTGGAGATAGAAGCTTCGGGTGCAATCTTATGGAATGGATTGCGTGTCGAAAAGCGTTCTGTTCCTGCTTGCGGGCCACGTGATATGTCGAACGAGGCTTACGACCCATACGTTGTGTTTCGTTGATTTTTATTAGTAAGTTATTATAACGGTCTCCAGGTACGGCGGCGGCTAGGGTAGCGTTTGGATAGAACGCAGGCTATGAGGAGCACTGCGTAGGATTTTAGCAGGCTATGATGGGCACTGCTTCGTAGTACTGCAGGAGGAGAGAGAATCCCAGACTATGAGGAGTACTAGGATGTCATCTGCATAATTCGAATTTATATTTATTTAATTCTGGTCGCTATCCATCGGGTGTTGAAAAACGTTTATCAGAGCTTTAACCAATGAATTGCGTTGTCGATTTTTGATTTCGAAACAAGATTATTCTAATTTGTTAACACAAATTTTACTTGGAATTTTGGATGTTGTTCTGTGTTCAGCACGTGTACTCTGATCTAGTCAAACTTTTACATTCGCAGTTCATTCAGTATATTGCATGGGATCATAGCGTTAACAGTATCTCCACTTATTTATATTCTGAGCTAGCTTATACAGTTCTCTGATATACCCACACAGTCTATATACAGCTCGGATCCCCTTCTATTGTTTTCTAATTATATGCCTTATTTCACCGAGATTCAGTGGTATGTGAATGGGGGGGCGGCTCCGTGGCGTTGTTGGTATGCGTGTAACTACTACGACTAAGGCTCCGGGTTCAAATCCCGACATGGTCCGCTTGAAAAATCTTAGGCGAGCATTTTTCACAAAAGTACCCCCTCATTCGGATGAGAGGTAAAATCTTTTTGAGTATTTCGAACATTTCTTTCCATTTTACATTGTCGAATGCTTTTTCCATATCTACAAACTCTATATACATAGTTTTTCCCCTTTGTCTATTGTTTTCTCCATTATCACTCTCAGAGCTAAAATAGCCTCCCGTGTTACGCTGTTTCGCCTAAATAAAAATATTTTTGACACGTGTGCTGTCAAACTTATTGTTCGAAAATTTTCACATCTTTCGGCACCTCGTTTTTTTGGTAGAGTTACTATGATGTTACGTTTGAAATCTTTGGGTATCTTGCCTGCCTCATACACATAGCTTACAAGTCGGAAGAGACGTTCTGTTACTGCATGTCCAGCGGTTTTTTAGAGTTTTTGCTTGCACCTTCTGTACCCGGCGTCTTACCATTTTTCAGACCCTCTAATGCTAATTCAAATTGATGTCTAAGTATAGGATATCCCAAGTCATCATTTTCAGTGCCTGATTCATGTTCTTATGCTGTTAGTTCCTCTCCTGCATATAAATTCGCTATATATTTTTTGCCATCTACTCGTCTTCTCTACATTTTCCATAATGACGTTTCCTCTGGCGTCCTTTATATTTTTACTATACGGTTTAATATCCCTAAAATTGATTCTAATTAGTTTGTATGCTTCATCTGTCTTTCCTACTTCCATCTTGTTCTGTACCTTTTTGCACTTTTCATCAATCCATTCTTCTTTAGCTTTGCTGCGTATGCGAATAATTTTTTATTTTATGGCTTTTTATCTCTATTTTCATGTTTCGTCTGATTTATTTTTGTATTTTCGTATTTCTTCTATTAAATTCAGGATATCCTTTGTTATCCATTGTTTCTTATTTTCTTTTTGTGTATACCCCAGAAAATCTCTGGCCGCTACGTGTAAGCTGGATTTAATATTATTCCATTCTGTTTCTACTTCCTTAGTATCAGATATCAACAATTCATTTGAGATTTTTTCGAATCTTTCTTAAATATCTTTATTTTTTAGTTTGTCAAAGTCAAAATGCCTTTTTGCGTTTCTTTTTCAAATTTTCAATTTAAGAGCGGCCTTCATAATTATGAAGTTGTGGTCAGTAACTATATCTGCTCCTGGGTAGCTTCTACAGTCTTTTACTTGATTCCTAAACCGTTGTCTAACAAGAATATAATTTATTTGATATCTTCCTATATCTCCTGGCATCTTCCACGTGTATCGTCTTCTAGCATGATGTTGAAATTATGTGTTTGTGATGATGAAATTGTTCGTGTCGTAAAATTCCACCAGCCTATTTCCCCTGCCCTCACCTACCACTGCATTAAAATCTCCCGTAATTATTAAATTTTCATGCCTTTTTACGTATCTTAGTATGTCTTCAATATCTTTATAGTTAGCTTCTACCTCTTCGTTACTGTAACTAGAGGTGGGCATGTATACTTGTATTATTTTTGTGTTTTCCGGTTTATATTCTAATCTAACCATGAATACTTTTTGTTCTTTTGTAAGTAATTTTCTACACAGTGTCATATCTTTTTTCGCATAACCATTCCCGCACCAGAATTTCTTTCCTATGCTCCTGAATGAATTACCCTAAAGTCACCACTCCAAAAATCCCCCGCCTCTGGCCACAGAACTTCGCTGATCCCTACTATGTTTAGTGCTAACCTATTTATCTCAATTTTCAGGTTCTCTAGCGTACCTACTTGCTTCGTACTTCTAACATTCCACCCTCCGACTCGCAAAATGTTCCAGACTCTTATTCCGAACTTTCCGATCGCATTTTCCGAAGTAGTTCCCTATCGGAGATCCGAATGGGGGACTATTTTAACTCCGAAATCTTTTACCCCAGAGATACCATCATTTTTATTACAATTTAAGTATTCTGTGTACTTGGGAGGTAATGTGGTGGTTTCCCGTTGCCATCCACATCTCGGTGGTGTGTCTTACACCATATGGTCTCTGCCAATGTTAGTACCGAACGAGCCGCTGTCATCTTTCGAGGGCCTGTCTTAGTCTGGTTCCTCACTAACGACCCTACTACTTTGGTTGGACCTGTGGTTTGGCTCTTTAGCTCATTATAACACGTAAGCCATTTCACCTGTACTAGTAATCTAGAACTTCGGCAAGGTGCAGGTCCATTCGAAATGACATTTAACTATAAACATTATTAAAAAACTAAATAGGGATTTCGATAACTAAGTGATTATCATCGGTAGAAAAGTTTTCTGAAGTACTTCTTAGGATATTCTTTTTACCAGATCGAAGTGAACCTTATCAACCCACAATTCGATAATGCAGTGTAAACATCTGAAGATATTGTCGTCTATATATCACAACAAAATAGTGACCCATATACTAATAACTATCTAAATTATACTATCGGTAGTACTTTTCAAGCGAAACCAAACACACTTTGCATTCTTATCGGTTGTTGATACTGTAAGAAAAACTCTATACACACAAACAACAGTTCTGTATTATCAAACTGATTATACATGCCTTTTAAACAACTCCTAGTTAAATGAGTTTTGCAAAAGGTCTCGCAACAATTCATTTCCAGCTAACCGCTAGCAGTACATTAATTACAATCGAGGCACAATAATTAACTATCCCAGGGCTATTGATTAATTTATGTCGTTCACTACAGCAATTTATATCACATAAGGCAAGTTATTTTAAGCAGTATGTACCACTAGCTTAGTTCATATCACGACTTTCAAAGCTTTAAGTTAGAACTCATATGGGAATCGAAACTTCATTAAAACTCAACTTTAAAACTCCTTAATAGCTATTAATACCTTGCTCAATTGCACTAGTTATTTTGAAAACATACCAGAAGTTAAGCAAATAACATTTTGAATGTACCTATTGTAATTCAAATAACTCTTCAATGCAAAATTGTCATACCTATCCATCGAGGTCATCTATAGATCTGCGCGACAGGGCCCATCTATCATCTTTTGTGTATATACACCTCGCTTACTTTCTGATGTATTACTCAGGTTAGAGAACGACGAAACCGCGCTACACTGCCTTTTCTCAAAGCTGTTCTGTATCAGAATACTTTGAGATGCGGACGTTGGGAGTCCCTGTGGCGGTAAGGACAGTCAAAACCATATCTGCAGTTTTTATGTTGACAGAAGAAGCAATTAATATTCTTCATAGCAGGAGCCGTACCATTTGGATTGTAACCATATACCAACATCTGAACTCAAGTTTTCTGGAAACTGAAACAGGACCTCTGATATATTTCGTACAGCTATGGCCTACTTCTTGTCTCCAAATTTGATCATCTGGCCCTTGAGGTCCACTAATGATTTCCACAGATCCTGATAATTCGGCTTAACAGAAAGCTGTTGCTTAGTCACCAGGTAGTAGATTCCATAATGTCGGTCTTCTAGCTGTCTTTCCCATCTTTGCGGGTTGTCGTCCAACTACATCCAGACCACCAAATTTATTCTTAAATACCTGAATTAGTCCTCAGGGACATACCAAGGTACGTCGCTACGTAATCCGCCAACCCAATATCTCGCTTTGCTTGTACCGCTGTACAGAGACATGAACCAATCGTAATTCGGTCCAGACCTTCGCTCATCACCACAAGCATATTGATTATTTATCTAACTGCGTGCCGTTTTTAGATACTACCAGCGTCATGACTATCATATGTTGCTAACCGGTTAACGTACACTTCTGTTATTCTTCTTTTTGGGCGCCTATAAATTTGATACCATTTCGTTGATCAGTTTGTTTCAATTACCTACGGACACTCCCAATATCTTTGTAAATTTGGCGATAATCCATGCCATTGTCTGGGGTTATATAGCCAAACGCGGTAGTTGTTTCGAGAACCAGACTTCGGAGCCTTGATGTCATATCTGGTTTTCATTTCGCTTGCGATCTGAATATTTTTCCTAACATCACCATGAATGTCGTGCATCTTCGGGTTTACACTCAAAATTACATACCTTAGCATAACACATGCAGGTATCTGTCCAGTGTTCTCATAAACCAAAGACCGATAGGCCTATAACAATAAATGTAAATATTAGTCTCAGTCTCTCCGATGTTTGTAGACTACCTTGAAAGATACTTGCCTAAGGTGCCATTTATGCGCTCTACCATACCATTCGATTACGAATGCAATGGTGTTGCTCGGGTCTTTTTCATCCCCAGCAGTCGCTAATTTGCTTGGAATAACACTGACTCAAAATGTATGCCCTGGTTAGCGTAAAACTACATATAAGCTCCAAAACAGCAGCACCGTTCTTTTACCAGCACGTTAGCGACGGTTGCAGCTTCTTGGTTTGGTATAGCATACACTTCAGTCCACTTTGAAAAATAGTCCACGGCGACCAAAGTGTACTTATTTTCGGAGTTTTTTCTCCGACTGCTAATTACGCAGTAACCGTCCAATCACTTCTTCCACACTCTCTTGGGTTCGCTGCTCTTCAAGGCGTCGTATTTTGTTACAGAATAAACGTATCACTTGGTTTGCGGACTCGAACTCTGAAACATAAACCAACTTATCACGTAAAAGCTTTCGCTGGACCAGCTGTAATGTTTGCTCGGTGTCCTCATCGCGTATTCCAGCAATGAAGGTCTGCACTGCCAACTCTAGAAAGTTATCCGATTCCGTTAGGTAGGCTAGTCTCACCGAGGGAGCTATATCTGCTGTAACTCTTGCAAATTTTCGTTATTCTTTTGGTAACGATTCTTTACTTGAGTGTGGCACACTGGTTGCAGATGAAAGTGGCCATATCTAATTTCCAGTCTTGATGCTAAGACCCGTAGTTTTATTAGTCATGGTCTCTGCAGCTTCGAATTGCTTGAAATATATCCGCCACAATGACTTTCCATCAAATATGGGAAGTTTTACTCTGAACCTGGACATAGGTTCGCATTTCCCGATATTTTTTAATTCTGGGGCGTGCTATTGTATCACCAGCACTAAAGGCCCTGGTGCCTGCACTGTTAAGGACATGATCCATTCTTCCATTTTACGCAAAGCTTTTAAAAGTCTTTCTGAAAAGTTTACGGCGGTTCGTTCTTGTTACTCCGCATTTTCATTCAATTTCGTGGAAAATTTTTCTAAGTTTGCTGCTAAAATTACAATAGCATACCTCCATGCCTTATTTGAAGTCGTTCACAAAAGAAAGGATTTCACTATTAATTTTCCATTTACTAGAAGTTTTTGACACGTAATTAGAAATTGTTGAATGTCTTTTCTTTTGTGTATATACGCCTCGCTTACATTCCGATGTATTATTCATTAGAGAACGACTAAATAGTGCTACACTGCTCCCTCTTAAAGCTGTTATCTCCCAAAACACTTTAGACGCGTATGGGAGTCCCTGTAGCAGTTAGGACAGTCAAAACCATTTCTGCAGTTTTCATGTTGACAGAAGTAGCAATCAACATTCTTCATAGCAGGCGCCGTATTATTTAGATTGTAACCACACACCAACATCTGAACTCCGGTTTTCTGGAACAGGACCTCCAGCATATTCCATAGCAACCCTTCGCGTCACAGGGGATTGCCAACTTTTTGTCTCCAAATTTGATCACCCGGCCCTTAGACAGCAAAATAGGATGATC
Source organism: Platerodrilus igneus (assembly GCA_036346225.1). Lineage (NCBI taxonomy): Eukaryota > Metazoa > Arthropoda > Insecta > Coleoptera > Lycidae > Platerodrilus > Platerodrilus igneus. The sequence goes on from JARFIW010001148.1 coordinate 7,140,910, forward strand.
AATTTATTGCTACATGAATTATGTATATAACTTGAATTAATTTCCTTAAATGCAAGACGTAATTGAGAATCGAAATTAAGAACAAGCTTCAGTGGTATAAATTGTAACACAATCTAATCAATTGGCTGCATAGTTCAATTGGTTAGAGCGTTGATCCGGCAAATCAATGGTCGCAGGTTCAAATCCTGTTGCAGCGCGTTCTTTTAGCGGTTTTCAATTACCAGTTCGATTTGAAATGGTAATTCAACTTTAAATAATAAGGTTGGGTTTTCATTTCATCTTATAACTGTTTATATATATATATATATATATATATATATATATTGCTGTGATAAGGGGTTGTTTAGGGGTGTATTGAGTAGCAAGGGTCGTGTGGTAACAATAAATTGCAATAGGAATCAGAAACTGCATTTATTTATCAGAAAAAATAGGTAATTCATACATTATGTAAATAGCAAGTATTTAACACTCTGTATATAGACCGTTATTAATTTTAAGTAATGCCAGTGAGCATACCTTTCAACAATAGAACGCGTATTCAGAAGAAATGATAGTACATGTAATTGAACGCGCATTGAGAAGTGTTCTAATTAGTTATAAAATAAAAACGCCGAAGATAAGAGATAAAACTTAACAAAGCTTTATGCAATTACGCTAAAAAAATAAACATTTTTGATAAGAAAACGCAGTTTCAAACACGTATAAAAATACATAAACGAAAACAGCATTTAAGTTACATCATTTATTTTGTTCAAAAGGCGATATCTATACAAAACAACAGGCTTAAAGTTGAAAGTCTGGCAAAGATAACAAGGTATCTATAGCAAATAAATATTACACGGAAAACCGAATAAATTACATCAGAAAATGCAGGGAATATTAAAGATCTGGTTGGCTGAGATATCTGCTAGACTGCTTGAAAACCCAGCCCACATGTAAGTGGGAAGAGCCTATATATAACACAGAGCAATGATAAGAGAGTCAGTTTACAACTCATGCAGGGCGAAGCTGCGTCACTGTCAACCAGAAAGTCACGCGTAATTTAAATATAATAGAATATCAAGTGTATGTTACAGTGATAACAGTGCAACGATTACGAAGCCTTTTTTTGCCGTTTAACGTGAGTAGAATTTGGGGTAATTTATTTAAACTTTTCTCTAATACTTTTCCTGCTTTGAATGATAAAAACGAAGTCGACTAATATTTGTATAGTGAGAAAGAAAAAAAATCATATACATTTCACAACTTAATCTGTTTCAGTGTATGACAAAAGTGAACCTCTTAATCAAATAACAATAAATTTTAAATTGTTTATCCCCAAAAATTAAAACTCCGTTTCCTTATTTTAAAGGCAGCAAAAATGACACCGTACTCTACTGGTAATTCTTTGAACGTTCAAAACTTCCCCTTTTTTACGAAATTTTTCACGTATAAAAGAAATTACATAAAATATTAATGTTGAAAAAAAATTAAGAGAAAATAATGTCTTATGCTAGATAGTTCTGACCTGTAGTTTTCGTTGTGCGTCTTTCTGGATCTGCTACTGCGTTGTGGATCAGCACCTTTAATATTACTTTCAATGCTTAAAACAATCCTCTGTTTTATGCGCTTTTGCCAATATTTTTATTCGGACTTCCTCCCAATATTATCAATTTATTTAGTTTTCAAATTTTACGTCGTTTAATCAATAATCTAGTATTTTCTTAATCTCCTTAGGTTTACCCCGTCTGACTTAGATTCTTGTAGTCTCTCTTAGAGTTTCGTAGTCTCTCTTAGATTTACGTAGTCTTTCTTAGATTTACCCCGTCTTACTTAGATTTTCGTAGTCTCTCTTAGAGCCGTTTTCCAGCAAACGGCGAAACTTGTCTCATATATTCTTCACCATTATTTATTTTTAAAATTTTCTAACACCATTTTTCACAAAATTTGATTATTTAATTTTAATATTTATTCGTTGCGTAGATTCTTGAGTACAAGTGATGTGGGTTGTGCTCGGTTCGAATCAAGACTGACTACTTATCAAATTTGCGCGTTATATAAGCTACGCCCCATCTAAAATTCATTGGTTATCGGTGCTGTTTCTTTAACGTTTACGACCAGCCATAGGATGTTTTGGATATTTTGGGCTTTTACAGGTATATTTCTGATAATAACTTGCCGGACGATTTCGTGATCACGTAGGATAGCAGTGGATTTCTATTTTGTATTTATTTTAGACCGTCTGTTTTGATGTTATTACAAGAATTTCTAATTTGCCTTGGCATGTAATCTAACTTATGGCTTTTGTTTGTTTAGATAATACTTTGGGATTTGTATTACCTCCATGTAGAAAATCACGTAGACGAAATGAAGTAAATTAACATACTTTGTTTACATCTTGCGTTTCCAAAACGTATTTATTTCGAAAGATGCGTTTCTTATCAGGACGTTATGCTATCTCCGTTCACTATCGCATGTTTATTTTAATGTGAATTGTATCATGATTTTCTTACTTTTACTGCATTTAACGCGCATCTATTTACAATTTTATTAATGCTTTTTGATTTTAAGACAAGTTTGATTGCGTGTAGAGTTATTTCTTTTGCTGAATGTGTGTTTATTGTTGAATGATATGCTTGCCGGCATTAATTAAAGTTAACTACGATTCTTATACAGGGTGTTAAATGTTTGCTCTTTGCATAAAATGCAAATTACTTATTTTTCATGCTAAATAAATGTAGTTTTCTAACTCTTAGTATTATTTACATGTATTGTGTGACCATTATGACTCAATATACTCCTAAACAACCCTCTTATCATAGCATTATATATATATATAAAAAATTAGTAATATTGACTGTTTTTATAATGTATAAGCAAGATAAATATTGGGGATACAGTCAGATTGGGCATGGATTTAATATAAACTTCTTATAACCATTTCAAGCTTTCGAAAATGTTTATTTTCTTCATCAGGATACTAAAAGTTTATAATTTAACATTTATATGATAAAATTATATAGGTTACTTACGATTATAAAGTTTAGAATTATATAAACATTAAATGACATCTATATGACATGGACAGGTTTTTGTTCATACGTACATTTAAAAGTTTCTTATAAGTATATGCAAAATTAAAGTTAAAGTTAATGTAGTAAAGATATTAATTAAATAAAGTAACATAGTTATTATAGGTCTTGATAAAAATAAAAATAGAAACTAAAAAGTGTTATACTAGTTTTTAAAAATTAAAGCTAATCGTATTGTACCAAATGTGTTATAAATTTGTATAGTGTGATAGTTTTATATAAGTTTGGAATTATTTTTATTCTTTATTATTGTTATAAGATATAAATAAATATTGTTTAAATTTTGTGTGTCTGTTTTTTTATTTATAGGATTTTCTTCGAGAGCAATCGCGATCATTTCAAGAAATAAGCGTTTTTTATAGCTAGTTTCTCTGAATATAATTCTGGTGTCATCATAATTCATAGTGTGACCTGTATCAATTACATGGGAAGCTAGCGCGCATGTTTTTTTGTTCAGATTGCAATCACTTTTGTGTGAGGTTAGTCTTGTAGATAACCAATTTGATGTCTGTCCAACATACCTACCATTACAGTTGCGACAGGGTATACTGTAGACTACTCCTGACTGTCGAGGTGTAGGTGTGTGGTCTTTAAGACTACTATATAATACCCTATCTAAAGTTATAATTGGTTTTTTGATAAGTTTGATGTTTTGAAGATCCTTAAAAAGATGTTTTAATTTATCTGTAAGTATATCAATGTACGGAAGTGGAATAAACATTGTAGGAGACGTGGAGCTGGTATTAGTGTCTGTAGTATTGTTGGAGTAAGTGTTGATTAATGTGGTATTTTTTCTTGTGGTGGTGTTGAAAATTAGTTTGTTGATTAGAGGTTTCGGATATGAATTAGTAAGTAGTAGGTTTCTGAGTATTAAAAGATTTTTGTATCGTAGGGTAGGGTGTGTAACAGATTCAATTTTTCGTTTTAGATTATAAGAAGTTTATATTAAATCCATGCCCAATCTGACTGTATGCCCAATATTTATCTTGCTTATATATATATATATATATATATATATATATATATATATTTCGTATCCTTTTTTGCACATGTTGCAATCCACATAAACGTATAGATCTGTAGATTTTATTTGCAAAATTATGGTTCATTCAGTTTAAAAATTACTGCTTTTTGGTAAATTAGGTGGACAGAATGTTCATCCTCATAATCGCGCTATTTTCATTTTCCTATTGTTACCACAAAACCACTGCCTAGTGCATGATAACCCGCCTGTGACTCATATTTGTTTGACAATTGGCAATTTTTAAGTGGCATTTCAAGAACAGAAGTGTGCGGTTACTTGCTAAAGTGATGATGATCTATACAGTTCCGTCTTTGAAGAGTGAAACCATAGTTACAAACATAAACACGTTTTCATTTTTGCAACAGTGTTCGTCATAGAGCTGCTGCTTGTAAGTACATTAACATTTGCATGCATAATGTCATATTCGGTGGTTCTTCCTTACAATATTGATTATTTTCTTATAGTTACTAATTAATTAATTCGCAAGTACACCACAAGTATTCAGGTCCACCTTCAATCAGCTTAGTTATTAATTATACAACTAATTCATCCAATAAACATATTGACGAAAACTATATTAATTCAAAGTCTTTTGGTAGCGAAACAGTAATAACATCTATCAGCACAAAGTGTTACTTCTGTGGGCTACAAAAACATCGTAGAATTAAATGCCCGGATAAAGATTCAGTCTGCAAAGCGTGTGGTATCAAGGGATACTAGCAAAATTATATTGCTTCTGGACCATCATGTTTAAAAAGGGCTGTGGTATCTGTAATCATAAATGATGCTATTGCTAAAGGAGGCTCTGCTACTTTTATCAACGACAAACAGTTCATAAGCTCACTACTCTAATTATACCAAGTAAACATAAAAAAAGTATTTATGGCATCAACTTCGCGTCATTCTACCATCAAAGGACTGTGCAATATGTACCCCCACTTACAGGGTTTTATGGTTATAACAACTTAACAGTCTGAATTCCCCCAAATTTCCGTTGTGATTTAATTATTGGCCATAATATTAAAAAAAAAGATTCTGCGTACAGTTACAATTTGGTGGTAAATCGAAATCTCTTAAAATATGTAGTATAGCAGCAGCTACTTTGGAACCAGTTGAATTTTTAACTAATTTGTCTACATACTGCCGCCCAATTTTTACAAAATCTCACAGACTTACAGCTTCTAATCTGAAATTTATTAAACCTGCGGTTCAAAAACTACCAAACAGCCGTAGCAGAGGAAAGCGAAAATCGCCGCCATAGAATGGTAGTTGATTATTCTCAAACCACAAGTTGCTACATAGAACTACACGCTTTTACGGTACTTTGAATCGACAATATTATTAATAAAGTTGCTTCTAATCAGGTGTACAGTTCTGCAGATCTTCATACTACTTATCACCAGATACTTATTTGTAAAGAGGACAAACTATATACAGCATTTGAAGTATGTGGGAAGTTCTACCAGTTCACACGTGGTTCGTTTGGAATAAGAAATGGTGTTTTGCTTATTACATGACGCATTCTAAACCTATTTAACATTCTGGCGATATATATTTATCACAATGTATGATTTATGACATTTTTATTTAAACGATTTTTATTGTCGCGATGTTTACCCTATTTAATATCCAATGCGTTATCGTGGCATTATGTTGAATTGCGCCCATTTATTTTAAGAAAGTTTGTTTTTATCATTGCTTTAATTATACTAACTGCCCTAATTCAAATTGTATTTTCTAAAAACAAAAGTATTAAAATATCACACTTAATTAATATTAATTATTTATGCGATCTATCAAACAAAATGCGTCTTTTTTAATTTATCCGTTGAATTTCACTAAATTTTTCTTCACCATACAATTTATATCTAGCGTAACGCACCGTATTACACTCCTTTTACAAACAACGTTTTTTCAAAAACCTTGTACCCTAACACCCCTTAAGTCATTCCCATATCAAGTACTACGTCAACTGTCCTTAGTCAATTCACAAAGTCCAAAAAAACATAAAAATAAAAGTAAAAGGTTCAAAGTATACACTAAAAGTCCTTAAACCCCAAATGAAATAACATTGCAAGTCCCGCTAAAGGCTAATGGTCGTGAAGCGGCCTTCTCTACTTCAAAAGGGAATAGAACACTCAGCGGTTAGGCTCTTCATCCCGGGATCTGAATTGCTAGGACACTACCACCCGAAAAATGAAGCAAATTACATCTCCCAGTCAAGTGATATCCTAACCACTTGGGCATAATTTTCGATTGAACGATATTTTTTTTATAGTTATCCGAACCCGGTAGAGTATAAAGCTTTTATAGCCAAAGTGTGGGACTCTCCTGTCGGCATACCCACTAAAACCACTCCCCCTGGCGGGTGCGTCTGCCAAACGGCTACGCCGCACTGCAGCCTAAAAGACTTATTGTGCTGACCCTGGTTAAATATTATACCCAATCTGCAAAGCCTGCACCCCGAATTATAGAGTACAGGTCCCTTGATTAAGGGGTATCGACTTCCTTCGAGTCTAACGCTGCCTCGTTCTACCCAACGCCTTGCATCTGCATAGTACATGCATTGCAGTCTCCGGTTCCTCTAAGCAGAGTTGGCATTCAAGGTCTCCGTTATATTTTTCATCCTCTGGAGGTGAACCTTGACAGAAGTGTGCCCTGTCAGGAACCCTACAGTGAGTCTAAGCTGTTCCCTGCCTAAGCTCGGCAGGTCCTGGGTTCTGTTTTCGCTAGGCCCCTTTACCAGCGCCTTGCTGTGTTAGTCCTGGTCTGTTCTGCCAGTTTGGTGTTAGTTGCACATTCATTCGCTAATATAGCTTCGGATAGCAGCTTTTGTGACTGCCAAGGCCGGTTCGGGAGCGATAAATGACCCTTGCGCCCCCTGTCTTGCGAGTTCATCTGCAATTTCATTTCTCTTGAGACCTTGATGGTCTGGCACCCACTGTAATGTAACAGAGTTTTGTTGTGCCAGTCCATAAAGTGCCTCAATACATTCTCATACCAGTCTAAATGACACTTTTTGACTTGTTAGAGTCTTGAGTGCCGCCTGGCTGTCAGACACAATATAGATGTATCTTTTAGGAAAGGCACCCCTTATATTTTCATACACTCTTTGCAGTATGGCGTATATTTCCGTTTGAAAAACGGTAGCGTTTGCCCCTAGGAGGACGCTTAATCGTACCTCCGGGCTCTCCCTGAAGAGTTCAGATCCGGACCCGGTCTCTCCCTTAGAGCCATCCGTGTACTAGACCATGCTGCCCGGAGGTAATCTACCCTTCATTTTTTTCCACTCTACATCCTGGGTCACAGTCTTGAATAGTGTATCCAGCGAATGCTGGGGAGTCATTTGGTCCGAACGCATCCCGAACAGATGCCCCCAATTTCTCCCAAGCAATCTCGTATGCTCCGTACCTTCAATAATCCTAGACTGAAGGTTCTTAAGTCTGTATAGTCCAAGCCATGCCTCCCCCACCATCACCAAGTGTAGTGAGGGAAGGCCAAGAAGTGTCTCCATTGCAGCCAGTAATACTTAGACAGGCCAGTCTCTAGATCCTGCCCAACTTCATTTTGGTGTTTAATTCTTCGGCCTTTGGCCACTATACAAAGGCTGCATATGTTATTGCTAGTCTGACCACCCTGGTGTACAACCAATGTACCATGTTTGGCCTTAGCCCCCAGGATTTGCCGCAAGTGCGTCTAACTATTGCTAAGGAGGTTTCCGCCTTGCGCACGATCTTATCGATCTGTAGATTACATGTGAGTTTGGAGTCCAGAGTGACTCCCAAGTACACCATTTCGCCTGCCAGGCCGATTTTGTTACCGCTAAAGACGAATGATGGTGAAGAGGCCTTCTCTACTTGATAAGCGAATAGATCACTCACTGTGGTCAGGCTTTTCATCCCGGGAGCTGAAATGCTGGGACACTACCACCCGAGAACTGAAGCAAAATACATCTCTCAGTCAAGTAATATCCTATCCACTTGGGCATAATTTTTGATTAGACGATAGGTTAGGAAGTCTCCTTGGAAATTAACAGTATGTATTTGGAACTAGCTAAATTAAAACGTTTACGCCTTTTTTGATATTAATGTTAAACTTTTTTTTGGGCCCTTGAGGGCGCCTTTTGGGTACAATTAAACAACAGAAGTTTTTAAGCAAGTTTGATTTCAATATGCTTAATGTACTGGACAAAGCTGGCATCCACCATTTTAATTTGTTAATAACTTTGTATTTTTGATTCTAAATTTGAGTTTTACAGGCATTAGACCTTATTAGGGCAAAAAGAACAAAAAGTGAAGAAATTTGAAGCAACTTAGTATTTCAATTTAGTTTATGTTGAGCGTCATGTTGACACCGATCAACTTCATTTATTGATATTGTTTAATGTCATGACGATTGAACAGCTTAATTTCAGGATGCGTTAAGGCGCGTTTAGGGTACTACAAAAAACTTGCACTCTGTGTTGGGCAGTGATAACTTCACGTACCCTTACTATTAGTTTCAGTGCAAACGCGTCGTTTGACGCCATATATTTTTGAAAAATGTGTTCATTTGTGGACAATGTCGTTAGAGTCTTCCTTTATTATTAATTTATTGTTGTGGAACATGCCATTTATAGTGAACAAATAAAGTAATTGCTTGTACTTACCACATGAATAAATAAATAACCGTCAATTTATTTCTTGTGCTCAACCAGCAGGTTAATTATACTTTCTACTTTTATATGTATAATGTAATCTCAACACAGGAGATTATAATATATACGTATATGTAGCGTAACTGTAAAAGCATCTTAATTTAAATGCCAAGTTTCATGCCGATTAAAATAATGTTTATGAACGGGCGAACGAAGTGAGCAGAGCAGCTTAGCATTTAATTAGTAAACTTCGCAAAAAATTCCCAGTGTCTTCTATCGAATAACAACCATCTTTGAATGCTTCAAAAGACAACGGTAGTTTATCTATATTTCTTGTCCAACAATAATTAATAAAAATGAAATGCGGGTTGTACCAACTGGATATTAATAATAATAATAAAACAAGGTAATAGCTTAAGAGATTTTTCTCACGCTGCGTCGCATCTAATAAATCCTACTAACTTTTATGATTATTTGTCAGGTAATTTCTTGGGTTTGTATTGATTTAACAAACGAACGGGCAACATTCAATTTGTTTAAATAATAGCGTTTACTCCTGTTAATAAATTATCGTTAGAAAAGATATTTATGTGCGTATTTACATTTTCACATGCAAATGTTGCTTCTATTATGTAATGTAGTTTAAAAATATATACAACGCTCCAACAATAATTAGGAACTGGTAGTCATTAGAATTATAATCGGCTGGAGATATACCAACTGCTTAATAGTGATTTAGTGATTCTCGACTTGTCATAAAGCAGTAAATTTGACTAATGGCTCTGATAGATTTATGGTAATTGTCCTTCTATTATGCCAAAGTGTGTAGATTGAAAGGTTAGTTGTTCAAAGTATTCAAAAATATATATGATAGATGTACCAGTTTGACAAATATGTCAGTGCTGTTTTACCCTCGTCATCAACATTAGGTCTTCAGTCCTGGAACTGGTCAGATTCATACCTCCACTGTTTCCTATTCTGAGCTAACCTATACGTTTTCCTAAATTTCTACAGTCTGCATTTTTCACAATCTGTGTGAAATAGTCTAATCTCGTCCTACCTCTACCTCTTTTTTTTCCTACCGGTGCCTGTAATATACCCTGCAATGTTCTCTACATTCCTTAAAACGTGTCGTGTCATATTTCTCCTACTTTTTTTTGTTTTGTTTTGTTTTGTTTTGTTTTGTCTGACCATGATATCGTCATCATACATCTGAAACATTACATTCCAAAAGGTTTTTACCCTTTTCTTGTCTGCTTTTACTCCTGTCCCTATTTCATAGCCGTACAGCGCTGTGCTCCACACATATGCTTTCAACAATTTTTTTCTTATTTCTGTTTGTTATAATGTTGGTCTGCCTTCAGTACTTTATCGTAGTACACCAGTATAGAAACGCAGAAAAGACAAGACAAGAGAACCCTCATAATTTCCATTCAGTATATATATTGTTTCAAAATCCTACCCCCGGACACACTTCCCGTGAAAAGCTTATTTTCAAATCTAAATTCTACAAATTTTGAATACAACCGTCTTGAATATTCCTGAAATTTACTCCGTCTACGTGCCGTACGTATCCGAAAGCGCTCCCACCTGTCGCGTTTGTCTACGTTTGGAAAACTGTCGGTTCTTAACCAATGATAATATTCTCTGTCGTCACAAATCCCGCCTAAACTATCTTTAACTCTGTCTGATGCATGTCTGCTGTCGCTTTCAAAACCCCACTTGAGTTATAGAAAATCGATATTGCTGACAGCTCATTTCCACTCCACGTGGATATGGTACCTGCGTTTTCAATATCAATGCTTTTATCTCTGTCTCTATCTGTAGTATATAACCCATCGTGCATTTCCCTTGCTCTTTAGAACTTTGTTAGCTTATTGTTCAAACCAAACTGACGGTTGAAAATATTTCTATGAAGTCCTGTCTTAATATGCTCATAATTTCGACGAATGTAACTTTTTTAGAAACGCAGGTGTTTGTTAAATATTGACCGTTTAGCACAACAATTCTTAAATTTTATATTTCGTCGTATCCGATAAAACTGACGTTTGCCTGTTACTACGAAAGAGTTTGCCTTGGAATTATTGATTTTCTTGCCCTAGTGGGTTTCTTTATGCTTTTACGTGTTGAATTAAACTAAATTAAAATTAATTATGCGTATTTTATTTGCTTTAAAACTGTTTTTCTTTATGTACTTTTAACCTTTCAATTATTAATTATAAAAATACGTCAATACTTGTCCGTTCTCCCCAAATGAATTAAATAAACTTTGCGCGTAAATAATTTGTTCTTTTCTCTATACAGGGTGGTTGAAATTTTATTGTTTACCCAAAATTTAACCCTTTGAATCCACAACAATATATATATATATATATATATATATATCTTATTTCACTGATATTTAGTACTATGCGAAGGGGGTTAAGCAACCTTCTGCTACCAATATCCTCCAACATGTAGACATTTGCCGAATGAATAGTTTTTCAATAAATCCGTTCGCACAATCAACATTAGTTGAAAACATTGCAAAAACAAACCAAAACGTGCAATTGAGTATAATAATCATCAGGTTTACCTACAATTATTTTTTCGTCATTAGGTTGTCCGTCCTGGAACTAGTTGAACGCGTACCTTCATTGATTTCTGTTCTGAGCTACACATTTCTCTGAAATTCCAACAGCGTAGATACAGCTTCTTCCACTTCTATTGTTCTCTAGATATATTATACCCTATTTCACCGATATTCAGAGATATGTGAAGGGAGTTAAGCAACTTACGGCTACCAATATCCCCCAACAGTTAGACATTTGCCAAGTTAATAGTTTTCCAATAAATCCTTTTGCACAATCAACATTAGTTGAAAATATTGTAAAAACAGCACCTGTAGTTGGGCATAGTAATCATGAGGTTTAAGTACAATTATTTTTTTCATCATTAGGTTTTTCTTCTTGGAACTGGTTGGACGCATACCTCCATCGATTTCTACTCTGAGCTAGCCTAAACATTTCCCTGAAATTCCCACAGCCTACATCTTTGACTACTGTGTGCAATAGTTTAACCTAGGTGTACCTCTACCTCTCTTTTTTTGTATCTCTGCTTCTCTAATATATTCTGCACTATACCCTCGTGCCTTAGTATGTAACCTACCATCCTATCGCTTTCCGTTTTTACTGTTTTCTACATGTTTCTCTCTTTCCCTACCATTTTTAGAACGCCATGTCTAAGCTGGATTCATTCTGTTTCTACTTCCTTAGCATCCGAATTTTTTCCGATGTCTTTAAGCAATTCATCTGACTTTTTTTCAATTCTATCGTGGATATCTTTATCTTTTAGTTTCTCAAAATCAAAATGTCTTTTTCCGTTCCTTTTTTTCAAATTTTTAAATTTAAGAGCGGCCTTCTTAGTTACGATGTTCTGGTCGGTGTCTATATCTGCTACTGGATAACCTTTACTTGATTCCTAAGCCGTTGTCTAACAAGAATTTAATCTATTTGATATCTGATATCTCCTGGCATTTTACACGTGTATCGCCTTCTAGCATGATTTGAAATAGTGTGTTTATGATGGTTAATTTGTTTTTGTCGCAAAATTCTACCAGCATGTTTTCCTTATCGTTTCTCGTACTTCAACCAAATAAATCTAATAGTCCTTACTTACCTTCGCCTACTACTGTATTAAAATGCCCCGTAATTATTAAATTTCCATGTCCTTTTACGCATCCTACTATGTCTTTGATATCTTTATAGATCGCTTCTAACTCTTCCTCACTGTAGCTATAGGTAAGCACGTATACTTGTATTATTACTGTATTTATCGGTTTAGATTTCAATTCAACCATGAGCACTCTTCCGTTCTTTTGCAAGTATTGTTCTACACAGTGTCATATCTTTTTTCACATAACTATTTCCACATTCGAATTTCCTTCTTCTGATCCTGGTTGAATTTTCATAAAGTATCCGCTCCAAAAATCCTCCGCCTCTGGCCATCGAACTGCGCTAATCTTTACTATGTCTAATGCTAACCTATCGATTTCAATTTTCAAGTTTTCTAACTTACCTACTTGCTTTATACTTCTGGCATTCCACGCTCCGTCTAGCAAAATGTTTCTTATTCCTCTTTTACGCTTTTCAATCACATCGGAGATCCGCATGGGAAACTATTTTAAATCCAGGATCCTTTACCTCAGAGGCTACCATCATCTTAAATAACAATTTAAGTACGCTGTGTACATGGGAGGTAATGTGGTGATTTCCCGTTGCCTTCCACATCACAGTAGTGTATCTTAGAATGCAATACCAACCCTTATGATCCTTGCCCTAAGTACCGAAAGAGCTGCTCTTCTTTTTCAGGAACCTGTCCTTTGTCTGATCCCTTACTAAAGACTCTACTAATTTTATTAGACCTGTATTTCAGCTTTTTTGTTCACTGGAACCCTCAAGTCATTCCACCCGTTCTGGTAATCTAGAACATCTTCGAGGTGCAAGTCCATTCAGAAAGGATTTTCCCCTCAGAAGAAAAATCCATCTCCATTCACTCAAATTTTTCAGAAAGGAAGACTAAAAAGCCCTCTACGTACATGTTATTGAACTATACGCTGAATAATTTTTATTACGTTTTTTAAATAAGAAAATGGATTTAGAACTCTCTAACTCCAATTAAGGTGGGCCTTGTTTTTATTTTTAAAATTATTATTTTCTTATGTTAGTTTACTAGAGCAAGAAAGCCACAATTAAAACATCCAATTGTTTAAATATTTAAAGTAAATTAATTCGTTAAAAACCCTATTGTTGTTTAACAAAAATTTACTATGGGACGATAGTAGTAAAGAATGAAATTATGCATAAACTTAATCGCATCTTTAATGCAAAACTGTAACTTGCTTTAGCTGTATAGCGATATTGAACACTATTGTAATTATACTTAACATTCACGAACAATGATTACGTATATAATAGGAGTACCCGCCAAAATAAACACACTTATTTTAAACAACACGAACTGAAAGAAAAAAACTAATATGCACAACTAAAACGAAAAAATTAGTAACGACAATAAATTGCTTATATACCTTGATACTACAAGCTTATGATACAAGTTGCAACAGTTTTAAATAATACAATGCGTGTTTATTGAAACAACGGCCATGTTGTAGACGTTAATGAAACGAGATGTATCAAAAATCGAGCGTTTTAAGGAAACCGATTAAGAAGATATAATTCTTACACTTATTGCACGCGACAAGCGGTAGTAATGTACTTTAGAGAAAATTAAAGTTTTTGCGCTTAAAAGTTGAAAAAGCTAAAAGCTGTTTTGTCGATGGTTAACTTGGCTATCACCCCAAGGGAGTGTAAGAGATGGGTCAGACCTAAAGTTTCCTTAGTTAAACAGAAAGCTATTCAATTTTAAGTTGGACACCACTGTATCGCGCAAGAATAAACCAAGAAAATATTTTAGGGTAAATACAGAAAACCCGTTCGTAGTTGAAGATTCTAATTTTTTCTACTTAAATTCTTGGATAACTGACCGGATCTCTTCAATATACAAAAAATTACCATAATAAATAATTTGAATCAAATAACAGCAATTTTCAACAAATAAATCATATTACAGACTTTTTAGTTTTAAAACGCTTGAACAAAATTGCGTTACATAGTCACAACCGGCAATCACGTACAAATTTATTAAAAAACTGGAATTTTAAGTAATCATAATGTAATTCTTATTTCGTTACTAGAAAAGCATATTCTCGTCTAAGCTTTTCGTAAATGAAAACTAGGTAACGTAGGAATTTGAAATTTGGTACATGATAGGTCTTTATAGCGCGCACATATATCGACAGTCAGAAAATAGAAAAAAAATATTTTTTGATTAAAATGGCGGGGGTTAATTTGGTCAAAAAAAAAAGTTTTAATAAATATATCGTGTGAGATATCATTTGCAAAAGGATTCTAAAAGGCTTCTAAAAATATTTTTTTTATAGTTTTCGGTCCAGTAGTCTTTGGACCGAAAATTATAAAAAAAATATTTTTAGAATCCTTAATTTGGTTTATTGATTGCTCACTGTGGTATTAGTACGGAACCCTAATAGTGCAAGCTCGACTCGCTCTTGGCTAACTTTTTTGTTGTAATTATACAATTAAAAATAAAATTGATAGAAGTGTTTTTGGCGACAAAACTTTTTAAAAAGAAGCTTCCCAAAGGCCTAAAACCTATCTCACAGACCGCTTGAAAAATTTTCAAGCTTCTTTTTGATGAGAGGTAAAATGTAGGTCTCTTATGTGTGTTGTCACGCACGTTAAAATATCTAAAGTCGAAATATATAAAAAAAAAAGACAGGAGCTCAAAAATAATTTTTGGGTATTTTGACGAATTCGATGAAATTTTTAGAACTGACCCAAATGAGGTAACGTTAGCTCTTGCTTCATCTTCGAAAAGATTTCTGGCTAATGACACTAAAGCTTCAACTTCTAAACGACATTGTAATGGTAGATATACTTCAACTATAATACTCTTGGATGTAAGATAGTGACAGTGTTTGAATTTTAAATCAACTGTGTGCCCTTGTTTATAATAATGTACTATTTTTCGCGGTCTCTCGGAGTTTGTTATATCGGTAGTTCACTGAACTTATTCATCACTAACCTGTTTATCGCCGATTGTCATTTCTTATATTAAGAATTTTTCTTGAAATAGTAATAATTAATTTAACATGTGTTTAGATTTATTAGTTTAGGTGAGCTTATTAACTTTAATTGTACGTAAATGCTACCTTATAATAATACATATCCTTATGCAGATCAGACTGAAGATGAAAGTGCTACTGATTCCGGAATAAAAGAGGTAGGGGCCGAAACAGCACTAAAAAGAAAAGTCAAAAATATGTTTGCCAAACAACTAAAAGAAGTTACGGAATTTATACAACACAAGGAAGTTCAAAGAGAACAAAGACTGCTGTTCAAGCCTTAGCTGAACGAGAGACGCAGTTCGCAACAATAAACAAAATTGTATGTAAAAAATAATAAATGTGGTGAAAAAACTTACCGCATTTAAAACTATCACAACACTATAACGCACCTGCTTAGACAGAAGGTTAAATGAGGGTTAAATGGAAGGAAATAGGGTTGGTATCCGATATTAACAAAGCTGCTAAACCGGCACGAGAGAGCGTCTAATGGACTGTTTTGAGGCATACTGATTATGACGATCTTTATTGTTGCGATAACAGCCCCCCCCCCTTTGTCGATCGGTGTAAAACAGCGTGCGCCTTGATCACTGAGGAACTTACTATTTATTTACAATGGGCAAAGGCCTTAACACATGTAGAACACATGCAATTAAAAACAACTTTTAGAATAAATAGGCGATTTAATTAATACTCTGAAACAAAACTAAAAAAATTGTATTATACATAGTACACAACAATTCAAACAATTCAGATTATGTTACATTGTACATTAATTATTCATTTTTAGATACAATTTTTAATTGTAATAATATTATTGTATTATAAAAATATTTTTTACAAAAACCTTACTATTTTACTTCTTCTTCTATTGATTACCTTCTATTAGCATTGCATTTTTATGATGGATAGCAATTGGCAAATCTCCCTCGTCACGAACAAAGATCATGCCTTTGTGTGTATTTGCATCAATTAAATTGTCATTGAATATCAAACAGACATTATGAAATACACATGCTGCTTGTACGACTATTGGAATTAAATCTGTTCGATTCATATCTATATATTCCAAACGTCTAAATTGACCAAATAGCAGGGCAAACGCTCGTTCTATCACAGATCTAGTTGATGCATGACAACTATTAAATTTTTTTGATAGTTTTGGGGATTGCCACAGTCTATATAAGGTGCTATACACCAATTAACTTTGGGATATGTCGTATCACCAATAATATACTCTCCTTCAGAAAAATAATGGTCTGTATTATCATTAATATTTTGAAAAATTATAGTTCTTAAAAATTCTTGTATCACTGACACTACTAGGTTAACCCACAAACACATCCATTGCAGAGTGATCATCCCATAAAAGTATTTTCGATTGATGTACATATTAGGTTGTTCTGTATGTGCTATCGATAGCTCCAAAATTTTTCCTCAATTTGCCCCATTTTTAAAACTGTTCTGAATTTTGCATCCTTTTTAATTCATTTGACGATGCAATTATTTCTTGAGCCATTTCATTCAAAGTGTTAACTACTCGTTCAAAACTCTTAAATGATGACTTTGCCATGGAAAATCGACCCGAAATAAATCGGTAACACTGCAATTGATCATCAGACTCCCTAACTCACACCTGCCGATAGCTATCGGGAGTGCTCAAGATCCATATGACTGCAAGTAACTGTGTTAAAGGATAAAGGATATTGTGTCAATTTATTCTGTATACGGTTTAGGAGCCATTCAGATGTTTCTTTTGTTAGTCGGTAAATGACTTATACATTACAAAAAGGATTGGTAATTCACAAACTCGCCTAAAATTTTCTTAAAATTCTCTGTCAGAATATTCTGAGAAGAGTGTGTCTATAAAAGTATGATCTTTTGTGGATTTTGTCTAGCACGATCTAAAATGCAAAACAAAATGCTGGTTCTTCTTTCTCATCACTGCTATCTTCAGATTCTCACATGATATGACAAATTTGATTCAAAACAACTGTTGTCATTGTCGATTTACTTTGCACATGGTTCATATTTCATAATATTATAATTTCTCTAATCATATTAGCATAACCTCAAATATTCGAACCTATATAACTTGTACGATACTTTCATATCCGACATTGCAATTGACATTACGCGACTATTTAACTTGCCGGACGTTTGTCCGTTACACAAAAATTGAAGTGAACATACCCCAGGTTCCCAATACTCATTTAAAAGAACCATTTTTAGGGTTCCGTACCTTATAAGGTATAACGGAACCTTTATAAGATCACTTCTGTGTCCGTCCGTCCGTCTGTCACAGAGGTTTTTCTCGAAAACTATGTAACGTAGGAATTTGAAATTTGGCACAATGCTAGGGCTTTATGGCGCGCACATATATCGACAGTCAGAAAATAGAAAAACATTTTTAGATTAAAATGGCGGGGGTTAATTTGGTCAAAAGAAAAAAAGTTTTAATAAATATATTGTGGAGGTATCATTTGAGGCGCTGAGAATAAAAGTGGCATACGTCAGTAATTTTAAAATTTTAGTTGAGGCCATATTTTGTTACACTTGTGGTAGTTATGTTCAGAATGAAAGTGATCTACGTCTATAGTACCAAAACTCGCCCCTAGGAGCGGTACAAGTTTTGTAGTCTAACATAACAGTTATTTAGTTCAGAATGACAGTGGCATAAGTCAGTGTTTGTTGTTGTTTTGATGGTGTCCAGTTTGCTAAACTATCTTTATGACAGCTTTAAGTGCTTTTTTAAATAGTTGTTAGTGAAAGTGTTTGACAAAGTTGTTGCAACAGTGAAAGTAGTGGATTTTATTAATCCTAACATTGTTATAATTCATTAGAATTGCGTGGAAATAGTGCTGTTTGAGATGCATTTCAGTTAGGTTTAGGTTTAATAATGTGAAATTAAATTGAGTGCTTCTTATGATTTTTATATTGCAGGGCATTTAATTAAAAACAGAATGTCTTTTAACTTGAGGAATAGATTTAAGGCGCTATGTGATGGTTCAAATTCCTCGGAATACGTTGATGATGAAATTGAGGATCCAGACTTTGATCCAAATACATCTGAGAATAATAGACCTTGGGTTAGACTTCTACCTATTAGGCCTAACAATCTTCCAAGTCAAATATCACCTTTAACCAATTCTAACACTGCCGGGGGGATCTAGGGCTATCAATAATATGCCAAACGTAGCCCAACCTGCACTTGTTACCTATTCATCTAGTTCTGAAGCCTGACAAATGACGTTTCCATAATTGTGTGTAAAAAATATTTCGTCAACACATTTAAAATATCAGAAGGAAGACTGGCTCGGGCTCTAAAAAGTACCAATGATAGTAGGTCGCTAGGAGATGATTTAAGGGGTGAAGATGTAAGGGATGAAGACATAAACTGTGGAAAACAACACATTGAATCATTTCCTCTCTTCGAGAACCACTCTACCAGGAAACACAATCCTCATCGAAAGTATTTGCCAGAAACACTTAATCTTCGTCAAATTGCTACGTACCTAAACGTAGCCGAAAGAAAAGTAAATACCAGGCTAACTATCAAACGCAAAGAGTGGGAGGATTTACCTATATACCAAAAAAAATAAAGCACGTCGCCCACGATTATTTATTAACAAATAAAAATAAATAAACGATTCTGTACAAACAAGCGAAAGCAATAAATTAAGCGTTACTATTAAAAGCAAACAATTAGGTGATATGAACAGTTTAGTACTTTAGATACGAAGTGCGCATCTCGTATTTTACACAAAATAAAATTACTCAGTAGTAAATATACATGTGAGAGCTTTTGTCAAGCGTTTTTAAAACTGCACCTAATACCTTTTGTAAAATAAACCAATTAGTAGGAAATAATAAGCGTGCGTCTGTCAAACATTTTGAACAATGGTCCATCACACTTGTAGAGCGATAATATCGATTCGAGGCAACAAATACTAGTTCTACAGTGTCACGTTTCATATCACGTAACTACACCAAACGCTGATACGGAATATGCCATTAATATACACAAAAGAAAACAAGTTGTATACCTACACGAGTCTGGATACTTAGCCTGAAATCCGTCGGGGGTGAGTCAGCACAGCAACGCCACGGTCCTCGGGGTCGATTTATCCTGTTACCATAACGGCACTAGCAATCTACAGGCAACGGCAGTTGGTCTGTAACAAAAAACAGGTGGACCTACATAAAGAAAGAACCCATTTGGCTTCCAGCTAAAAGCTAAAAAGAGAATCTGATTAGAAGGGGTAAGCGCGGGAAAACTTGCCAATACTTATCGAACAAAAAAAACGTGCATTGTTTCTGAAGTACGGTGATAAATAATGTAGAAAATATTTCGACGCACAAGCTGCAGAATCAAATACAAAATGGCTTCAAATAACACGAATTCGAACTGCAAATCCTCGCGTTATCGAAAGCGCGATTAAAACTGAAAAACGCGGTTTTATCGGATAGTTCAATACACTATTTAGACGAAGGTGTAGCTTGAAATCACATAGGAATTAATTATACGCGGTCATACTGTATAACAAGATAACGGATACCTTAAATAAGGTATTGACTATTTAATTAGAGCATAAACTTTACGTTTCAAAGCAAATAGATTTGAGTTAAAATTATGTTAAGCGGGCTTATACTGAACAGGTACACTATATAGGGTATTGTTGGAGAATTTAAGAATAGAAAGGCAATTTACGTAAATGAAGTAACCAAATACCGGATACGGTTTTACTGCCGCAAATGAACGTAATAAAATGTTTAAATTGTACGTTGAGAAATGCCAAGAAAATGAGAAAGAACCTGTCAAAAACATTTTTACAGGTACATTTTTAATACAAAATTCAATATTCACTTTTACACTCCAAGGAAAGGCATGCATAAGTCCTGCGATATTTTTAAATTAAAAATATCTAACCCAGATTTAAGTGATTTGGAAAAATAAAACTTAAAGAGAGATCACGAATTGCATCTGAGGAAAGCAGAGCTTGCCAGAGACTCCTTAAAGAATGATGCTGTTTCTGCCAAAGAAAATGAAGAACTGTATACCTGCAGTATGGATCTACAAAAAGCATTGCCTTTTCCAGTCTTAACGGTCTCTAATGCATACTACAAAAGGAATTTGTATTGCTATAACTTTGGCGTTCATGACTTGGCCAAAAACTGTGGGTTTTTCTACACTTGGAATGAAATAGTAGCTGGAAGAGGTTCACAGGAAATGTCTTCATGTTTGATAAAACATTTGAAAGTTCAGGCTAATGGCAAGAAGAAAGTAACAATCTTCAGCGATTCCTGTGGAGGGCATAACCGAAACATTAAAATGGTTCCCCTCATGAGATTCATTCAGAGTGATGACGTGGACATCGAAATACTTGATCAGAAATTTTTAGTTCCTGGACATTCGTTCTTACCAAACGATTCTGATTTTGGCAGTGTAGAGTTAGCAGCCAAAGGTAAAACAATGTATGTTCCTCAAGATTTGAAGAACATCATGGCAAGCTGCAGAAATAAGAAAACGTTTATTGTATGTGAAATGAACAGCGAAGATATTATTTCAATGACAAATTTAGAGAAAACATTAGCAGAAGGAAGAAAAACACAGAAAAACATTCTGTAAATTGGCTGAAAATTCAATGGATTAGGCTGGAAAAAGGAAATCCTTATGAAATAAAGTACAAAGAAACACTGAAAACCGACATTGAGTTTGTTGTTTTGGACATCGAGCCGACAGGCAGAAAAGGTAGGCCAACATCTCTCAAAAACGCTCCACTGATTAAACTCTGTGAAGGAATAAGACCTGTTGCGCCACTGGTAAAGCGTGATATGATGGATCTACTTCAGTTCCACAACTTTTCCCAAATCTGATAGGAAAGACATTGAACCTCTGCCGTTCAATGAGAATTCAGACGGAGATGAAGTCAGTGGAGATTAAAATAATGAACTGAAAGACCATTTAACTTTATATCTTAACTACAGTGTATTTGACTCAGACTTTGTATCAGTTTTTATTGTAAAATAAAAATAATTGTGTTGTCTTAAAAGTAATACTAACTTTGGGACGAAAGTGGCTTAAGTCATTTAGACCCTTTGGTATCCATGGTTACAGTATAAATTTTAAATATATAATTTTAGTATGAGATTGACCATTTGTCTATGAGAAAAAATCAGTAACAAAATTTATTATATTTATCTACTACATTTTTTTAAAAACACTTTTTGAAAACATTAAAAATCTCAGAAGAGGAAAAATGTGACTTCGGCGCTCATTTGAAAGAGGATTCTAAAGGCCTCTAAAAAATTTTTTATAATTTTCAGTCCAGTAGTTTTCATGATATAGCTCAAAAGGTGCCAAAAATTACCGCGCCCGCCCCCCGTTCCCCTACATTTCCAAAGCTAAAATTTTGATTTTAATAAGGATAGTAGCTATTGAATCATAGATTATCAGAAAACTGCAGGTTTTTTTGATAGTGTAATAGTTGCTGGGACAAAAATGTTTAAACACAGTAATAGACAACAGATTTACTAATAATGTACCAGTACCAGTGGGACAATATATTCATTTTTCAGTTATCACAGTCAAATTTGGATAAAATTTAAATATACACAAAAAATAAAAACAGCTTAATTTGGTTTATTGATTGCTCAGTGTAATATTGGTACGGAACCCTAATAGTGCGAACTCGACTCGTCTTGGCTAACTTTTTCTTAATTTAATCGATCTGGTACCTAAGCTAAAGCGTTCCCGAGATACCAATGGCGAGCACCTAAACCTGAGCACCTGAATAGTATACTCTTTGTTGATTTTTTAGTAATTAGGTTCCTGGTGTTTAAAGAAAATTAAAGAATAATAGTTAATACTTCGCTTGGATTTGGATGTTGAAAATTCGAAAAAACGTTCCAAGTACATACATATTTTAAACCACGATTCTTCTTCCCGTTTCACTGAAAAATACTCCTTACTATTGTTGTGGTCTGCCTTAGCTGATACTGCATCTCTGCGCCAACGTTTTTATTTTTATAAATTATAAAGCAAAGCTAAATGTAAAAGGTATTTAAACAATAAAGCGTACGCAATTAAAAGTTTTCTTACAAAATGAGTACTTAAAAGCCGCCATAATTATTTGTAACAAGTTCTAGAATGTGTATCTCGAACAATGAACTCCTTGAAATTATTTTTACATTCGATGATATGAGTGAGTTTCCTCCCTCGCTCATTATAACGACATACTGTGTTTGTCTCCAGTGAATTGTAGTATGCTGTGATGTTCAAGATGCGCAACTTTTAATTATAAACAAAAGAATCCACATCTGTCTAGTATCACAAGTTCGTTTTATTGTTCTTATTTTGTCCCGGACGATGCACACTGATTTTCTTTATTTTAATGAATAATAATATGCATTTTTTCAGAAAATGTTCGTAATGATCGACAGCTAGCGGTATCAAGTAGCAATTTCATTCTAACAAAATAATTGGTCATTAAAACTTAATTAAGCTAATAAAATAAGGCACACGCACTTGAGTTTGACGCCGCTCTGTTGCGGTCGCTCGCGAGACCGCATCGCAGGCGCCTATTCTCTTCTTCCGTTTTCCCTAATTCTTATTCCATTGGCGCTAGTCATTTCCTGTTTAACAATAGGGCGTTATTATTTTTACAGAACGCACTTAAAACTCGGTCCAAAGCAGAAGTGGCCCTTCAAAGTAAGCTGCCCTCTCAAAATTGTAATAATGCCCGCCTCTGACAAGTCAAGAGTTGTCCTAATAAGAGAAATACAATAGAAATCAGGCACTTGCTGCATGCTTTCGCGTTTATTTGTGGTAGAGATGCAGAATTTCTAAAGATGATTGTTCATTAAAGTAAACTGAATTAATTTCTAAAAGCTGTTAAACAAATCTTTTTAATACAATTAAATTTAATTGAT
This sequence comes from Platerodrilus igneus, assembly GCA_036346225.1. Classification (NCBI taxonomy): domain Eukaryota; kingdom Metazoa; phylum Arthropoda; class Insecta; order Coleoptera; family Lycidae; genus Platerodrilus; species Platerodrilus igneus. Next base: position 7,164,255 of record JARFIW010001148.1, read on the forward strand.
TTTCTTTTGAATTTCACTAACACAACCTAAAATCGAAAATTCCACGTTTTCATCAATCACTTCCACATAAACTTCGTGATAGATTCTCAGCAATTTAAACGGAGCTGGCTGGAAAATTCGGATACGCCTTATTTTACGGAAAAAATCAAGTTTGTTATAAAATAATTCATACTTGCTGTTCTCATAGCAAAAACAAGACCATAAACCTCTCTGTTGCCTATATCAAAGTACACGAGCTGAACACAGAACAAACTAGAGAATCGCGAGAATTTCCAACTCATTTTTTGTTCTACTCAAAAATCAGCACGCTCATTGGCCAAACAAAATTTGGACATTCTTTTACATTCGAAAATTGATGCACACAATTTCATTGATTAAAGACACATCGTTAACGTTTTTCAACACAGGAAGCATAGGAAATGGAAGTGTATAAATGCAATTACAAGTTGTCCGAAAGACATTCCTTAGTGCTCCCCATAGCCTAAAGAATTAACTGGCAGTGCTCACCATAGCCTGCTAACACTTCAGCGAGCAGTGCTCCCCATAACCTGCTTTTTCTCCGACAGTGACGCTGTCCGGCGCCGTACCTGGCGCACGCCACTATAATTCATCAATAAACAGTTAATATACTACGTTCGAGAAATCGTTTATTGTGATGACACCGATTGTGTCTGTTAACTGTAGCCACGAAACAATATTCCCGTAGACTTCAACGGCGACGCACTCGACGAGGCCTAAGGCACCACTACCATGACGTCTTCCGAAGGGTTCCGAAGATCACCAAAGATTTCCGAACTACTCCAAACTGTACATACGTCCATACCATAACTCTTTATGCTCTCACGTTGTCTCACAAGTAAAACATGAAACTTTCCGGAGAGTTCCGAAGACCGCCGAAGACGTCTGAACCTCTTCAAACTGTATATATTTTCTAACTATCGTTATTCAAGTTCTTACTCGACCTGTGAGCCAATTCCGAAGCCTTCCGAAAGGTTCCAAAGACTACTGAAAACTTTTACATATTTATTCAATAAGTATTTAAGTTTTACTTGGTTTCACAAGCAACAATGAAGCTTTCCGAAGAGTTCTGAAGACGGCCGAAGACGTCTGGGTCTCTTAAAACTGTAAATACTTTTTAACTATTGTCATTCAAGCTCTTACTTAGCCTCACAAGTACATTTATAAGCCTTTGGAAGAATTCCGAAGACTTCTGAACCCCTTTATCCTTGTAAATATGTTCAATTTATAGTTCTTATATTCATATCATAATTCTTTATACTCTCACGTTGTCCCACTAATAAATCACGAAGCCTTCCGAAGAGTTGCGAAGACCGTCGATGACGTCTGAACCTCTTCAAACTGTAAATATTTTCTAACTATCGTTATTTAAGTTCTTACTCGACCTCACAAGCCAATTCCAAAGCTTTCCGAAAAGTTCCGAAGGCTATTGAAGACTTTTACATCTTTTTTAACTGTGTGTATATATTCATTCAATAAGTGTTTAAGTTTTACTTGCTACCACAAGCGACAACGAAGCCTTCCGAAGAGTTCCAAAGACTACGGAAGACTTTGGCAAGTGACTCAATATTAGCCACAAGGGCATCCTGTCGACGCGTTTCGCCCTAATTGGGGCTCATCAGGACAGGAGTAGCAAAGATGTAATATTTAACACGAACACATTATGGGAAGTACAGCATCACCTAGCCCACAATTTGTGCCTTCGTGCTGCTTCACCTGACTTTGCAGGTTTTATCAACAGTCGGCACGGAGGAGATCCGGTTCAACTGCCTTTTTCCATAGCCAAAGATTATAATAATAAAGAATAAGTAAATTTAATGAGTCTTAAAATAATATCAAAAAATTTTTCGATATTATTTTAAGACTCATTAAATTTACTTATTATATATATATATATATATATATATATATATATATACATATATATATATATATAATTGGATTAGGAACCAGTATCGAGCCGACGTTGGGCGCCATAAAAGTGCCGTGGAACCTTTGATTAATTCGTGCCCCCCTTCTGGGCCAACAAAATTTTCAAAAACTTATATAAAAAAAAAATTTTACCCTTTGTTTTGGACGCCTTCGGATTTCTCTGCTCACCCTGACTAGCTCAGCAATCGGCTCCTTCTTGAATACCTATTGCTAAATACATACCTCTCTCATCCACAAACACCATCAAATGAAATTACCAAAATAATACAACAACCTTACAACCTTTTATTTACACATATAAACAGATAAAATATTTACACATGAGTACAAACGGTTTGGTACCATTGTTACCAGCTCAATTATTAAATGCTTTAAAGTCCTTAGTTTTTAAATTATTTTAACAAAAATTCTACATGATATGAGTAGATGGGCCCCACATGCAACCCTAGTTTGACTACCTACTGGTCTATTGTGAGCTCATTATAACCCAGTTTTTGTAAATGCTTTTTTAAACCTTGCATTATTGAAAACAAATTTACAGACCCGGTTACTTCTTACAACCACAATTTATAGCCTGAATAAACCTTTATATACCACCAATAAACCCTTTTTTAATAATCAAAATTAATTGTCCAGGACATGTACTTTTTTAAACAAGTTTTAAAAATAATAAATACGCCACCAATAAGTCAAACACACAAGCATCAAAATATTACCACAAATGTTTATACTAAACAGAAATTTAAAGTTCGTTACCTGGAGTCACCTACGTTCCTCGTCACTGCTGCAGATGGCTACCAGAAACGCTCGTCGATGTATCCATCTCCTACGATGAAGTCTGGATCCACTAATCCCCACCATCTACTATCTCCGCTACCACCCAGATATTAGCTTCGGCTTAACAGTAACATTCCATACCAATCTTTCATGCATACAAATTGCTTTCAGTTTGGCTTACTCCAAAATATCATCTCTTCATTTAATAACTTTGACGAAGTAACGGGACCTTTTATCTAAACAAGCACTAACTAGTGCAAACACTTTTATAACTTGCGGTCCGCTACTACCGTTTTTATGTTTTTTAACAGGATGTTTAATGTAACTTTACTGAAGACAATAATTGCTAACCGAAAGCTTTAACTATTATAGGTTGTAGATCTGAACCCGTATTCAAATCTAAATGGAAAGAAAAGAGAGCTTTAATATATTCGTTCGTGTATTTATATTATTCTCAACCCCCCTAGTGGAACCTGTTTCATATGAAAAGCTTGCTTTCGAAGCGGTTTCTTAAAATTTTGAACGAAACCGACTATAATTTCTGAAAAATTTTTCCCGTCCGTCGTGCTGTTTACATAGAATTTCTTTTCCTACCTACACGTACGCGCACTTCTGGAAACTGTTCGCTATCAACCTACGATATAATTTTTTGTCATCACAGCGCTCCACCTATCAGCTTTTATCTCTGTTCTACACATATCGGTTGTCTTCTTTTAGAGCCCCTCTAGTTACAGAAAATCGATATTTTAGTCGTCCTTCGCAAATACCCGTGAATATTTACGTCACTTCTTTCCAACGCTTTATTTATCCGTTTCTCTGTCTGTTTTATATTATCGATCCTTAATTCCACTCACTCCTTAAGGTACTGGTTATTGTAGCACCTTATCCAAATTGACCGTTGAAAACAATTTCTATGGAATTTTGTGCTAACGTTCGTTTAATATTCTATAAACCCGACATATAACAACAGGTGGTTCTTGAAACAACCGACCGTTTGATAATAACAATTCTCGGGTTCTCCGCTTCGTCGTATTTGTATGCAAACTCCCTTTTTGCTTCCATGCGTTTGATTAAATTATTATAATTACTCATGCGTATTCATCAGCTTTTTTATGTACTCTAAAACCTTTTCCCTTATATATTTTTCACATTCCAATTTAAATACAATAAAATACCTTAATACCCGTCCGTTTTCACTATATAAATTAATAAATTAATTAATTTGGCGCGTAAATAATTTGCTCTTATTTCTATATACACGGTTGCTAAAATTTTATTGTCTACACCTATTTACCCTTTAAATCCACAATATATATATATATATATATATATATATATATATATATTCAAAATTGATTTGTGGGTTTGAGGTGACTGGATTAAGTTGAAAACTCTTTTTTATGGCCTAAATTTTCGAATTTATTTTAAATTCTTGATCACAGGCTATCTAAAAAATTTTATATGCTAGATTATAAATGTGGTACATAAATTATAAACTTACAAACTTGAGGTTAATTAAAAACTAGCATAACAAACATAATAAAAATCTAGGAAAAACTTGTAAAACTAACAAAATTAAAAGTATTTAAACATAAAGTGTAAACATTAAACTTGATATACATCAATTTGATGTCATAAATTTTGATGTAAAAAATTTTTTGTTTCATAGGATATAAGATGACTAATTTATTTGATGACAGAGTATCGACTGCATACGTATGTGTGAGTGTGAATCTATATTATATGTTGTGAATGTACAGTGTATGCATGTGTGTGTGTGTGCGCGCGCGTGTGTGTGTGCGTGCGTGCGTGCGTGCGTGCTTGCGCGTGTGCGTGCGTGAGTGCGTGCGTGCGTGCGCGCGTGCGCGTGCGTGCGTGCGTGAGTGCGTGTGTGTATTTATGTTTACTTTAATTTTTGTCATTAAATATGTGTATATGGAACTTAAGTTACTAATATCTGTTTTCTTGTTTATTGTATTTTTAGTTTTATAAATATGATACATTTCCAAAAAAATTCTTTTTGATTTGTTGTTCTCTATTATTAAGATTCTTGGATTTTTAAAATCCATACTGTGATTTTTATTTACTACATGTGTGGTTAATGCTCATGCTTTTGGTTTGATAGTTATGTCACTCATATGTTGAGTTATCCTTTGTTTTAATAGTTGAGAGGTCTGCCCAACATACGAGTGAACGTATGTTTGTTCAATAAGTGTTTAAGTTTTACTTGGTTTCACAAGCAACAACGCAGCCTTCCGAAGAGTTTCGAAGATTACCGAAGACTTCCAAACTGTTTCAAACTGTACAAATCATTTATTTTTTCTACGATTTAACTTTCATTTGTATATATTAATGAACTTTATAATTATTTTGCTTATACATATCAAAAAAATAATCAAGCTAAGCCTACATTCTTTCAGACGCTGCCCACTCGAACGATAACACCTTATATTAAATAACTATACATAAATGCTGTAGTGTCCTACCTAGGCACCTGACCCTCCCTCCCCCTCAAAGAATACGAACTAACTGAATAGGCATTTAATAATATTTAACTATTTAACTTTCATTCTGACTGTTGTAATATACTTTTGTTATAGACAACTATCCTGAGCTAACTGCATTATATAGTCATCATAATTCTCCCACACTTATACAAAGTAACGCAGGTAACGCGGCCTCTGATGTTGTTGCGTCGATAGACATAAGGACAGTGTACTTGCGTTGTTATCTTCTTTGTTTTCTTGTCGCCTCTCTTCCACTTGCGGTTAACAGGTGCAATAGACTTCGACGCCAGCGTTGACATGAGCCTATTTTGCATGTCACATGAGTCTGCTTCTTGATCGTCGCGTGTCACAGTTGCTCCATCGATTACGCCTGGTGCATAAGCCACATGTTTCCTTAACCGCACTTGAGTTCGTCTTAACTGGTATATAAGCCTTTTCTATTTTACGCCACTATCCATTCCAACAGCAGGCTTCGCGGAATCAACATCTACCTACCTTCGCCTCGGGGCGAAACAAGGTGAGCAGTGGAACGATGACAACCCGAAGAAGTTTTTCAGATATGCGAGGCGCCAAGGAATGGGGACACAAGCGAAATCGTTGTGGATGCACATCCGTCAGTCCTGTTCGACGAGCTACGTGACGATGGAGCGGCTTGTGGCGAATAGCCATCGTGTCGGTCGAAAACCACAGGCCGGTGAACCCAGGATTTGGATATCGTATAGTTGGAGAGCAACAACAACAAGAGGAAGATCCGAAAAGTTACTCACCCCATCTACCAACCGCAAAAACACAACAAAACCTGAAGCAACAGATATCAACGAGACAGCCAGAATCAATTAGATTAATGCTGTATAAGGAAGTTGGACCTGAGGGGTTCAGGATCAACTAAGCTGAGACGCCACTATCCATTTCGATCAGATAGTGCAGTTGACTTAATGTTTCCAATCACCTTCCCAAGCCTCCATTGTTGTTCATTGTTGGCATAATAACGTGATTGTAGGCGATATGAGAATATCATCAAAATAATTTGTTGTTCCTGGTAACCCCCCGAAAATGCGTCTCATAATTTCACTAAATTCTGAGGGTGCTATCTTAATACCGAATGATAGTCGATTTACGCGGTAAGTCCCCTTATGTGTTGACATATTTTGTATAATACTGGATGATTCACTTACGGGAACATGTAAATAAGTCTTTAATAAGCCAAACCGGCAAAACCATTTCCCGTTGCGTAATTTATTAATAACATCTATTCTTTCGATGGGGTTGTGAGAGCCAACAAGTCTTTCATTTACTCCCACTTTATAATTTACACATAATCGAATATTACCTCCAGGTTTATGAATGACCACTAGTGGTGAACCCCAATCACTTGTTTATTTCTTTGTTATGATTCCAGTTGATTCAAGCTCATCAAGTTCTTTTTCGACAGTTTTATATAATGCATACGGGAGTTCTCGTTCTCGATGAAAAACGTACATTTGAATGCGATTCCATTCTAAATAATTAAAGACCTATCCTACGTGATATCTGGGAAATCCTCATTAACGTTCGAAATTGTTGATTTTTATGACCCAATTATCTGGTTCCAGTCATCCACGACACGTACTGTTCTTCCTTGTTTAATACACAAAGTTAATGTATCGCATCGCTTCTTTCTAACAGTGAATGCGAAAGGTAATAAATAACTTTTATCAGTTATTCCAAGGATTTTACGGTTCATTTTTAATGTTTAAACTGCGTTTTGGAACAAACGTATATTTATTAATGATAGTTACGTCGTTTTAAATCCCGATGACTCATCTTTTTATATTCTAAAAAATTCTTTATTTAGAATAAATTGCTATAATCCAAGGGTTAACTAATTTACTTTAATTGCTTTTTAATGCAAAGGCATTGCGTTTTTATAAAAAACACTTGCTTTCGTGTTTTCGTACACAAAATTAGTATAAAAATTGAGTTTGACATTCGCATTTAATGCGTTTTACGGTATCTTACAATAATTATTTTTATACATATACGACTTACGTTACTTGCTGTTTATTTACAATATGCTTATATTATACAGGGTGATTATTTATACACGCGCACTTTTGGCTTGTACTTCAATGAATAAAGGTACGTTTGTATTATACAGGTCGCAACCCTGAATTCACGGAAAATTTGTATTTTTCCGGATACCACATTATTGACGACGAGGTGAAAGAACAACTTCAAACTTAGCATAACAAATCAAAATGAATAAAGACCAATTTACTCAATTTATGCAAGCACAGCAAGCATTTTTCGACCGACTTCTTCAACCAGCACCTCAACCAGCAGGAGCAGCTAGCACGCCACAATCAGAAAGTAACACCACATCAGTGTTTATGCCAAATTTGGAAGCTTTTGATGAGAAAAAATAGCTATTTAGACACTATAACCAACGTTTTGAAAATTATGTGACTATGAAAAACATAAAGGAAATTAGGATTGCTATTCCGATTATTAATAAATTCGATAGGACTAAAAATCTACAGCTTAATTGCGGCGTTAGTGGCACCAAAATTCCTAAAAGGACTAAATTACGAAAATTAATGAAGATGCTAGAAACCCATTGATTTCTATTTTGAGCCAGCCTAAACATTTCCCTGAAATTCCCACAGCCTACATCTTTGAATATCTGTGTGCCATAGTCTAACCTAGGTTTCATTGTACCTATCTTTTTTCCTATCTCAGCTGCTAGTACATTCCGCAGTATTCCATCATGCCTTAATATATGACCTATCTCTCCTGTTTTTTACTGTTTTCCACATATTTCCTTCATCCCCTTTCTCTTACAGTGCTTTGCGCTACACATATGCTTTCAGTAATTTTTTTCTTGTTTCTATATTTGTTGTCTTTGAACATAATAGTTGCATTTCGTGTTAAATGCAACACGACCTTGTGCTAATCTTTGTTTTATATCTTTTGCATTTTTCCCATCTGGCGTTATCTGACTTCTAGGTAGCAGAAATACTTAACCTCTTGTAAGTTCTCGTTTTCTATTTGTATTTTGGTTTTTGACTTATTTTCCCCTCCTTTACATACTAGTACTTTAGTTTTATTCTTGTTAAATTTCATAGTAATTCCAAATGTCTTCCTGCATTTGACCGTATTCATTGGCTCTTCGATGTACAAGTTAAAAATTAACGGGAATAGGGCACATTCCTGCCTCACTCCTTTCCTCATGTTTACTTCTCTACGTTTCTGCTCTAATTCTATCACCGCTGTTTGCTCTTTGTATAATCAATGTACTATTCGTCTAACCTTATAACTCATTCCAATCCCTTTGAGTATTTCAAAAATTTATTTCCTATTTTACATTGACAAATGCTTTTTCCAGATCCACAAACTCTATATTTCTTATTTATTCATATATTTATTTGTTGTAACGTTTCAGTAGTCTGCTACCTGAAATTTAAGCAGACCTGACTTCCCTCAGAAAGCAACGGTTAAGTAAGGTATGTGTGTGTGTGTGTGTGTGTGTGTGTGTGTGTGTGTGTGTGTGCGCGCGCGCTTGAGGGCATGTGTTATGCGTGTATGCGTGTGGGTGAGGTTGTGAGAGTGTGTATATGTGTGTAGTGTTGATATCCGTGTTACGTTCCCCTTCTAGGACCAGGACCATCAGCAGCCGGAAATACCAGTCGTCAAAGATGAACGTTCAACGGATATTGCCTTATCAGTCCGGAACATCGGAAGCCGGAAATCCAGATGTTGAAAAGGCAATGTGAATATGTGAATAGGCATTTGTGTTTGTACAGCGTCAACCGTGAGTAATGTGTGTGTGTGTGTGTGTGGCGCAGGCTTGAAGGCGTGTGTTATGTGTGTGTGTGTGTGTGTGTGTGTGTGTGTGTGTGTGTGAGAGAGAGAGAGAGAGAGAGAGGGTGGTGTGTATGTGTGTAATGTATGTGATGTTGATATCCGTGTTACGTTCCCCTTCTACGACCAGGACCATCGACAGTCAGATATCCCAATCGTCAAGGAAGAACGCTCAACGGATATTGCCTTATCAGTCCGGACTATCGGCTGTCGGAAAACCATATGTTGAAAGGGCAATGTAAGTGTGTGAACAGGTGTCTGTGTTTGTACAGTGTTTGAGAGGTGTTTCGCGTGTTTGTGTGTGTTATTTGCATCCGCCTTGCATCTCCCTCCCCTCCCTCTAGTACTAGGACCATCGGCAGGCGCAAATCTAGGCTTCGAAGAGGAATGCTTAGTAAATGTACTTGAAGTGTGTTTACAATGTTAATTTGTGTTTAATGTTTGCCCAGATTACACGAAAAGGTTGGATTGAATTGGTATAATTTTGCGATGTTGAACTTATACTATTACATAAAAAACTAAGTTCTTTCAGAAGAAAGAATTTGTTTGTTGTATTATTTGCCTCAGGTATGTGTAAGTTTGGTTCCTAAAATTTAGCGTTAGCAAAAAGAAAAAAAATTCCCTATTCGATTACTTAAGATTAACTTATACTACTTACTACTGTTAGTTATTATTTGTTAGAGACGGGGTTTCTAATACATAGGAGCATGCAAATTCAACATATTAGGGGAGTTGGGTTGTTTCAAAGTCGGATTGATGCTTTGATATTGTTGCTTCTGGTTATTAAGAGCGAAGTTCTTGAAATTCCAGGAAATTGGTCTCCGGTCACCGGGGCAGAACCTCAGTCCAAGGAGAGTTGGTACCTTTATGTCTTTGTTCGGGTAATTTTGTTTGTGTCCTTTATCCGTCAAGATAACGTTGAAGGATGAATGTCGTGGTTTTTTGTGCGAGCACATTTAATTGTGGAAAAAGGTTTAAGTTCCAAATCATCGTGTGTAGGGTCTTGTTGAATAATGTTTGTCTATGTGCGTGAAGGTACGGTTGTAAGTCATTACACTCGAATACTATTTGTTCCGGTGTTCCTATTTCTCCGCACGTGCATATGTTGTTGTCAACTAAATTCATGCGTTTTCTGTATGTTAGATAGGGTCCGTGGCCAGTTAGGTAATGAAGAAATTCTTGATTAGGCCATCAGATATTTGACTTTTAAATGGGCTTTGATGTTTAGGATCATTGCATATGCCCTTTTACCAGTTGTGCTTTGATCCCAACGTATCTGCCATTCTGCAAGTATGAAGTTCTTTATTTATGCCTTTGTCGTAGGCAGTTAGTTTGTATCTACACGCTTTCTCCATTTCCTATTATCTTCTCTATTATCACCCTCAGAGCCAAAATAGTTTCTCGTGATATCCTATTTCGTCTAAGCCCAAATTGGTCTTCCCCTAGTAACTCTTCCGCTAGTTTTTTCATACGTCTTTGTACAATTCTAGCTAATATTTTTGATGCGCGAGCTGTCCAAAATTTTCACATCTATCAGCGCCTCTCTTTTGTGGTACAGTGACTATGATGTTACCTTTGAAATTGTTAGGTATCTCGTCTGTTTCTATAGCTTACAAGTTAGATAAGAAGTTCTGTTACTGCTTGTCCTGCAGCTTTTAGAGTTTCTGCTTCTATCTTATCTATACCAGGTGCCTTACCATTTTTCAACCCTTTAATGCTAACTCAAACTTATCTCTAAGTATAGGATATCCCAAGTCGTCCTTTTCACTCTATGAATCCTGTTCTAATGCTGTTAGTTCCACTCCTGCATATAAATTCGCTATATATTCTTGCATCTAACCGCTTTCTCTACATTTTCTATAGTGATGGCTCCTCCGATGTCCCTTATATTTTTACTATTCGGTTATATATCCCTAAAATTCCCTCCAATTAGGTTATATGCTTCGTCTATCTTTCCTATTTCCATCTTAGTTTGTACCCCTTTGCACTTTTTATCTATCCATTGTTTTTTAGCTTTCCTGCATTTGCGAATAAATTCCCATTGTATGGCATTGTATCTCTGTTTTATGCTTCATCTGGTCTGTTTTGTATTTTTTTATTCTATTAAATTCAGGATATCCTATGTCACCTAAAGTTTTTTATTTTCTTATTGTGTGACCCTAGAATGTCTCTGGCCGCCATGTGTAAGCTGGATTTAATATTATTCCATTCTGTTTCTATTTCTTCGAATAAGAAATTTTCTCGATGAATTTTAGCAATTCATTTGACTTTCTTTCGAATCTTTCGTTGATATCTTTATGTTTTATTTTCTGTAAATCCAAGTGCCTTTTTTCGTCCGCCTGCTCATTACCATGTGCCCCTTTGATCCAGACTAACTGGAGGAAATTAGTGCAAGAAACAAGCTCTAACGTGTGGTGGCACTGTAGTACAACCCCTGAGAGTAGTTTCTGCTTCTTTAGGGCCGTTAGAACTGCTCTACTGTCATATGAAATGCGTATTGTTTTATTTTGTATTCCACGTTCCGAAATGGTAGATGTACCGTGCATGATGGCAACTACTTCTGCTTGAAAGACAGTAGCCACCGAACCCATATGAAGGTTAAGGTCATCCGAATAGAGGCCTGCCCCTGAACATTCCTTTGTTTTGAATCCATCCGTGGAGATGTCTGGTGGGGACGCTGCTGTGCCAGTCTGGTCTTGGAGTACCAGACTACAGCACCATTGCAAAGCATTGGTATCACTACCGTGTAGAACAACCACGGAACAGCCTTCGTGTTAAGACCCCAAAAGTTTATTTATGGCTCGTCTGCACTGCCAGAAGACTATGCTGGCTTTTGTAATTTTGGTTTGGATGTGTTTGGTTCCATTCAACTTCTTGTCAAGTATGATACCCAGATACTTGACCTCATTCGAAAGGGTTAAAGTATTTTGGAAGAGTAACGACAATCTAGTTAACATTTTGATGAGCAGCATCAGCCCTGTCTTGTTGGGGTTGATGGTCAAGGAGTTTCCGACGCACCTTCGTTCTGATAGCTGATCTTTTTGCCCCACGCTGCACAGCACTTGTTCGAATTTGCGAATGCCACTATGGCTATATCGTTCGCATTTTCTATCGTATAAAAAGCCGCTTTGCTAAACGTCGGAGAAGGCTGTCCAATACCAGATTCCAAAGTAGTGGTGACAAAACGTCGCTCTGATGACAACCTTTCCCCGCCGTCCTCATGATTGTGGTGTCGCCTACAATAACATGTACACGTATATTAAAATAATTATCCTGCAGTCATAGTACACAAAACAAAACCAAAAGGCAAATTTTGACTTGAAACTGAGTGTCTGCTCTGCTATCAACAATCAACGTCGGTATCTAGGGATGGGGTCCCTGCGTCACTGAGATCACTGGAGAGTGAAACATAGAACTTGTTATATTAGATGTACCAAGATAACGTACGCATCATGAGTTCCTAGAATATAATTTAATTATTCAGCGAACTCATAACTGTAAACTCATAAACAAAACAGGCAGTATCTGTCATATATTCGCAAGAATATTATTTTAAAATCAAATATAATTTTTTCTCATAATTTCGATTATATCATTTTGTTTTCGACCTTACTTAAGGTCGGTTTGAAGCAACTCTAACTTCTTTACTATTCTGTGCTAATCTAAAAAGTTCTACATACCCTTCACAACCTACATTTCTAATAATTTGACTAATATAGCTTGTCTAGGTCTTCCTATACTTTTCTATCTTTTTCCTATCTACCTGGCTCTACATAGATATTAGCAATCTGATGGTTGTTAAAGAACTCCAACATGTTTACATGATTCTACTTTATAAGAAAATGAAATATTACCTGGTTATCCCCTCCAGAAAAGGAAAAGTGTGAAATTATATGTTATGGTAAGGCTTAAGCAATGAATCGCTGCCAACATGCCAGACCGCCAACTAATTGTGAGTTATGTCATGGTGACATTTAATTAACCGATTTTTATTTATCTTTTTTTTTTGTTTTGTTTTTGAACTTACTTAAGATCGGTTTGACGCAGCTCTAAATTTTTTTCTATTCTGAGCTAGTCTAAAAAGTTCTATATACCCTTCACAACCTAAATCTCTAATAATTTGACTAATATAGCTTTGTCTAGGTCTTCCTACTTTATTTTTATTTGGTAGTCTACAATCTAAGACCTTACTAAATAGTCCCTATCATTCTATCCTGACCTTTAATTGTTTCCACATACAAGGTTCCTCACCTATCCTTCTATAAACTTCCTCATTTGTTACTCCATCTGTCCAACTAATCTTTAACATTCTCCTATAACACCAAGTTTCAAAAGCGTCTATCTTTTTCTTATCTACCTCTTTAATTGTTCAAGTCTCACTACCGTATAATAAAACGCTCCATACGTACTATTTTAAGAAACTTCTTTTATTATCTAAACTAATATTATTAGCTATTAGTAAGTCTTTCTTTTTAAAAACATTTTTTTAGCTTTGTTATCTATATTTTTTATTTTAATCTATTCCACAATAAAATCGTGGTAGATTTAATATTACCTATCGAAAATTCTTAAGTAACTGTAATAAGCCCAGGGTATGGTTTGGATGGAAATTGGCTTAGTAAAAGAACACCCTTAAGACTTTTAGCTAACTGAGTTTTTGGCCCACGGTCGCATGAGATTGGGTCAGTGGGTATATTTAAGTTGAAAGAAACAAAATAAAGGATGCCACCTAAATTTTTTATAAAGCAACTGACTTAATGAATTTGCTTAAAGGAAAATTTGGAAACCTAAGTTATCGCTAACCACTTTAAATCCAAAGTTTGATTGTCACAAATAGGATACTTACATCTGATCGTCTTCTTCAAGGATCTAACGATGAGTAGGGCGACTCTGAAACATAATTTCTACCAACATAGACACCCTATATATTTTACGGACCAGTATGAATATGTAATCTTTGAATTAAGTTCAATTTGTTTCCACTATATCGTGGTACACTTTCGAGTAAGTTTACTTTGTAAATACCTAACAAAATTTGGAAAACTTAATGATTACTGAGAAATTAACTGAAGTCCAAAAAATAACTCTATATTCTCTTTTAAGAAAAGTAAATAACATTATAAATTGTAAGTGTACTTAATAAAATTTAGTTCTTATAAATGTAATTTTTAAATCAGATATTTAATTATAGACATTATTTTTCATATTAAATAGTCACGGTAGCGCCACAACAACCTCACAATGTTTAAAAAATTTACTTAACTTTTGGCAAAAATAATAAGTTGATAAAATACTCTAAGTTCCAATTTCATCATACAGGACTTACGTCCGATAAATTAACATGTTGGTATTTCAATTTGTGATAAACAAGATAACTATGACGATTGTTCGTCTACATCTGTACAACCGGTGAGATATAATGTCTTAGGTTGAACACACTATTAATCACAAAAAAAAATCGTCATACTCATTGTACTTTATGCTTTATCAAAATGAGCTTTTTAGTAAATTATTAACAAAATTATTCATACGAGTCATAGTAAATTGCATACAGCAACCTAAAGTAGTTACAAGCTTCAAAAAGAAATCATTACATGCAAAATTTGCGTAATGAACTTTGTTACGGCAGCATTATTTTAGAAACGAATGCATTCTTACCGATAGGAGCGACGACCTCTAACCTCCAAATGACATGTGCCTGAACTGAACACGCTAGGTGCAGCTGTGCATAGTGAAGTCGGTCATGTGTCAAACAAAATCGCTTACCCATTTACATCTTACGAGTTCCATAAAATTTAATTGAACCAAACTAAATAAAATATTTTCCGATGAACCAAGCCTGCATTGAAATTACGTGGAATTACATCAAAATCATTACGGAATTATCGAAGTTTCACGTTCGCTAAGAAGAGGTGTACACTACACTTTTACTTAAATTTTCACGGAAAATCTATTACGGCGCCTTTGCCAGGAAAACTTGATTTTCCTGAACATCTTGAGTGTTTGCAACACCAAGCGACCTTCTAGTTCAACTAAGAAACGAAAAGTGACAATCGATCGCTAATCGTCGGAACAACTTGAAAATCTTAGATAGTTCAAGATGTAGGAACACGCTAATGGTTTGTATAAATTTTATCACAAAGGACGTGTAGTATGTAGTAGATTGTAATTGTTATTGTAATTCAATTAAAATTGTGTTTTGAAGTTTATCGGTTATTACATATGCAATAACGAATGAATCAATTATATAAATATTGTTAAATAAAGACTAAAATAATAGATGCACCACGGTAAAGTCAATGAATAAATTACAGGAAAATTTATATGTTACAGCTTGAGCTAATCTATCTATTATATCCCTTCTGCTACGTCTGTCCTTTGTAATTATACTACCTAAATAGCAAAAATCATTTATCTCTAACTCGGAATTACCTATTTTTAATTTTGGTTTAGAACTTGGCTGTAATTCACTTGTCATTATCTTTGTCTTTCCTGAGTTAATTCTCATAGTATAGTTACTCTATAGTATCTCATCTAAAATATTTAAAAACTCTCCTAACTCTTTTCTAGACTCTGCTATAATGGCTATATCATCTGCAAAACGAAACATGCCTATTATCTGTCCCTGTACACTAATACCTATCTCTTTTCTCTCTCTAGTAGGTTTAAAGCTTCTTCAATGTAAAAATTAAAAATCAAGGGAGATAGTTTACAGATCTGTCTAACACCGTTTCTAATTTTAGCTTCTTTTCTATTTCATCAAATCTAATTACTACGCTTTGGTTTTTATATAGACTGTAAATAATTTTTCTATCCCTATGAGAAATTCCTATTTTTCGCAAAATCCTGAACATAATAATCCAATTAACCCTATCAAATGCTTTTTCTAAAGCTACAAACGTGAGATAAGTCTTTTTATTCTTTAGTAACCTTTTTTCGATAATTACCCTAGTCATTAGTATCGGTCCTCTAGTCCCTCTGTCTTTACGAAAACCATATTGGTCTTCGGCTAAATAATTCTCAGTCAAAGCTTCTACTCTATTTTTAATTATTATTGTTAGTATTTTGGAAGCGTGGTAAGTTAAACTAACCGTTCTAAAATTCTCACACCTATTAGCTCCTAACTTTTTTGAGATTGGGATAATATTTTTTTCGAAATCTATTGGGACCTCACCTGTGTCTTTACTAGTTCATATAATCTGTCTAAAGTTTTCTGACGCATATTTTAGTAATTCTGTGGGTATATCGTCTATCCCCGGCGCTTTATTTAGTTTAAGATCCCTAACAGCTCTATCAAATTCCTCTCTTAATATTGAGAATCCTATTTCTACAACCTCTTTTTGCTCGTTCTCTAACTTGTCCATATGGTCTCCCTTATATAAATCTTCTAAATATCTTTTCCATCTATCTGCTACCGCAACTTTATTTATTAGAAGCTCATTATTCTCATCTTTAATACCATTATATTTTATTCTATCTTCCCGAAAAACTTTTTATCTGCCCTGTAAGCCCTATCTGTCTTACCTTCTCTCAAATCATGTTGTATTCCCTTACAATTCTCCTCCATCCATTTATTTCTAGCTTTTCTACACTCATGTACTATCTTATTTCTAACTCTATTATGTTTTTGCTTACTTTCACTATCCAATTCTCTGGAAGGTTTAAGCTTTCTTCTATTCTCTATTAAATCTAATATCTCCTTTGTTACCCAGGGTTTTCTCGCTTCTATTTTTTTCTTACCTATAGTCTGTGTTGCTGTATCATGTACAGCCCATTTTATTTCTTTCCATCTATTTTCTACGTTCCCTCCTATAGCTATCTCTCTGATCTTATTATCTAATATTTGTTTATATTCTCTTTTACCTCACTATCATTAAACTTACCTAGATTCCGTCACTCTCTCTAAGTTATGATCGCTATATATGTCAGCCCCTGGATAACTACCACTATTTTTAACATGGTTTTTAAATCTTTGTTTAACTAAAATATGATCTATTTGGTATCTAGCCTTATCACCTGGCGCTTTCCAGGTATATCTTCTCCTAACATGTTGTCCGAATAGGGTGTTTACAGTTACTAATTTATGTTCCTGGCAAAACTCAACTAATCTTTCTTCTCTATCATTTCGTCTACCATACCCAAATTTTCCTACCATTTTTCCCTCACTACCTTCTCCCACTGACGCATTAAAATCGCCCATAACTATTAAATTCTCATCTTCCTTTACTTTTTTCATCATGCTATTTATATCCTCGTATACCTTTTCTACCTCCTCATCCTCGTACTGAGTTGTTGGCATGTAAATCTGTACTAAAACAGTGTCTGTGGGTTTCGTCCTCAATCTAACCATAATTATTCTATTACTAAATTGTAAGTTCTCTTTAACTTTACGTCCTAGTCTTTTAGCTATCACTATTCCTACCCCTGCCTGTCCATTTGTTAAAGAAGTTGTAATTATTCTATAGTTATCTTTCCAAAAGTCATTAGTATCTGGCTATCTCACCTCACTAATACCTAAAATGCCCAGCTTTCCTTTTCTCATTTCGACTAATAAATTCGTTAACTTATCTACTCTAAGCAATGACCTTACATTCCAAGTCCCTATCGCTAAATCGAACCGTTGTTTTAAATGCTCATGATGACGAGCCTCAAGTACCCCCTCCCGGAGATCCGAATGAAGGGAGTATTTTACGTCCGAACAAGAATTTTACCTGTGAGTTCTCCATCATACATATTTTGTGTTTTAGGCCACGCATACCTAGGAAATATTGTGGTAGGTTCCCATATCTTTCCACAACGTAGTTTTTAAAGATTTTAGCAAAAAGCCGTATCTGTCACGACCAATCCCCAACAACTTTGTAAATTATTGAGGATCGCCCGAGACCAACCGACTCCCCTCCAATATCTTTAGCCAGCAAGGCTACTGCCCCTTCTTGCTGTACCTTTTAATCGCCTTTTACGATAAGCAGGCTTACTATAGTAGGATTCTTTGTCCCGTACTATAGGGAACAAAAAGATAAATGTAATTGAAAGTTAGGTTGATGCACACTACTTGACACTTAGACCGCCGATTTTCATACCTTCATAAAACTGCCAATTCCGGTCATTTGGACCGGTGTTAATAAAAGCAGTTTTTTGCAAAGAATAACTTCTATTTATTAATACATAAAGCTATTTAGTGAATAATATAATATGAACAAATGCTATTAAGTTTAACATTTGTAGCAGTAAATAATGTTTTCTATAATTTTTCCATAATTTCGATAGTTAATATGAATTGAATATATGAATGCATATATGAATGCACAAAGAATTTTTTAATACATTGGTTTTCACTTTTTTGGTCATTATAAAATTAACATATTTTGTAAAAGTGTGATAAATGTCGCGGGCCGGAAAAATGTTCAAGGCGGTATGCGGCTGACCACCCCAGCTTAAAAGGATAAGCGTTTTACAGTATTTACCCTTCTTTTTCGTAGTATTTGCTTTTCGAATACTATTCGCGAAACGTGACTGGATCCTGAGTATTGTTCGGGTAGTATGTTTAAGTTTATAAGAAATACCCCTTTCCCTCACGGGCTTGAGCCCTTTATCCCTGCTTCACCTTGACTATAGGAAGCAACGCGCCTATTTCTATAACGCTTTTGGACACAAGCTAAAAAAAGTCTGTTTTGAAGTTACAAATCATTTTTCTAGCACACGTAATCACAAGAGTTTGAAACCGATATTATAGCCTATCAGGTTTCGCATACGTTCTTAGTGCCATTAAAAGAAGCAAATAGTGCTGTACTAATGGTATAGCACGCTCGTGACACGAGCACTGTATAATTCACATCTTACTGTATAATTTGTCTTTTATCGTGTAATTGTTTGAATAATGCATTATAACAGGATTTATGCCTTTTAAAGTAAATGTTGTCCAAGCAAGTGCATATTCTTATTCTGGTTTTAGCGCATTCCAACAAAACTAGTAAGACTTCCTAGTTGAAAACGAAAGAATGCAATAAGATGTGCATTGCGTTGATGCAAGCAACAAACTCGTACTGGTTAAGTTCATTCTATTATTTTTCCTAAGTAGAAAACTGAAGTGAAATAAGTCATAACTTATAAGGTATCATTCTGAGAGAAAAGGGAGTTCTCACGCACATCCTTCAGCTTTATTCCGTGTACAAATGGAGTATAGATGTCATAAAGCAAATATATTCGAACTTATTTATAACAGGACACACCGGGGTTAACGTTAAGACCAAACATCCTTCCGCTTGTGGAAAACTCACCTTTCAAATGCTTAAAAATTCTCATAAATTTGTAGACGAGTAAGAACATGGAGTTACTTTATATAGTATGTTAATGGGTTAGTAATCAGCGTCTTTTTTTCAAAATACGAAACTTTTTTAAGCTAGTGGCTGATAATAAAATCTATTTGAATATGATTTCGTTTCAGTATGACCTAAATAAAATATTTATTACGAAAGCTTTATTCTTTTATAGTGTGTGAAAAATTGTTTACCCGTGTAAACGTTTTTCAATAGTGTCAATTCTACGCAAAGCAAAATCGTAGAAGGTCGATATACAGTGTGTTCAAATTTCGAGTCTCTACATTGTGATTTCAGTTATTATAAGAGATAGAAATTGGGTTAAATGGGGAAAGATTTGGAGGAATCCAGGCCAGTTTTGTATCCGTTTACAAAATTGGTGTAAGTTGTCTGGTTTTGGAGATATTCGAAGAAAACTAAAAATGGCGGATTTTGTTTTTTGATAATAAAACATGAATCATAAGTCGCACCATCACAAGACTTGCACATTATTAAGACACTTTTCTAAAAGGAGTATTTTAGCATAAACAGAATCATTCGACTGTCTTTTGTTTTCGAGGAAACGCCCACAACTTTTGTTTTTCTTATGGCCGCCAATTTGAATATTAAGTGCATATTATGCGCCTTAAAATTACCTTTTCAAAGATATGCCACATGTCTATAAAAAAATGCAAAACTATCCTAAATTTTAAAAATAACTAAATTTGTATGTTCTTTAACGTTTGGTAATCCCAACAGGGCAAAAATTTGATTTCTACTTTATGAAAAGTACAATACACATTTTATAATGTACACAAACAGCATTTGTCACAAATTATTAATTATGGTGGTACTAGAGTTAAAATGATATCGTTTTATAATAGTAGGCGGTGGTATGTGACAAAACCAAACAATTGAATTACAGTTATATGTCAAACAAATTCTAAAATTTAGATAAACTTGTGTGTGTTGTAAGTTTTGGTGCCGGTGGTGCTGCATTTTAATTTAAAAATGGCACATGTCTACAAGTTTTCGAATGAGGAAAAGTTTGATATGCTAAGTACTTATTTACAATCGTTTCGGAACGCTGATACGGCATCCGCCAGATATTTGGAATTGTATCCAGAAAGACGACAACCGCATAAACATACTTCAGAAAAATTGTAATGAATATACTGAATTATGGTGCTTTTGAACAGACTAGGGAACAATACGACTTAAACAATAGGGAACGTGTTCTAAGCATTACTGAGGCGGTAACACGAAATCCATCCACATCCGTAAGATCTGTAAGCCGTGAACTTAATATTCCAAAATCAACTGTTCATAATATTTCAAAAAAGGAAAAGTTTCATCCTTATAAACCTACTATTGTCCAAGGCCTCAAAAGAGAAGATTTCGCCAGACGAATGCGTTTTTGTAATTGGTACATCCAAAAATGCGAGGAAAAACCGCACTTTCCAGAATTGATAATATGGACAGACGAAACGCGGTTTACCAATTGCGGGGTGTTCAATAAACATAACACGCATCACTGGAGCACTGAAAATCATCATCTGACGGCGCAACGCAAATTTCAAACGAGATATGGATTTAACGTTTGGTGTGGTATCTTAGGTAGTTAATTATGATATAAATATTTTAGTAAATTAACCAATGTAATTAATACTTTTATAGGTAGTAATTTGATTGGACCCTTTTATTTTGTCAATAACCTCAATGGCGCCAGATATACGGAATTGTTAAGAGACCAAATAATTCCGGCTATTAGAGGACTTGTACCAAATGATGATGATTTTCGAAAACTATGGTTTCAGCAAGATGGTTGTCTAGCTCACAATTCCCGAGAAGTTAGCGCCCTTTTAGCTGAACATTTTGGCCAAAATATTATATGCAATAGTGGACCAATTATGTGGCCGGCAAGATCACCAGATCTTACACCACTTGATTTTTATTTATGGGGTTTTGCTAAAAATGAGGTATATGAGAGTAGAGGAAAATCAAGAAACCCACCGCCTCATTTGCTCCAGAATCCCTCATTTGCTCCCTCATCTGGACCAAAAAGTTTTCTTCGACTAACCATTTTTCATCTTTCGAGATAAATATCTTAAATTTTTATCTTTCGAGATAAATGAGCATCCTCATTTCACACACGAGATAAACCTATTTTTAAGATTTTTACCGCTAACATTCTGGACCAAATAGTTTTCTTCGACTAGCCATTTTTATCTTTCGAGATAAACCTATCTTGTTTGGTATCAATTAATATTAGAATTTTCTCAGCTACCCGAATCTCTAGGAATTTTTAGATATCATCACCCCAAGGAGCTACCCTGATTTTAAGATTTCTTACCAGACCGATTTCTAACCGTCCGCATAAATTTTTTAGTCATGCGATACATCTTGTTAGCTTAGAATTTTATGCAGAATCTGCAAACAGATTTGAAATCGGACTACTCCTACAAGTTACACTTTAAGCTCTCAAACCTCTAAATTTTACTCTTTGCTTTATAAGCAAAACTAACAATTAGTTTTCTTTGTCTAGCCAACGCATCTTTCGAGATAAACCTATCTTGTTTGGTATCAATCAATATTAGAATTTTCTCAGCTACCCGAATCTCTAAGAATTTTCAGATATCATCACCCCAAGGAGCTACCTCCTTTTAATATCTACAGTCCTTTAACCAACAATAATAAGAACACAAAAGTTTAATAATTTATTTATCCGACTTACAGTTTAATAAACTAATTACATTTTTACAAAGTATAACATTATTTCCTGTGCGTAGCCGAAAGTTTAATCTGTAACAAAAAGAGATTAATGTGTTGTTTAAATAGACCTGTAATAAAAGAGATTAATGTAAAAAGAGGAGACGTGTTTTCAGTCAATAAGACATATTGTTGTTAACAATATGTTTTACCGTCCAGCGACACCACGTGGAGGTAAACACATGCCGCCGGGAACAAAGGAAATTTTAAGGATAGGGAGGGTAGATATGCTTATAACTAACTTACATACTATATATACACAATAAAATATAAACAACTTAACCTATATCCTTATGCCCCCATGCGTAGGTTGATATGCTTCCGGGGATGACGTAACGCTTGTCATCTGCGCCCGATAAACTGATTTTATTAATAAGCTGTGTATAAAGTTGGTGTTTCTTACTCCGGATTGATACCATCGTATTCATGAGGGCATCTCTATTATTAATAACAACATCCCTAAAACTATCTACACTAATCCCCGCCACCACACTACGACTAACACCCTTAATCTTTTTAACAATGTCTTTCTCACTAATAATGCAGTAGGACTTAGCCCTACTACCTACAAATTCCAACACCAAATCCCACAAAACTCGTCCTTAAACTTACCCACCACCTTTTGTTTAACTAAGGGTATTTGTACTTATTGTTTGGAGGGTAATCACTAGTATCAAAAGTAGTCTATGTTTAGATAATGTCACTATACAAGTCTTCTGTCTGTATACTATAAACTAAAGAGTCTGTATCCGTATAAAGCAGGGACAATCTGGAGCCATACAGAGGATCATAGTGTTGTAGTGAAACTCATACATAAGAGTTTTGCCAAATCTAGAATCGAAAAACCTGCATAGATTGGTTTATTATAATTAATTTTAACACGATCCATCTGTATAATCGCCAGATTTTCCCCAACACGGTACAACTGTTAAAGTTAGGTTTAGCTATTAGTCCACTCGCGCACAACTTTTTCCCTCGTGCTCCCACCGCGACACAATCTTTACATCAACACGTTTGTCCACGTTCTCCATAGTTTTACCAAAACCGCATTGTTCATAAGTTTGAAAAGTCTTTTCAAACGCGTTAGTGGCAGAAGTACGGAGACGTGTTTAAATCAATGTAGGTTTGAGCCACGGTGATTGCTCGAACTCCAACACACGGTGAACTGTAGTTAATTGTAGACCATCGCGCAGAGCCTGCTGGAGGTTTCGGTAATGGATTACATATTTCTTCTTATCAAAAGTGTGGTGAGTAGCTTTGGAGTCCTAGAAGACGGTGTTGGTGGAACCATGGTCTCGGGGCAGAAAGGCAAGTCGTTATGCAGATCCTGAAGCTGTTGTGGATAGTGCAGATCAACCTCTAGGATGTACCCCATATTGTATGTAATGGGAATATTCAAAATATTATCTTTCAGATGGTTAACCTGATCGATGTTTAACCACCTGAAAACCCATGTGAAGTGGTTGACTCATAGCCCATCCATATAGGTTGTTGGCATCGAGGTATGTCAAGTACATGGAGGGTTCACTGGGATTGTACTCCTCCATATACTTGTTGTTGGCACGAGCATACCGATGACTACACTGAGTGAGACCACCTCTAATGCCTTTCTTAACAAAGTGGTGCATATCAACATCGGTTAATAACTCCAGCTTCACCTCAGTGTGTTTCAGCATTGCATCAAAGGCGAGAGAAGGAGCTGTCACGTACTGGGCCGGGTCGAGATTGTACGTCTTAGACAAACGTTTCTGAAATTTTCAAAACGTCTGCCAACAGTAGAACATCGCTCTTTAAATACAGATCGCTGTATTCACCCAAGTTTCGTATGTGAAACTCCTCCCACACCTTCTGCGCATGTTTATAATCCTCATCGCTAATAGTCGTAGAAGATAAGTCGTTGAAGAAAGCATGTTTTGCGGGCAAAGAGGTTTCATTCAATACACTTACATCAGAAATGTATGAATACGGGAAAACACCTTTCCTTGTCAGCAAACTACGCGATCTGTCGTCTGAGAAAATTTTTGGACCTCAACAAACTGTTGAGGTTCTAAATTCTTCGTCAACTTATCCAACGATGATGCCATAAAACGAAGCGAATCTATGAAACGCAGCTGGATCGTTAAATTGTGATCATCTTCAGTATCTGCATCTCCTGCTAATCGAACATACTTCGTAAATGAAATATATCGTTCCTTATTGTTGGGGATCACCTCTACACGTTCTTTATCACATCCTAGCTCCCTTACGATAAAATGTCCATCATAACCGCTTAGGTTATGAAACACCACCGGATAAACTTTGGAACCGTGTATTTAATGTTGCATTGGGAGTGTGCGGCAAAGCGAAATCTCCTGAGAGGTGGCAGTGATCCCTCACCCTCTCATTTCCCAAAGGCTGCTTACAGATGCCACACTCCTCGACCATATGAAACAACAACTCATCTAGGGGTTCCATTGGAAGCATGGGGTGTTTGTTTTAAAATTTTTCCCAATCGTTGGGCTTCCTCTTTCATCTTTTCCATAAAACTTTTGCGGCTTCAGGTCCTCTGTACAGCTCAAACTTGTTAAACGAGTCATCGTATGAACATTTGATATAGTATGCAAAACTGAAGGGTTCGTGGTGTTGTGTGCTGTTGGTGAAGGAAGAGGTGGGATCCGGAACTGCAGAGCTAATAGGCTTCAACACACTTTCGAAGTCAGCATAAATCACGAACGGTACCCGCATTTGTTTGTGGATGTTGGTGAACTCGAGGATGTTGTTGAAATGGTTCGGCATGGTTGTCACTACATGGTTGCAGTCGTTTCTTGAGTGTTGGTGTAATTTGTCTTCGGATGGAAAAACACCAAGCATCCATCGCAAATCCATTTGCGGGTATGATCACGAGAGATCTGCTTACCCATTAGCTTCCCCAAATCTTTGATCCAACAGTAGTGGGACTTGCATCCATCCTGAATGTACAGTAGGTTCACATGTCGAACCCTTTTATTAGTGGTGAAATGTAGCGGTCCAACGATGAACTTGCCTTCTACCCCAAAAACGTTGATGCTGATGTCGTTCTGCTCCTCAAACCTGGGAATGTCCTTTATGGGCATGGGGAACAGTACTCCTGTTACGTCGAGTACCGTGCTGTAATGCGGGTAGCTACTGACCCTTTGCGGATCGTGAACACGTGGTGCAGGGCAGCCATCACGCACCAGACAAAACATGCATTGTCTTGATTCTGGATGTTAAGACGGCCCTTAACCTGAACCCATTTGGGGAGCTCGATGTGGAGGATCCCGCATTGGTTGGTACTTGTTAACATTTATCTCCAAGTACAACGCCTGTTTCAGAGTCCATCCTAAAATTAAAATTAGAAAAAATTAATAATTGTAGAAACTAACCAGAATCTCGTTCTTGGAACTCGTCCGACTTAGCCGACATCCTCTCCACAAAGGTGTTGTAGACCGCTCCCAGGTCACTGGAGGAGGTGACCACAACATTTTGGTGTTAAAGATTTAACATCTTCAACACCTCTCGCAGCCATCTTGGTGTAGCCACCAAACAACTCGCAATTAACCTTGAGGGAGGTGTGTATAGCCAGCTGTTCCCCGACTAAGGCTATGAACCTCTCCTTCTGCTGCATAGAAAATCCAATAGACCTAAAAATACAAACTAAGCAAACACAAAATACTTATAAAAATACATACCACTAGTATTAGCATTTTTAATTCTGTATGTAGCTACTCTTGTTTTAAAAGCGGTCGCTACTACTTCCACACCGCCATCCAGGACACGGCTAGCATTAGCTTTGTGTGCGTTTGTGCGTTGGTGGGCTGCCATGTTAGCCACATCCACACCACCTTTCACATCTCCGCGACTTCTTGGGGCAGGTCCCTCAACCGTTGGGCGGTCGGTCGTTTGATCCCAGATGGTCCGGCAACGGGGACAGCCACACCATGTTTGGCGTCCTTGTGCCGTTTCAAGTTGTCCTTTCGCGAGAAGGATGCCGGGCACAATCGCAGGTAAACAAGCCGGGCTTTCATTTGATGCCAACTCATGCTGCTGGAGCTGGTGGCGTTTTAAATTGTTACTCCTCGAGAAGACAACCCCCAGACGTTACAGGTAAAGAAGATTTCACTGTAATTATAAAACTTGTTAACTTGTCAAAGACTAAACAAAAACTGAATTTATATCGCCTCGTACCATGCTTTTATACATAATTGGTATAATTAGCTACTTTACTTTTAAAACCCAGCGTCGTTTAACCTTGAGTAACATTCCAAACTAGTCTAATCACACCAGTAAAATCAATTAGCTAGTTTACTTTTTAAATTAGGAGAAACCCAGCGTCGTTTAACCTTGAGTAACATTCCATACCAGTCTAATCACACCAGTAAAACCTAATATTCTTAACTAACCTTGAATCGGATTACAAACTAGTTCATGCCTGTCTGTAACATACTGCAAATGATAATGAGGAGCATGCGCAACAACAACCCTGAAACATTTAAAAGGATGATCTGCATAGCATCCTTCTCAGTCATCTCAGTGAAATCAGTGCAAAGCAATGGAGTCTGAGGTGTTAATGATGCACAAGTTTCGTATACCGAAAATCTGATTAATAAGTTTACGTATAGTTTAAGTGAATTGGTGAACACCCTCATAATGTGGAAATTGGGTTTGTTATAAACCAGAGAATAAAACCCGTATTACGATTGGTGTGTAGCAAGAAATATTGTGGCAACCATGTTCTGGAATTGACATACGAAAATTGGTTAGCATTTACAAATTTTCAAGTGGAATTTCAAATCAATGTATTTTCTCGTGACGTACTAAACACTCGATTAAATGGTGGAAACGGAAGATCTACACATACAACTAGGAGGTCCGTTTTTATCACTCTGTCACCAGTGTCTGGATCAACCGAGAACGAAACGTTCCAGTTAAAAATAATAATGGGTAATAGCTCGATAGTTATAAACGAATTGGAGTGCCGTAAACTATTCCATATGCGAGAGCTGTTTGAGTATCAACAAGCAGTTGGAAAGTCGTGAGTTCCCAGCATTATACAGCGAATTAGTAGGTTTGTTGCTAATTCTAATTTAAATGATTGCGATGGGTTTAATACTATGACTGAAGGAGAGAAACGAATTAAAATCTTGATTGAAGGCGAAGTTCGAATTGGCAATATTTTATTCTACAACGAATTGAATCAGAACGCACTAAATGCATTGGAGCTGGTTATATGTTTTCCGGATATATTTGTGCAAGACGTGATACGTACAAGAACATTAGTGGAAATGTTTAGACGTTTAAATTTGTCGGAATCTGAAGATTCTGGTTATGGTGATAACTAGAAAGAGTATTTTATAAAAGACAGCCCAAGAGACATGGATGTAAATGTATTGTTATTGTAAATATATTGTAAATTTTTTGAAAAAGTATAAATAGACTCGTTGTTGTTTATTTATTTAGTATAGTTTGAGATTTTTTTGAGTAAACACATGATTATCTGTTCTGGAGAGGGTTTAATCAACAGCGCTATAAACAGGTTACCGTTTGAGCTGCATATTCCAGGTTATCAGTACTGCGGTCCTGGTACAAAGTTGGATGAGCGCTTAGCAAGAGGTGATCCTGGAATAAACGAATTAGATAAATTGTGTAAAGACCACGACATTGCATACGCCAAGTACCCCGACGATCTTCCAGCCAGACACCGAGCAGATAAAATTTTAGAAGAAGAAGCCTGGGGAGAGTTAAGTCTAAAACGCAAAGTTTGGGGAAAAAGCCGCAGCTTGGTTTGTGACAAACGCTATGAAAGCGAAGAGAAAAATGGGTATGGGTTTAAAGAAGAAAATAAGTTTTAAAGGCGGATTCTTGAAGAAAATACGCTCTGCAGTAGACCGAGTTGGTTCCGACAACTTGAAAAAGCTACTAGACGTTGGTATTCTAATTGGTAAAAAAATCATAAAAGGAGCCGGTGGGAGAAACAAAATTAGAGTCCCACGTATTATACCCGTTCCACAAAAAGGAGGTTTTTTACCATTGATTCCGATATTCGCGGGACTAAGTGCCCTAGGGGCACTAACAGGTGGTGCTGCAGGGATAGCTAAAGCAGTAAGTGATGTCAGGACGGCCAACGAACAGCTTAAGGAGAGCGAACGACACAACAGATCTATGGAAGCCATTACCGTTGGGAAAAAAGGAAATGGGATGTTTCTAAACCATACAAAAAGGCACGGCATTATTCTTGAAACCGTACAAACAGGGCGCAGCATTTGTAAAAAGGTATCAAAAAACTAAGCAAGTTACCTCGAAGAGCTCTCACCGATGTAGATATAAGGAAACACGCATCTAACATTCCTCATTTTCGCGGTGTCTTTTCTAGAGATCAGTTACAGAAGATTAGACCGCATGTCAACGAATCGGTGTGATTAATTTGGATACCACCAAAGGTTCGGGTACACATTGGGTGGGGTACCGAAAACGTAGGAATAGTGTGTATTACTACGATTCGTTTGGAGACTTGAGACCACCGGAAGAAGTGAAGAGATATTTTCGAGGCTTGTAAAATTTACTACAACAGTGTACCGGAGCAGACTTACAACACATACAATTGTGGACATTTAGTGTTAAAGTTTCTTAGTGACAATGGCTAAAACAGTGAGCGTGTTCGGGTATGGTAATGTCATATCGACAGGATCCATTTACCCACCAATTAAATTGAAACAAGACGGTGAATATGCTTTGGGTCTAGTGGGACTGTACACTTGTAACACTGTGCAAAACATACATCCAGGAAACAATAACTTATACTTTAACGATCCAGAGCATCGCAGAATAACCATTGAACCTGGATCATACGAATTAGAAGAAATAAATGCATATATACAGGACGTCTTCAAAAAATGGTTCAGTCAGAAGCCGGACATCAACGAGAACATTGAAAAATATTTTAAACTGAGTGCCAACAATAATACATTAAAGTGTTCTATACGAAGCAGTATACCGATTGATTTTGGGGCAAACCGTAAAACAATATTGGAAGCATCTTGGGGTTTACCAACCGCAAATTGGCTGCAGATACCGTACATATCGCTAATCAGCAAGTGAACATAATATCGGTCTCAAACATTTTGTGGAAACCAATATCACCAGCGGATCGTTCAGAAACAATTTTCTTACGCACAGCATATTCGAATTCAGTCTATCTGTACCACCCGGGTATAATCTGGAAAAGGAACCTAACCACGTCATATATTATCCGCTGAGCGTGACAGAAATCGATAATATTACAATCAGACTAGTCGATCATTTGGGTGAATTGGTAAACTTTTCCCGGAAACATACACCTGTGTGAGACTGGAAATAAAAAGTAGCTGAAAATGCCTATCGATTTTGTATATAAAGCACGCTACAACACCCCCAGACGATTAGAAGTGAATACGGCGTCAAAGCGTCAAGTTGTCGAGAGACTTACAGCAGAAGAAATACGTTTCTTAAAATCTTTGGGGTTAGAAGTTATAAATGATGGGAGGCAGAAGTAAACGCAGCTTAGATCTCCACGGTGATGAAAACGTTAAACTTGGAAGGCTTAAATATGAGGACGTGCCCAAATTGGATGTGTTTGGAGGTTATAAATTAGACGAGACCATAATAAAGGAAGATTATTATACATATCTTCCCTTTACATTGAATGCAGAAAACAACGATAGAATTTCAATTGAAATCCAGAGCAGTGATAACATCACATACCCTCATGAAAGTTTTATATTTATAAAGGGTACCTATAAGCCTACGGAAACATTAAGGAAGCGTCAACAACTGGAGACCCGATTAGAGCAGCAGAACCAGACCCTAAAGCTTACGAGTTTACTAGAAATGCACCATATTTTCTGTTTGAGGAAATTCAATACAAATTGGGTAATAATCAAATAATAGATGTCTGTCGAATCCCTGGAATTACAAGAACTATTAAAGGTTTAGTATCCATGGAAGAATCAGAAACAAAATCTATTACACATACCGGGTGGAAACCCGATACCATATTCCAAGATGGACGGTTTAGTTGTGCTATACCGCTAAAAACCATTTTTGGGTTTTTTGAAGATTACAAGAAAACTATCGTCAACATGCCTCAAGAGCTGATTTTAATCAGATCCAAGTCGGACGTAAATTGCTACAAGTCGATTGGAAATACAGTAACGTTCAAAATACAACGTATTTCATGGGAGGTCCCGCATATAACATTAAGTGACTTTGCCAAGGCGTCGCTGCTTTCGGAAATGCAAAATCAATCATCTATAATGGTTGCATTCAGAAAATGGGAACTACATGAATTACCGTCTCTAACACAATCAAAGTCGCAAGTATGGAGAATTAAAGTATCGAACGAAACAGAGAAGGCTCGGTGGATATTACTGGCGCTGCAAAATGGGAAGTACGACAGGAAAGAAGAAAATGCTACAAGCTTTACGAATGCCAATATAACCAATGTCAAAGTGTTTTAAACTCTCAGATGTTCCCTCAAGGTCGATTAAATTTGGATTTCGAGCAGAATGACTACTTGCCAGCGTACCTGTCTTATGCATCTTTTATGGAAAAATACTACCCGAACAAATCGTCAAATAAATGTTTAATGGACTACAACAGGTTTAAGGATTCACCTGTCTTTGTAATCGACTGTCGTCATCAATTTGAAAGCATCAAGGATGCGACGGTTGATGTAAGAATGGAATTAGAAGCTTCAAGAAATTTTGAACCGTCGATGAAGGCTTATGCTTTAATTATACATGACTCTATGTTTGAATATAATCCGTTTACGGAAATTGTTAATAGATTTATTCACAATTAAATATTTTGTATATATTTTTAATAAAATTGTATAAAAGCAAGGAATTATTTTGTTTCAATTAGTCTACTTTATTTGTCGAATGGTGAGCATCTCCCACTCTGTACATAAGTTCTAGTTATTTTAGAGCGAATTTACCTCCATCAGAATAGGTGAAATTGCCCTATAGAGTGAAATTGCCCTATAGAGTGAAATTGCCCCATAGAGTGAAATTGCCCCATAGAGTGAAATTGCCCATAGGGTGAAAGTGTCCCCGACAGTATTGGTTAGCATGGTTCGCAATTACATAAGAAAACGAAGTAGTGGATACAGTAACGAAGCATTAGAAAAAGCTATAGAAGAAGTTCGGCTGGGTAAATCAAGTATTTACTCCATCAGTAAAAAATATAATATACCGAAAGAGACGTTAAGCTATCACCGCAAGCAGCAGCAAAAGCAAGCGTACGCTCGAAGCAATATGGAGACTGCGAAACAAGAAGTTAAAATACCTATACAGAATTATGATAACTTTGCTATTGCTAGTGCAAGAGAGGATGGTAAACATGGTTCATTGTTCCCGTCTAACATACGAGCTATATTCGCTGGACCATCGAGTTGTGGAAAAACTAATGCTCTAATATCTCTGATCTTGCACGAGAACGGTCTTAGATTCCAAAACGTTTATGTGTTTTCTAAAAGTTTATATCAACCGAAATACGAATTATTAAGAAACGTTTTACACCATTAAAAGAAGAAATTGGGTACCATGAGTTTGAAAATTACGATGATTTGATTGAACCCAGAGATACCAAAGAAGATTCAATTATGGTTTTCGATGATATACCTGCAAACGAGCAAAGTAAAATCACTCAATTTTTCTCGTTCGGCCGACATAAAGCAATAGATTCGTTCTATCTATGTCAAACTTACGCTAGTGCCTTAAAACATAGACTCAGAGATAACGCCAATGTAATCGCATTATGGAAACAGGATGATACAAACCTTCGCCATATCTTTTCGGATCATATAAGTGGTGACATGACATATCCGAAATTTAAAGAAATGTGTTTACAGTGTTGGGGTGACTCAAAACATAATTTTATAACTGTTGTGAAAGATTTTGATTTGGATAATGGTCGATATAGGAAGAATTTCGACGAGTATATAAATATTTGACATTATTCAAAAACCGCTAGTTCTCATCCAAAGTTTCATGATGACGGACGTTAACAATTTTATTGCGAATAAACGCAGTCTTCATCTTATGCAGGATGCTGTACGAAAAAGTTTGTAGCGTACAAAAGGAGACGCTACATCTCAGCAAAAATTCAAAGAGATGCACAAACAATTGATTGATCCCTTGAAATAACCGCTTCCCAGTTGCAATCGATCACCGAAAAATTCCACACCTACAACAAAGGTTAAAGTTGAAAACATGGACGTGCCTATAAAGAAAATTAAACAACTCGTTCCAGAAGAACCGTTCCATCTTTACTATGCGGATGTGTTAGCTAGAGACGAGGACGAAAATATATACAAGTCGGTTATGGAGTAAAGTATAACCGTCAATTGATACGCATAGTTTAGGAAAAGTATGTAGGAAATTGATTTAGAAAACAGTGACACAACCTAAAATAATAACGTTTATCTAGAGACTAGAGGTCTAACAAGAGTTATAATTATTTTTAAAGTCCTTAGCATTTTCTTAAGAAATGTAATGATTTTGTTCATAGAATACATTCCATACCGGTTGCTTCGTGCGTGCACACAAATCGGTGCAATCGGTACATATCCGAATAGGAGTAGCTCATATAAAAGGACTGTTCGCGTAGAAGTTATTATTTGTTGATTGTACGGTTTAAAGAGACAATATAATAAATATGTATAAAAACTTTGGAGAGGTTATTCGAAGATTTCGCAATGCTCTACGAGTAAAAAAAGCAGAATGTGGGCAACGCTTTTCGATAGATGGAGAAAAATGTCTTATGTGTCAGTCATACGAGGAAGCAATACAGCACTGTACTGCAGTGTTATCATTGCCCGAGGATCTGGATGATTTTATGGAAATAATCGAGGAGATGGGGTTTATAAAACTGTTGGCAGATATTCAAATGGAATATATACTAAATTGTAAGTTTTAAAATAAAATTTAACCACCACAACTGTTATCATAAGAAATGAATGATGTGATTTTAGAAATTATTTTTGTATATATTAGCTTGTTTATGTTTTAAAATATAAAGCATACATTGGTATTGTTTAATTTTTCAAATGTCCACGTAACTGAAATGGATATCTAAGTAATTATGAAAAGAATTATAACAAAGATGTGTATTATTTATTAAAAGGGTGTTATAAACGTTTTACAAAATTATTAATCAGAATCGTTTTATTTAAAACTATAACATAATTTCATTGACATCTATTAATATCTGTAGTTGAAATACAACAGTTTAGAAACTTATAAGAAAACAAAAGTGTAATTAATAGTGTTACAAAATTTTCAGTCTTCGGCTTAAAATTTAAACATCGCTCGTAAATGCGTGGAATGGAAACCTGTTGTATTCTCCCATATACTCAACTTGTTTACAAATACTGTTTTCAAACAATCTTGGGTAGGTTCTTATAAATTCGTATAATATGACCCCAATATCACTATTACTGTATTTGTTTTAATTACATCATGTGCGAGATTCTGTGGAACATCATTCCTATTATATCTTTCCATTGCGACATCTAACAGAAACAGATCTATATTAGAGTACCCTTTTCCGTTAGTTCTTTTAAAGTATTAGCATGGTTGAGAACGATCTGAGATACCCTAAAAAGTGCTCTAAAGTTCCTTTGGTAAATATCATATAATTCCCATCAAATGTCATCATCTTCACTAAACAATTCTTATTTAAATAAAACGCAAGTTGTCGAATTTGCATATCTGATTTTGCATGCCAACTTCCATAGTGCGTATAATGTGTGGAAGATTTGATATAAACTTCCTAAATACGTTGAGGATACATCAAGTACGCTCTGCGAAATGGTGTCAACAAATCTAAAAATTATTTTGTAATCGTCGAATGGGTTCAGACCTACAATTATGATTTTGGAAGAAGATTTTGTTATGGTGTATGGTTTTCAAATAGTAACTTGGTTCGTTCTAACTGAATTGCGGTGTTTATACGTTCTTTATGCGCTGCGGTCGATTGGTTTTCCAAATCCTTAATTTGTTCCCACTCATTGGCTGTAAATTTTAGTTCCTCCTGGAAATAAACCATCTCGATGTGCCTTTCGATGTGTTTTTTTATGGCATCACATCCAGTAAAAACATTTTGCACACACTGCACGCAATACTTAAGATGTTCATTCTAGAAAAATTGTTGATTAACAGTTTTGAATTATACATGTAAATATTAATTTCTTCTACGTTTGCAAAATTCAAACTAAGACTTACTCTTCTTTGTCGATAGTCCTCACACGAAATTTTAAACCAAAGACTGAAAATTCAGTATTACTATTAATTACACTATAAACGACTTTACGCTTTACAAAATAAACTTAAAATGAACTTTTGGCATCATTTCCCCGTATTTATGTACATAGAGAAAGTATAAGTATAATTTGTCCTTACATTAACCCAATTTAAATCAAATTATAGAATGTGTATTCCCGTATATTAACTAGAATTGTGGAAAGTGCTTTTATTAAATTATTAGTCAGACGTCATCGACAAACAATGCAAGGCTAATGATCATACATTTCACCAAATTTATTTAGAATTTACGTCTTATGTTGAACTACATTTAAAATAAATTATCCAACCACTTTCTAGGTCACCGTGCAGAATTAATGTATGTATTATACCTTTTGGTTTAATCATTTGTATGTGGATTCACTAATTGAAAATTTTAACAATTCTAACCACTAATAAAAATTTTTGAAGTTTAACTCTATTATCGAGCTAAATCTAAATAAAAATGCAAAGGTGTTTTGCTGATAGGTTTTGAATATTAATACAATATATACAGGTCTTTGTTGGAACTATTTTTAAAAGACCTGATAATTAATTTCAATTACCCAGGAAAATTCTATACTAATTTTATGGGTTACACCAGGGGTTTATCTCAAAAGACAGAGCGATACGGTTTAGAAATAGATTAAAGATGAATTATATACGGTGCTTGCAAAAGGTTAATCTGCAAATCAGTAAGGGGTCATTCGATTTTGAAAAAAATTCCGAGGGATTTGAGAACCTGAGGAAAAACACAATAATAATTGAAATCTTACACGATGGTATATTAAAAATACTGCTAAGAGTAATTTTGTTTAATAATTCTAAAAATGGCGTTGGTGGTTAAATACATACAGGTAAAACCCACTATAAACAATTATACACGTCACTTTTCCAGTCAAGACTTGCATATAACGCCAACTAATATAATAAGGAGCTGCGCACGCTCGACCATCGGCATAAAAGGCGAGAGCTATGTTCCAGTGCATTAGTTGTCAAAGTATCATCGAGTTTGATTAAAATTATAAATTAAAGATGGATTTTTCTTGTGTTAACGTTACAAGTGATGTGCGAGTACCACAATTAAATATCAACCAACTAGTTGGTAAGTCAACCTATAGGTTAGGCGGATTTCCTCCAAATTATCACCACCATATATTAGAAGTTGGTTTTGATTTATATGGTGGTCTTCAACCTGTCATCCAAGTGATTTGCTGTAGTGGTATGTGTGCTGATTCTACGATAACATTCTCTTACTTCGATTGGAAGAAATTGTGTACTTTTCAAGTGGAATTTCAAATTCATCAATTTGCTCAAGACTCAAAACAAGTACGATTAAATGGTCTGACTACTGGAAACGATGTTGTTGACATACAATTGGATCAAGATTTCAAATTGCAGCTGAGCACAGCCTTTAATAGAAGTATATGGTTGTTGAACAATTTTGAAAAAGAGAATATATATAATATGGAGATTACGAAAGATGGGAATGTTATTGTCCTACCTGCGTACGAGTGCATCAAGCTATTAAATTTGCGAGAATTGATCTGTTTTAAAATGGTTGAGTTAAGGTGTAGAAACTTTCCAGAATTTTACGAAAAATTTGTTGGTGATATAAAAAAAGTATGTGGAAATACGACGGAGGAAGAAAGGGTTCAAACGTTATTAGAGGGAGAGAGCAGTACCATTATTTCTCTGTCTAATGATTGCAGCAATTTAAATTACTTGACAGTGTTGGAACTTATTAAATGTTTCCCCATTCAGTACTTAAAAGATGCAACTGCAAGGCAATCGCTTGCGCAAATGTTTAGAGATTTGGCTATCCCAGATTCGCCAGACTCTGGTTACCACAGCGGTTTATAGATGTTATCAATACGTGTATGTATTCTATTAAAACATATTTCTTGATAAAGTTTGTTTTTACATATTTGTATCGCCAACATTACCATAAATTATTAATAGACGTATTAAACTATCCTGTTTTTATTTTTTAGGTTTAAAGTGGTGTACGCGGAAATAATAAACACAATATACCGCATGTTAACAAAAAGTTGTGGGGAAATTTAAAGACGAGTTTTACGGTGACTTGGTGTTGGAATTTGTAGGTAGTAAGGCTAAGTCCTACTGTATTGTACGCGAGAAGGACACGATTAAAAAAAGATTAAAGGGATCTCACAAAGTGTAGTTAAGTAAAACCGAGGGTCTTACAACCTATAACGAGCATATACCTCCAAAAGGAATGGACATGCAACTACGAAGCAGTGCGTGGGAGAATAAGGATTCTCTCCAATAAGAAATTAAAGTCATTGGTAATGGTAAAATGTTAAACCTATAAAGGCGATTATTAATTGTGGTTTAGTGACCGCGTTTGTGCACTCTTCGAGTGTCTTCGGCAATCTTCGATTGTTTCAAAGAAAATATTCAAGCACGCCATTTAATGTCGTGGTGTAACATCGTCCACTGTTAAGCTCCGTTAATTATACTACTAAATGAGGTTTGTATTTTCCGTAAATACGCACTTTTCAGCACCTCGTGGTATTGGTAATCTACAAACAATTATATCTCGATTTGAAATGCGCGTCATTGAAACATATTCTCAACATAATTAATAGAAAGTCCAAGAAAAGAAATTATAAAACAGTATTCAAATGTTCGTTAAGAAATCTAGAATATTTGTTGGATTACGAGTTACTTTCAGTACTTAATCTGGTTTATTACATTTTTGTTAATTCTGGAATTTAGGTGGTTAATGATGTCATACACAAAATTTCTAATTAACATACATGGCTGGTATCTAGCGAAAGTTGTAGCATGCATTTTCAATTACGAATGCATTCTTCTTTCATTACAGGAGAAATTCCATAGATTTCATACCAGCAAAATGCGCTTTCTTTTTAGATATTTAAAACACATTACATTGGACATCAAAAGTCGACCTTGCCATTTCTACATTATTGTTAAGCATGCATTGGAATTTTTGGATGCGGTAATTTCTTGTTTAAAGTAACTTAGTTAAATAAAGTGTAATTTAAATTGTGATTGTATAGTCAGTTATTGCAATTGAAAACACATTCAGGGAATAATTTATTTGCTCTATATATTTTACAGTAGCGTTTCCGAACAAAACTTTCTGCTTTTAATTAAATTTCCTTTGTTCCCGGCGGCATGTGTTTACCTCCACGTGGTGTCGCTGGACGGTAAAACATATTGTTAACGACAATATGTCTTATTGACTGAAAACACGTTTCCTTTCTTTTACATTAATCTCTTTTTGTTACACGTCTATTTAAACAACACATTAATCTCTTTTTTGTTACAGATTAAACTTTCGGCTACGCACAGGAAATAATGCTATACTTTGTAAAAATTGTAATAGTTTATTAAACTGTAAATTGGATAAATAAATTATTAAACTTTTGTGTTACTACCTCTAACTGTTTGGTTAAAGCATATACCTTGGGTAGCGAAAAAGGTTTTAAAAAATGGAGTTAAATATATACGAGCAAAGGCGAAATTTAGAGGTTTGAGAGCTTAAAGTATAACTTTGCAGGGCGTGGTCCGATTTCAAATCTGTTTGCAGATTCGAATTCTACATAAAATTCTAAGCTAACAAGATGTATCGCATGACTAAAAAAATTTATGCGGACGGTTAGAAATCGGTCTTGGTAAGAAATCTTAAAATTAGGGTAGCTCCCTTAGGGATGGTGCAATCTGAAAAATTCTTAGAGATTCGGGTAGCTGAGAAAAATCTATTGTTAATTGATACCAAACAAGGTAGGTTTATCTCGAAAGATGAAAAATGGTTAGTCGAAGAAAACTATTTGGTTCAGATGAAAGATAAAAAAAAATGGCTAGTCGAAGAAAACTTTTTGGTCCAGAATGTTAGCGGTAAAAAATCTTAAAAATAGGTTTATCTCGTGGGAGGAAATGTGGATGCTCATTTATCTCGAAAGATGAAAAATTTATGATATATTTATCTCGAAAGATGAAAATGGTTAGTCGAAGAAAACTTTTTGGTCCAGATGAGGGAGCAAATGAGGGATTCTGGAGCAAATGAGGCGGTGGTTCTTCACTAA
Organism: Platerodrilus igneus; assembly: GCA_036346225.1. Taxonomy (NCBI): domain Eukaryota; kingdom Metazoa; phylum Arthropoda; class Insecta; order Coleoptera; family Lycidae; genus Platerodrilus; species Platerodrilus igneus. The sequence goes on from JARFIW010001148.1 coordinate 7,202,786, forward strand.
ATACTCTACTTATGAGTTTGAACCGCCTCATAATATAAACGAACTGCAGGAAAGAGTCCGTGACATTCTTAACTCTATAAATAGGCGCACGTTAAGTAGAGTTGTACGGAAAGTTTTAATTAATTGTCGAATGTGCCGTGATGCAAACGGACAGCATTTTCAGCATCTACGGGAAGGAATTTAGATGATAGTTTGCTGTTTCGGTCACATTTAATTTTGTTCCCTAAATTAGATAAGATAGGCTACAGTTTTATGTTTAAGTTAATTTTAAGATTTATATCCAATACTTTACGAGTTCTACTTAACAAAATGTATGTGGTACTACTACTACTACTACTGTTTGGAAAGTAGAAATCAAATTTTTGCCCTGTTGGGATAACCAAACGTTAAAGAACATACAAATTTAGTTATTTTTAAAATTTAGGATAGTTTTGCATTTTTTTATAGACATGTGGCATATTTTTGAAAAGGTAATTTTAAGGCACATAATATTCACTTAATATTCAAAATGGCGGCCATAAGAAAAACAAAAGTTGTGGGCGTTTCCTCAAAAACAAAAGACAGTCGAATGATTCTGTTTATGCTAAAATACTTCTTTTAGAAAAGTGTCTTAATAATGTGCAAGTCTTGTGATGGTGCGACTTATGATTCATGTTTTATTATCAAAAAACAAAATCCGCCATTTTTAGTTTTCTTCGAATATCTCCAAAACCAGACAACTTACACCAATTTTGTAAACGGATACACAACTGACCTGGATTCCTCCAAATCTTTCCCCATTTAACCCAATTTCTATCTCTTATAATAACTGAAATCACAATGTAGAGACTCGAAATTTGGACACACTGTATATAAAATATGACTTCATGTTAACTAACATCAAAATTAATTTGATGTGCTTGCTGCATAAATCTGTTTAAAGTAGAAAGAATTTAATTTAAACTATAATGCTAGGATTTTTTTCTTGTAATGCGTGTTATTTATTTTTGTGGGATTAGTGCATTTATAGATATTTAAATTATATATAAAAATAGCCACCGGGCTGGCACCGAGGTAGAATTGTCCTACGGATTCCCTTACCTGTCGTAAGAGATGACTAATTGGGATAACTGTCTTTTCCTTAACCTTAATATCCATTGAAACGCCCCTCAATGGAAAGCAACAGAAAACTACAATAATTTTATTTTCCCAGAAAATACAGTTCAAAAAGACCCAAATAAATACATACCTGTGAGTAGCTGATACGTGGGGTGCTCGATATATATCGGGAACTGACAACACTAGTGTTGCTAGGTGCGATCTGACATCTCTAACATAAAGTTTCACATTTTGACAGTATACATACTTATAACATTTTGTCATATGAACACTATTTGTTTTATTTTGATTGAGTTGAAAATTTCGTTACGGCCAAAAACTGAACATTTTCGTACGATGATTTTTTACATCTTCTACGTGGATGATCTCCACAACACTGCCTGAATCAACTTATTTTGACTTTTGGGGAAGAAGCTCTGTATATCCCTGGTATAGCGAATTCATTCGTGGTCGTAGTTAGCTAGCGGGTGAATTTAAAGAAAGTCGTCCAAAATCGGCTGTTCTGCCAGAAAACATCGATGCTGTGCGCGAATTGATAATGCAAGATCGTCATGCGACTTATCGTGAGATTCGGGCATCCCTAGGCATTAGTATGACAAGTATACACTCGATATTACATGAACATTTAGCTGTGAAAAAGCTATGTGGCCGTTGGGTCCCACATAATTTGACAATCGCTCGAAAAAGGACTCAAGTCGATTGGTGCAAAGAAATGCTCAAAAAATACGATTGTGTTGCATCAAACACAGTGTATAATATCTACACAGGTGAACAACATTGGATTTATTCGTATGAACCCGAAAGTAAACACAAACGTTGTCCGCACTCGAAGCACTTCTAAGAAAATGGTTGCCTATTTTTCGTAATAAATGGACGTGCCATAACAGTTGCATTAAAGGATGGTAGAAATGTTAATTCTGCTTGGTATACAACCATTTCTTTGCCACAAGTTTTTGGAGAAATAAGAAAAATAAACCAATGACGCTGATTCAATCTCCATCATGGCAATGCGAACTCTTACAGATTGGCTCAAACAAGTGATTTTTTTGAGCACTCGAAACACCAAATCGATGGTTCATCCGCCAAATATTCTTGATTTGCCACCTAATAATTTTGTTTGTTTCCACACGTAAAGAACAAACTACGTGGACAACGATTTTCGACACCAGAAGAGACGGTTGATACGGTCAAAACGCATGTTTTGGAAATATATCAATCGGAATGGAAAAATTACTATAAAAATGAATTCCAACGTATGCAAAAGTGTATCAATCATCGTGGACAATATTTTGAAAAACAGTAAGGAAGTTTTCACATATTAATTTTTGTTTTTGTTACTTGTTCGCGATTTATATTGAGCACCCCTCGAATAGATAGTTATAGGCTCACAATTCCATCCTAGTTTCGAATCTAGTATTAGATAAAAAGTCACCTGAGAAGAACGAAAAAAGAAAAAGCAATCAAAGAAGATGACTGTGTTCATTAACTTGCCACCATCACCGCTCTGGCCTTTCCTCCTTCCACCTCCACCTTTCGCATTTCACCTTGTTACGGAATGCCGTACAGACAAGAAAGAAAAGTAAATTAAGCAAAGAAAATCGCCCGCACCGAATACTACAGCAAAACAAAGAGAAATTGGAAACCTCAGTAAGTAGATTTATTACAAATTATTAGTTAACAAACTTGGTCATCATCATTAGGTCTTCAGTCCCGGAACTGGTTAGATGCGTACCCTCCTTGTTTCCTACTCTAAACTAACCCTCGCATTTCCCTGAAATTTCCACAGTCTGCATCTATCATGCGAAAGTCTGATCTTGATCTACCTCTACCTCTTTTTTCCTATCTCTGCATGTAATATATCCCGTACTATTCCCCAAAAATGCCTTAAAACGTATCCCGCCCTTCCATATCTCTTCTTTTTGTTTTGTTTTCCACACATATCTTTATTCTTCTACTATTTCTATAACTTCATTGTTATTAACTTTGTCTGTCCATGCTAACATCCTCATATATCTGAAGCACAACATTCCAGAAGACTTCTATCTCTTTCTGTTTGCTTTTCTTACTGTCTCTATTTCATTGACGTACTGTGTTGTGCTCCACACATATGCTTTGAACAATTTTTTTTTGTTTCTATGTTTGTCGACTTTGAACATAGTTAGTGTTCTTTCTTGTTTGATGCAATCGGTCACCTTATATTGTTTTACAGTTATATATCCTATTTCCCCGATATTCAGTGATATGTGAAGGGGGTAAGCAGCCTTTGGCTGCCAAGTTCCCCCAGCATTTGAATATTTGTGGAATTAATAGTTTTTCCAATATGTCCTTTCGCACAATCAACTTTAGTTGAAAATATTTCACAACCAACACCTGTAGTTGTTTATAATAATCATCAGGTTTAGGTGCACTTACTTTTTCGTCGTTAGGTTTTACGTCTTGAAAGTGGTTGGACGCGTACCTCAACTTATTTATGTTCTGAGCTAGCCTACACAGTTCCCTAAAATTTCCACAACAGCCTATATACAGCTCAATTTCCCTTTTATTGTTTTCTAATTATATGCCCTATTTCACCGACATTCAGTGGTATGTGAAGGGGTTTAAGCAGTCTGTGGCTGCCAAGGATTCCCCAACAGTTAGACATTTGCCGTATTAATAGTTTTCCAGTAAAACCCTTTGCATTATTAACAAGAGTTGAGAATATTGCAAGACCAATACCTGTAATTGTTTATAATAATCATCATGCTTAAGTACAATTCTTTTTTCGTCATTAATTTTTCCATCTTGGAACTGGTTGGATGCATACCTCAATTGATTTCTATTCTGAGCTAGCCTACAAATTTCCCTGAATTTCCCACTTCCTACATCTTTCGCTATTTGTGTTCAAGAGTCTAACCTTGGCGTATATCTACTTTTCTTTTTTCTGATCTCTGCTTCTAATATATTCCGCACTATTCGTTCATGTCTTAGTATGTCGTTTATCATCTTATCTCTTCTATTTTTTACCGTTTTCCTCATATTTCTTTTTTCCCTTAACATTGTCTGTCCATGATATCTTCATCATTCGTCTGTAGCGCCACATTTCAAAGGCTTCTACCTTTTTTTTGTCTGCTCCTTCTACTGTCATGGCTTCACAGCTAAACTGTGCTGTCCTCCACACATATGTTTTAAGCAATCTTTTCCTTGTTTTTATGTTTGTTGTCTTTGAACACAGTAGTTGCTCTTTCTTGTTAAATGTAGCACGACCTTGTGCTAAAACCTTTTTCTCAAGTAGAAGGTGTTATAGAGTTTGTTTTAATTATCCTTAGCAATTATTCAACCATACTAGCATTGATCGCGAAATGGTAGAATAATGGTATCTTATATTTCTGCATTAGTTCTTTTTAAACCAGCTGTTACAGAATTCTTTACCAAAACATGTTTGCAGGTTAACGTTTGTTGTAATGTTTTTCTTGTCCTGTAGCATTTTGTTCCATTTACTTTTCATCGCAGTGGTTAGTTCTGGAGCAGTTTTATTTGTTAATGTTTTAGCCAAAAAGAATTTTGTAAACCAGTCCAGTCCAATCAATATACATCTACGAGGGTCATTCAATAAGTCCTTAGAAAATCTAAGACATGGTGCTCGTAGTACCAAAAATTAATTTTTCACAGTAAGCAGCACTCCCAACTAGTTAGAGTTTTAACCGTATCACGTAGTTTCATTTTTGTTGTTGATTGAAGTAAAAACATTCATTTGATTATAACAATGGATAAAAGTGAGTTCGAGCAGTGATTAAACACTATATTTAAAAGGGTTAACGGCGAAAGAGATCAAAGCTGAGTTGGATAAAGTCCATGGCACATGTGCACTTGTGTTTGCGACAGTTTACGATTGGGTGAATGAATTTAAACGTGGCCGTACATCCACAAATGATCGACGAATAAAAGTGCGCGAAATAGTTGAGGCCACAGGCATATGGCAAGGCACAGTCGCTTCAATTTTGCACGAATAATTGGCTGCAAAAGAAATCTCGGCAGGATGGGTGCCGCGATTGCTCACAGTAAAGAATAAACGCAATCGTGTGGTCGATTCTGAGGCTGTTTTGCCGCTTTTCGGTTGCAATCCTGAGGATTTTCGGCGTCGATACATAACTGTTGACGAAACTTGGATACATCACTATACTCCAGAGACAAAAGAACAGTCAAAACGTGGATTTTTCAAGGCGAACGGACTCCGAAGAAGGCGAAGACGGTCAAGGAAAGATGTCCTCATTTGAAACAGAAAAAGATCCTCTTTCATCAAGACAATACACGGGTGCACACCTGCGCAGTTGCAATGACCAAAATTATTACAACATCCACCGTATTCGCCAGATTTGGTCCCCAGTGACTTTTTCTTATTTCCCAACGTGAGAAAATGGTTTGGCGGACAAAGATTTACGTCTAACGAGGAGATCAACGCCCAAACAAATGCCTATTTTGAGGAGTTTCCGAAATTCTATTTTTTGCACGGCTTAAAAATTTGAAAAAATGCTTAGAAAAATGTATAGAGCTAAAAGGAAGATCATGTTGAAAAATAAAAAAAATCTACCCAAAAAAAATGTTTTTTTTACTTTTCTCTAAAGACTTATTGAACGACCCTCTTATATTTAATGTTCATGTTAGCGAAGGATTGAAATTCGATCAAATCAAACTACAAAAGTTTTCTTTTTATATACTGAAGCACTGTATGCCGATGTAGAAAATTTTTGCGTGTCAGCTACGTAACTCGTTTACGATGACTTCCTTACTCGTGTCTGGATAATGCTAATGCCAAACTGGTAGATAAATCATTAAGTGGTTATACCGTCGGTATAAGCTCAATTTTTGGCCGATGATACTTGTTTCTGGCAGCTTCAGAAGTTGCGTTCTACATGGATAAAATTGCACAGCTAAGCTATTGGTCGCTCGCTCTACTCGTGTTCGTTAACTTTAAAAAAAATTCTGGAAATGTTTTCAAATCAGCGTAAAGTTGTTCGTTATATTATCGACATGCAGTTTGCTTGTTACATCTGGGTTTCGACTGGATAACCAATCATGGTTATGTACTGGTTTCTTGCATTGTATACTTTGGCTATACGTCGAGCGTCATCTGAACTTTATAGGTTTTAGAAAAAAAAAATTTACGAGGTTGACTGTAGACTTCTTGGAAATGCAATCACTGTCATCTATGGGACCTGATACATTGAAAAGTTGTTTTTGCTGCATTTGCGGTTATTACAAAATCACATCCAGAAGTTCTCGCTAACCAGATTGCAAGGCGGTTCCGTGGCGTAGTTGGTATGCGTGTGACTACTATACCCAAGGTCTCTGTTCAAATCCCAACACGGTCCGCTTAAAGAATGATAAGGAAGCATTGTTCCGCAGTAGCTTGAATTGTATGTAATTATGTTTACAATTTTTTTCTTTGCTATACGTCTTTGTGTTTCATTATTTGAATGTTGTTTTAATGTTAGTTATGGCTCTCTTCCAAATAATGCAAAGTTATCTTCAACTGAATAAAATAATCACCATGGGAATCAAGGGATTGAAAATAATGTTTAAAAAATAAGATTGAAAGGAAAAATGTCAAACCAAGTTTTTAAATATTGTTGATTTGATTACTTTGAACAGAGTTGGAGGAGAGTCACCGCTAAACACATAATAGTATTATATTTGAATGTTACATTTTGTGTACTTAAAACCTATTTTAGATTTGTAATCAACTAAACTATCTACACTTGCAGCTACTGCAGCGTAGGTCTGTTTATTTACTAATTAGAACAAGCGATGATTCTTTCCCACATAAGGGCAAATAAAATTTAGCACTTTTCAGCAAGAATTTACATTTACTGTTTCAAAATCATAGGAAATTTAGAACACAGTTTAAACATGAGTACGCAGAATGAAGCTTCCTCATATAGCTTTAGCTGGCCCTTGTGCAACCGACCCGACAACCAGGATATGGTTCAGTGTGATGGTCGTGATTGCTGATGCCACTATGTTTGTGTTGATGTTACTTCAGAAATTGCAAAAGCGCATAACTATTGCTGTCAAAAATGTATAGCCAAGATGCGTATAGTCGCAAAAGAAGAACGTGAAATGCAAAAGGCAACACAAAAGCTAGACAATCAAAATGTCGGCCTTGTACATGCAAATTTAATTACAAAGGTATCGGAAATTGAGTCAGATCCAAAACCATGCACATGTAAAACACCAAAACGAGACAAAAAAAGACTTATTAAGTTGTTCAAAAAACGCCTTTTGGACTCCGGTGAAGAAAATGACTAACACATCAAACTGGCCTGACCCTATCGTTCAGAAGTCAGGCATGAAAAGCACAGACTTTGAGAAGGGTCCAAAAACGAACTAATTCAAGGCTCGGAAGCGGCGGTGGAAGTCAATCAATTATATTCCACATTAAAGCCGTTACCCTAGTTAAGCGCTAAGAACCAGCACGAATTTTTAAGTATTTCTTCCTTTACACCACAAGATAAGGCTACGGGGCAAGTCTGGGTATCAAGAAATACTATTTCTAAGTACATACCTGAACAACCAAAGTTTAAAGGAGGTGAACATGGACTAAAAGAGTGGTTAATGTTTATATCATTCTATATTCGAACGACAGATGCGTTGAAATTGTCAAAGCTTGACAATTTAAGTCGTCTTCAAAAATCCTTAAGTGCAGAAGCAAGAGAATTTGTAAGAAGTCATCTCGCATTTGAAGATGGTGTTCCATTTGTAATCAATGCTCTGCGTACGACATATGGGCGACCCAAGCAAGTTATTTATAAATTGACGGAAGAGGTTAAAGCTCTACCTAAAGTGGCATTAGAAAAGTTAGACTCAATGATCGAGTTATCATTGGCAGTGCAAAATTTGTGTGTGACGATAAAAGCTAGTAACATGAATAATTATCTAAATAATCCAGTCTTATTAAACGAGATTGTACAAAAATTACTCGGAACATTGAAATTAGAATGGGCTAACTATAAACTAAAATACAGCGAAACAGATGATCGCTGTGAAAACCTTTCCATGCTAGCAGACAATACTAACCTGTGTTCCACCGCTGTCACGCAAAAATAAAGAGAAATCCGAGCGCGGCTTTGGAAAAAAGGGCAAGCATTTTCGTGATGCGCGAGATATATATCCCCCCAAATCAATATATATGTATAATTAAATGGAATTGTTAAAACTTAAGTTTGATGCAACAATGTATAATTGAAGAACATAATAAAAGGTTAATGAAAGTTCAACAAGTCACACATGAGAACGTAAACAGACATTGTATTCCAGACGCAACGTGTACTGCAGGTGCAGGTCACAGTAGGTTATAAGACAGCAATTATTAGAATTAAGATTACTAAGAAGTAATACATTGTATTGTATAAAAAAAATAAGCAGACATGAGTTCTACAGTTTCCACAAGCAATGTGAGGGGCAGGGATAGCATAAATACCCTCGAGAGCGCAAGATGGCCAGTCAGTCTAGAGCTTCACAGCTTTTACATTGTTGGTAGTTTAGCTACTCACCCTAATTTTAGTTAATTTAAAAGTGAACTTATAATATTTTTGTTCCACGTTACTGCACATAACGAACTTGTAAATTAAAATTAATATTGTAATTCTGTATAAAATACAATTAATAGAAGTGTTTTTTTGGAAAAGTCTTTTTAAAAAGCCGCTCCAAGAGGCTCAAAACCTATCTCGCGCTCTGAAAATATAAACGTGCATAACAACCCCGAATACCAAAAATCTGTCCCTAAAAACTCAACACAAGTCCGTATATGCGAAATTTGTTCCGACAATAAGCACAAAGTGCCTGATTGCTCGACATTTAAAGAGAAAACCGTGAATAGTCGCTGGAACTATATTAAACATTTCAATCTTTGTCGTAAATGTTTACGAAAACACCATTAGAAAGACTACAGAGCCTTTGAAAACTGTGGAGTAAATAGTTGTACATTTAAACATCATCGTTTTCTGCATGATTTCGCAAAGCACTCAGTCTTTGAATAAGCAAGTGAGAGTACAAACATCATTTCTTCAAATGTTGTTTTCGTACACTCAGTGCCGCCATCACAGCTGTTATTTAGAATATTGCCTGTTGTTTTATATGAACCTTCGAGGAGCATTCAAACTTTGCATTTTCAGATGAAGGGTCATCCGGAACTCTTCTTGGTGAAGAGGTCGCTAAAGAATTACAACTTGAGGCACCCATTGACCCACTACATTTAAAGTGGACCGAAAACACATCAAGGGATGAGACAAATAGCCGTCGTGTATCTATGCAAATATCTAGGATTAGGGAAAATTCAACCAAAACCACATTTTGAACGTGCGTACGGTTACAGCTCTTAATCTCATAAGTCAATCGCTCGTTTTTGAGCCAAAACAAACACAATACAGTCATTTGCGAAACTTACCTATAAGCAGTTACAAAAATGCACGACCGCGCTCTCTCATAGGTATTGAACATTAGGAAGTAGGGTTACGGCTTGATATTAAAGAAGAAAAATGAGGGGGACCAAAGGCGACAAATACGAGATTAGGTTGGACATTAGTTGGAAAGAATAAAATTACGGAAGCACATTTTTCGTACTATCATTACCACATTTGTGCATGTAATCCGGACGAAAATCTTCATGCAATTGTAAGAGTTCTTTTCTGTTAACGCTTTAGGTGTAAATCTCGGGCAATTCCACTTGAATCAAAAGATGATAGTAGAGCGAAAGCTATACTTGAACGAACGACTCAAAAGGTTGAAAATAAATACGAGACTGGTCTGTTGTGGCGATATGATGAAATAAGATTTCCTGATAGTTATGAAATAGCGAATGGGAGAATGCAATGCTTAGAAAAGAAGATGAATAAAAATCCAAATCGTACAGTTAAAATCAAATTGCAAATACATGAGCATCTCGCAAAAGTATATGCTCGGCAGATAACCCCCGATGAAGCATGTGTCAAATCTCCAAGAACATGGTATCTTCCAATATTCGCTGTTACCAGCCCAAATAAACCTGGAAAGGTAAGAATGGTGTGGGATGGAGCAGCGACTGTAAATGGCATTTCACTAACTTCAGTATTATTGAAAGGACCAGATTTACTATGCTCGTTAATTAACATCCTGTACCGATTCCGAAAGAAACCGGTAGCTCTTGAAGGCGATATAAAAGAGATGTATCACCAAGTACTTGTTTGTATGGAAGACCAACAGAGTCAAAGATTCTTATGACGAGAAAAGCAAAACGTGGAACTAACAGTCTTTGTTATGAGCGTCGTGACATTTGATGCTACATGCTCTTCATGTGTGGCTAATTAGGTAAAGAACAAAAATGCTCAGTGATTTGCTGCCGAGAGTTCATAGCTGTTGATCCAATTTGCAACAACCACTATGTTGATGACTGGCTACAAAGTTTTCAGTTCGAAAAAGAAGCTCCAACAATAGCGAAAGAAGTAATTCAAGTACACGATGCTGGTGGGTTCTAAATACGAAATTGAGCTTCAAATTTGAAAGCTGCTTTAAAGCAATTGGTATATGAGTTGCAACATGAAGAAACAAAGAATCTGAATGTCAGTAGTGAAACTGAATGTTCAAAGATTCTTGGTATGTCGTGGAATATGGAATCGGATTCAATTTGTTTTATCTTAAACTTCAACCGACTGAGCAACGATATCTTGAAAGGGGAACGAAGACATACAAAGCGTGAAGTGCTCAGAACGCTCATGATGATTTACGACCCTTTGGACTGGTACTCCTAGTATTTCTGAAAATACTCCTCTAAGATATTTCGCGGTCTGAAATTTCGTGGAATCAACCCATAACTGACGAACAATACAAGAACTGGGTAAAGTGAAATCAAATCTTATCAAAGATTCAGGGTTTAAAAATTCCAAGATGTTGTTTTGGAAGGAAGTACAAGAATCTCCAACTGCACGTTTTCGTTGATGCTAGTGACTCGGCATATGAAGCTACTGCATACTTTCGTTTTAGTACGGTCACAAACGTACACTGCTCGTTTATTGCTGCAAAAATAAAGGCGGCACCTCTTAAGCTCATGTCAATCCCACGACTGGAATTACAAACTGCTGTTCTTGGAGTCCGACTGTCGAGCTCTATTATATCAGGACACGCATTAAAACCTGATCGTGTAGTTTTATGGACGGACTCTATGGTTACGATCAGATCTAAGAAAGTATCGACAATTCGTAGCTTTTCGAATTGGCGAAATATTAGACAACCAACGCAGCAGATCGGCGGTGGGTACCATCAAAGTCAAAGGTAGCGGATGAAGCGACCAAGTGGAAAAATCAACATATGTTATTATCTGACAGTAGATGGTTTACAGGTCCGGACTTTTTACGCTTACCAGAAACTAAATGGCCAGGAGAAACGCGGCACATTAATTCCAACACTACCGAAGAAATGAAATTGCAGTTGTCTCACGTGATCGGTCAATCAAATGCAGGATCCACGTTCATCGAAAGATGCTCTAAATGGAGGAAGGCAGTTCGCGTACTTGCTTGGATATTGAGACTTAAGGAGAATTGTAATACAAACCACTCAACAATATTAGTGGGTTTAAAATCGACGGAAATTAGAAGAGTCAAGAGCATTTTATAGAGACAAAGTCAACTAGTAATTACAGTGATGAAATTGCTATCCCTGAAAAGAATTCCAAAGGCACAGTGGAAAAGTCAAGCCCGTTGTTCAATTACCACCTTTCCTTGACGAATTCAAAGTTTTAAGCATGAGGGGACGCACAAATAGAGCATCTCAACTTACGTTTAACAGAATTAATCCAGTGTTGCTACCTCGACACCACCATGTCACGAAGCTACTTGCCTATCATTATAACGAAAAATTTCTACATGCTAACCACGTAACAGTTGTTAATAAATTACGACAACTATATTTAGTTCCACAACTGCGGGTTGTTTTAAATAAAATTTGTACCAATTGCCAATACTGCAAAATCCAACGAGCAACGCCAAATCCGCCGAAGATGGCTGATCATCCAAAAGCTAGATTAGCTGCATATACAAGCCCCTTCTCATATGTGGGCATTGATTATTTTGGACCTATTGAAGTAGTCGTAGGACGACGTGTCGAAAAGAGATGGGGATGTTTATTTACGTGCTTGACGATTAGAGCAATCCACATCGAAATCGCACACTCGTTGAGTAAAGATTCTTGTATATTATGTATACGCAGTTTTATGGCCAGACAAGGTACGCCAATAGAAATTCGAACCGACAATGGCACCAATTTTATTGGAGTCCGAAATGCGCTAAGAAAGATGATTCATCAAATACCTCTTGATGACATCAAATGTTATTTTGACGAAATCAATTGGATCCTCAATCCTCCAGCTGCTCCGCATATGGGTGGATACTGGGAAAGGCAGGTGCAATGACTAAAAAAAAAGTCTCCTACAGTTGATGTCAACAAAAAGACCATGCGATGAGATTTCTCCGATGCTACATTCTTGAAGTCAAAAATTTTGTGACTTTGCGACCATTAACTTACATACCAATCTGACCAGATGAACCTGAAGCGATAACGCTAAACCATTTTTTGCTCGGGACTTTAAGAAGCCCCAAACCGTTTTGTGAGTATGATGATGGCGTGTTAACTCTCAAAAGAAACTACACCTTCTCTCAACAAATGGCTCAGCATTTCTAGAGAAGGTGGCTCCCTGAATATATACCAATACTCACTCGCCGAACAAAATGGTTCAAAAAGGTGAAGCCAAACGAGTCGGAGACGCGGTCGTTATAGTTGACGAGGGACATCGTAATTCTTGGGAAACTATAACCGGGCGTAATTCGGATCACGTACGGCAAGTAGTTGTGAAAACAGTTAAGGGAACTTACACCCGTCCAGCAACAAAGGTAGCAGTATTGGACCTCGGATTGGGTAACAGTAAGTCGAATCCCTCGTAGCGGTACTAGATGGCTCGACTTACAAGGAGGGAGAGTGTGCGCATTAGCTTGAACTGTATGTAATTATGTTTACAATTTTTTTTCATTGCTATATGTTTCTTTGTTTTATTATTTAAATGTTGTTTTAATGTTAGTTATGGTTCTCTTCCAAATAATGCAGTTATCTTTGACTGAATAAAATAATCACCATGGGAATAAGCGGATTTAAAATAATGTTAGAAAATAAGATCGAAAGAAAAAATGTCAAACCAAGTTTTTAAATATTGTTGATTTGATTACTTTGAACAGAGTTGGAGGAGAGTCACCGCTAAACACATAATAGTATGTATAGTTGAATGTTACATTTCATGTACTTAAAACCTATTTTAGATTTGTAATAAACTAAACTATCTACACTTGCAACTACAGCAGCGGAGGTCTGTTTATTTACTAATTAGAACAAGCGATGATTCTTTCCCACATAAGGGCATATAAAATTAACACTTTTCAACAAGAATTTTTCAAAAGAATACGCTCTCGTTCGGATGAGAGGTAAAATTTAGGTCCCGTTACTTTTTTGATTTACACAGTTCTAATTTTCATATTATTAGAGGAAAGTGCCCAAAACCGGAACCCTCCCCCTAAAGTGAACCCCTGGTCTTCTGGCTCTGTACGGTGCTGAACTCTTTCGGAATCAATCGTAACTATTAGTTTAGACTTCTACCACTACGAAGTGGTGCGCTCACGTCACCTGCTTCACCCGCTGGCTGTCAGTTCTCCATTACGTGTTTTGTTGTTAGATAAACATTCTCCAGTGTAATACGTTATTTGACATTCCTCCTATATTTTGGCAGGTAAGGTTTTAACATATTATATATATATATATATATATATATATATATATATATATATATAAATATTGTAGTCAATTAGGGCAAATTAAGAACTCCTTTTTGATCGATTCGAGCTTTCGAAAATTTTATTTTCTTCTTCAGGAAACTGCAAATATGTATAATTACAAGATGTAATTAAAATGTTTACTTACGATCTAGAGTCTAATATTAAATGTGAGAAGCATGAAACTATTTTAACGAAAACGACTATTTTAGGGTTGACATTTAAAGCTATTGACACATACTTGATGAATAATTAAAACGGAATAGTTATTGCATTACAATGAAGGTTGCATTAATAAATAAATCTAAAAATACAATTCCTAAATAATATCAAAGTAGTCGAAAACTATAATAATTTATATATATATATATATATATATATTACTCATATTTAGACCAGGGTAGAAAATTAAATAATCACATCAAATAATTTTAATCACCGTGTAGAAGCTTTGGGAAAAGGTACGCGTTATTAAAACCGTGAAGCATAAAAATTCATTCGTTTCATTAAAAAGAAGAGATTTAAATTATTTACAAGACGCCTTCTATAAAAAGAAGCAGTATTAAAATGCTCTACGTGTAATTTAATTATTCCGAGTAAAGAAACAAATGGAAATTACGTGCAAAATTTATATTAATTAACTCAATTTTAAGTAACCGGTATTAAACAAAATGTACAGATAATAATTAATATTTGATTAGGAGTCACTAAAAATTAAAGGGTATTATTTTAATTGGAGTTAATTGGACCATTAGTAACATATAATATGTATAAAAGCTAGTAAAAACCCAATAATATTCAGATCGTAGAAGTATTATGTTTGAACACCTGCGTATTTTTAAATGTTTTATGTTCTGCGTAAAATTTGCAGATAACAAATGGTTACAGAGAATGTTGGAGAAACCGTTGCTTAATATTTACGGGAAATGCTAATAAGGTGGGTTATTTCACAAGTTCACATGGATTGAAAATAACCGATACTAAAGAATATCGATTTGTACCACTCGGAACAGGGTAGATAGAGACAGATAATATGCGCAAGACAAAGACACGTATAGTAAAAGGCGTGAGTTGAGCAACGTCACTGGGTTGCGATTGGTTGAAAATAAGAGGCAAACTGGAGTGGTAAAAATAACATTTCTGTATAAAAATTAATTAGTTATTCCCAGGCGTTGCGAGCCGTGTCGTAATTTCTGAGATTTAACTGGTGCGAGTGCAAATTTAATAAGAACCGACGCACAGGCGGTCGAGATGGGAACATAGTATACGAAATTCTAGAAACTGGCCGTTTTGAGGACAAAACCGACAGACAGGCTAATCACTATATATACCCGGGTTAATATGAGTTTCGCTCTCTTAGATTTTCGATTTGATTCAATGCGTTAAACAGTGCTTTTTAGTTTTCCGATTTTGATAGAATAATTTAAACAGTTTGCTCGTATATTTTGGTGATTTAAAACAGTTTGTTCTTTACGTGCTACAATGAATGTAATTTAGTGCACTTAGAAAAGAAGATACAAGGTAATAAAGTCTAGTATCACTGTAGCAATTAGTCAAATTTGCAACGACCAATGAATACACAAAAGTAGGCAGTTTTGGCGTATATTTGTGAAAGAAGTATGAATTTCTTTGCTATTTTTCGGGGGTGTTAATAATTAAATGATTCGTAAACGTGTCTGGATCTACAAAACAAGCTTCAGATATACACAAATGAGTTCCGAAAAAGCACTGAAACAACTTTAGAGGAATGGTGGTTGATTGGTTGGGGGTTAAGGAGATGATATAAATTGATAAAGATATGCTAATTACAGGGAAGGACCAATTGCTTTTTGCAAGCAATAACGATAGCAGTGGAGCGGTTATGTAATAACTACAACTACACCAAACTACTTAATAAAGGGTATAAATACCTTTTATCCTGTGCCGCTGTGGGCAATAAACATTCACACACAAAGAGTTTCCGACGGACCACTAGTAACACGCTCGACCGGGTGATGGTGTCGCTTCCAAAAGCTCTCATACAACCGGCTTCTGCAAGGGTTCGGATGCGACTCGCTTCTGTAAAGGCTCGAGTACGACTGTCACTTCACGCACTCACTGCCGGTATATAATGTTTCACTGACAACTGTAGGATGCACGCACTGACGGTATTTATTGTCACAAAATACCGAATTGTTCGATGATGACGTAACAGTGGTGTAGAAAATTTTAAAGGCGACCAGTAATACGAGGACCTAAACATAACCCAGTTGAATAGGCGTGATTAACAGAGGACGATGTACATTGACGCCACGAGTGCATTAACCTTCAGGTAACTTATGCTTTGTTGTTCGATTTTTGATGTTTTGGTGTGTGTTGAATAACTTTATAATTGATTTACTTAAAATGGACAGTAGGGAAATTGTACTAACAACAAATTTTTAATTTTAAGGTGAAATTTTCTTGTTTAAGTAGAAAGGGGCATTTAGTATTTATGTTCTGGATCATGATGAAAATTTGGGTATGTCTTTGAGCTCAATTAGACGAACCTGGTTAATTAACGTAAAGGGGTGGGAGATGCTCCCTTTGTACTCAGACTCAGGTCTGCATATATTGTTATATTAATTAGTAGGCATCCTACAAGGACTTTAATTCTGGATGCACATTAAAATGGTAATAAATTTAATCTTGAAATTTTCTGATACTGAAATTTATGCTGAATTTTAATTTTGAAATTTTAATGTATTGTGAATATTGATGTAAATAGAGTTAACGTTGGTGTTTCTGATAGGAATGTGTTTGCTTTTTTATGATTGAGGATGAAAGTTTTAACTAGGTGAGCAGCCGAGGCGGAAAAGAGTAAAGAGGCGATTAACAGAAGAAAGTCAACGGAACAGTTAAGTTAATAGCTTTTTGTAGGTTTCACAGCATTCTTGACGTCCAATTCGTGAGGCTCGATTCTAATTAAAAAGGTTTCACAGCAATCTTGACGCCCAATCTGTGGGGCTCGAATGTTTTTTTTTGAAAGGGCCAGTTCTGCAGATATGAGAGGATTCACAGCAGTCTTGATGCCCAATCTGTGAGGCTCGATTCTAATACATGGAATCACAGCAATATATATTCTTGAATAGTAAGGAATGTAGATAATACGTATCGTGAAGCCATCGTATTTGAATGTTCCATTAAAAAGTTATTATGTAAACAATATTTAGGCTATAGTCGCCCAAAGGGGACCCCGTAAGTCTAAAGTGGACCCCTTATTTGTCATGTTTAAAAACCTGCTGTATATGTCTCTGCACACTCACTTTGAATTCTGTTTTAGATTTTAAGAGGATAATACGGAAGATTGACCATAGGAAGTGGAGTCCATCGAAAATGGCTAAAGCTATTGACGCAGTTCAAAGAAGAAGATGGGTTGGAAGAAGACTTCTAAGCTATTTAATGTACCAAAAACAACTCTTATGCGGTTATCAAACATGAAATACGGTACACCTGAGGAAGCAGCTAAAACAAACAGAGGCAGGCCTACAGTTTTAAGCAAAGATCTTGAAAAAGAATTAGTTCAGTACTGCCTTGCTATGGAAGCTTCTTTTTTTGACTTTACTCGGAATGACTTAAGAAGGATGGCCGTACAAGTGGCAGAAAAAAATAATGTAGAACATCCTTTCAAAGATGATATTGCAGGTAAAAAGTGGGTTAGCCTTTTTCTTAAACGCCACAAAGCAAAGCTGTCAGAAAGGAAACCTACTGGAACGTCATACAACAGGGCCCTAGGGTTTAGCAAAAAGAACACAGAAACATTTTATAACCTTCTGGAAAATGTCTACGACAAAGGAAAATTCACACCAGACTGAATATACAACGTCGATAAGAGCGGCATTACTGTGGTTCAATCTAAAGTAGCAAAGGTAATTGGCCTTAAAGGCATAAAACAGGTAGCAGCCTTGACATCGGGAGAACGTGATGCTCTAATAACTGTTGTTGCCTGTATGAGTGCTAGTGGCTCATTTGTTCTCCCTTTAGTGATTTTTCCAAGGAAAAACATGCGCGAGCAGTTGAAAAAAGGGGCTCCACCTGGAACAAAATTTGCAGCCCATCAGGATGGATCCAAATGAACTCCTTCACTTAGTGGTTTAGACACTTCGTCGAGTTTACAAATCCTAGCGAGAAAAACCAGTGTTGTTGCTATTGGATGGGCACTTTAGCCACACACAGAACATTGAGGTTATTGATTTGGCAAAAGCCAATTTCGTTACCATTACAGTGAGAAATCAGGCAATGGTTGCAACTCAATGAACGTGCTCTGAGTGCTTTTGATGTAATGGAACTGTTTGGCAAGGCCTACATTAAACGCCAAACAGCTGAAATAGCCATAAATGGTTTCAGAGTAACAGGAATATATCCTCTGAATAAGAAGTTGTTCTCAGATGCTGAATTCATTGAAGAGGCAAACAAGAAACGAGATTTATCTTTCTATGAATCAGTGCTAAAGAGAAAAACCACAGAATTCAATGTAGACGAACCACAAGTAATTGCACGGTTTGACCCTAACCAACCTTCAACATCTTCAGCAGGGCAGTTTGCAAGTCCATTTGACATTGCACCTATACCAAAAATCAAAAAGAGAACCTCAACTAGAGGACGAAAAGCTTGCAGTTCCACAATAATCACATCTACGCCGTATAAAGCCCATTTGTTGGAAGCTAAAAAAGCTAAAGAGGCCAAGGAAGCTGAACAGTAAACTCGGAGTGAAGCTCGAGGATGCAAAACTAATCGTGGTCGTGGAAGTAGTTTAGCAGGATCTTCAAGAAAAGGAAAAGAGCTTGTAAAAAAAGTCTTAACTTTGATAAGAACGCCAAGAAAGAATCCTCTGGGTCGTCTGTAATGGAGCCTTTGCCAGGAGTAACGCCATCAAAAAATGGTACTTTGTGCATATTCTGTGACAGAAGATTTTCTGAGGACTCTAAGGGGGAACTTTGGGTGATGTGCATGATGTGTTCATAGTGGGCCCATGTGGACTGTGCTGGGGCGGAAAAAGACATTTATGTATGTGATTTTTGCCGTTAGAAATGTCATCTCTGTACTGTACTATACCACTATTAAATACCTTATAATTTACTTTTAACTTAATCATGTTTTAAGTGATTTAATCCCTTTTTACATTCATTTAAGTGTTATTTACATTATTTTTCCAAGGGGTCCACTTGAAGCAACTTTTTTTAGAATTTCCAAAATGTAAGGTTTTGTAAAATATTTTGTTTCTTACTAATTTATAATAATATTTCCTGGAAATAAAACTTAAATGGCGCAAAACATTATCAAGTAATTATTACGTGCTTTTGAAACACAGTTTTAGTTGTTTTCAATTTTTTAATTAATAAAAATAAAATGGGGGTTTCGTTTTGGGCACTTTCCTCTATATGTGTAAATATTTATCCTTTAAAATTTTTAGTAAGAATTGTACAATAAGGGGACGCTACTGAACTGACTCCATTTCCCGCCGGCCTCCACTACCCCATAATTTCCTACTTTTATTCATTAATCTATCACACAAAGAATTATTCATAGTTAATTATATTGTTTATTAAAATTTACATTTAACATTCTAATTTTACATATTTGAATATTACATTAAGGTTATAAGAATATGATTACACGGAAACTACAGATGATGCTTATTTTTCCCTAACCAAAGGTGAGGCGCTTTAATACGTCGAGAGTGACAAAGTTCTTTTGTTTAAGATTCATTGCAGTATTCGTTTGATAGTGCATTACAAAGGTCATTATGAAAGGTATCATAAACCCAGTAAGTATTGGCGTAATCATTAAAATGCAGCTCTCAACACATTAAGCCAAACGTGTATATACAATGAACAAAAACGCTGTCATTACAGAGAGACGGATCACCCATTCTATTGAAATGGCACCCAGATATATTGTTAACGCGCCGCACTGAACGATTCAATGCCGCTAAACCCACCTAATCCATCATACTAATAATACCTAATTTGGAATGGAACGAATTGTCGATAATGTGGTTGGAAATAAGCGTCGCGTCGCGTCGCGTCGAGTCGTACCGCGCTTTGCATAGGGTTCAAAACGTATTACGCTTAAGACAATAATAAAAGATTCTTTTGCGACCCCCGGAACTAATATCAAACGGAATAATTCAGCATCAATTCGACACATTGTTCCCGGGGCTCGTACAGGTCCCACAGGAATACTCGACCTTCCCCATGTACGCACAACGACAAGTTTCATTATCATCCGTGTGGTATTTGTCAGGTCGATTTGAATAAATTATTTAAGGTTATGTAAAAGAAAACGATATATCACGTACGTGTGCGTACGTACGGGGTTGCTAGCTTGCTCGCTTTTGGTGAATTTGGGTGCGAATCAAAATGAATGAGGAGAAAGTAAGACAGTTTTAGATATCGCTTGCCTGTCAGAGTGATTTATGCGAAAACCATAGGACACCGATTTATACGTATAATCTTTGAATATAAAAGACTGCAGACGTCCTACGGTTTTGGTTTATTTTAGTTTGGAAAAAGGGAAACTTAACTTTGCAGTATGTGTGTATGAATGTGTATATGTCGTGTGTTAGCTCTTTGCGCCGCCATTGCGACGAACAAAGTTACAATAATATGCAAATAAAATTATGCAAACGGCAAACGCTGTCCAGCTTCTATCAAAAGGATAAGAGTAGAGTTTATACATCCGAGATGCTCTGGACCTGAACTAAAAAGGGTTGATCAACTATCACGTACAACCGGTGCTGTCAACTTCCACCGCATTGAGTGTAACTTGTTCTTTCCACTTCTGTAACTGTAATAAGCCAATTAAATATTCTACAGTTCCGAAAGGTTGCAATACTACTACTATTAATTGAAATTTAGAGAACTAAATCAAGGAGTATCACAAAGCGAAACATTTAGAAAACTCAAAGAAGTTGAACTTTCATACGTAGTGAAAAAACGCCATTCTCTTTAGGGTATTAGTTTGGTTAGTTTCCACACCACATGTCCGTTTACCTCTTACGTTTTTAAGCAGCCCACTGCTTTTTATATTGTAACGAAAACCCTTTTATTAAACAATAGTTCTTTATTATCAACTGATTACACCAAGTCTTTTCAAACAACTCTTAGCTAAAATGAAATGTTCTAAAAGCTCTCGCAACAATTTACTTCCAGCTAATCGCTAACAGTGCAAATATTAACTTCTTAATTACTATAGAAGTAGTACCATAATTAATTTATATTGAAGCACTATAATTGATTGATAAAAATCTCTACGATAATTTATATTACATGGACATTTATCCATTTCGAATGGACCTGCACCTTGCCGAAGTTCTAAATTACTAGAACAGGTGAAATGGCTTGCGTGTTCTAATGAGCTAAAGAGCCAAACTACAGGTCCAACCAAAGTAGTAGGGTCGTTAGTGAGGAACCAGACTAAGACAGGTCCCCGAAAGAGGGCAGCGGCTCTTTCGGTACTTAGATTGGCAGAGACCATAGGGGTCGGTATGGCAGTCTAAGACACACTACCGCGATGTGGAAGGCAACAGGAAACCACCACATTATCTCCCAAGTACACAGCGTACCTAAATTATAATAAAATGATGGCATTCTCTGGGGTAAAATATTCCGGAGTTAAAATAGTCCCCCAGTCGGATCTCCGGGAGGGGACTACTTCGGAGGATGCGATCGGAAAGTTAAAAATAAGAGTCGGGAACATTCTGCGAGTCGGAGCGTGGAGTGTTGGAAGTATGAAGCAAGTAGGTAAGCTAGAGAACCTAAAAATCGAAATGAATAGGTTATCACTAGACATAGTAGGGATCAGCGAAGTTCGGTGGCCAGAGGCGGGGGATTTTTGGAGTGGAGACTTCAGGGTAATTCACACAGGAGCAGAGGAAGGAAATTTGGGCGTGGGGATAGTTATGCGGAAAAAGATGGGATGTTGTGTAGAAAATTACTTACAAAAGAACGAAAGAGTACTTATGGTTAGATTAAAATCTAAACCGGTAAACACAGTAATAATACAAGTATACATGCCCACCTCTAGTTACAGTGACGAAGAGGTAGAAGCCATCTACAAAGATATCGAAGACATATTAAGATACGTAAAAGGACAGAAAAATTGAATAATTACGGGGGATTTTAATGCCGTGGTAGGCGAGGGTAGCGAAGGAGCAGTAGTAGGTTTATTTGGCTTAGGCACGAGAAACGACGGGAAATAGGCTGGTAGAATTTTGTGACAAGAACAATTTAATCATCACAAACACATTATTTCAACATCATGCTAGAAGACGATATACGTGGAAGATGCCAGGAGATATAAGAAGATATCAAATAGATTACATTCTTGTTAGACAACGGTTTAGGAATCAAGTAAAAGACTATAGAAGCTACCCAGAAGCAGATATAGATACTGACCACAACATCGTAATTATGAAGGTCGCACTTAAATTTAAGAATGTGAAAAAAAGAAACGGAAAAATGCACTTGGACTTAGAGAAACTAAAAGATACAGATATTCAAGAAAGATTCGAAAAAAAGTCAAATGAATTGCTCAAAGATATCGGGAAAATATCTGATACTAAGGAAGTAGAAACAGAATGGAATAACATTAAATCCAGCCTAGACATGGCGGCCAGAGATATTCTGGGGTATACACAAAAAGAAAATAAGAAACCATGGATAACAAAGGATATCCTGAATTTAATAGAAGAAAGACGAAAATACAAAAATAAATCAGACGAAACAGGAAAACAGAGATACAAAGCCATAAAATGGGAAATTATTCGAAAATGCAGGAAAGCTAAAGATAAGGTGCAAGCAGAAACTCTAAAAGCCGCTGGACAAGCAGTAACAGAACGTCTCCTCCAACTTGTAAGCTATATGTATGAGACAGGCGAGATACCCAAAGATTTCAAACGTAGCATCATAGTAACTATACCAAAAAAGAAAGGCGCGGATAGATGTGAAAATTTTCGAACAATAAGTTTGACAGCACACGTGTCAAAAATATTAACTAGAATTGTGCAAAGACGAATGGAAAAACGGGCGGAAGAAATACTAGGAGAAGACCAATTTGGGTTTAGGCGAAACAGGGGAACACGGGAGGCTATTTTAGCTCTGAGAGTGATAATGGAGAAAACAATAGAAAATGGGGAAAGCGTGTATATAGGGTTTGTAGATCTGGAAAAAGCATTCGACAATGTAAAATGGAAAAAAATGTTTGAAATACTAAAAAAGATTGGAATGAGTTATAGGGATAGACGAATAGTACATAGCTTATACAAAGAGCAAACAGCAGTAATAGAATTAGAGCAGGAACATAGAGAAGTAAACATTAGGAAAGGGGTGAGACAGGGATGTGCCCTATCCCCATTGATTTTTAACTTGTACATAGAAGAGGCAGTGAATACTGACATTTGGAATTACTATGCAGGGACAAAAAATTGATATGCTTAGATTTGCAGATGATATAGCGGTATTAGCGTCTAGCAAGGAAGAGTTAAAAGCTGCTCTTAATGAAATGGAAACGGTTCTAACAGAGAGATACGGTATTAAAATTAACAAAACTAAAACTAAAGTTCTACTATGCAAAGGTGGGGAAAATAAATCAAAAACAAGAATACAAGTATGTAACACGAACTTACAAGAGGTTAAGGATTTCTGCTACCTAGGAAGCCAAATAACGCAAGATGGAAAAAGCACAAAAGATATAAAACAAAGATTAGCACAAGGTCGTGCTACATTTAACAAGAAAAAGCAACTACTGTGCTCAAAGACCACAAACATAAAAACAAGGAAAAAATTGCTTAAAACATATGTGTGGAACACAGCACTGTACGGCTGTGAAGCCTGGACAGTAGGAGAAGCGGACAAGAAAAAGATAGAAGCCTTTGAAATGAGGTGCTACAGACGTATGATGAAGATATCATGGACAGACAAAGTTAAGAACGAAGAGGTACTAAAAATGGTAGGGGAAGAAATAAATATGTGAAAAACGGTAAAAAATAGAAGAGACAGGATGATAGGCCACATACTACGGCATGAGGGAATAGTGCGGAATATATTAGAAGTAGAGATAGGAAAAAAAAGAAGAAGAGGCAGACCTAGGTTAGACTACTGCACACAGATAGTAAAAGATGTAGGTTGCAGGAATTTCAGGGAGATGTGTAGGCTAGCCCAGAATAGAAATCAATGGAGGTACGCATCCAGCCAATCCCAAGATGGATAAACTAATGACGTGAAAATAACTGTGCTTAAACATGATGATTACTATATGTAACTACAAAAATTCATTAGGCAACATTCTCGAATAATGTTAAGTGTGTGAAAGGATTTACTGGAAAACCATTATTTCGGCAAATATCTAAGTGTTGGGGGATCTTGGTAGCCACAGGTTGCTTAACCCCCTTCACTGAATCTCGGTGAAATAGGGCATAAAATTAGAAAACAATAGAAGGGGAACGAGCTGTATACACATGCTGTGTGAGAATTTCAGGGAACTATGTAGGCTAGCTCAGAATATAAATAAGTGCAGGTACGTGTCCAACCAGTTTTGAGACGGAAAACCTAATGACGAAAAAATAAGTGCAGATAAATCTGATGATTAGTATACACTAGTTGTTGGTTGCGAAATATCAGCAACTAATATTGAATGTGCGAAAAGATATATTGGAAAATATAGTAAATCAGTAAATGGTTAAGTGTTGGGGGAACTTGGCAGCCACGGGCTGCATACCTCCCTTCACAACCACTGAAGGTCGCAGAAATAGGGTATATAATTGTAAAACAATAGAAGGTGACCGAACGACATCTAACAAGAAAGAACAGCGCCTATGAGGAAAGACAACAAACATAGAACAAGAAGAAAATTGTTGAAAGCATATGTGTGGAGCACAGCACAGTATGCCTATGAAATACAGGCAGTCTGAAACGCAGACAGAAAAACGGTAGCAATCTTTTGAAATTCTGTGCTTCAGATGTATGAGGACGATAGCATGGACAGACAAAGATAATAACAAATAGGTTATAGAAATAGTAGAGAAACAAGGATATCTGGTGAAAAAAATAAGAGAAATAGAAGGGCAGAATACGTTCTAAGGGATTTTTGGGTAATAGTATGGATATATTACAAGCAGAGATAGGAAAATTTCAGGGAAATCTGTAGGTTAGTTCAGAATAGGAAACAATGATGGTACGTGTCTAACCAGTTCCAGGACTGAAGACCTAATGATGATGATGGACATTTATATCAACGTATATACCACTAATTTATATCACGACTTTATACCTCGAATAAAAATGTAATATTGTAACCCAAGATTTAAATTCGAACTGTACCTCCAAACCCTAACAATTTATATGTTATTCAGTTGTTTTAATTTAGTCCCAGAACGTACTAGAATTAGGAAAATTCATCTATAATTTCCTATTTTAAAGTTAATAAAGCTCTTAAATGCAAACTCTTGTAACCTGTCAATCAAATCCATCTAAAGATGTCACACCACAGGGTGGCTACTACCTTTGTATACAAATTCCCCGTTTACGCGGTGATGTATTATTTTGGTCAAAGGCAGACTAAGCGGCGCGTTATACTATCCTTCTCTTGAAGCTGTTCTATTCCAGAACAATCTGTGACCCGATCGTTAGAGGTTCCTGTGGTAGTAAGGACAGTTGAAACAATTTCCGCAGTTCATCTTGTTAATAGAAGTAGCAATCGACAGTTTTATAGCAGACGCCATAACATTTGGATTGCAACCATACACCAAGATCTGGACTACAGTTTACTATAAATCATTTTAAATAAAACAACTCACCAAAACAGTACAGTTACAAACCTGGTATGTACCATTTGTAGCAATACCTTATATAAATTTTATATCATTGAAAGGTAATCAATATTTTGAAGATAGCCTGCTAGATTGGATATTATTCCAAAAAGACTATTACGGGTATTTGAAGCGGTTGTCATCTTCACCGTTAGGTCTTCAGTTCTGGAACTGGTTAGACGCGTACCTCTATTGTTTCTTATTCTGAGCTAACCTACACATTTCTCTGAAATTCTCACAGTCTGCATCTTTCATTATCTGCATGCAATAGTCTGATCTAAGTCTACCTCTACCTCTCCTTTTCCCTATCTCTGCTTGTAACATATCCCACACTATTATCAAAGATGCCTTAGAACGTGTGCCCTGCCCTTCTATTTCTTCTACTGTTTTTTTTTTGTTTTTACAGATATTTTTCTCTCCCTAATATTTCTAGAACCTTTATTATTAACTTTGTATGTCCATCCTTTCATCATCATACATGCAAAGCACATTCCAAAAGGCTTCCACCTTTTCCTGTTTGCTGCTCCTACTATCCCTATTTAATAGCTCTACAGTGCTGTGCTCAACACAAATACTTTTAACAAATTTTTCCTTGTTTATGTTTGTTGTCTTCGAACATAGCCGCGCTCCTTCTTGTTAGATACAGTTCGGTTCCCCTTCTATTGTTTTATAACTATATACCTTATATCACCGATATTCAGTGGTATGCGAACGGGGGCGTCGCCGTGGATCAATGTAGTAAGCGTAAGACTACGGATCCCAAGGTCCTGGGTTCAAATCCCGACACGGCCGACTACTTGAAAAATGGCAGGTGAGCATTTTTTACAAAAATTACACCCTCGTTCGGATGAGAGGTTAAATGGAGGTCTCCTGTGTGAGTGTTGTCACGCACGTTAAAGATCCCTACCTTGCCTGGCACGGCAAGGGTTCGGCAAAATTCTAAATTTCCAGGCAACAAAAAACTCGCCTCCTGGCCAATGTACCTTCTGGTGGAGCATTGGAAATATAAATGCACGGTATGCGAACGGGGATACGCAAGCTCCAGCTACCAAAATCCTCTAACACTATGACATTTTCCAATAAATCCTCTCGCACAATCAACATTAGTTAAAAATATTGCAACCAACACCTGTAGTTGTTTATAATAATCATCAGGTTTAAGTGTATGTTTTCGTTATTAAGTTTTCCTTCTTGAAACTGGTTGTACGCGTACCTTCACTGATTTCTACTCTTAGCTAGAATACACGGTTCTCTAAAATTCCCACTTCCTAAATACATCCCGGTTTCCTTCTATTATTTTCTAAATATATACCCCATTTCGCCGATATTCAGTAGTTGCTTATAATAATCATCAGGGTTAAGTTCAATTATTCTTTTATTAGTAGGTTTTCCGCTTGGAACTGGTTTGACGCATACCGCCATTGATTTCTATTTTGAACTAGTCTACACATTTTCCTGAAATTCCCACAGCCTACATCTTTCACTATCTGTGTGCAATAGTCTAACCTAGGTCTACTTCCAGCTCTTTTTTTTCCTATTCCTGCTTCTAATATATTACACAATATTCCCTCATGGATAAGTTTGTGGCCTATCATCCTATCTCTCCTATTTTTTACTGTTTTCTACATACTTTTTTCTTCCCCTACCATTTCTAGTACCTCTTTGTTCTTAACTTTGTCAGCCCATGATATCTTTATCATACGTCTGTAGCACCACATTTGAAAGGTTTCTACCTTTTTCCTGTCCGCTTCTCCTACTGTTCAGGCTTCACAACCATACAGTGCTGTACTCCACACATATGTTTTAAGCAATCCTTTCCTTGTTTTTATGTTTGTTGTCTTTGAACACAGTAGTTGCTTTTTTCTTGTTAAATGTAGCACTACCTTATGCTAATCTTTGTTTTATATCTTTTGCGCTTTTCGCATCTTGCGTTATTTGTCTTCCTATGTAGCAGGAATCCTCTTGTAAGTTCTAGTTTCCTATTAGTATTCTAGTTTGTGATTTATTTTCCCTTCCTTTGCACACTAGTACTTTAGTTATATTTTCGTTAATTTTCATACGATATCTCTCTGTTAGAATTGTTCTGTTTCATTAAAAGCTGCTTCGATCTGTTCCTCGCTAAATGCTAATACAACCGCAAATCTAAACAAATCAATCTTTTGTCATGATATAATAATTCCAAATGTCTTCCTGCATTTGACAGTATTCATTGCCTTTTCGATGTACAAGTTAAAGCTTAACGGGGATGCGGCACATCCCTGTTTCACCTTTTCCCTAATAATTACTTCTCTACGCTCCTACTCTAATTCTATTACCGCTGTTTGTTCTTTGTATAAGATATGCACTTTCCATCAGCTTATCACTAAAACTTATTCTAATCTTTTCAAGTAATTCGAACATTTCATTTTCATTTTATATTGTCGAGTGTTATTTCTAGATCTACAAACCCTATATACACGCTTTTTCCTTTTTCTATTGTCTTCTCCATTATCGCCATCAGAACTATAATAATCTCCAGCGGTCCCCTGTTTAGCCTAAACTCAAATTGATTTCCTAGAATTTCTTCAGTCCGCTTTTCCATCCGCGTTTCTACAATTTTAGTTAATATTTTTGACAAACCTATTGTTCAAAAAGTTACACATCTATCTGCAACTCTCTTTTTTGGTATAGTAACCATGATACTACGTTTGAAATTTTTGGGTATCTCGCCTGTCTCGTATAGGTTGCAAATTGTAAAAGGCGTTCTGATACTTCTTGTACATCGGCTTTTAGAGATTCTTCTTGCACCTGGTCTATACCCGGTGCCTTACCATTTTCCAGACCCTTGACTGTTAATTCAAACTCACCTCTATGCATAGGATATCCCAAATTATCCTTTTTAATGTTTTATTCCTGTTCTAGTGCAGTTAGTTATTCTCCTGCATATAAATTTCGTATAATTCTTGCTTGCTATCTAACCACTTTCTTTACATTTTTTATGATGATGTCTTCTTACGCGCCCCTTATATTTTTCTTATATCTATATCTATCCATTGTTCTTCAGTTTTCCCGTATTTAAGAATTATTTTCTATTTAATGGTTCTGTATCCGTTTTCCTGCTTCGTTTGCTCTGTTTTTGTATTTTCGCCTTTTTGCTATTAAATTCAGGATAAATTGTGTTATCCACGGTTTCTTATTTTCCTTTTTGTGTATATCCCAGAATATCTCTGGCAGCCAAGTCTAAGCTGGATTTAACGTTATTCTATTCTGTTTCTACTTTCTTAGTATCAGAAGTTTTTATGATATCTTTCAGCAATTCATTTTCATTTTCATTTGCATTTTCCCGGAATTATTAAATCTTCATGTTCTTTTACATATCATGGCTTGTTTTCGCTATTTTTGTAGATTGCTTCCTCACTGTAGTTAGAGGTTGGCATATATACTTGTAGTATTATTGCATTTACCGGTTTAAATTCTAATCTAACCATGAGTATCCGTTCATTCTTTTTTAAGGAGTTATCTACTCAGTGTACTCTCTTTTTTCGCATAACTATCCCCACACCCAAATTTTCGTCCTTTGATCCTGTATGAACTACTTTTAAGTCTCCGCTCCAAAAACACACCGCTTATGGCCACCGAACTCCTCTGATTGCTACTATGTCTTATGCTAACCGGTCCATTTCAATTTTCAAGTTCTCTAGCTTACCTACCTTCTTCATACTTCTGACATTTCACGCTCCAACTCGCAAAATGTTCCCAACTTTTTTTCTAAACTTTCCGATCACATCCTCCGAATTAGTCCCTTCCCGGAGAATCAACTAGTAGACTATTTTAACTCCAGAACTTTTTACTCCAGAGGATCCCATCATTTTATATAACATATTAAAAACGCTGTGTATTTGGGAGGTAATGTGGTGATTTCTCATTGCTTTCCATGTCGCATTAGTGTGTCTTAGAATTCAATATCGACCTCTATGGTCTCTGCCAATCTAAGTGTCGAAAGAGCTGCTGCCCACTTTCGAGGACCTGTCTTCGTCTGGCTCTCCACTAATTTGGTTTAACCTGTAGTTCAGTTTTTTAGACACTGGAGCTCTCAAGCCATCCATCAGTTGTAGTAATATAGAATTCCTTTAAGGTACAGGTCCATTCAGAACGGATTTAAATCGTTAAATTATTAAATTCAGAACTTCCCGGAAAAGACTGAAATCCCGTATAAAATTAAAGTCCACGCTAACCACAGTACTGCAGGAGTGGGTCTCTATAGGATCAATGAAAAAATGGAAAAATAATCAAAAAATGTAACAATTAACCAGATGAAATTTTAATCTGCGTTACAACTAACACTTACCCTGAAAGGATTTCAACCTGCCTTATTGACCCAACTTGTCTAATCCAGTCTAGTGAGAATCATTTGGTCGATGATTAATCCTGAGAATTTTAATTACGTTGTCTTCCGGGTGGAATAGAGTTCTTTTTACAAAATTTTACGCTATATGCTCAAACAAAGAAAACAACAATGTTTCAATTTATTGCTTCACCTAAATCTATGTTAAGACATTATGTTCTCATTTTTCTGAAAACAGAAATACATACAAAATTTTAAAGTTACCTAAATCAATTTAAATATCAACCAAGTAACAATATTTCTGTAGACAAATACGCACACAAAATTGTGAAATTGCATAAATCAGCTCATATTCAATTAGCCATACCTTTGATGATCCAACCATATTAATTTACGAAACGTCTTCAAATTAAACTAGAAATATCCTGATTTTATACATCAAATAACTTAACATTACACTTAAATTAATAGTGGATGTTGTACAATTTTATCAATATTTAACTGAACAAGCATGCATAAAAGCCATCAACAATCAATAAAAGAAATTTCTAATTAACTACGCCTTACAGTTAAGTCTTAATGCGGATAAAAAACTCTATAAAGCCAGCAAAGAATTAATGTGCCATCGGGTTTTTCGTTATTAATATTTGTTGCTTTCAAGCCAATACGTCCCAATCTATTATTGTTGTTGGGTTTTGTTGAGAATCTGCAGATCTCACCACGTTAACACCCGTTTGTTAATTCATAACCAAAAGGGTGTACTTAACCAACCTTTCAACAATCACCCTCACATGGGTTTTTGTTTATGGTTCGCGAATAACTAATTTATTATTTTCAGACTACTTACTGTCTAGCATTTGTCATTTTCTTCCTACTTTTCATACGTTTGGTGGGAGTTACGTCATTGTGTAACATTCCTATTGCTTGTGTAGAGTTACGTGACTTAGGTGTAAATCGATATGGTTTCGCCTTGTAAAGGTCACGTTCCCACGGTTGTCATTTCCTCAGCAGTCTGAAGGGATACATTAAAAACATTTTTCGAATGCATATGATTAAATTATCTGTAACCTGATATTTGTGAGATTCCTTAATTAAGCGCCTGTGTTTTTTGGTAGTTAAGTATATTTTAAGATTATGCTTATGATATTGTCTGGGGTTTACTTTGTATTATAATTACATGTGCGTCCCTGTAGCATTAATTTTACTTCATTTTACTAGAATTTGTAAAAAGTTATCTTATATTTGGGATCATTATCGTATGGAACGTGCATATTATTAATCTTACTGTTATTTACTCTATAATTATTCTAAAATCTTGCTAAAATTACATACTATGAAAGTTTACTTTCTAATTATTTGTTTACAGAACTACTCGAGTATTTATTCATGCTTACATCTTTATAGTCGACTTCACAATACGCAGTATTAAAACCTGTTACCCTTTTGGTGGTTTTTGGATTAATTTATGGATACGAGTCACGTTCAAATATGTATTACACAGAAACAAAACTATGTTTTTGTGTTTTTATGTTTATGGCCTAAATTCACTTTAATAGAACTAAAAATATATTGAAATGTCATGCTTAATGAACACTTATTCATGAAATCAGAATATACGAGGTGATTAATTTTGTTTTTTAAGATTAACATTCTCCTTTTTTATCCGATTTCTATTTACCGTAACACCAACGCGTTACGACAGACCATAAAAACTACATGCGCGGGTAAGAAGACTTAAGCAGGACTCATTTAGTTGCGGAAAATGAACAAATTAAAAATGTTGAAACAAAAAAAGAAAAACTCGGTATATAATCGCGACGTCTGTAAGGAAAGTGATTAACACCTTAGAAAGGCACAAGGAAATACACAGAATCCTTCGGTAATTGATAGTTTAATATAGCCACGCTAGTTAATCTAAAAAAAGTTACATAGTGTTAATATAACAAAGAATACTATTTGTGTCTGACAACACCGATCAATCAACAAATATCAAATTCACTGTAAAATTTATAGAATTTACTGCTACTCATAGACATATCTACCTTTGATTATAACTTCTACTGTTGTTTGAATATTGGTTTCCCCACCAATTGGGTGTTTTCTCTAGACCAACAATAGGGGCTCACCTCAACGTTCAAACAAAAAGTAAATGTCGAAAGGTTAAAATTATCTAGGACAGACACATGTCTGACTTCTACTAAAGAAAAACTTTACAACGATCTAGTATCAAACAAAGAAATTACATTATTGAGTGTGCAGTTAATTAGTGGGGATTAACTTAGTTACCATCTATTAATTATCACCATTGCCATAGATCTGTTAGCACGGTTCATAAAAATTTACCTGCATATCTAAGTTATTGACTATAAGTACCACGCTCTTGAGCGATATGAGATCTAATTAATTTACTATTATCAAAATATAGTCATTTACCTCTTGAACTAAATAGCGTAATTGATAATTGCAAACTTACGTCTTCCGTTACCTGTGTTCTTTATATCCAGACTAGTACTGTGGCAACTTTTACTTAAAAATATCTTTTTTCGAATACAATTGTTAGATACTTGTAACAAATCTAATTTATAGTACTCGGCATTTTCAGTTCTTACGAAAATGCATTGATTGAAAAATCAACAAAAGGTGATCTAGAAATACATTAATCAACCAAACTCTTGAGCACTTACCATAAACACTAGCATCTGTCAAAAATAAGGTGTGTGTATAATAAACTTACCCCAGTCACTGGCTTCACTTAGGTAGCATCCGCATGCCATGTGAGTCAGCATGACTTTAATCCCTATGCGGTGACATATGCACCGGCGAACGCCTCTCTATTAATAAGCTCATACGTTGTTACGTTTATTTTTCAACATAAATTAAATACCCTTTTTTTTCCTTGGTCAAGTCATTACCCGCTCGAATAAATTCCGCTTCTATTCTTAAATTCTCCAACAATACCCTATACAGTGTACCTGTTCAGAATAAGCCCGCTTTAACATAATTTTCACTCAAACCTATTTTGCTTATAAAACGAAAATTTATTCGACAAAATAAAATAGTCAATACCTTGTTCTAGGCATCCGTTAATTTGTTAAACATTCCGATAACGTACAATTGCTTTCTCCTGTGTTTCCCATTTAGAGACTTGTCAAAATAATGGATCTTATTATTATTTGATAGCGTGTTTTTCCGGTTTGCTAATCGCGCTTTGATAACGCAAAGAATGCAGTTCGAACTCGTGTTAATTGAACTAATTTTTAATTTAATTCTGCAGCTTGTGCGTTGAAATATTTCCTACATTACTCGTCCCAGTACTTCAAGACCGATGCACGTTTTTTGTTCGACAAATAGGAGGTATCTTGCGTGTATCGGTGAGTTTTTCCGCGCTTTCCCATCCTAATCAGGTTCTCTTTTTAACTCTTAGTTGGAGGCCAAATTAGTTCTTTTTTATGTAGGCCCAACTGTTCTTTGCCACAGATCAACTGCCGTTGCCTGTAGATCGCTAGTGCCGTTATGGTAATGGGGTAAATAGATTCCGACGACCGTGACGATACGGTGCTGATTCACTCCCGATGGCGTGTAAGCTACGTATCTCGTCACGTGATAAGAAACGTGACACTGTAGGACTATTGTTTGTTGCTGTATTAATAAAAATGTTTGACAAAAGTTCCCACACGCTTTTTCGTTTCCACTGCTTAGTTTATTTTACAAAAAGTATTATGTACAATTTAAAAGAATGTTTGACAAACGCATTCACACGCTTATTCTTTTCTACTGGTTAATTTATTTTACAAAAAACGCTTGACGAAAGCTCTCACATGTTTATTTTCTACTGATTATTTTTATTTTGTATAAAATACGAGATGCGCACTTCGTATCTAAAGTACTAAATTGTTCGTATCACATAATTGTTTGCTTTTAAATAGTAATGCTTAATTAATTTTTTTTGCTTGTTTGTACAGAATGCTTTATTTATTCTTATGGTTAATATATAATCGTGGGCGATGTGTTTTGTTTTTTTTTGGTATTTAGGGAATCACCCCACTCTCCGCGCTTGGTAGTTACCCTAGTATTTACGTTTCTTCCGGCTACGTCGAGATACGTAGCAACGTCTTGAATATTAGGACCTATAATATATTTGTTTGAATCCAAAGAACATACCGTATTTTGCGTGCTGTATAATCAGTAATTGAGTTTGCTTTAACAAATATACCCACTGCTAATGAGATCGCCCTTTTAATACCATCAGCGGAACTTTTAGTTTAAATGACCCAGATTTCTTTACGAGGTGTTTGCAACAAAGGAATAAACTGTGCCTCGAATGCACTCAACAAGTAATCTTGTGTCAGCCATGTGCGACACATTTCTATTCCACATGAAAAACAGTTCTTAACAACGCTCTTATATTCATGACACTAAAAAATAAAAATTGATTATGTGCTAAGAAATAATACACAAACTAATGCTAAAAATTTGCACAACCTGCGGATAGAATGTTTTAAAACTGATTTAAAATAACAAACGTTATTATTATCTTATTATAAATTACAATATTGAACCAAGGCCAATATAGTAGTTATATTGGAAATTATAATTGTTTCAATATGTGGCAAACTTAAAATATAAATTTCCTGTTAGAAACAGTGTTAGTGTATCTCAAATACCCAACATATTTACAGTTCTTATGTTATAACCCCGCGTCGCGTGTTCAGAGCCACTACCACAGTTGGCAACACTGATACTATCCACGTTCACATTATTGCACAACAAAATATTATGACATAATTGCGTGTCAAATTGTATCACGTACCAAATACGTTTACAATGATACAAGTTGCACCTTAAAAACAAAAAGATAAAAAGTGCTCACTTAAAAGTGTGGAACTCTTCACGATTTTGCAGGTCATCCTTGCGCAGGGGCCATGCTAATTTCGAGGTATCTCGTCCATTGGGAGTGGGTTGCGTTATCCATCGTTGAAATTAAATTTAACGTCTTCCCTCTTCTTTGTTCGTAGGCAGGACGAAAGAACAACCAGGTAAGGAACGATAAGGAAAAAACTTACATTCTAAAAGAGAAAAGACAAAAGAACGACACAGGCAAACAATACCGTTCGACGTCTCGTTGGCTAATAATATCGTGTCACACACCGCGCACTTGCGCCATTACTCCGCGTCTACGCATTCTTTTGCGCAAACGCAACTGTCCGAAATGACGGAAATTTAACAAGTTTATTTGTAATAATGGCGAGAATTTAATCACATATTTAAAAATGTACAATGCCAATTTTGGCATGTAACAATCGCGACAAAGCCATAAAAGAAAAGATCTTAAAGAAAAGAAAATGACTGTTAGCACGGTAAAAGCTTAAAATCTAAATTCTAACTAACCTACATATATCCTAACTTAAATTCCAGAAAATGTTTATTTTGGTCGCCACCTGGTTTTTTCAACCGAAAACGCGTCTTACGAATAACCAGGAAACGAAATGTGTAGCCCCATTGTTTATGAACTACATCTATAAATGCACACACGAGTCTTTGATGTGGCGCAGTTATAATCGACAGCCCAAATTTGTCGGAGAGCACGAAACACTACTAACACTAAAACAAATGCGACAAGTCGCCTAACATATATACTATAACTAAAGCTAACATTGTAGCTTTTTAAGTGCACACGCACATAAGCATTGCATTTAAACTGTTTTTCCTTTGACAAGAAAATGCCCAAATTTCAGAATATCCAAGAGTGCAAGTTACTATGCACTTTAGCAAATTTTTATGTAGTGGTACTCTGGCATAATAAACAATACACATCAAAACTTGTTCATGACATGGTAGTGGATTAACAAATTTACCAACAGTACCATCTTACTAATTTCTTACATTACTAACCTAACAAATTATATTGCTACCATCAGGTTAGCTTCCTTACTCAATACTCAAAAAATAATTCCTACGTCTGATCATAAATACCAAACGTCAGGAAAACAAAAAAAGATAAGGCAAAGTCTCAAGTCATTATCAAAGATAATAGGTATGATGAAGATATTAAACTCAAGTTATTATCGTAGCTAATAGGTAAGATAAAGATATTAAGATAAAACTAGATAACAATAGGTGGATTCGAAAAGTTGCAGCACGATAAGGCCCGCTACAACTACATACATTAAAGATATAGCGTAGAATTCCCCAGCTTACCAAGCCGTTTTGTCATACATCACAAAGATACAAGATAGAGTGGCTCCTTGAAGACGTTATATAGGTAAGATACTCATACCCCCTGAAAGAGAGCTACCTGTGAGGCAGGTCCGTTTATAGAAACGGTATGAGGGCCGAAAAAAGGCATGTGGGTGCATTCCTACACCCGGCGTTGAACGATATCGATACGAAACCCACACGTTTCTACATACACTCACACATTTACACACTCATACATACATGCATTGTTAGCGGCCATGTGCGCTGACAGCGGCACCGTATGACCTCACGAAAGATTCCCAGAGACGTGGTCCGGATGTCTGTAAACCCCGGCGGCTCCGTGGTGTAGTGGTATGCGTGTGACTACTACGCCCAAGGTCACGGGTTCCAATCCCGACACGGTCCGTTTGAAAAATGTTAAGCAAGCATTTTTCATAAAAATACACCCTCGTTCGGATGAGAGGCAAAATGGAGGTCCCGTGTGTGAATGTTGTCACGCACGTTAAAGATCCCTACCTTGCTTAGAACAGCAAGGGTTCGGCAAAATTCCAAATTTTCCAGGTAAAAAAAACTCACTTTCTGGCCAATGTAGTACCTTCGGGTGGAGCATTGGAAAATCAAATGTAGTGTCTGTAAACCCCCCTCCCGCACAACCACGCGGTGACTAATGGAATGAAAAGGCAATAGAGATATAGGAAAGATAAATAGAGGGAGGTAGGCATTTTGGAATGCATAGGTGACACTTCCAGGTAGAAAAGAATAGAGGAAGGGCTCGCATTGAGCAAAAGAGACAGAAAAGGTGGATAGAAAAGCACTACTCAACCAGCCAATGTGGTCAGATGCCTGGAGTGAGGGAAAAATCACTATTATGTGGTAAACGGGTGTTCCGGGACAACAACAGGTCTACCGAATAAAAAATAAGGCGGAAACGGAGACAGCAGGATAAGAAAAAGTAGAGACAAGCGTCCGAGAGAAGGTAGAGAGTTGTCCCTGTTAAGCGCAGATCGGTCTGAAGGACCACCTGCTATATTAATCAGACATGTTAAGATACATCATAAGTTACAAAATTACTAGACTCTTAATGAGAACTAGTACAATCATTTCCTTTACGAGTACATCCACTGCGATAAGAAAATCAGACAAGAGTTGAAACAACAACTTAAAAGTATCACTACAGATACCTTCACACACAAAAACCAACCGTTTTAAGGTAATTTTTAGAAACGGTATCGCCATAAACACACAAGAATGCCTAACTATAAGCAGTTAAATACAAACACACTGTCCCAATATGCTAAAACAACCAAGAATTCGATAAGTTATCAATAAAAAGCGATAGCACCCCACCACGAAGTTCAATAAAAAAACAACAAAAAATGTTTATATGTTCTGCTGATTTAACAGAAGAAAAAACAAGTAATGATAAAGGATAAAGTGGGCGACTGCAATAGTTCAGAAGAAGAACGCATGGAATAGAAACTCCTAGTTTTTTGCAACTGCGAACATCGACTATTCCATACAATGGCATAGGCCGCGTCTCCTATGTGAGCCCAAATAAAAAAGCATCCACTCAACATCAGCTAAAACCAATCATAAAAATTCAATGAGTTATTACAACCAAAGTTACGACAATCTGTACGAAATAAAACAATGTAAGATAAATGCTGAAAACAAAATAATCTGTTGTAGAAAAGGTGCCAAGATTGATTAAATGAAGCGACAGGGTTGTATTAGAGAATCTAGATAATAAACAGATATGTGGCTAGCAATAAATTCAAGGGAAAGTCAACAGGTAGCAAAAAGATAGCTAGTTTAATGTAAATAAGGCAAAAGTGTAGAAGTAAGTGCTGTATAAGAAAAGAAATGGCTGAATAAAGTTAAATAATTCATAACAGGGACAAAAACATTAGATAAACCGTTAAAGAAATGAAACGTGAAAATTTTTGAATGTAAGCAAGGCTTGACCGATTTTAAAGATATTTTCATTCCACCTAGTGTGGTCTGAATCGATATATGAAGAGATAGCGGTAATTAAGACTTGATTTACTCATAACAAAATTGTTGAAGAACAAGAAAAAATATATCTTACAACGCATAAAATTGCTAGGGTGACAAGCCCTCCTTTGAGCCTTACCTAGACTAATAAAGAAAAACTTTAACATCATACTCAAAAAATGATTCGAAAATTACTAGAGCAACAAACTTACCACGAGTCTTGTCTAGACTTATTTAATGCTGAGCGACCAACTCTTCATGAGTCTCGTCTAGACTAACATACTGCTGAGCAACCAACCACGACGACAAGTCTCGCCTAGACCAAATAGATCTTAAGATGCGTTGCAATACCGATATAAATAAAAAATTTGCTATCAAAACAAAATCATGCTCACTACACAAAAACAATATTCTTGCGATACATCTACAGAAAAAACCAGTATACCAAATTATTAAAGTATTACTTTTATATCGAGGAATTTATCAACAACCATCACAACTAAGGGGGATAGTAAATGAACTTAAATACAAAACATTATCATCAACCTCACTATTGTAGTGTTTAAGAAAACAGATAAAACGAAATCAAGTTTACTATAGTATTTTAGAAAGTATAGATATACTAAGATAAGAATTCAGTTAATTACGTTAGCTGTATTTAGGGACAAAATTTTCATTAAGAAGAATTCGTAACCTATAGTTGATTATTTAGATTGTAAGGGAACACTTTAAAATTATGGCAAACTAAGATAATATATGAGTTATCTAAACAACGGTTTTAATAAGTTAACCTAAAAAACAGGTTTATAATCAAATTTAATGTAATATCAAAAAAAATTTCCATACGTTATAACGAATAAACCATGAAGTTAATTAATTATTTATATAAAGGTACTCACAAAACGAATTATTTAATCTAAAAGAACATGTTTCCACGTAGAAGTGAGGTTAAGGTAATTTGTTAAATACTTTTGAAAGGTATATGCTTTAGTTTCATCCTAAATTAGGCTAGGAAATTATTTAAGAGAATTTAAATATAAATACACTGTTTTTATAAAAGAAAAATGCCAAATAACTAAGTTTAAAATAAGTTATATAAAAGGTAAACGAACACTGTTCAAACATGGCCTGCTTAATTCTTCAGATTGACATTTCAAACTGCATTAAATGACGGCAACATAAGAAAAAAATTACCAAATGCAATGTTGCCAGGGTGTATTTCTTCTATTCAAAAGCCATTAAAAATTTTGAAAAATTATATTTTATTATATTTGAGTGAAAAAAAACCCAATTTCTACAAAGATATTCCAAACTAACACCTTATAAGATAAATGAAAGGTGAAGACAAATTTTCAACTCAAGTTCAGGCTCCACTATTATAACCCCGCGTCGCGTGTTCAGAGCCACTACCATAGTTGGCAACGCTGATACTATCCACGTTCACATTATTGCACAACAAAGATATTATGACATAATTGCGTGTCAAATTGTATCACGTACCAAATACGTTTACAATGATTCAAGTTGCACCTTAAAAAGATAAAAAGTACTCACTTAAAAATGTGAAACTCTTCACGATTTAGCAGGTCATCCTTGCGCAGGAGCCATGCTAATTTCCGGGTATCTCGTCTGTTGGGAGTAGGTTGCGTTATGCCATCGTTGAAACCAAATTTAACGACTACCCTCTTTTTCGTTCGTAGGCAGGACGAAGGAACAACCAGGTAAGGAACGATAAGGAGAAAACCTACATTCTAAAAGAGAAAAGACACACACCGCGCACTTGCGCCATCACTCCGTTTCTGCGCATTCTTTTGCGCAATCGCAACTGTCCGAAATGACGGAAATTTAAGAAGTTTATTTGAAATAATGGCGGGAATTTAGTCACATATTTAAAAATGTACAATGCCAATTTTGGCATGTAACACTTGCTATCATATGATGGATTTATACCACCGTTAAAACTTTTTCTTAGCACTTAGGAAATTCGTTTTTGGACTTCACTACAGTTATTGGTTTTGCTTTTGGATGTGAGTACATTACCTATATACTGTGAACGTGATGGAGACAAGTAAATGATTTGGTTTATTTTTTAATTATTTAATAAATCATTGCACGGTTTTGTTTCACGTAGCCGAAAGTAATTTTTTAAATAGGAATTTTTATATCTTGCCGGTATTTGATGTAGATTAAGTTTTTGTTTTCTTGTGTATTTCATGTGAGGCATTTTTCGCTATTGCTAGAGTATCAATTGCAAAAAATATAGCTAGTCGTCACCTTAAAAACATGGAAACTTAATTTAAAAGGTGATCTACGAATGTTTGAGAATACTCCCTAGGAATCTTTTTCGTCTAACTACAGCATAGAAGGCCTTCTGATATTTGAAGTGTAGTAATGTAAGCAACTCAAGCTACGAAAGGGTTATTTGCAAAAAAATATTATGTAGCTAGCGGTCATGTTTGACATACTTTTAATAGATTAATATATGATTATCGTCAAAAGTGGTTGTCCTATTGTTCCTACCTTCTGGCGGGGGTTGCGATAGTCTCTCAAATAAGTTTCTAGTAATTAAAAGTAATTAGCGTATAACGAGTCAGAGGTGCATATATTTAAATACCTGAAAACTTTTAGTATTAACCAAACAACTAGATCTAGAGTACTTTTATCCTTTTTGATTTATTTCTTTTTACTTAATTTAATTTCACCTGTAACCCTTGCTTTTTGGCCCCACTTTCATTCCAGTAGTTTCGAATTCGAATGTCCGTTTATAAAAATTATGTTATAAGAAAATTCATTCTAATTAGTGTTTCTTTTTCATTTGTGAGCTCCGATTTTCAAGTATGAACATTTATACCTTCTAGGTTTTTATAAAATTCTATTGATTATCCATTGTAGCAGAAATAAATAATTAATAAATTCATTATAGATAAGAAATACATTTAAATGCCTTATATACTAATAGAATTAGACCGATTTCAAAACTTAATGCCCTTCACTCCAAATTTACTCGATAATTCCTGATACAATAAAAGACCATAGAACAATTTCCATTTTCAGTTTGGTTTTGCATCCCTAATGAACACAGTAGAATGCACGTTCGAAACATATTGAAATAAAGGTGGCAGTGGCGTTCTCATTCAACCCTTGACAATGCGATCGCTGTCAATGCTTAATGTTCAGGATCATTAATCACAAAACAGCTCGCTGACATCACCCGCGCTCGACCCGAGATAGCACCCATCTGCCGATAATCACTTTCCTGTTATCTCCCTGTGCGAGCGGCTTCCTCAATCACCGACTTGCTGACAGAATGCTGAAAAACTCTACCACATACTACAAGAAGCTACCTTAGACTAAGTAAAAAGTTAACTAAGCTGTTACAGCCTATAAGTTTACATTTCTGTGTTTATTGCAAAATTGAGCTATTACTGAAGAAACTGTAATCGCTTTAATATTTCTGGATGAGTGGTGAACGCCAATTTTATGTAATTTTTATGAAAATTGAGTAGAAGACCTTAGATATTTACATTTTTTACATATTTTATTCTTTTTATTAAGACAGAACTTTAATAACGTTTGCAAAACTAGATTCAGCTTTTTGTTCTTTACTCTTTAATATAATGTTCTGGACCACCAGCCTGGTAGACCGATTCTTATGACACAATTTTTAAAGCAAAATACTCTAAAAAAATATGTAAGCATGACGAGAGAGGATGATAATATGGGAATCGAGACGGAAGAAAAAGGATACTCAGAAGTCGGTCTGAAGGAGGAGACAAAGATTTTTAAGACTACTTTTGACTTGTAAGTTGCCTTCATGTACTAATAACTGGAAGGGGAGAATCCTGATAGCTACTATTAAAAACTGTGTTCTGGACTAGCTCTTATGGGGGCAGCACAAAACTCTGCACAAAAGGGGGGTAAGTTAGTGGGTTGACGCAAGAAAAGTTTTACACCACTTACTGCTTTAACGAATGTATATTTATTCAGTATAACATTAGGAGAAAACAAACTTGTTGGATTCTTACCTTATCTACTAATAACCAACTGGTGTACGCATGAACTTGCCTAATAAGTACCTAAAGTATTTACATTCAAGATAAGCATTTACAAATATAAAATGCAACACAGTAAAACCATCTTGCCAAGATAATTAAAAACTATTTATAATAATTACGTAGTATACCTTTCTTTGCCTAAAGGATCTGCTCAGCTTGGCGACTTGAATATACTTAGATGGATACGGGTGCACAGAATGGAATTGTAATCAATCATTAATAACGGGAGCTCTGGATTTTTGTAGACACCACCAGACTCCACGCACGGACTCCAATTACAAAGCTTACTTTTACTTGAGCCCTGAACTTGAAGTCTGTACTCGAAATCTTTTCTCGAAGCCTACGAAAACAGTTTTCTAAAACAGTTGACTAAGTTTGGGTG
Organism: Platerodrilus igneus; assembly: GCA_036346225.1. Lineage (NCBI taxonomy): Eukaryota > Metazoa > Arthropoda > Insecta > Coleoptera > Lycidae > Platerodrilus > Platerodrilus igneus. The sequence continues at coordinate 7,245,486 of JARFIW010001148.1, forward strand.
TAACACACCCTTTTGTGTTATTGTTAAAATTTTAGTTGTTAATAAAAAACATATATAAAAAGTTAACAGCCATAATTCTTTAATGCAACTTACACAATTAATTGTTAGGAAGGTAAACAATATATTTCACAATTTCCTGATTAATAAATTAATTAGTTATTTATTTATGCATTTGCCTTTTCTGGACTGTAGCAATGGCCAGAGAAATGTGAGCATTAATAATTCTGCAGAAAAGGTTTCTTATAACGGCCTCCAGTTGCTGCCAAGAATGGCGGTTACAACTAGATTCGTAGCATCCCCAATAAACGGATTGTCCAAGTTCCCAACAGCTAAACCACAAGCCAGACGATGTCTTGATACGCCAAACGGAAACTCGTGTAAAAGTTGCAAGTATAAAAAAATCCCACATCGGAAAAGCTCGAAATCAGCTCTCAAATATACCTGAAACTACATTTCTACTACGACCTGCTTGTACAACAACGAACTGTCAAATGGACCCCACCAACCATCCACAATAGCACTAGGTTGGCTGGTTACCGAAACACGAACTAGAAAATTCAAAATAACCAATTAATAATTAAGACGCTCTGGGCAGATCGCTCAAATCCAATAACAACCGCGATTATACGGAATACACCACACAAAACAAAATACACTAGCTAACATTTTAACGAATGACTTCCAATTTAATTCACGATTATCAACAAATAAAGCACGAAATTTGTTGTATTACTCGACTAACTTGCTAGTTAGCGCTTAAAGTGAGCGGACGTGTTTTGCAGAGCTCCTGACTACAAGGCTACATGTAAGTTTTTATGTAGGATTTATTATTATATTTTAAGCTTTTATATTTAGTGTATTATACTTTTGCTATTGTGTGACGTTAATTTTAATACATAGGGCAGTAATAAAAACAAAAATTTAAACTGAATAAATAATAAATAAATCGCGTTTTAACTTAAAATTTAACTAAAATCCGCGTTTTAACTTAAAATTTAACTAAAATCCGCGTTTTAAAATAAACCAACTTAAATTTCGGGATAATAAATCAAAATTTACTAAATAAATAACCAAAAATAAATTCAAAATAATTTAAAAAACGGGCTAAAACAGCGTAAAACCAGCAAATAAATTTGGGAAAATTATATAAAGTGCGTGTAATAAAAAACAAAAATCTAGGCCCTTTTTAAATCAAACAAATAACTAAAAACGGTAAATTTTAAAATAGTTTGAATATAAATATTCCATTTTTTAAGAACACGTGTACTTTAAGATTCCTTAAAGTCTATTTTTAGGTGTAATTAGTGGTGTAACATTTCAAGGTCGAGTAAACAAGCGGTGAGTGCTTTCGGTACCGCATTCCAATAACCCGTGTTTTAATTAGTTTGTTTCTAAATTTAAATTTAAAGTCTGGTATTTTATAAATTTGTTTTTGAGGTAATTAGCTAGTTTGAATTTTAAATAAAGGAATACAGTTTTGTTATAGTAGATTTTTAATTGCCTATAATTATTGGGCTTGCTATCTTTTATGTCCTCCTTGTTATTTTGACGTTAGTGTTTATTTTAGTTCTGATAAATTTGAAATTTCATTTAGCGGTTTTTAAAAATTTGAATAAATAAATACAGAGATGTTTAAGGGTCATTTGAAATCTACGCATTTTATTGGAGCAGCGTTTTTGTTCTGTACTTGTTGTTGTTTTGCCGTTTAGCTATACATCTTAGCTTTGAGTTTATTTAGCGTCGCCAGGGCATTTTGATCTGGGATTTGTTTTGTTTGTTGTTTTGCTATTTGATTTTTTAGCATGGTTGTCCATCGAGATGAGGAGCCGTTGCCGAAGAAGAACAGATGTGGTCGGTCGGAGTCGGTCAGGGGTGAGCAGTCGGTTGAGAAGGTCGGAGAGAAGGAGTTCGTGGTTGCGGTAGAGAGGTTGGTGTCACTGGGGCTGGGTCGGCGTATCGATACGATCCCCGTATCGACCCCCCGATACAGTGAAAAATAAATATCGATATATATCAATACATATCGATATAGAATATGTATCAATATTCGATACGCAAAATCCCGTATCGCCCACACCTATTTTATATATATATATATATATATATATAAAATATAATATATATAGTAACAGGCTTTTGGTCTGCTGGTTAATAAAATATACTCTTTATTATAAACTAAGCTTTCGGTTTATTTTAAACCATTATCAAAGATACTAAAATTAAGAAACGTTAGTATGGGCATAAAATAGTTAAAACTTACTTACTAATGTGAGGTTTTACAATGAAATCGTTGATATATATAAATTTTGAATATAAGTTGAAAGTGTGGTAAAAAGCTTTTAAAAAGAAAACAGTAATGTGGTTTGTTAATTACATTTGAATGTTATAATGACAGGGGTAGCTTGGGCCTCGTATTTACTAATTAGTGTCAAATATTATGTACTAAATTATATCAAAGCTTTAAGCAAAAATATTATATTTTATAATTGCAAGGTCGTTATACCACGAAAATATATATATATATATATATATTGTAATGGTTTTAAAGGGCTAAATTTAAGTATAAACAAGGCAATTTCAAACACCCTGTATAGAGGAAACAACCAAAATTTACGTGCGAAATTTATTTCATTTAGTGAATTTAAAGTAACAAATATTACCATAATTTTTAAGTAGTGATTAAAAATTTAGTTAGGTTCGTAAAGAAAATAAATTGTAGAAGCCAATGCAAATTAATAATTAATTTAATTGAGTTTAATTGAACGGGTAATTACGTCTAATACGCATAAAAGCATGAAAAATCGATAATACCAAGGTGAAACGCTGTGCTAACACATAAACAGCCGTTGAATATAGAATACCTTGAAAACCCAACTCTTAGAAATGTTGTGTTAAAACGTTGGTTAATTAAACACCTGCAGGTTTTGCTAATGTCAGGTTCCCCTTATTTGTGTAGATAAAAGACAGTATTCAAAGTATTTCAGGTAAACGGCCGGACGGTTCGCGTAAATGTTAACTAAAAGTTTCTTTAGAGTTCAGAAGGAATAGACGATCAATGAAATGCTTCGGAATGTGACAGGCATCATAACAGTTCACTGCAAAACGCACGTATTCAGTCCACATGGGTTAGTTTGAAACGCGGACAGTAATATCGATTTCTACCACTCAAACAAGGTTAGAAGGAAACAGAGAATATGCATAAGAGAGGAATAGCGTTAATACAGGCGGGGATTCAAAACGTCATTGAATATCGTATTGGTCTATATAGTTAGTTGTACAACAGACAAACACGGGAAAATTTGAATGTTAATTTTTCGGAAAATATAATAACGACGAGTTAAATTTCGAAGATTTCGAAAACGGTTGAACCAAAATTTTAAGAACGAATTAGTTTTATTAAATGTTTCGCGTTAGGAGGGTCTTGAGAGGTTACATTCGAAGTGTATAAATACTCTAAAAAGATTTAGCATCGCTCTCTCTTTTAACTTCGTTCTCTTAGTACTTTCATCGTGTCAGACTACGAACAGAAATTTACCACGAGCTTGTAAGTATATAAAATTATTTTAAATTATATAGTACAGTGTTGGCCTCATAATTTTGATACGCGGATTGTGTCGAGTCTAAATTTTATTGAGGTGCAAAACATTAGTTGGTCGTTTACTCTATAAACATGTAATTTTATTAATTAAATTTAAATAATCCCCTTTTGGGTACTCCAATATTTGTATTTTAATCATATCGATATAGAATATGTATCGATATTCGATACACAAAATCCCGTATCGCCCACCCCTAGTAGTCACACACATACCACTACGACATGAAGCCGCCAAATTTTAGATATACAAACAATAAAAATTATTTTGTATGTACTTTTATACTTACTTTTAAACTTAATTTATTGTTAGTGTGCCGCCAAATTTTGAAATTGTTAAAAGTATACCGCAACAAAAAGAAGGGTAAGAAGCGCTGCCTTAGTGATACGCATTATTTTAGATAAGAGGCTAGTATTCGGCATTCAAACTATTAAACTCTGCTCAACAGACACACAGATTTTTAAATACTTTTACGTCGGTATAAGCTATTAAAACTCTGATTATTAAGTGTTTATCAAATTTGAATTCCCAGATATATTAATGCTTAAGACAAGAGTAGCTGTTCCGAATGTTCAAGATTATTGCACAAGATTTAAAAATGTATTTCAATTTATTGTATTTTATTTACGGTGTGTATTATTTTTAATTTTTTCTTGTTGTAAGCAAATGTAAATAACCATAGATAGTTATTAGTTACGTATTCAAGTAGTCACGTGTGAAAGCTGGTTCTTCGTATAGGTTCCAGGGATCAGAACAGGTGCACTTTGACATGGCTGAAGTAACTTAGAGTGTCATTAAATAATTTTGTATCGAACTTATTTTTCTCATTATTTATTTAATTTGATAATTAGGCGTTAAATTTTTGCTTAAAGCTTTGATATAATTTAGTACATAATATTTGACACTAATTAGTAAATACGAGGCCCAAGCTACCCCTGATAATGGTTATGTATTTTAACAGCATCAACTGCGTAAGTATTGAAATGCCACTGTGAGGGAGTATTACCAGAATATATATTACATTTCTGTTTATTAAAATTGTGTACATGTTTAAATCAAAGATTTTTTTATTTTTTTTTGTATGATAGTTTTCTGTATAGTAATATTGAAAAGTACATCATACCAATGCATTTTTCTGTTTTGTTCCAGAATGAAGCCAGGATTATGATATTGAGGTGAGTTAGAAAAACTTAATCCAATTACCGATTTAAGTTTACCATAGTATTGAAGCATTCGCCATTCTTTTGATAGGAACTAAATTATTGGTATAAATGTCGAATATTCCCTTCTACATTCTGACACTGAAACTAGTATCAATCGCTTGGATTTTTTGTGCTGATTGCGAATATGCAATTTATTTTTGCGCAAACAATAGGCTACGTCGCTATAGCCACGCAAAGTTTCTAAAAATGGTCCTATTTTCATATCCTATTATAATCATAGTAACGGGAGTAATTGTAACTTTGATGCATTGCATCGCCTTAGGTTAGGTTAGCAGAAAAATTTTGTCGACTTCGACCTTCGGTATCGTCTTCAAATATTTTTCTGCTAACCTAACCAAACGCTATGCAATGCAAATTCGACATTCATGCCTAACCTGATCTAAATATAGAAGTTGACACATTTTCTGGGTTTTAATACAAAAATGATTATGTAGGTATAGTATAAAACAAACACTTATTACTAACTTTAGGTAAAACTAAACTGTGGCAGAACAAAGAAAGATTCAAACTTATACCTTTAAGGAAGCGTTGGTACAGTATCAAACTGGATTAGTGAAACATATCTTAGAAATGCTGTAAGCTATTCTACACCATCAGACTTGCACTTTTTAATAAACATATAATGTGACAAGTAGCCCGTGTTGCTTTTCTTTCGCCGATTGTAGTTTGGTAGAAACTGTTTCGCATGCCTCCCTGTAGACTCGATTGCATTAGTATGAGCTCCAGTTGTAGGATCAACGAAAGTAACAGAATGGTTGTCTTTCAAGTGGCCAAGATGACGATAGGTTTTCCATGAATCGCTGATTATTGTAGTCCCGGGTTCGATTCAGTTTTTATGATTGAAGTCAAAGTATCTCGGTCTTGTGTTTCCACCGGAACTAGAAAAAATTTTCCAGATTCGCGTTCTAAGCCACCAAACACCCACTGTCCTTCCACGCGGTGGCCTCGATTTTATTTTCGCTTTACGAATTTGATATCGTCAATTTCGACAGTTTTCCCAATGCTTCCAATGATTTTCGGTTTTTCTATTGACCATTCTTCTAGGTACACAAATACAGGGAAATTAGAAAATAACACTCAAAATGCAACAAATGATGTAACTCTCCGCTCTTTTTCTTTGTCTTAAGTTACACTCAAAGAAACAAGAAACGAGTTACCTAATACATATAAAATAAAATGCAAACTCTATGTCAATTCTTACGGTTCAAAATTTCAATACAAGGGTCCACTCACCTACTGCAGAAGGTTGTCAACTATTTTTGAGCCAACAACAATCACTATACTTCACTCAAAAACACCTCGGCTCCTCTACAGCGAAGAGTACATGGACATTTCTCAGGGTGGTTAGGCAAAGAACTCTGAAATCGACACTGGTGAGTTATCTTACCCGAGAGTTTATAAAATCCTTGTACCCTAAATGTATTTTACTCCACACCTAATTGTAACCTATATATGTCTTTCAACATTCGTATCAGGTATCGTATTTAATAACCTTTAATATGGTGATATAACTATATACATTACCTATATCGATAAACCTTTCACTTTCTCGGTCTTTTACCCAATAAATTAAAAGACATACATGAATGTAACAAGAAAATATCTATTATTTAACTAAAAGTTACCTTAACCCGCGTTGTTATACACTGTACTCATCATCATTGGATCTTCAGTCCTGAAACTGGTTAGACGCGTACCATCACTGTTTCCTAGTCTGAACTAACCTACACATTTCCCCGAAATTTCCACAGTCTGCATCTATCACTATCTTTTTTCCTATCTCTGCTTGTAATATATCCCATACTATTCCCCAAAAATGCCTTAGAACGTATTCTGCCCAACTATTTCTCATATTTTTTTCCCAAAGATATCCTTGTTCCCCTACTGTTTCTATAACCTATTTGCTATTACCTTTGTCTGTCCATCCTCATACATCTGAAGCACGGCATTTCACAGGCTGCTACTGTTTTTCTGTCTGCTTTTCAGATGCCCGTATTTCGTAGACATACTGTCTGTGTTGTGCTCTACACATACGCTTTCAACAACTTTTTGTTCTGTTTGTTGTCTTTCATCATAGGCGCCGTTCTTTCTTGTTACATGCAGTTCGGTCCCCTTCTATTGTTTTACAATTATATACCCTATTTTTCCAACATTCAATGGTTGCGAAGGGGGATAAGCAACCTGTGACTGCCAAGTTCCCCCAGGACTTGAACATTTACTGATTTAATATTTTTCCAATATATATTTTCGCACAGTCAACATTAGTTGCAGATATTTCACAACAAACCCTGTAGTTGTTTATAATAATCATCAGATTTATCTGCGCTTATTTTTTCGTCATTGGTTTTTCCGTCTCAAAACTGGTTGGACATGTACCTGCACTTATTTATTTTCTAAACTAACCTACATAGTTCCCTGAAATTCTCACACAGCAATGCCAAGATCCTCCAACACTGTACTAATCAATGTAAATTCTATAATTAAAACAAATTGACCCCGAATTAAACATAACCAAGAACTCTTGATATTCTACACAAAATTCATAATATTAAGTGGTAACGTTAATAATAATGACCAAAAATTCGAACATTAACCTAACAACTTAATAACATATTTATATAAAAACATTTGTATAAATATATAAAAGTTCATACCTGCGTTCTCACGTGTATGCATGCATATGCATATACACGTTCGTTCTCTCGAATCATATATTCAAAGATTCGCCCAATACCTGTTTTGGGTATACAATACCCACTGTTGCTCCAGTGCCTACGGTACTTCCGAGGTAACTTATCCTCACCAGGGTTGAAAGTGCTTAACACGGGTGTTGATAAATTTTGTGCTCGAAACCCTTTATATTCCCCTACTTCTTCACCAAATTGGATTGGGAGCAAGCTTCCAAAAACCTGAGTCTGTTCATTTAAACTAGCACTTCCATAAGGTAGCGAATCATCATATAGTGTGGGAGTCTCACGTATTGGATGTAGGCAAGGATTATTTCTGGTAAACCACGAACCGTACGGAGGTGGTAATTTTCGTGAACCTCAAATAATGAATAGTAAGGGGGTGGTTCTTTTTTGTAAACCTCAGATAATGAACAGTATGGAGGTGGTTCTTTCCGCGAACCTCGGAATAATTTACTGTACTTCTATCATCCCCAAACAATGAACAGTATGGGGTGGTTCCTCTTCGTAAATTTTATTTATATTTAGCCCGTCACCATCGCCAAATAACGAATTGTATGTTGATGGTGAATCATCAACTTCTTTGCAGTTAGTAAACCTGCGCTTCCTATCATTAAACGCTCTACAGCTTAACCATGTAGTTTTCGAATAAATTTAAATTCACCGCTATTAAATTCTCCTTTAAGAGCCTTATTTTGTAAAATGAAGCTAATATTTTTGTATCCCTGAATACTAATATTTAGTATTGTCCACCACCAACTCCTTAGATTCCACTATTGCTTAAAGTATAAGCATCCTCACCTTGCAGAATAATTAACCAACATCGCGTTAATTTAAACTTGAACATAACTAATGCTGCTAGGCGGCATTGCAGCATTACACGTAACAGCCCCAGGCTAGTTACATTAACATTCGTATATCTTTGTGTGTCTTTGTGTGCCGTCTTTTCTCTTCTTTTGTGTTTGTGTCGTCTTTTCTAATTTTCCACTTACTGTATTTTATACTTTCGGTCACGTGACCGGTCTAGCAATCAAAACCCTACATATTTCACAATCTTAAATCATCCCTACATGTGCTTTTAGGTTAATTGCTTAAATCAACTTTTATTATTACCATTACTGATTGGAAACTACTCTACAATTAAATTTAAGTTATTCTTTAATATTCTAAATTACGTTCTGTTCATATTTTTTATAGATATTGCAAAAAATTAAATATTATTGCCCACTTCCGGTTTCGAATTTTCTAGAACAAACTAGCATTTCCTTTGGCGCCTTAATTTAAAAATTCCTAAATTCCACGGGATGATAGATATCAGTTGATAGGTTATGGTCCTTTAAGTTGTCAACTGTCGCCCAAAACCAAACTAGGGTTGGGTAACTATATTAATTCTGTTCAGTGTTGAGTTACATTTTATATAGAATTGTCAGTGATTGGTAGAAAATATCGTTTGAAATTTGGATTAATTTTAAAATGTTCTTGGGTGTTACAATGAGGAAAGACCTGGTGTGAAACTCCTGTCCAATTAACCACAGTTTTATTCCCCAGTTCCAGTTCATTCATTATATGAATTTGAGAGTAATTCTTGATAATCATATATGTAAGCATGAGTATTTTTTCGAAAGAAAGCTTGCTATTAGAAAACCAAGACCCGACTCTTACAGTCACTTCTTCTTGGCATTTTTTAATTTTCTTGCCGACTCGTGAAAGCTTTTGACATCTCCAACGGTTTTTGTTTTAGCTAGGAACCATTGGTTTGCTACAAGTCGGGCATATACGGATCTTTTCAATGATTCCAGTGCTTGCTAAATAGTCCCACAATTTATCTTCATTGTTGTTGTTAAGACAAACATCTGCGGTCTGCGCCGCGCCGCCACAAACCCACACTTACACAGCCCCTTATCGCCTGTTTAGTATTTGGTTAGGTCAGCGCAGAGGTACTCGAAATGTAGGTAGAGTGCCATCCAATACATGTTATGATAAAACCAAGGACGTTATAAGAATGGACCCAAGTGATACTTGCACTATACTATTACTTGCCTTTCTAACATTCCTAAATATATATTGTTACATTCCAAATTTGGCAATGTACATTCTTATAATTTGTAAATAAATTCCCGCGGATATTTTTTAATAAACTTGTCCGTCATTCCGGACAGTTGCGTTTGCGCAAAGGACTGCGCAAGTGCGGAGGGTGTGAAAGGATGCCATTAAGCGACGAGACCTGAAGCCAAGAACATCTACCGGTGTTGAGTGTGTGTGTCTTTTCTCTTTTTAGGATGTAGGTTCCTTTCTACCTTACCTTTCGTGTACCTCTACCTGGTTGTACTTATCGTTCCCCTACGAATGCATAGAGTTTAGGATGGACGGATAAAATTTGACTCAACAATGGCGTGATGTGACCCACAACGAGATGGCCCTGGGATTAGCGGTAAGGTGCGATGTAAGTGAGTACATTGCCTTTATTTATATTGTGCATAAAATTTGATCATTGTATCACTTTTAAACGTGTTTGGTATTTGAAACAAATGGCGCGTAATTTGCCGCGTAATCATACGTTATATTAAACAATTGCGCAATAGTAAGAAACGCGGGAAAGCATAACATTATCTTGTATTTTTTACCTGGTTCTGACCAATAGAAATATTACTTAAAAATGGAGGTAATTTTAAAATCACTAGTGTTTACTTTGACCAACATATACACAAAAGTCATAATATAACCTCACTTTGTTACACATGAAAAATTCTTAAAATTGCTAGAAACAAGAAATCGCAAATGACAGCCGATGGATGCAAAATGAAATGAAATGAAATTTAGCAAAGTGATAATGACTACACCGCAAAGTGATGCCAACCTGTAACATTTATTTCCTCCTAAATATTACACGTACATAGTTTTGGTTGTGCACTATTCTCGAATAATGTTAATTGTGTGAAAGGATTTACTGGAAAACTATTAATTCGGCAAATGTCTAAGTGTTTGGGGATTTTGGCAGTTACTGGCTGCTTAACCATACCACTGAATCTTGGTGAAATAGGGCATATAATTGGAAAACAATAGAAGGGCAACCGAGCTGTATGTAGACTGTGTGGGAATATCAGGGAACTGTGAAGGCTAGCTCAGAATATAAATAAGTACAGTACAAGTCCAACCAGTTTTGAGACGGAAAACCTAATAACGAAAAAATAAGCGTAGATAAATCTGATTGTTTGGTCTCTTTGTCTCACGTTGTCGTGGTTAAATATATTTTAAATTCTTAGTTGTAAATCAAATCTTAAAGCTGTCATCCCTTGTCCCGTTACATCCTGTCGTAAAACCTCCTTTGTGCATGTGAAAATTAAGCAGAAAAGGGGTAGTGACAAAACACTCTCTCATCGATATCGGAGCGAAACGGACGTTCGTTCGGTACGAGAGTTAGTCATTACTGTCGCTGAATGTGAATTTATCGATAAACCCCTAAAAACTCAGTGAAAGTGCAAAAGTAACACGTACTATAAGTCGCATACAGTCCACTTAGTTGAAGAATAGTAACTACAACTTAGAACAATACAACAAGCGCGGAGGTAAGTCGATATACAAATTTATAAGACGCCCCGCGAATTAAACATGGCCTTCGTACTCAGGATTATTTAATTAATTAATTAGTTCCTATTCCTTTCGCTCCTTAAACTTTGGTTTGATCGTAGTTTTGATTAAGTTTGAGCGTGCTACAAAGCGACTAATATCTTGTTTGCACATTGAATAGTACAGAAACATTTGGTCGTAACGGTAGATTTTACAATATATCCCTTGTCCTTTGTCGCAAACATTAGTGTCGGTCGTCGGTTTGCTTTGTGTAAAATAAATTTATGATGGTTATTGTATTGTAAATCCTTACTTTATTTTTCGCCAAGTTCGAGGAACCATGGGGTTCATCCAACTTGTATAACCAAGGGGTTTATGGTATTTATTTGAAATGTTAAACGTTTTGTCGGGCAAGCACTGTAATTAGTTGCGTTTGTCCATTAATAATTTAATTTTGTAGATTAATTAGTTGTAGCGCATTTGAGTTACGCATTGTTTTTACATTAATTTTTAATGTTGTTTATTAATCATTAATCAGATATGGTTATATCAATTGATAAAGCTATTCTTGAAGTTAAATTTGTAGTTAAAAGGTTGAAATATATATACAGTAAGATTAATCAACCAGAAAACGTATCGATTGCTTTAATTAGAGCATCGATTAAAAGTGTCGAGCAAATTGAAACTCATTTCAAATATTTTTGCAAGGATATTTTCTTTGATGAAGAGAGTGAACAATTGGATGAATTCTCGGCTCTTACGGTGAAAATCGATGATTATCTATTAGATATTAGTATTATCGCTGAACAATGTGAATTAGATCGCGTAGAAAATAAGCCGAAGGTGGAAAATATGAATAATTCTTTGTTGGTAAATAGTGGTATTTGCTTGAAACACGTTTTTGTCCCGCGCTTCTGGGGGCGCATTTCGGATTTTGAGAGTTATCATGCAATTTATAAGCGATTGATTCATGATAATGTCAGTTTGTCACCCGTTGAAAAATTTTGCTATCTCGTTTATACACTAGGTGAGTCGTTGCGTGCGTTAATAAAACATTTGCCATTAAACGATTTTGCATACGATGAAGCCTATAAAATCATTACTAATCGTTTTCAGTCCAAGAGGTTATTACTTTCAACATATTTTAATGCTCTCGAAAAATGCCCTAAGGTCAGTTCTTTAGACTCGCACACGGAACTCCAGCAATTAATTAGTTGTTTTGATGAAAATATATTCGCGTTAAAGCAGATGGAAATAGATTTATTACATTTCATGTTGTTTAATCTGTTATCAAAAAAATTAGATACAAACATGTTAAAGCATTTCGAATTTGGAAATAATGACGAGATTCCCTCGTTCGAAGAGTTAAGCTCGTACATTGAAAAAGAATGTAAAGTGTTGGAAATAAATGACATTGCTTCAGGAACATGCTTAAAATCTCGAGATTCCGTGAAACAAAGAGAAAAAGGAAGGTTTGTTAGCACTTCGGCTAAAACTTCTTTAGTTGGTACCACCAATGATTGTAAAAATTGTAGCTTGTGTCAAGCTGTGCATCCTATTTATAGATGTAAGCAATTTCTCGAGAAAACCCCTCAAGAAAGATTTGAGGTGGTAAAGGTTAAAAATCTTTGTATTAAATGTTTAAATACTTCACATTCGATGAAAAATTGTACGTTAGATTGGTCCTGTAGAAAATGTCAACAGTCGCACAATTCGTTACGTCACTTCGATAAACGAGAAAAATCGGTATCTCCACGCAGACAAACTCATCGTCAAAGGTCAGCGTCTCCTCGGAGAGCGGCGCCTAGACTTACTTCTACTAGTAGACCTAGTGAAGACAATCTGTCGTCGGCGGTTGTGCATGAACAACCTGCCACTAGCTCGTTAATTTCGACGTCATTAGAACATACAACCACGCTGTTAGCTACGGCAATGGTGTCGGTGCTAGATTATACAGGAAAATTGCAACTTGTTCGTGTAATTTTAGATAACGGATCCATGGAAAGTTTTATAACTGAAAGGTGCCGTCAGAAATTAGGTTTAACGAAACGGAGAGCCAATGTCACTGTTCAAGAACTTGGCTTGAATTTGTCGTTGGTGTCTAGCGCACTATCGTGTGTAGTCAGCCCCTCGGGAGCACGGTCTCCAGCATATGAAATTGAGTGTTATATTTTACCTAACATTTGTAATCAATTACCTTCGTCGTCGATAGGGGTCAAGAAATGGTCGCATACTCGAGGTTTGACTTTAGCTGATCATAATTTTAATATTCCTGGTAAAATTGATATGCCACTCGGGGCGGAAATCTTTGCTCAGGTTTTGTTGAACGAATCTCCTTGGGGTGTCGCTAACGAGCCAGTTGCTATCAAAACAACCTTTGGTTGGGTTTTAACGGGAAAGGTCGTTTCCCCGAATAATTCTATTACGTCGTTGTGTGCTTTCGTTGAGCCCTTAGAGAGCGACATTTGTCGATTTTGGGAATTAGAAAATATTTCCTTCAAGAAACACATTTCTCTTGAAGAAGAAAAGTGTGAAAGGGAATTTGTGGAAAATTATAGACGTAACAAGGACGGTCGTTTTATAGTGTCCTTGCCCTTTAAAATTTCTGAACCCTCATTTGTGAGTACGAGATCGATTTGTATTAAAAGATTTATGTCATTAGAACATTGTTTGCTAAAAAATCCTGAATTGTATTCGGATTATAAAAAATTTATGGAGGATTATTTGAAAGGCGGTCACATGGTTCAAGTGGAATTGCCTGAAAATTTGCGTGTGGTTTTCGATGCTTCGTGTCCGGATCAATCTGGAAATTCGTTAAATGATAGCTTGTCTATTGGCCCTGCTCTGCAAAAGGCATTGCAGTTTTGTTATTGCACTTTCGTGTACATCCTATCGTAATTACAGCTGACATTAAACAAATGTATCGGCAGATTTTGGTTAAAGATACTCATCGTGATTATCAACGTATCGTATGGAGATTTTTTCCGTCGGATCCTATTATGGACTTTAAATTAAATACTGTGACTTATGGAGTTTCGTCATCGCCTTTTTTGGCCTTGCGTACTGTTCAAAAATTGGCAAGGTTAGAATCGATTAATTTTCTTTTCGCGTCATCGGTATTCGCGAGCGATACCTATGTTGATGACTTAGTCACTGGATGCAATTCGATTGAAGTTGCAAATCAATTAATTGGTGAGTTGAATAGTATTTGCACTAGTGGTGGTTTTCAATTAAGGATATGGAATAGTAATTGCCCGGAAGTGATGTCCAACTTGAGGGAGTCCCTGTCCAGTTCGGAAGCAATTACCTTTCAAGATAAATATAGTGGTTCAATAAAAATTTTGGGCCTTTCGTGACACGCTCTTACAGATGTATTTTTATACAACTTAGACGTTGAAGAGCGCACTTGCACTAAGCGTAATATTTTGTCCGCTGTCGCAAATATTTTTGATTCTCTCGGTTTGATAGCGCCTTTAGCACTTTTTGCTAAACGTTTAGTTCAAGATCTTTGGCTTTTAGGCCTCAGTTGGGACCAAGAGCCGCCATTGGAAGTCGTACAAAAATGGAAACATTTTTGAGTGAATTGCCAGCGGTTTCGAATATTGAGATTTCGCGTCGCATCGTATGTAATAATTTTAAAAAGGTGGAGTTGCATAGATTCTGTGATGCTTCTGAAGCGGGGTATGCAGTTGTCATCTATTTTCGTTCGTTCGATTTAGAAGGTAACATTGCCGTGTCATTAGTATGCGCAAAATCGAAGGTTGTTCCTACTATTCGCGTTTCATTGCCCCGTCTCGAATTGTGTGCTGCCGTACCCATGGCAGATTTAGTAGATTTCGTAAAAAATACGTATACAGATAGTTTATCATTTAGTAATGTTTTCGCGTGGTCAAATTCTTCTGTTGTTTTGTCTTGGATTCGGTCTTCCTCGCATAAGTGCAAGACATTTGTTAGCAATCGAATTTCAAATATGTTTATCATCCATTATGGTGGACAGGGCCTTCCTGGTTAGTGCGTCGTAGCGAAGAATGGCCAGTAACGTCGCTGCCAAAACTTATCTACTCATCTCAGATGGACGTCGAATATCGTACTCCGTCGTTAACAGTCGTTATGTCTGAGAATTTCTTAGATTTGTTGTTGGATAAATTTTCAAAACTCCAGATAATTTGTAGGATTACTACATGTATTCGTCATTTCATTCGTAATGTTCAATGTCCGGCAGATTTGCGTTCAAAATATTCTGATTGTTTGTCTCTAGCTCAGCAGCAAGAGGCTATACATTTATTGATTAAAAGAGTTGAAACAAATGTTTTTGCCCAAGACATTGCAAATATTAAAACTGGAAAGCTTGTTAGTAAACAACTTCGTAGCTTTAGTCCGTTTCTAGATAGTCATGTTTTGTTGAGGGTGGGCGGTCGCCTGCGTAATTCAGAGTTATCGCATGATGCAAAATTTCCAATTTTGCTTCCTCGGTCGCATCGGTTGACTGAAATTATTATATTAGATTGTCATGAAAACATTTACATCCTGGAAATCGAACAACTTAATTTTTTTATTTACTCAAAATTATTTAGTCTTTTCCGCAAAGAGTGGAGGTTCATCCAGTCAAGACAGACCAAGGGTTAGTTAAACGTCCTCTGGTGAAACTATGTTTACTGCCAATTATTTAATATTTAATGGTATGTATACATATATTCACTTATATAAGTTTGTCGGTTTAGGTTTCTTAGTTAATAGCTATAATTACTTTTAAATATAAAATAAGTTAGTTCATACTTTTTTTGGTGGACGGGATGTTCGGTCTCTTTTTCGCATGTTGTCGTGGTTAAATTTATTTTAAATTCTTAGTTGTAAATCAAATTCTAAAGCTATCATCCCTTGTTCCGTTACATTCTACCGTAAAACCTCCTTTGTGCATGTGAAAATTAAGCAGAAAAGGGGTAGTGTGCAAGACACTTTCTCATCGATATCGGAGCGAAACGGTCGTTCGTTCGGTACGTGAGTTAGTCATTAGTGCCACTGAAAAAATTCAGTGAAAGTGCAAAAGTAACCGTACTATAATTCGCATACAGTCCACTTAGCTGAAGAGTAGGAACTACATCTTAGAACAATAAAACAACGCGGAGGTAATTCGATATACCAATTTATAAGACCCCTTGCGCTTAAACACTGATGATTGTTATAAACAACTACAGGCGCTGGTTATGAAATATCTGCAACTAATGTTGAATGTGCGAAAAGACATATTGGAAAAAATATTAAATAGGAAAATGTTCAAGTGCTGAGGGAAATTGGCAGCCACAGGCTGCTTACACCCCTTCACAACCACTGAATGTCAGACAAATAGTGTATATAATTGTAAAACAATAGAAGGGGACCGAACTGCATCTAACAAGAAAGAACGACGGTTATGATCAAAAACAACAAACATAGAAACAAGAAGAAAATTGTTGCATATGTGTGGGTCACAGCAGTATGTCTATGAAATACGGGTAGTAGGAAAAGCAGACAGAAAAACGGTAGCAGCCTTTTGGAATGTTGTGCTTTAGATGTATGAGGATGATAGCATAGACAGACAAAGTTAATAACAAATAGGCTATAGAAATAGTAGGGAGAATAAAGATATCTGTGGAAAAAAATAGGAGAAATGTACACCTAGGTCAGATAGTGATAGATGCAGGATGTGCAAATTTCAGGGAAATGTGTAGGTTAGTTCAAAATAGGAAACAATGAGCGTACGCGTCTAACCAGTTCCAGGATTGAAGACCTAATGATGATGATAGTTTGGGATTACATTTGGCAACAAAATTACTGCCTGTGACGTCACTACACTGCTACGTGAACGGACTATATGTTATTAATGCAATTGCGCTTCCACAAACATACTTTAATTTGGTGCACTTACCTAAAACAAACCAATGTTTTTAAATTGTTTGTAGTAATGAAACGAAGTCTGTTATTCGTGGAATATTTTGTTACTCTATATTGTTGCAATTCATTACTTTTGTAGACTACTACGTAGTTGCTAAATCTCTGTTTTTGTTATTAAACGATACAAATGTGTTCAATCAATGGCTGAAATACTATGAGTATATTTTAAACACAGACACAAATAAATAAACAAGATCAGAAAAACTAGTTCGAAGTAATTGCCATCATTCATCAGCCACTCGCTCAATCACTATCCTATCTTAAGTATCATAATTTTAGCTCTTATATAATTAAATTTTATTATATTCAAACAAGGTTTCTAATTGCTATATCTCTTCCCATCGTACATTTTTACGTTAGTTTTAACCGCGTGCGACCATAAAAATATTATAAATAAATAACACTTTATAAAGGAATAACTGATGGGAAAAGTCAATGTTCGAATGGATCACACGACCCTTCTTCCACTAAAATCGTCCATATTTTATGAACATTAGGTAAGTTATAATGAGGATCTGTTTGAGGCAGTTTGGTTCAAAACAAACGATGTCAAAGATGAGGATGATGATGATGATGATGGAATGGCTTCGTAACTTATTATGATCCTTAGAGACTCCGAAACGGATGAGCAACAGTGGTAATACAGTTATACACATAGCGGTGCATTAAACGTCATGAAATTTACATGAAGGGTTGCTTTACCTCCTCTATATTATTAAGAGAATCTTGTGGTACAAATTAATATCATTTGTAAAGTTACTCTAAAGCTTGTATGTATCAATTCGATTTGTTTGGAGCGTTACTAGACCGAAAAAAGATACATACGCAAAAAATGTAACTGTAATTTCTGTTTTCGCTTCGTTTATTCTGCAATACGTGGAATCTTTGTATTTTGCGAATGTAAAAAGCGCATTTTCGTTTGATGGCGATATGCGGAAAAACTCTTTTAGATTTTGTTTGTTACAGTCATTTGTATGTCAAAGGACATTTATAACCAGCGTTGAAAAGGTTTTTATGTCTGAATATTTCGGAGATATTCGTTTCATTATCAGAATACAGTTTCAAAAACTATGATTCCTAAAAATGTATCTTTATTAATAGTTAAAAACGTGAAAATACATGCCCAAGTATAAAACAACAGAACCCAGAAGTAGACGGTTTTGACCAATTCAATAGCATATTTTATACCAGGAGCTATCAATCCTTCGCAAGTCAAATCACAACTTTTATTTTTAAGATTTTTGGTAGTTTTAAGACATGTCCCAGATGATTTTTGAGGGGGCACCGTTCATTTACTTTTCCAATGCTCCACCAGTAGGTACTACATTGGCCAGGAGGCGAGTTTTTTGTTGCCTAGAAATTTAGAATTTTGCCGAACCCTTGCCGTTTCAGGTAAGGTAGGGATCTTTAACGTGCGTGACAACACTCACACACGGGACCTCCATTTAACCTCTCATCCGAACGAGGACGTAATTTTTGTGAAAAATGCTCACCTGCCATTTTTCAAGCAGTCCACCGTGTCGGGATTTGAACCCGGGACCTTGGGATCCGTAGTCTTACGCTTACTACATTGATCCACGGCGACGCCGCTTTGAGGGGGCACCGCGGATCAGACAGGTTTGCGTATGATTGCTGATCCCAAGGGCTCGGATTTGATTTCCAACACTTATCGCGTGATAAATGTTATGCGAGCATTTTTCACAAAAGTACGCCCTCGTTCGGTTGACAGGAAAATGTAAGTCCCGGGTGTGAGTGTTGTCACGCACGTTAAAGATTCTTACCTTACTTGGAATAGCAATGGTTTAACAAAATTCAAAATTTCTTGGCAAGAGGATTCGTTTCCTTGCCAATGTAGTACCTTCGGGCGGAACTTTAGAAAATTAATTGGAGGGGTGATTTTTTTGGAAAACATCATTTCAATTGTTAATTTATTATGTAATATTTATAATTGTTAGAAAACAAATAGTCACAATTTTTTTTAATAAAAGAAAGAAAAATAAGAAAATTTATTAAAATTACTAATTAGCAATCCTAAATAAGTTTTTAAATTCATAATAAATTTTTAGTTTCAAATGGAAAACAATAATTAATCCGTTATGCCCTATTAATTCTATTGCGAGGTTAAAATCCAGACTTCGTTGTAGTAACGAATTATATACTTCAAGTGTTTGAAATCTTGTTGAGAACGTCATGACAACCTCAAGATAGTAGTTTAAAGTAGCACTTTAACATTAGGAATTGTAAGTAACACGTTATTATTCTCCAATATTTCAAGGTCTTCCAAGTTGTGTTATAATACACGGCCGGTAGTCTGTTATCGTTTGGTTAAGTATATGTCTCCTTTGACATGGTTTCGTATAGATAGGGTTCTCCGTGGCAAATCGTTCTTATGAGCCGCCTTGATAATTTTAACATTTTCATTCCATCCACCGAGAAGTTTGCAATGGGGTCGTTGATAGTAAAAACTAGTTCAAGAAGAAGACATCGTTTTAATCTGTGCTTTTTAAGCGCAAACTTTAAGGATTCGAATATCGCTTTTTTCTTCAGAGATGTTGATCTAAAGTAGCTTGTTCTGTTACATGAAAATGGACCGCTGATGTTAATACATTTTTATGGTTCCGCCTAGTTAAAATCTGCACCACAGTAAAGTACTTTTATCGGAGTGTGTAATATAATTTTATATATTGTGTTATTTAGTAAGTCTTTGCCATGTATTTGAAATTTCTTTAGTTATGACATTCATATCTTGTCAATCTCAAGGTTCGGACTTTTTGCAAATTAAAGCCTACATTTCTAGGTTGATTTTCTCCATTACAGGGTGATTATTTACGGCTTGTTATTCAGGGTGAGTGATTTATTCTGTTGCTGAATTCGTTAGAGAATTTATAAGAAAACCGGTTGTATTAAAACTTTCCATAACGCTTGATGTCAGTAAACTCGTTAACCGAATTAGAAATAAAAAAATGCCATCATTCCAGTCGAATGGGTCCTTTTCGTAAAGCAGAAATTGTAACTAAAATTTCAATTCTCTGGCCTCACATTTTTTATTGAAAGAAAGTAGCTTAAGTAAATTCCTATTTAAATTTGTAACAATTAGAGGTTTCTTTTGTTTGTTCTTCTCATTTGCGAGAGGCCGGTATCAAGAAATTATGTTAAACGGATTTTCTTGTGTAATAATTTACAACAAATTTGTCTTGTATAAAAGTGGAAGAACACTTAATATTCCTCTTTTATAAATTGAAATTTAGCTAATTTATTTTATGGAAACACCTGAACATGTAAATTTTATGCCAGATCTGGCAAATCATGATTGAGATAACGAATTTGTAAATGCGTGCACTATTTAGAAATCCTATTTGAGTATTTAAAGCTAAAATTTGTGATATAATTTTATAATGTTATTGAATACGCATTTTATAGAACTGTTATGATAAAAATATTTATTTCTCGAAAATGAATTGAACGCGTCATTATGTTAACATTTTCTACTGTCTTATAATTTAAGTTTCGCATATGTAGAATTATTTTTTATTGAAAAAAACATCTAATTAATTGAGATAAGTTCTAACCTACATTTTTGTCACACTTTCTTTATCCAAGAATTTTGTTAAAGAATAAGAATTAATAAACACGAAAGAGTTTTCCGTGTATACCTTTCGAAATTAATTAATACTTTTTAGATACAGTGGCGCTCAACTTAAAATTACATTTTCTTGAATTCATGTAAGTAAATTCAGCCCCGATCCATTCCTAACTCTCCCTTGGGTTAATAGCCAAGTTAGCCGGAAGCATACAATTTTTAGACTTTCCATCTTCTAAGTATAAACTATATATATATCTCTAACATGTAAAACTTCAGTTATTATAAAACAATAGCAAAATATGCATACTATGTCACTACCGAGTCTCAAATTTTATTTGCATGTGATTTTCGTTTGTAGAGTACCTCCGAACCATCCCTGATTAGGTTCCAACAATAATCTGCGCGTATAGTGGGGCTCCATTTCTCTTAGTATCGGATTTCACAATACATAATGTCTTTGTGGAACCATATGCCATGTTCGTCACTCACAGACTCGAGTTTTACGGGAAAAAGATCCAAACGCAAATGGAAAAAATAAATCTCCGAATACATTTTGCAACCCATACCGCTGTATGTAAAAATTAAAGATTCACAATTTATTCGTAATTTTTGCCACCGTATTGCCCAAGAAATTGGAACACCTTTTTAAATGATTCCCATGCAGCAACGTGAAACTTACTTAGTTTTGAATGGAATACAGTCCTTTATAATGTGCCCAATAAAAATTCTTTTTTTTATTTTTGCCTCACTTAATCTTGGGAACTTCTCTCTCAGATATTGAAATCCTTCACTATATTTAAAGCTTTGACAAAGTTGCTAGTTCTATAAGCAATTTTAATCCCCTACAAAGCCGTTAAGCTCATCATATGAAAGTAAATTTGGAGTATCTATATCAAATGGTTGGAAATCAGGATCCGTATTTTCTTCCATGGGTTCAAAAATATTGTCTTCAGCAGCATTTATATCATTGTCAAGTGTATATAAATCTGAATGTTTGAGGGCGGGTAAATTATGGTTGTGAAGAACTGACCAGAAGCTAATTGCAGGTTTGGCTACTGTACATATGTTACGATTTTCATAAAATTTCAAATAGATTCGTCAAGCAAAAATAGCAATTTGTGATATGGTTTTTAGGTTCTCCTCACACCATATGCACTGCAAAACACATTGAATTACGAGTACCGTTAGGTCATGCTCTTAAATTCACAACACACGTTGCTCAAATGATAGGCGGCGCCCTGGGTCTATGCTAATCTCATAGTTTGAATTCAAAATAAAACTTATAAGCTGTTTTTGTATCGGAACCTGCTCTGCTTTATACACCTTTTGAAATTATGTGTGCGTGGACAGTCAGGAATGAATAAATACAAATGGCTGCTCTGTCCAAATACAAGATATGTTTTAATTTGAAGGTGGATGAATCTAGTTGTCGAAATGATTTGAATATTGATGTGGAGCTTGTAAATTGTAAAAAACAGAACCTTTCCTGAAAAATGTACTATATAAAAAACCCCTGAAATTATTTCCTTTTGATTTCCTAGGCAACCGTTGATCCTGACAACTTTTCTTATACAACTTGATTTTTTAAATGGAATTTAATGTAATAATACAACGTGATGGTCATATGTGTTCGTTTCCTTAACATACTCCCATCCCAAACAAAGAAACACTACAGCACCGTTTGACCCAAATGTTGCAAAAAGTCATACGACCACAAACAATTAAATTATGAATATGAACTTGGAACTAAAACTAATTTGTTAGTAGGGCGAACAACTTCCCTGCCGCTAGATCTAACCGTAACTACACGCTACCCGCACAACACCATCCTTAGATGGGTGCACATCAACTATAATGCCTATTGGCCAATGTAAGGGCTTTGTATTTATTTCAGCTAGATAGACCAACTGACCTACAGAAGGATCTGGACAATGTGCTTGCCACTTCTGTCTTTGGCGAATTGTGTGTAAATATTGTGTTTGAAATCTTTTCCAAACGATTTGGCTGACCCTGTTAATTGGGTGCCATCTACATTTTAAAGACATCCTTGCATCCACTTGTACTTCAAGAACCGAATGTAATGGTCCTTGTATTAGAAAATGGGCTGTCGTAAGGATGTCTAAGTCATCTGGTTGCTCCGAAACCTCTAACAAAGGTCTCAAATTCAGAATGGCTTCGATACGACAAAATATTGTGGCATACTCTTCAAAAGTCAAATTTCTGCCTTGAAGCTGTTTGCAAAGGAGATTTTTTATAAGTCTGACATTGATCTCCCACGATCCTCTAAAATTGCTTACAAATGGAGGATTGAAAATCCATTCAATATTCAGTGAAGCGGTTGAAGTTAGAATTTCATTTTGGTGTTGCTTAAGGAATCGGGACGCCTTCTTAAACTTACCTATAAAAATACTCCCGCAATCTAAATAAACACGACCCGGAAGACCCCTGCGGGATACGAATCGGTTAAAAGCAGTTGTGAGATCTGAAACAAATTCTAAATGCACCGCCCACACTGTTTGATAAACAAAAGTACACAAATAACTCTTAGTGATAGGTGCATTTCTCAAATTTGATGATTTTTTACATGAGAACCTACCAGCGAAATCCATTCCACAATGACTAAGAGGTCTTGCTGGACCCTGGAAGGTTAGGCATATGAGGCTGATGAAGAATTTTTGAAAACCGTACGCACTTTACACATTTCCTAACTACCTTACGTATTAGAGAATGCCCTACTATAATGTTAATATTTTGCATGATAATAAAAAATGAGCAAAGTTGCCAGATGGCAACCTTTTGATATAATTAATGGATGCTTTTCTGAATAAGTGAGCACTCCATTGCTCAACCTTTCCCCAAGCCTGAGAACAGCATTGGTTGAATCTAAAAATGGTTCCAAAGCCTTCAATGATTTAGAACATGTTTTTCCTGCTGCTAAAGACTTTATATCCATAGCAGAGTGATGATGCCGGCTTAATTTGATTAGTACAGGTTCTGCTTGCACTAATTCTGCATCTGACAATGGCCCCTTTCTGCTGCATGTGGTATTATTAGGCTTTGAATTAAAAATAAAACGAAGCACAAACACAAAAACTCTTTGAAACCTCTGATAACTACTAAAACCTTGTGAACATATATACAAATAATTTGATTCTTTGGTTGAAACCTGAAGAATCTGCTTTGAACACCTTACTTCATCCTGAACATAATATACATACGGCGTCAACTGATTGCTGTCGAACTCCCATTTTGGTGGATGAGACTGAATACATGATAGACCTTGCTACCATAAAACATTTTTATTTAAATTACTTGCTATGAACTATGTCACATGGATTGTATTTAGTATTGATGTGAAACCGTTTAAATTTATTGGGAAGCGCTTGGATTTGTTGAACTCTGTGGCTCACGTAAATTTTCAACTTTGCTGAATCTGGTCTCATCCATACCAGTACCACTTGAGAATCTGAAATATAAGAAAAACGTCCTTAAACGTTATTTAGATACTGTCAGATATTACTGAATTTGCAAGATTTGATGCCAACAATGCTGCATTTAACTCTAATCTAGGAATAGTTAACTCGTATACTGAAACCACTCTTGTCTTGGCCCTAATCAAATGAGTTGACGTTGCTCCACTGCTGTGAGTACAATGGCTGTATGCATTAGCCGCAAAACTGGCTGCATACGCATCGCAGAAAATTATAAGACGCAGACAGCTTCCTGTTGTCGGAATGTGAAGTTCAATTTTCAACTTTTCTACCTCGGGTAGAGATGAGACAAACTCAAGCCAGGTATTCCTATGACCTTCCGGGAGAAGCTCGTTCCATTGCAGGTTAGCCTTCCCCGATTTTTGCATGAAATGTTTGGCAAAAAATATAACTGCAGCAATAAAACCTAGGGAATCAAATAATCTTGCTATGTAACTGAGTACATTACGTTTAGTAATTTTATCATAAAAGGGAATAACTTTGTATACAAAACTATCGGACAGAGAGTGTACTGTACCAATTAGTAAAATTTACAACGACAAATGTATACACAAAAGTAGGCAGTTTTGGCGTATATTGGTGAAAGAAGTATGAATTTCTTTGTTATTTTTCGGGGGTGTTAATAATTAAATGGTTCGTAAACATGACTGGATCCACTAAACAAGGTTCAGATATACACAGATGAGTTCCGGAAAAGCCCTGAAACAACTTTAAATAAATGGTGATGGAGCAAATTTTTAAAACGTTGAGAATCAGAAGCCGTAAATATAACCCAGTTGGAATGGTGTGATTAACAAAAGGGACGATGTACATTGAAGCTACGAGTGCAAGTAACCTTCAGGTAAATTATACTATTTTGTTTGAACTTTTAGATTTTTGTGTGAGACAAACTCAAGCCAGGTATTCCTATGACCTTCCGGGAGAAGCTCGTTCCATTGCAGGTTAGCCTTCCCCGATTTTTGCATGAAATGTTTGGCAAAAATATAACTGCAGCAATAAAACCTAGGGAATCAAATAATCTTGCTATGTAACTGAGTACATTACGTTTAGTAATTTTATCATAAAAGGGAATAACTTTGTATACAAAACTATCGGACAGAGAGTTCCAACGTAAACCTAAAATTTTAATTATTCTTGTATCTTCATTGAATGAAATTGGTTTTTCTAAATGACTATCAGGCAAGTCCTCTAAAACCTCACGGCGATTTGAGCTCCACTTCTGAAGTGTAAAATGTGCCCTTGCTAAAAGACTAATGAGCTCATGCTTGAGCGCCAATGCTTCGACAATAGTATCGACACAACAGGCCATATCATCAACGAAGCATCATCAAGACAGCATTTAAAACGGCTTGTGAAACTAATGGAAAATCTTGTCCTTCGTCCTTCGTCCTTCACCAATTGATGAAGGACTTTCATAGCTAAATAAGGACTTGAAGTAACCCCATATGTTACTGTTTGTAGGCAGTAAGATAGAATGGGATCTGAAGGATGCTTCCTTCATAAAATTTTCTGAAATTTGTGTTGCTCAGGATGTATTAGTATACCCCTAAACATTTCATATTTTGAGATGTCGCGATGAAGCGAAACACATACGCAGAGTTGACTATTTAAATTATTTCCTATGTTATCTTTAAAACTTGCATTGAAAACGACTCGAATTGACTTAATTGCGTCACCATCTTGTGTGGTACTAAAAATGGGAGATTTAAATACTCCATGATGCGGTATAAAATATTTTGTATCTGTAGAATGCAGGACCATATGTCCCAAATTTAAATAAGCTTCCAGAAAGTCATGGTACTGAACTTTGAGGTCAGGTTTTCTCAGCAGTCTATTTTTCTGTGCAACAAATAGACGGCGAACTATTTATTCATTATATCCCAAAACAAAGTGTTTATTTCTAATTGGATAACTTACTACATAATGCCCATCATCTTGTCTGTAAACAGTCGAATCAAAATGATGGTTTACTAATTGAGCCTCTAACGACTCTACCGGCAAATATGCTTTGAAATGTTTCAAACTAAATCTTCAGTTTCCCAAAATCTTTGCATTCAATCATTTAAATTTTCATTGGACGTGACAAAAACTTCTGTTCTGTTGATCAGAGGTGTTATTTGACGCTGCGGGTATTTTACCTATTAAAACCCATCCCCACTTTGTAAGAATACGAGAGGATTTTCCCGGCAAAAAATTGCTGATAACAAGGCGCAATAGACCTCTGCTCCCAAAAAAAAATAGGACCTGCTTTATGAAAATCAGGATCCGCTAAGCGTAGATGCTTGACTTTGTCGTATACCTTATGTGCTAAATCAACTGAAGGCAAATGATCTGCATTGTAACTCTTATCCCTGCCATAACGGTCACTGAATAACTGGTAGTCTGTTGTGGATTTCTACCATAAAGGCACATTTGAATTCAAGCTTTTGTTATTTTTGTCCAACCTTTTAGCTTTATTGTTTTTATTTTCAACCAAACTCCCTTCCACCCAACAGTACATAAGTTGTTTGCGGAAAATAGGTGATATAGTCGAAATTAGGAAAGAATGAATGCACCTCATTAGTTTCTGATTCAATTCAAGATAAACTTCCGCATATACAATGGGCGTATCTAACATGTAAGAGAAAGAAAGAATACAAGTAGCACGTGTTTCGAGCAAAGCAGCTTAGTAACGACTTACGCTGTGGAGTTTATGATACGTCAATAATGGGAACAGTAAACTGTCGCATGTCCTAACTATATTACACTTACATTAATGAAGTCTTTAAGTTGATTTGTGCGGTTTTTTAACACGTCATTTTTAATACAACAACCATAACTTATAATTGCGCCTTTATATATGTGTTTGCTTTTATATTTTGTTGTTTTCATTATATTATTTTTGATTTCCAATTGGAATATTTCTTGAAATCTTTATTAAACATTCAATTGATTGATCTTGATGCATACGAATACGGTTGATGACGTGCATTCATTCTTTCCTGATTTCGACTACCGTGTAAAAAGAGTTTGAGTTTATGAATCAGTGTAGCATGCATGTTAGTTTTAGCATCTCTCAAAACAACGATAAAAAGATATTTGGTGGTTTGTCAAAGACTAATTTGACTGGTGTAACGAGTGGCAAGAGGGGCTGCATAAAAGTTTCATCCTTGAATAGATTTGTACTATAGTTTATTATATATATAAACTCCACTTATAGTCAATGGACTAGTTTAGTATAATAGTGTTTTTTCGATAAAATGTTACTGTACAATTGGGATATTTTAGTCCAAAAAAATTAAAACCAAATAATATTTTGCATATATTTAATTATAAATCGACGTTTCGGCAAGGGTTGTTGTCTTTATCAAGATTTTAATTGTTAATGCATAAATATAAAAATTATAAACACAACCCTACACATATTGGAGTACCCAAAAAGGGATTATTTAAATTTAATTAATAAAATTACATGTTTATAGAGTAAACGACCAACTACGTATTTGTATTTTAATCAGTTGTGACTAACAACAACCCTGATGTTTTGGGTTGTGTTTATAATTTATATATATATATATATATATATATATATATATATATATAAAGACAAGTTATTTGCAGTCCGCAATAAGAAATAGTATATGAGGCTTAAGAAGCCGAAACCGTTGGTCAGTGGATGTTTCCTCCCCTATGAAGTAATAAAGCTAATGTTTTGTTAATGGCTATATAACTACCAGCCCGATTTGTATTTGTCAATGGCTCTTATTATTTTCATAAGAGTTTGTTTACAGATACATCTTACTTTTATACAATTTTCTTATTGCGGACTGCAAATAACTTGTCTTTGTTTATATATATATATATATATATATATATATATATATATAAACATAGTTGATTACACAAGGTAAGTGAATTAGATGAAATAATAACTTAGACTTTTATGCAAAGCCCAAATGATCATTTCAAATCGAGCTAGTAATTGAAAGATGGAAAATATAAGGTCTTGGACAGGATTTGAATCTGTATCCTGGTTTTGCCGGAACCATGCGTTTACCAATTACGCCACCGAGACCGATGACTATAATTAAGAAATTTACAAATCTAAATCGTGTACAGAACTATATATATAAACCTAACTTTCAATTACGTTTGGCATTTTTGTCAATCATATCTGACATTGTCAAGTTTTTGACTTATGTCAGTTATAGACATATATATATATATATATATATATATATATATATATATATATATTACTCATATTTAGACCAGGGTAGAAAATTAATTAATTATAGCAAATAATTTTAAGCACCGTGTATAGGGAATTTTATTAAAAAATACGCTTTATTAAAAAACCATGGATAATAAATTCGGTCGTTTCAGTAAAAATAAGAGATTTAAATCATGTACAAGACGCTTTATATCAAAAGAAACAGTATTAACAAGCTCTACGTGTAATGTAATTATTCCGAGGAAAGAAACAAATGGAAATTACGTGCAAAATGTATATTAATTAACCCTATTTTAAGTAACCGGTATTAAACAAAGTGTACACATAATAATTAACATTTAATTTGTATTCGCTAAAAATGAAAGGATAGAAGTCAATTTTAGTTGGAGTTAATTAAACCATTATTAATAATAAGCATAAAAGTCTGTGAAAATCCAACATTATAATACCAGAAAATAAAGCTCTGAGAATTAATATTATGTTTGAACACCTGCGTAGTTTAAATGTCATGTACGGCGAAAATTTTGTAGATAACAAATGGTTTCAAAGAATCTTGGAGAAACCGTAACTTAATAGTTACGAGAAATGCTAAAGGTGGGATATTTCACACTCCACATGGACTAAAATAATCGATAATAACGAATATCAATTTGCATCAATAAGAACAGGTTAGAGAAGGAAAGATAATGTGCGTAAGACAAAGACACTAATAATTAAAGGCGTGATATGAGCAACGTCACGAGGGTCACGATTGGTTGAAAATAAGATGCACATATGAGAGGTAGAAACAACAATTTCTGTATAAAATTTAATTAGTTATTCTCGGACATGTTTGCGTGCCGTGTGAGAATTTCTGAGATTTAACTGGGACGAGTGCAAAATTCGCAAAAACCGACGCGCGGGCTACGGACTGGGAACAGAGCATGCGAATTTCTAGAAACTGGCCGTTTTGGAGACTCGACCGACAGACGGGCTAACTTCTATATATACCCAGGTGAATATGAACAAGCTCTCTTACATCCGCGACTTGATTCAAGATGTTAAACAATGCATTTTAGTTTGATAAAATAATTTAAAGTTTGCTCGTATATTTTGGTGATTCAAAATAGTTTGTTCTTTACGTGCTAACATGAATATACTTTAGTGCACTTAGATACAAGGTAATAAAATTTAGTATCACTGTACCAATTAGTAAAATTTACAACGACAAATGTATACACAAAAGTAGGCAGTTTTGGCGTATATTGGTGAAAGAAGTATGAATTTCTTTGTTATTTTTCGGGGGTGTTAATAATTAAATGGTTCGTAAACATGACTGGATCCACTAAACAAGGTTCAGATATACACAGATGAGTTCCGGAAAAGCCCTGAAACAACTTTAAATAAATGGTGATGGAGCAAATTTTAAAACGTTGAGAATCAGAAGCCGTAAATATAACCCAGTTGGAATGGTGTGATTAACAAAAGGGACGATGTACATTGAAGCTACGAGTGCAAGTAACCTTCAGGTAAATTATACTATTTTGTTTGAACTTTGAGATTTTGTGTGTGTTGAATAACTTTATAATTGATTTACTCAAAATGGACAGTAGTGAAATGGTACTAACAATAATATTTTAATTTTAAGGTGAAATTTGCTTGTTTAAGTAGAAAGGGTATTTAGTATTGATGTTCTGGATTATGATGAAAATTTAGGGTATGTCTTTGAGCTCAATTAGACGAACCTGGTTAATTAACGTAAAGGGGTGGTAGATGCTCCCTTTTTACTCTGCATATATTGTTATAGTAATTAGTAGGCATCCTACAAGGATTTTAATTCTGGATGCACATTAAAATGATAATAAAATTAATCTTGAAATTCTTTTTAAAACTGAATTTTATGCTGAAATAAAATTTGAAATTTTAATGTATTCTGAATATTGATGTAAATAGAGTTAATGTTGATGTTTGTGGTAGGAATGTGTTTGTTTTTTTTTTATGAATGAGGAGGTTTATAAAATTAGGTGAGCAGCCGAGGCGAAAAGAGGATCACAGCAGTTTATGACGCCCAATCTGTGGGACTCGAATGTTTTTTTTAAGGGCCAGTTCCCGCATTCACAGGAGTATATCACAGCAATATATATTATATATATTGATTTGATAACGCCGTACTCCGTGTCAATGGACGTTTTCTTACTTAACTCCACCTCTGTGTTTTCCAATTAAATTTCACTCTCACTAATATTATTATTCTGCCACGGCTAGCTTTTATTATTCCACACAGAGTGCACAACGTTACGATGATCAATTTTTTCTTCTTCTCCAACCCTTTATGATTACCTCTGGTTTGAATTAAAAAACGACGTTAATTAATTCCATATAATGAAAAGAAATATTATGTACAAGTTTTAAAATTATTAAAATACACCCTTCAATCAATCAATAGTATGTCTAATTTATCCCAAAATTAATATGCTTTGCAATCAATCCAACGTGATCAAAATCTACTCTTTTTATCAAAGAAACGTGGAACGTTCTAAACCCCTTTATAATATTACGTACTTTTAACGTATGCAAAGTTTGTTGTTAACTCTGTTACAAAAGTTTATATAATTGAATAAATTCAGTAATGAAATTTAAAATAGAAAAAAATATCTTAAAACTAATAGGATCTGACCTGTTCTGTTCTGCTTAATTGAACCCCTTGGTTTCCATAAATTCCTTCTTTATTTTCTCGCAACTCAAAATTATATCAAAATCGTCGACGCCTCAATTAGAATCTTCCATGCATTTAAATTATGATACCATCCATTATCAACCAACATCAATTCAGAATTATTATCATCCAATTAGAATTAGAATTATTATCATCCAGTTAGGATTAGAATTATACACCCATTTAGAATTATTATCAACTCACTTGAATTTATTATCCATCCATTTGAAATTTTATTATCAACTCAATTGAATCAGAATTATGCACCCTTTTGGAACTATTATCTCTATCCACTCGAATTTATTATATCCATCCACTTTGGATCAGGATTATACACCCTTTTGGAATTATATCTATCCACCCATTTGGAATTGTATTATCATCTTACTTGAATCTATTATATCTTACTTGAAGCCCTATTATTATATTATTAGTTCAAATAAATCACCCCAAATTCTACTCACGTTAATCGGCAAAATAAACTTTCATATTTGTAGCACTTACTTGTCACTATTTAATTTCACTATTAAAATATTATTACGCGTGACTTTTAGGTTCAGAGTATCGCAGATTGACCTTCTTGAGTTAAAACTGAACTCCGTTATTATTGTCGCTCTTAATATAGGTTTGACCTACTTGGATGTGGGTTGGGTTTCCACAAAGTCCGTCGCTTATCTTAACCAATGAGGTCTTCGTATATCCTGCACTTGAAGTGGTTTTCTGATGTAATATACTTGGTTTTCCGGGTAATGGTTGTTTGCGTATAGATCCCTCGTTATCAGATCATACTATGTTTTGAGTAAATAATCGCGTTTTCCATATTATACAAAAATACATGATGTAATTTGAATTTTACTTTCGTCTATTTTTATTTATTTACGCATCTTTGAACTGCATTTTCTTATCAAAAATGTTGATTGTTTCTACGCACTTACACAATGCTTTGTTAAATTTTATCTCTTATCTTCGTATTATATTATAACTAATTAGAACCCTTTTCAATGCGTGTTTAATTACATTTATTATCATTCCTCTAAATACGCGTGCTTCTACTGAAAAATATCGTTATTTGCATTACTTAAAATTATTAAAGATGTATGTACCGGGTGTTAAATACTTGTCATTTACCTAATGTATGAATTACCTATTTATATGCTAAATATGCGTCCTATTGTTAAAAGATGTGTTTATTTGCGTCGCTTAAAACTAATTATGCTCTATATACAGCATGTTAAATGCTTACTATTTACATAATATAAGAATTATTAAATTCTCTACTAAATAAATGCAGTTTTCTGCTTGCTATCGTAATTTATGTTTCCTGCACGACCTTTGCTATATAATACACCCTTAAACAACCCCCTTATCACAGAAATATATATAATTTGTTCTACATATAAGTTTCGAAAAACGGAAACTGTTCCTGAGGGAACCAACGTCCGAATTTCTTTTGTATCTACAGAATTCAAAATTATGTAGTATTCCGTTTAATATGGGCCTATAGTTTTTGTTTTTTTTTGGTCCATGCTCTTGGCTTTACCTTTTTATACTTTTAACCAAGTCTTTTCCATCTCATAGAGCACGGGTAGTTTGCCAAAAATAGGTGTCACTCAGGTTAGCATTGCCAAGTTACTTTTAGGAAAATCGTTTTCCAAAGGTGCGGTAGAAATAGGCCTAGGTAGCATGGCATTCTTTAATTCGACTGTTGTAACGAGGAGTAACAGGTGGAGGTGAAATATAAGCTTTATCCTTTTAAAGGTTGGTTGGTAGCTTAATTTATTTTTAAAATTAATTTTTTTTTTGTCTTTCTCTTTTTATTTTTTTTCCCTAGCAAAGAACTTAACTTACCCTAACTAATCACAGAATTAATTTTTTAATATTATTCTGTACAGGCTTCACTGTCCATTTCAATTTAGATCCCATTTCTAACAGCCATTTTGCTTGTAAAAAAAAATCTGAAACGTGAATTATTTCCAAGTAGATTGGCAAAAAACACCTGGTGTTAAATTATTCGTCAAAACAAGATACTTGTTTGTGAAACACGCGTTGCTTCAGTTTCTTATCGTCTTCTTTTGTTTGTTAAAAATGATCCAAGTGAGTTAACCTGTTGTGATTAATACTCGTATTATTTAGCTTTGAGCCTTCTAGATCAACTAGTTTAATATCAGTTATGAGTTGGTCACCAGTTTTTCTTTAACCAAATTAACGAAACAATGCATATCAGTGACTTGTTTGGGCCCACAACGTAAATCGTGCGTTATTAGTTTGTTCAAACCTCGCGGTGTGTTTGGTGGTTTTTGTAGTGTCTTTATTTTCTTTATAACGTGAATCGCAAGCATATAGGAAAGGTCGTACGGTCAACTTATAACGACGTCGCCGTGGATCAATGTCCTGGGTTCAAATCCTGACATGGCCGATTGCTTGAAAAATGGCAGGTGAGCATTTTTCACAAAAATTACGCCCTCGTTCGGATGAGAGATTAAATGGAGGCCCCGTGTGTGAGTGTTGCTACGCACGTTAAATATCACTACCTTGCCTGGAACAGCAAGGGTTCGGCAAAATTCTAAATTTCCAGGCAACAAAAAACTCGCCTCCTGGCCAATGTAGTACCTTTGGGTGCAGCATTGGAAATGTAAATGAACGGTCAACTTATAACCGAAAAATGTTGGACGAGCATTTTTCACAAAAATACATCCTCGTTCGGATGAGAGGTAAAATAGAGGTCCCGTGTGCGAGTGTTGTCACGCACTTTAAAGATCCTTACCTTGCTTGGAACAGCAAGGGTTTGGCAAAATTTCAAATTTTCCAGGTAAAAAAAATCGCTTCCTGGTCAATGTAGTACCTTCAAATGGATCATTGGAAAATCACATGTAAGGTCAACTTATAACAGGCGGCTCCGTGGCGTAGTTGGTATGTGTGTGACTACTACGCCCAAGGTCCCGGTTTCAAATCCCGACACGGTCCGCTTGAAAAATGTTAGGCAAGCATTTTTCATAAAAATACGCCCTCGTTGGGATGAGAGGTAGAATGGAGGCCCCGTGTGTGAGTGTTGTCACGCACGTTGAAGATCCCTACCTTGTTTGGAACAGCTAGGGTTCGGCAAAATTCCAAATTTTTTAGATAAAAAAACTCGCTTTCTGGCCACCTTCGGGCGTAGCATTGAAAAATCAAATGTAAGGTCAACTTATAACGAAAATCCTTTTCGTCTTTTCTTGTTAATTACTTCGTATGGACTTGAAATTTGGCACTTCACAGCACAATAGTACTGAGAGAAAAGTGATTATGTGGTTCAGTCCAGGTATTGTATTCGTTAGAAAACTTATGCTTCACATGGGATATTGGGATATTATGTCGGTGAGTGCTCATTTATTCTCGTGATATTGCCAATTTGTTTTGCATATAAGGTAAGGTACTTTATACATTTTCGGATAACACTCAACTCAGTAATCAAAAAATGACCGAGTGATGCTACAAATTATCGCTGATTTTATGCACAATTTATACACCAAAGTCCACTACAGTTTTATTATCTTCAAAATTCGTTTATTAAGTACTTATGAAATCATTCTTAAAATTTATTATAATTGAAATTAATAGTCATTTCAATTATATAATAACAATATACAATTGACGTTAAAGTACTTATTAGGGATAGGTAATCTTATTATTATAATAACTTATTTTATTATAGTTCAATGTAGCAGGGCGGTTCTCCACTAATTGGAAAATCGATGTCCCAGGCAAATTTTATATATTTGGAGTTATTATTATCGAGTTCTGAATATCAATAATGATAATACATTACGTATTCTTGATTTGCCATAGCTCATATAACTACATACTTTTTTAATATTCGATTAAACGCCTTTTAAACATCCTAAAACACAGTTCCCTGTAGTGTCCCATTCTCAGAACGACAAGTTTTATGACAAATATTTATTTTCAGTATTAAAGTTACTAAATTAAAATATTCATAAGTAAAACTAGAATACAATAAACGTGTTTATAAATCACAACCATAATTTTAAGTTGATTTTTGACATAAAAAATTAATGCCCAAATGTTGTTGTCCTCAAAATTTTAGAACAGTCCTCTGGTTTAATTTAAAAATAGCTCCAAACTCGATACACCCATAGGTGGCGCCGTTGATATTGTTAAACAGAACACAAACGGAGTGAAGTTTGCTCAGATGCAGCGCTAACCTGACTAAAGCCATTTTGTTCAGTGTCAACCACGCATTTGTTGCTGAACCACGTGCATGGACGGCTTGATTTAACAGTCCACTGGCAAGTAGATTTTATATTGTTTTATGTTAATAAATTACCATAACTTCATAATTCATGTACTTAGGAAAGTATCAGCATGTGTGACTCTTAATTCTATAGAATACTTCAAACAATTTTATGCCAGGGAAATTATTTTGTAAAAATAACAGTCCCTTGGGCACAGGCCCCTGTCATTTTATGGCACGGAGGACTGTTTTATCCTTCAAAGGCTCGTTTTATTTTCTAGCACTGTTCCTTAACAATTATTTTCTGGCTTCTGGGACTGACAATATGTTTCATCTGAAGGTAATGCTCTATAATGCCGCCTAAAAAGAAGACTAAAACAAAAGAAGATATATTAGAACAGAAACGAATTGCTGAACGATTGAGGTATGAACGACTTAAAAATGATTCCGAAAAAAGAGAGGCAATGAAAGAAAAAGAGCGCCGGAAATACCAAATCAAGAAAGAAAAGGGCAAAAGAAAATTAGTAAAGAAAACTTGGAGGAAATCATTGTATTGCCTATCGTGCAAAGAAAAAGGCTTTGAAAGAGGTTACGAATAATTTTATTCGAGAAAATGCGCCAGATTCAGAGTGTTCTGTCTGTCTCTTCAGCGCATCCAAGATCTCCAATGAATGCATTAATCAGTGCAAGAAAGAGACGTGCTAAAAAGATGTGCGAAAGAATTATTAGAGAGAAAGACTGTAAGATTGATCAATACAAAAAGAAACTCGAAGAGTATAGAAAAAGGTTACAGCGGTTAGAAAAAGCTACTAATATAAAGAGTATTGTCGATACACCAAACACAAAGCTGCAAAAATTGTGTGATACTCGAGAGACTCGAAAAGACGTCGTTAAATAGACCCTATTTGGAGAAGTGATGAATGAACAATTGAAAGCGAAGTATGCCAAGTTACAAACTTTTAAGGAAAAACAAATTTTTGCGAAAGTTGTATCTGGTAAATTAGTAGATAAATACAAGCTGTGGAGAGACGAAAAAAGTACTAAAACTTACACGAGAATGCAGAAGTCTGCATGTCAGTCAACTTTAATACCTACTACACAGACGCGCCGAGATAGAATTTCAAATAAACGGGTCGGTATTGTACGAAAGTTTTATAAAAACGATGACAACGGCAGAATAGGTGTAGGAAGACGTGAATGTGTAACCAGAAAAAAAGTGAAAAAACAAAAATATACCTGTTAGATTCAATCGCCAACTTACACAAGAAATTTAAAACTGAAAACTTCAAAATCAATTACCAGGCATTCTGTGGTTTGCGTCCTTTCTAGGTGGTTATGCCAAAAGTAAATCAACGAGATACCTGCCTCTGCATAAAACATGCTAATACCAATTTGAAACTGCATTGCACAGTCAAAAAATTTTGCCTTACAATGGTCACAATAAGCTACTAGAAAACATATGTTGCAATCGCTATGATGAGCAGTATTTGACAAGGAAGTGTCAACGCTGCGCCGGCAAAATCTGCATTATTAAGAGTTGTATGATAGTAGGGCAATAATATTCGGAAAACGGGTAGCTGGGAAGAGAGATTTCAACGATTCTAAGTCTAAAAAAGTACGCACTGTAACAAAATATCTTAAAAAGACTCTCATTGTTAGTCCGCGACAAGTGATAGAAGATCTGACAAAGGACTTGAATGCTTATCTTCTTCACGAGCGAAATATAAATCATTAATACAAGGCTATCAAAAACTTAAAAGAAAATCTCAGTGACGAAGAAGTTATAGTTCACACGAACTTTTCTGAAAACTACTCTACCAAATACGGTCAATACGGATGATAAAGACTTCAGCTAAGTTTTCATACAGTCATTGTTTATATGAAAGGATATGTAAATTATTATTGCACTGTTTCCCAAAACACCGCACACTCACCAGCCGCTATATCGGTTCACTTGCAGCCAATTTTTAAGTGTTTACCGCCTCTCATTACCTGCATTCATTTCATTAGCGACGGACCTGTAACACAGTATTGAAATAAAACAATGTTTTACATTTTGGTTTTATGGCTTCATCTAGATGTTCCAAGTGTCAAAAAATTTTCCTGGAACTATTCAGAGAGTGGTCGCGGCAAAGCTTTTCCCGATGGGGTTGGGGCTACATGCAAGAGGACTGCAGATTCGGTCGCTGCTGCGGGAGCTGACATTAATAGTTTAGAATCTTTTGTAAACGCGATACAACAAGGTTGTCCTGGAATCATTATCATTACGATTGATGACAACACCATTGATAAAATGGTAGACGACATTCAGAGAGACACAGTTAATTTGAAGAGTTTCATCGGTACACTAAGAGTACATTAAGTAAAAGGCAAGGTATCAGGATGCCCTTTAGGATTATTACGTGGCCCAATCAATCTTATAATGAAAAGTTTGCGTTGCTCTTGTGATGATGAATGTGATCATTTCAATTTAGGAATAATGAAGTTCAGAGAACGGGCAAAATTTAATGTCGATGATATTTACACGGATTCTGAATGTGAAGACGAATCCAGACTCGACCCTAACTCACCGGATAACATTTCACATGATATTCTGTATAAAACAAATCCAAGGACGAGCCTGAGAATGTTGTGAGGTCTACTTCGCTTTCAATTAACCACTATAACATTGGTGACTACGTTTTAGTTAAGTTTCCCGTCACAAATATGGAATATAGATATGCCGCTGTTATAAATGAAACAGACAATGAAGAAGGCGAACTAACTGTAACTTTTATGAAAAATTGTGGTGATAAGGGTCACAGGTTCAAAGCTGATGAAACTGATGTCTCTGATGTAACTTTTGACCAAATATTGGAAAAGTTACCAAGCCCAGACCTAGCCTTAAAAGGGAAAAGAATATTTTATTTTTTAAGTTATCTATACCTATTTTTGAAAAATAAGCTAAGTTAAATAATTTCCAAAAAGCAAGGGTAAGACTGATTTTTGTAAGCTAGAATACCGATGCTAATATTATAATTAGTTACCATCAGTTCAATGATGAACTTTTTATTTTTACACTAAAAAGTTCATTTTAATAAGATTAAGTGGAAATGTGCTATGGAATTAAGAAACTCACTCAAATATAATATATCTAATTAATAATTCAGCATTTGTTATGAGATTATTCATTTAGAAAATCATGTACGTAGTAAGTTGGGTTAAAGTTTGAACAAATAAATTGGGTCCATTCAATAAAAAGATGTTTTTCTTTTATATAAACAGTTCCCTGGAAGATACAACAGTCCCCTGTCATAGATTTTTGCAAAATCGTCTATAACTTTCAAAATAAAAAAAATATGTCAGCTTTTTGAAGATATTTGTAAATTTATTACTGCCTTTCGTGGTACCTACATTGTTTTTTATTTTCAAGAAGAAATATACATAGGACAGTATTGTATGGGCGAGTTACCAATTAATAGAGAAAGACCCAGAAATATTATTTATATTAATAAGAGTGTAAAACTTCACATGTGGATCTAGTTTTAACCGTAATTATGAAAGTGACATGTTTTATCGTTTCCAGCGATCGGATTTTTAAGTTTTTTACTTATTGCAATTATTATGGGCATAAAAATTTGAAAGTTTGTATAATTCAGTAGCAGATTAATCATTTAACACGTTTTTAATCTTATTCTGCTCACTTTTACTTTTTATGCTTCTTTCTCGCATTTACACTTTTTTGGGCTTTTTTTATATACCTAAAATTAATTTAAAGTAATAGAATTTTTAATTTTCATCCGCATACAAAAGTGACGAGATTTCTTAAGCTTCTAATTCTTTTAATATTGCCACACAATGGTGCAAGAATTTTGCCACTGTGCTCCTAAACTGGTTTCTTCCAATTTTACCAATTTGTATGTAAAACTCCTAGCCGCTACATTAGTCCAACAAAAAGATTTAATTTACAGGTATTATAAAAAATTCAGAACGATAATTTGTGATGCTTGTTATTAAATTTAGGCTTTTTCTTTAAATATGTTTATTTGTCTATTTATTATTTATTACAAAATGCCAAAACCTAAGCCTAGTGTGAATGACCGGATTAAAGATTATTCCAAATTGAAAATACAAAACGGTCATCTTTTTTGGCGTTTTAATAAACAATTTTGATTATAACTAGTTCCAGTTTTACAAAAAAGTATGATTATGCTCTTCGTATTGAAACTTTTATATAAACATCGCGCATATACAATCTCGGAGTTTTTTAATCATTCTCTGGTCATCAAAAACAAAAAGATTTTAATTATGATTTATACAATTCAACAATTAAATCAAACAGCGCAATGAATTAGCTTCAAAATAGTACTATCAAACATGTTTTAGAAAAGTGACCTTACACTAATTGAAGCACTTTAACCCTAGGATGCATGTCTGTCGGAAACTACATAACGTGGGTCAAAAAGGCCCACTAGATGTCTATTGAAATGTATGTGCTTTAACTAAATATTACGGCTTTAAGTTGTTTTAATAAGTTTTTTATTTACAAATAGTACATCATAATTAATTATTTAAACATTCTGTACATGTATATACTGAGTGGTTCTTGCAAATAATATTACTGCATTTATTGCACATACGCGATCGCATTTTCTACCTTTTTGTAGGACATAAGAAACATCGTTTCCTTGTTGTTGGTTTCTTGGGTGCTGTTTCTAATTTTTCCTCAACTTGAATAAAATTTCTAATAGCATCTGACAGGTTTCTGCAATTTGAGGGTCTTCAATCGTTTTTCGATATTGGGTAGAATAAGCTGCGTCGCCAACTACTTCAGATATAATCTTCTTCGGTCCAAATGCGGTTTTGTAGTCTTTATTATCGTTAATGAACAATGTATAGGCATTATGAGCTCCCAAATCTATTATGTTGCTCCATATGACACAAGGTCATCTCTTTCTCTGTCGCTTGCAAGTGTAATTTGATATTTTTTGATCCATCACATTCACGCCGCCTTTTGTTTCATTATAACATTTTTTCTGGTTTTTCCTTCGTCGAATATCCATTTCATTGTAAAGCGCACTGTACTTAGCAGAATGACTGATTTATTTCTTTTTGGGACATAACTCACAAGAATTATGTTTTGAGTAAAACCAAAAATAGATGATCTTTCTATTTCTATTGGGTAACATCTCTGCAGGTAAATCTCTTTTGTTTCTTCTTATAATGCCCACAGCGGTTATTCCAATAGATAAAAGTTTTTCGAATAATTCGATGCTGGTAAAAAATTATCTAACGTTAAATTCATTGATGTATTTTGAAACACACAAGAGGCTGTACAAGGTGTAAAACCGCATCCTCCTCTAAATCCTACTAATTGTTCATCAATTGTGACAACTTATTTTGGCACCATTACAGTCTTACATTGCTCCAGGATGTAATAATTTTCGTGTGAGTTTACCAAACGAAGGCAATTTGACAAGAATTTATTTTTAATGTCATCACTCCCAATAGACTCACAAACTTCACGATATTCACGGTTTAGTCTGGAAATTACTTCAAGGACGAGCAATGAGATTGGGCGTGGGTGAAAAGTAAACTCAACTATAAAGGTGAATGGAAAAGGGAGAAAAGCATTGAGCGCCACCGCATCTATATGGACAATAAAATACAAAAGAAACCTATGAGAAGATGCAGAAACCCACAGGCTATAATGACTATCAAAAACATACAAGTTATACAAAAAAAAACACATCTGGAAATCTCTCAAATGTGTCTGAGAGTCGGAGCGTGGATTGTCAGAAGTATGAGACAAGTAGGTAAGCTAGATAACCTGAAACTCGAAATGGGTAGGTTAGCACTAGACATACTAGGAATAGGAGAAGTCCGCTGGTCAGAATCGGGGGATTTTTGGAGTGGAGAGTTCAGGGTAATTCATACACGATCAGAGGAAGGAAGTTCAGGGGTGGGGATAGTTATGCGAAAAAAGATAGGACAACATGTAGAAAACTACCTACAAAAGAACGAAAGAGTACTTATGGTTAGATTAGAATCTAAACTGGTAAATACAGTAATAATACAAGTATACATGTCCACCTCTAGCTACAGTGAGGAAGAGGTAGAGGCGATCTACAAAGATATCGAAGACATACTAGGATACGTAAAAGTACATGAAAATTTAAATAATTACGGGGAATTTTAATGCAGTGGTAGGTGACGGTAGGTATGGAGTGATAGTAGGTTTATTTAGTTTAGGCACGAGGAATGACAGAGGAAATAGGTTGGTAGACTTTTGCGACAAGAACAACTTGACCATCACAAATACATTATTTCAACATCATGCTAGAAGACGATACACGTGGAAGATGCCAGGAGATATAGGAAGATATCAAATAGATTACATTATCGGTAGACAACGGTTTAGAAATCAAGTAAAAAATTGTAGAAGCTATCCGGAAGCAGATATAGACACCGACCACAACATCGTAATTATGAAGGCCGCACTTAGATTTAAAAATCTAAAAAAGAGGAACGGAAAAAGACACTTTGACTTTGAGAAGCTAAAAGATAAAGATATCCACGAAAGATCTGAAGAAAAGTCAAATGCATTGCTGAAAGATGTCGGGAAAAGTTCTGTTACTAAGGAAGTAGAAACAGAATGGAATAACATTAATCCAGCTTAGACATGGCGTCTAGAAATATTCTGCGGTATACACAAAAAGAAAATAAGAAACCATGGATAACAAGGGATATCCTGAATATAATAGAAGAAAGACGAAAATTGTTACATTCCAACTTTGGAGATGTACACTTTTAAATTTGTGAGTAAATTCCAGCCATTATTTTAAAATAAACTTGTTAATTTCCGCCATCCCGGACAGTTGCGTCGGCGCAAAAAAATGCGCAGTCGCGGAGTGAGTGGGCAAGTGCGCGGAGCGACACGATATTATTAGCCACGAGACGTCGAACGGTAACGCTTACCTGTGTGTCGTGTTTTTTTGTCTTTTCTTTTTTTTAGGATGTAGGTTCCCTTTTACCTGTATCTTCAAGTACCTTTACCTTTATTCCTTCGTCCTACCTACGGACGAAGAAAGATGGACGAATAAATTTGGATCAACTATGGCGTGACGCAACCCACGCTAAAACAACAACGAGATGCCCTCAGAATAACAGCAATGCGCGTTTTAAGTGAGTACTGTGCTTTACTTTTGTGTAAAAATAAGAATTGTATCATTGTAGACGTGTTTGGTATTTGATACAATTAGCCACGTATTATATCATAATATTAACTATTGTGCAATATTGTGAAACGTGGACCGTATCAGTTTTGCCAAACGTAACAGTGGCGCTGAATGCGTACGCGGGAAAGTGTAACAAAATACAAAAATAGATCAGGCGAAACAGGAAAACAGAGATACAAAGCCATAAAATGGAAAATTATAGGAAAATGCAGGAAAGCTAAAGAACAACGGATTGATGAAAAGTGCAAAGAGGTAGTACAAACTAAGATGGAAATTGGAAAAACAGATGAAGCATACTAATTAATTAGAATGAATTTTAGGGATATAAAACCATATACCAAAAATATAAGGGACGCGGGAAGAAACGTCATTATAGAAAATGTAGAGAAAGTAGCTAGATGGCAGGAATATATAGGGAATGTATATTCAGGAGAGGAATTAACAGCATTAGAACAAGAATCAGACATGGAAAGTGATGACCTAGGATATCCTATACTTAGAGATTAGTTTGAATTAGGAGTAAAGAGTCTGAAAAATGGTAAGGCGCCGGGTATAGATAAGGTACAAGCAGAAACTCTAAAAGCCGCTGGACAAGCAGCAACAGAACGTCTCTTCCGACTTGTAAGCTATATCTATGAGACAGGCGAGATACCCAAAGATTTCAAACGTGACATCATAGTAACTATACCAAAAAAGGAGGCGCGGACAGATGTGAAAATTTTCGAACAATAAGTTTGACAACACACGTTTCAAAAATATTAACTAGAATTGTACAAAGACGAATGGAAAAACGAGCTGAAAAAATACTGGGAGAAGATTAGTTTGGGTTTCGGCGAAACAGTGGAACACAATAGGCTGTTTTAACTCTGAGGGTGATAATGGAGAAAACAATAGAGAAGGGGAAAAGCGTATATATAGGGTTTGTAGATCTGGAAAAAGCATTCGACAATATGGAATAAATGTTCGAAATACACAAAAAGATTGGAATGAGTTTTAGGGATAGACGGATAGTACATTGCTTATACAAAGAGCAAACAGCGGTAATAGAATTAGAGCAAGAGAGCAGAGAAGTAAATATTAGGAAAGGGCGAGACAGGGATGTGCCTTATCCCCATTAATTTTTAACTTGTACATAGAAGAGTCAATGAATACTGGCAAATGCAGGAAGACATTTGGAATTAATATGTAGGGACAAAAGAATGATATGCTTGGATTTTCAGATGATATAGCGGTATTAGCATCTAGCAAAGAAGAGTTAGAAGCTGCTCTTAATAAAATGGAAACAGTTCTAACAGAGAGATATGGTATGAAAATTAACAAAAATAAATCAAAAACAAGAATACAAATAGGTAACGAGAACTTACAAGAGGTTAATGATTTCTGCTACCTGGGAAGTCAAATAACGCAAAATGGGAAAAGCACAAAAGATATAAAACAAAGATTAGCACAAGGTTGTGCTACATGTAACAAGAGAAAGCAACTATTGTATTCAAAGACAACAAACATAGAAAGAGGGAAAAGATTGCTTAAAACATATGTAAGTATGGAGCACAGCACTGTATGACTGTAAAGCCTGGATAGTGGGAGAAGCGGACAAGAAAAAAGTAGAAGCCTTTGAACTGTGGTGCTACAGACGTATGATGAAGATACCATGGACAGACGAAGTTAAGAACAAAGAAGTACTAGAAATGGTAGGGGATGAAAGAAGTATGTGCAGAACAGTAAAAAATAGGAGAGATAGCATGATAGGCCACATATTAAGACACGAGGAAATTGTGCGGAATATATTAGAA
Source organism: Platerodrilus igneus (assembly GCA_036346225.1). NCBI lineage: Eukaryota > Metazoa > Arthropoda > Insecta > Coleoptera > Lycidae > Platerodrilus > Platerodrilus igneus. The sequence goes on from JARFIW010001148.1 coordinate 7,289,713, forward strand.
GCCGAAATAGGAAAAAGGAAAAGTAGAGGTAGACCTAGGTTAGACTACTGCACACAGATAGTGAAAGTTGTAGGCTGTGAGAATTTCAGGGAAATGTGTAGGCTAACTCAGAATAGAAGTCATTGGAGGTACGTTCCCAACCAGTCGCAGGATGTAAAAACTAACGACAAAAATAAAAACTGTACTTAAACATGGCGATTATTACACTACAGATATTGGTTTAGCAATACTCTCAACTAATGTTAATTGTGCGAAATGATTTACTGGAAAACATTAATATAGCAAATGTCTAAGTGTTGGGGGATCGTTGGCAGCCACAGGCTGCTTAACCCCTTCACAAACCAATAAATTTCGGTGAAATAGGGCATATAGTTAGAAAACAATAGAAGGGAATCAAGCTGTATATAGGCTGTTGTGAGAATTGCAGGGAACTGTGTAGGTTAACTTAGAACATAAATAAGCTGAGGTACAAGTCCACCCAGTTTCATAACGTAAAACCCAATGACGAAAAAATAAGTGTTCATAAATCTGATGATTATTATAAACAACTACAGGTGTCGGTTGTGAAATATTTTCAACTAATGTTGATTGTGCAAAAGGATAGATTGGAAAAACCATTAATTCGACAAAGGTTCAAGTGCTGGGGGAACTTGGCAGCCAAAAGGTGCTTACCGCCCTCACATACCACTGAATATCGGGGAAATAGGGTACATAACTGTTAAACAATAGAAGGTGACCCAACTGCATCAAACAAGAAAGAACTGCGGCTATGTTCAAAGACAACGAACATAGATGCAAGAAGAAAACTGTTCAAAGCAGAGGGTGGAACACAGCACAGTATGTCTATGAAATAGGGGCAGTAGGAAAATCATACAAAAAAATGACAGAAGCCTACTGGAATGTTGTGCTTAAGATGTATGAGGATGGTAGCATGGACAGACAAAGCTTATAACAAATAGGTTGTAGAGTAGAGTAATAAAGATATATGTGGAAAACGAAAAAAAAATAGGAGAAATTGGACAGGATGCGTTCTAAAGCATTTCTGGGGAATAGTACGGGATATATTACAAGCAGTGATAGGAAAAGAGAGGTAGAGGTAGATCGAGATCAGACTTTCGCACACAGATAGTGATAGATAGATGCAAACTGCAAATTTCAGGGAAATGTGTAGGTTGGTTCAGACTAAGAAACAATGATGGTACGCGTCCAACCAGTTCTAGGACTGAAGACCTAACGATGATGATGATGGGAACAGAGTATTTTTCTTTGCTCTCCTGTTTCCTAAAACAAGCAGATTGTCGATATAATAATTTGAAGACATTTCGCTAGCAGTGTTTTCACTTTACTTCCAAGACCCTGCGGAGTATATTAAGTTAAAATGGTTGCTTTCATTAAATGTATTGCAATTAATTTGTTTTTGTTCACGTAAGTCAATCTTTCCTAGCCTAGCATTTTGAATGATATTTGAATCGAGATTTAGTAGAACTAATTCCGAAGATTCTTGTAAATTGTCACTGTAATCTATAATTTTTCTGAAAGGAGACATCAATACGATTCCATTTTGTTGTGTGATTGATTGATTTCATTGGAAGGGTGGCAAAGCCACGCGCACTTAGGCCTCAATATGGGCCCATTGTGCTACCTTCTTATACCTGGTTTTCAATTACTCAGCCATCCTAGCTTACAGACGAACCTGAAGATATCGTCCCAGGGCGTGTTACTAATTCTGGCGGTGTCTTGCTAGAAATCACCTAACATGGATCCTCGGAGGTTGGCGAGTGCCGGGCAGGTGCACAGAATGTGCTCTGCCGTCTCCTACTCCCGTTGACAACTGCGACAGGTTCGAGTCTTTGAAAAACCCAATCTGTGCATGGCTTCTTTACCTTGCAGTGCCCCGTCAAAACGCTTACTAAAAGTCGTAGTTTTTGCCTCGGCAAACTTATGCAAAGTTTCCCATTTTTAGTCGAAGGAGACTTAATGAACATTTTGCCTGTCGGCAATGTGTTTCCTTTGCCCACCTCTCGTAGTGGCGATGGTAGGTTCTTTGTCTTATCATAGTAAATAGCAATGGCAATATCACAAAAATTATTTATTTCTAATTCTGTGGCAACAAGATGTTGTATCTGTAACAAAAAGTAAAAATGAATAAAAACTATAGTTGTTACATTTTGATTGAATTATTTCGTTTATAAGAAAGCACTGTTGAACAGTATCTAAAAAACACATACATAGCCAGAACGAAAAGTAAAAACCGTTACTTATTACTAAGTGAGCAGAGTACAATGCGATCTTTTTTTATTGTTCATAGGATCGTAGGGGTATTACCGTTGCTATTTTTCAGTCGATTCACCATAACACAGTTTGTTTTAGCGTATCTGACATTTTGGGGCTTACGTTGTAAAGGTTCTTTGTTTACGATAATTTAGATGTTAACTGTTTTATAAACAATAAGCTTACGACAAAACGTTGGACTGTCCGTATTTTCACAATTGATGTTGGTAACGTTATCTAAGTAGCAGCATAAGATGCGTTATTATATTTTCTGTAGTTTACAATAAAAAAGTATTTTTGCTATGTCTCTTACGATGTTTTGGCATTAAGGTGTCAATGCGTTATTTATACCGAATTTCAATTCAATATATCCAGAACGTTTCCTTGCAAATTATCCCGGGTTTTAGATGTGAGAATAGTGGATTCGATAGAGATTTTTTACAGATTGGAGCTCTAAGCAGTTTCATTAAAATAAAACACATTTAAATATTCCAACTAATTTTATTATTGTTTTTTTGTAGGTTACATCATACGTTTATGAAACGAAATATACTTCACAAGCTCACACACCTGTTCCGCGCTTTAGTAAAACAAGAAATATCCTTTTCCTTCTCTACTCTTAGCATGTACGTATACATGTGTCCTACTAAATACTTAATTTACGTAGCGCACGTGTCCTCAATTTTGATGATTTTCCCCACGTAATACATATATCCATTAATCATAAAACAACCAAGGTTCGAAAGTGGACAACTAGATTACCAAGAATTCGTATTTGAATTTTAAGAATCAAGTGAGCGAGGTAAACTAAACGTTTACATAACCACAAAACTGTGCCAAATATTTCAAGTATTTTTGTGGAAAAGTCAATTAAGAAAGAGGTGATACCGTTTCGCGTAACAGTACATGACATGATGCTCATATCACCATTGTGTTATTGTCTTCGAGCAAGCGACGGGGGAGTCCCAAGCTCCTCCAAGCTCCGCCTAGTTACAACAATGCGAATCCGAAATCGTTCTTTCTTTTAGTGTACGCTCAGTTCAGTCAACGTAAAAGCATCTAACAATTCGCGTATAGTAGGCGGGTCGTAACACGTGGGTGATCGGGCAGGATCAAAGGCGTTCCGGCTATTGTGGTGGGGGCGATGCTCCCAGATTCAGAGTTTGCAGACGCATCTCCAAACGCAGTCTACGCACACGCGTTCTCCTGTGTATTCTGTGTTAGTGAGACGAACTTTTCTTAAACACATCGGAACGTATACGTTATTAAAATCGTTGTGTTTTGTACATGTGCGTCGGGAAGCTAGAGGTTTAACAGGATAACATAACAATTTAGTGGTGTAGGGTTGTGCGCGCATATTAAAAGGGGGTTGTACAGGGTGCGCGTAGCGGTGCTTATTCTGTTGTGTGTGCGGACAGTCGTGGACAACACAGTGGCTACCGCACATCTTCAAGAAGTCGGCAGTGTTCAAGGGACCATTCCGCCATGTGTTGACCTTGCACTGCTTACTAGGTTGCGGTAAGTTATAATTTATAAGGAAATAAAAAAAAGTTGTTGATACATGCATGTGGCGCGAGCGAGGCGCCGTTTATTATCGTGCTTACGGGGTTTTTTATTACAAATTGTGATTAAATCCTACTTAAAATTAATTTTTAAAATCAGGTTACCCGTTTTTACTGATGAAGATTTATTCACGCTGATTATTATTCGTACAGAGTGACGCGAACCTATCGTTGTCACTTGGAAACATTAAACAATTACCTATTTGGTTGGGATTTTTTTATTGTGTATTCCTTGAGATTGACTAAGCGTTCTACTTAGAAAACAGTTCCACGAATTTTTAAAAGTATAGCTATTTCAGAAGATTAAAAAAACCGTTTTGCGCTGTTTAAAAGCTTTGCGAAGCTCAGTGTCGTTTATCGACAGGCAATGTGTGAAAATTGCTTTGGTATCAATTAGCAGAGCGTATAGTTCTTACACAACTCTCAGGCTTTAATTTTTTGTACATATTAAGGCTGTTTGTCAACTAAATTTTAAAAGCTTTGGATCTTCGAGGGTGTCTATTAGTCTGAATCTGGGTATAAGCAAATAAGCTAAGTCCTTTTTTCCAAAATATATTTGCTAGTGTTTTCCTTGTGCTCAGATACTGGTTAATAGATAACCACAATAGCAAAACCTTACCATTAATTATTTAAAAAGGGTGACTTTGGTTAATTAATTGTTTTGTTTAACTTCTATCACTATTTAATTTAAGTCTTAAGAAAAGCACCAATGATCATCATATCAAAACCACAACAATGTACAAAACTAAACATTATTTGAAAGAAATCAATACATTTTCCACTAAATGAGAAAAGATATATAACCTATTGACATGTAATACTATTTATATTGCTGCTACATTTTAGAATTTTGTTGTCGTCTGAAAAAATGTACTAAACGGGTGAAACAACCGAGCTTAGTTTCAAAAACTGGCATATAATTTAACAAAAAAGTTATCTTATATAAAAATAAATTAGGCATTACATATTTAGCTAATCAACACGGTACCACTCTTACTAACTAGATGCAGTCGCAGTTTATCTTCCTATTTTATTTTCACCTTAAAGAAAATTTTCGAAAAAAACTCAAAACTGAACAGTCTTAGCGTATTTACACATAGCTAGAAAAATAATAAGAAAAAGAGTCTCTCACATTTTTTTCGTATCGCTAAATCGATTTATTTGTAATAATATTGTTTAAATTGTTAATAACCTTCTGGATTTCTTATTGTTTAAAAAAAACCTGTACCGTCTTTAATATGTGGGCCAGCTTTAGGGTGAGGCAAGCAGGGCAATTGCCCGGGCTTAGATTTCAACGGACCGGCAATTAATTTAACAAATAACTTGCGTTATCTTAAACATTTTAAGTAAGCAAACTTAATTATGGATTCATTGCCCAACATACTAATTAGATGCAGTAGTAATTTAACTTCCTAATGTATTTTCACCTTTAATAAAATGCTAGTAAAAAGTAAAAACCAAACGAAAGTTTGAACATTTACACAAAACTAGGTGATTAACCAAAATTGGGAATGAATTTACTTGTGATTGATATTAATTTTGGATTTTTTATTGTTTAAAAGCTATAGCAACAGTAAGCCCTTCGGGGCAGTCGATCGGGGCTTGACTATCACGAAAACCATATTTAATTCATCTAGAAAATTGTTAAATTTTTAAAATTTAAACTCAATAAAACACGTCCATGTCATCATGGTACTACCGCATTTACTAATTAAATTGATTTCTTAATTACTTTCACCTTAAAGAAAATTCTACCAAAAAACTAAAAACTAAACAACGGTTTGAACGCCTACACATAACTAGGTAAATAATAAGAATTACGGAAGTAGCCTATGTATAATGGGGAATTTATAACTAATTGGACTGTAGTGTTTAAACTGTAACTAAGTTTTACAATTTTTTATTGCGCAAAAAGCTGTTTTATTTCTAATATATGGGCTGGCAATGGGATGACGCAACTGAAGCAGTTTTCACAGATCTAGATTTTAAAAGAGCGGTAAGAAATTTAACAGAAAGGTTGTTTTTAAACAAAATGTTTGTTATCATCGCTTTACGCCTTTACTAACTATATGCAGTAACAGTTTAATCTTCTAAGTTATTTTCATCTTGAAGAAATTTCTACTAAAAACTAAAAACTAAACAAATACTTTGACCGCCGCCCAAAACTAGGTAAATAGCAAAAATGGCAAAAACAGCTCTAACCAATTGACGTGTTGTAATTCCGTATAAATTATGTTACTAAATTGTTGAAAATTATTGTTTAAAAAGGGTTTTTCAGTAAGAGCGGGTCGTTGTTGGAACAATAAAACCAGCTGTGTGTGAGGTATGAACAAAATTCCTTTTTTATTTGATAGGCCCATGTATGCCATTATGAATGGAATATCACATCGTTTAAATGTTTACCGCGGCTTCTCACGGCTGTACAGATGCGAGTGGTTCTATTTTCAATGACTGATGCATAGATCCGACTGATTTTGAGCAATGGCTTGGGTTCGGTTGATTACGGCTCATCAGCATAGACCTACAACTTGAGGAAACCCCACAAGCGGGTTCAAATTGCACTATCTCGGTGACCAATTCACGTCACCTCTGCGTGAGATAACCATGCCCTAAAGCGCTTACGCAGAATATCATTGTGGAGTGCGCTGTGTGGCACGTAGCGCCATCCTGATGGAATCACATGTCTTGAACATCCATATCGTTCAATGGCCACAAGAAATCGTTTATCATCGTGCCGTTGCACTCGCCATTGACAGTGATCGCCTCACCGTCATTTTCAAAAAAATACGGACCAGTGACGCCGCCGGTCCAAAATCCGCACCAAAGAGTAACTTTTTGTGGTGCATTGTCACTTGGTGAACCTCCTGTGGGTTTGCGTCGTTTCATACTCAGCAACTGTGCTTGTTAACAACCATTCATTAAAAATGCGCCTCGTCGCTAAAGATGATTTTTCAGGTAAAATTGGGGTCCTCTTCGAAACGCTCCTAAGCCCAGTCAGCGAACAAACGGCGTTATCTGTGGTCATTAACTTTGAGCTCCTGGGTTAATTGCATCTTATACGGCTGTAGGCCCAAGTCCCGACGCAAAATTCGTCAAGTTGAAGCCTGCGAAAGGTCGAGTTGATTGTTTGAGGTTCTCTTGCACACTTTCGCGGACCGCGGCGATGTTCTCGGCCGATCTGGCGTTCCCTTGACAGATTGTATACCGAACCAAACGTCTCGAATTTAGCCACCAAACGTTGGAGAGTCGACTTTGTACGGCCAACGCGTCTGCTGTAAAATGGGCACAATGCGCGTAATGTTTAGACTAACGGACACTCATTTTGATGATAAAGTTTTATCATTTGAACATCCTGCCCCTTGGTAATTTCGCATGCGTAACTGAAAAATATACAACAGATTAAACAGTCGCCAAAAAAATAAATTGGCCACAGCAGGCTGCCAACATCGACCACCTCTTATTACCAACCCCTTTATTATTTTATTATCAGTGTTGGTTGTTGAAAATAAGTAAGCAGAGTAGTTGCTCTAGATTTTTGAAGACAGCAGAATATAATTTAACAAAAAATTTGTTCCATTTAAAAAAATCAAGTGAAGCAAAACTTAGTAGTAGTTTAAATTTTTTATTTATTTTTACGCTAAAAATAATTCTAATACCAAACTAAAAACTAAATAATGGTTAGCTTGATCGTTTACGCACAACTAGGTGGCTACTAATTAGAGATGTTCGAAATAGCGCATATGCTTAACGTGACCATAAGTACCGCTTTGGGCGGGACAGTCCCGTTTTCACACTGTATGTCCCGCTGCCCCCAGTAACAGCAAAAATGTCCCGCTTTAGCTTTAGGTTAAATGAATGCCATATTGATCACCAAGACCAACATCAACAAATCATGTAAAATCAGCTCTATTCTTACTTGAAAACGAGACCGGATACTTTGAAACAGATTTGCTCCGCCGACAAAATATAAAACAAGTCTCGAGAGACGTTATGTTATTCATTCCCTTTCTTATTATTAATAAATAAAAAGCAGTTAAAATAGCTATTAGTTTTTGTTTTGTTAAAAATTCTGCAGGTGTCCCGCTCTGACGAAAAATATAAATGGTCACTTTACATATGCTGCAAATAAACTATAGGGGATCAATCTATAACCAATTGGCAGCTAATAATTGTGTTCAATTGTTATCAAATTTTACTATTTTGTTATCTATAAAAACATATCCGCCCTATAATGAGAACTCTTTCTGGTGTAACACATTTCCGGCAGTTCTCTCAAGTTAGCTTTCAAGGAAACCTCATCCAATTTAAAAAAATTATTTCATGCTAGAAAACTAAAATAAGCAAAACACATTTTTGTAATCACGTCTTATCTCGGTTAGTATTTAGATCTAGCAGTTCAGCTCCCCAATTTCTTACACCTTAAAGAAAATTCTAGAAGAAGAACTAAAAACTAAACAAAAGTTGCGCGCTTATAAAAGTATAGTTAAATAACAACGATTGGCAGAAATAGATCACATTTTCGTAGCTAATGGTAAGCAATTAATAACTAATTAACATAGTATAGTGTTTAAATTGTTCCTAAATTTTAAGGTTATGTTGTTCTTTACAAAATTTAGTTTCTTGAATATGAGGTAACCGTGGCAGTTACGTCGGTTTTGGCTTTGAGGAGAGCGGCATATAATTTAAAGAAGATTTATTTTATTGTAAAAATGTAAACTAAACAGAGCACTTTTATATAACCATCGTGTTGCTGCTGCAATAGCAATTTATCTTCCTGATTTATTTTCACCTTAAAGAAATTTAGCAAAAGCTAAGAAGAAAACGGTAGTTTGGGCGTTAGCGCAAACCTAGGTTCGCAGAAATAGCTAACATTTTTCAAGTAAATGATAGGGCATCTATAAGTGCGTGGAATAATAATGTTTACATTGATGTTAAATTTTAGGATTTTGTAATTGTTTATAAAAATGCTCTATTTTATTATGAGGGTCGGTTCTGGAATAAATCGGGGCAGTAGCCCCAAGTTTATCTTTCAACGGAGCGCCATATAATGTAACAAAAGCTGTTTGGTCTCTTTGTCGCACGTTTTCGTGTTTAATTTTAAGTCGTTGTAAATTCGTAGTTGTAAATAAAATAGTAAAGCTGTCATCCCTTGTCCCGTTACATCCTAAAATCTCCTTTGTGCCAGTTGGACTAAAGGGGTAGTGATCGACACTTGCTAATAGACATCGAAGAGAAACGGTTGTTGGTTAGGTAAAGTGAGTTAAGTCATTAGTATTTCCGAATGTGATGTTATGGATAAACCCTAAAAAACACAGTGATAGTGCGTACGTAACACGTCCAATAAATAGCTATACAGTTCACTCCATTGAAGAGTAGAAACGACACTTAGAACAATAGAATACGGCTGAGATTAAGTCAATATATAAAATTATAAAGCCCCTCGATCGTTAACAAAAACTTTGTTTTATTTTAAAATTTGTAATTAAGTAAACATTATGTAATCCTCACATTACCACACTTACCAACTAAATACAGTAGTAATTTAACTCCCTACTTGATTTTCGCCCAAAAGAAGATTCTAGTAAAAAAGTAAAAACTAAACAAGGCTTTGACCGTTTACACAAAACTGCACAAATAATTAAAGATGACCTAAGCAACTCACATTTTTTTTTTAGACCATAGGGAATCCATAACAAATCGATAAGGTGAAGTGGGGTAAGATCGGACCGCTTTTTGCATAGTTTCACTTTTAACACATTTATTTATATGTTATTTGTTAAATATTTAACATATATTAGTATCAGCGTAAAATAGAGTTAATACTCTATAATTTGTTATGAAAAAACACAATTTTTCCTTGGAAATTTTAATTACACAGAAAATTGTAACAAGTTGCACCACTACGAACTTGCCCCGAACGCGGGCAAGTTCGTAAATGGCTATTTACAATCTATTGAAATGTATCTTGCTGTGTTCTGGGGCAAATTTGGAATTATTCATAAATTATTTACCGAATTCCATTTACCGCATTAAAATTAGTTGAATTGTTTAAAAATTACACACCTTTAAAGAAATTCCTTAGAGAAAGAAGTTTATTTAAAAAGGAAAACTATACAAAGCATCATAACATTTTAACATTTTTGTAGCAAACGCTAAAAGTTTCAAAATTCAACTTACAAAACATATTTTAAACAGTTAATTTTGGTAATTCTATCAATAAAAATTTTCAAATTTAATCTTCATCAACGCATCTTCCACTTTCATACCGCATTTTCTTTGATCCTTTATTGCACATGCCACAAACCCATTCCATGCAAGTTATGCATTGAATCCATGATCTTCTATCAGTGTAATATTGGTAATCACATTTGCATATTGTACATAAGTTGTCAGAACTGTGATTATTTTTTAATACACTTACGGATTTTTTTTGTGGGCCGCTTGTCCGTACTTAACCTATTCATTACTTCTTCTGAAGTAATCAATTCGGCTCCTATTCGCACTCTTTTCTTCTTTTGAATGTTTCATTTAACGTTTGTCTTTACAGTTTCCGATAATAGATTTTCAAATGTGGCTGATGTTGAGGGTTGAGGACTATCACAGACAAAAGGAGAACTGTTTCTTAAAGAATGTGGTAACATTTCACCACTTCTTTCTTTAATAAAGCTAACAGTTTCCTCAACTGGACTATCCACGTTGCCGAAAGGGAAGTCAATGATTATAGGCGGATGACAAAGGGCTTCTTCAAAATGGATAGTTCCTCGTTCATTTTAGGAGGATCTTTGGCGTTTGCTTCTTGCCATTCTTTCAGGGTAATGGCAGAGAACATGGAGTCTGGAACGACATTCCTTGAAAATGGATAAATCCCCGCTTTCTTGAAACCATTCATAACTATTTCTGGGTTTAAATCGCGCCAAATATCTCCAATCATTACTGAAAACTGTTGTTTTGGGAGCTTTACTCCAATATTTCTTCTCTGCCACGTGACTAATTTTTGGTCCCAGGTTGACTTTAATGGTTTAAAGACACTTAGGTCTAAAGGTTGGAGTATGTGACTTGTATGTGGTAGAAGTTTTAGAATGGTAATATTTTATTCACGAGCTTATTCTATTAATTTGACGCTAATATGGGTAGCATGCCCATCATATATTAATAAAGCTGGACGGCTTGAATCAATACATTTCAAAAACTGCTTTTCAAAATATTTTTCAAAAACAGTTGATGCCATCCAACCATTGGTAGTCGCAGCATAGGTGGTTCCAGAAAAGCCAGTATTCTCGGGGGCAACCCCTTGGTCCCAGATATTTTTTCCTTTAAAATAATAAGTGGTGGGACTTTTTCACCCGAAGCAGATGCTACTAGTAGTACTGTTATGTTATTTCTTCCAGGATCACTTATTACTCGCGTGCAAGGCACGTTTTTACCACCAATCACTTTAGTTTTAGAAGGGTCAGTGCAACAACTAGACTCATCTAAATTCCCAATACTGGAAAGGAGTGTCTTCTAATCCTAGTTCTTGTATGGTGTTCTCCAATAATGTAAAATATTGTTGGACCGTAAACGGATTACAACCTCGTTTACGGCCACTTCTACCGCTTGCGGTTTTTTAATGCTTAAATTATGTCTCTTTTTAAAACCTAGAAACCAATCTTCTCCAGGGAGATCGTCTTTGAATGGGGTTTTTAGTTTGTTTTCTTTAATAAACTGCCTAACTAATTCAAACACCTCTTTTCTAGACAACCCGAACCCATACTTTTCCATTGTCAAGAGGCAATCAGCAAGCTGTTGTTCGTGTTTTTTCGAAATTGCAGTTGATCTGCCAAGTGACTTATTTATGATGCCATGTTTACCTATTAAGCGATCCATTATGGTGCTGATCGGAGTCTTATATTTGTTGCTGGCGTTAAATGCATTTGTACGTCCAGCTCTAATTTCTGCTAAGGCTTCTTCAAACGTCTCTGTTGTATACGATCTTCGACTTGTCTCCCTAACGTAATTTCGAACCATTTTGGAACTAAAATTTTTTATAAATAAGTATTGAAAGAAAATATCAGAAGAAATAACCAAAATATATGAACAGCACAAACTACTGCGATCTTGCACCGCTGCATACTTCGGTCTTACCCCGTGCACTAATATTTTCGGGGCAAGACCGAAGTAGTGGTTTTCTCAGTAAATTTTGGACAACTGATCTAATTTATTTATTTAATGTAAACTTTACACAATATTTTCCATACTTAATAAAAATAGACTAAAAAAACACAAAATTTCCTTAAAAATCACGACACTTTGTTGGACAACACGAACTTCGATGTACACTGCACCAGAAGATGTACTTTTTGATGAATATATATAATAAGGTAATTCCCCGCATAAATGAGAGACATCTCTAGGAATCGCTTCATATTAATTTAATGCAGGTTTCTAACTATGAGTTATTATATTCGCATTTATGTATGAATAAATATAGGCCGTTTACGATCTTACCCCACTACACCTTATGTAAAATAGTGTTTAAACTGTTACTTTTAAAATTTTGTTATTGTCAAAAAAAGCTTTTGACTTTATTATGTGGACCGTTTTCTCGGACTTTAATTTCAAGGGAGTAGTATATAATTCAACAAAATATTTGTTTTTAAACAAAATACGCATTTATGTAATCACTCTCTTTGCAATTCTTATCAACTAAATGCACTAGCAGTAATATTCTAATTAATTTTTTTCTTACACAAAAATTTGGTAAAAACTAAGTAGGACAGCGTCTGCCCAAAACAAAATAAATAACAAGAAATAGTAGGAAATAACTTGCGTTCTTCCAGTAAAGGATTGGGAATTTATAACCAAATAACACTGTTTAATTTGTTTTAATTTTGGGATTTTGGTATTGTTTAAAAGATTTTATTACTTTTATTCCCATGGCTGGTTTAGGAATGAGAGCGCCGGAACATTTTCCTCGGCCGTATCCTTCAAAGGAGTGACATAATTCAAGCAAATTGTTTTATTTTGAAATTTTAAACTCGGCAAAATTCAATTACAGAGTGCTCTACTGAAAACATTGAACCCAAGCTTTGCCACTTGCCTCCATCTTCACCTCCACACATCATGTCCACCTCCGATTTTGAGGAAAATATTTGAAAGCGTCAATTTTAGTATCAAGGGGATGTTCGAGTTGATTAGTATTATTTACGTGGCTTGAATCCCAAGATGCATGAATTGAACCTTTCGATTCTCTTCTCGGCCGTCTTTTTATTTGTAAATCCGATAATTAATTCAAGTAAACAACTGTTAGAAACCTAATTATTGTGTTCAAAATTACAAACACAAACATAATTAGCACCCTATTAATTGACGGAATTACTTCTACAAGTTTCCAGACAATAATAGAGATTTTAAAAATAAATAAACAATTGGCTGAATTCCTACTTAACATTGGCCGACCTTCTAAGAAGGTACTACTCCCAATGCAAATTGATGGCCTGCAGAAACTAATACGTTTCTAGTTACTTGATAATGAATAATTGTGCCTGGCATGGGGAAAAGTAATTCGAGCATAGAAAACGAAAATCAATATAAATTGTTGGTTATTTTGCAAAAAGAAAAACCTGTGACCGGTTTCACTGTTCTTGCAGATCATCATCATTGCAAAATAACCAACAATTATATATTGATTTTCGTTTTCTATGCTCGATTTATTTTTCTCCATGCCAGGCAAAATTTTTCATTATCAAACAGAGATTTTGTTAAAGATATCGTCGTACGTTTTGTAACATTTGTGAAGTAATTTGGCGACATTCGTAGTAGGGGAGACCGGGGCACCGTCGGATACTTAAAATTCATCAGCTATTAATGCGACATCCTATTGTTGAAAACTGTTGTAATAATTTGCATTGCTTGCTTGGAATGTTGTACATCATACGTCATGATTGTTTAATGCACAGGGCGTCTTATAATTTTATATATCGACTTACCTCCGCGTTATTCTATTGTTCTAAGTGTCGCTCCTGCTCTTGAACGAAGTGGACTGTAAGGCGATTTATTGGACGTGCTACGTTTGCACTATCACTGTGTTTTTTAGGGGTTTATTCATAAAATTACATTCGGAGACAATGACTTCACTCACTTTACCGAACGAACAACCATTTCTTTTCGATGTCCATGAGCAAGTGTCTATCATACTACCCCTTTTCTCACCTTAATTTCACAGGCACAAAGGAGGTTTTATGACAGGATATAGCGGGACAAGGGATGTCAGCTTTATTATTTGATTTACAACTACGACCTAAAATTAAACCTGAAAACGTGCGGCAAAGAGACCAAACAATAATAGTTTTATTTCTACATCCCTAATAATTGGTAAAATATAACTTTTTCTTTAAAAGTTGTTTACCCCGAAATGTCGCGCCATAGAAGGCAAAGTAGGGTACTTAGTGGGATAAGGTGGGATATAGTTATTTAATGAAGAATATCTATGTTAGAAAAAAATATTTTTATTGATCAGCTTAGCCGAAAACACAAAATGTATTCTGATACGTACCAACGTACTTATGTTAATTTATATAAACCTAAATGCACATAACACAAAGAAGTGTAGCTTCATCTTTTTCACCGGTACACGAGCACTGTGCCCAACGACTGTACTTTATGCATCCAATTCACTCTTCATTGGACCGAGTCCATAGGTACCCGCAATACGGACAATCAGCTTTTTCGTCGTTGCCGTCATAGGATATATTTTCAAGTTGCTTTAGTTTTTTTGTCGTAATTTTATTCGATTACCCTTCTTAACTCTTTGCTATGCCCCTTTTGCAGGCCTTTTTTCCATTTGTTTTTTGTTGTTCAACCAATTCGCTTTTGTTAGGCGGTTCCGCAATTATCACTGCTTTTTTGCTGCGTTTTGTTACCCACTGCGTTGTTCGTACTCTTTAGGTAAGGGCATTATGACTTCAGGCAACACTCCAAATGCAGACGTTTTGGCATATTATTAATTCGTGAACATCCAGGTTGCAGAGAGCTTATTTGAAAAACTGGTTTAGAGGTTCTCTGCTTATCCCATACCTTACTGTTATTCATTCAACATCGAGATAGCGGAGAGCGTGGTCGAAGAACCGGTTCCAGAGTCTTTTGCTTAGATTGAGCCGTTACTATTCAATTTTCTGGATTATTGCTCGTTTCAGCCCGTGCAAAATCTGCATCCGTGAATATGTTTGACTCGAGAGTCCAAATTGCTATAGACCTACAAGAATTTATAGTAGTTGTCATAGTGGCAGCAGCATCAAACGTTTGTCCAAACAATCTAGCAGTCTGGTATTAAGTAATTAGTCAATCTGGATGTATTTTCCGACTTCGTTGCCGTAGTAGGTGCTTAGTGGCTTCATAAAACCAACAACCAGAAGCCGAAGGCGGTGTGTACAGCATGGTTGGAAACATATCGGGACAACACCATTTTCGCGAAGCAAATCAACGAAGTTTTATACTTTTAACATGAGTAGCACACCAATCAAGCAACAAGAGTACCTTTTTGGTTGAATGCGACCATTCTGTAACTTTTTTCAATATATACCTGTACCAATTAGCGTGCGTAAATCGATCTCTACCGCACTAGTATTTATAGGTTACTTATCAACAATGTAAATGACTTTATATTTATTTGCCAAATTACACGTATTAAACGTAAATAATTGTAGCTTTCAAATCGTTCGACAGTTCAGTTGATTGATATTTTGAGCGTAGTTAAAAATGTTGAACGAAGAACAAGTTTCAAGTGAAATTGAAAAGTTTTAATGCGAGTATATATTAAAAAAGCGCCTTTAAAGGGTAGTCCACTGTGCGAGATAGGTTTTGGGCCCTTTGCAGCGACTTTTTAAAAAAGACTTTTCCAAAAAACTTCTATTAAATTTATTTTATACTGAAATTACAATTAATTGTACAAGTACGTTATATTCAGTAACGTTTGGAGATCGAAATAATTCTAAGTTGAAGTTCCTTTAATTAAATAAACTAAAATTACGGTGAGTAGCTGAACTAACAACAATGTTAAAGTTGAGAAGCTCTAGACTGACTGGTCATCTTGGGCTCTTGAGGGTATTTATGCTATTCCTGCACCTCACATTGCTTGTGGGAACTGCAGAGCTCATGTCTGCTATTTTCTTTATTCATTTGTACAATACAAAGTAACAATCTTAATTCTAATAATTGCTGTCTTCTAACCTACTGTGACCTGCACCTGAAGTATCACGTTGCGTCTGGAATACAATGTCTGTTTCCGTTCTCACTCTCTGGCTTGTGAACTCTTTCATTAACCTTTTATTATGTCCTTCAATTTATACAATGTAACAATAATTCTTAATAGTTCCATTTAATTACATATATCTTCTAATTTGGGGGATATGTAACCCGCGCCGTGCCTTCAAACGTTGCGCGTACTTTAAATGCTCGCTTATAAACGTGTATTTTAATATACTTACTATTAACCACACATTCAGATTCATGACATTCTCCCTAAGAACCAACCGTGCTCCATCTGGTTTCAGCTTAATTTGCTTTTGCGGAAATATGAACAATGCAGGCATATACTTTCCAGCACCACTGAAGTCTTCATCAATTTGTCTCTTTTTGTAGATATTATGACTTCCACCTGACGTTTACCATTTACGTCTAGAATTTTGGATTGACTTAGGAACCGTCGATACGTCGATTTCATTAACGTTGTAAGTGTGCTGCACCGTAATTTTATATTTCTCAATGACTTCTTCAAGCAGATCAAAAACTTACTAACTGCAACCCTGTTAAATCCCATCCATGGCCCTGACCGCTGACGCTGCTGCAACTTTTTGAAGTTTATATCCGGAAGTCCTTTTAAAAAGCCCTAAGCGAATCTTCCCGCGCCATTTTATCTGCTTTGTTACAATCGCGACAAATTTTATTTTTTCTGGACTCGAAAGCTAGTGCTTGAAATTTAGGAGGTGTTAAACCGTAAAATCGAGTCTTCATTAATTTTACATATACTATTACTTTACTCTCTCGCTCATCGATGAATCCAGTCATGTAATGGCCTAGTTTCTTTGTTATGACCGTTTCATCGGGATTGCCCGTGTACTTTAAGAAATACCGTTGAGGTGTAGTTTGTGGCACATTGTATTCCTGCGCTGCTTTTTTGTATTCCATTTTTCTGGAAACACGGCTAAAGACGGCTTTCCTCATTGATTTCAAAAACCAGGAATGCTGTCTGTATTTTACTTATACCTCCGAACTATCGTGCCGTATTTAAAGAAAGCACACTCATGAACAAAAACTATGCAATAAATATGGGGCATTGTGGGGTACGAAATAAATGTTCTCCACTTTGCACCAATCGACTACCTCGCTTTGTCTAATATGATGGAACTAAACATATACGGCTGTGACTCTTACCTTTAGTCGTGTTCGGTCGTCTTAAATGTGTTAAACCAGCCTAAAACACACCCCAATCCGTAGAATAGTGGTTGAAAACTGTGGCATAAATATTTTACAAGTGGTGTCGATGCGAATTTTTACTCAATAAGTAAGAAAACTGCGATTTTTCATCTATATTTCAAAACAACATGTGCCTGTGATCTAGCTCGCCTACGAACACGCAGGTCGACTGGACTAGAAACCAATAGCCACATCAGTATCCCAACCTGCAGTCAATTTTAGTAGCTCTAATGACACTATCCCACTATGCCCCGCTAACTCACAGTCACCCTTACGTTTTGCGACATTTGTGGAATGATTCTATGACATTCTAGTATGGATATTATTGTATATCTTCCAAAGATTAGGGTTGCGTTACATAAGTTTTAGATTCAAATTGCACCGTAGAAGTAAATCTATATGAGATTGATCTGACGGGAGGGCATACTGTTAATGTGCGAGGGATCTTATAATTTTATATATCGAATTACCTCAGCCGCATTCTATCGTTCTATAAGTGTCGTTTCTACTCTTCAACGAAGTGGACTGTCTGGCTACCTTTTGGACGTATTACGTACGCATTATCACTGTGTTTTTTAGGTTTTATCCATAAAATCACATTCGGAGACACTAATGACTTAACTCACTTGACCGAACCAACAAACGTTTCTCTTCGATGCCTATGAGCAAGTGTCAATCACTACCCATTTGGCCCAACTTAATTTCCACAGGCACAAAGGAGGTTTTATGACAGGATATGCCGGAACAAGGGATGACAGATTTGCTATTTTATTTACAACTACGAATTTACAACGACTTATAGTTAAACACAAAAACGTGTGGCAAAGAGACCAAACACATACGATTCCACGCTCTCCGTCAAATTTATTTACCACAGTTAATATGGTCCAAGAACTGCCTAACAGACGATGCAAAATAAAAAGGTGCTCCATCCTATTGAAATATGAATTCGTCGCCGATGACGAAAAAAGGACCGATAAACGATCACGGATAATACCACTCCTAACGTTTAATTTTTCAAAATGATGTTATATTGCATAGAGTAACCGGGGTATAATAATTTGGCAAATAACGACAATTACGATAATTGACTGTACCATTCACTAAAAAAAAAAAGAAAATTCGCCTCGAAAACATAGGTATTATAGGTTTTTTAATTGTTTTATCACCCAAAAGCTCACAGAATGCAAAAGGTGGCCATAATCAACTACAATATGGTCTTGTAGCAAAGTTATTTTGTTGGGTTTTAGAAGTTAGAATTTATTTTGCTTTAGATTGCGCTGAACATCGGTCCGTGAAACTCTCGATTCGGGCAGATATAATTTCCTTGTACGCAATATAGGATCTTTCCCACGTCACCCAAAGCTGTTCACTTCGTTTCTTTTCGTATTGTATGTGCAGCATTTTGTTTTTATTTACTTCAGACCCCTTCTCCCGAAATTTTCTTAATAAATCTAAGACTTAGATATGTTCTTCATTGAACAAATCTTCTGTTCTATAGTAGCGGATTCATTGTTTTTAAAGAAAATGAAAACTGTTCCAACTTTTTCCACAAAAAAGAAAAACATTTTGTTCCTATTTAGATATTAACGTATCCACAAAGTATTTCCTTTTTATTAGCTTATTGTGTTTTTTTCGCTACGATCAATTTTTAATTTTACCTGATAAAAATTTAACTGCTGTGATGAAGATTGATTTTCAAAGTGAAAAACTTGAAAAGAGAATTGCATGCCTTTAGAATTGTATAACAATTGTCCCCTCACCTCGCCCCATCGTTCTGTTTTAAATTTTAGGGGTGCAATTCAAGTCCATGCTACAGTTGATGTTGCGCAAACAATACTAATCACTGCGGGATGTTCATTTTAGAACAGAATTTGAAGGATTACACCGCTTTTCGCAAGATATTTAAGTAGTCAAAACCCGAGTTTACTGTTTTCAATATAAACCATCCTGTCTGTAATTTTCGCGTTATCACGCTTACTAACTAAATACAGTTGTAGTTTAACTACAAGTAATTTTCATCATACATAGAATTCTAGTATTCAAGCATTTGAAGAGGGTTTCAGAATGTTATCGGGTGTGAAGAGAATTATCCGAACGTTTGACTTACGTGTTCGATAACCTTCTTGTTCAAGGTCGCTAACCCACTAAAGTTGCATGCTCATCGTTTGAATATTGTACGAAATGCTCAAAGAAAATGGATATTTCCTTCTTAAAATAATTTAAGACATCTTCGGCAAACTTCGGATAGCTGAATTAAGACTGCAAAATTAAAATACCTTATGTCGTTTTTTTCCTATCTAATATGTATGTATAATTAACTTACGGATAGCTTAACTGAACCAGAAACCGGGAATTTTTATCTATTTTAATTAGCCCAAATCTATCTGTGAAGTTTTTATGCCTACCCAATGATATCACCGTTTTGCTAAATCAATACATTATTAATTTAAACAATTGAATTATGGAACTGTAATGATTTTGAACGGAATTACGATGATGACATTATCTCTAGTCTTTAAAAACTAAGATATTGAATTTGACAATATTCGAGTATGAGTCTTAATGATACAAAATAATTTTACCTTGGGTCAAAAATGTAATAATCTAAAAACCATATTTCTTTAAGGAAAACGCCCTATTGGTGGAATTTACTAATTCAGAAACTATTAAAATGAAATATGGTTATGAGCATTTCCAAAGAACATCACAAATTGTTGCTGTTTCAGAATTTTGTTATAGTTTACATAAAATGTTTTGTCTTTATTTTATGAGGGCTGGTTCTAGTGTGTCGCAACTGGGACATTTTCCCCGCCGTCACTTTAAAGACGGCGACATAAAATTTATCAAGAAATTTTATATTACATTGTCGAATTCCAAATACATTATTTTGATTTATTTTCACGACAGAAAATTTTAATAAAACTAGAAAACGATAAAATAGTTGTAAAGTTCAGACAAAACTAGATAAATTGCCGAGGACAGAAATAGCTTTAACCAGTTGACCTACTCTTCCTATTGAATAGGGAGTAAATGAGATAATGTAAAAAGCATTTTCTAAAACTCAACGGATAACCGTTGCTCGATTGAACAATGCTCGTAAGGGTAAGATAATTATAACAAAAAATAGTATTCATTCCGTATTTTTACACTTTCGTCCTACGTGTTGTTTAGCTATTGTATACCGCGGGATATTGATGTTACGTATACATTTTTTTCAGCAACCCTTACATAAACCTGCATTTTTGGTTTTGTTGTACGTGTTTTTCATACCATTTAGGTAGCGTGTTCCTTCTGTAGTAGTGGAAGGTTACATACTTTCCGAAATTTTATTGTATTTCATATACACAGGGTGTTTCTAAATATTAGGTACATAAACAAGGGTGTAATTCGTTGACTATTTTATTACTAAAAATTCATATGAACGTAAGTCCGCAAACGCTTTGTTACCGATGTACAGGATGTTCAGATTTCAAGGTTTTTATTTTTTTTATAGCTCCTGCAGTTTTTGAGATATATAGGTCATATTTGGTAGGTACGCTGTACGGATTACATCATTAGGTATGTCAGATAGTTGTCAGAATCTACAAGACGATATTTTTTCAAATTTCACGTCTCGTCTTCTCTTCCTGAACTATTTTTTACGGAACACCGCTTGTAGATTTTAAAATGCAAATTGAATTTTATGTTTTGTTTAGAAGCTTTTTGGTCTCTTGCCGTTTTTTCGTACCTGTGACTGTTATCGAGGAAACAAATAAAAAAGGATTTTCTTTAAATCACACTTTAAGTGGTGTAGTAGGCTCTGGCTTTATTGTGGATAATCTCTTGTTAAAGTTATGGAGTTCTCAGACTGACTGGCCATCTTGGGCTTTTGAGGGTATTTATGTTATCCTTGCATCACGTATGGGAAATACAGATCTTATGTCTGCTGTTTCTTGATACAATACAAAGTATTACATTTTAATAATCTTAATTCTAATAATTGCAGTCTTATAACCTACTGTGACCTGCACCTGCAGTGTCATGTTACGTTGGAATACAAAGTGACTGTTTTCCGTTCTCATGTCTGGTTTATGAACTTTTATTAACCTTTTATAGTATGACCTTCAATTATACAATGTATTAATTTGGGGAATACGTAACTCGCTCTCTGAATAAAATTATACTTGACCAACGAGCATTTACAGATATTCATAGGAGTCTAGAAACTAGAACTCTTAATAAGAATGCCAATTGTGAAGGTAGACCACGTACTATTAGAACATCACCGATCTAAAAAACTATTCTAAATAAAATAGAAGTACATCCAGACACTAGCACCAGAACAATCGATAAACACTTAATTATTAGTCATCAAGTTGCTTGGCATATACTATGTAATTCTCTGTTGTATCCTTATCACATTCGAAGAGTGCAAGCGCTCCTTTTCGAGATTTTTCTTTAAGGATTAATTTCTGCCAGTGGAATCGTAGTAGACTAGCAGTACGCCCCTATTTTTTTTGTAAAATACTTTTCATCGACAAAACCAATTTTTCAAGGAATTCGATTATAAATTTGCAAAATAACCACATGCGGGCTGAAGAAAATCCACATACAATTATTGTAGATACGCATTTTCAAGAGCAGTTCTCATCAAAATATGAGGTGGTATAACTGGGGATCATTTGATTGGTATTTTCTTTTGTCTGGTCGACTTACTGGTCATCATACAAGTATTTTTTCAACCCGAATTGATTTAATACTCGAAGACTTACCTCTTTTGCTGAGAAATCAAATGTAGTATATGCACGAATCTCTAGTGCAATGGTCTCAACCGGTGGTACGCGAACCCCTTGGGGGTACGCGAAAATCTGTAAGGGGTACGCGTTTAACTACTAAAACGTATACAAAATTATATTGATACAAGCTAGAATTTAATTGTGACAAAACCCAAGCGAGATCCTTGAGGGACTCCTGAACTAACAAAAAACTGATCAGATTTGTTCGCCACAACGCACTGTTGCCGGGATGACAGAATAATGATTTAAAACTTAATGTTAGCAATAAAGTAGCAAGCAAATCCGTCTTTCGTTGCTAGTGTATTTATGACTGAGGTAAATTGGAACAGCAGTGTACAACTCTGCAACACACAGTCACAGACAGGGGGAGCAACACTGGCTACTGGCGCATTACCGCAACGACGAGACACCTCCACCGAGCTCACCCACCGTGCATTCATTTTCTCTTTCGCCATTCTGTCTGTGCCTGTTTAGTCGTTATTAACGACTCAGTCTCGGTAATAAAACAGTTGTTGTAATAGTTAAATGTTGTATATCTTTAAGTGTTTATATTTTTAACGCTGTTTATATTTATCAATCTACGACTATGCATAAATAGCCTGTATTGGAATTGCACACAACAGAATATTTCCAACAATTGTTTTCAGTATTTCATTCCAGCGTTGCCCTTTAACTTCCAGAAGGCTCTGATGGTCTCTATCAATTGTTTCGCCTCTTTTAATCTATTATCTAATATTATCCATTTTTTTAAAGCTCATTAGGTGATTTTTGGAACATTCGTGTCCTATAAAGCACGGCAAAATATTTTTCCAATCTTTAAAACGACCTAGAGAAAACTGTTTAGCCATTAAATCAATATCACGAAATGGAAAAGAACAAAAGCAAAAGACGCAAGCGTTTCTCACAGTGTCAATTACCCATGTGTATTAAGCTGACAGAACCACTTTAGCACAATCGAATGCTATCTGTACGGGAATTTTGTACTAATTTGTTGCTCTGTTCCCGATTTCGTTGTTCCAGTTGTTTCGTTAAAAACAATGGCTGCGCTAGCTTAAAATTAAAGTTAGCACAGCCATATTGAAAAATGCAATTTGAGTGCCGTAGTCGAAGAAACGAATAGGTCGGAATTATGTGCTTTTTATGTGCTCTCAAATTATGAAAAAACTTGGCGAAAAACAAAGCGGATTAATGAAAAAAAATATTTTAGAATATGAGAGTTCCTTTCACGCAATAATTTAAGGAATAACTCCGTCAAATACTTTGTTGCTCCGACACGCTTGGGCTCAAAATGTTTGTAATAAAACGTATTTTCAGAAAATATACAGGTACGAATTTGTTGCTCGTCGCAAAGTATTGAAAAACGGTCCAAAGGCGTCAGTTACTGGCGCGCCGAGATGGATGCACGTAGCTATTTTGCAGAACCGATGAACAATTAAGAAGTGTTTTTGCACAAATTAAGAGCACATAAATAGTACCTAATTTTGGCGCAATGATTTCCTCGATCACAGCACTGTATATATTTTTTTCACATATGGCTGTGCCAGCATAAGACGAGCACAGCCGCGTTGAAAAACACAATTTGAGTGCCGTATTCGAAAAAACGAATAGGTCAGAATTATGTGCTTTTTATGTGCTCTAAGATTATTTTGGGCCCATGCGTGTCCGAGCAACAAATTATTTGACGGAGATATTCCTTAAGTTTTATTGCGTGAAAGGTATACTCAACATTCTAAAATATTTTTTCATTAATCCACTTTATTTTTCGATGTTTCTTCATAATCTGAGAGCACATAAAAAGCACATATTTCTGACCTATTCGTTTCTTCGATTACGGCACTCAAATTGCATTTTTCAATATGGTTATGCTAACTTTAATCTTAAGCTAGCACAGCCATTGTTTTTAACGAAACGGTTGGAGCAACAAAATCGGGAATAGAGCAACAAATTAGCAACAAATGAGCACAAAATTCCTGTACAGATCGCATTCGATTGTGCTGAAGTGGCTGTGTCAGCTTAATACGTGTCAATTACCTATATTTTATCAACTTTTTCATCATTTGCCATCATTCTGGTAAAGATTACATGGCAAAGTGTCTTCCATTGCTGTCGCGTGGAAGATTAATCGTTTATTTGTACTGGGCCTCTCGATAATCAGTTTATGTTGAAAGACAACAAATTCTTCTAATTTGCAGGATCATTAGATAAACAATTTATCCGGAGGCTTGTTGCTATTCGGTTTCTTTGGCTTGTTTTTGTTTTAGATAAGTGCTTCCTGATGATAGTTTCGGCTTCGAATCACTCGTCCTAAAAATGATTTCTAATTGTTAAGGAATTATCAATTAATTACTAATAAAATTATTCAGATAATTCAGTGTAAAATTATATTCACCCTAGTATACGTGCACGAAATTAGTAAAATGTTAAGATGTCTCCACGTCTATCCGAACACACATAAAAACATGTCGATGTTGATGAAGTAATTCAAGAGAGTTACTGAAATTTAACTTCTCCTCGAACGCAGTAAGCTGCCAGAACATTAGAACACAGTTGTTAGTGATACATCGGAGATTGCAAATTATAGACAAGGGTCTGATCACGCTGCGTATTTTAAATATGAAGATACAGTAGAATCTGCATTCAATAGCTTTTTGTGTATTTACATTGTTCCCTACAAGCTTCGCAATAACAGCGCTTGTTTTAAGTAGGTTTTTGTTATACCATTTTAGGCATTTGAATAATCAAGAAACTCAAAAATTGATTTTAAATTTGTTTACACCACTTCTTATATATAGGTATATACCTAACGGTAATGATTACCTTTTCTAAGGGTTGTTTTCTTTTCGAACTTGGATTCTAAAAACATCAACCATGGCATCGCGCAGTTGTCTAATTAGCATAGAATAAATGCCTGTTGTGCACTGGTGAATCAAGAACAGCTCAGGGTTTTGCTAGGACCCGCCATTTATATGAATTGCAACTCAAATTTTGTAATAAAATACTTTATCTAGAGGTGACTACATGACGCCCCGAAGCGTTTGCCTCATCACCTAATGGTAGCTCTGCCCTGATTTTAAGTATATTTGGTAGAGATTTTAATTACCTAATTTAAAATGCGCAATAAAATTTGATTGATTGAGTGCGGCTTAAAAGTGTTTTTAATGACAGATTAAGATAGCCCCAAGGTAAATATTATTATAAATTATTTTGCTGCACTTAGAGGCGTCGAAAAATTAATTCGTAACCCCTTATTTATTTACATAATATAATTACTTAAATGCACGTGGTCCTGTCAATGGTCCAATCGCCTCGCTAATTGAAGATATTTTGATTTTGCTAATGATGTGTATTCGATAATGAATTTTATAAGTGGGGTAAATGTGCGAGTAGTCGACCAATTAAGAGATGTTATTTTTAAAAATTGTTTTAAAATATGTTTAAGAACTATTGATCTATTGCAAAATGGAATTACAGCTTACATCAAGCAATATATTATGGTAATATAATTACAGTTTAAGAATATCGCTTTGATATTAAGATTGAAAAATAAATATTTGAAATTATGCAAAAATCTAGTAATAGACCACTCAGAATTTAAGGTTGTCCAAGTATATTCCTATAGTCCAGACTTCAAATACAAAATAACATTTGTATTAGGTAGGTACCTACCTATATAATATATATTATATGCATCATAGTTTGCATTATTTCTGAATTTGGAGAATCAAGAAATAAAAATGGGAAATAGTTTTTTTTATTAGTTATTCCAGTTAATATAAAAATAAATGTAATATAAATTCATACGCAACGCAGAACTGTAAACAAAGACAATTATATGTACCTAGATACTACTAACTACATGCATTATATTCTTATAGCTACAATTCAAACAAATGAAATTCTTTGCACTAGCTTCATGGTATGCCATTTCATAGAAATCGGTACACATAAGATGATACCATCTGTTACATTGGTCACATCCTATATTTTGTAAATCATCGTCCTGAACATCACTAACAAGTTACTCATCACATGTGCTATATGTAATAACAACTTTAGTCGCATTTTCCGTCACTTCACTCAATTTCTTATCGTTTTTCATATCTGATGTTTTCTTTGGTAATGCTTTTTCTTATTACTTTTATTTTGAATTTTACATAGTTTTCGGTTCTCTTTTTCTTCTACAATTCTGTTTTTTGTTTTCCTTTTCTACAAGAAACTCTCTATATGCAGCGGAAGAGATTGCTGATGGCAATGTCTCTTTTCCTGCAGGTTTACTTTTACTTATAATGGGTGTAGGCCAGAATATGTGATCTTTAAAGCTATTGGATGCCCTTGATATTGGCACATTGTTGCCAACATTCATTCTACTTTCAATTTGTACGTTATTTAAAGAAATGTCTTTGAGTTTTTCTCTATGATTTTCATCATCTTCGCTAGGTGATACAAATACTTTTTCTAGTTCTTCTTCTACACCTATATTCTCCATTTCTTCTAAAATTCTTGAATTTGCTTCTAGAGCACTTGTATCATGTTGAGCAAAATCGCTTTCAACCGTTTCTATACCTTCTTTATCAATATTATTTATTGTATTTTGTGTACGTATAAGGTTTTCCGTAAATTGTAGGCCACTGTCAACTTCAGTATTGATCAATTCAGCATGGTTAATCTCATTTGCCGACAGAGAATCAGTAGTAATACTTTTTTTAATCTAATCAGATTGAACTAAAACTAGTGCTCCATTTTCTCGACCCTCAAATGTAAAAACATCATCATTAGGAGAGTTTTCCTTTTCTACGACAGGTGCAACATAACTTGTATATATTTCCATTAAATTGTCAATCAGTATGTCACTATCAATATACCGTAGTTTTATATTTTGTTCAAACGCTTTTAATACTTTAATCATGGTGTTAATATCACTTTTGGTAGCTTCGCAATTTTTCAGTTCTTCCGTTGAAATTACCATTTTGCTAATACACTTGCTGTAATCCACTGCATTAGGATCGAAGGGGAACAGGCCACATCCTTTGAACCCACTCCTAATAGAATCTGGTAGTGATGGCATTAAAAGGCAATCATTCAACAATGGACCAAAGATAGTTTTGTTAACGATTAAATTTAATTGTTCTGGTTTAGATTGCCACCTGCGAACAGTTTCCTTCCACTTAGTTTTCAGTGGTTCGAAAACACATATCTGCAGGCTGCATGAGGTGTGTGGTGTTCGGAGGTAGGGCATACAAAATTATTTGATTGTCATCGCAAAATTTACTCACTTGGAATGACAAATGTGATTTGTGACCGTCAATAAATAGAATTATTGGTTTTGGTATATCTTGTTCTTTCAACCATTTGTTAACACCATTTTTAAAACACCTCACACCTCATCCAGCCAGACAGATTTTCCTACAAACCATTTAGGAGACATCGAGTTCCCCACGCTTGCTGGCGGTCTTACGTAAGGAGGCGGCTCCGTGGCATAGTGGTATGTGTGTGATTAGTACGCCCAAGGTACCGGGTTCGAATCCCGACACGGTCCGCTTGAAAAATGTTAGGCGAGCATTTTTCACAAAAATACACCCTCGTTCGGATGAGAGGTAAAATGGAGGTCCCGTGTGTGTGTTGCCACGCCCGTTAAAAATCCCTACCTTGCTTGGAACAGCAAGGGTTCGACAAAATTCAAAATTTTCCACGTAAAAAACCTCGCTTCCTGGGTGGAGCATTGGAAAATCACATGTAAGTTGTTACGTAAGGGAATACCACCATAGGGTAAACAGTTTCTCCTGCAGCATTAAAAACAAGCAAAACTGTAATAGTTTCTTTTTCACTGGACTTCTGTATATCGTACACATTCCGCCAACCTTTTGGGGCAAGTACCTTGCCTAAAATAAATCAATACATTCGGTTTATTAACAACAAACTGATATTTATTATACCTGTCTTGGGACACATTGAAAAGCTCGTTTCGTCTCCGTTCAGTATCCTATGCGGGTCTCTTAAAATAGATTCGAGATATAGGTCATTCGAATTTTTTCTAAAGCTGTAAACCAATCACGAATATACTATTCACTTATAACAGCTCGAGCTTTACCCAATCTTTCAGGTTGTCTTAGTCTTAAATCAGGATGTCGTCTTGAAAACCCTATATACCATTTCTGTCCTGGTATATTGTTTCTGAAAGGTGTTTGTCTTTTTTTTTTGTGGTTACAATTTTAGCAACTGTATTGATTAGATCTTGCTTCTTCTGAAGAAATCCTCGTTTGCTAGTTCTTTTAGCCAATCAGCTAACTTGCGTTTAGTCAAGATAGTCGGAAGACCAACTTTTCGTATGTTTGAAGTTATTCTACCATGGGTTCTATCCAAAATTGTTGTTTTTGATCGTGTTCAAGCGGTGCCCCAGGTGCTTCTCGCACCATATGAAACCATTGCCGCAAGCACGCTGCTGAGGTATAGCCTGACACATCTAAGGGGAATTTTATAATGCCGCTGCGCTAGTGTTGCGATGTTTTGCATCACCTTTGTGGCATTATTGCACACGGTTGTGTGTTCTGTGAAATTTAGTTTTTTATCTAGGGTTATGCCTAAATATTTAGATGAAGGAGATCTCTTGATGTTGATTCTTTCTAGTTTTATTATGGGGTCACGTGTGAGTGATCCCTTCGTGAGCATGCATGTAGATTTGTTGGGTGCAATACTCATCTTGTTCGTTCTGCACCAGTGCTGGGTTTTGTTCAGAGCGCTGTTTGCTTTATTCTGGATTTCGGTTCTGGAGTTACCTTCAACCAGCAGTAATATCTTGTCGTCGTATGATATCGGCGACGAAACCTCCCCGATGGTGTCCAGCTTTTCCAGAAGTTCTTCTATTACAATGTTCCAAAGAGGGGGTCCAAGGACCGAGCCCTATGGGCAGCGCTTGTTTATGTATTTGGTTATTCGGCTTGTAACGTCCAGGGTTACGTATCTGTCGTACAGTAGCTCCTGAGAGACTGATACAGTTGGGATGGGTAGTGTATTGAATTGAGTCGCGCGAAGATTATTAAAGACTCCACCATTAGTAATATTGCATATTTCGCAGTTATGCTTTGGATGTTCTGTATGGCTCGGTTGATTGCGCCCTCTGTGGATTTGTTTGCTGTAAAGCCGAACTGGTGTGGGTGGATGCCCCGGATGTTGCAGGTTCTTGCAATCTGTTACTTAATAGTCGCTCGTACGTCTTTTTTAAAGTGTTTAACAGGCGTATTGGGCGGAATGAGTTTAGTAATTTTGGATCTTTTCCTGAGCTTTTGGGTATGATTACGACATTTGCTTGCTTCCAGGTGTTCGGAAACACTGCTTGTCGGAGGCATTCGTTATATACTTTAGTTAGTGGTGGTGCCAGTTTAACACGGAGCGTGGATGTTATCTCAGGGGATGCCATCCGGGCCAGGCACTTTTCTATTTTTAGATTG
Source organism: Platerodrilus igneus (assembly GCA_036346225.1). Lineage (NCBI taxonomy): Eukaryota > Metazoa > Arthropoda > Insecta > Coleoptera > Lycidae > Platerodrilus > Platerodrilus igneus. Next base: position 7,319,221 of record JARFIW010001148.1, read on the forward strand.
TATTATCGATGCTGTTACTTCCGATTCGGTGAATGGTTGTACCTCGTCGTCTTGTTGTCTGTTCCAAGGGGCTGACGAATTAGCTAAAGAGGCCGCGACGGGCGACTTTCGAATATCACATTCGTCGATACCGAGGTCTTTAATCAAAAGAAAGCTGCGCGAAAAATCAATTCGACAATGGGAAGAGAGGTGGAACAACGCTGCCACGGGCAGGTTGACCCACAAATTCATACCGAGCATAGAAGCCAGAGGTAAGATCGAGGTTAAGCTCGATCACAAAATGGTGCAGTTGATAACAGGGCACGGCGCCCTGAAGGCGTATTTACAAAGGTTCGGTCTAACCAATAGCGACCGCTGCGAATGCGGTGAGGGCGCGGAAAGCGCAGAGCACGTGCTCTTCGACTGCCCGCTTGAGGCGGGAAATCGAGGTTGGCTGATAGCAAACTAGCTATCCTAGGTCTGGCATGGCCAAAGAGCCTAGAGGAAGTCGGGAAGTGGTTAACCAGAAGGCGTTCTGGACAGCCTTAAAAGAATTCGCGGGAAGGGTCGCGAGATTAGACAATCAATGACGACCGCGTGTAAAAATTCGGTGGGGTTGGTGGGAGGATTGAAAAATTTTAGATTGACTTGGCGTGAGTAAGGATACGAGCATAACCAAAACCTGATATTAAAAAAAAAAAAAAAAAAAAGATAATTATACCAAAATGTCCAATATGCACGAGAAACCCCACTCCATTAATACAATCACTGCCTATCTTCATAATTATGTGCGGAAAATCGGGAATAAATAATACCAAATAAACAATAACAAATAAATCATAAACCCTCATTAAATTAAATCAATAAAGTAAACAAGGATAATAAAACAGAGTGCAACCGCGCATCCCCAGGACTTGAAAGTGAAGTGATAGTGATAGTGATTGTGATCCCCAAAACATTTAGTGCATACCCACCAGGACTTTAGCAGTGCACCCGTCCCACCTTTAGAAGTAAGTTACAGACGACCAGATCTTCGGATGCTGGAGAATTTTATTATCGAGGTAAGACTTAAAATGTGGCGGCTGTACTCGCACAAGCATTGATTTACATTAATTAGTAGTTTTGAAATAATTTAAGAAGCACGTTTGGTGTGTAAAGGCGCTAGCCGACATAATGCTTGTGCGAGTGCACCTGATAAATAGGGTGATGCTTTCGCTATTTTGTGCACTGCTATATGCTTAACGCTTATTAAACATTTATTTATATATTTACATAATTATATTTATTTATATTTTATATTTACACTTTATATTTATTTATATATAGCATGTATTATGTGGCTTATTTGTTTTGTTTGACGTTCTGTCGCCATTTTGGTTGCAGTATATATTTGGGAAGGACGAGCAGAATTGCGAAGATTGTAATCATAATGTAAATCAGTTAGGGAACGATAGGAAAGCTAGGGATGGATTTAAATTGGTTAGCTAGATTTGGATAGTTTTAAGACGACCCTTCAGGTCGCACTGGTAAGCAGAACCGGCGTCTGCTATCCGGTATTACGGATCCCTCCCCCTCTCATTTTTGCTTGTTGATCGGGTACACTCGAAAGTCAGCGCTAGGGATACCATTATTTACAACCCTGTTTTTAGTTTTTGTTTTGTTTTTGTTCCAGTTTTTGTCAGATTTTTAGGTTTATTAGATTGTTAGAGTTTGTTAGGTTTGTTAGATTTTTAGGTTTGTTAGATTTTTATTTAGTTTTTATTTAGGGTGAATCAACTATGAAGTAAGAATAAATTAGGAGCACGACTATTTTTCGCGTTTAAACCCAATGTAGTACCTCCGGGTGGAGCATTGGGGACGTGGCCGCAAGTATAGCGGCCCTAATTCAAATTATAATGTCTGTTCCAAGGTCTGTTTCCACTGTTGTTTTCATCAATTACCCGTTGTCTCGTCTGTTTTTGTTCGTTCGTGTCGTCCTGCATATTGTCCTCTGGTAAGAGTGTTTTTAGTAGTGTTGTCGCGGTGTCTTCCTAGTCCTACGTTTGTGTGCTGTCTTGTTTGGTTTGGGTGGAGTAAGTCGTTGGTGGTTTTATCTTGTCCTTTATAATTTTGTATGGCATACCCCAAGCATCCGTTTGTAAATCTCTTTCCACGAAGACTGTCAAAAATGTCAAACTTTAGGTTAGAAGCGTCAGATCGAATTTAGCAACACTAGTGTTATCAGTTCCCGATATATATCGAGTACCCCTCGTACGTACACGAATTCTTTTGGCTTAATAAACAAAAGTTTTACTTTGCCTTGGAGAAGAGTCTTTCCGCTGGGGCGAAAGTAGCTATAGTTGAAAGCAAATCCTTGGCGAATCGGCCAATCTTTAGGGAACAGCCCATTATGATAATTCAAGTTTTTCCAGCTTGTGACGAGGATCGATGACCATTAAAATCCAATACCCCCAATTTGTCTTTTTGTAGTACTTTATGATTTTATTAATTGCTGCTGTAGAGCTTTTCAAATTGAAAGCCACTTAATTGTTTTTGTCAGTATCGATTTCTTCAATTATTTTGTAAGTTAGTCAAGTATCAAATTTATGGCATGCCTGTCCCCTCCTAGTGAGTCTGATATTTTTGTACAACTTTTTAAGACATCCTTCGCGGAATTGAATTCGAATTCGTGCGAATATTAAAATTGATTACTACACAGAAACACATGTTTATTTATTACACTTACACTGAACAAGCTGAGTGAAGACAAGTGACAATACATGTGTTTATAAAGGGGCGTGGGGTCTTCTCAAAAGATAAAAGATATTACAGAACATTACAAAACCTTACATAGCAAAAACCTATGAAAAAAGTTCACCTACAGGAACGATTTTCACTACATTAGATTTGTGATATATCTAGACGTGACTGAGCCTAAACAGTGAAAAACATATTGACGTTCAATGATAATAACGAAGTCATTTTCAATGTATAGCTTATGCTAGAGCGCTAGCTAAACTTATGGCACAAATTGTGTATCATTCATTCTTTCTTGGTAATTTTGTCTTTTAAATTTTTTCCGAAAAACCTTTCTATTCGTGTATTGGTAATGAAAGGGTAATTAACTTACTGATATGGTAGGCAGGTTAGGGTCATTGGGGGATAACAATAGGAGGTACCAACAGCTTTGGATTATTGTGCTTCGATGTGCGAACTGGATTTTGGGCGCCTTCTGGCAGATATCTTCTTAATTTCTGAAGTATACCTCATCCTTTCGTACTGTGTAGGCTCACCAAAAAACAAAGACATAAGATATTTATTCCTTTCGGAATTTTCAGGATTTTTTTCTCGAACTGTCCCGCACCCTCGTTCCGTGGGACAAAGGAGAACTGGAGGACTCCCGTCCCGCAACAAAAACTAATGTCTGGTCCCGTATTCTGTCCTGCATCAAAAAACACAGTCGCGTCCCGCGTCCCGTTCCGTGGGATAATTAGCGGGGACGGCTCCGTGGTTTAGTTGGTTCGCGTGGCAAGGTCCCGGGTTTGATTCCCGACACGGACCACTTGAAAGATGTTAGGTAGGCATTTTTTACAAAAATACGCCCTCGTTCGGATGGGGAGAAAATGTAATTCTTGTGTGTGTGCGCGCGCGCGCGTGTGTATGTGTGTTGTCACATACGTTAAAGATCCCTACCTTGCGTGGAATAGCAAGGGTTGGGCAAAATATAAAATTTCCAGGTTAAAAAACTTTCTGACCAATGTAGCACCTTCAGGTTGAGTATTGAAAATCAAATGTAGTAATAATATGCGGTGCAGTACGCGGAACGGGACTTCTCGTGTACATCACTAACTACAGCGCACTAGGGCATTTCTTATGTCCCAAAAAGTGTTTTTAAATTCTGCGCTAACTTAGTTGTGTCAACTTGAGACACCTAAAGATTAGCGAAAAAATAACACTGGTTTATGGTATAAAACGTTTAGTAAAATATCAAGTGGAGAATTTAGTTAATGCATCCAAGACAACAATAAGCGGTTATTAAAAGCTCTGGCGAGATCCGCATACAACGATGTTTAAATTAAACAAAACAGTTTTAAAACGAATAATAATACCCGACTTATAATCGTTTCAGCAAAGTGGTCCACATCTGTTTTCACTCAAATTTCCCCAGACGCTCTCAAACCTCCCGACATCACCATCATATGTGGGTGTTCCTTCTTACGAATTCGACCTGATTTTCACATGTATCGACTACGAAAAGTCCCCTAAAACCTCTCATTGTTCCCACACACGTATTAAATTACACCACTGACCCAGCTTCGAACTAAGTATAATAAATCAGGTTGAAGTGCTTGCAGCTTTTACACAAGCTACAACCCCTCCGTTCTTGAAAATAGGGTGCACTTCAGTAGACTTTCGTTTCGTTCCAAATGCATTCGTTTATTAGGGAAGGTCGTGGACTCACTCCTGGTAGCAGTGCACGGTTCCAAACTGAAGCTGTTGTTATTTGTAGAAGAGATAAAAGAGCGTTGTTTTCACAAGCAGGAAATTGAAACCATTTAGTGGATTTATTTATAATGCATAGTAATGCTTTTATTCATCGACGGCGCCAGATTTTAAAGCCGATTGGATGGATGGTTGTGTAAGTAAGTACGTATCCGGGTTTCATTAAGAGCTGCTACAATTATCATTATTAAGCTCTTGTTCAAGCACATTAAATAGTTTGAAACGCTATAATTCTCAATGTGTTTGTTGTTCGAAAACTTCAGATGATGTCATTAGCATAAATAAAATACAGATGTTGCTATTGTATTTTTCCCCTACTTTGAATTACGTACGAACGCCAATATAATAACTCGCAAGATGTCGTCATATGGATATGATTCAACCTAACCTCAATTTATAACAAGAATCAGATCGTCATCTGTAATTTTGGAAGCGTTCAGAAACACCTTGCGTTTTTAATCAAGTGGCATCTGATTGTTATAACCTCACAAATAGCTTCTCCGTATGTGAATAACCTCTTCGATTCCCTAAAATTCTATAAACCGGTTGGTCGGTTTGAGATTAGCATAACAATAATTATTGTCCCCTGAAACCGGTGAGTGTAAAACGATGTACCATCTCCGATGAAGAAGCAACCTGTTAATTGTGTAATAATTATGCGGGATTAAAGAGCCACCAATCTTTTTATTAAAATGATGTTGATTTATGCATGAAAAATGAGCGTTATTCAGACATTCCTGTTGTGTTTGTAATCTATTCGAATGTTAGACTTGTAAAAATTAGAATCGTTTATTTTCTGAAGTCAAAAGTAGAGAGATGATGGCTTGCTCTTTTGTCTATTGACAGATTAACAAGTGAAAAATTCGCTTAATGACAGAAAATATTTTATATTCTGTACCACTCTATTTTTTTGTAGACCCTTCATTTTCGCTGAACGGAATTTCTTTAAGTGTTAGGTCACTGTAGATTGTAAAATGCGGTACGTAGAATTGTACGAATGTTAAAATGAACTGACTTAGTATATAAAGATTAGAAAAAAATAGATATTAATTTAACTTGACACCCTTGTCGTTGTTTGTAAGGTGCATAACTGAACATGCTGCTAATTCACTGCGATTACACATAATTAGTATATTCGTATAGTAGTATCGATATAGATCAAAAGTAAAGCAATGAAATACTTTTTATTGTTATACAGAACTTTTGAAAAAATTGCAAAATGATGTTGTAACGGATTTTGTTCGGTCTCTTTGTCGCACGTTCGCGTGGTTAATTTTAAGTTATTTTAAATTTGTAGTTGTAAATCTAATAGTAAAACTGTCATCCCTTGTTCCCTTATATCCTGCCGTAAAAATTCCTTGTGCATGTGTAAATAAGTTGGACTAAGAGTAATGAACAAACACTCTCTCATCGATATCGAAGCAGAACACTCGGTTTTTCGTTCGATACGTGAGTTTGTCAAGGGCCGCCGACTTTATCGAAAAACCCAAAAAACAGTGCAAGTGCAACTGAACACGTACTATAATCTTCATTACAGTTCACTTAGTTGAGGAGCAAGGAACTGCAGCTTAGAACAACAAAAAACCGCGGAGGTAAGTCGATGTACAAAGTTATAAGACCCCCGCGCTGAACAAATGGTCCTTTGAGCCGTATTATTAATTAATTAATTAGTTCTTATCCTTTAAGCTCCTTATTTATACCAAAATTTAATAATTGTCGTAGTTTTGTCTGTTTAAACGTGTTACGAAGAGAATAACATCCTGCTTGCAAATTTAATGATAGAAACATCTGGTTATAACGGTAGATTTTACAATACATTTCTTATCCTTTGTCGCAAAGATTAGGGTCGATCGTCGGTGTCTTTGGGTAAACAATTGATGTAGGGTTGATGTATTTTAAATTCTTGCCTTATTTTCGTGGTCAAGTTGGAGGGACCATCGGGTCATCAACTTGTTTAACAAAGGGGTTATTGGTATTTATTTGAAACGTTAAACGCTTAGTCGGGCGAGCACTGTAGTTAGTTGCATTTTTCTATTAATAATTTAATTTCGTAGATTAATTATTTGTAGCGTATTCGAGTTACGCATTGTTTTTATATTAATTTTTATTGTCGTTCATTAATCATTAATCAAATATGGTTATATCAATTGATAAAGCTATTCTTGAAGCTAAATTTGTAGTTAAAAGGTTGGATCATATATACAGTAAAATTAATCAACCGGAAAACGTGTCGATTGCTTTAATTAGAGCATCGATTAAAAGTGTCGAGCAAATTGAAACCCATTTCAAATCTTTTTGCAAGGATATTTTCTTTGATGAAGAAAGTGAACAATTGGATGAATTTTCGGCTCTTAGGGTGAAAATCGATGATTATCTATTAGATATTCGCATTATCGCTGAACAATGCGAATTAGATCGGGTAGAAAATAAGCCCAATGTGGAAAATATGAATAATTCGTTGTCGCTAAATAGTGGGTTTCACTTAAAACATCTTTATGTCCCACGGTTCTCAGGACGCATTTCGGATTTTGAGAGTTATTATGCAATTTATAAGCGGTTGATTCACGATAATGTCGGTTTGTCTCCTATGGAAAAATTTTGCCATCTCATTGATACACTAGATGAGTCGTCGCGTGCCTTAATAAAACACTTGCCATTAAATGATTATGCACACGAGGAAATCTATAAAATCATTACTAATCGTTTTCTGTCCAAGAGGTTATTCCTTTAAACATATTTTAATGCTCTTGAAATATGCCCTAAGGTCAGTTCCTCAGACTCGCATGCGGAACTCCGGCAATTAATTAGTTGTTTTAATGAAAATATATTTGCGTTAAGGCAGATGGAAATAGATTTATTAGATTTCATGTTGTTTAATCTGTTATCAAAAAAATTAGATACAAACATTTTAAAGCGTTTCGAATTAGGAAATAATGACGAAATTCCCTCGTTCAAAGATTTAAGGTCGCACATTGAAAAACAATGTAAAGTGTTGGAAATAAATGACATTGCTTCAGGAACATGCTTGAAATCTCAAGATTCCGTCAAACAAAGGAAAAGGCTTGTTAGCACTTCGGCTAAAACTTCTTTAGTTGGTACCACCAATGATGGCAAAAATTGTAGTTTATGTCAAGCTGTGCATCCTATTTATAGACGTAAGCAGTTTCTCGATAAAACCCTTCAAGAAAGATTTGAGGTGGTAAAGCTTAAAAATCTTTGTATTAAATGTTTAAATACTTCACATTCGATAAAAAATTGTACGTTACATTGGCCGTGTAGAAAATGTCATCAGTCACACAATTCGTTACTTCACTTCAATTAACAAGAAAAATCGGTGTCGCCACGCCGACAAACCCATCGTCAAAGGTCAGCGTCTCCTCGGAGAGCGGCGCCTAGACTTACTTCTACTAGTAGACCTATAGTGAAGACAATCTGTCGTCGTCGGTTGTGAATGAACAACCTTCCACTAGCTCGTTGATTTCGACGTCATTAGAACACACAACCACGCTGTTAGCTACGGCAATGGTGTCGGTGCTTGATTATACAGGAACATTGCAATTTGTTCGTGTAATATTAGATAACGGATCCATGGAAAGTTTTATGACTGAAAGGTGCCGTCAGAAATTAGGTTTAAGGAAACGGAGAACCAATGTCACTGTTCAAGGACTTGGCTTGAATTCGTCGTTGGTGTCTGGTGCACTATCGTGTGTAGTCACCCCCTCGGGAGCACAGTCTCCAGCATATGAAATTGAGTGTTATATTTTACCTAACATTTGTAATCAATTACCTTCGTCGTCGATAGGGGTCAAGGAATGGTAGCATACTCGAGGTTTGGCCTTAGCTGATCCTAATTTTAATATTTCTGGTAAAATTGACATGCTGCTCGGAGCGGAAATCTTTGCTCAGGTTTTGTTGAACGAGTCTCGTTGGGGTGTCGCTAACGAGCCAGTTGCTATTAAAACAACCTTTGGTTGGGTTTTAACGGGAAAGGTCGTTTCCCCGAATAATTCTATTACGTCGTTGTGTGCTTTCGTTGAGCCCTTAGACAGCGACATTCGTCGATTTTGGGAATTAGAAAATATTCCCTTCAAAAAACACATTTCTCCTGAAGAAGAAAGGTGTGAAAATCAATTTGTGGAAAATTATAGACGTAACAAGGACGGTCGTTTTGTAGTGTCCTTGCGTTTTAAAATTTCGGAACCCTCATTCGTGGGTATGAGATCAAATTGTATTAAAAGATTTTTGTCGTTAGAACGTCGTTTGTTAAAAAATCCTGAATTGTATTCAGATTATAAAAAATTTATGGAGGATTATTTGACAAGCGGTCACATGGTTCAAGTGAAATCGCCTAAAAATTCGTCGGGTCATGAAAAAATGTATTACATTCCCCATCATGCTGTACATAAGCGTGATAGCACTACCACCAAATTGCGTGTGGTTTTCGATGCTTCGTGTCAGGATCAATCTGGAAAGTCGTTAAATGATAGCTTGGCTATTGGCCCTGCTTTGCAAAAGGACATTGCAGTTTTGTTATTGCACTTTCGTGTACATCCTATCGTAATTACAGCTGACATTAAACAAATGTATCGGCAGATTTTGGTTAAAGATACTCATCGTGACTATCAACGTATCGTCTGGAGATTTTCTCCGTCAGATCCTATTATGGACTTTAAATTAAATACTGTAACTTATGGAGTTTCGTCATCGCTTTTTTTGGCCTTGCGTACTGTTCAAGAATTGGCAAGGTTAGAATCAATTAATTTTCCTTTCGCGTCATCGGTATTGGCGAGCGATACCTATGTTGATGAGTTAGTCACTAGATGCAATTCAATTGAAGCTGCTAATCAATTAATTGGTGAATTGAATAGTATTTGCACTAGTGGTGGTTTTCAATTAAAAAAATGGAGTAGTAATTGCCCGGAAGTGATGTCCAACTTGAGGGAGTCCCTGTCCAGTTCTGACGCAATTACATTTCAAGATATAGTTATTCAATAAAAATTTTGGGCCTTTCGTGGCGTGCTCTTATAGATGCATTTTTATACAACTTAGACGTTGAAGAGCGCACTTGCAGTAAGCGTAATATTTTGTTGGTTATCGCAAAAATTTTTGATCCTGTCGGTTTGATAGCACCTGTAGTACTGTTCGCTAAACGTTTAGTTCAAGATCTTTGGCTTTTAGGTCTCGGGACCAAGAGCCTCCATTGGAAGTCATACAAAAATGGAAACATTTTTTGGGTGAATTGCCAGCGGTTTCGAATATTGAGATTTTGCGTCGCATTGTATGCCATAATTTCAAAAAGGTGGAGTTGCATGGGTTCTGTGATGCTTCTGAAGCTGGGTATGCAGCTGTCATCTATTTTCGTTCGTTCGATCTAGAAGGTAATATTACCATGTCATTAGTATGCGCAAAATCGAAGGTTGCTCCTACTAATTGCGTTTCGTTGCCCCGTCTCGAATTGTGTGCTGCCGTACTCTTGGCAGATTTAGTAGATTTCGTCAAAAATATTTATACAGATATTTTATCCTTTAGTTATATTTTCGCGTGGTCAGATTCTACTGTTGTTTTGTCTTGGATTCGGTCTTCCTCGCATAAGTGGAAGACATTCGTTAGCAATCGCATTTCGCAAATTCAAGAACGTATTCCTCCATCTTCGTGGTTTCATGTTAAGTCTCAGGATAACCCTGCGGATTGTGCCTCACGTGGACTTTTGGCTTCAGAGTTGGTTCATCATCCATTATGGTGGACAGCACCTTCCTGGTTAGTGCGTCGTAGCGAAGAATGGCCAGTAACGTCGTTGCCAAGACTTATTGACTCATCTCAGATGGACGTCGAATATCGCACTCTGTCGTTAACAGTCGTTATGTCTGACAATTTCTTAGATATGTTGTTAGATAAATTTTCAAAACTGCAGAAAATTTGTAGGATTATTACATATATTCGTCATTTCATTCGTAATGTTCAATGTCCGGCAGATTTGCGTTCAAAATATTCTGGTGGTTTGTCTCTAGCTCAGCAGCAAGAGGCTATACATTTATTGATTAAAAGAGTTCAAACAAATGTTTTTGCTCAAGACGTTGCAAATATTAAAACTGGAAAACTTGTTAGTAAACAACTTCGTAGCCTTAGTCCGTTTCTAGATAGTCGTGATTTGTTGAGGGTGGGCGGTCGCCTGCGTAATTCTGAGTTGTCGCATGATGCAAAATTTTCTATTTTGCTTCCTCGGTCGCATCGGTTGACTGAAATTATTATATTAAATTGTCATGAAAGACATTTACATCCTGGTAGGAACGGTATCGTTCGGATACCTGCAATCAAGACAGCCCAAGGGCTAGTTAAACGTCCTCTAGTGAAACTATGTTTACTGCCAAATAGTTAATATTTAATGGTATGTATACATATATTCACTTATATTAGTTTGTCGGTTAGGTTTCTTAGTTAATAGCTCTAATTATTTTACATAGAAAATAAATTGGTTCATACTTATTTTGGTGGGCGGGATGTTCGGTCTCTTTGTCGCACGTTCGCGTGGTTAATTTTAAGTTATTTTAAATTTGTAGTTGTAAATCTAATAGTAAAACTGTCATCCCTTGTTCCCTTATATCCTGCCGTAAAAATTCTTTGTGCATGTGTAAATAAGTTGGACTAAGAGTTATGAACAAACACTCTCTCATCGATATCGAAGCAGAACAGTCGGTTTTTCGTTCGATACGTGAGTTTGTCAAGCGCCGCCGACTTTATCGAAAAAACCCTTAAAAACAGTGCAAGTGCAACGGAACACGTACTATAATCTCCAATACAGTCCACTTAGTTGAGGAGCAAGGAACTGCAGCTTAGAACAATAAAAGTGCGTGGAGGTAAGTCCATATATAAAATTATAAGACCCTCCCGCGTTGAACAGATTTAGTATTTAAGCACCTGGAATATAAACGTGATTTGGCTCTCATTCAATACGTATGGTATTTTTTTGCAGGTTATACTAATAATTGTTACGGTAAAACCAGCGACACGACAAGGCGATGAGTCGGTTAGGCGCAGATGGAGATTGGAGTGGAGAGTAGTAGAAACCCGATAACACAAGCTGACTAGCTGAAATAAAAGAATATTAAAATACATGTAAAAACAAATATATGACAGCAGAACGTTAGTTTGTCCAATAAAAGCAACATAAAGAAATAAACCAAAAGAATATGTTAGTTCTAGCAATTTGTTTTATTTAGAAAATTTCAATAACTGCAAAGTTTTCAGTAACAGCAATTTATAATATCTGTGGTATAAGAGGCAAGCTCACAATAAATATAGAGTACAATTTAACAAAAAGGTTGTAACATTTAGAAATGCCGACAAATTAATCCTGACCTATTTTAATTGCGTTATGACATCAAAGTTCGAATATTCGAATTCAATTAATAAATAAAATCAAGTCATGTTGGCATGCATTATTGGTTGCTATATATTCAAACAAATTTTGCATGTATTTATCCACCGTGAAGTTCTAGTTATTATTAATATCTGTGTTCATTGTGACTGCGCATTGATAAGCGCTTGAATGGTCGAATGAATATTGCGAATTCATCCTCCAAGCTGTTAGCCTGGGTCGTGAATTTTGTAGGACTCGCAATTTATTGATAGCTTGGTACTAAAATTGAACTCAACACATTCGCTACCAACATTGAAAAGCAACTTTCACTAGAAACCAAATTATGTTTTTCTCAATTTTTATTTAAAGAATTGTTAAATAGCTTCTAATCCACTTTGTTAAGAATCACTAATAAATTTTTTACTTGATTTGAATATTTCAAAATTTTACATACCAGCGAGTGATTGGCACTAGTCATTAAATTTAATTTTTGGAAACCGATCACGCGCCTGTGCGTGATGATTAAATTATTAACGTTGGTTCAAAAAATAGTATACTTAACAAATACAAAAAATAAATGCACCGTAGCAAAAGTAGAAAATTGTTCTTATCTTACATGTACAAAAACATGACAAAGTGCGAAGCAAACATGCTCTAAGGACAAACGGAGCCCAAAACAAACTAAGTACATTTTTGCTGCCACGCTTTTTACTTTCACACCTCTAGTCAGTCCTATAACACTGATCGCCACATGTCACTCCATTGGGCTTTTTACACAAAACTTAATGATATATAGTATGTCACTTATAGGTTATAGTTGCACAATCTAAACAAAAACCAGGTGCAACTGGACAAAAGCTGCAAACCTAGATGGTATTCTTTCGTTTTCCTTTAGTATAACATTCTTTACATCGCTTTCTTGGAACCTTCCCAGATACTACTTCATCTCCTATTGACAAAGTATGTTCTTGTTTTAGAGTAGGAAGAACAACAGGTGATTCCTTTGAACTTTTAAAACATTTTTCGAAATAATTGCCAATCAAAAATCGTACAGGATCATGTTTCTTCTAGAATATTTATTAAACAATTGATGTGCTTTGATCATAATCAATTGCAAGACATTAATGGAAATTTTAGCAGGTCATCTAATGGCTTTTTTTCACACGGATACGATGCCTGCATTTGATCTTAATGATCAACTCCGGACATAAACTGAATATATTGAACTATCGACAAAGGTTTCACTTTTTGTTTCTTGTCTCTGGTTTGGACTTCTACCATTTCAGTAGTATATTCATTAAATACATGCCACTTCCCGTTTGTTGTTCCACTGAGCAATCAATATTGCATTAGCATATTTGCCAATTGTCTCCCCTTTTTCAGTTTTTGTGAACTTATAGCTGCTGAAAAATGTTTACCGTACGTAAGGTGCCAGTGCAATGCGTTTTGTTACGTTCCAATTTTGTTTTTAAAATTTTTCCCTTTTAGTTCATTACTCGTTCGAATAAATTCCGTTTCAATTCTTAAATTCTTCAACAACCCCCTATATAGTTTACTTGTTACTTCATAAGCATGTTTTACGATAAATCTCTTAAATCCTTCAACCTAATTCATAATAAACACGCTCCTGAATAAACTCCTCAATTCAAACCCCTTTTTGCTTTTAAAACAAAAATTTATTTTATAAATTAAATAGTCTAGTCTGTTTACAATAATAAATACGCTTTCTACAAATTTTCATTTGGAACTCATTTATTTCGAAACGACAAGGTTATGCTACAAGTCCTGTTTTTAGGTACCCGCTATCTTGGTATATCTTACGATCGCTCTATAATGGTTTTCTCTATTGTTTCAAGGTAACGACTTGTTAAAATAAGGTCGTGCACTATCCGATATAAACCCGGGTTTTCCAGTTATACCGCGCTTCGCTAAGATAGGAATTGGCAGTTCGAATTCGTGTTGTTTGAACCATTGTTGAGTTTGATTCTGCAGCGTGTGCGTCGAAGGGTTTTCTACATTTTATTCGTCACTGTATTTCAAAAAGCGATGCACGTCTTTCTGTTCAACAACTAAGAGGTGTCCTGCGTGTATTCAGTGAGTTTTCCCCGCGCGTACCCAATCTAATCAGATGCTCTTTTTAGCTGGAGGCCAAATGGGTTCTTTCTTTATGTAAAATAACTTCTATCGTTATGGAAAACAACTTCTTTCGTTATGTAAAACAACTTCTTTTGTTATGCAAAACAACTTCTTTTGTTATGTAAAACAACTTCTTTCGTTATGTAAAGCAACTTCTTTCCTTACGCAAAACGACTACTTTTGTCCGTAGACTGCTGCTGCAATTATGGTGGCAAAGTAAATGTATGCTAACGACCGTGGCGTTTCTATGCTGACTCAACCCCGACGGCTTGCGAGCTAAGTATCAGGATACCTACAGGTATGCAACTTGTTTTCTTTTGTGTGCGTCAATGGTATATTCCGTATCAACGGTTGGTGTTGTTACGTGATAAGAAATATCACATTGTAGAACTATTATTTGTTGCTGCGATCCGATATTATCACCCTACAGGTGCGATGTACTATTTTTTAAAGATGCGTGACAAAAGAACGCACATGCTTCTTCGCTTTATTAATTAGTTACTTTACAAAAATTATTAGGTAAAAATTTAAAAACACTCGACGGAAGCTCTTACAATTTTTATTCGATACTGATTAATTTTATTTTGTGTACATACGAAATGCGCACTTCGTAGCTAAATTTCTAAATTATCCGTAGGATATAATTGTTGGCTGTAAAATAGTAACACTTAATTTATTTTCTTTTTTCTTGTATGTAAAGAATCCTCGATTTATTTTTATGTGTTAATAGATAATCGTGGGCGATGATGTACATTTTTTTTGCTTTTTTTGGTATGTAGGCGAATCCCCCCACTCTCCGCGGTTGGTAGTTAGCCTGGTGCTTACTTTTTCTGGCTACGTCATTGTACATAGCAGTTTTTCTTTCTCACTTTCCTTGTAAATTCGTAACTATTGTAATAATTGTCCGACGTCCAGTTTTTCATGTAGTAAATTTCACAACTTTTTGTGCACGACCTTTTCCACCGATCTCATCTAACATTCCAGTGTAAACTAAAAGCTTTATAATAATTCCAGTGTGCGTTGTTTGCATGTACAATTTGATTCCATATTTATGGCGCTTGTTTTTGATGTACTGACGAAAAATAAGTCGCCCGTGCCACAAAATCATGGACTCATCAAGACTGAGTTTTCCTCCAGGCTAATAAATTGAATTCATTGTTATTAAAAAAATTTATTATACCTCGAATTTTATATAATCGATTCTCTTTCACTGCTTCTCTTTCTTCGGGATTTTTGACAAAATGTAAAGTACGCATTATCAGAAGGAAAGAATTTCTACACATGTTTTTCGAAAAAATTCCTAAACTAGATAAGGGATCGGTCTTCCAGTAATCCTGGATTCTGTTAATCCTTATGTGAGCCATATGCAACAGTATAGCTAAAAACACTAATAATTCTTCAACATTTAGCTCTTTCCATGCCGTTATTCAAGATTTCATTTTTGTTTGTCGAAGAAAAACGCTTCTACGGCATATCGGTTTGTTTCTTGTTATACTTCGTTTAGCAAATCATCGTGCAATATATGCCGAAAGTAATCTGTCGGTCCATTACCAGATGCAGGAATAATTAACTCTTCTTTTTTGGTAAAAAGAAAATGTTTCATAGAGCTCCCCACATAATAATTTTGTTAGTGAACTGAGCTTCTACTGGATTTTGTACAAGGACAGCCTGTTGATGTGCTGTATTAGAAATTAAATCATTTTTATCCTCGTTTTCGTCTTTATTTTCGCTACTTTCTTTAGCTAAAACGTTACCTGATGGCAATTACTCGTCTTCATTATCACTACCAGAAAAATCCTGCCCAGCGTCTGCAAAATTCCATAAAACCTTGATCCGCAAACTTTTCAAGTTCTTGTGTGGATAATGACCGAATATAGTGTCATTTTATCCTATTAGATCTTGAGGGGCAAGCTTGCTGATCTCTAATATCCGCCAAAATTAACCCTTGTTTGATCCCAATGCAATATAAAAAAATAAAACAAAACTAGAAATCACGTGCGATAAAACTGTGTTAAATACCTTAGATCAATGCCTACACAACATACCTTGTTAAATTCCAACGCCACACTTAACCCGACGTAATATAAAATACATAGAATAAAGCACGCGCTTGCGCGTGATCGGCGTTGGCTTAAATAGCATCATTACTCGAGCTACATATCCCCCAAATCAATATATGTATAATTAAATAGAAATTATTAAGAAACTTAAGTTAGATGCAACATTGTAATTCAGGGATAAATAAAAAAAATGTTAATGAATGTTCACAAGCAAGTTGTGCAAACGGATATGAATACATTGTGTTCCAGACGTAAGTGATTCTGCAGGTGCAGGGCACAGACGGTTATAAAAACCGCAATTATTATAATTAAGATTGTTACTTTGTATTATATAATTGAATATAGAAATAAGCAGACATGAGCTCTGCAGTTCCCACAGAAATGTGAGGGGCAGCGGCAACATAAATACCCGGGAGCCCCAAGATAGTCAGTCAGTCTTGAGCCTCATAACTTTTACATTGTTGGCTGTTCAGGCTACTCAAACATATTTAACAGTAATTTCGACTTAGAGTAATTCTATAGAGTTTGTTAAAATTCCATCTGTAAATTCTGTTTAAAGTAAAATTTGTTACAAAAGTTTTTGAAAAAGACTTTTTAAGACAGCTCCCTAGGCCCAAAACGTAACTCGCGCTAGCGCATGATTAACAGTGAACGCGTTATTGTAGCTCATTAAAGTTACTCACAATGGTATGCGTTTTTATTTAATCTGACTTTGTTTAATAAAGTATTTTTAACGCTAATTAATGGAGTTTGGAATCAAGTTTGGTTTATGTAGAACAACACACGGATGTTGCTGGTATAGCGTCTCTAGTTGGTTAGAACTGGATAAAAAGCTCGTTATATTCTTTAAGGGTGGTTAACATTGAAACTGTTCTTTTTATATATATATATATATATATATATATACTACATGGCTACAAGACTATCCTCGCGCCTGGGCAAGTGTAACGAAGTCTTCCGACATAACTAGGGGTCTATTCCTTGGGTAGAGCTAGGAGAAATGGGGGGGTAAGTCGAATTTTGATTGTAAGTTGAACTTAATCCAAAACAAATAGGCGCCACCAAGTCCTGACTTATTTATGATAATTGCGTGGTATATTTCTAGGGGCGGACGTGGAAACCCAAAGAAAAAAATCGCCTTCAGTGACAAAAACCCGTCTTAACTGAATAAGACGCTGCTCCTGTAAGAAATTGCAATAATTAGCTTAATAAAAGGGTGGAACACTATTTGTGTCCCACAAACATACCTAAAGAAATATTTAAAAAAATATCTCCTATATAAGTTGACATCAAAATTCCACTCTTAAGGATATTAGTTTCCTGTAGTTAGGTTTGACCATATTTGATCAAAATAAAAAACTTTAATCTTGAACCAATAATTTACTCAAAAGATTCTCTTTTAAAACAAAATTCAATGCAACAAAATTTCATAAATAATTAAATGAGTTCATGGGTTTTAAATTAAGGTTTATCAAAATAGTTGATAATCAAACATTTTAAAACTTAGTGTGAACTTGTTACAAAAAAAAAGGTCCGACCCGTGCAGATCTGTTTGAGAGGGTTACAAATTAAAACATAGTTACTCAAGTTTCCTTATCTAAATTATTTGTGTTAGTTTCAATTTCTAATATAAAAGGCAGATCACAAAAATATTCTTGTTTACTCAACATGGGCAAACGCTGTTCAAAGCATAAGTTTACTAGAACACATGTGTCAGCAATATATCGCAGACAAACACGTGACGTCAAAAACACCTGTCGCTGTTACCAACAGTACAAAATGAACCACGTGTATGGTTTCTTAAACCATTAAAAATGGTGAATTATAATTTTAACACTGGAAACTTCCAGTTCAACAAATAATCTAAATTTTATATTATTCGTGCTTTTATGCACTAAACAAAATAGCGTGTTTCTAACTTGAAACACGAAAAATTACTTAAAGTTATCTACGAACCAAAACTGCGTTTTGTAGCTGTGAAGAGGTGTTGTAATATCAAACGTAATCACCATACATCCGTCAGCTGCTGCAATATGTTGAACCCCACTGCCTTATCAAATAACATCCTAACGTTGTGTACTAAAATGGTCTTCTATAAATTATTCAAATTTTCCATCATCAAAGTTGCTTCCTACAGACTGTAATACAAAGTGGTTTTAACATAAGTGGTTGGAATAGTTGTTTTCAAAGTTGCTTTTATTGTGGCTATTTGCGCGCTAAATAAAATATCTCAATTAAACAAATTAAATAACGTTCGTAGGATACCAACCGCTATTTAAAGATGGGTCTCGACTGCTTAAAATGTAACCGCAAATTGGCGGCCTGCTTCCAATCGTACATTTTGACTCAACAATCTCGCATGGCCGACTGGTTATCACGCTCGCTCGGACGACGGCGTGTCCCAGGTGGGGGCTTTCAACCAAAACGCGCCTGCGAACAGTTATCGAAGGCACAGATATTTGACTATACATAGAATGCTACATATAGATACAGCTTTAGCGTATTACCAAACTTGTTAAATGTATTTTACTTATAATTTTAATAAAAGCGTTTTATAACTTTGCACTTTTATGGATGGATTTAATAACCAAGAAATAAAATTGTTACAACATTCGAGTTGCAGTTTTGTTTTGAGTTAAAAATACCCTGTGGTAAAGTAGTTTGAAATAAGTTTAACGAATACCTTCTTTAATTTTGTTTGAATAAATATTCGTGGTGACTTTTGGAATTGTCCCGTTGATAAATGAGCATGTGCTATGCTTAATCAAGTTGCAATTAGCTTGTGACATTTAACGTTTTGAGTCGCGTTTTAATCTAAAAATTTCGCCATTTTTATTTATATAAGTATAGTTTATTTTTATTTATCGAGTGCTTACACTACCACAAGCTATCCCATATCGGAACCAAAATGGGATTTTGTGATCAATTTTAAGCTGTAAATGAAAACTATAGACAATAATGAATTTTGAGTGACTTTTATCCAACTTTATGTATATGTAAATCAGGGTTCAAAATCATCATCATTAGGTCTTCAGTCTTTGAACTGGTTAGACGCTTACCATCATTGTTTTCTATTCTGAACTAACCTACAGATTTTCCTGAAATTTGCACTGTCTGCATTTATCACTATCTGATCTGGGTCTACATCTACCCCTTTTTTCCTATCTCTGCTTGTAATATATCCCACACTATTCCCCAAAAATGCTTTAGAACGTATTCTGCCCTTCTATTTTTCCTATTTTTTTTCCACAGATATCCTTGTTTCCCTACTATTTCTATAACCTATTTGTTATTAACTTTGTCTGTCCATCCTTATACATCTGAAGCACAGCATTTCAAAGGCTGCTACCGTTTTAATGTCTGCTTTTCAGACTGCTCATGTTTCATAGGCATACTGTGCTGTGCTCCACACATATGCGTTCAACAATTTTCTTCTTGTTCTATGTTTGTTGTCTTTCATCATAGGCACTGTTTTTTCTTGTTAGATGCAGTTCGGTCCCCTTTTATTGTTTTACAATTATATGCCCTATTTCTCCGACATTCAGTGGTTGTGAAGGGAGGTAAGCAGCCTGTGGATGACACGTTCCCCCAGCACTTAAACATTTACCGATTTAATATTGTTTACAATATATCTTTTCGCGCAGTCAACTTTAGTTGCAGATATTTCACAACCCACACCTGTAGTTGTTTATAATAATCATCAGATTTATCTACGCTTATTTTTTCGTCATTAGGTTTTCCGTCTCAAAACTGGTTAGACACGTGCCTGCACTTATTTATATTCTGAGCTAGCCTAAACAGTTCCCTGAAATTCTCGCACAGCATGTATACAGCTCGGTTCCCCTTCTATTGTTTTCTAATTTTATGCCCTATTTCACAGAGTTTCAGTGAAAGGGGGTTAAGCAGCCTGTGGCTGCCAAGATCCTCCGACACTTAGACTTTTGTCAAAATAATAGTTTTCCAGTAAATTCTTTCACACAATTAACATTATTCGAAAATATTGCCCAACCAATACTTGCAGTTGCTTATAATAATCATCATGTTTAAGTACAGTTACTTTCTTCGTCATTAATTTATCCATCTTGGGACTGGTTGGATGCGTACCTCCATTGATTTCTATTCTGAGCTAGCCTACACATTTCTTTGAAACTCCTACCGCCCACATCTTTCACTATTTGTGTGCAGTAGCCTAACCTTGGTCTACCTCTTCTTCTCTTTTTTCCTATTTCTGCTTCTAATATATTCCGCACTATTCCCTCATGCCGTAGTATGTGGCCTATCATCCTATCTCTCCTATTTTTTTTACCGTTTTCCACATATTTCTTTCTTCCTCTACCATTTTAGTACCTCTTCGTTCTTAACTTTGTTTGTTCATGATATCTTCATCATACGTCTGTAGCACCACATTTTAAAGGCTTCTACTTTTTCTTGTCCGCTTCTCCTATTGTCCAGGTTTCACAGCCGTACAGTGCTGTGCTCCACACATATGTTTTAAGCAATTTTTCCTTGTTTCTGTGTTTGTTGTCTTTGAACACAGTAATTACGTTTTCTTGTTAAATGTAGCACAACCTTGTGCTAATCTTTGTTTTATATCTTTTGTGCTTTTTCTATCTTGCGTTATTTGACTTCCTAGGTAGCAGAAATTCTTAACCTCTCGTTACCTATTTGTATTCTTGGTTTTGATTTATTTTCCCCTCCTTTGCATACTAGTACTTTAGTTTTAGTTTTGTTAATTTTCATACTGTATCTCGCTGTTAGAACCGTTTCCATTTCATTAAGAGCAGCTTCTAGCTCTTCCTTGCTAGATGCTAATACCGCAATATCATCTGCAAATCCAAGCATATCAATCTTTTGTCCCTGCATAGTAATTCCAAATGTCTTCCTGCATTTGACAGTATTCATTGCCTCTTCAATGTACAAGTTAAAAATTAATGGGGCTAGGGCATATCCCTATCTCACCCCTTTCCTAATGTTTACTTCTCTACGTTGCTGCTCTAATTCTATTACTGATGTTTGCTCTTTGTATAAGCTATGTACTATTCGTCTATAACTCATTCTAATCATTTTGAGTATTTCGAACATTTTTTCCATTTTACATTGTCGAATGCTTTTTACAGCTCTACAAACCCTATAAACGCGCTTTCCCCCTTTTCTATTGCTTTCTCCATTATCACTCTGAGCTAAAATAGCCTCCCGTGTTCCCCTGTTTTGCATAAACCCAAATTGGTCTTCTCCTAGTATTTCTTCAGCCCGTTTTTCCATTCGTCTTTGTACAATTCTAGTTAATATTTTTGACACGTGTGCTGTCAAACTTATTGTTCGAAAATTTTCACATCTATCCGCGCCTTTCTTTTTTGGTATAGTTACTATGATGTTACGTTTGAAATCTTTGGGTATCTCGCCTGTCTCATACATATAGCTTACAAGTTGGAAGAGACGTTCGGTTACTGCTTGTCCAGCAGCTTTTTGGGTTTCGGCTTGTACCTTATTTGTACCCGGCGCCTTAACCATTTTTCAGACCCTTTAATGCTAATTCAAATTAATCTCTAAGTATAGGATATCTTAAGTCATCATTTTCAATGTCTGATTCCTGTTCTAATGCAGTTAGTTCCCCATCTGCATATAAATTCCCTATATATTCTTGCCATCTAACCACTTTCTCTACATTTTCTATAATGACGTTTCCTCCCGCAACACTTATATTTTTGTTATACGCTTTTGTATCCCTAAAATTGATTCCAATTAGTTTGTATGCTTCATCTGTCTTTCCTAATTTCATCTTAGTTTGAACCTCTTTGCACTTTTCATCAATCCATTGTTCTTTCGTTGTCTTGCATTTGCGAATAATTTCCCATTTTATGATTTTGTATCAATGTTTTCCTGTTTCGTCTGATTTATTTTTGTATTTTCGTTTAACTAACTACAAATTTG
The DNA here is from genome assembly GCA_036346225.1 of Platerodrilus igneus. Lineage (NCBI taxonomy): Eukaryota > Metazoa > Arthropoda > Insecta > Coleoptera > Lycidae > Platerodrilus > Platerodrilus igneus. The sequence goes on from JARFIW010001148.1 coordinate 7,341,166, forward strand.
GCAATATTATAACTATCATAAAATCTAAATCTCAATTGTTATAAGTGGAAGTGGGGTAAATTTTGCCAAAACAAAAGATATTTTTATTCTTGAAAACGTCGAAACATGTTAAATATTAATTTATTATGGCACTTACGTTATATCTGAGGTAATTATTTTAAAGAAAATAAATTTTTAACAAATGTCGGTTAATTCTTGGCCTAATTAATATATTATTATTGCACAACCTAAAACCATTGACACGAAGTACGTGCAATATTATTCACAAGTAAATTTAATAGAAAACAGAATCTGTACTTGCAATGTAACCATTTTTTTTTGACGATTACAAATCCTTTTCAAATTATTTATAAAATACACTGCATTGTCTCTTTAAATAAACAATTAAATTTTGCGATGTAAATAAATATTTAGATCAGGGCCGTGTACCCCAATCACAAGCCGAATAAAACTTTATAATATTGACTTAGTTACTATTAGTAAACGTTGGTCGTTTGAATTGCATCCCCAATGTCAGGCGATTTTGATATGAGTTCTGCGCATCAAACGGAGAATTTTCAGCGAGGTGTGCTTCACCGAGTTTTTCTGTACATCACCGGCTAAACTTTCGGGGCCAAGCTATACCTAATACGTTGCAGCTTGTAAAAAATTAAGGACCTCTAAAGATAACTTTATAATTTTACTGCTAAGGTAAGACACCGTTTCAAAGCCCATTGCGTTATTTGCTATTTGATAAATGTCACACAAGAATTTTATCATGTAAGTTATGATGCGGACTTCTATAATACCGGCTTCTGTCCACACAATCTTTTTAATTTGTCGTACCGAAAATGTCGTCCATTTTAACTAGCATTCCGTTTTCGCAGAAGGATACCCCATAAAAGTTTAATGTTACCAATAACGATGATTAAGTTGTTATTATCTATATTTTCCAACAGCATCAACAATTTAAACTTCTCATTAGCTTGGTTCACTTTCCTACCAAGAAGCTAGAAGATACTGAACACTTTAGAAGAACACATGTTGACTATTTTTGAAGATAATCGATGCAACATTGAACTATAAATTACTAAAAATATTCCGAAGACAACCGAAGTTACGTGTGATGTCACTATCCCAAACGAAATGTTACAAACACGAATACTCGTATCAGTAGTGGTAAAGTTAAACTAGACGACTCTGTGGATCATTTATGGTATGTTTGCTGACCCCGACACGGAAAGTTTGAAGATTTTAGGCGTGCATTTGTTACGATTTTTTGTTTTACAAAAAGGCACCACGTTGTGAGCGCCAGTGTAACTTTTTTTGTTGTTATTAATTTGTTTTTTTTTCGGGGCCCTAAACATTGTGACGTCACTGTAACTTATTTTTCTTAATGGGCGCCAGTGAACAAAAATCTTCAGACATAGCTAGGGGTCTATTCCTGGGTAGAGCAATGAGAAGTGGGGGGGGGGGGTCGAATTCTGTTTGAAAACCAAAGTTAAGCTAAATCAAATAGGCGCCACCATGTGCTGAGATAATTACGATAATTGCAAAGCACAGTTCTAAAGGCGGACGTGGAAACCCAAAGATAAAATGATCGCCTTCGTTAACAAAAACCTGTCTTATTAAAATAAGACGCAGCTCCTGTAAGAAATTGCTAAGATTAAATAAATATAAAAGTAGAACACCATTTGTGTCCTATAAAAGTATATAAAGAAATAATAAAAAAAGTATTTTCAATATAATATTGGCATCAAATTATTACTCAGAAAAATTTTATCTTTATGTAATTAGATTTGATCGCATTTGACCAAAATAAAAGCCTTAAATTTTGAACTAATTGTTTACTAAAAAAACTCTTTTAAAATATCGGAACTTGTAACAAAAAATTGTCATAATCAACTACATCAAAGTTAAAGTTTTGACTTTCCTTTTTTCTTTCATTAAACAACCAACTGTACTTTAAACATGAACTTGTTATACAAATTAAAGTGATAATGATTTGTAAGCATAATACAGTGAATTAAGTTCTAACCTGGGCAGATCTTTTCAGGTAGATTACAAATTACTAGAACCTAACATAATGAGAATTTGAACTTTCATATTTACGTTTAATAATTTATGTATAGATAAAAGCTGAACACAAAAATAGGAATGATTGTTTAAATTCTATTACAGCTGTACAAAGCATCTGCTTTCAAGACAACATCTGTCAACTGTTCAAAACAGAAAAATATGACGTCGAAAACATACGTTGAACTTATCGAAGGTTCATAGGGAACAAAGCATGTTATTATAGAAAGCTAATCCGACAAAATTTCGTTTTACGGCTTATAAAACCAGCTCAACAATTAATTGAAATTTACACAATTTACGTGTTGTAAACATAATAGCAAGTTTACGTGTTTTAACCTTTAAAACACATGCATGAAATATCTTACAACTAATAACGAACCAAAAACTGCTTTTGCTGCTTCACTAAAAATTGAGACGGGATTTCCGTTCTTCAAGCAAGGTTACCAGCCATTCTAATTTGATACGACTGCATCCAAATTAACATCTATAATTTCTTATCAAACAAATTTTTTATTAAGCAATTTTCAAATCGAGTGTTCCTACATAATGGTAATTCTTAACTTTTTCTTGGATTCTAGTTGACGAATTCTGCATGTTTTATTCTACGTTGTTGCGCTAAATAAATTACCTCAAATTCCAACGCTGTTGCCGGCGGCCGACTGACTTGTTGAAACCAGAGCCGAGTGGTCACGCCGTCAGAGGCGGGGAACACGAAACAAACAAATAGAGATGTGCTTGGACATAGCTTTATGCGACACAGATATATTAATATAAGTAGATCCCTAAGGAACAATGCACGCTTAGCGCATTATTCTTGTAATTCAATGCAATTAAATTATGACTGAAAATAAAAATGTTACACATTTTTCATAAAAATACATCATCGTTTGAATAAAAGTGAAATGTAGATCTCGTGTGTAAGTGTTGTCACGCACACTAACGATCTCTACTTCTTTGGGACAGTAAAGGTTCGGCAAAATTCAAAATTTCCTGGTAAAAACTCGCTTCCTGGCCAACGTAGTATCTTCGGATGGAGCATTCGAAAATGAAATGTAGAGTAGAGCTAAATGGCGGACATCCCTTGTGGTAGAAGATGTATGACAAGAATCCCCTAAAGTAGTCTAGAACCATATAACATTCATCAATAACCGATCAGTGGCCTACCCAACATTCGATTTTCCAGTGCTTCACCCGAAGGTACTACATTAGTCTAGAAGCGAGTTTTTTTATCGGGAAATTTTGAATATTGCCAAACCCTTGGTATTTCAAACGTGGTAGGGATATTTAACGTGCGTGACAACACACACACACACACAAACACACGCACGCACGCTCGCACGCACGTACGTACGCACGCACGCACGCACGCGCGCGCGCGCACACACACACACACACACACACACACACACACACAGAACCTACTTTTTATTCCTCATCCGAATGAGGACGTATTTTTGTGAAAAATGTTCGTCTTTCCAAGTTGTCCGTGGCGAGAACCGAACCCGTAACCTTAGGCTTAGTAATCGTACGCGAACCTGTCTGATCCACAGAGCCGCCCCGAAAGTATACCCCTTACATTTGACTTTCCAATACTCTACGCGAAGGTATTACATTGACCAGGAAGCGGGATTTTTAACCTAGAAATTTTTTATCTTTTTGCCGAACCCTTGTTATTTCAAGCAAGGTGATGATCTTTAACGTACTTAGCAACATCCACATACGGGATCTACGCTTGATCTTTCGTCCGGACGAGGTTGTATTTTTTGTGAAAAATGCTTGCTTAACAGTTTTCAAGCGGTCTTGTCGGGATACGAACCCGGGACTTTGGGACCAGCAGTCATACGCGAACTTCTCTGATTCACGGAGCCGCCGACTAACTAGGCCGTAGTTAATTGGAAAATGAAATTTTGAAAAATCTGGCACTGGATAAATTGAACTTGATGCAACTTAATTTGTTTATAATTCTTTGTGTTTAACATACATATGTGAATTTCTGATACAAGTTAATGGCCGAAATAAATATTGAAAAACTTCAATTTTAACCTGCTTGGTGTCTGCTAACTGAGCATGAAGTTTTTTTTTCTCCAACTTGTTTTTAAGATAGAGGTTTAAGTTTTTATCAGATAAAGTGCACAATTTGCGTGCAAGTAAATGATACAAATAAATTTTTAAAAAAACTAAATACCAGTGTGCTTGGTGTTTTACCTGAACTTGAAATAGACACAATCACATTTATTTGTTTAATGCTTTAGTTATGGCAGTTCATATTTTATTTTAAGGGCGCACCAATTTGACGCAAAAATTGCGCACGCTTTAAAATTGGGGGATCGTACTTACTTGTACAAGCTAAAAGAAGCGTATGTACAAAAAATAGTTGTTAGCCTACTTTTCGATATTATTGGATGATGGCAGCTAATATTAACATTAACTACCCACATCTTGATCAGGTGCGTGAAGTTGATTGCAGCTTTTGTTAGTTGTCCAAAATATCTATGTTATAATTAGGTACAATCTTCTGCCGCAACTAATTTTGCGCCCTCTTGACGGACAAGATCTTTAAAAAGAAAGATTTTCCGTCGAAGTTCACAAAGCCCTACTTTTGGAAATTACAAGTAGTTTTATTCCATATTTAAGCGCCAATTAGGCGTCATTTTGTACCGTTGGAACAAAATTATGCGCCCTCGCGCGTGCAACACGCAAAGTTGCCATAATTTCCTAAATTTAAAAAAAAATTATTTTATCAACTAGGCGCCAGTTTGCGCGCTCACGTGTAACAAGTTATTTGCAGAATATCAGTTGTTTGAGTTACCTAAGATGTTTGAATTTGGCCACAACACTCTTAATTACGATACAAAATTTTCCTAAAAATTTTGTAACGTGATTAAACGCCAATTTGATGCCATTTGCGCCTTTGAAATAAAATTTTTGCGCCGTCTTATGAAAAAAGCAATTTTTCTAAGTTACTTAAAAGCGTGAAGTTACCCACTACACTACATTTAATTTTTCAATGCTCTCCATCCTAAGGTACTACATGTGCGAGGAAGCAACTGGAAATTTTGAATTTTGCCGAATCCTTGCTGTTCCAAGCAAGTTAGGGATCTTTAACGTGCGTGACAACACTAGCACATGGGACCTCCATTTTACCTCTGATCCGAATGAGGGTGTATTTTTGTAAAAAATGCTCGTCTAACATTTCTCTAGCGGTCCGTGTCGGGAACCGAATTCGGGACCTTGGGCATAGTAGTTACATACATATGAACTAAGCCACGAAACCGCCTTGGTAAAGTTAGCCGCACATTTTTGAATTTTCTGAAAATTCTTGTATCGTAATTAAACGCCAATTAGGTGCTATTTTGCGCCGTCGAAACAAAATTTTGCACCCTCTATGCAACAAGTCATTTGAAAAGGCTATTTCTCTGAGCTACCCAAATGCGCGAAGTTGGCCACAACTCTTTAAATTTTCTAAAAATTCTTCCATTATAATTAGGCGCTAATTTACGTGCTCTGTGTAACAAATTATTTTCAGAAAACCATTTCTTTAAGCTACCTACCTCAGATTTGGTCACATCAATCTTAAAATTTTTGTATTATAACTAGGCGCCATATTACGCTGATGAAATAAAATTTTGCGCCCTCCCGTGCAGCAAGTTATTTGTAAAACTTATTTCTCCAATGTGTGACTTAAGCGCTTAATTGGCGCCTAATTATAATACAAAATTTTTTAGAAAATTCAAAAAGTTGCGCCCAACTTCACGCTTGTAAGTTCGTCGGAGAAATAGTGTGTTCAAATAACACGGTTATTTTAACGGTGCAAAATGAGCGTTTAATTGTGTAATAAATTTTTTTTGAAAGTTGAACAAATTGCGGCTTCGAGAAATTGTTGGAAAATCGTACTTTTTAAATAACTTGCTTGCAAAGAGGGTGCAAAATTTTATTTATATTGACAAAATGGCGCCTAGTTATAATACATGTTTTTGGAAAATTCAAAAAAAATGCTGCAAATTCACGCATTTACTTGATTGCAGTTTTATTAAAGACAAACGGTTACCAACACGAACATTGTAGATGGAATACCAAACTTGATTTATTTACTCATAAGTTTAATTCGTTACGTCATCGTCCTCTTAACCACAATAATAAATATCAAACTTAGTGCATCAACGTAAAATAAACTGCGTACAGTTTCCCACTGCGGTTTTTATTGATCTGCTTGGATATTTCAAACAATGATACTGTGAGACGATAAGTTTTTTGCCTTGCAAGCTGTTATTGTTTGAAAATTAATGGTATCACTGTATGAACTTAATTTAACAATACACTGAGAAACAAGCGATATTGTTTTAATGCGTCAGCTTTGTTAATATTTCTCAAAACAAAATTATCATAACCCGTCCCCGTTGGTTTTAATTACGTCTATTATTATACTTACGAAGTAGAAGAATGAATACACTATTTGCATAAATAGCAACGAATGCATCTTCTTGATGTGAGTGAGGTTAACTATTTGGATGTATCGTCTTTTATGGTAAAAGCAACTTTTAACGATGTTTAAAATATTTTTATATGCAAATTAAGGGGCTAATTAGTACAGTTAGAGATATTGATACTTCTTTTGTAATTAATGTTATAAATTGTCAAAGAAGTATGGTTGCCTATATTGCACCACTTTTGAATTTTCACTCTGCGCCTAAAAGATATATATTTTTTGCAAAATTATTTGTTTTTTGATACTTTATGCAACTAAGTTGAGAAGAGGAACAGTTTATGTCCACAGGAAGTATATTTTCTAATAAGACTACTAAAGTCTGCAGATGGTGCGATTTGAGAAATCCGTCGCCTGAATCGCACGGTGTATTTAAGAGATAGGCAATTAAACGTTTACTAAAATCTATGAAGAAATTTTTCTGCCAAACCCTACTAGCAGAAAAATAATTTCCTTCGTTGTTCGGAGTTACAGCTTTTTCATTAGGGTCGAAAAACAGTCCGGCGACTTCAAGTTGTGTATCCTGGCGTCCTGTATTACGTAAAGAGCCCTAAACAACCGCATCCCTACTCTCCCAAAGGTACTACATTGATGTCGTCCATATCATAATTGCTTTGACACAATACGTCTGGGCTGGCTTGAATATATCAATATTCAGAAGTTGCAGTCAATCACTGCTGCGCCAGGCAACTGGCCGACTTTACATGTGATTTTCCAATGCTCTACCCGAAGGTACTACATTGGCCAGGAAGCGAGTTTTTTTACCTGGAAAATTTGGAATTTTGCCGAACCCTTGCTGTTCCAAGCAATGTAGGGATCTTTAACGTGCGTGACAACAATCACACACGGGACCTACATTTTACCTCTCATCCGAACGAGGGTGTATTTTTTGAATAATGCTCGCCTAACATTTTTCAAGCCGACCGTGTCGGGATACGAACCCGGGACCTTGGGCGTAGTAGTCACACACATACCACACGTCACGGAATCCGCCTGGCCGTTAAGTATTAGCAACCATCGTGTTTTTGATTTAATTATCGTATTTAATTGCTTCGCATATTGTAAGGTCCTATTATTAGTAGAGATGGATTATAGACTTACAACCTGTACTTGCGGGTATCGTGTGTTGTGTGGTAAAAATCTTTATTATAAATTGTGTGTCGTTTTAAACACAGTGGAAGGAGAGCATTTTTACGCTTGCGTCCAAAATCAACGTTCTCCCAAATACAAAATTCCTGAACATTGTGCTTTTAGTGTTTAGTAAGGCGATTTCCATTTCGAATGAACCTGTACCTTGCCGAAGTTCTAGATTACTAGTACAGGTGAAATGGCTTGCGTGTTCTAATGACCTAAAGAGCCAATCAAAGTAGTAGGGTCGTTAGTGAGGGCCAGATTAAGACAGGTCTCCGAAAGAGGGCAGTGGCTCTTTCAGTACTATAGGGGTCGGTATGGCAGTATAAGATACTACCGCGATGTGGAAGGCAACGGAAAACCACCACATTCCTTCCGAGTACACAGCGTACTTAAATTGTAATAAATATGATGGCATTCTCTGGGGTAAAAGATTCCGGAGTAAAAATAATGTCCCATGCGGAGCTCCGGAAGGGTACTACTTCGGAGGATGCGATCGGAAAGTGTAAAATAAGAGTCTGTAACATTTTGCGAGTCGGAACGTGGAATGTTAGAAGTATGAAGCAAGTAGATAAGCTAGAGAACCTGAAAATTGAAATGAGTAGGTTCGCAGTAGACATAGTAGGGGTCAGCGAAATTCGGTGGCGAGAAACGGGGGAATTTTGGAGTGAAGACTTCAGCGTAATGTCATACAGGAGCAGAGGAATGAAATTCGGGTGTGGGGATAGTTATGAGAAAAAAGATAGGACACTGTGTAGAAAATTACTTACTAAAGAACGAAAGAGTATTCATGGTTAGATTAAAATCTAAACCGGTAAACACGGTAATAATACAAGTATACATGCCCACCTCTATCTAGAGTAACGAAGAGGTAGAAGCTATTTACAAAGATATCGTAGACATACTAAGATACGTAAAAAGATATGAAAATTTAATAATTACGGGGGATTTTAATGCAGTGGTAGATGAGGGTAGGGGAAGAAGCGGTAGTAGGTTTATTCGGTTTAGGCACGACAATGGAAATCAGTTTATTGGGGTTAATTACATTTTTATTCTTTGCAAATTAACCGTAGGCATATACTTTTTATTGGTTGAACAATTTAGGAAAGTAATTTTTGTTGGCATATATGCCAAACATAATATATGACACAAATTTAAAGTAAAAGTAACAGCTGTTATAGCTTCAACGAGATGTCCAACCCTTCAGGTCTCAGATAGATAATAGTATTTCTTCCATATAACATCACAGGGATTATTGTATTTAAACGAAAGTGAAAGGTTACCTCTCTAAAATGCCAAATAGGTACCTAACCTACACCAATTTGTACCCGCACATTTGTTCCTATCGCTTACTCTATTCAACCGTCAGAAAGTGATTTACTACTTATTGTAATTTACTTGCTTGAACAGTTTCCAGTTTGTTTTAGAGATCTCTTATTAAAAAAACTAAAAACTTTTATATTAATTTTGATTAAGTTTCGTTAGAGTTTTCCCTGTCAATCCTCAAATAAAATTCCAGACCTCTCAAAATTTTATTTTGGAGTTCTTCCAAACTTTTTGCAGAATTATATAAGATGATTAAGATGAATTTGAATACCACTAAATCTAAAACTTAAAAAACTTCCACTTAAAACTGATTCAAAATGCGAATTTGTAGAGATTCGTCACCGATAGCAACAATGCTTTAAATATATCTGCTATATAACCGTTGGTTCATATTAGATTAAATAAACATCATTACAGTTACAGTTTTTATGTTGGCTGCCACTAACATTAATTGAGAAATAGTTACTTGTTGAACTCAACTAAAAACAATATCTTCTCATTCACTGAATGAAAGTCGGACCGGCCCGAAATTTCGGACCGGGCCGGGCCGGGCCGGCAGTTTTCATTTCGAGTTGGGCCTCAGGCCGGGCCGGTCACTTTTCTGGATCGAGCCGGGCCGGACTTATTAAACGCACGGCCCGGCCCGGCCCGAGTCCATCCCTACAGGAGATGAACTAACAGCATTAGATTAGAAATCAGACATTGAAAATGAGGACTTGGGATATCCTATACAGATGAGTTTGAATTAGCATTAAGGGGTCTGAAAAATGGTAAGGCGCCGGTTACAGATAAGGTGCAAGCAGTAACTCTAAAAGCCGCTGGACAAGCAGTAACAGAACGTCTCTTCCATCTTGTAAGCTATATGTATGAGTCAGGTGAGATACCCAAAGATTTCAAACGTAACATCATAGTAACTATCCCAATAAAGGTAGGCGGGATAGATGTGAAAATTTCCGAACAATAAGTCTGACAGCACACTTGTCAAAAATATGAACTAGAATTGTACAAAGACGAATTGAAAAACGAGCCGAAGAAATACTAGGAGAAGATCAATTTGGGTTTGGACGAAACAGGGAACACCGGAGGCTATTTTAACTCTGAGAGTGATAATGGAGAAAACAATAGAAAAAGGAGAAAGTGCGTATATAGGGTTTGTAGATCTTGAAAAAGCATTCGATAATGTAAAATGAAAAAAAAATGTTCGAAGTACTCAAAAAGATTGTAATTAGTTTTAGGGATAGACAGATAATACATAGCTTATACAAAGAGCAAACAGCGGTAATAGAATTAGAGCAGGAACGTAGAGAAGTAAATGTTAGGAAAGGGATAAGACAGGGATGCGCCCTATCTCCATTAATTTTTAACTTGTATATCTAAGAGGCAATGAATACTATCAAATGCAAGGTATTTGGAATTATTATGAGGACACACAAGATTGTTACGCTTATATTTGCACATGATATAGTGGTACTAGCATCTAGCAAGTAAGAGTTAGAAGCAGCACTTAATGAAATGGAAACGGTTCTAATAGAGAGATACAATATGAAAATTCACAAAAAAATAAACTACTAGTATGTAAAGTAGGGGAAAATAAATCAAAAACTAGAATACAAATAGCAATCAAGAACTTATAAGAAGTTAACAATTTCTGCTACGTAGTAAGTCAAATTATGCAAGATGGGAAAAGCGCAAAAGATATAAAACAAAGATTAGCACAAGGCCGTGCTATATTAAGCAAGAGACGGCAACAAACACAGAAACAAGAAAAACATTACTGATAGCATACGTATGGAGCACATCACTGTTCGGCTATGAAACTTGATCAGTAGGAGACACGGACAGTATAAACATAGAAACTTTTGAAATGTGGTGCTACATACGTATGATGAAGATATCATGGACAGACAAAGTTAAGAACAAAGACGTTTTGGAAATGGTAGTGGAAGAACGAAATATATGGAAAGCAGTAAACAATAGAAGAGATAGGGGATGGTAGATCACATACTAAGACATTGGGGAATAGTGCGGAATATATTAGAAGCAGAGATAGGAATAAAGAGAGGTTAATTAGATCTAGGTTAGACTGGGTAAGCTAGCTCAGAATACATACCAATAAAGGCACACGTCCAAGCAGTTGCCAAACGGAAACGTAATGACGAAAAACATAATTGTACTTAAACAGTGATGATTATTATAACCAACTACAGGTGTTGGTTTTGCAATATTCTCAACTAATGTTAATTGTGCGAAATGATTTACTGGAAAGCTATTTATCCGTTAAATGTCTGAGTGTTGGGGTATTTTAGTAGCCGCAGGTTGCTTAACCCTCTTCACATTCCGCTGAATATCGGTGAAATACGGTATATATTTAGAAAACAATAGAAAGGGAACCAAGATATATCTAAGCTGTGGAAATTACACGGAAATGTGTAGGCTAGCTTGGAATAGAAATCAGTGGAGGTACACGTCCAACCAGTTCCAAGACACATAACCTAAAACAAAAAAATAGTTGCACTTAATCCTGATGATCATTATAAGCAACTACAGGTGTTGGTATTGCAATATATTCAGCTAATGTTCATTGTGCGAAAGAATTTATTAGAACCTATTAATTCGGCAAATGTTGTGTTGGAAGATTTTAGTAGCTGCAGGTTGATTAAGCCCCTTAACGTACCACTGAATATCGGTTGTATAGGGTATATATTTAGGCACCAATAGGAGGGGAATGGAGCTGTATCTAACAAGAAATAACAGCGACTATGATTAAAAAAACAAACATAGAAAAAAGGAAAAAATTTGTTACGTGCCATTTGGCACTTAAACATTGTTTTTAGTTTAATTCTGATGTGCGGAAGTTTCGCGCCATAAATTTAAAAGACTAGGCGCGTATTTCCGCTACGTTACAGTGCGTTTGCGCCAGATCGCGCGACGCGAGTGGAGTAGGAAAGAAGTGGGGAGAAGTGTTTCCGTGACTTTATGTAACGTGGCTTTTTTGCCAGAACCTTCGAGTGGAGTGGACGTTTTTCGGTAACGTATCGTTAGCTTTATCTATGTAGATTTCCTTGCTTAATTGTCTTTGTTTGTCGCCTTTACCATGTTACCTGTCCATTCCCTACATAGGTAGGTGATAATTTGCAGCCGTTGGCGAACCGTAACAGCACGACCCTGGATGAACGAGCCCATGACTGCCGGAGCTGGTCCGAACGCTTTGGAAGAGCGTTGAGCGTACCATCTTTAACTACCTAAAAAGGGCCCTCCGTAGCCCTGATAGACTTTAATAGAGGCCAACTTTAGCTCAACCCCGCAGGACGTTCGGATTTCTGATGTAAGTAGTCCCTTGTTTAATTTGTTCGCTGATATGAACTATTGTTTTAAATTTATATTTCCGATTATTGCGTCTTAAATTTGTGCATTGGTGACGTCATTGATAGATGGGCGCGCCAAATCTGTAAAAAGGTTAGCGCTACCATCCGCCAGTGTCGTCGCTCGCTTTTTTATATCGTGCTTGCGCGATGTATTTATCGACTTTTTAACTGTAGATTATCGACGTTTTTAAACTGTAAGAATTTGGGTTTAAATCGTAAGAAATTGTCGAAAGCACATGTGTGGAGCATAGCACTGCCCGGCTATGAAATTGGGAGAGGAGAAGAAGCATACAGAAAACTAGAAGCCTTTTGGAGTGTTGTGCTTCAGATGTATGATGATGATAGCATGGACAGGTAAAGTTAATAGTAAAGAAGTTCTAGAACTAGTAGGGGAAGAAATATCTGTTGAAAACAAAAAAAAATAGGAGAAATTGAAGAATAGGACACGTTCTAAGGCATTTGGGAAATTATGCGAGATATAGTACAAGCAGAGATAGGAAAAAGAAGAGGCAGAGGTAGATCAGACTATTGCACACAGATAGTGAAAGATGCAGACTGGGAATTTCAGTAAAATGTGTAGATTAGCTCAGAATAGGAAACAATGGAGGTACCGGTTTAACCAGCTCCAGGACAGAAAACCTAATGATGATGAGATTAAATTACCCTAGTATACCCAAGTTGTTACATCCAGTATTAAGTTTCTAAATTTAATACTTACTCTTTAGACTAGGCGTCGGCAGCCTATGATCCGCAGGTCACTGAGTGACCCATTTGATAAATCACATGACCCACTTGAGTTCCGAATATAAACTATAATATATAAAAATAAATTAATGTAACATAAACTTGAAAAAAGTTTAGACAATAATTAGTCTTGAGACGATTAATTATGTCAAACTTGACAAAATTGACGAAACAACTTCAGTTCAACAAGTTTATAAAAAAATCATTCGATTATGGTTTTTTTTCTAATAATACGAATTATAATTTTGAAATTTCATGTTTAAAGTTTAAAAGTAAATTGTAATTATTTCTCGATAAAACTTATCTTAGTATTCGTCATAAAATTGAAAACACCAATTACCCGAAACGTATTCTTAATACTCGCATATTAATTAATTTTGACCCGCAGTCAAAAAGGTTGCCGACCTGTTGTTTAAACCCTAAGAAAAGCGCGCAGATATTATAGCAAAAACATCATATATTTTAATTTACTAAAAGAACAAGCGATTGATATTATAAGAACAACTTTGTAGCAACCTATTGTGACACAAATATGATAAAGTTTTCTGCAAAGCAAAAGTTATACTTGTTAAGATTTATTAACCTTATGTACATTAACTTATACCTGCACGGTATATTTCTACTCAAATTAACTTGGCTTTGAAGTTGATCCAAAATATGGATCAAATAGTTATTAACAAAAAAATCAATAATAATAATGTCAAAGTTTTAAAATGCATAGAATTTTATATAACTAATTACAATCCAATACAAAACAATGTTTCCCTATAGCAGGGGACAAAGGATACTACAATTATTATAGTAAGTCTGCTTATCCTAAAAGGTGATTAAAAGGCGCAGCAAGGCGCAGCAAGGTGCAGCAGCCTTGCTGGCTAAAAGATATTGAAGGAGAGTCGGTTGGTCTCAGGCGATCCACAATAATTTACAAGGTTGTTGGGAGTTGGCCGTGACAGATACGGCTTTTTGCTAAAATCTTTTAAAACTGCGTTGTGGAAAGATATGGGAACATACCACAATATTTTCCAGGTATACGTGGCCTAAAACACGAAATATGTATGATGGAGAGCTCACAAGTAAAATTCTTGTCCGGGGGTAAAATACCCCGTCATTCGGATCTCCGGGAGGAGATACTTGGGGCTCGTTATCGTAAGAATTTAAAACAACGGTTCGATTTAGTGAAAGGGACTTGGAATGTAAGGTCATTACTTAGAGTAGAAAAGTTAACGAATTTATTAGACGAAATGAGAAAAGGAAAGCTGGACATTTTAGGTATTAGTGAGGTGAGATGTCCAGATAGTAATGACTTTTGGAAAGATAATTATAATATAACCTCTTCAACTAATGGACAGGCAGGGGTAGGAATAGTGTTAGCTAAAAGATTAGGACGTAAAGTTAAAGAGTACTTACAATTTAGTGATAGAATAATTATGGTTAGATTGAGTACGAAACCCACAGACACTGTTTTAGTACAGGTTTACATGCCAACAACTCAGTACGAGGATGAAGAAGTGGAAAAGGTATACTAGGATATAAATAGTATAGTGAAAAAAAGTAAAGGGAGATGAGAATTTAATAGTTATGTGCGATTTTAATACGTCAGTGGGAGAAGGTAGTGAGAGAAAACTGGTAGGAAAATTTGGATATGGCAGACGAAATGATACAGGAGAAAGATTAGTGTAGTTTCACCAGGAACATAGATTAGTAACGGTAAATACCCAATTCGAACAACATGTTAGGAGAAGATATACCTGGAAAGCGCCAGGTGATAGGGCTAAATACCAAATAGATTATATTTTAGTTAAACAAAGATTTAGAAATAAAGTTAAAAACTGTCGTAGTTATCCAGGGGCTAGCATAGATAGCAATCATAACTAATTTAAAATGAAGTGTAATCTAAAATTCAAAAAATTGAGAAAGGTTAAAGGAGAGGGATGGGATCTAGGTAAGCTTAATGATAGTGAGGTAAAAGAGGAATATAAACAAGTCTTAGATAATAAGATTAAAGAGATAGCTATAGGAGGGAACGTAGAAGATAGATGGAAAGAAATAAAAAGGGCTGTACATGATACAGCTACACAGACTATAGGTAAGAAAAAAATAGAAGCGAGAAAACCCTGGGTATCAAAGGAGATATTAGATTTAATAGAGAATAGAAGATAGCTTAAACCTTTCAAAGAATTGAATAGTGAAAGTAAGCAAAAATATAATAGAGTTATAAATGAGATAGTACATGAGTGTAGAAAAGCTAGAAATAAATGGATGGAGAAGAATTGTAAGGGAATACAGGACGATTTGAGAGTAGGTAAAACAGACAGGGCAGTTAAAAAGTTTTTTGGGGAAGATGGGTAAAAATATAATGGTATTAAAGATGAGAATAATGAGCTTCTAATAAATAAAGTTGAAGTAGCAGATAGATGGAAAAGATATTTAGAAGATTTATATTAGGGAGACGATATGGATGAGTTAGAGAACGGCTAAGAGGAGGATGTAGAAATAGGGTTCTTAATATTAAGAGAGGAATTTGATAGAGCAGTTAGGGATCTTAAACTAAATAAAGCGTCGGCGATAGACGATATACCCGCAGAATTAATAAAATAAGTAACTCAGAAAACTTTAGACAGATTATATGAACTTGTAAAAGTAATATATGACACAGGTGAGGTCCCAATAGATTTCAAAAAAATATTATTTTCCCATTCCCAAAAAGTCAGGAGCTGATAGGAGTGAGAATTTTAGAACGGTTAGTTTAACTTCCCACGCTTCCAAAATACTAATAATAATAATTAAAAATAGAGTAGAAGCTTTGACTGAGAATTATTTAGGCGAATACCACTATGGTTTTCGTAAAGATAGATGGACTAGAGAACCTATACTAATGATTAGGGTAATTATCGAAAAAAGGTTACAAAAATAAAAGGAATCGTTTCGCATTTGTAGATTTAGAAAAAGCATTTGATAGGATTAATTGGATTGTTATGTTCAGGGCTTTATGAAAAATGGGAATCTCTTATAGGGATAGAAAAATTATTTACAGTCTATATAAAAACCAAAGCGTAGTAATTAAATTTGATGAAATAGCAAAGGAAGCTAGCTAAGATTAGAAATGGTGTTAGACAGGGCTGTATACTATCTCCCTTGATTTTTAATGTTTATATTGAGGAAACTTTAAACTTAGCTAGGGAGAGAAAAGAGATAGGTATTAATGTACAGGGACAGAAAATAGACATGTTACGTTTTGCAGATGATATAGCCATTATCGCAGATTCTAGAAAACAGTTAGGAGAGTTTCTAAATATTTTAGATGAGATACTACCGAGTAACTATGGTATGAGAATTAACTCAGGAAAGACAAAGATAATGACAAGTGAGTTACAGCTTAGTTCTAAACCAAAATTAAAAATAGGTAATACCGAGTTAGAGGAGGTAGATGAATTTTGATATTTAGGTAGTATAATTACAAAAGACCGACGTAGCAGAAGGGATATAGTAGCTAGAATAGCTCAAGCTAGAAAAATGTTTTTTAAAAAGAAAGACTTACTAATAGCTAATAGTATTAGTTTAGATAATAGAAAAAGTTTCCTAAAGTCGTACGTATGGAGCGTTCTATTATACGGTATTGAGATTTGGACAATTAAAGAGGTAGATAAGAAACTTGGTGTTATAGGAAAATGTTAAAGATTAGTTGGACAGGTAGAATAACAAATGAGGAAGTTTATAGAAAGATAGGTGAGGAACCCTGTATGTGGAAACAATTAAAGGTCAAGAGAGATAGAATGTTAGGGCACCTGTTAAGACATGAGGGACTATTTAGTGAGGTCTTAGATTATAGACTACCAAATAAAAATAGAGTAGGAAGACCTAGACAAAGCTATATTAGTCAAATTATTAGAGATTTAGATTGTGAAGGGTATCTCGACCTTTTTAGACTAGCTCAGAATAGAAAAGAATTTAGAGCCGTCTTTAAGTAAGTTCGAAAACAAAACAATCAAAAATAAATAAATAAAAATCAGTTAACTAAATGTCACCATGACATAACTCACCATTAGTTAGCGGTCTGGCATGTTGGTAGCCATTCGTTGCTTAAGCCTTACCATAACATATAATTTAACATTTTTCATTTTTTGGAGGGGATAACCAGGTAATATTTCATTTGTTTATAAATGGAAATCATGTAAACATGTTGGAGTTCTTTAACAACCATCAGGTTGCTAATATCTATGTAGAGCCAGGTAGATAGGAAAAAGATAGAAGAGTATAGGAAGACCAAGACCAAGCTATATTAGTCAAATTATTATATATTTACGTTGTGAAGGGTATGTAGAACATTTTAGGTTAGCACAGAGTAGAAAAGAAGTTAGAGCTGCGTCAAACCGACCTTAAGTAATGTCGAAAAAAAAATGATGATGACAAAACAGTGCAAAGCTTGTGCAGTTTCTTTCCATACAATGAACTATAGTGTAATAAACAAATGTTTTACACATTAACAGTACTATTTAGGAGTTGGTGCGATATCGGTGACCTTACTCTAACAGGCTATTGGATGTCGAAGCCAACTTGTCTTTTCCCAAAGATTGATAATAATTGTTACTAAATAAAATATTATTTAGATTTTGGGTGCTATCTATCTTTCCAAAACTCATTTTTTCAACTATTGAGTTTAAAAGAATCAAAATCAAATTGTTGTTTGACTACATCTCTAAAATTTAAGTCATAGAATCAAAACTGATGGATAACAAAGACCAACAAATTTTGACTTTTTGAAAGTTGATTTCAAACTGACATCTGATTTTGTATAATTTTGATCTGCTGAATTCAAATCTGAGTGTAATTTTGCCCCATCACGTAAGGTTTTTATAAATTTTGAAAATAAAGTAATAAAACATTTGGTCAAAATAAACGCTACTTTTATTAATACAGACAAAAACAAATTATAAATAGTAAACTAAATTGAAATAAGTCTTAATTTCTTTTCTTTCTAGAAGATCTTTCTCTCTTGGATGAAAAACTTTGTTTAGTGGATTTGTTTCTGTATTCCATGGCCGGATTGTCTCTTTTTATCGACAAAGCAGTAATCAGCCATCATTGAAACATTCCACTGACCTTGATACCTGCGTTCCATTTTTTTCATGTCTTGGTGGAACCTCTCACCTTGCTCCTCACTCTCATCACCAAGACTTTCGGGGAAGTAATCAAGATGCGAGTGTAAAAAATGGACTTTTATGCTCATGTTACATCCCAATTCCATAAATTTCTGTAGCATGTTTTTCACAATTTCCTTGAAGTTAGGATCCTTGTTGTTTCCCAAAACCACTTCAACAACACTAGCAAATGCAATCAATGCTTGTTTCTCACTTTCGGTCATGGCATTAACAAATTCTTGATCTTTCGTTAATCTCCTTATTTGAGGACCGACAAAAAATCTTTTCTTAAATTTTGCATCTGAGATAGCAGAAAATTTTCTACCAAGGTATTTGAAAAAGTCTCCATCTTTATTTAAGCTTTAACGTATTTTTCATTAATCCTAGTTTAATATGCAGTGGAGGTAACAGGATTTTTGTGGATCAACAAGACTTTCGTGCAGAACATTCTTTTTTATCCAGGAGTTAAATAATCTCTTCTTATCCAGTCCTTTTTCTTCCAATGGTTAATGTCTACTTCGACTGTCCCACTCACTCAAAAAACATGGTTACTTTGTATATCCTGACTGCTGTCCTACTAGAAATCCCACAATTTTCAAATCTCCACAAATTTTCCAACTACAATCATTGTATTTGATTTTTCAAGCATTACTTTAAGATTTTCGTAGCTTTCCGTGATTTGCGCAGAATGGGCAATTGGTGCAGATGAAAAAACATTCCCATTGTGCAAGAGAACATCTTTAAGGCTTCTTTTGGAAGAATCAATAAAAAGCCTCCAATCATCGTGTATGTGTCCCCAAGTTTATTTATCAGACTGGAAATGTCGGTGCAATAAACTAGACAACCACTTTTTTCAAAATAACCTGAATACTCGGAATCGCGTTTCCTAAAATACAAGAATTTAACCTTTTTCTGTGAGTAAATTTTTACTTTGAAGTCTGGATGCTAAAATTTTGGAAAGATCCTTTGGAAAACCTAAGTCTCTAACTAAGTCGTTAAGTTGGGTCTTGGAAAATAACTGCGGTTGCTTGGAATCGCTCGATATTTCACTGGTATCGGTAAAGTTGTTTTCATCAACATCAGGTTCAAAACTGCTTGTAACATTTTCTAAATTTGTTGGTTTCTCAGGTATTGGCTTGTCTGGACCATGTGGCACTGACCTAATTGCAGACTTGTGGTTCGGATAAATGATGTTTTTTATTTTTTGTGTTAAATCCACGCACATTGCACTTTCAGAAATAACAGTCATCATGGTGATTTGTTGGTTCTCGCCAAATCATTGGTATTTCAAAGGGTAGGTATTTCCTTGTTCCATTACTCTAATGCCTTAAACCTTCTTCGCATATCTTATATACAACATGTGGTGCCCAATCTTGATCACCAATCTTTACTTTAAAATACGCGTAGTATTGGTGTCTCAACAGTAATGTAATTTTACGTCTAAATTTCTTGACCACAAAACAACCACCACACACATAACAAAAAGTATCTGAAATATTTTGATAAAGTCTTGGCATTTCAAAAACGAATTTATCTGCAAAAGGATCACTAAACTCACTAAACAACGACTGCTTAGACCGAACGCAAACGGACTAACGAATGCCCTTGTTACACAAAGATGTCTATTTATATCTTATTCGCCCACGGTCTGGCTGCAAATCAAGGAATCCCAGCAATTAATTTTTACTTTCAGGAATTCACCTATACTATTCTATTGATTTATACACAATTTAATCTCCATGGCATAGCAATTTTTAGGATGTCTTTTAATTTTTATTGGCAAATATCTAGAAAACCATAAATATGACACCTAGTAAATTTATTTAAAAATTGTGCGTGATGGAAATAAAAAAATGTTGATTCTTTGTTAGATTAGCCGCCAAAAAATGAACATATCCAAATCACACAGTTTTTGTTGGCCTGTGCAATCAATCTGCTCGCACCTAGTTTCAATATGTTGATACGTATGAATTTGTCACTGAATTCGATAGTTGTACTGGAATTTTGCAATAGGAAGGAGATTGTTATTCACAGGAAATTTGAATACAAGCGCAAGTTAAAACAATGATGTATATAGCTTCTGGCCCGTTTAAGAATAAAAGTAGTAAAGTCGTTAAGCGAGTAATCGCAATTACAAAGGTGTATTTAAATAGTCAAGAGAACTAATACAAAATAAAGACGACGCACGAATATGTTTCAGCCGATTGCAGAAGAATATAGAAGGCACCATTGCCAGATATAAACACAGTCGCTCTGACAAGTAGTTAGTCTTAGTCTTAATCCACAAATAATATGAATTAAATTGTTTGATCGATTGTTAAAATAAATACTCCGGTGTCTATATAAATTAGAATACAACGATTAGTATACTTGGGTAATGATAAATTAATTGTGCATCGATCCAATGCAACTACGTAGTTAGCGATAATATAGTGCATACGTCGTGTTAAGAACGACCTTATACTAAATATTAAAATTAAATATAAAATATTAAGTGTATTAAACTCTCGTAGAAGTATTCAAGTAAATTAATCATGTCCTTTCAATATTTGTGTATAATTAGACTTGTATTGGACTGAATAAAGAAGTTCGTTACAGTAGTAAGAGAATATGATTTTAGGTCAAAAACGTAAGATTGTGTCTAATTTAGTTATGTACTACAGTTCATTGAAACTTAAACGTTAAAACTGCAGGCTCTTATCAATACTATCTGCAAGTATAACGCTCTTTGAAAAAATAAAATTTTATCGATTATGTTGTTACGTCTGTGGCTGCACAAAGTTTACATTTTAATACTATGAATAGGGGACTTTTTAATCCGAAAAGGGAAACCTTTTTCCCATCATTAATTAATTAGGCGACTACACTAAAATCGCGGTTTTCCGTTTTCATGTATTGCAAGTGAATAACCTATAATCTTATTGTATAGATTCGTTTAAACACGTTTTGACCAAACCAGAGGAATGCGTAGTTATCACGTTTAGCCAACGAGAAGCGTTTTATGGTGGGGACAATAACGAGTTCACGAGAAGGGCGCAATATAAACGAAACTTGACCGTCAACTACGGTACGATGTTGATATATTAGTATCAAGTGCGCGTTAAGTGCAGCGACGCGTACCTTTTGCATTCCCTGATGTTCCTTAAAAGTGTAAGTTCAACGCATTTCGTTGTAAGAATCTGAACCATACATAAGAAACGAACCTCCACAAAATCCAGATCTACCTGAAGCGGTCAGCAGCGATTTTCGGCCGAAAGCGACGTGTGGAGGATGCCTTTGGCTATACACTACATTTGATTTTCCAATTTTCACTCGAAGGTACTACATTGGCCCGGATGCGAGCCTTTTTACCTGGAATTTTGAATTTTCCCGAATCCTTGCTATTCCAAGCAAGATAGGAATCTTTATCGTGCGTAATAACACCCACATACGGGATCTACATTTTACCTCTCATCCGAACGAGGGCGTATTTTTGTGAAAAATGCTCGTCTAACATTTTTCAAGTGGACCGTTTCGGTATTCGAACCCGGGACCTTGGGCAAACTGGTCACACGCATACCAAATACGCCACGGAACCGCGTTGCCTTGGCCTACAGCTACTAAGCAGGATAAACCTTTTAAATATATTTTAATCGATTTCTTGCCTGTGAATTTATAGTCGGTTGACTACGATAATTTGCGACCACATTTGGGGCACAAAAAATTACGCTCGGGGTAAACGTAATGATTTACGCCACTGATAGCTTAATATTTGGCTCTCCAACTAATGGGCAAGTTCCTATAACACAAAGTGTTCCATGTTGGTCATTAAAAATGTTAAAAGTTGCTCTTTCCTTCTTTGTATTAATAACATTTTTTTCCTATCGCATCATGTATAGCTATACTAAACATATTTTATGGTTGTCGTCTAACTATTCTCTAAACTAAGAAAATATCAATACTATTACCTAAACTAAAAATTTTTTTTGGGTTCGCGTTTAAATGGTGCGTTCCGTGTTGTAAAATTGTCATGGGTTTTGATACTTTAGAATATACTGCCGGGACCTCTAATAACTTATTTGTACACCTTTTCTAACCCATTGCATATCACCTTGAAATAATACAAAAATGGCGATTTTTTGTGTTAGGACACGTCTACTTAAAGGTGAATTTTATATAAATGATTTGGACTTACCTGTAGTTTGTCGTTGCCGGAAAAATGTTTATTCGCACAGTAAAGCTTGGTTTAGTTTCGTCGTGGGATTTAGAGTAAACAATATCGTATTTTCTGCACCTACGATCCACCTCGTTGATGTCTTATTAGGACACATATTTGCAATTCGTATGAACCCTTAAAACATTTACATTGTAGTGATTTTAATTTTATTTAATATTTTGACTCTAAACATATTTTTCCTGTTTGAGTGGTAAAACTTTTTTTTATTTTAATGAACTTGTGAATGTTTCTCTGTCAAATATTTCGCCTACACATTCATTTTAATCTAGCGTTTCGTAGTTTTTGAATGTCGAGTCGTAAATACAATCGCGTAATTTGGTTTCTTTAGAGATCTTTTCTGTAAATTAAATTTAAGCTTTTTCAAATACTATCAAATCTCTAAATATCTCTAGATTTTTCTCTCTGTCCAAGTCATTTTTATAATAGGTATTTCAATTTTGCTACTCAAAATATCAATCTGTTTTAATTATGTGAATTGGTAATTAAAAGCCGTGTCTTAGAAGCAAAAAAAATTGTGCTAATTTCGTTTGAATAATAAATAAATATAGTTTATTCACTCCATTATCAATTTTTAACTTAATTTCCTTTCTCATATACGATATCAATGTGAATTATGTGCATGTAAACCAAGATAAAATTACCTTTGCTACTCTAAAACTAAAAATGCAATCAAATCATTTCTTACCTAATACAATTAATAGTTTTTCTCAAAAACTAACTTCTAATTATATCTTATGTAAATTATATCGCTAGTATCTCTATTAACTTATAAATTATACGATTTTAATAGTAAATTTCAAAAATCATGTCATATAAAATATTTGCAATGTTTTCTCTTTACTTTTAACGATTAATAAGTAAGTCACACCTGTCGTTTTATTCTAAATTATGTAAATATGCCTTATCTTCTCTATGTTTATTTAAATCAAATTTTTTCTTGTGACATTACCTCGTCACTATAAATATATCTTATCATTAAACCTTCAGTTTGTTACCTAAATCCAATTTATACCTTTTAGAATTAACGTATTGGTTATAAATGCACCCTACTTTTGAACCTTTAATTGTTTTAACTCTTTTCGTGTGGTAAATGGCTTATATATTTCTAATTGATAGACCCCTCAGTCATAGTTACAAAATTTTTCTATTCGCTGCTATTCTAAAACAATTCTATTTCTTTTAAATTTATATCGTTTATCTTGTTATTATTCCACAACCCAATACATTTAGCCATCGTGGTTGACATATCTTTGGTTTGAACAACTCATTGAATCTATAGGACGTGTACTAGCTGATGTTGGGTTGTGCTTTAACTCTTGTATAACCCATAGTATCACAACCTAAACCCCTGTAGTAAAAAGCCGATTTCCAGTTGCGAACGCAAAAAGTTTCTACTCAATATGTTTTCTTTCGCATATGTTTCAATCATTGTTACAAATTCCGCTATCAACTGTTTTTATAGAATAGGCACTTTGATACATTTTTTTCTGTTGTTTCATGAATATGTTGGGTCGTTACAACGTTATTCCTTATTGTTTTGGTGTGTTCAAAATTTCCCTACATTTAACTTCGATTAACTGTACAATTATTTCTACGTCCGTGGTAGTTATTTGTTTTTGAAATTACCGTGTGGGTACATTTAAGTTAGTCGTGTTAACTGTATTTGATTTTCTTATCGCAGTCGATGCGCTCGGTAGGATGATGATTTGTCTAGGTCTCATTTGGAGCTTAGTTACTTTTAATTATCGATGTGCTGGAAAGGGGCTCATCTAATCTCTAACGTTGCAGTTGATCCCTTAGACTGATCTGTTTTGTTAGGGATATTTTCTACTCTCTACCCCTTTTGTAGGATGCTTATACGAAAAACTCTGTTTCTTCTTATTCCTCTATCTCCGTTTTCAACCTTATATTTTCCTCTTTTGGACCTGTCGTAGTCCCGAGACAACCGACCATCACATAAGAGTCGTATTGCCCCACTCTGAACTGCTGATTACACTTTGGCTAGTCAAGTAATGCTTGGCTGTTGCTCATTGCGAGCACTTTCTCTACGTGGTTGCTATGAAGCTCCTAATATCCCATCTCTCTTTTTATCTTTTCTGTGTTTTCTATTTTCTAATTTGCGTAGTTAGAGGGTTGTTGTCTCACGACATTGGGCCATGGATGTGGGGAACCTCCGTCTAACTGGGTATTGCCACTGTCTTCCGTTGGTTTACGCAAATCTGTTGACAGTGCAATTTATTATTTGATTTAGTCTGTGGGCTGATTCCTTCTTAATCAACGCAGGGTTGCAGATACTACATCCCCATTTCGATTCAGTCCTTCGTGCTATTCGTATAAACGAGTGCCGCTTCGCGAAACTTCACCTTTTGGAGGACATGACTCTTCTTCAAATTCCTCCCCTGGGAATCTTTTTCTGTTATTATATTTTTAGGAGGGGCGGTGTGTCTGACAAGTGTAAGGCCTCCGACTCAAGACTAATTTTTACGTTATCTTTTCTTTGAACTTTTTAAGACATTTTATCCTGTTATTGGATTAAACCATAAATGTGTTCTGTTCACCTTTCTCTTTGAAGTTATCTTGGAGATCTTATCTTATCTTATCTACTTAACATAGGGCCTTAAATGTTTGGTTAGTTATCTTTTCCTGTAAAATATCTCTGAGAATTGACCTTACCTGGTTAGCATTTTGAACTGCAAATGGTTTGTTACCTATCTTTCTCGTTGAAACTGTCTTCGAGATGATATCTTATCTTTAAAAATATTGCGTGTAGATTGTTCTTACTTACAGTTTCCTAAATAAGTATTTGCATTAATTTAATCTTACAGCTACAAAATCTCACTCTAAAATTATAAATACACATTACACTGTTCCAATAGTCGTTTATAGAAAAATATAAAACTTAAATGGTAATCTGATCTTGATTACAGTTGTCTTGAAATATGTCCAGTTAAGCAGTTTTGCAACACATATTTATTTGAAAGATTAATCTCCAAACAGATTACTCAAAACTGACACCAACTTTAAATCCAAAATGTAACAAATTCTATTTCAACAGGAGATACGTTAGAACTGATATTCGCGTATATTTTCTAGACCATAGATGGTGCTACGTTCAGCGACGTAGTATAAAAAAAATTAAAACAAGAAAGAAAAGGAAGAAATTAACCGGGCTCAGTCTGCGAGTGGGCGGGGTATTTTACCTACAACAAAAATTAAGGGAGGCCTAAAATAAAGAAAGAAAATTACACACACTCATTCATACTCAAAACACAACATATCAACAAAAAAACCTACAATTAAACACAATATGCACACGCAATAAATAATTACACACTAAATCTAAAAAAAAATATCAACCAAAGGCACAAAGCTTTTTTTTTAAATGGTGAGCTGCCGGTTTTAGGTTACTCGCTAGATTGAGTTTCAACAAAAAAGAAATTAAGCGAAATTACCCTTCTAAAACCAACAGCTCCAAATCAGCATGGTAAATCTAAAACTATGTATATACATCTAATAGCAACAACATTTTCAAACGTGCCAGCAAGCCTTCAAATCATTTTCACTTTAATAAGTTGTACACTCTTAGTTATTTAAGGCAAATAGTAATGAATTCATATAGTGTCAATAAATCTCAAACTAACTCACTAATTGTCGTCTAAACGGATTAAATTTAGGAATGCATGAGCTTAAACCGAAAATTCCGATATGGTCGCAATCGTAAATGATGGAGAAAGAAAACACTCACCCTCGAAGTTGCTGACGTAGGGGGTTGAGTCACTATCTGGTCCACTGCAACGAGTAGGTGGCTTACACTCAGAAAGAACGCACTTGGCCTCTCATTACAGCAAGGGACGACCATTCATCGTGGCTTTAAGGCCACCGGAAGAAGCTAGAGCAATTACCAGTAAAAATTAATTTAATTTCGACAAAAAATACAATTTTCTAAAAACCCTAAATACCAACCACGCTGTATAGCGTGCGCGAAATTGTCATAACGAAAAACCGAAATAACCAAACATTTCTACACGTGACTCCGTTGTGTAGATTGGAAAGCAAATAAAATCAATTTCGTTCAGCCAATGACCAGAGTTCAAAAGTAATATTTCTATTCAGAATTAACCTGGAAAAACACAGTTTAAATTGGGATAATACGCAGCTTTAATTCAACGAATTCTTCGGACGGAAAACACATAAGAAGCAATTATCGGATACTTGGGACACGTTATCGACTACCTGAGTATAGCGTAAACTTTACGTTAGGGAATTCTGGGAAGTAGAATTTATTCTTAATTAGCTAAAGTATATACCAAGTAAAATATACAGGATATTTAATTTATCGAATAAAGTTCCGTTTTCGAAGCAAAGTGGATTATAGTTTGAAAATTATTAGCCAGCGTATTTCTTTTTAATTATGAATCGACGCTTTTATTTAACCGTGAACATGGAATTTAGATAAACGGATAATTAATTAGCAAAGGATTTGAGTTGAAAATTATTGTAAATAAAATAACCAATTATTGCCGAAAATGAACGTAACAATGGTTAGGTATTTATCTTTCTCTCATCAATTGTCTTTGAGAAATTACCTTATCTAGTTGATGTTCTGAGCCTTTGGTATTTATGACCAAAGGTAGGATTATTGTAAAAAGAAAAAGCTGACATGTTTTCTATTTTGTACTTGGTAGAATAGGTTTAAGAAATTATGCATCCTTAATGCGGTAGCACTGGATATTTTGTTAACTTAACTTTTTTGTTGCTGCAACGTACTTTGTCTATATCGTATTAAAGGCCAGTATGTAGTATAAGAGAAAAGGTAATAACAAAAATTTGTAGGCATGAATATGCAATGATAAACACGATCTTAGTATTTAGTTTTATAGCGAAATTAATTGTTAGCTCTAAGTGTTTGAGTCGCATGCTCTTCAAAGAACTTTGTGCGGTGCCTGAATATAGGGTGGCCGTTTCCTGGTATCGCAAGTATTGTGACGGTTTAAAAACTAGGTAGCGTCTATAGACAATATTTAATTTAGTTTTACGTGCATGTGAGCTCTTGTGCAAAGAGACTTTTACTTTTTTAAGCTTTGTTGCGATTGTTCCGCCTCTGGTTGCATAAATTTTTCATTTTAGTACTAGGAGTATGGGATCTTTTAATGCGAAAAGTAAAAGCTCCTTTTCACATTATTAATTAATTAGGTTACTACGATGAAATTGCGGTTTCTAGTTCTCGCGTATTAGAGGGAATAACCTACAATTTTATTGTATGTATTCGTTTAAACACATATTTCCCAAGTCAAATAAATTCGTGATTATCGCGTTTGGGCAATGAGAAGCGTTTTTATGGTGAGAACAGTAACGAGTTTATGGAAAAAACGTGTTTTATACGGAACTTGACCGTCAACTACGGTACGATAACGATGTATTAGAGGCAAATGCGCGTTAATTTCAGTGAAGTGTATCTTTTGCATTCCTCTACCGTTCCTTCAATTACGTTAATACTTAGTGTTCCTTAAAAGTGTAAGTTTAATGCATTTCGCTGTTAGAATCGGGACCAAACATACATAAGAACCGGACCTCCACGAAACCCGGATCGACTCGAAGAGGTCAGCGGTGATTTTTGGCTGAAAACGATGAACGGAGGATGCCTTGGCTACACTACATTTGATTTTCCAATGCTTCTCCAGAAGGTACTACATTGGCCAGGAAGCGAGATTTTTTTAACTGGAAATTTTTGCATTGTACTCAACCCTTGCTGTTCCAGCAAGGTGGGGATCTTTAACGTCCTTGACAACACTCACACGCTGGATCTCTATTTATCTCTCATTCGAACGAGGACGTATTTTTGTGAAAACTGCTTGCCTAATATTTTTCAAGTGGACCGTGTCGGGATTCAAATCCACGACCTTGGGCATAGTATTCACACGCATACCAACTACGCCACGGAGCTGCCTTACTTTAGCTACACTACATTTGATTTTCCAATACTCCACCCAAAGGTACTAACAATGACCAGGAAGCGATTTGTTTTCCTGGAAATTTTGAATTTTGCCAAACCCTTGCTGTTCCAAACAAGGCAATGATCTTTAACGTGCATGATAACATACACACGGGACCTTCATTTCAATAATTTACGACCATATTTTGGGTGTAATAAATGACTCTCGGGGTTACCGTAATAATTTATACCAATGATAGCTTAATAATTCTAGATTGATCCTAATGTATACAATACCTCAACAACTTGATTTCTTCATCAACAGTTCTGTAGACTCAAATTTATTATGCTTCTCTAATTACATTTGCGGCTCTATGAATACCTAGACGGTCTCAGGCGAATATTGTTTATTCTGATGCAAGTAAAGGAATGCTGATACGGACTTGCAGGTTACGTTACTGAGATGGGACCCGGTAGTATATGTAGAATCGCTCTCGAGCGGTCTGAAAATCGTTTTTTGTTTAGAACTATATTTCATTACTTCAGAAGTTCCGCAAGGTTTGTATCTAGGGCCTCTTTTATCCATTTGATACATGTTTGATATAAGTTCGGCCGAGAAATTTGCGTTACACGGGCTCTAAAAAAAAGGTTACTTTTTCCTTAAGGGTGTGACTTCAATGTACATGCCGAAATATTATTAATTTAATGCAACCAGCTTAATGATACTTGTATTCCTGTCAATTACCATAATCTATCATAGACAATACTATTAGTTAGTGTAGATGCAGCAGAGTTGATTCCCACGTTGCTTGTAGCTTAATTTGCCGCATGCTATCGTTAAAAATTCCTCACATTTTTAGCTATCCAAACTTTTTTGTATAGATGCTTTAAATTCAGACGTTAGTGTAGGTAACTATATATTTTTAAAAGTTATACTTTTCAGATACTGCTTTAAAAAATTTACTGTTTACAAAATGTCTGTCACTTTTGTTTTTGCGAAAGCGGACATCATTTGCGTGGTCCACAGTACCACAGTAGTCCCTGTTTGTGATTGAGCGAATGAATTGGCTTTGATTAAAACACTTAATTTTTTCAAATTTTCATGTATAATAGAAATGGATCTTGTAAAATGTGACCTGGTAATTGTTCTTACATCAAAATTATTCTTCAGAGCAATTTGAAGAATGTTTGAATGCCATTAATACAGATGCAATCAGAATCAGCTCTTCGATAGTTTATTACACCATTCTTAGAATACCACAAATAACTCAAGAACCGATTTCCTAACAAACTAGGACCCCCATAATTTTTACAAGACTGACAAACCTTCGTTTTTGCCCTATTAACAAGCTTCTGATTGTTTTTCAGTGGACAAGTTACACTTGAGAATCATTCTAGAAGCAGATTTAACACGTTGAAGTTAAATTGATAGATAATTTTTCCACGTGATGCTAAAAAAGACTAAACAAAACTATTTTTTAATAGAATTCTGAGTTAACTGTAAGATTTGCAGCAAATGTTAGGAAGCTGGTAGTAACACAAAAATTAAGCTACGAGAAGTTTGGACGTTATTGAAAGTGAGAAAGTGATAAATGGTATGCGCGTTACTCAGAGACCACTTTCCAGCTCTCCTGAGAGGGCTTTGGAAGAGTTCGACCTAGCAGTCCTCTGAACCTGCAATCGTCGTGACTTAAACTGGAATTTTTCACATAAATAAAAATGCAATTTTAACACTGTCGAGTCAAGACCGAGCTGTGAATTTAGATCTAATAAAAATTTTTTTAATTAATTCAGTTTTCTTTGGAAATGGCGGAAGAGTTTCAGATCGCGTGTATATGCATAGGAAGAACTGGAATATAAATTTAAAAAACGTGGAATTGAAAACTGTAGACCTGCTTCTGAGAAGAGAACATTTTCAGGTCGTTTGTTGACTAAGGAGTCGAAACAACCTGATTGCTTGATTAATTTTCTAGTTGCAATGTAGAATTTTTAACGACATGTGACGAGATAAATGCTACCTTCGAGACTTTTAGGAATGTTTTTCAGAGTTTGATGGAGATCCGTCCGGTTCGATTTTTAAAAGGGTACTGTCTAGGTTAGCACATCCTTCTGGTCGTGTATAGAGTATGAGGTTCCCATCAACAAATACGGAGTAAGCTGTTACTTCTAAAAATGAGACTACTGTTATTATTCTTATTCTCGTAGCTGATCTGTTCAAGCAGGTCAAAGAAAAGGAAAGATTGAGCAACCAGAAAGAAAATTTCGATATGACTTCTTCAGTTGTTAATGCTCCTGTTCAAAAGGCTACGTGTGTGGCATTAACATTACCTATTGGATCTTGGAATGTTATGTTCTCTGGAGACCCAATTTCATTTCGTAATTAGTATTGTTAAAGACAGAGGATATTTCGCTCAGTTAAGGTAAAAGAAAACAGTTATACTTCGTCTAATCGTACCAACGAACGTCGTGGTAGCTACAGAGCGCAAGTTGATAATAGACGTTCTGTTTCATTTGGAAGTACTTCCGTTCCTAGAAATAGTGTTGAAAATAATGGATTTTCGTCCGAAATTCAAGTCATTGTGAATGGTAATACCTCGTCTTCTGTTGATGAAGCTCCTAGTTTCGTTAAAATTAATGTGATATGTTGAAATTGCTCTTCTGTTGGTCATACGTTTAGATTTTGTAAATCACCTAAGAGATTATTTGTTATAAGTGTGGAAATAATAGAGTTACGTCGTTTTGGTGACCTAGATGTTCAAAAAACGAATAAAGGGGTGGGTGTTTAGTGGTCAACACGCTGCTGCACCTCGAATCTTACGTTCTATTTTGTATTTGAAGAATTTATTGCCTTATTACTGTAAAAAACCAATTCAGCTCCTACTAATTTAAATTTACGTTTACTGCATTTTTCTAAATTTAAGCGGCATAGATGAGCAACCAACTTTACTGGTCCTTTATTTGATTCAAGGTTTGGATGTTTATGTTTATGCTTTCTTGTTCCTTATCTATACATCCATGCATTTGAAGTAGAGATATAATTCATGAGTGTTGTAAGAAGTTAGTTGGGCGAGATAGAATTCGCGCATTTTAGTAAAAGTTTTCGTTCACTTTGAAAAACAAAAAGTTATATTTTTCCCCATCGTTTGCTTGTCTTATGCGACACTGACAATTTTAGTAATCTTTCCATAAATATCTGTTTATATACCGTTTTAAACATTAAAACGATTTTAAATAAGATATGACCTGGTGACTAGTGCTACCAAGCAATTTTTAATCCTACAATAATAGACGAAACATGCAGTGAAGGACAACGTATAAAGATTGTGGATTATTACGGTAAGAAAGTGATTGTTTTGTATATACATGACATTTATTTTATAATAACGAACGAATATGTTGTGACTTTTTTTATATGCTTTTTTTAACAGGAGACTGTACTGACGACTGAATCAACTACAAAATACTTTAAGTCAAAAGGTTGAGCATAACGATGAATATTCGAAGATGAGAAGTATGACAAACTTCAACTTGAAATACTGTTCCGTGGTCGATCGGTTTTTAATTTTTTTTCTTTTCTACACCGCCTTCCTCTACAACTAGTTAAGATGTTATTCTTGCTTTTTTTGTTGGGGCAATCGGTGCGAACTACCTAGGTTGATTTAGTTGATCTCTCCGTGTCTGCCTGATATGTTGTTGAGAAATTTTTATAGGAAAAACTTGTCTTTGTGTTCGGAATTCCGCAGTTTATTATTTGCGACAATGACCTGCAGTTATATGGAAAAGATTTTAAAGCCTTATGTGATTAGTATATGATTCAAAAATCTGGTACAACACGGTGTAATGTTGTGGATCGCATTAATAATACTAATGGCAGAGTGATTTGTTGAGATGTCTGCAAGCATGATTCGTTGGATTTGAAATTTCCACAGACTCAGTTCGCAGTAACTCGACGAAACTACTAGCTATTCTCCGAATTGTTTTGTTTTGGCCGTCATGTTCCATTGAGTGATAAATTTTATAGTACAGAAGTCGAACCAACAAAGGATGTTCACGTCATACCTGATAGTAGGACTCTATATGTGTTAGATCGTCTAGGTATTTTCAAGGGTTTTAAAGATGTTCGTGCGAGGCTACATCTAGAATACAGACGTTCAAGTCAACAATATAATTTAAGGGGGCAGTATGCTTTATTTGAGGTTTGTGATCGTGTTTGGAGAGCTAATTAGGTACTTTTTAGTACCAGGCAAGTTAACGCCAAAGTTCGTACTGTCAAGAGTTAGAAAAAAACGTTTAAGTTTGGCTTATGAGTTGGAGAATGTTGATGGTACCCATGCTGGTAAGTAGCATGTGAAAGATTTAAAATTTAGATTAGTTGGAGCGTTTAAAGGGTAATTTCTTATTTTTCTCTTTAGTTTGAGTTTAAGTAGATATTATGATCATCGTATATATAGTTATAACAGACAACACATTGTTGCGATCAAGATAGAATTGTTGTAGTAGTCCTCGTGGAAATTTTAGAGTCTATGACTGTTTCCTATTTCGCGGTTAGTGTATTTACGTTATTAGAGAAATTAATCGATAGCGTTAAGTAAGGATCTAGTTGGATGTCTATTATTCCCGCTGGATCGAATTAATTTAAGATTCGTTTTCTGGTTTGTTTGTAGTGTGGTGTTGTGTTTTGAGATGTCCAGGCGGCGTTTGGTTCATGTAAAGATTTATGAGGTTTAGATTAGTTTATGATTATTAATATTTAGAGATCTGGTGAGGTCCAGTGGTTTGGAGGTGTTTAGACCATGGATCGGACTTAATTTGGTGACTGCCAGTTTGGGCAGATATTCTGGATAGTTTAATATTGGTGAAACCTCTAGTTGTGGGATACAGTTTTTACTAGAAGTAGTGCGGAAAATACCGCATCATGATTCTTCTTAATCTTCTTTGGAAATGAAACCACTCATAGTTTTTAAAATCTATTTTATTTACGTTTCGATCCATGACCTAGGATCGTTGTCAAAATAATAAAAACTTCAAGTTTGACGTTTATGACATAAATTGAAGATTACTTTGATTTATTGATGTTTGAAATATTTGGTTTGAGTACACTAAGTACACTAAGCCACAGGTTGCTTAACCCCCTTCACTGAATCTCGGTAAAATAAGACATAAAATCAGAAATCTCTCAATTGTATAAATAGAAACATGTTAAAAAATGTTTCCCAAATTATTGAATTTGTATAAAATTCACCAATAAAAATTAATCAGCTGATTTCACGTTAAGCGTATTGGCTACCATAGGAAAGTCGATCCCAGGTCGCAACACAAATTGAAGGCAATCATTCTTTTAAACTTTAAAAATTTTTGCTTAGTGTACTCAAACCAAATATTTCAAACATCAATAAATCAAAGTAATCTTCAATTTATATCATAAACGTCAAACTTGAAGTTTTTATTATTTTGACAACGATCCTAGGTCATGGATCTAAACGTAAATAAAATAGATTTTAAAAACTATGAGTGGTTTCATTCCCAAAGAAGATTAAGAAGAATGCTAAACAAACCACAACAAACATACAGGGAGTATTTACCGCATCAGGCTTCGGTTAAGTGAAAGCAATAAGCCTTTGTTGCAACAAATTAGCACTTCTTCCAGGCCAAAATAACGACACCTACGCTTGTAAGTATTTGAAACAATAGACAGATCACTACCTCATAAAAAAAGTCGGCTAAGTTAGGAGCGAATAGTGCCATCATCGTCTGAATCTTCTTGAGGACAATAACAATTTTAGTCTAGTATCCTCAGGTGACAATCTAGAATTGTTTAGTAGTCTCGATAGTAGCCGAAGGAATCTTTTCATCTCTTTTCATAGAATCGACTCAAGTCTGCGACCAAATCCATTTTTATCATTTCTTGAAAATGGGCCAACGCTATTTTAGATGATTAGATGATTACTTCGTCCTTTTGATATGGATGAAACTATCACGTTGCTTAATCTAAGTCAGCAAAGAGTTTTCAATCAGGCACTTATTTATCCGTGTCAGAGAACGTTCCAGTATCCACTGATTCCTCATGGGTAGATGAAATAGAAGTATGGGATTTTATGAATGTGTTTTGAAACAATGCAGGACATCCCCGGATTATTATGCCACAAATGGTGAAGGGGCAAATGTTTGTTGGATGGAGAAGAAAATCATAGGCTGGAAATGGCCCAAACTTAGGCCCAGTGCTATGATTGGTGTATAATTCAGCAGAATATTAATTCTCATAAAAATCCCGGTAAGATGATTTTCTTGGTGCCTAAACTTATTTGCTAAGGTAAGATTATAAAAGCTACTATATAAAAAGGTAGTACGTACGTCTTATAAAAAAAAAGTCGGAATAGGTATATTTTTGTCCTAAATGAAAATGTGACAACATTCTTGATGATCGCTTTACTTCACATTATTTTTATAAACGCTGAAATCAAAAATATGACCTTGGTACAACTTAATTTTGGCCCAATTTTGTTAATATTTTTTACAATACTTCTCAATATTTTTAAATAAAATAACGCGAGGGAGGAAGGCATAGTTCTTAACTATGCCTTTTAAATTTGATTTGATGCGAAAAACATTCAAACTTTTCAGCATGTCTGAAACTCCCAGAAAGCGAAGCAAAGTAATCCTGGTTTACCTAACGCTTCAGAGAATCTAATGATTTATATAAAAACACTTGATAATTTTCCTTGTAGCTAGCTGAAGAAGCATATGGCAGCTTGTAACTTTTTGTAAATCGACATTTCTATGGGTTTTTATCACAGCAGAAATATATACGCTCAAATTTGAGTTTCTCTTACTCAAATCGCAGAATCGTAAAGTCTAGCCATTTCTCAATTATACAATATTAGAACTAGTTGTAATTATTTTACAATTTTATTGCTAGATATGTCACAGGTGGCGACTTTTTTTCTGAAAATTGCAGTTTTATGTAACAGATCAAGGATCTTCTGTTTTTGTTAGAAAATTCTTTCATATTTCTGTCACCTGTAGCACCTTGTTCTTAAATCAGCATTGTTGTTTTGATATTGAAGGTGAGGTTGGCTATTTATTTTATTTATTACATAACGAGGTCTAGGTACGTAACTAAAATATGTTCTAGAACTATTAATTTTTTTTATATTTAGTTTAATACACCAGTTGCTGATAATAAAGCTATTTCAGGATTAGTTTTGGTAATGAAATCTACATGCCTTTGACTATTCGATCCTAAAATGTAAATGAAGCAAATTCCACTCCCTTGTACTGCCTTTGTACTTATTCGTATTCAAAATTTCATGACTTATAGCAGTAATCTTTAAATAAACGAGATGCAAGACACCGCTGCACTCTCTCAACTTAGGCGTTAAAACAGATCATTTAAGGTCCTTAGGGAAATTGAGGTAGTGTAATGCAATTGTTAATAAAGGTGAAGTCAAATCACCCGGCTAAAGTTGAGGTTATGCTCTACATACAAATTAAATATCAGGTTAAACCCAAATTGTTCTTATAAAAATATTAATATTTATATAAATATATTCCAGAATCAAATAATTGTACACAAACGTACACACACGTACGCACGCACACTTTGACGTGCGTACACGCACAAGCGGATGTGCACTCGCACACACGCTAGTACGCAAACGCTCACGCGCGCGCACGCACGCACACATACACACACCATGCACCAATTTTATATGCTCCATTTTCCACAGTTTTGACTATTAATATAGCCATTCAAGTGAAACCATGCCTAATCGCTAAAATCAACAGGATTCAACATTTGTATGCTGTTTTCATAAATAAGAAAACGAAATCAACATCAATACCGGAAACGTGTTCCGTGATCTACTTCTTACAGTTCATGAGAGACATCGATGCGATAGGCATGCAAATGTGTTTTTTAAATATCCCTGAAATCGGTAGGTAGTGAAAGGTCAGCTTGTGAAGATAACTTTTTGAGCCATTTTCTAGATAACCTTTTTGCTCAACTCTGTAAATACCGCTGAAGATGAAAGGTCGTGAAGTGAACTTCTCCATCTCTCATGGGAATAAAAAAATGTACAGGGGGCAAGACACTTCATTTTTGGTGCTGTATTGTTAGAGTAATAGTCCGAAAAATAGAAAACCAGCTGAATTCCTCAGTCAAGTATTACCTCAACTCTTTGGGCATAATTTTTGATTGAGCGGTTGACCAACAAAATCCATTTGAAAATTTACCCCAGTTACCACTCGCCACTCCCTTCTCTAAAGCAAGTACTTTCCCCCAACTAAAAAAAACTTCTGTGAAGCTCTGGCATTAACCCCCAGTACCTCTAACAGAAGGAACTGCCGCGGTGGCGATGAGCTGAACTGCTATCGTGATCCTCGATTGAGCCTTGAACCCATAGTTCAACGCTAAAAGGTTTCGGGTTAGACCCTGTGAAATGAAGAATTTCTGGTAGAAATTTAGAAACTCATGTGAAGAAAGATATGCAGGAGGTTGGAAGATAGGGTATAAGACAATTGTTGTTACAAGTAGAAAAAAAGGCATATCTAGTCACGCAAATGTGGCGAAAGGACGTCGGTTGGAAGCTCTTCTTTTCATGAGAGGACCTAGGGTGAAAGACCAAGGAAGGTGTAGGTTGGTGTTGTCAGGCGACTGCGGCTGTTTGAAAAATTAGTCGATGGGAAATGTTCGTGACGTTCGTTCAGTGCGCTTCTCAATTCTAAAAGTTGATCTCTATCATAAAATTAAAAAGCCTAACTAAAGTTACTAAACTCTCTTACTCTAAAAATTGTTTTCCTAAAAACAAAAATTAAAATAAGTAATTTATTGCCGTAACTGACCTATCTTTCAACTTATGTATTTAAGAAAAATTCCCATTTTTCTTTTTAACGCCCATTAGTTTTAAATTTTACTCGCTCGAAATTTCGCAGGATTGACCTATACCATCACTAATTACATATCTGTGAAAACTTTGTCACCGATCGTGAAAAACCCTAAAAATGTAGATACACATTCGATCCACAAGAAGTTCGTCGCGCTTGAGAGTACAATATTTCTCCAAACTTTATTTCCAAATAAATAACTAACTTCATACCATCGTAAATTGTAATTATGTTCATTCCGTAACGTTAATTCTGTAACTGTCAAATCGTCATTTTTTTCACATCCTAACTCTTAATTTATAACTCAATTTAATCTTTCCCTAAAAGTAAATTTCCATCGCGATTCTCAAGTATAAGATTTTTCGCGTCACAATCAGTCCATTTTTTCCTTGAAACTTCGCAAAATGATTTTTCTTAAACAAAAATCGTTCAAAAAAATATCCTACTCTATTTTATCAACTAAATATAGAAAAATGACTAACACAAAAACTGACAAACTATTAAACAACAAAAGGTCCTAAAGTTGGTAAAAGCGCACCCCCATTAGAAAAGTTCCAAGAATAAGAGCAGCCTGAAGTTGAACGCCAAATTTTTTTTACGGGTTAAAAATAGAGTTACGAATTAATTTTGAATTGCCCAGAAAAGGAAGAAACTCCATACCAATTTTAAAAGACATCGGCTAACTTTCAATGATGTGGGAGTAGGTTTCTATGAAAAACACGATAAAAAATAATAAAAGTTTAAAAAGTAAAATGGTTGAAATATATGACTACTTTTAAAAAATACTTGCCTTGTTTTCCTATATACCGATGGATGCATAATTAATTCACGAACGTAACACAGTTTGTAGTTTCTCAACAAAAAGTAACACCTGAGTAGTATCTAAAGCATCTGTTGACTCATCCGGCGCCAGAGAGAACCACTCTAATTGTCCATTTTTGCTATACAATTCAGTTAGTATATTTTATGCAATATCATCTACTTTTCGAACTATGGTGTTCGCTGGGATTTTTCTGGACACATTTCCTCTCTTGCTACAATTATGCATGCCTTGACTAATTTGCTATCAGTAAATGATTCCTAAGTTTCGCTACTGAATGAGCCGCAAGAAAACTAGCACGATTTGTTGCTCCTTGTTCAGCATTTGCTATCTTAAGCAACAGTAACTGGGGCTTCAACACGTGCTTTGAAGGTTCAAATTCTTTTAGTCGTAAGCTTCGTGTAAATTTGGAGTAATTCTGAGAATAATTAATCTCATAATGACGTTTTATACTGTAGTTCTTGAGAACTGATATCATTCCATGCCTTACTACTTAAGTCAATTGCTCTTTAAATGTTCCATACTCACTATCTTTTCCACATGTATAGAAATCCACAGAGAAACTCAAAAGTCAAAATATTGCCAGTTAATACTCAAAATCCAAGGTTTTGGATAAATAAAATGCACTGGTTCTATCTTTAAGATCATTTTAATTAAACAAACATTCACAACTAAACATTCTGCATTCTTACTAAAGAAACTTAGTTACAAAGCATCCTTGTCGCATTATATTTCACTTTTTAGGTGGCACTTGTCTCTCCAAAACCAAAATTTGGAACTGTCCAACTCACGCTACCTCTTGATTTATACAACGCGTCCTCGATAGGTAGAATATATTTTATAATTCTCTAAAATACTTGAATCTTCCAGATTTTGCTTTTGTAACATTTTATTGCTGCAGCAATTTTTGACATTAATTTATTCAATGTTAATCTCTTGAAGAATTTTCTTTAATATTAAGTAGATTAAATAATATAAGTGAATTATATTTAATAGCTGGTTTTATTTAAACGCTTTGATATTTGCGATTGTCGTCATAAGTTTGCAACCTGTATGTTTCCAGATGTAAAACTTAGAATGTGAATCTATATATAGGCAACTCAATTTACCCATATTGAGATTAAAATGTTCGGATTTATCCGCAAGGGTCCCTCGGTAAGGCTTCATCGTGTGGTCGCGTATAAATAAAGCTCCAAAATCAGAAATAAGAAGGAACGCCAAAAAGCGGTTAAACGGGTAGTATTTCCTGAACCACGGAAGAAGCAAGACTTCATTCCTGGTCGAGACTATTAGCAAATATATTTTCGAAAAAAAAGTTTAGTAGATCTGACTTGAGGATTAATTTTTCCATTTTTCGAATGGTTAGTTGATTGAACACGATGACTGTTTACATGTATTAAGTGTTTACATTACAAACCAGCAAGCAATGGTTTCAATTTAAGTTACCTTCGATTTATTGTCTGGTTTTATATTAGCTGGTGCATGATAAATTTATGAATCAATAATTATTTTCGTTATAATTTAATGTGAAGTGAACAAGATGGACGTCACAGCTGTTGGAACCAACAGGTGTGTAGAGTAAACAACAACTCCTGAATCGAAATGTTTATTATAGAAGCATTCCTTCTTTGAATCCCAACCCAATCCGATTGAAAAATATTAGGAGAGCAGTTTTCACAAAAATACGTTCTCCTACGGATGAGAAGTAAAATGTAGATTCTGTGTGTATGTTGTTACGCACGTTAAAGATACCTACCTTACTTGGAACAGCAAGGGTTTGGAAAAATATTCTAAATTTCCAGGTAAAAAGCTCGCTTCCTGGCCAATATAGTACCTTCGGGTGGAGCGTTGAAAAATCAAATGTAATGTGGATTCAGTAGCAGATCAGTTGATCGAAGAGGCCGTAACAGAGAAACTTCTTACACCGTATTTTTCGGTACTGAGGTCGCTAATTACGAAAATGCTGCAAGAAAGTTCACGACAGTGGGAAGAAAGGTGGAACAACGCTGCAACGGACAGGTTGACACACAAATTTATACCGAGCATGGAAGCTTGAGATGGAATGGAAGTGACGTTCGGTCATAAATTGATGCAGCTAGTAACAAGGTATGGGGCTCTGAAAGCCTACTTCCGAAAAACACCTAGCACGTGCTATTTGACTGCCCACTAGAGATGACCAACAGAAGGTTGGCGAGCAAGAAAGTAGGTGTTGAAGGATTAGAGTACCCCAAGAGCCTGGAAGAAGTCCAAGAAGTGCCTTACCGGAAGGCGTTCTGGGTAGCTTTGAATGAGTTGGCGCGAAGGGTCGTGAGACTGGACGCCGATAACAGGGTGTAAACTGTGGGAAGGGGGCTGAATTTTGGGGTAGGCGGTAGTTCAGTTTAGAGGACGGCATAATCTTATTTTATAGCACAATATAACTTAATTTACAAAAATTAACAATAAAAAAAAATACAAAAATAAAACTCAAAAAAAAACACCTAAATATCTACATACGTACGATGAAATTTACGGTAAATCGAGCACTGCCTTACCTAAACTCGCAAAACAAAGCACCGGGTATTAAATCAAAACTTTAAACATCGGGCTAATAAATAATAAAACTAAACCAGGGGATCTAATTAATTTAAACACCCACCCACCCCACCATCCACCCCCGACTTAAAATTAATAGTAATTGTGACCCTCCTTTCCCTCTGGTGCATAACCATCAGAATTTAGCAGTACATACCCACCTTCCCTTAGCAGTAAGATAATAGATATAAGCAGATGACTAGATCTTTGGATCTTCGAGAAATTTATATTCGAGATATTTATAAATATTCGACGGCTGTACTCGCATAAGCATTGCTTTGTATTACTAAATAGATTTTGGAATTCATTTTTAACATGCACGTCTTAATGTGATGGTGGTAGCCCAAATAATATCTATGCAAGTGCACCTGATATTTTTAGTGTTGCTTTTTGCTGTTTATGCACTGTTATCTGCTTAATGCTTTATTTAGGTATTTATATTCTATGCCTGTATTGTACATTTATACATTTTATCGTTTTGTATTGTCGCTGGATTTGTTTTCTTTGGCGTTTTGCCGGTTTTTTGGTCGTAGTAATTATAGGAAGGAAGATTGAAATTAGAATATAAGCCAGTTAGGAAACAATAGGGAACGTTAGGGACGGATTTAGGACTTAGACAAGAGAGGACATTATTGTAAATTTATAGCGCAGGAACAAATAGCTGGATTTGTTATAATAAATTTGACGTTTGATTAGAAATTCGAATCCATCGGTAAATATTAGTTAGCTATATTTGAATAGTTTTTAGTCGATCCTTCAGGTCACACCGGTAAGTGGAGCTGGCGGCTGCTATCCTGTATTAGGAATCCCTCCCACCCCAACTTTAGTTTTAGTTTATATATTTTATTTGTGATTAATTAATTTTGAAGTCATATTTATTTGAAGAACGTTTATTTTTGCTTATAAACCCAATATAGTACCTTGAGGTTGAGCATTGGGGACGTGACCGCGAGTGTAGCGACCCTTACTTACATTATACTGTAGATTCAATAATTTCAGCTTTCTCTTATGATTCTAAATTTTCAAAATTCAAAGACCAAATTATATTCTACATTAGTTTCAAAACAAGTTGTGTATTAAAAATACATTGCTTGATGTTCCTTACAACATTGATAAGAGTTTTTGTGACAGTATTAAAGTGAAAAGGAAATATATTTAGTTAAGTAATTTTGCATTTGTTCTAAAAATTAAAAATGTGACCTGATAAAATTTAAAGCTTATACTAACTTAAGCTGAATTGTACGCATGGCGTAGATCTACAAAATGTGGTTCTCTTTGATATTATTTTGCTTCTTATGAAAATTTAGTAAGTCCATAAATAGCAATTATTAAATAATTTAAATAATATGCAATTTTAGACACACTGAATTGAATTGCTAGTTAAATTGAGGAAGAGATGCTTATGTTTTAACCTTAGCACTTCAATATTTTTTGTAGTTCAATATTTTGGTGTTCACTCACGTTTAAATAACTTTATTTTGAAATCTTGAGAGAAATAAAAAAATTTTATTTCGACTTGTATCTATTTGATTTAGAGTGACTCGAGCAACCTATGTTTCATTTTGGAAATGATGAAGTAGAGCATCCAATTTAAGAATTATTGAAATGGTTGTTTATGCTAATGATAATCTGTGATGAACCTGTATTTTTATGCTGAGGCTCAAAGAGTGTCCTTAATTTATACACTGTTATTTTGTGAATTTATATTTTCAGGTGCAGTACCATTAGGCTGTTTCAGCTAGAGGTTCCGTTTGTTCAAAGTAAGTAAGGTATGGTAAGTTAACTTGTATATTGATATCTCGTCGCATTGTTTCGAACTGGTTGTTTCCACGTCTTCCTTTAGGATATTTTCTTACACTCATTT
Organism: Platerodrilus igneus; assembly: GCA_036346225.1. Taxonomy (NCBI): domain Eukaryota; kingdom Metazoa; phylum Arthropoda; class Insecta; order Coleoptera; family Lycidae; genus Platerodrilus; species Platerodrilus igneus. The sequence continues at coordinate 7,383,700 of JARFIW010001148.1, forward strand.
TTAGCTAGATGCGATGGCGCTTCCCCTATTTTTGTTTTTCGACCCACAACTGTCTTACACTCCTGCGGAGTTTAATCACTCGGTTGGCTGTTCGTATCTCGGAGGTTTTCTATTGTCTAGGACCTTTCGTCAACGTTTCTTTACCATGTGTTTATTTATTTCCACAGGAAATCCTCATTAAAAACTAAAGTTAATTTTATTTAACTATGTTTATTTTCTTGAACAATTTTAGTTATTTTGTCAGTGATACTTTGGCGTGGTGGCAATTTTCTTAATAATCTTTCAACTCCTTGTTGAACTTTGTTAATTTATTCGAGCAAGTCGAGATTTTTTTGTGAAACTGATACCTAGCTAAGGGTTGATAGCTAAGGGTTTATTATACTCTGTAGCTACAAACTAGTGCTGTTTACTTCTACTAATCAAGCATAGTTGACGTTTTTGAATAATTCCGTGCACTTAACGTTTTTGCTCCCCGCAAAATGTCACCGCTTACAATTAGCATGTTCGGAAGTAGTCGTATCAATACGTACCATACAGCACCCAACGAACGCGAGCACTTCATAACTACAGTATAATGGTGTGATGAGCCAAGATGTATAAAGTAGCAAGGGGGTCTACGAATTCTCGTCCAATCAGCGGTCGCGCGGGAAAACGTCACCCTGCCTGCCAATTTAAAATGTTTGTTATAAATTCTATATGAGCAATGATTGTAATTTGATTTAAAACTTTTAAATTGAAAAATTTGTGTTAGTCAGTCAATGATATAAGAATACGTGTATTGTTATATATATTTCAGTTAAAGTTTGAAACTGATTTTAGATAATCTAAATATTTGTTTGCATAATATCAATATGATAGCTTTAATTTAAGATCAAATCTAGATGTTATTAGACTATTTATTTGGAATTTGGACATATTCATATCAATCAGTGTATCATTAGTAACATTCTATAAAATTAGTATTTTCATTGTATATAAAAGAATAGTTTAATTAGAAGAAAGCACTTAATGAAGGCTGATACACAGAAGGTCCACCAAATTAATTAAAAATACTGAAGAACACTTTTAAAAAACTTTAAACCTAATTTAGATAATGATTGAAAATGACATTGTTTGACAAATTATTTGACATAAGGGATACTTTCTTTTAAGTGCTGAGGAATACTTTCACAAAATGGATAGCTTATGCCCTTGTGACAGAGATCTTCCGGATGATGACATGATTTTCTGTGATGCTCTACGTGGTTTCAGTCAATGAGTGTGCTTATCAAAAGAAGAAGTAGATTTTCTAGGCAATTCGGAAGATAAATGGCTTTGTACACCTTGTAAAATTCAGAGAGAAAACACCGAAACCACAAACAACGACGAAGATATCATGTCATGCCTTCGATCCCCTCCAGGAAAATCAACAAAACTTTATAAAGGAATAAGAGGTCTTTGTATTTATTATAGTATAGCATATCTTGATGAAGTTAGAACAACTCCTTCGATCGAGGTTGACAATCGATTCCTGGCAAATAAAATATCCGTTTTCAAACGTCAAATTAAAATCATAAAGAAAATTCCAAAAGGGGCTAGAAATCTTGTCGCCAACAAACTCGTCTTTTAATGAACAAATGCTGCACAAACAATGATCTCAACTCATGGGAAGATCTACTTCTTTTTCCATACATGACATTGCGAGTTCCCCTCAAAAAAGTTAAAAACCATTCACAGCCAATCAAAATAGACGCCATTTCCCCCACGGATTGTATTTTAGATAAGAAAACCGCCAACAAAAATACAACCACTTTGACCAGACGCATCGAATAAAAAATTTCTGACGGAGACCAAAAAGGAACAGTGAAACTTTTATCATCTTCTATAGTACACCGGTCGTTCGCTATACTATATTGCGGGCAATGGATATACTATTGCGCAATCGTTAAAGACGCGTAATACCTATAACACGTATCACCACGTTTTAAGTATTGCGTAATAGACAAATTTACATTTACAATATAAGTAAAACGGTTACTCACTTGTATTTTTTAACATTTTAGGATCCGTGTTGTTTTTGTGGGTAGGCTACGCCAATGCTCAATTAAATTTCCAATCCGTCCATCCTCTATGCTCGTTCTTAGGGGAACGAGGAGGAACAACCAGATATAAGGAATGATTAAGGCAAGATAGAAAGGAACCTACTACCTGAAAAGAAAAAGCACACCACCCCACAGATAGATGTTCTTGGCTGCAGGTCTCGTCGCTTAATCGCATCCTTTCACATACTCTGCACCTGCGTATTCTTTTGCGCAAACGTAACTGTCCGGAATGACGAAACTTGACAATTTCATTTAAAAATATCCGCGGGAATTTATTTACAAATTATAAGAATGTACATTGCCAAATTTGGAATGTATCACTTCTGACAGTCTCGCATCAGAAAATGAATCCACTTATTCTAAATTACTGGAAAAACATCCTTCCCCATCACCTTCTCTTAATTTCCCAACACCACCCAGCACTGAACATAACTACCTAACCGTAACGGAGTCAGATGTTCAAAAATCTATTTTCAATTTCCCGAGTGGATCTGCAGGTGGTTTAGACGGATTTCGTCCTCAGCATTTCAAAGATCTTCTTGGAAAATCCAATGGAACAGTAGCAATTAGGTTTTAGGACCAAAGGTGGCTGTGAAGCCGTCGTACACGCTGTTCGCACTTTTGTCAATATAAACTAAGGAACAGATAAAATTATTGTGAAAGTTGACTTTCAAAATGTTTTTAACAACATCGAAAGAGACGTTTTACTTAAATGAGTAAGAAACAAGGTTCCTTGTCGTATCCTTATCAGAACCAATGCTACTCTACAGTATCCAGTCTTTTCTTTGGACAGCGAGAAATTTTATCTCAAGTAGGTGCTCAACAAGGAGATCCTGCTGGTTGTTTAATTTTTTTAATTCTACAACTAATTATTGACCAGCTAAAATCCGAGTTAAATATGTGGTATCTGGATGATGGAACAATTGGAGGTATCACTTCAGCTGTCTTAGATGACTTTGTTCTAATTTCTGAAAAATGCAAGGAATTTGCTCTACAAGTCAATCCCGAAAAATGTGAAATTCTTTTTTGTGGAGAACCTGATAATGCTGATTTCGAAAATTTTTTCGATGTTTTCCCAGGCATCAAACACCTCGTAGAAAATGCCACTCTTGGGAACAGCTATTATAGAAAACACATACGCTGACACTTTATTAGACAAGTCTCAAGAGCTGAAGGTCTTTTTTCTGCAGACTAAAGATTCTTAAAAGTCATGTCGCTTACTATTTATTACGTCATTGTTTTGCAATTCCGAGATTAAGCTACATATTAAGAACAACGCCAACTTGGAAGTTATGGAACAAGTTATGTAAGTTAGACCTTCAGATTAAAGAATGTTTGGAAGAAATAATCAACATAAAACTACCCACATAAGAATAGACAATTTCCTCTCGACCTGTCCGTTTTGGAGGTATCGGGATTAGAAAAATAACAGATATAAGTATTCCTTGTTTCTTCGCATCAGTAAATTCAGTGTCAAGTCTCGTCCAATCCATGTTAACCACAAATCCGGACTTACTTGACATTGCCTGTTGCGAGAATGCTTTAAATTTATGGAAAAAAAATTACGGACAACACGTAGTTCCTTCAGACAGCTTTCGCATATACAACGAGCTTGGGACAATCACGTATGCAATAGGATAAGCAAATCTCTGAATAGTTTAGAATATGTTAGTGCATTACACCGAGCAGCTTTACGAAAAGAATCAAGTGCCTGGCTCAACGTTTTACCGTCAAGAAGCATTGGTACTCTACTAGATAATAACACCTTCCGCATTTTAATCTCATTGCGCCTAGGTCTTAATTTATATGTACCACATAAATGTATCTGTGGTGAAGAAGTTACCAAAAAAAGAACTCATGGCTTGTCATGTAAGAAAAGTACTGGACGTCAATCTAGTGTGACGGATAGTATAGGGAGTAAAAGACGATGTAACAAAAAGGGAGATGTTTCAAACCTGGGGGGAAAAATTGTTTAGAACCGATGTGAACGCGGTATGACAAGAGTATTAAAAGTATAAGCAAGGTTTATTTCGAAACTACTTTAGAAATTTTGTTATAAACCGATCTTTGGCTGAGAGTGACTAAATTGTATAAAGATTATTGTAACTGGCGTTTTAAACGTTTTATTTACGTGTTATTTGTTATTGTTATGTATTGTTATTGTCGTGTTATCTATTATTGGCAGATATGCTTTTTGGTATTATTAATTGTAGTCGTAAACTCGGACAAGTTTGTATTTAGAGGATATAAGACTGTATAGTTATTGGACAATAATTGTTTTACCAGTATAAAAATAGAAGGCACAGGGTGGTCTTGGTAAAAGTGGTCGTTATGTACAAAATGACAGATAATTTTATAAAAATGATTCTGAATTCGTCTAAGATAGTCATATATGCCGGTACGGTGTTAAAAAAGAATTATTATCAGCGTTAAAATGGTATACTCCAGTAGGAGAAATAGAACTGTTAAAACATATAAGTGTTTGTAAGCCCAAAAAGGCAAGTGAAGGAGTCCGAGTATATATGTGTTGACTTGAGCCATTGGGAAATGTTTCAGTTTATGTTGTATTTGGTGTAAAAGGTTGAGCACCAAAAATATTTATTTGTTTAAATAAAAATTTTGGATTAGAAGCAAAGGAGCTATTTGTGTACCGGAGAAGCCTGGCACGTGAAGCAAGAGGTAGAGTGACACAGGTGAGAGAAGGGGCAGAGTGGCCAGTAAATTGGAAGGATACACGGAGATGCAAATTTAGAGTAAGTATTTATTCTAAAGTCTTTCCGAGAGAGAAAATTTTAGGTGAGTCAGTATTTTGGATAACTTGCTCGTATTTGATATTTATTTATTTGTTGTATCGTATTCATGGAGTAGAAAAGGTTAAATGATACCTAACCACACATTATAAGTCAAAAGTAAAGGTAACAGGGTATCTGTCAAGATTTTACAAGTCTAGTTGAAATTTGTTCATTGGGATCAAGCTAAGTAAGCTCAGTGATTTTGATTTGATATCTGGTGGCTTTTGGGTTTAGGCGAAACAGGGGAACACGGGAGGCTATTTTAGCTCTGAGAGTGATAATGGAGAAAGCAATAGAAAAAGGGGAAAGCGTGTATATAGGGTTTGTAGATCTGGAAAAAGCATTCGACAATGTAAAATGGAAAAAAATGTTCGAAATACTCAAAAAGATTGGAATCAGTTATAGGGATAGACGAATAGTGAGACAGAGATGTGCTCTATCCCCATTGATTTTTAACTTGTACATTGAAGAGGCAATGAATACTGTCAAATGCAGGAAGACATTTGGAATTAATATGCAGGGACAAAAGATTGATATGCTTAGATTTTCAGATGATGTAGCAGTATTAGCATCTAACAAGGAAGAGTTAGAAGCTGCTCTTAACGAAATGGAAACAGTTCTAACGGAGGGATATGGTATGAAAATTAACAAAAATAAAACTAAAGTTCTAGTATGCGAAAGAGGGAATAATAAATCAAAAACAAGAATACAAATAGGTAACGAGAACTTACAAGAGGTTAAGGATTTCTGCTACCTAGGAAGTCAAATAACGCAAGATGGGAAAAGCACAAAAGGTATAAAACAAAGAATAGTACAAGGCCGTGCTACATTTAACAACAAAAAGCAACTACTGTGTTCAAAGACAACAAACATAGAAACAAGGAAAAGATTGCTTAAAACATATGTGTGGAGCACAGCACTGTACGGCTGTGAAGCCTGGACAGTGGGAAAAGCGGACAAGAAAAAGGTAGAAACCTTTGAAATGTGGTGCTACAGACGTATGATGAAGATATCATGGACAGATAAAGTTAAGAACGAAGAGGTAATAAAAATAGTAGGAGAAGAAAGAAATATGTGGAAAACGGTAAAAAATAGAAGAGATAGGATGATAGGCCACATACTACGGCATGAGGGAATAGTGCGGAATATATTAAAAGCAGAGATAGGAAAAAAGAGAAGAAGAGGTAGACCTAGGTTAGACTACTGCACACAGATAGTGAAAGATGCACCCTGTATGAGTTTCAGGGAGATGTTGTTACGTTGACTCGTAGCCGTGCGTAACACAAAGAAAACCCAAGGAATGACCGGGCTCAATCGGAGATTAGGGGGGGGGGGTTGTAGAAAGCAGACTAACATATAATATACGCGGCTGTAGGAATTAGTGACAATACCTGCAATAAAAATAGTCAAGCAAACCTGAAAAAAAAAGAATAAGCATAGCAGCAATGAAAAGTCTAAATTATTCCGTACTCTGTAAGATGTAAAAAAAACTGTTTGGATAATCTATATAATATAATCACGATAAAAGTATTACAAACCTTTTATTACAAAGTAAGGAAATATTGGGGAGTAGCAGAAACGTTTCCTCACACACCAATTAAACATAATCAAACAAAATTATAACAAAAGATAAATAGGTAGACACAATTGATATGAGTAGTCCAGTATTGTCGATTTTTCTTTTTTTTTTTGTTTTTTTTTTTTTAAATAGCATGCACTTCTATTGTAAAAGGTATCAAAACGACAAAGAATATTGCAAAACAAACGGATAGATATTTAAAGTAATAACAAGTATGAAATAGTTCAACTTACACAACCAGGAGCACCGGAAGAGTTTCTATAGAATTGGACTAGCTCGGCTACTGATAGCCTTGCAGTTGGAGTTGGTGGAGTGTGGGGTGTCCATGGTTCCATCCCATTATCAACTTGAAACTTGACACTACTATCAACTGCAGATTGTTCTTTTACTTTCTGTAACTGATCGAAAGCCTCCTGATAGCTTGGTAAGCCGGATGCACTGGTGTAGCTTGGCAAAGATTCACAGGCTATTTGCGGGGGTGGAATTTGTGGTACAACAGACAGGAACACATGCAACACACGCAACTAAGAACAATTAAAGTTAGTATAATTCCGATCCAAACATCCGCCAAGAATTTTTCGTATTGCGGATCTGCTTCAGCAGAAAGAACTTCGTCAACTTCTGAAAATGACTGCGTAAACAAACCAGATGAGAGCACAACTCAGTGCGTTTTTGATTAATCCAAGATTTTCTAGTTTAATAAAATTAATGAAAACGTTTATTTCAAATAGATTGATTTCTAAGCTTTTGTTCTTTTGTATACACAATATAGAGTTCCAATCTTAAATCACTACTAAAACTGACACAACACACTCGATCGTAAATTACAGTAAAGAATGGGAAAACTTTCAAACATGCAAGGATATCTCATTAAATTGCAATTAATTTTAGTTTCAGAATTTCCAAATAACAATATTATATCATTAATACGGAATGAGTTAAACACTTGTGCAATTTCATTTTGCAAATGTTTTAGGGAGTTTAAAACCTAACTAAAGTGGCTTCTTTAAAAATTCTGTACAACTCTGTACTCTGTACACTCTGATAAAAAAAGGGAACACCAAACTAGATCGCACACTCATTAATCCTAAGAAGAATCGGTCATGTTTAGCAAGCAAGTTCTACAACTTTTATTTCAAAAGAAACTCAACTAAAAACACAATTAGTAAAGCACGCGTAATCACTAAGTCCGTCCGTCGATGTTCCGTAACAAGCACGTGCGGTCGAGTAAACACGTTCGCCTATAAAGCATCTTTCCTTCAATGTAATAAGTACTACACTCTAATCTGTTTATATAAAATAGTTGTTACCCATAACATCTGATCGTCTATTATCTCGACTTCGATAATAACATAAGGAATATCCAAAAAGTGAATACAGCAATCATATCTAATAATTAATTACCAGCTGTTTATCATTTTCGATAAGTTGGAAAGTAATTCACGAATAATCGAATTTAAAATGCGTTCCTTGCAATTTATTTATTAATGAAAATCAATCTTCAATTTATCTATCTTTAAAGTAATACACACGACTTAAATTGCATACAAATCTGAAAACTATTCGAAAGTATTTGCTTTATACAAACAGCGATCCAAAAACTATGTATTTAAGTACGCTAACAGAAAGGGAGCGTAACAATGTGTAGGCTAGCTCAGAATAAAAATCAATGGAGGTACGCATCCAACCAGTCCCAAGATGGATAAATTAATGAAGAAGAAAGTAACTGTACTTAAACATGATGATTATTATAAGCAACTACAAGAATTGGTTGGGCAATATTCTCGAATAATGTTAATTGTGTGAAAGGATTTACTGGAAAACTATTAGTTCGGCAAATGTGTAAGTGTTGGGGGATCTTGGTAGCCACAGGTTGCTTAACCCCCTTCACTGAATCTCGGTGAAATAGGGCATAAAACTAGAAAACAATAAAAAGGGAACCGAGCTGTATACATGCTGTGCGAGAAATTCAGGGAACTGTGTAGCCTAGTTGAGAATATAAATAAGTGCAGATACGTGTCCGACCAGTTTTGAGACGGAAAACTTAATGACCAAAAAATAAGCGCAGATAAATCTGATAATTATTATAAACAACTGTTGACTGTGCGAAAAGTTATATTGGAAAAAATATTAAATCGGTAAATGTTTAAGTGCTGGGGGAACTTGGCAGCCACAGGCTGCTTACCACCCTTCACAACCACTGAATGTCGGAGAAATAGGATATATAATTGTAAAACAATAGAAGGGGACCGAACTGCATATAACAAGACAGAACAGTGCCTATGATGAAAGACAACAAACATAGAACAAGAAGAAAATTGTTGAAAGCATAAGTGTGAAGCACAGCACAGTATGCCTATGAAATACGGGTAGTCTGAAAAGCAGACACAAAAACGGTTGCAGCCTTTTGTAATGCTGTGCTTCAGATGTATGAGGATGATAGCATAGACAGACAAAGTTAATAACAAATAGGTTATAGAAATAGTAGAGGAACGAGAATATCTGGGGGAAAAAATAGAAGAAATAAAAGGGCATTTTTGGAGAATAGTATGGGATGTATTACAAGCAGATATAGGAAAAAGAGGTAGATGTAGACCTAGTGATTAGTGATAGAAGCAAACTGTGCAAATTTTAGGGAAATGTGTAGGTTAGTTCAGAATAGGAAGCAATGAGGGTACGCGTCTAACCAGTTCCAGGACTGAAGACCTAATGATGATGATATGGTGGCTTAATTACAGAAATCAATCTTTGTGGTGTGGTACTGAACCCTCGACACCCCAAGGTAGAACCGGAGGCCTAAGTCAGAGCCATAAACTAAGAGTACTCATGGGAGACAGCCATGGTTTGAAAATAGCAAGGGGGTGCGAACCGAAACTAATAAAAATAGCAGGCGAAACATCAAAGGTGACAGATAATATTTAGAAACTAAATAAAATTCGTCACTTCGTGAAAATAAATAAAATATAAATCACAAAATAAGTAGGGTCGGATAGTACACTAGACACTTCACTGAACGATACCATTCGAAGAGCTTTGATATCAGTTCTAGTTCTTTCGGGTTTGGAACCAAACGATTTGAGCAAGGATGACAACAATAGACCAGATGGAATGACCATCATTCCTTTGAAAAATGGCCAACCTATGGTTTGGGATGCTACATGTACTGACACCCTAGCTTTATCAAATTTGTCTTCAACGTCTAAAGAAGCAGGGTCAGCAGCTGAGAACACAGCAAAGAAAAAAATATCAAAATACATTAAAATCATAGAAGACAATTGTCTTTTCACTCCTTTCTCAGTAGAAACTTCGGGACTTTGGTGCGAAGACGCAATCAAGTTGGTTCTTGATTTAGGACATTTGATAACATCTGTAACAGGCGAGAAGAGATCTACTTCATATCTGATGCAGAGGATCAGGTTACTATTCAAAAAGGAAACGCGGTATATGTTATGGGAACTCTTCCCCAACCACTTTCTATGAATAAAACTTTCTGTTTGTTATAATTATTAAATTTAGTCTTGTGTTTTAATATTTGGATCGTGAAATGTTCGGCAATAAATCTATTATACAATAACAATTATATTACATTATTAGTGTGGCCACAACTAAAGAAAAAAACAATTTAAGAGTATTAATGGAGAAAATAATAGAAAAAAGAGATAGTGTGAATATAGGGTTTGTAGATTTGGAAAAAACATTCGACAATGCAAAGTGGGAGAAAATGTTCGAAATACTCAAAAAAATTGGAATAAGTTATAGGGATAAATGGATAATACATAGCTTATACAAAGAGCAAAGAGCTGTAATAGAATTTGAACAGGAACGGCGAGAAGTAAATATTAGGAAAGAGGTGAGACAGGGATGTGCTCTATCCCCATTAATTTTTAACTTGTACATTGAAGAGGCAATGAATACTATCAAACGCAGAAAGACATTTGGAATTACTATGCAGAGACAAACGATTGGTATGCTTAGATTTGCAGATGATGTAGCGGTATTAGCATCTGGCAAAGGCAGCCCTTAATGAAATGGAAACAGTTCTAACAGAGAGGTATGGTATGAAAATTAACAAAAATAAAATTAAAGTACAGTATTGCCCGAAATAAACAGTACTGAAACTAAGTTCGCGGTGTTTTTATGCGTGCGCTGTCACACTCAAGTTAGTTAGTATAGACCTGTCAAGTAAACCTCAAACAAGTAATTAGTAGGGCCTAATTGTTAAAAATGGTGTTAAGTACAGAGGAGAAAGTGTTTCTGGTAGAGCATTATTTTCGTTCATACGGAATCGGCCGACATAATGGTGCAAGTTTGCTATACGTGTCTGATCAATTCACACAAAGGTTTAATAAACGTTCTCCAAGTAATGCTGTAATTTTGAAGGTTATTGAAAAGTTTAGAAATACAGGTAGTGTATTGTGCCAACGAAAAGGAAACTCGGGGCGTCCCAGGACAGTTAACAACAACAATAACCATGAACGTGTTTTTGAGCAAATCTTAGAAAATCCGAAAGTCAGCCAGGCAAGGACAGCGTTACAACTTGATTTAAAAAGAACTTCCTTTCAAAGAATCCTGAAGGAGCTGGGTACATTTTCGTATGTGATTCAGGTACATCAACAACTACATCCTCGGGATTATCGCAGTAGAGTGGAATATTGCGCCAGAATTCTCGCGTTACAGTATGAAAATCCTGAATTTTTGAAAAATGTTTGGTTTTCAGACGAAGCACATTTTCACTTGTCAGGCTATGTGAATCGTCGCACAAATCGATTTCTGGGCTTTGCCAGACCCGATGAGGTTCAAGAGGTTCCTTTACATAGTGAAAAGTGAGTGTCTGGTGTGCTGTTTCCGGACACGGAATCATTGGTCCGTACTTTATCGAAGAGAATGGTAGGCAAGTCACACTTAATCAACAGAGGTACAGACAAATTTTAACACGATTTATCCGTGATCTACGTCAATTCTGTCGTGCACGTAACTTGGCATTTCGAAACCAATTTTTCAGCAGGACGGGGCAACTTGCCATACTGCTGCCGCAATTCGTCAATTTCTTCAAGAACATTTTCCAAGCAAATTCATATCACGATTTACTGACTTCCCTTATCCTTCACACTCTCCAGACCTCACACCTCCAGACGCATACATTTGGGGCATGGCTAAAAATGCCGTTTTCAAACGGGCACCACAAACCATCGATGAATTAAAGGATGCCGTTAGAGTCTTCTTCGCAGCCCTGAGACAACCCTTATTCAATAACATGACCAGAAACTTAGAACATCGTTATGAAGTCTGTCTCGAACGAGGAGGTGCACATTTAGAACATATAATAAAGTGTCAATAATATGTATTTTTTAAATATACAAAACAACTACAATTTCAGTACTGTTTATTTCGGGCAATACTGTACTAGTAGGTAAAGGTGGGGTAAATAAGTGAAAAACCATGATTCAAAAAGGGAACGAGAACTTTCATGAGGTTAAAGATTTCTGCGATCTAGGAAGTCAAATAACATAATATTGGAAGAGTAGAAAATATATAAAACAAAGATTGGCGCAAGACCGTGCTGCATTTAACAAGAAAAAGCAACTGCTATGTTCAAAGACAACAAACATAGAAACAAGGAAAGGATTGCTGAAAACATATGTGTGGATCACAGCACTGTACGGTTCCAAAACGTGCACAGTGGGAGAATCGGACAGGTAAAAGGTAGAAGCCTTTGAAATGTAGTGCTACAGACGTATGATGAAAATATTATAGACAGACAAAGCTACGAAGTGATAGGGGAATCAAGAACTATGTGAAAAACAGAAAAATAGGAGAGATAGTACACATATTAAAGTATGAGGGAATAGTGCGTAATATATTAGGAGCAGAGAAAGGAAAAAAAAGAGGTAGATGTAGATCTAGATTAGACTATTGCACACAGATAGTGAAAGTGTAGGCTGTGGAAATTTCAGGGAAATGTGTAGTTTAGTTCAGAGTAGGAAACAATGGTGGTTCGCGTCCAACCAGTCCTTAGACTGAAGAACTGTTGATGATGATGATATCTTTTCCTTAAATACCTTACCTTAATGCAAGGTCGTGCGATCGTCTAGTTGTAATATCGAACAAACCCTACATGGTGTTTTTGACATTGGGCATGTTGAGCCGTCTATATAATTAACGTAGTAAATCTCATCCGTCATATCACTCTAGAGTTGAAAATTATTTCAACACTACAGTTTTTAAATAAATAAGTAGTATATAATCTGTTGTTTTCATACGCGGTCGTCGGAAAAGGTTTAATTTTCATAGATGAAATGTATACCTGTCTTTTTCAGTATTCTTGGTCGAGTACCTAATAATTTAGATTTTAATTTATCCTGAAAATCTTGAAGCTGAAGGTGCTTACTACATATACGATTATTCTCTGTACTAAAGTTATCTTTCTTATAACACTTCCTAACCCATTCCCTACAGGTTTCTGGTTTATTTGGGAAGGAAAAGAAAAGTACCCTTTCTCCACCCTCCCTGAGATTTTTTTAGTTATTTTTGCAAACAGCTGTACTGAAAATTTTCCCACGCGACATCTGCAAGAATTTGTTTTAATACAATGCGACTACTTCTACCCTTCCATTTACTATTAAAACATATTTGCAAAATGTCATTATGCCTATTAGGAATAGTATTTACTCTCGTGAATCAGTCGGTTTTGAAAAAATGGCTGATATGTATTCAATGCTAACTTGTCAATCCTCATCGTGATTTGAACACTATCCGCTTTCACTAAAAATTTAATGTTTGCTTCTACTTCGGCATTGATAATGAATAGAAGGAAGCATATCCCACAACTTATTAACTTCAGTTTCAGGAATTTCTGGTTATTAGAAGTGAGAGCAAATACGTGCGTTGGACAGGATGTTTGGAATGAAAGCTCTACCAAAATCTGATATGTCTGGATTTTCTAGTTAAGCTAATGGCAAACAGATGCGCATTCTTTGTTTAAAATCCCATCGCAGTTTTGTTTTTTCGTTGTCGGCATACTCACATATCTATTGTGTGGAACAAACTAACCTCTCTCCAAACACATGGCCTCCTATCACTTTACAATTTATATAGGATTTTTAGATTTGAACCATGTTTCAGTCTTGTTTATTATAAAATGTTGTAAGAGTGTATTTGTTACATAATTATACTACTGAGAATATTGAGAACAATATTAAGTGGGGTAAAAGTTAAACCATTTAAGAATATTCTCTATTAACTACGTAGACAATTATAAAAGTATAGATAGTACAAACCAAAAAGCAGTCTTAAGTCCCATCACGACATATCACCCAAAAAGTGGATCATCGGATATGTATTATCGCATCACCATTGCGTATTTTAAGTTGCTTTTTATTTATTTTGCAAGATTAATTATTATTATTATCTTTATTGTTTAAATTTAGCTACACGTGTACACTATTCGAACAACATCAAAGTCCACGCAAATTTTAAAGATCTTCAATTATTCTGTTTAATAAGTGATTTACTTGTTATCTAATTAAACCAATTAATAATTTTTCTTAGATAAGTGTTTGTAAATATGAGTTAATTTTGATCACCATATCGGCATGCTTTCAAAAGAATACAAAAGGTTCCTGATAAGTTAACTTTTTTCCTTAAGAAAAAAACTTTAATACTAGTTCAAGCATCACTGCATATCAAACCTGTAAGTAATTATATAGTGTAAATATTTAAAATTTTCTCTTTCTTCGGATTAATCCCAACAGAAAAGGAAATAAACTGTCCTCTTTCTTCGACTGGTGGTATAAGAAAGGGGATATCTTCCAACTAAATAGAACTCTTCTGCGAAGGTCTCTGAAACGTGTGTTACGTACCTTGACGTAGCCGGAAGAAAAGTAAACACCAGGCTAACTATCAAACGCGTAGAGTGGGGGATTCACCTAAATACCAAAAAAAACACATCGCCCACGATTATCTATTAACACATAAAAATAAAGGATTCTGCACAAACAAGCAAAAGGAAAATAAATTAAATGTTATTATTTCACAGCACACAATTATATTGTATGGACAATTTAGGAATTTAGATACGAAGTGCGTATCTCGTATTTCACACAAAATAAAATTAATCAGTAGTAAGTAAACCTGTGAGAGCTTTTGTCAAGCGTTTTTAAAGTTTCACCTAATACTTTTTGTAAAATAACTAATTAGTAGGAAAGAATTAACGTGGAGGAGCTTTTGTCAGACATCTTTTAAATCGTACATAGTACCGTTTGTAAAATAAACCAATCAGTATAATTGAGTAAGCGTATGTCTGTCCAACATTTTTAACAAAGGTACCTCACACCTGTAGAGCGATAATATCAATTAGCAGCAACGAATAATAGTTCTACAATGTCACACCAAACGTTGATACGGAATATGCCATTGACACACGCAAAAGAAAACGAGTTGCATACCTGTAGGTGTCCGGATACGTAGCTCGCAAGCCATCGGAGGTGATTCAGCACAGCAACGCCATGATCGTCATGATCTTTTTACCCTGCTACCATAACTGCAGCAGCGGTCTACGGACAAAAGCAGTTGGTCAACAGAAGGAAAGAACCCATTGACCTCCAGCTAAAAAAAGCTAAAAAGAGTATCTGATTAGAATGGGTACGCGCGTGGAGACTCACCAATACACGCAAGATACCTCCTAGTTGTCGAACAGAAAAAACAATCATGCATTGCTTTTGGAATACGGTGACTAATACTGTAGAAAATACTTCGACGTATAAGTTGTAGAATCAAATTCAACAATGGTTCAACTAACACGAATTCGAACTGCAAACCCTCGCTTATCGAAGCGTGATTGAAACTGGAAACCCTGGTTTTATCGAATAGTGCGCGACCTTATTTCAACCAGTCTTTACATCGGAACAATAGGAAAAACCATTATATGCGGTCGTAATGTATACCAAGATCACAAGTACCTAAAACAGGATATAAACTATTTAATTGTAGCATAAACTTGTCGTTTCGAAATAAATAAGTTCAAAATAAAAATTTATAGCAAGCGTACTTATTGTAAACAGGATGTTGTTGAAGTATTTAGACTATTATTGGATACCTAAAACAAGGCATAGACTACTTAATTTATCGAATAAATTTTCGTTTTAAAAGCAAAAGGAATTTGAGTTGAGGAATTTATTCGAGAGCATGTTTATTATTAATTATGTTGAAGGATTTAACAGTAGAAACGGAATTTATTCCAGCGGGTATTGAATTAACAAGGGAGAAAAATGGGGTCATTAATTTATGCTGAAAATAAACGTAACACATGATCTTGGGTTCGTATGACTACCATACTAACAAAATTCATGAATAAACAGAAAAAAAGCACCACCAAGTCCTAAGATTAAAAAAGGTATGCAATGCGTATTTTGGAGGCGGACATGGTATCCTTCAGTGTAAAAAAAAGAACTTTTGCTGAATGAAAACCTATTCCCCATAAAAAAGGACGCAGCTTCTGAAATAAAGGTATTATGCTCAATAGGAAGAGAACATTAGGTGTTGTTAAATCTGTTTAAAAAAAATTAAAAATAAGAAATAGAAATATAAAAAAAATTTTTATCCACACAAGATACAATGGGCCAAATCATAGACAGACCCTCTTAATGCACGTACCTGTTGTTTCTATTAGTATCTTGAACACTTAGTATTCTTCTTTCTCACCTTCATTAAATTTAATGACTAAAAATCATATATAGTTTAAATTATTCAGCTTTGAACATACTTGTCCAAAATAAAACAATAGCATAAGTGTAAATAGTAGTTTAATTTAAACTGCGATTTTTCTTTTGTAAAATAGCAAAGTTCATGTTTAATACATATCTTTCATAAAAAGGGGCATATCGACAAAATTATAAGAGATTTAACAACTCATCTCTACTTTAATTCAACTTTTACTTTACTGTACAAGAATTCGTGAATACTGTGTTTAAATCAGATGTTTTAATTGACAGCTTACAATCATGAAACCAGAATTTATAAATTGAATATTTTTTTACCAAAGAAAATTGTAGATAGCCTTCTATTCAAACATCAGTACAATACTTTATATTTATCTAAACTCAACTACAACGTAATTGATTGCTTTTATACGAGATCGATTAATTTAGAAGGGATTTTCTGAAAACATAGTTCACAAAAAAAAGGTAATATTTTCGAATTCACTAATAGAATTTGGATTTTATTGAAATTTTCGTGTACACAGTCAAGAATTAACTCTTAAAAAAAAAGTTAAAATGATCACCGTTTTAGCATATCTTTTTGAAAAGTTCCTCGTTATAGAACCAGGGATTTTCAACGTTACTTAGGAATATCACATTCTAATATTATACCTGCAATCAGAGACATTCTAATCAAAAATAAAAAAAATAACCCCCGAAGAGAAAGCATGGCATTTGTTTCAAAGAATATAATTTAAAATAAACAAGTTAACAATATGAACCGTAACATCAAATTGAAGACCGCATAGCTCATATGTGCACTCATAGGTATAAAATATGAGATGTGTAGGTTTCAAGATCTGACTGCGAATAGGATTTTTTGTTGAAAAAGTCATCTTCATCCCGTACCTCCCCTAGATCCTCAATACTCCTTCCCTCTACCCCATTTACTTCCTCTTCTACTTCATTTATTTCTTCTTCTACTTCCTCCAATTCACATTGAATCAAATTAACACAGTCCTTCTCGACTTCAACATTTATTTCATCATCACCACATATAATGATTTTATCCTTTGCGTCTATTCGCATCTTCTACTTATCTATTAGTCAATTCCAAAAATAGTAGGCATCATTAATCCAGGTACAACCATAAATTCGCGTTCAAGCTTCATATTCCCTAACTCACATTTACAGATTGCCATTTTATTTATACTCACGAATTTTCTGTGCTACTAAATTATATTTCTTTTTGGATCTTAACTCAATATTTAATTTTTGAATATTATTTTTATAAAACTTTCCGAAATCAGCGATTCAGCTCCTGTATCTTTAAGTACTTTAATGATTTTATCTTTAACATTTAAATTTAAAATATTTAATAACTTTTTATTTAAATTATATTCACTTTCTGAATAAAATACACTTTGATATTCATACTGATTAATTGCGAGGGGTGTGCTTGGTCTGTCTCTTACTGAAAATCCTGCCTCGCAGTCGAAAGTCCCGACCGGTTTGTTGTTTCGATAAGGTCGCTTTCCCTAGTACATTTCCTTTGGTACATTTTTATTATTCCCGTTCTCTCGGTGTATGTTCCTATGTTCCGTAGTTCTTGTTTCAATTTCTCTTTCCCAGTCTCTTCTGAGTGTGTGGTTGTGGCTCTAATTGGTCCTATTAAAATTTCTCTTGTCCAAATTTCGACCATTATAGCGTTCAGGTTCCGTGCCTCTTTGATACCTAAAAAAATGTATGGGTTGGTTCCTAGTCCTAATTTCTGTCCTCCTGGGTTGACCCATTTCATATCTTCGCTAGTGGGCTAAAAATACGTCCCTGTCGACAGTGTTCTGCAAAGCTATGCATTGTTTCAACTCCGCTTCAAAATATCCGGGTAGATATTTAACTATTTGTTTGTCTTCTAAATAAGAATCGAGTTGTTTTGTCACACTGAAGTTTTTATCGCATTTAGTTCTCTAATCATGCATGAGTCGGTGCTGTAGTTTCGCATAATTAAATTATCTCTCGCTCGGAATTCTTGATTATCCCCCAGAAATGTTTTAAAAAGTTAACCTCAAAATTTTTAAATGAGCTTAATTCGCCTTCTATATCGAAATCTCGGCACTTCCTTTCAACATGGATCTCACTATATTTAAGTTCGTTTATTCATCCCAGCTACCGTGTATTAATATTCTGACGTTATTTACAAATATTTTTGGATTTAGTCTATTATCACAATAAAATTTTTAATATCGTTCTAACAAGACACTACTCTCATAGATTCCCTAATACTCATATTTTTCATTCTATCCTCTAATTTTTCTACTTTTGTTTCTAAATCTATTTTAAGATTTTCAAGTCATTTCTACATGTTTTAAATCCGGCTTGGCAACTTGCTTCAATGTCGTTTACGTTTTGATCTAGGTTCTTAATTTTTTCACTCGTTTCTTTCTCGTGCGCTTTTTGATTAGATTTTATTTGAACAATTTCCTCTTTCACATCATCCGTATCCTCTAAAATTTGTACCACTTTATCTCTAATTTTGAATTTCATTTCTTCTATGGTCTTATTTGTTTCTTTTAAGCCTTTAATTAATTTCTCACTCATATTTTTAAATTTCTTTTCATTCTTCTCGCTTTCTCATTTTATCCGTTCCTCCAATTTCGCTAAAATCTCTCCAAATTCCGCTCGTAATTTCTGAATGTTATTATCAAATTTTCACTCATTTCCTTTATACCTTTTCATTTCTCTCACTCGTTTCCTTGATACATTTTTCACCCACTGTTATATTTTTTTCATATTTTTCTCTCATTTCCTTGATATTCTGCTTCATTTCCTTTAAGTTTTATCACTCATTTCTTATACATTTTGGTTTAAACTCAATAACATAGCCATCATTTTAAATTTCAGAGTCTTTCCTATACACTGTTTCATCTTTTTCTCCGACTCCTTTTTCAGATATTCCAAACAGACACTGTTTTGAGAACCAATTTCCATACCTTCATCTCTCAACCCATCACGAATTTCTTTCATTCTATAAGTCGTTGTGGAAACCAATCAAATATATTTCACAGAGAAAATTTCTGCAAAATTCTACAAGACACATCATGGTCATCATTATTTTCTATACATGGCGCCATGCCATTTTTCAGACCCTTTAATGATTCAAAACTCATCTCTAAGTATAGGATATTCCCGTCATCTTTTTCAATGTTTGATTCTTGTTCTAGTGCTGCTAGTTCCTGTCCTATATACAGATTTCCTTTATATTTTCGCAACTGTTCCCTTTCTCTACATTTTCTATAATGATGTCTCTTTCCGCGTCGTTTATATTTTTGTTATACGGTTTTATATCCCTAAAATTCATCCTAACTAGTTTGTATGTTTCGTCTGTCGTGCCTATTTCTATTTTAGTTTGTAGCTCTTTGCACCTTTCGTCAATCCATTGTTCTTTAGCTTTCCTGCATTTGCGAATAATTTCTCATGCTATGGCTTTGTATCTCTATTTTCCTGTTTCGTCTGATCTATTTTTGTATTTTCATCCTTCCTCTGTTAAATTCAGGATATCTCTTGTTATTTATGGTTTCATATCTTATTTTTGTGTATACGACAAATATTTTTAGCGGTTATGAAGCTGGATTCAGTGTTATTCCATTCCGTTTCTACTTCCTTAGTATCAAAAATTTTCCCAATGTCTTTCTGAAATTCAGTTGACTTTTTTCAAATATTTCATTGATATCTCTATTTTTAGTTTTCAAAGTGCCCATTTCCGTTCCTTTTTTTCAAATTTTTAAATTTAAGCGCGAGATAGTTTTTGGGTCTTTGGGAGCTTCTTTTTTAAAAACATTTATTTCCAAAAACACTTCCAGCAAATTTATTTTATTGCAGTAATTACAAAAAGGGTTTGTTTCTTCTATAAGAACTTGTACGTTATGTTCATTACGTGACTTAATTTAGTTGACAAAAAAATCAAAGTTAATATTTTAACAATCCATAATTACCAATGGGTAGCTTGAACTACCAACAATGTTAAAGTTATGAAGTTCGAAGACTGACTGACGATTAGGGGCTCCTTTCCTTACAGTATTTATGAAGTTTCTGATCTCACTTCATCTTGTGGGAAAGTGCAGATCTTGCTGTCTGTAGTTTCTTGATACTGATACTCGTACAATGTCTTATTCTAAGGAATTTTAATTAAGACTGCTTTATTACAGTTCATTATTTCTGCACCTGCAGTATCAGGTTGCGTCTGGAATACAAAGCAGTTGTTTTCTTTCTTATTTCTGACATGAACTCTGATTAACCTTTAATTATAACCTTTATTTAATACAATGTAACATGCTATTGCAAAGACATAATAACTATATTTATTTTTATATGTATTTTTAATATGGAATATATGTAACTCTCAGCCTTCATAATTACGATGTTGTGGTCAGTGTCTATATCTGCTTGTGGGTAGTTCCACAGTCTTTTACTTGATTCCTAAATCGTTGTCTAACCGGAATGTAATCTATTTGATATCTTCCTAGGTCTCCTGGCATCTTCCACGTGTATCGCTTTCTATCAGGCTATTTCCCCTGTCGTTTCTCGTGCCTAAACCAAATCAACCTACTACCGCTACTTCTATGCCCTTGTTTGCCACTGCATTAAAATCTCCAGTAATTATTTTTACGTATCTTAGTATGTCTTCGATATCTTTGCAGGTTGTTTCTATCGCTACCTCGCTGTAACTAAGATTGTGCATATATATTTGTATTATTACTGTATTTACCGTGTAACCTTTTTTTTTATGCCTCCACTCGTTGGATACAAGTGAAGCCTTATTGGTTCGCGGCTAAGTCTGGGAATTACCCCAAGGGTGAGCAATGAGAAAGGGTGTGGGGATGGTCTAAACTCTACAACAAGCTAACATAAAAAGAAAAAGGGGAATTGAGCGCCACTGTATCTTTATGGATGATAACACAAGAAACTCTATACTCCTATGAGAAGATACAGAAACTCATGGGATATAAGCACAATAAAAAATTTACAATTTACTGAACTAATGTATCTGGAAACCTCTGGAACATACTTACAACCTCTTCAATCTCGAAGACCCTGAAAGAAAAAAAATACACAACAAACTTTCTATTAAAAAGACACCGTTTGTGCTTTCTAATAAAAAAACATACTATTAATTACAGGTGGATAATGTTAAGATTACCACACCAAAGATATTTGAATCAAAAATGAATACCTAGAACAAATCAGTTGTAGCATATCTGTGTTTTTTAAATTACTTCAGCATTCGTCTACTTTCATTATTCAAAGATTTATTTTCTTAAAAAAATTTTGTGAAGTTAATTGTGCATGGAATAAAAAACTTGAGTCTAAAAATGAAATTTAATATAGTTTCTCTGTTTTCGTTTTTTTTTCAAAATATGTTTACAAAAATGAAATAATAAAATTGGATTATTTATACATCTGCCTTGACATGACAAGACCTTAAGTTTAATAATATTTTATAACAAGTTTCTAATACCAAATACTCAGATCTGTTTATTGGCTTACATAAGTTTCACGTTGAGTTTAAATTATTTCTTAAAAAAAATTTGAATCACGTGCAGTTAACTTGGACAAATAACATTTTAACTTATTCAAATATAATGAGCTTATTAAAAATTTGACATCTGCAAGTAATTTTCTAGAAAACAGGAAATGGACTTTGAAGTCTCATCTTTTTAACAAGTGAATGTTCTGCATATCTTACAAAATTATTGTAATAGCATTTCGTAACAATAATCTTCTACGCTGTTCTTTATGCACAAAATTTAATTTGACTAAGCAATCCCTGAATACAATTTATGTGAGCACACTCAAGGTCTCACAAGCATAACAAAAAAAGGTTTGATACCTGTTTTTAATGAAGCCGTCATCCCTAGTTACCAAACTGCGACGCACGTTTTCTGAAATCTGCTTACTAAATGGATGTAACAAAATACCAAACAACAGCTGTAGTTTCTTAACAAATGAACATTGTTCCAATCTCTTTATTCGTATATCTAGTTAATTCATGTGTACTTCAAATGTATGTTACTTCATCATTATGTTACTACATCATTATGTTACTACATTATTATGTTACTACATCATGCGCTAAAGAAATAAAGATATTTTATAAATTATTTGATTAATGCGGTCTTACCGTTAACAAATACTAAATACCGACTCGAACCATTTTACTACCACAACTCGCCTATTCTGAGGCCCCACTTATGCAAAGCCTGAGAACCCATTCTGTATGTAATGCAGTCTGAACTACATTAACAAATACAATGGCTGACTTTCTTATCCGTACCGTACAAGTACGGGACGGCGCATCTGCTTAGCGCGTCCTCGTGACCGTATTCACGCACGCGTTATCCTAATTTTAACGAATGAAAGGGTATAATCCGCCTGCAAGTTAGGCAACACAAACGACCCGTTCCCTTTTAAATATGTTTTTTGAGCGTATATTATTATTAAATATTTCTGGGTAAAGCATTTAAGTTATTTAAACGGTCATGATTGCCTGTTCCATTATGGAATTGTGTCTTTCAGATATAACAGTATCAAATACGATAATTAAATACCACAGAATAAAATTGTACAGATGTGATTCTTGCAAAAATAGTACTACAGAAAATATATTCGTTACAACCGGATTAGATTCTAATCTAACTATGAGTACTCTTTCGTTCTCTTGTAAGTAGTTTTATACACAGTGTTCTATCTTTTTTACATAACTATCCCCGCATCCGAATCTTCTTTCTCTGATCCTATATTAATTAGCCTAAGGTCTCCACTCCAAAATCTTTCGCCGCTTGCCACCGTATTTCGATAATATGTATAATGCTAACCTATCCATTTCAATTTTCAAGTTCTCTAGCGTACCTACTTGCTTCAGACTTGTGACATTCCACGCTCTGATTCTCAAGACATAAACGGTTTAATCGAGCACCAGGTTGGAACGCCAATAAAACTGATGTGGATTATAGTCTGAAGGTAATATACGTTTGGCATCAATATACGTTGCTGTGAATTGTAGCTCATGATGAATTAAAAGTGTTGCCTTAGTTACTATGTTAGCTCCGTTTAAATTAAACGACAAGCATCAAACATGACATGACTTCAAATATTCTTTAACAAACAATCTTTCAAATAACAATTGCCACATCCATATACAGCTTTTATCTAACAAACAATATCCTCAAAAATATTTTCATACAAACAATAGAAACTAAAAATAGAGTTCAATATTGTCACAATATCTTAAATCTAAGATCAAAATTTTATAACCACTATTTAGTCACTCGCTTAAACTAAAATAGAGCTCAAAGAACCTCTTTTTCTAATTAGTATTTCCATTCGCAGATTCTTCCTTATCTAAATCATGCTACGTACAGACGTTTAGAAATTAAAACGGATAACTTTTAATAATCCCTTTTTAAATCGAATTCAAACGTAGCTGATCAATTACTTTCAATAAATTTTATTATAATGACCGAAATTCGACTTCATTAAATTTTTTAATTATCCTCTTGCACTCACAAAAAAAGTTTACGCACCAAATTCTTACGCATTCTAATCTACTTAAATAAATTTAAAAAAATGTATTTTTAAAGATTTTAAAAACAATGAGGTTTTAGCGTTAAACAATGCTGATTGTTCTTTCCTTCTTATATCATAAACTTGTGTGTATGTCCAAAATCGTTATATGCAATTAAACCTCCTGCATGCCTTCCAAATTCATATCAGTATCGTTCAAGTCTTTTTCAAATTAAATAACCATTAAATGCATTTGAAAATTCATATACCGTACTCTTCTATTCAAATTAGTATCTATCTTACTGGAATTTATTACCGTCCATTGTTTAAAATAAGCAGTTCAGGTATCTACATTTAAAGTCGTTTATAGATTAGGTGATACTTTTCCAACAAGTATTTAACACTGGTCATTAATCTGACTCATTATTATCTATTTACTGGCGTCTTTAATGAGCAGTAGTACAACACTTAATCGTGATCGCATTCTTTAATCGGTTATATAGTATTGAATCAATAACTTAGACTTTTATGCAAAACTGAATGATCATTTCAACTCCAGTTAGTAATTGAAAGATGAAAAATACAACGTCCCGAGTAGGATTCGAACATGTATCTCCGGCGGTCGCGGTCGATGCCCTAATCAATTGCGCCATCCAGGTCAGTGATTACAATCGCAAAGATATACAAACTTAAATCATGTACGCAACCATACATCAAACTAACTTTCAATAACGTTTGGCATTTTTGTCAATCACATCTGACAGTGTTAGGTTTTTACTTATGTCAGATATAGAGAGAAAGTGACACTCAAACTTACGACTATAAGTCAGCTATTAATTAATTACAGATATTAGTAATTGCAAAAGACAAACTGATTTTGTATGTTATATTAGTTAAAAAGATGACGCAATAGCTTAGACTTTTATGCAAAGCTTAAATGATCGTTTTAAATCGAGCTAGTAATTGGAAGATGGAAAATGTAAGGTCTTGGATAGAATTCAAACCCGTATCTTCAGCTTTTGCGACCGATGAGCTAACCAATTTCGCCACCAACTCAACTTTCAGTTGCATTTGACATTTTTACAATTATATCTGGCACTATCAAATATTTTACTGGTCAGATATAGACAGGAGTGACACTCAAAATCACGGCTGTGGGCCAACTACTAAATGCGAATATTGTACTTATGGGTCGAGGTGCTCAATTAGTTAGCGCATCGACGATCAAAACCGAAGGTTATAGTTTCGAATCCTACCCAAAGCTTTATATTTTCTATCTTGTGATTGCTAGCTCGATTTGATATGATCATTTTGGCTTTGCATACAAGTTTGTTATTATTTCCTCTTATTAACCATAACATTATAGTATTTATAATAAACTTGCCTCGTACAAATTAATTATGCAATACGTAGATATTACGGGAGCTTTGTAAAAATAAATATATCACTAAGAATAATATTTGATATACTTTAATTTGATTTGATTTGCCTCTACCCTCTTTTGAAAAAATGAGTTGAAATGCTTTGTAATTATGTTAGTATATGCTATTAAACTGGATTCACTGCATTCTTTATTACTTTTTTATTGCAAAATTGTTTTTAAATGATGTTTTAAAGTTTTCATATTTACACATTCTTTAAACAATGTGGTAACTATAAAAGTTTTTGCTTTAAGAATTGTTATAAATGGAATATTATGAATCTACTATTTTCAAATGTAAGATACTTTTCGTTAAAAAATTTTTTAGTTATAATTTTGTAGGGAAATATTTCTTTTACAGTTAATAATTGGATATTAATGTGGTTATTTTGAAATGAGCTATTAGTATTACTTTTATCAACCAATTTAATTAATACTTTTGCATTAATTTAATTCTATTCAGGTACGTGTCATTTGTGTTACTCCAGACGACCAAAATAGATTCTTTTCCTTTTGTTAAAAGGAAACACGTCGACTATATAATAAAACGTAACCAATATTGATATTAGCCTTTTACATGCTTTATTAACGTGTATGTCCCACCGCAAATAGTTACGTATGGTGTTTTCCGAATGCCTGTATTACAAGTGGAAACTATTTTGCGTGTAGTTTAGCACATCCGTAGTTCTATTTCTCATAGCTAGATGCTTTTGTAAGAATGTATTTTAATGTTATCGTTTTCTGGTCTTCTCAGTAATAGTAATCTTTATTTGCAAATAGGTAAACCTCAGTTACTGGTTATTTTGTATGAAGGAATCTTAATCTAATTTTAAAAATAATATAGGTTAGAACATACCTAATCAAGAGCTGATAGTCACTCTAGCCGGGTGTTTACCCATATGGAAAATCTGGATAACCTGGAAAAGTCAGGGAAATGTCAGGGTAGTTTGCATTTCTGTTGTGAATGTCTGGAAAATATTCTAAAGTAAAGAAAATAAATTTTAAAATATTTCTTTTCCTTTTTTCAGTTAAAAACATGTAGCGTGCTAGAAGAAAATGTTTTCTTTCCATTCCTTAAACCAGTTGCAGCTTTTAGAAGCAAAATTAGGTTTCTTTTGTTATGTTTATTTCCAGGTAATTAATAATAAATATGCCTTCGATTAATTTATAGAGTTAAATCCAATTTGCTTAGAAACATAAAGTTTATTATGCGATAAATTAAATCATTTACATCCTGTGTACAATAAATACGCTTTCTACAAATTTTCAGATTGGAGCTTATTTAGTTTGAAACAACAAATTTATGCTACAATTAAATAAGTTAATGTCCGGTTTTAAGTATCTCGTTATACCTTGCGATAGCATATCATTACTCTCTGTGGTTTTATTGTAAACCTTCGTCGGGATAGTATATTAAACTATTCCGATATAACCCGGGTTTTCCAGTCAGTCGCACTTCGATAAGCGCGGATGCTAGCTTTGGAATTCGTGTTACTTTGAACTCGTTTTAAAATTGGTCTCTGTAGCTTGTACGTTGATGCACTTGAAAAAAAACTACTCGCTCTGTTATTTTCAAAAACAATGCACGCTTGTTGTTTGTTGTTCTACAAGTAAGCGATGGTTTACGTTTATTGCTTTTTTAGCTGGGGTCCAAATGGGTCCTTTCGGTGTTTAGGCCAGACTGTTCGTTGCCATGGAGCAACTTTTTCTTTCTTTGTGGTGACTCACTACTGAAATTATACGTCGGTGTGTCGACTCAATCCTCCACGGTAAGCAAGATAGGTACCCGGACCCCTACAGGTATGTGATTTGTTTTCTTTTGTATGCACCAATGGAACATTCGTTGTCAACGTTGGGTGCAGTCACGGGATGAGAAACGTGACCCTATAGGACTTTTGTTTGTTGCTACGATTCGTGATTCTCGCTCAACAGGTGCTTCGGGTTATACTTCGGTAGTTATTACTACAACGTTGCTGATATTTAATGCGTAAAGTTAACACTTACAATATTGAAAGAATCAGCCTTCACTATTTTTAATTTTAACATGTTGTTATTGATATTGAGAAAACCTACATTTAAAATTTGCTATCACTATTGTCATTGCGAAAATTTTAAACATGAATTTTTTTGATTCAATGAATTTTATTACCTGTTAGCCGCGAAATGCGCATTTCGAGGATCCACTATCAAATTTGACATTTACAACATCACTAAAATTTAATATTTTTTATTTGTCTATGCGAATTAATTTTTTTTTTGTTTTTATTTATGTTTAGTTGTTAATAGAAAAGCGTGGGCCATATGCTTAATTTTTTTTGTGTGCTTAATTTTTTTTTGATATTTAGGTGAATCTCCCCCACCCTCCGCGTTTGATAGCTAGCCTGGTACTTACTTCTCTTCCAGCTACGTCATTGCACGTAACACTTTATTTCAGTGCCATCAGAAGTCCACGGTTTTTAATGAGATACCAGCCAATGGAATCCTTCCTGTATGAAGAAATGTATTTGATGCCTCATGGCTTAATAAAGAGATTATTAAAAATTGTGGTTAGAAAAACAGTACTGCAATGAAGTTAATGAAAGTTAATGTCACCCAGAAGTGTCATCTTTTACCAATTACTGACGTGAACACTGGTTTTGCAGCATGGCGCAACCTTAATGAAAATAAAGCATCAGATACTGTAAAGTCAAATTTAATTTTTACAGAAAATTACTCTGAAATTAATAGAAAGAAACCCATTACGTTTCAAACTTGTTAGAGGCATAAGCTGCCTGTTTCCAAATGCTATATCTGCTTCAAATTCATCCTGTGTTCAGAAGTTAGAATTAGCTTTGGATAGTTTTGTGGATTGCGAACAAACGACAGCTGTCAGTCACTGACACGGTCCGCTTGAATAATGTTAGGCGAGCATTTTTCACAAAAATACACCCTTGTTCGGATGAGAGGTAAAATGGAGGTCCCGTGTGTGAGTGTTGTCACGCACGTTAAAGATCCCTACCTTGCTTGGAACAGCAAGGGTTCGGCAAAATTCTAAATTTTCCAGGTAAAAAAAACTCGCTTCCTGACCAATGTAGTACCTTCGGGTGGAGCATTGGAAGATCACATATAAAGCTGTCAGTCACTGCTGATCAAGTGAACTCAGAATTTTTTAAATTTATTGCATCTTCTCATGTTGAAAAGTAAATATCAGAATTCAAGCAAGAGAATTAAATATTTAGAAGTCTTCTATTCTTTATTGATGGATAAAACACAAACCATTAAAACTTATTCATGTTTGTAAACAATGTTCTGATTATATCACATGGAAATGTAGCTGGTGATAGCTGTTTTGCCATTAATAAAGCTACGTTGATTCAGAGCATGCAAGAAAAGTCGGTAATTAAATTGAGAATTTTTCATTATGTTGTTAATAGTTTGGAGGTTTATTTAAGGTAGATGTTTCAAAACAAATGATACTTGTAGTCAGAAACGCGCAAAGTTATATCATGAAGAACTAAAATCAAAAAACTTATCGAGAAAGAGTCTGAAGAACTATCATCTAAAAGTAAGAGGACTGCAGAAAAAATAAAAGAACTTAGAACAAAGAAAATCTAATAAGAAGCAGAAAAGGAAATAGCTAAACTTGATAGGTTGATAAAAGATCTAAAACATTAATTTTTTTCATTGCGATTTTATAATATCCAGATATTCTCTTTGTTTATGTAGTGTAATTATTAGATTCTTAAAGAACTACAGCAAAACAAAAAGATTAATTTTTTGTAAAGATTATTTCATTAAAGTATATTATTGAACTGAAGTCTTAACTGTTGCTTTGTGATTTGTATTTCCAATAAAGAAAATATTTTTTAAGATACTCTGCATTGTTAAACTTTAATACTTTTTAACAAATATGGTATGGTTTATGTTATAGTGTGCATATTAAGCACTATTATTTTATGTTTGGGTTCTACTTCAAGTAATAAGTTTTGACTGTTAGTTCGTGTGTGCATAAAATGGCTTTAGAGCGATACACCCAACCTGGAACATTTTTTGTTTTGGTTATGGAAAACCTAGACAGGTCAGGGAAGTTTGAAAATATTTTTGAATAGACACCCTACTCTAGATACCAACTGTTGTTCAACAATTATTTTAGTCCTGGATGCCTGTGGAATCAATAATGAATTTTGAGTCTTACTTCACTAAAAATTATTGAGCCTGGTGTCTGTAAAATCGAAACGAATTTTAGAGAAACGCCAATTTTTTGTTAAATATTTCGTTTGAATTTTAAACAAAAATTAAATCAAGAATTTAAAAATGAAGACTGAAATAAACTTTATCAACACAAATGTAAAAAAAATTCTTTAATTCAATTATTTATTTTGCTGGAAGTGCTCTCTCATTTAAACATAAATTGACACATGAGTTTTTAGTCTATCAAATACATTTATTATCATTTTTTCATCAACCAATCTGCGTTGCTTATTAATCTTATCTCCTTAATCATGCTTTTAAATATAGGAATAAAATAGTCCATGGCAGTTAAGTGGACACATCACGATCTACCCTTAGTAACCAGTAAATGATATTGCAACGAAAACTGTATTTACACAAGAGTTTTTTTATTATCAACCTGATTATACAAATCCTTTCAACAACTTGTAGCTACCATGAAGCTCTAAAAGCTCTCACGTCAACTTTTTTTCAGCTATTCGCTTAACAGTACAAATATTAACTTCTATAACTACGATGTAATCTTTTTAATTACTTATATTAATGCACTATAATTAATATATATTAATTTATACGATCACTTCTGTAACTTATATTACGTAGGGCAATATGTATTAAACAGTAAGGTATCCCTAATTTATTTCATATTACAACTTTCGAAACTTTAAATTAAAACTCGTATTGTAATCAAAGTTTCAATTAGAACTGAATTCCAATATTCATGACGGCAATTTATATTATTAAAACCTCTAGGCTATTCTAAAACGTACCAGACTTACACAAATATCATCTAGAATGTACCTATGGTAAGTTTAATAAATCTTTTAAATGCAAACTCTTGCATCTGTCAATGAAGTTCATCTCCCACGGGGCCTAGGGCCTATCCATTGTTTTTTGCGTACAAACGCCTCGCTTACATTCCAGTATAATTATTTTGGTCATAGGTAGGTTAAGCGAGGCTACAATTTAAACTCTAAGCTTCATTAATCTGTCTTCAAAAAATTTACGCAAGTAAACAACAGTAACATGAGTAGTGTGAAGCCTTTCTGAATTTCGCTGAAAATGCCAGTTTAAAGCTTATCGTCTTGGGGTTGATTATTAAAAGGTTGTAGTATATTTTAGTAGTAGGTTTCCTTAATGATGTTATTATTTTTCTTCGGGATATAGAACTTGATACTCCTGCTTTTGCACTATGCAAGCTAGCTTTTCCTAAAATATGTCTTTTGTTTGAATGCAATCCACGATTTTCATTGATAATGTAACGACTAGTTGCTTTGCTGACATTTGAATATTATGCTAATCTCCTAAAGGAAAAAGAATGTTGTTTTTCGAATGCGTTCTCACTTTTTGTACATTTGCACTTCTAACTGTTCTAGCAAGAAACTTACGTACACCTTTGTGTTGTAAGAATTCTTTATCACACAAATATTGTACAACTCCATTCATATACCGCAAGAAGATCCTGTTATTACAATAACATCCAGAAACATTTACAGATATTCTCTCGATCACAAATCTATGACAACCCCGCTCCCTTAATTTCCATAT
The DNA here is from genome assembly GCA_036346225.1 of Platerodrilus igneus. Taxonomy (NCBI): domain Eukaryota; kingdom Metazoa; phylum Arthropoda; class Insecta; order Coleoptera; family Lycidae; genus Platerodrilus; species Platerodrilus igneus. The sequence goes on from JARFIW010001148.1 coordinate 7,414,584, forward strand.
TTCAAACAATGACCGTTGCGATAATGTTTGTAGCAAAAATATTTTATTCTTGTGTCAACTAATTATTGTTTCAAATTGCAACAAAGCATTAAGTATGTGAATATAAATTAATTTGGTACTTAACGGTCAAAATTTGAAATTTGAAACGTCATTTCAGTTATACAACGTAGGAATCGATGTTGGTGTTTGATTTCATAGCTACCTAGGATGGCAATAATTGTTGGACACACGTTAATTGTTTACCACTAAACTGCTTAAATATTAAACTATAATTATCCTTATAATTAATTCTACTTACACATTTTATTCAAGTCTGAACAAATGAATAAAAGCGAGGTGTGGTATAAATTGTGTTACTTTCCTTAAAAGTACTTATAATCACATTTCATTTGAATAGTTTCTGTATTAGTAAACTTCACAAACAGGATTAAGTTATTCCCTTTAAGAAATATAAATTTTGAGGTTACTAAAATTTTAATCTAAAGTAAAATTATTTTGTGCCTCATATGATCCATATTCAAAGGTTATCAAATTCATGTCAGTTTTTAAAGGTTAGGGATGATAGCATTGTAATTAGTACATTCGTAATTCGATTGTTTTGATTAAGAGGGCTTCTGGCGCCAGATAATCTCATCGCCTGAAGTCAAAGACAGGTTATACACAGTTTCGTGCGTACTCAAATAATTGAAAAGTCCCCCTTTCCGATTCTGATAAGTGAAAACGACACAAAATATGTTTATTTTTATACCTTTTATTTATCCGTACAAAGTTTGTGGTGTCCCCCGTCTATTGTTTATTATAACTTATTATTATGAAGTAGAATAGGATTCCGGGTATTAGATAGGTGAAATCATCTTGTTTATGTAAGGTAAAATTTAAACACACAACTGTAGCTCTTAATAAAGACTATGGAAGGCGGTAGGTTTGCATTTATAGTGCCAAGTTGACCTAATGTATGGAACAAATTCAAGGAAGCGATAAGCTTACGAACGGTCGGGATTGCAGTTTTGTTACGACCGATTATTTTTGACCTTCTAGAATTGTGGGCGCCAGGGTGAAGTCATTAGAACCTGGACTAGCGCTTTGTTCGTGTAACCTAGGTTAAAAATATTGTGTTCGGTGACGTGCTTCTTGTATTGTGCAGGAGGACACACGTGATCGAGTGTACCGTACCGCAGCTTAATTAAAAGTGCTGCCTTTTTAGTCTAAGTGTAGTAGTGTCAAGGTGCAATTGCATCTTAAAAGTAGGACTTTTGTAACTGCTTTGTATATTGGGTGCGAACGCCTGTTTGTTCTGATGAATGAAGGTGTCTCTTTTCGTTTGTGTGGAATACCGAGCTAGGGTCCGATAAGCTACAGCTAGCGATGGCGAGATCATCGTTATTGTTACCTGTGTAGCCTGGTCAAGTAGGCTAATTCAACCATTGTCTTCAGAATAGTGAGAACTTGTTTGTATGACTCTTAAACTAGTGTTGATATTTTGATATTCAATATTTGAGTAGAATTTTAGGGTTAGAAGGGTTTTAGGTAAGCTAATAATTATAGAGTGTCTTGTTATTTTTTATTTGGCTTCCGGTCGAAGCTGCATTATCAGTTTTTATTGTATTCCTGTTATTTGATGTTTACTAGACAATAAATCTTGTTCTTTCATGCTAATTTATGTCTTAATTGAGAAGCGAATCCACCTTTTTATTTCAGAGGGGGGGGGGGGCTTCTATAAGTTTTCCGAGGATGCCTCAAATGATTTAGAAAGCTTATATCCATTTTTACAGCGCACTTCTTACATAACATCCAAACATCGAACAACGCTGAGTAGTCTAAATATGTTCGAATAATTCGCTGCCAGTGGGTGAGTTTCAATTCTTGAAGTACATTGGGTCCCAAATCCACAACCCTTGTGTTGGAAGAGACCATGTTGTTGTGAACGAAATCAATAGCAGCATATTATGGAACAATAAGTTATTCACCCGTCAGGTACTAAAACAAAAGAAAAACTTTTGAAACTATACCAATCATAATATAATGCATGAACTGACGGAACGTACCTACAGTTCTTCTGTGTTTAAATTGAGCTTTTAGTTAATTAGATTTGCAATGTATTTCATTTTTAACACTTGTTTAAGACTGCATTATGTGTTTGTAATGAAAACGTAAGTGTGCTATATAGTTAGAAACAAGTCGTATATAATTGCGAAAGAAGGTGTATATTTGAGTTTTTTCCATTATTGTAACTAACAGTATCGTTACAGTTTTGCTGCAATAAATGTTTTGTGGTTACCTAGAAGCATGACCGAGTATTCAGCTCATTTTAGGAATCTTCTTTGTAGTTAGCCGTCTTAAATAGGTTTATGGGTTATTAGGTTTCAGGTATATTTTTAAGCCAGAATCACAATTTTGATCTCAGATTTTGACACCCTGTTGCTAATCTTTTTAGGGCTTTTCCCTAGCAATCCTTCAAGATTAGATGGCGTACAAAGTATTTCTCAATCAAGACCATATTTCATACCCTATTACATTCCGGAAACTTCTTCAAAGATTTACACCACCCATCCCACTGAGATAGTCGGCAATCATTTTTGTTAGTATAGTTGAGGTTCGGTATTTTACCGAAACAGGATTTCTAACTGAGTATATTTCACCGAGTTTTCTGTGAATTACCAGCTAGGTAATGAATGTAAAAAAGCATGATATTGTCTGGAGTGTAATTGCGATTTTATAATGTTTATTTTTGACAATAATTCTGGATCATTCATTTTATCGTGAAGTTGGTTAACAGAAACCTGAAGGCATATATATATATATATATATATATATATATATATATATATGCTCGTTACGTAAATTTCAACGTTTTAAATATTTTTGTTGACTCCTTACAAATTTGAGAAAAAAGAAATATATTCAGTGTTTAAATTTAAATTTGAAAAGATTCCTTATACTAGTTAGCCCTGACCTGTGATATCCTGATTTGTTGTTGCGTGTTGTGGATCAACACCCCCTTATTATCTTCAATCGAAAACCAATGCTCTGCTTTGTACTTCTTCACGTGATTTTAACCAATAGTTTTGTTATTCCTTATTTCCAAAATTCACCTCGTGCTTTACTTTATATTTTTCTGGATACTCCTTAGACCTCTCCACTTAATTACAAACTGAATTTCTGAATACCACTCAGAAGTTCTGAATACCAGACATAGATCCTTCTTAGAATTAGATTTGGATTTCTTATATACTCTTTAGAATTCGTAGGTTTCTTAGATACACCTTCGAATTAGATTTGGATTTCTTAGTGTCGTGAATTAGAAGCCCTACATTATTACAAACATTTAATTTAATTTAATTAACAAATTTCTACTCACGTTTTCTGCAAAACGGCAAAAGCTTTTTGAAAGCGTTTTGAAAGTATTGGTTGTTAGAAATAATGAGAGAATTAATAGGTTTGATTATCATGAAAGAATTGTTTAATAGTCATTATTCTTGCAATTTAACTGTAAAATAAAAATTTTAGCTTTGCTTTTAATAGAAATTCTTTTGTTTTAGCAATAATGCAAACACAATGTATTTTGAATTGTCGTAAGTAAAAAGCACATATGCTTATATGAAAACGTATTGACATTCCAAGTAATTATTTCAAAGTATGTTACTTTTTTATTCTATAAGTTGTTTATTATTATAAATCGTAGTATATGAAGTATTTGATTCTTGGTTAACACATTTTAGAGAAAGTGAACACATGTAAACAAATACCAGTAGTGATGTTTGGGCTTAATTTAAATCAATATCAATATAATTTGGAAATTTTTTTAATTGAAGGTAAATTTTAAATGAACTTCGATTTAAGAATCAAGAACTGGGCTTGATTAATTAAACTGTTAACTTGTAAATAAAAACTCTGACTTTATTATTATAATGTTTGAATGGATTGATCTTTTATTTATATCTGAAAAGGATATATGAAATATTTTAAGAAGTTCATAACTTAATTTGAAGAGTAACAGTAATAAGGTTAAAAGTTAAACATTCCATACTTTATGTTATAGGAAGTGTATGTACAATTAATAACTTTGGTATTTTTGGAAGCACAAATAGTGTCTCCCCAATGATAAATTTCTTTTCAGAGTCAACGCTGACATCAAGTTGTAGTAGGTTGGTACTCAGACTGTTTTAGAAAATATTTGTAGTAAATTGTTGATAATTTATTTATAGATTTTGAGTTAAATGTTATAGGTTTCAGCGTCCCCTCTAGATCAAATTTGTTTTATTCATGTTAAAAGATGCGGTGGCCTCTTGTTTTCTTCTGAAGTTTTCAGTTACCATATTCAACCCATTCCCAAACTCCTTCCTTGAATTCATGTCAAGCTAGTTCTTTGTACAGTAAGTAGGCAGGTAATTAGCATTCGCGTCCAATTTTTGTTCCACTAGCTCCCAACACCACAGCCAACCGAGTATGCGTATTAATATAAAAGATTCATTTCAAACCGCTATGCAATTGACTACTTTGTTAACATGAAGCAGAAACAGAGGAGGCTCAAAATTTGAAACCTGCGGATTCACCGATGATGAATAGCAGAACATACAAAATACACTATAGCTGATAAACTGCATTCTGCTTACTAAATTAAACAGTAAGTTAATAAAACACCAATTCTAAAACACCAGTATATAAAAATGTAGCACTTGATTTGAGATCAGAACATTATTTAGGCGACAGATTTGGTGTAAATTTCAGATGAAATAAGACAGATAAACTCAAACAGACATTCTTCCTAATTCCAAATATTGTCCTGATCAATTCTGATCGAGACAATCAACTCAGCTCAACTCGACCATAATTAATAGTTGTGAAACCGATCAATTTACAACCGGCAAGATAGGGAAAATATGCGAAGTAAAGAGGGAAATTGAATTGTTGATGAATCGGAATGCTAAAGCGCTGAAATGACAGTAACTGTTTGAAAAGGGATATCGATGAGCGTGCGGCATGCAAAGCAAAGCAAAGCACCGCTCGGGGATTACGCATTTACAGACAGAGTGGGATGTTCATACAATGTAAAGAACGAATTGTTTCCGGATTGTGTTTATTTGATATTTTGAGCGGTTCCCAAATCCTCGATTATTTTCGCTTTTAGTAATAAATTGCATTTGTACGATGTAAAGGTGCTCGATGATTACAAACTTACGTTTTCAAGTAAACAAAGCAAAGCATTTACGTTTGATATAAAATAATAAACATTGTTACCAAAAACGTGTTGTCGTGTGGTACAATCGCAGATGGCAAGTAGAAAATATTCAACTCCCAAGCTAGCATTTAGTTTTTACAACTCAATCACTTGGAAACTCAGTAGTATGAAAAGCATCCAAAAACTTCCCACTGCAAGTCAGCCGATATAACAATATCGCGAACTTGGCCAGATGGTCATAATGTTGTGTCTATTGGGAGTATTAATCCCCCTCTTCCATTTTCCCACTATTTCACCTACCATGTTTCAGTTCATCTACCGGTCAAATCTTAACTCTTATGCGGTTTCAGTGATGTAAATGCATATTCGAAGCAGTTTTTCTGAAAATATTACTTCTTAAATTTTTACCCCGAACGCTATATAAAATTAGAAACCACTTCCTCGAAAATTTCTTTGGGCACGTGACGTACATTTTTCAAAGGTCAAAAACCAGCTTTAATTTTAGTGGAATTTTTAACCTGGAATCAGTATTTGAACCACAGAAACTTTTTCTCCAAAAGTTTTCTCCAAATACGAAGATTCGATTCTCGAAAACATTTCAGTTGCTTGTAGTGACATGATAGCCGTCTTTGATTTTTGCAGCGGGCTGCTGGTCACATAATAATGGCGACTCCGTGGCGTAGTTGGTATGTGTGTGACTATTACGCCCAAGATCCCGGGTTCGAATCACGACACGGTCCGCTTGAAATGTTAGGCGAGCATTTTTTACAAACATACACCCTCGTTCGGATGAGAGGTAAAATGGAGGGCCCGTGTGTGAGTGTTGTCACGCATGTTAAAGATCCTTACCTTACTTGGAACAGCAAGGGTTCGGCAAAATTCTAAATTTTCCAGGTAAAAAAAAACTCGCTTCCTGGCCAATGTAAAACCTTTGGGTGGAGCATTGGAAAATCACTTGTAAGGTCACATAATAATGCGATTTATATGAAAATGCAGATCTCTAATAGATGAACTCATAACTGTTTCGTGAGTTAGAGCAGTTATAACACTCTATTGGTGTTGTCACTTAGTTACGGAGCAATGTAGCAAAAGTTCTTAATATGTATTTCTACAGTTGTTACTACAAACGCCTTGCCAAAGAAGACATACAAATAGTGTCAAACTGCCGAACAAAAAGATCTGGCATAGCTCAGCGGAAAGTTATTTATAAATATATTTTTCTTTGTATGGTATCAGTTATAGTTGTGATTCAAATAGGCACACTAAATCTTGAAACGAATCTTCTCATTTGTGATGATAGAATTGGTTGTATCAAGAGTGTGCCCTTTGTTCTGTTTGAACAAAATCTTCGAAATTTATGGAAGAAAATAACTTGGATCCCAATTCTTGCTATAGCTGCGTTATAAGTGTTAAAAATGAGATTCAGTGGAAAACATTGTTGCTTGCGATAAGTGCGGTTAATGGCGGCTTTATGTTTGCGCGGGTGTATGCGAATGTGCTATTGATCGAGTTTGAATTTGTATGAAATACTCTCCTATTTTCACAATAGCTATGTCTTCCCGCTCTAGTAGTTCTAAACGTAGGGCGCAATTACAATTTAGATTAAAGCGTTTGAAGGAACATCTCGCTTTAAAGAAAAAGGATCCAGAATCAGAAAAGATACATGCAAGAAAAATACTAGTTGCCGGAAATGGGTGTATTAGACGAAAATTGCTGCTCCATTTCATAACCTGATTGTTCAAAACGAATTCACAGCATTGCTGCATGAGTACAAAAGAAGATACTGAATGGCGTTAGCCAAAATATACAACCCGTAAAGCCAGTGAAACCGTCTCAAATTAAGCGCTAGGTTTATTTAGCTGAAAATTTTATGGTCGAGAAAGTAAACGCTTACGAGGATGAACATAACCAATTTAGTACCACAGCAGTACGTGCTGTGGGCCCAGGATTCTAGACCTAAAGTTAAATCGGACGCTGAACATGAGCCGTTTGCTACAACATAAAATGGTTAAGCTTCAACAGCAGCAAATTCCTTCGGTGGATGATGTAAAGGAGCTACAAGAGTAGTGACGGATTTGGCAACTACAGTTGCAGAATCATGACGAATTATGTGGTCGTCAAATTCAATTTGTAGGATCAGTTCCTAAACGTCACGTTATGCTTAAAGAGATCGAAGGATAAAAAGCGTCCGATGACAGGGTAGAGCGAAAAATGCTTTAATTCAGAGTTCAAATGTCTGTATGATGTAAACACGGCCGGTCAGTTAACCGCTTTATGTTACGAACAAACGGAGCGTTACGGTAATTGCATCGCAGACGATAATGACGATACAGATAAAGATCGTATTGAAGCAGGAAAGGAGTCGACATTAAAAGCAGGTGATCATCCTATTCCTTTAAATATCCTGTGCGCTATGTAAATACGGAACAATGCCATCTTGATTCCACGCGTTCCAATTATAGTGTTAAATATTCATTACCTGCGAGAAGAAAGAGTGTTACTTTTCCAAAGAGCCACTTCAGAGCAATTAGCCGCTAGACAGGTAATGCCACGTGAGTAAACCGGAATTTTCCCGCGAATCGGAATAGTAGCCTATATTTATAAACAGTTATAATAACACTACAGTGGTCTACGGTCTACTGCAATATTATAGTTGATAACGATAAAACTGGGAGAATGATTGTTTAACATGGCTAACAACCAATGCGAGAAATAAGATATACAACAAATTTGTGTGTCAGATAACAACTCCCGATGTTAATAAACGACTTGGAAATTATATACTAGATTTTTTACGTTGTCCAGATGCACGTTTAAGGCAAACATTTGCGTCTACTTTGGCCAAAGAACATGGTATTACGCTATTGGAAACGATAATATACAACTGTACAATTGGAAACTATGTCAGTGCGGAACAGGTGTATAATCCCTTAAAAGACTGTTTAACCTTATTGGAAGATAGTAAGTTATACTTTATAAAGGTGCCAATGTACTCGGTACCACTTGCCAAAATGTGGAGTAAGCTATCGAACAAGCTACAAAATAGCTGCTGTTTAGTGTATAATAACCTACTACAGTACGTGTATTGGGAGAATAGCAATATAAAGAAATTGACTGGCTTGCAAATTAAGTTGTCCGAAAAACTAGAGTAAAGGAAAAATGATAAAGTATATTCTTTTGGCTTTTAGTTTTAACTATTTACCTGTAAATGAAATGGAGATAGTAGAGGAGGAAGAAAGCAAAGATAAAATAAAAATCTAACACAAGTGCTACATTAAAGCAGGTAGTACATATTTTACACAATCTGCAACACCATATTCTACAATTCAAAAAGAAGTTATCATTTCGCAATAGAAGTTGATAAATACGCCGAACATTCGTCCAGATGTTGTACGACAATGCTTAAATATTGGTAGTAGACTCTGTCCGTTTACGCTAAAGGAAATTGTCTCATTATGCACACCATACACTGTATGTGGAAGAAAAAGACTGCTAGAATTAGAGGAAATTGATGCAAAAAGGCGAAAGTTGGACTAATGGAAAACACTGCGACAATACGCGAACAATACAAAGATGTGTTAGACAAAGAACATCTTATTAGAGAAAATGAGGAAGAATTAATGTATTATTTTATGTGCCGATGGACTAACTTAGATACATCCGGGTTGTACAAGCTGTATACATTTGTGGTTAATAAGAAAGATTCTTTTAGTTATGTAGGTGTCCTTGCGGAAAAGGATGTTACTAAATCCGTATACTTTTTAAAAGGTTATTCTAAAACTCGTATTTATTAAAATGGCAGATAACATAGACGAACTAGGTAATGCGAGATTCGTAACCTTGGCGTACACCACATGCAAAGGGGTTTGGCTAAACATTGTATATTTACCTAGTAAAGAACTTTTCGGATCATTGAAAACCGAGGGTCTTACAACCTATAACGATAATATATCCCAAAAGTGGTGAACATGCAACTATGCAGCAGTGAGTGCGAGAATAAGGATTCCTTCCAATAGGAAATTAAAGAAATTAAAGTTTCCATGTACCTAGCACCAGCCATTGGGAAATGGTAAAAATGTTAAACCTATGAAGGTGATTATTAATTGTGGTTTAGAAAATAGTACTTTTCTTGGACTAAATAAAATAGCTTAGACTGATTAATGTATATGATCACATATTCCCATACACATCCACACACACACACACGTGCGCGAACAGGGGTGCGCATAGGCAGGGGTCCGCATGGGCAGGGGTGTGTCTGGGCGTACGCGAGGGAAGTGGAAGTTAACAGTCGCCAAGTATTTAATTCTTTATTTGGAGACGACTTCAGTAGCTATGAAAAACAAATACTACAAACCAAAGCTTGTAATCCCTTAAAAGACTGTTTAACTTTATTGGAAGATAGTAAGTTATACTTACTAAAGGCGCCAATGTACTCGGTACCACTTGCTAAAATGTGGAGTAAGCCATCTGACAAGCTGCAAAATAGCAGCTGTTTAGTGTATAATAATCTACTACAGTATGTGTATTGGTAGAACAGCAATACAAAGAAATTGACTGGCTTGCAAATTAAGTTGCACGAAAAACCAAAAGAAAGGGAAAATTGATAAAGTATGTGCTTTCGGTTTTTAGTTTTAATTATTTACCTGTAAATTATTTGGAGATAGTAGAGGAGGAAGAAAGCCAAGATAAAATAAAAATCTTACACAAGTGCTACATTAAAGCAGGTAGTACATATTTTACACAATCTGCAACACCATATTTTACAATTCCAAAAGAACTACAATTAGAATCCGCATAATACTTTTATACAAATTTTAGTAAGTTTGATATTAGTTATAAGGGTACAAGTCTCCCGATGATTGCTTCGAATTAAAAAATTCCTAACGATTTGGGTTCCCCAAAGGAATTTAGACCGATATTATGTGTCATACCCTAAGACGATTTCGGATAACTTCCTAAAATCGGGGTACAACTTTTGTAAGGGTGGTTTTATTTAAACAATTCCGACGGTTTTAAATTATCCGGGAAAATTCCGGATTAAAGCGAATATATCGGATAACCAAAAAGGATTTAAAGATCGAGTTAAAATTAATTAAACAAAAAATTTCAAGGTCGGGGCTTTAATGTGGAGGGATGTGGCGTGATGTGGAGGTGGTGGGATGTGGAGGAATGTAGTGGGATGTGGAGATGTATGGTGGGATGTGGAGGTGGCACCAGAACCGGCCTTCTCCCTCTATTGATGCGGAGACGCTCATTTCGCCTCCCTTTTTTCCATTCCTCTTTTTAGTTGAGTTTACTTTTCATCCACGCCTCATCTCATTGCTCACTTTGGGGTAATTCCCAGTAAATATCGTGAAGTTTGTGAGTCTATTGGAAGTGATAACATTAAGAATAAATTCCATTCAAATAATAAAAATAAAAATCGCTCCATTGACGCTAAACGTCAAAATAGTTACACTGGCGCGCCCGACTCACCAAAAAGTGTTACAAATTAAGGAGGCAGTGAATTTACAAATACGAAATGGAACGCAACACAACAGTCAAATTGATGCAAACAATGGAATACATTTGATTTATTTCAAAATGTAACTGGTTTGTATAATTGGATGTGATGTTGAGTTAGTATATAACACAATGTGTTGAGTACTAAGATAAACGAAGAGAGAAAACTACCCCGAACTTTGTAAAGGCTGGATATATTAGTAACACGTTCGACAAGCAGCATCAGGCAATTGATATTGTTCTACAAAATTATACGGAACATGATGATTCAAATAAAGTACAGACTGAGTTATCAGAGAGTAAATTTGGATTTGGAAAGCATTTTTTAGATATTTAATAAGATTCTATGAAACCTGCAAAAAGTTTATGATCAAATTAACTGGCTTATCATAAATTAGTTAGTTTATAAGCGTTTAGCTTATATTAATAACAGTCATACTTTGTATATAATGATTTTTAGAAGTAATAACGTTTATAATACTTACCTTACTCCCACAATAGTAAAGTGTATATATAATTTCCAAAAACGATTAACCTGGATGATACATCTTGCATTAGATATTTTACTGTGTTATGGCTATTAATTACGCACCTGGTTGGAGTATTACAACTATTATATACGTTGCATTATACGGATCTGTCGTTATTGTGCATAATTTCCTAAGTGATACAGTATTCGTCCCTAAAAATTGACATGTACTATATCTCTTTCAACGATTTGTCCTAGCAGTCAAGTGGTGATAAATTCTAGAAGATCTCATATTACGAATTTGCAATAATTTAATTGACAACCATGTTGTGTTGTAACGGACTTTATAGATAGGATTTAAAAACTGTGAAAATTCCATAAATTGCCCGTTTAATTATTATTAGTTCTAATCCTGGTTCTGATCGGCTTTTTTTATTTCTATACTAAAGTTTGGTTTTGGATATGGCGTAGTGGTTTTAGAAAATATTAATAGAAATCGAATATGCGTTTTGCAGATCCGTACAATTTTAAATAATGCACGTAACACTTATGGTTGTTCTGTTTCCCCAACTAAATTCAATTCGCCATATTTTTGTTTAACGTCAAAAGATATTCATCTAATTAAATAAAATATTCCAATTTAATGCTGCAGTTATATAGAAAATGGAAACTTTATCGTAAAATATTGTTCCCTAAAAGTTGTTATCGAAATATTGTTAATCTGATTTAAGACAAAACCAAGCTGTTAAAATGAAATCGATTCGTTTAAATATTACATTTCCTTCGAGTGATGCCCGTGAAAAAAATTTTCCTATAAAAATTATAACTCGCCTCCGTGGTTAACGTAGTGTTGCGAGCTACTATTAGGCAACCCGTCAAACACACAAGCGTTGTAGGGTCTGCATAGTCTCCAGGATTCTAGAATGCTTCTAGTAATCAAACACACAAAACGCCGCCAGCACTGTTCATTCTCGCCAGACCGGGAATCTTCTCGTAATTACCAGAAGATGAGTCATATTTTTAAATCTGAGTATATATAAGACCGCTAAGAAATGCAAGGGTCATACTATACTAGAATGTCTAATATAAATTATAACGTTGTAAAGTAATAGTAGTTTGAGCTTTTAGAAGTATACATAAATGTTATATGCTGTGTCTAACGTACATGCAGCTTGTAGTATACATAAATAAATAGAAGTGTATAAACAAATAGTTGTGTTAGTGTTAATGGACCTATGGTAAAGAAGTTAGTTTAAGAAGATATTGGTGCTTGTAAATTCATTAGTGTAATAGTGCTTCATTGTTAAGTGGACTGAAAACATCTATAAATAAGACATATACTGTTAATTAGACTTGTGAACAGTGAGTAATAAAGACCTTTATTATTACTTGTTTTAAGTTAAAGAAACGCGGTAGCAGTAGCTCGTTTCAGTACATAAAAACGATTTGATGTTACATAGAAGGTTTAAATTAACCCATAGTACTTTTAAAACGCCATTGTTTAATATGTATTTTAAAATATATTAGTAAACTCTCCACTTAATACACAGCAATGATAACCTCTAAAGGGCATGCTCGTCTTAAGGCAAGCTTTAATCAAGTCTCATTTATGCTTGCGAGTTAGATTTTGGGCCTCTTGGAGCGGCTTTTTAAAAAGACTTCTTCCAAAAACTCTTCTAACAAATTTTTATTAAAACAGAAATTACAATGCAATTTGACAAGTGGTTGCGTTATATTCATTAAAGTTTAACAATCAAAGTTACTTTTCACTAATTAAATTAATTAAACTAAATCGAGTAGCTTGAACAACCACCAATGTTAAAGTTGTGAAGCTCTAGACTGACTGGCCATCTTGGACTCCTGAGGGTATTTATGCTATCGCTGCCCTTCACATTGCTTGTGTGAACTGCAGAGATCATGTCTGCTATTTCTTTATACAACACAAAGTATTACTTCTTAGTAATCTTAATTCTAACAATAAGTTTCTTATAATCTATTGTGACCTGCACGAGCACTGTCAAGTTACGTCTGGAATACAATGTATTCACATCCATTCTCATGTCTGGCTTGTTGAACTTTCGTTAACCTTTTATTATGCCCTTCAATTGTGCATTGTTGCACCTAACTTAAGTTTTAATAATTCAGTTTGATTACCTATATATCCTAATTTGGACGATATGTAACTTGCGTATAAAGGAATTCTACCGTAAACAGGTAATGGATGTAGAAAATACATGTTGTTAAGCTTATAACCAGACTGAAAAATTATAGGTAAGTGAATTGTAGTATATGGAACTGGTTAGTCGCATACCCTCATTGTTTCCGCTTCTGTGCCAACCTGCACATTTCCCTGAAATTTTCAGTCTGCATCTTTCACTATTTGTGTGCAATAGTCTGATCTAGGTCTACTTCTACTTCTTTTTTTCCTATCTCTGCTTGTAATATATGCCGCACTAATCCCCGAAAATACATTAGAACGTATCCTGACCTTTTATTTCTCCTATTTTTTTTATTTTCCGCAGATATCTTTTCCCCTACTGTTTCTATAACCTCTTTGTTCTTAACTCTGTCTGTCCATGTTATCATCCCCGTACATTTGAAGCACGACATTCCAGAAGGCTTCTACCGCTTTCGTCTGTTTCTCCTACCTGCCCCTATTTCATAAAAGTACTGTGCTGTGCTCCATACATATGCTTTTATTAATTTTTTCCCTGTTTCTGTTTGTTGTCTTTAAACATAGTTCGGTTCCACTTCTATTGTTTATAAATATACAACCTATTTCCCCGTAGTATGAAGGGAGTTAAGAAATCTGCGGCTACCAAGATCCCCAACACTTGAACATTTGCCGAGTTAATAGTTTTTTAATATATTCTTTCGCACAATCAATGTTTACATTTGTACATATTCCGCTATTCATAAATTCAAATTGTGCCGCTTAATTTTCAAGTAGTGGTAACCTTGCTTTTAAACAAAGACAGGTACCGATTTTTACCTGTTTAAATGCATGGTTTTCTGTTTCTCTCCCCTCTCGAGAGAACACTTCCGATCGAACGTTGGTCAAGTGCGGTTGTAAAAATGTAACTAAGTTGTTTTGTCTACGTAAAAATGTATAGTGTACATAATTCGCCATTCTAAGTTACCAATTCACTGTTATTTGTTTATATGAAGATTCGTTATTTATGTTCAATATATTACAATTTCGCAAGAACACATTTCTTATTTTGCAGAACGAACCAGCAGCATTTTTCTTGGGTACGAAATATCGGTTTATTTGTAATAGCCCTATGATAGTTCCTACAATCAACATTAGTTGAAAATATTTAAAAACCAACACCTGTAGTTGTTTATAATAATCATCAGATTTAAGTGCAACTATTTTTTTTGTTATTAGGTTTCCGTCTTGAAACTGGTTGGACGCGTATCTTCCCTTATTTCTATTCTGAGCTAGCCTACACCGTTCCCTAAAATGTCCACAGCCTAGATACTGCTCGGTTTCCATTCTGTTGTTTCCTAATTGTATGCCCTATTTCATCAAGATTCCGTGGTATGTAAAGGAGATTAAGCAGCCTGTGGTTACCAAAGATCCCCCAACACTTAGACATTTGCCGAATTAATAGTTTTTTGCACAATTAACATTAGTTGAGAGTATTGAAAATCAATACCTGTTGTTGCTTATGGGTATCATCAGGTCTAAGTAGAGTTATTTTTTTCGTTTTTTTCATTAGGTTTTCCATCTTGGAATTGGTTGGACGCGTACCTGCATTGATTTTTATTCTGAGCTAGCCTACACATTTCCCTAAAATTCTCACAGCCTACATTCTTTACTATCCGTGTGCAATAGTCCTACCTAGGTCTATATTTACCCCTCTTTTTTCCTATCCCTGCTTCTAGTATATTCCGCACTATTCCCTCAGGCCTATTTTTTTACTGTTTTCCACATACTTCTTTTTTCTCCTACTATTTCTAGTACCTCTTTGTTTTTAACTTTGTCTGTCCATATATCTTCATCATACCTCTGTAGCACCACATTTCAAAGGCTTCTTATCTTTTTCCTGTCCACTTCTTTTACTGTTCAGGCTTCACAGCCATACAGTGCTATGCTCCACACATATGCTTCCAGCAATCTTTTCATTGTTTCTATGTTTGTTGTGTTTGAACACAGTAATTATGTTTTATTGTTAAACGTAGCACGACTTCTTCGTTTTATATCTTTTTGCGCTTTTCTCATCTTGCGTTATTTGGCTTCCTAGGTAAGAGAAATCCTTGACCTCCTGTAAATTTTTGTTACCTATTTGTATTCTAGTTTTTAATTTATTTTTCCCTGCTTTGCATACTAGTACTTTAGTTTTATTTTTATTAATTTTCATACTGTATCTCTCTGTTAAAACTGGTTCCATTTCATTAAGAGCAGCTTCTAACTCTCCTTTGCTAGATGCTAATACCGTTATATCATCTGCAAATCTAAGCATATCAATCTTTTGTCCCTGCATAATTATTCCAAATGACTTCTTGCATTTGACAGTATTCGTTGCCTCTTCGCTGTACAAGTTAAAAGTTAATGTGGACAGGGCACATCCTATCTCATCCCTTTCCTAATATTTACTTGTCTATGTTCCTGCTCTAATTCTATTACCGTTGTTTGCTCTTTGTATAAACTATGTACAATCCGTCTATCCCTAAAACTCATTCCAATCTTTTTGAGTATTTCGAACACTGTTTTTCCATTTTGCATTGTCGATTGCTTTTTCCAAATCTACAAACCCTATATACACGCTTTCCACTTTTTCTATTGTTTCCCCATTATCAGCCTCAGAGCCAAAACAGCCTCCCGTGTTCCCCTGTTTCGCCTAAACCCAAATTGATCTTCTCCTAGTATTTCTTCAGCTAGTTTTTCCATTCATCTTTGTACAGTTTTAGTTAATATTTTTGACACGTGTGCTGTCAAACTTATTGTTCGAAATTTTTTTGTATAGTGACTATGATGTTCGTTTGAAATCTTTGAGTATCTCGCCCGTCTCATACATATAACATACAAGTTAGAAGAAATGTTCTGTTGCTGCTTGCCCAGCGGCTTTTAGAGTTTCTGCTTGCACCTTGTCTGTACCCGGTGCCTTACCATTTCTTAGACCCTATAATGCTAATTCAAACTCATCTCTAAGTATAGGATATTCCAAATCGTCCTTTTCAATGTCTGATTCCTGTTCTAATGCTGTTATTTCCTCTCCTGCATATAAATTCCGTATATATTCTTGCCATCTATTCACTTTTTTACATTTCCTATAATGACGTTTCTTTCCGCGTTCCTTTTACTTTTGCTATACGGTTTTATATCCATTACATTCATTCTAATTAATTTGTATGATTCGTCTGTCTTTCCTATTTCCATCTTCGTTTGTACCTCTTTGCACTTTTCATTAATCCATTGTTCTTTAGCTTTCCTGCATTTGCGAATAATTTCCTATTGTCTGGCTGCGTATCTCTATTTCCTGTTTCGTCTGCTATATTTTTGCATTTTTGTCTTTCTTTTATTATTTTAAGATACCCTTTGTTATCCATGGTATCTTATTTTCCTTTTGTATATACCTTAGAATATCAGTGGCTGCCATATCTAAGCTGGATTTAATGTTATTCCATTCAGTTTCTACTTCCTTAGTATAAGAAATTTTTCCGATATCTGTCAGCAATTTGTTTGACTGTTTTAAATCTTTCGTGTATATCTTTATCTTTTAGTTTCTCAAAGACAAAGTGCCTTTTTCCGTTCCTTTTTCCAAATTTTTAAATTTAAGAGCGGCCTTCATAATTACGACGTTATGGCTAGTGTCTATATCCGCTTATGGATAGCTCCTCCACTGTTTTACTTGATTCCTAAACCATTGTCTAGCAAGAATGTAATCTATTTGATATTTTCCTTACATTCCTGGCATCTTTCACGAGTGTCGTATGAATTACCCTAAAGTCTCCACTCCAAAAAACCCCCGTCTCTGGCCAGCGAACTACGCTAATCCCTACAATGTCTAGTACTAAGCTATACATTTGTATTTTCCAGTTCTCTAGCTTACCTACTTGCTTCGAATTTCTGACATTCTACGCTCCGACTCTCAGAAGGTTCGTGACTCTTTCTTTATACTTTCCGATCACATCCCCCGAAGTAGTCCCCTACCGAAGATCCGAATGGAGGACTATTTTTACCCCAGATGATGCCATTTTTTAATAACAATTTGAGTACGCTGTATACTTGGGAGGTAATGTGGTGGCTTCTTGTTGTCTTTCAGTAGTGCGTTTTAGAATGCCATACCGAGCCCTATGGTCTCTGCCACGCAAGTACCGAAAAAGCGGCTGCCCTCTTTCGGGGACTTGTCTTAGTCTGCCTCCTCACTAAAGACCCTACTACTTTGGTTGGACCTGTAGTTCGACTCTTTAACTTTCTGATATACGCTAGCCATTCTACTCGTTCTAGTAATCTAGAGCTTCTTCAAGGTGTACGTCCATTCGGAAAGGTGTTATGAAATTGAACATATATAATTTATTAAATTAATTTTTACTAATAACTACTGCTAACCTTAACCCGCCTAAAGACGTACTCATTTAAGGCAAAATTATTACTTTTCTTCAAAATTCTGTTTTCGCATGTTTTCACTAAATAAAATAATGGAAAAAGGAAAACCTATAGCTCATCCTTCAGTCAACACTAGAACAGTGTATCATTTGTCTAAAGCAAAAGCAGCAATTTCCACATTTGGTTAAAGTGAGATTTTTACAAGTTCCTGTACTTTTATCAATTCTCCATCATATGAGCCTTGATTTTTACTGCAAAATAAGGTACATCCTATTTCAAAACGCTTCTGAAAATATGCATTCATTACAAAACTATCTCTATGCAAGTTTCAGTGCAAAGTCGGTTTAGCGATTAGTTCAAAATAAATTGTTGGCAGAGCTTTTAGCAATTTCCATTTGTAACTGCGAGTTGTTGAAAAGGCTTGTATAATCAGATTGAAAATAAACAACTGTTGCTATTGCAAATAGAGTTTTTGTTACAATCCTCTTTAAACTTAAATATTTGACGAAAGGCTATAACGACAAAAATCTTAAGATTTGACGCTTTCTACAACATTCAAACTGAAATTTGAAGACGCCGTCGCTATGAGAACTCTTTACGACAACATCTGAGCAAGAGAACAATAACTGCGTGCTTCCTATAACACTTCTTTACTGGTCCGGAGAACTGCAGACCAATGATAAAGAAATTATTTCACTACTTGGGAGTAAGGTAGCACACACCGTGCTGTATAACCAGCAATTGATATTATAAGTTAAATTCCACTAAGAAATAACTGTTCCAAAAAAGTCTCAATGTGTAGAAAATTCTTTATGTATGTATGTGCTTAAAAACATCTGCATTCTCTATTCAGTATCACAAGTCTGCTTTCTTTGTAAAGAAGTAAAGCTTTACTTTTAGCTTGTGTGTGATGTTTAAAAGGAGAAAATATTTTCTAAGAATTGCTATTTGCCAAATGTTTGGAAACTGATACGGAAGGTTAAACACTATTTAATGAATTAAAAAAATATTTTTTTATGTAAAAGCTTCTTACGGTCTTGTTTAATACCCTTTCCGTTACTTCTGAAGGTGCTCCAGCAAATCGAAAAGCGACAGGAGACTTTCTGGCATACCTAAAATAAGCTATATATTATCTGTACTTGGTGTCATTCCTCGACAACGTTTAGTTTTCAACGATTTTAGTGAATACTTGCATGATTCGCTAAGAACATCTATTTTATCTAAAAGTTAAGTTATTTTATTTTAAGTTATTTTGTCTAAAAAGTTATCTAAAAGTATATGTTGGATCGACTTTATGCACTCTGTGATACAAGACGATCAATTAAATTTAATCAAAACTAAAAGCTTTTTCTATACCAAAAAAACTTGGGGGAAGAATGCTCTCAATTTCCAAATCTTTTAAAATTGCAAAAACGAGATGAAGATTTGCTTCTTTATTATCAACACTTGACTTTTCCTTCCGATTTCAGCTAAAGATTTGAAAACATTTATGCTGGGTCATCCCTGATTATGTATTGGATCCTTCTGTAAGTAGACCTACAAATTGACGAATCCATTCATACTAATGCAGATGCAATTTATTAAATTATCCACAAGTAAAGAGCATATACCAATATTTCAAACAGAATACCAAAAATGGTTGTAACATTCTCTTGAAATGTTTATAATCATATATAATTTTAATATTGTCTGTATTGATACGTTTCACCAATAGAGACAAGGTTATTCCTTTTAAGAAATATTATTTTTAGATTACATACACACTTGATCTAAAAAATAATTATTTTGGAAATCTTACCGTTCATACCCAAAGGTTATCAAATTTATTATGGCGGTTTTAAACTTAGGAATGATATCATCGTTACTTGTATTCTAAATTAGTGCAGTTTTATGATTAATTTATTTTGAATAATAATATATAACGTAGGCGCCTATGACATCATCATCTTGAAACGAAAAATGTTCACACACTAAATTATGCTAATGTAGGAAATGGTAAAGTTTTTATTCTGGGTCATCTTAATGTTTCAGTAAAATAATTTTACATGTTAGATAGAGGAAAACAAGCGTAATTCAATATGCAGTTTTAATTTATTTTTCCGTATTCTGCTGAAGATTCTCTCTAATTTTTTCTGGAGCACTTTGTCAATACCATGAAAGATATAACATGCAAACTTAAGTAAGGGCAATTAACCTTTGGTAATTAGGTATTGAACTGATTAATGTAATTAATCAATAGAGTTCGAAATTATATTTCACCAGGTTCGTGAATATTACTTTTAGGAAAAATCTGTTTTCTTCAGTGAACAACTTCGTGTTGGAAAGGCTTGTTAGTTAAGGACATCTAGTTTTTAACAAAGTTCTACAAGCTCTAATAAGATCTAATTAAAACGAATTGAATCCAGTAGATAATTGATTTTAGTTGTTTCTCAAAGGTATCTACATCCAAATTACTCGTGATACTTCTGATACCAACATTTATTAACTGTATAAATTTATAAACGTATCCACAGTACGTTCTTGTTATTAGTTTTGAGAATTTAAAAAGTGATTTTGTTCTCCTAAAACGTTTTCCATTAAGATAAGTAATTTTTATATATTTAGCTTTTACTCAAAAATGTTTATATCGTCGCTGTTAAGGCAAAACCACGTATCTATAAAAACGTAAGTTTTCAGGAATTACAAAAAAATGAATATTTGTGTTGACTTTAAACGTTTCTGCGGGGTATTGTATTTGAATTACAAGCAAAACAGTGTGATCTTGTAGTTAGATTTATTTGCATTTTATCCACAAATTTTGCAAAAAAGCATTAAGATGAAAGTTTTTAAAATTAGGATATGAACATTTCCACAAGTTACGAGGTATTAAAAGTTTCTTCCAGCAGTGGGAAGCGCATGGTCAAAGAAGATGACATCCAATCACCTGCTTAAACAAAGCTATTATATAAAATACAAGAAATTATAAAATAATCAATGTAATTTATACTTTAAAATATAGAGATGAACAGCACTTTTAGTGTTTCAACAAGTCATAGAAACCCTGATAGTCTTTATGTACTACAGTTTTAAGTGATTGGAAATGTTTAAATCTATCTCCTTCAAAGTTAATGGTGAATCGTATAACTTATTCATGGTTCCTACATTGCGATTCATACGCCTTGGTAAGAAATCCCAAATATTATTAAATTATAGTTTGTACTTTATTCCACTGAAAGAGTATTTTAGCGCCCTCAAATCTGTTACACATGACTCGCATATATTGGTACTAAGGCGCATGGAAGAATGGTATCGAACTTCATTAAAGTTGTTACAAAATTCGTGATCTATGTACTTACCCTTATACGGCCCTTTCGATTTTTTCGTAATTGCTGAATTATTTGAACGTAATTCGATGGTGCAAAAATTTCTTTGTTCTTTTTGAAGACCTCAAATGTGAAATGGATGCTGTCGCATTCCATTTGTGAATTCTTTTAATTAGGGCTTTTGAATTATGACATCATTGTTGGTAAGGCAATAGTGGAATGAAGCATTGGTTAGAGTATTATTTCGACTTTGAGAGTAGCATCCATCTCTTATTACAATTTAATTGGTGATAGTTCTTACACTTAAAGAGTCGATAAAACAGTTTACGAGTACGTCGATAAATACAGTTACAAAGTCGATAATACAGTTTAAGAGTTCATAAATACATCGCGCAAGCGCAATGAGAAAAGCGGGCTACACCTCTGGCGGATAGCAACGGCAACCTTATTACAGATTCCGCGTTGCCAACTACCAATGACGTCACCAATGCAAACTGTATATTGCGCAATACTTCGGAAATTTACATAATTTTAAAACAATGATAAAAGCAAACAAATTAGATAATGGATCTCATTAGCTATAAAGTCTGTCAAACAAGAAGCGAAACAATTGGCATTTAGTCCACCTTCCCCTTCATGCCAACCGTGACAAATTACATTGTCATTGGCTAAATCATAGATCGTGAAATTGTGACATGCTACAGACATTTCCAGAATTTATAGCCACTTCTTTGTCGTGAGTTTTTTCCATCCTTACTCGGGTTTTGGCATTTATATGTGCCTCGTGTATATCAGCAGCTAGACTTCCTTGCTTAAAACTTAAACAAAGATCGCATTGATTTTTGCGCGTGTGTAAAATGTCAATATTTAAACGCCTCAGTTCAGATACGAAAACTTGTTTGCTGACAGGTTGATCTGCCACTTCTTGTCTATAAAGTTTATAAACTTCAGCATGTGACTGAAATACATTTTCCAAATATAATTTGCTGGTAGTTGATCTAGAATAATGTGATTGCATTTTAGGTAGTTTGGCGAAGAATTCTTGTACAGCAGATGTTCGACGTTGAAGAATTAATGATCCCAGAGTAATGACTATTTTCACCCAATTCAAAACTGTCTACTGTCCCAACCCAAAATTATTAAGGAACACTTTCTTACTTATTGGAATTAATAGATCATTTACTTTTAGGTGGTACAAAGAGTAGTACTTCAACGAGATCTGCTTTGGGTTGTTTTTGTGCAGTAGTAAACACTAAGGTTGTCACAAATATTTGTCGTTGTTTCCACCCGAGCTCTAGCCAAAACTTTTTGAATATTTCTTCTTATTGATCTTCACTTACAAGACTACATTGGCGTTTTTGTTTCGATTTCGCACATTTCTTGGAATCACACTGTTCCTTCATAATTCTAGCATTCCTTCTCGTAGTTATTTTAGTTCCAATTTACTGGTGTTTTCACAACTAAAGTAAAGATAATAGTTTTCAGCTTTGATATAATAAAGGATTTTGCAAGTACCTAAAGGCGCGATTCATATTCAGGTAATTTAGCACTTGATTTTTGGAACCCATTTTTTTCATCTAGAAGTTTCATATAGTTACATTAGTGTCCTAATCTGTTTAATGCGCGAGGGGTCTTATAAATTTGTATATCGACTTACCTTCGCGTTGTTCTATTGTTCTAAGGTGTAGTTCCTACTCTTCAACTAAGTGGACTGTATGCAAATTATAGTACGTGTTACGTTTGCACTTTCACTGTGTTTTTTATGGGTTTATCAATAAATTTACATTCGGCGGCACTATTGACTAACTCACTTTACCGAACGAACAACTGTTTCGCTGCGATGTCGATGAGAGAGTGTCTGTGACTACCCTTTTTTAACTTAATTTTCACATGCACAAAGGAGGTTTTACGACAGGATACAACGGGACAAGAGATGACAGCTTTAGTATTTGATTTACAACTAAAAATTTAAAATAACTTAAATTTAACCACGACAACGTGCGATAAAGCCACCGAACATAATTATTACGTTTATTTTAAGTTTGTTTGAAATTTAGTGTACTCGATTATTCCTTGTGTGAATTTTATGCCAAATCATTTTCATGATTTTGGGTTTTGGTACACCTTGTTATTCCTTCTGGGGCTTTCCATAGGAACCCCGTATTTCGAGATTAGTTTGCGTCCAAGATAATTCCCGATTGAGACTAGTATTTCCTATACGTTAGTATTCCGGACCCTCTCTGTACACTTACACTACCCTTCCCAGTTAAACAGCAACCATTCTTATTTGCACAGTCGGGGTTTTCGGTATTTTATTGAAATAAAGAATATTAGAGAGGTGCTTTACCGAGTGTCTCTGTGGATTACCGGCTAGATATTTTGGGGCCAGAACTGTACGTAACATGGCCACTAAAACGTATACCTATTTTTTATATCGTGCAGTTACGAATTTCATTACGAAAAAATGAAACCTACTGAAAAATTAGTTGTCGTGAAGACGCGAATTTTACATACATAGAGCTAAAATTTAATCATTCCATCCCGTTATGTTTGCCCGTCTTATTAAAACAAATGTGTCTTTGTATTTTACAACCAACATTATAATTTTAATAAATTCCACTTTAAATATCAAAATGTTCCATTTATATTGTAAGTGACGTCACAATTTACCATTGAAGACCTCAAAGTTACATTTGTAATTGTTTAATTATGCAGTTTAATAAAGTTATTGCACTTGATGGTTCATGGACAAGTTTTTGCTGTAAGAAGGTATCTTATGGGATTAGTAAGTTTGGAAACCATATGCTCATAATATATTGCAATGCGTACAAAGAAACGAACCCGTTTAGGATTTTCAAGACTAAGTGGACTAATGTTTACAAATATATGTAACAACTGTACGTACAAGTATCAATCTTCGAAAATAAGCTAGCGGTTCTCGTTGTTGTCCATGTTTAAGTTTTTAGGTTGGTAGCTTCAGATATATACAATGTTTTTTAATTCTAACCTATCTTAAATATTCACGTCGTCGCCGTATATTTATATTTTTTTATTGACCATAAAGTAAGTGTAATTTATATTAACTATTAATACAAAGTATATAGTATGTAACAGTACTCAATTGGAATTATGTCTTGGGTAACTGTAATCAACCTGGTTGTTAGGATGTAAATTCGATTCGCAATAATGTGTCGATTATATAATTAGTATCGACTATTTTATTCAATTAGTTGTTAAGACACATACTCACATCTAATAATAATTAAATTAAGTATAGGGAAAATGTTTGATATTAATACATTTGAACTAATTGGCCATTATTTTTGGAAAGCATGTCTTGACTCTATTTAAATAACTTCCTGTAGAAAAATTTAATTAATTTATGCGTGTTGAATAAAATAATGAGTTACGGTAATTAAGAGATTTCTATTGCGCAGAATTAAGAAAACTTACAGCAATTTGTAAAAAAGCTGAGATTAAAATCTGAATATTTAACTAGTTAAGCATGTTTGATACATTACAAAATATGTTAAAAACTTGCTGGCTTTATTTGTTTCTTGTAAGATAATGATACTTTTAGAATAGTTTATAGAGCTATTATTTTTAGTTGGTCACTACATTTTTTGCACATGTCTAGGGTGCAAAAAATTTACTGCACGAAAGTTGCTATTATTTTTGATTATGTGAGTTTTGACCTTCTTTTGAAAAAAATTATAATAACCCAGGGCGAAGGAGTGTATTTTAATAAAATAGCCTGTCAGGGGACAATAATGAGGTTTTCTGAAATCTACTTAAAATTTCTCACTTAATTTTTTTAAATCGAGACGATTATGAACGTATGTCGCTTAACGTATACACAGTCGTAAAATATATCTAGAAGACAAATGAAAATAGAGATATAGCAAGTTTAATTGCTGCATCTCCAAATTGCAGCATTTTTGATTTAAATTATCGTATTCAATTACTTCATATCATTTAAAGTCGTATTATCAGCATTTGATACATTATAAACTTGCGATATGCAGGCGTTAAAACTTCTTATTATAAACATTGATGTTGTAATTACAGTAGTAGGAGCGTCTTTTTATGCCTGCATTCAAAATTAATGTTCTTCTGAAAAGAATATTAATGTGTCCTATTTAAATCTCGAGCTGTTCAAGTTCTTACCGAGGGCATTTAATTTGAGAATTGATCTCTTCATTGATGGTTGCGCTAAGATAAGAAGATAATATATTAATTAGTTAATATTGAAGCAGCTGTTGGTTGTAATAGCGTTTGAGATATATGTAGAACTTGAAGTATATGTCTAATAATTAAATGAGAGCCAAGAAATGTTGGTTGTGAACACCATCCATAGCTAAGAATTTGAGTTTAATCTTTTATCATTACAGTTTGGTAAAGTAGTTTTAACGCTTATCGTTTATTCCAATTAATGAAGTAAGCGAAATTTTTTATAGCTATTATTGTTTAGTTTATGATCTGAATTGTTACAGATATGTTGGTGCTGATTTGATAGCTGATCTCGCTGATGAAGTGAATAAATTTAAGTACAAAATTAAAATTTAAATGTTTTGAAAATTTATTCAGAATTGCTTTATTAGTTATTAATTGAATTAGATTGTTAGTCCTTGGAAAAAAATTTTTATTGAAGTAAGCATCGTACAATGTAGAACCAACTATTCTCTTAAAAAAATTATTTTTGGATAACTAAATTGTTTGATTCAACAAATACTTAATTAAATTAAAAGTACGTAAGATTATTTTGCCATGCATACTGTTTGAAGTGGCTACCTTTGTTACCAGGTTTATACCAAAAGAACGGTTATTTTAAACAATGTATTAATGTTTGTAAGTTGATCTTAAGTATTATAAAATTGCATTAATCGTCCGTAAAGTATTCAGATCTGAAGCCTGATAGGGTTCATACAAATGACATGTGTCTCATTTATGTTACTAAATTAATTGAATGAACTCAACTTTTTTTTAAATCTAGGCTAAATCCTTTTAGATTATTCCTACATATATATATATATATATATATATATATATATATATATATATATATATATATATATATATATATATATATATATATATATATATCATATATATATAATATATTGTCGTGTTATCTTCCTGTTAGCCCATACGCTTGGACGCAATATTTATGCTGTGTTATTTGCAGCCCCTACGATGAGTGTCATATATTTATGCTGTGGTTTATTCTTTTATTACTCAAGCACTTGTAGAAATGTTAATTTGGCGCAAATCTAAGCTTGCTACTGTTGGTACAAGTATATAACTTGTAACATGAAGTCGATATCCAACCAAGTTGGTATCCAAATCGTTATTGGTGAGTTTATTCCAATGAAAGGTTTTTTATTTCCGTAATAGAATATTTACCATTTTCAAAGTTTATCAAATTGCTTGAACAGGCAGCATTCTCCAGAGTCTCGTATCCAAAATTGTATTTAAGATCGTAATTGATCGTTATTAAAAGTTTTAACAGGAATCGTAACGTTATTTCAATTGTAATTTAAGATTGTAATTAAAATGGTAGTTAAGATGATAATTAAGATGGTAATCAAGATGGTAGTTAGGAGCCCTGTTTTATTTATTATTAGAAATGGTGTAATTTCACTAAATCTTATCTACTTACGTCTTCAGAAGTACGGCTCGTTTTCACAATTATACACTCTATTAAAATAATTTTTTACTTTAATATTTAGCACTTTCAAGTATAGTGACTGCCCAGTTTCTAAAGTATACTAACTCGATATTCAATTGTCATGATATTTATAGGATCGGCCCCTTTTGTTTGCGATTCGTTGACTTGACGTGCTGGGCGAGACCAAGTGTCTTATCACTTGTTATTTTGGGAAACTTTACCAATTGTGTATTTCAATTGCATGAAGCGATGCTAAGAATGTCACGTAATTCATTATAATACCTCACATTTGATTCAGAAATCCTAGGAATTTTCGTCCAACAAGTCAACAATGGCCTTATTCTAATCTGAATGGAATAAATTTGGTGTTTGTTTATTTCCTAATAAATTGGATTTTTGAACAAATGATCACGTACGCTTTTCAAATAATGCATAATTTTTGCGTGCGTTTAAGATGATATATTAACACACCTTTTGAATATTTATCTAGCCAATTCATGCAGGTTTTTTACTGATTTAATTTCAATGCGTTTCGTTACATTTTTAAATTCTTATCTTTGCTTGTAGCTACTCTTGGATATGTGTTTTAATCGCTTGTACTGCTATATACAGTGTGCTACCAACTAATAATATTTTTAATTACCTATTTACTCTTCTAATATCTGTAATTATGTGCTTTTGTTACCTGGGAGTTTCTTTTGTTTATTCTACGACCCCTATGACTTAACCTACCCCTAAATTAACCCTATAATTACAGCATTAAATATATTATATATATAAATATATTGTCACTGGACCAGCAAATGAAATTTTATGGGGATAGTAGAATGAACCCACAAATTTTTATAAATAATATTAGAAGCTTAGTAGGGAATTTATTTGAATATTGTAAAAGCGTTATTGAAAGACCATGCTGAGGCCTGGTATAATCTCATAGAACAAGAGATAGAAACTTATAGTGAATTTGAGGACAAATTTTTGAAACATTACTGGAGCGACCACAGACAAGATCAAGTACGGGATCATTTAATTACCTGTAAATATAAGGGTGAATTTGCAGGAAGTAGGGAACAGTATGCTATACAAAAGTATAGCATACCTAAACAACTACGCTCACCGTTGACGGACAGACAGATTATAAAATACCTTTCACGACATTTTGAGGTTGAGGTTCGGCAACACGTGGCGTTGCAGAACATCGTAGATAGGGAAGTGTTTTTAGAGTACCTGCAAAGGTATGATGAAGTGAGTAGTGGACGATCTCGTGAAACTAGGGAACGACATCTGAACATGGTTAGGTTCAAGAACAGAAGGGACAGTTATCAAAGACGGGGACAGATTTTAATTTTAATAACCGACAGAACTGGGAACCACGACGGACATTCTTTCGGAGTAGCAGTGTAGGTAGAGGACCCGCACCAAGAACTGGGGTACCGAGACAAAACAGTTTACCTGACATGAGGTGGACACAGACGACGATTAACAGAGAAAATAACAGGACAAACAGGGTAGAGACGCCGAGGACGTATGCGGAAGTAGTGGAAAGACCAGGACCGAGTAGGGAAAATAGATCTGGACAGGATTTTTAGACAAGGACAAACCACTAAATGTAATTGTGTACAAGTACGAACATCCTAGAGAATTTTTGAAAATTGAGGAAGAAGTTGAGCCAGAAATTAAAGAAAATGTTTGTTTGCCAATGGTAGATATTAAAATTTTGAGCAAAATTTAGGAGCGTTGTTGGATTCAGGAGCTAAGGCGAGTTTAGTATCGGAGGAATTCATCAACGAAATTAAAGAAAAGGTGTGTGACAGGGTTATGCCGATAAAAAGAAGTCACCTAGTAGCGCCAAATAAAGAGCGATTTGCTGTAGTGAATAGCGTAGTTGTTTTGAAAGTAGAGTTAGGTTCAGTAAGCTGTGAGCAGGACTTCATAATTGTACGTGGATTGAAATTTAAAGGGATATTAAGGGTCGATTGTATGATGAAGTTAGGAGTAATAATAGATATGGAGAGGAAGGTAGTTAGGATTAGGGATAGGATATTGCCCTGGAAGGCGAGTTATGAGGTCACAGAGGATGACATGGGGTTATGTATTAATGTTATAGAGGCACATGAAGAAAAGGCGAAAGAGATCGACACAGTTAAATATTCTAAAGGAAAGCTAGAAGACGTACAGTCAGTAGTAAACAAAGGGTCTGAATTAATAGGAGTAGAGACGAACGCAGCATTATGTTACGCACAAGATATAATGGTAGGCATGAAGGAGATAAGTGGCAATAATAAATTTGGTAAATTGGATTTAGGAGATTTTACGGGGTGACTATAGTACATAAAGAGTCTAGAAAAGATAAAGAGTTTTCTATAGAGAGAGAAGATGAAAATGTTAAGGTAGTATCGTTTGGTTTGTCCGCAGCAAAGGGAATAATAGTGAATGAGAAACAGACAAGTATAGGGACAGCAGAAGAAATATGTAAGAATCAGAATAGTAAGGATAGTTTTATTTTATGTGATGCAATAGGGAGAATAAGTATAGAAATAGAAGGAGGAAAGATGGGGATAGAGTTTATTAAGATTGTAAGAAGAAAGACATGGAGGATCAAGAAAAGAGTCAGATTTAAATAAAGAGACGTGTTAATAGATGGAAATATGGAGATAGGATGGTAGATAGAGGTAGATTTAAATAGACAGGGATAGAGATAGGTGTATATAGAGAAGTAGAATTAGGAATAGGATAAATAAGGGGAGATAGTTAAAGGTAGATAAAGAATTAGGTATGAATAGTGAGTGTAATAAATAGAGAGTGATATAAATAGGTAATTGTAAATACAAATAGCTGTACAGAAGTAGAAAGAACTTGAATAAATAAAAATAAAGGAAGATAGGTATAGAGGAATAGAAATGAGTTGAATAAAGAGATAATGCTTGACAAAAATAAATGTAAATAAATAAAAATAGGACGTGAAGAGTTAGAGATAGATAGAAATAGGTAGGAACAGGTTAGACAAAGAAGGATAGGTTGGATAGATAGGTATAGGTAGAATTAGGTGAGTAGATAGGTGTGTATAAATATCATGTATGATTAGGTAGTAGGGATTAGTCTTATTTAAATTCAAGAAAACTCGAGAAGTTATTCTGTGAATTGAAATAGGGGGATTATTTCGTGGAAATTATAGATTAAGAGGGATAGATAGGTCTAGACAATAAATTTTTAACAACTGTGTATATAGGAAATGGGAACAATTTATTTGCGCGCCAAATTAATTAGTTGCGACATTGAAAACGGACGGATACTAACATATTTTTGTATTTCTAAATTGGAATGTTAAAATTGCATAACGTGTAGAAGCTTTAGAGTACATGAAAACCCAAGGATGCGCATAATTAGTTTTAATATTTTAAATCAAGCGCATCGGATAAGAAACGGAGCTTTTGGGTACAGAAAATCAATAATTTAAACGCATTTTCCATTTAACTGAACTAAACGTTTGTTACACAAACCCTAAGAAACTCTAATACTCGGAATTATAATT
The DNA here is from genome assembly GCA_036346225.1 of Platerodrilus igneus. Taxonomy (NCBI): domain Eukaryota; kingdom Metazoa; phylum Arthropoda; class Insecta; order Coleoptera; family Lycidae; genus Platerodrilus; species Platerodrilus igneus. The sequence goes on from JARFIW010001148.1 coordinate 7,444,795, forward strand.
TTAAACGGACAGTTTGCTTTATAGAAACTCCCGATAGTTAAAATGTCAAGTTCAAAGAACTGAAATATACGTTGTGACAGAATTCTGTAGAATTGTATGTAACGGTTCATGCGAGAAGCTACTAAAACAACAGATGTTTTGAAGGCAAAGTAAGACGGAATATCCGTTATGTAAAACAGACATAGAATACGTATAATAATACGCTGATTAAAATACTCGTCTAAAGTACGCGCTAAATTTGGAGGTCAACCAGAATATCGATTTTCTGTTGCTTGAGTGGGATTCTAAAAAAGACAGTAAATATGAATGAAACGAGGAAAGGTAGCTAGGGATTGGACGTTAAAAACGAAGGAAAGCAATAAAATTGGTCGAATGCTACAAATTTTGAGAAGCTCGCGACGGTTACATATTGTTCAGCAAGTTTTAATGTAAAAGCAAGATAGACTGGGAATTTTGGGACGTAGAAGTTCGTTACGTACAAAATTTGTAGAATCTGTTTTGAAAAATAAGCATTTCGATGGGAATAGGGTCCGTGAGGGGTGTACAAAATCATATAAATACACTAGGAGAGGTAGTAAAGCTCTTTACTTGTTTTACTTACTCTTACTTGCTCTTACTTTGTATTGATTCTCGTACGTTGCTTATTCGTTGACTTATACAACATCGATAATGTATTAAAAGTGTGATTTGCACAAGTGGGTGCTGGCTTATAGAAGGTGCTGTTACTACACACCATGATCTAATGATAGACAATTATCGGGGTAGAAACACTGAAGGCGGTTGCAGAGATTTGGATAGCGAGTGAAAAATGAGTTATATCTATATATAATAACGAAGTGTATGGACACAACGACGAGGGTTTTGGAACACATCTTCAGAGGTAGCAATGGAAGAAGCTTACTCCAGGTAAAGAAATTAATTTCTTGCTTTTGCTTGAACATTTGTGCTGGTATTTTGTGCTTGAGTGTTTTGACTTATTGGGGGTGTATTTTATTACCATAAAAACTCATTTGAAGGGTATATGTAAAGGACAACTGATATTTATTATTTAAAAATGTTTATAAATGACATAAAAATTTTGTTGTAAGGAGTAAACGGGTCTCTAGGTTTGCTTTAAAGAAAGATGCGATGTTTAAAACTATTTAGGGTAACTGGGTTATACTGAGCTCTTCATAGACCAGAGTAAATTTCAATTTAGGGTTGCACGACGGGCCCATTTACTCGTCTAAAATAAAATTGTTGACATAAATAGAAATCATGAAATTTTAAAAGGTTAGGGATTGAGATTGTAACAGTTTATGAAACTGTGTATACAAATGTGTAAATATTTTCGTGGTAATGGAAACTTGTTAATATGTGTAAATAAAAGGGTTGTATGTCTTGTTGCATTATTTGAGTAGTAATTTTATTTGACTGTATATGTGAGAAAGAGTGAATTTAGGATGGTAGGTATCCAAGAAGAAGCAGATTTTAGAGCTAGCCAAGGTGTGCACAAATGAGGCATTCCAGAGGTATTTGTTTTTTATTAAATTTTCAGAAAATTTTTATGACGGCCTAACAACGCTGGGACACGTAGGCGTTGCTGATATTTTTAGAGGATATCCACTGCAATATATATTATATGTATGTATATATATTTTATTGAAACCTGTAATTGAAAACCAAAATTTTAATTTATTTAAGAAATAGAAATACCTTATTAGGTAATACTTTTATTATTTTTGGTTGTTTTACACAAAGTGTTAAAACTTAATAAGTTCTAATTCTTCTAATATCATTATTTCTCATTTTGGATCACAAATAGTGATCCTATTGTGGCTTTCCTTTTCAGGTGCAATCTCTCTTAGGGAGAACCGCTGTTGAGTGTCCTCAGGATGTTTGTTTTGTTGTCTTGGGCATAAGGCTTCCACTTCTCCCCTTGTGCATTGTTTCATCATTATGTAGGAGTATTACAGGTACTGGCGCCCTCCGTTACCTCATGCGCTTGTTAACTAACCATGTGGAGAACAAACCTACGACTACTCTCGTGCTTACTGTATAGGTCGTGCCCGAGCTAAGTCTTGGTTGCACTTTACCTTTTTCTAAATCCGTTTACCATCTGTCACCTAGGTTTTCTTTTGCAGTAGGTAAAACGACTTTGATATACCGCTGCAAAAGATAGATAAAGAGATTTTGATTTCTTTTTTAATACCCCGGGTAATAAAAAGTGTTACAATGTTGTTTCAAATAGGGGAGATTTTGTTAAACTTACGCTGTCATTCAACGTGTGGCAATTTTGTATTTTTCACAGTGTTTCAAGTATGGGGTTTAAGTTGTCTATTAGTTACTGGTCGTCGTTTCATTAGTTATTTTCATTATAATAGTTACATTTCAGTGGTGAACATTTTTATTAGCTTGATATCATTCGTTCGATCTTTTGATTTTTGGTTTGATTACCTGAGGTCATCGTGTTGTGGTAGATAGTGTTAAAAATACACTCCATAATCCCTTTATTTTCTCTACTGGACCAAACCTTGCATTTTTATGTACAAAATTTATGTAATTTTTTTGTTAGTTTGTACTGTTCAGTTATTGTTAAAAAATTTTTACTTAATTTAGCGTTCTTTGAAAATGACAGACGAGTTCTAGATCGCCTGTCAGCATAACGAAGAACTGGAAGTATGAATCGAAAACAATAGACCTGTTTCTGAGAAGAGCAAAATCGTAGATCGTTTGTTAGCTAGAAAGTCGAAGCAGCCTAGTTACTTAATTGATTTTTCTAGATACAGTGTAAATTTTTTAAAGAAATGTAACGAAGTAAATGCTACCGTCAAGCCTATTAGTATTCCATTCGATTCGATTTTTAAAATGGTACAGGCTAGGTTAGCACATATTTATAGTCGTGTGAAGCGTATACGCTCCTATAAACCAATATTAAGGACGCTGTTAACTTTAAAAAGGAGACTACGGTTAATATTCTTATTCTCAAAGATGAGCTCTTCGAAAAAGTGAAAAAGGAAAATGATTGAGTAACTCGAAAGAAAATATTGATATGCTATATTGGATTGCTAGTGCTCGTGCTCAAACAGTTACGTATGTGGCACCATTGGTACTATTGACCCTTGGAATGGCAAATTCTCGGGAGACCCGAATTAATTACATTCATTTCTGGAAAGGGTTAGTGAGTTAGCACGGTCCCGAAAAGTGACAGAGGTGAACCTTTTCAATTAATCAGCTGAATTGAATTGTTTACCAGAAGTGCTTTGATATGGCTATGCTGTTTAATAAATTCAGTGCAAAATTAGAATTCTTCAGTGAGTTGATTGAGAGAAGATTTCTCATCAGCACATGTAGGGTATGATATTTGAGAGACTATAAAGAAACAGCAACAAAAAAAGGAAGAACCTTTTGTTTTAATTGTAGCCCAAATGGAAAGTCGGTTTAGTAAATTGTCGAATACTCGGCTGAAACTACAAAAGTAAGATTATTAGGAAAAATCACCTATCCGATTTCATTTAGTCATTAGCTTTGGTAGAGATAGAGGACATTCCTACATTAATTAGGTTATGTAAAAATTAGAGGCAGCCGCTCAGTTAAGACGACAATGAGTTTGTTTCTTCTAATCGTACCAACAAGCATCGCTCTAGCTACAGCACAAGTTGGTAATAGACGTTCAGTTTTGTTTGGAAGTAAAGTCATTAAGAATGATAATATATCCTCTTCTGTTTCTGAACCTACTAACTTCGTTAAAATTAATAAGGTCATATAAATTGCTCTACTCTTCGTAATAAATTTAGATTTTGTAGATCACCTACGAGTTTGTTTTACTATGAGTGTGGAAATAAGAGTGAAGGGATAAAGGGGATGAACCAATGATATGGAATTCACCTACCTTTAATGACTGCGATCTTGATTCAACGCTGGTCGATCAATGTAACGAAACTATTAATTGATTGCGGACTGTAGTAATGTTAATTAGCACCGAACCGATTGTACGGCACTAATTACTGCAAAATAACCACGACAACATATTGCGTACATGTGACGCTTGCTACGACTTTCGAAGCACTGAAATTTCTGTCCTTTCTCACCATTTAGTCTCTTTTCTTGTAGGTAGTGGATAGAACCGGATTATAGGAAGGGGTGAAGTACTGTTAGGTTAAAGGATAAGCGACATTAATTAATATCTATGTTAAGGTAAAACGTGTAAATAGGGTAAATAAGCCTAAACATACCGCCCACCAAAATAAGTGTGAAGCAACTTATTTTAAAAGTAAACGACAACAAATACTTATACGTATACACTTACGAAAATACTAAAACTATTTTTACAAAGGAAGAGGACATAGTTTAACAAGTGGTCTTTTGAGAAAACCTTGCATTGTTTTCACACCTGCCACGCGGCTAATGTTGTCTGAACCAACATACAGTTTTTCTATGCGCCCTAATTTCCAATGTAAAGGTGCGACTTGATTGTCATGAATTAAGACTAACGTTCCAATTTTCGCCTCAAGTAGGGTAAACCATTTTGCCTTCTGTTGCAAAGAATGCAGATATTCATTACGCCAACGCTTCCAAAATGATTGTTGGATGCGTTGAATAAGTTGCCAACGATCTAATTTTGATATTTCCAACTCAAGGAGAACTGGATCATGACAGAAACAGGCTCTATATTCAAAAAATGGGACGGACTTAAAATGAAAAATCATTCGGATCTGAGCTCATGGGGCACAGAGGCCTTGAATTTAAAATGGCTTCAACCTGAATTAAAACCGTGTTTAATTCCTCGTATGATAATATCTGGTCGCCAATCACTCTTTTAAATGTGTCTTGACAGACTTAATTCCAGCCTCCCACAACCCTCCAAAATGAGGAGCTGAGGGAGGATTGAACACGAATTCAATTTTTAGCATGCGCTGATTGAGTCATCAGTTGCGAGATTTCGTTCGATGCTCCAACAAAATTGGTACCGCAATCGGAATAGAGTTTTAGGCATTTACCCCGGCGGGCTATAAAGCGTCGTAACGCGGCTATAAAAGCATCCGCCGACAAACTTGACACAAGCTCTAAATGAAGAGCCTTTGTGCTGAAGCAAACAAATAAACAAATGTAAGCCTTTAGTGACCTTACACCTCGATTACGGCTCATGAGAATACAGAAAGGACCTCCAAAATCAACTCCTGTGTAGGAAGGCCTTTACAGAGGTAAACCTTGATGCAGGCAAATCACCCATCGGAGGACAATAAGCAATTGGTTTCACTCTAAAACATCGAATACAAGATTTTAAACACTGACGTATGACTCTTTTGCTGACAAAATCCAATAATTTTGGGTTAGTAAAAATTGTGTGGCTTTAAGACCAGGGTGTAAGTATGTTTTATGGCAGTCCAAGATGATTAATTCTGTTAATCTGTGAGTGCGAGGAAGTACCAATGGAAATTTTGTTTCATATGGTAATTCCGAGTTTCTGAGCCGACCGCCCACCCTCAACAAACCACGCGAGTCGATAAAAGGGTAAGAGGTCGAAGATGTTTACTAATTACCTTACCCCGTTTAATATTTTCTATATCCTGACCAAATGATTCTTGCTGAATTCTCTTAATCAATAATTCCATAGCGTGTTGCTGAGACACAGACACGTTATCCAAATTCTCACCAACTGCCTGTCTAGCAAAATTGTAACTTACGAACAAACTGGTAAACATATGAAACAATTCTACATATTTTTGTAGATTTGAAAATCTCTCTAGTAATGAATTTAAAAAATTATCTGTCACAACAACATTTAATACCAATGTACGTTTCTCCACATCTATTGGAGATGTATCGATTAACTTTGGCATGTGGGTAACCGGCCAATTTTCTTCTGGAAGTGACAACCATGGAGGGCCTGTCCACCATAACTGATGATTGACTAAATCTGATGCTAACATCCTCTACAGGCGCAGTCTGCGGGGTTATCATGTGACCGAACATGGTTCCAAGATGCAGGAGGAACGCGATCCTGAATATGCGAAATCCGATTACTTATAAAAGTTTTCCAGTTATAAGATGACGATCGAATCCAACACAGAGCAACTGTAGAATCGGACCAAGCAACTATACGATCTAACGACAGACGAGTTTTATATGTATTTTGGACAAATGCCACTACATCAGACAATAACACAGCACCGCACAATTTGAGTCTTGGCAACGATATGCGCTTTGTGGGCGCAAGTCTAGATTTTGCACATACTAAGGCAACCTTTATATCACCCTGTATGTCAACAGTACGAAAGTAAATCACAGTAGCATACCCTGCCTCAGAAGCGTCACAGAACGCATGCAGCTGTAGATCTTGAACATCATCAGAAATAATCCACCGAGGAATTTTAAGGTCTGATAATTGCGACATTTGTTGCAAATAAATTTTCCACTTTGAACTTATGGTCAACGGGGGACTGTCATCCCATTCAAATCCTAAAATCCATAACGATTGTATTAAATGCTTGGCCAAAAATACTAAAGGCGCTAATAGCCCTAACGGATCAAAGATCCTTGCTACTTCGGACAACATATTTCTTTTAGTACATGGTCTGTCTATGATATTTGTATCATAGAAGAATTGATCAAGCGACGGTTGCCAACGCAAACCTAATACCTTTTGGGTAACATTGTTAGATTCCTCGAAGGAAACAGCTTGTTGATAACGATAAGATTCTGGTAAATCATCAATGATACTAGCCATGTTACTATTCCATTTTCTCAATGTAAAACCTCCAGCCTCACAAATCTGATTTAATTCAGAAACTAGACGTTTAGCTTCATCAGGTGAACTGCACCCGGTAATCAAATCATCGACATAAACATCAGACAACAAAACCTTGTCAGCGTTTGGATATTTAGGTGCTTCAGCAATCGCAAGCTCCTTAATAACACGCATTGCCAAGAACGGTGATGAAGTAACTCCGTAGGTAACAGTATTCAATTGATACTCGACTATTGACTCTGATGACGTTGGTCTCCAAAGTATTTTTTGATAAGCCCGATGATTCGAGCAACAAAAATCTGCCTGTACATCTGTTTAATGTCGGCAGTTAATACAATGGGATATAAACGAAAATCCAACAACAAAGCAAAAATATCTTTCTGAAGCGGAGGTCCTGGCATCAAATGTTCATTCAATGAACCACCACTGGGACAAACCGCGGATGCGTCAAACACCACTCGAATTTGTGTAGTAGTGCTTTCCGGTTTCATAACCGCATGGTGCGGAATATAATATTCCGGAGATGGAATATTGCTACTCATTGAGGCATTTACTGGTGTCATATGCCCACTGTCGGAATAGTCTTGCATAAATTGTTTATACAAAGTGTATAATTCCTGATTCTTTTCCAAGCGACGTTCTAATAATAAAACCGATTAAGTGCGACATCCCGAGACCCAACAAACAACGGTTCAGGACCACTAAACGGCAACGATACAACGAAACGACCTGTTTTGTCTCTCGAATAATTGCTACGAAAGTGTTTTTCACAAATTTCCTCTTGTGGGGATAACTTGTGTGTTGGAATGTCTGGAATGTTTTCCAGTTCCCAGAATCTAGTCATCCTAGACTCTAAGGGTTCTACGAATGCACACAATGACGTGCCACTTGTCACTGGAGACACAAATTTGCCTGTCAGTAACCAACCAAATGAAGTGCGAATTGCAACTGGTTCATCAGGTGAACCCGAACGAGTTTCATTACCCAAAGTGCGGGCAAAATATCTGCTCCCAACAACAAGTCTATATTACCTGGTTTATCAAAAGAGGATCGGCTAAGTCTAAACCTTTATATGTATCCAATTTTTCGAGGAGATTGGAGCCGTTGGTAACTTTCCACAAATTTCTGGCAATACAAATGCTTGAACTGAATATTCTGGCATTGTGTGTCCAACGGGTTTAATTTTACAAACTACCTTTCCGGTAATATGAGATGACGCTAACCCCAACCATTCTACATTTAATGCAACCTTTGATTTATTTAATCCAAGCCGTTGACGGCATTTTTCCGTTATAAAAGATTCCATACTTCCACAATCCAATAATGCTCTTACGATTTGCGCTTGTCCAAATTCATTGCGAATAGAAACTTGAACTGTTGATAACAATGTAGAAGCACTTGACAATTTCGACGAGAACAATGTACTACAATTGGAAGTAGAGGCAACATTTGAAACATCTGCAGCAGCAGGTTTTGTTTCAACAACAGAAGCAGAATTTTCAAAATGAAGGAGGGTATTGTGACCCTTTTTGTGACATTTTTTACATACCGATTTTGAAGGGCATGTTGCAATTTTATGTGTATCTTGAAGACAATTGATACACAAATTTTTATCCTTTGCAGTATTATACCTTTCTTGAGGAACCTTATCCAAAAAATTTGACAACGATAAATCTGATGATTACCATTGCAAACCAAACATTTTACCGCGTTTGAAGTTGTAAGTAATGAGGTTTTAACATATGACTTCGGATTAAAAGAAAACGCTTTTCCTTAATGTTTGTATTCAATGTGTGTTTTGAACTTGACTTCGATGGTTCGGACGAAATCATACTACTAATTTCCAAAGCTTTACACTGTTTTTCAAGAAATGATTTCAATTGCTCGTATGTAGGTATTTCTTCATTATTTTCAACCTCAAATGCCTTTAAGAGGTCAGCATCAACCTTTTGCTCAACAAATTAAACAATATTAAATTAAGTAAATCAATTTTTATTTGACGTAAACCTGACAAATTCTCTGTAAAACAATTCAACAAATCCCTAAGTTCTGTATGTGATTTTGCTTTCACCTTAGGACAATTTTCAAGAGCTGACCAATATGTATTGACAATCAAACGACGTGAGTCATAGCGTTGTACTATAACGGAGTATGCAATTTCATAATTGTCATTATTTATTGGTAGATGACGAATTAAATTTCTGGAACCTACATCCAACCTTCAGTAAGAAATAAAAACTTTTCGATTGGTAATAACTGTGTATTTAAATGAATGAGATTTTTATACAAACTATGAATCGATTCCCAATGCTCTATGCGTCCAGAAAAGCTCCCAATTGCGACCTTTGGAAGTTTTAAATTACTGGTGATACCTATACCAGCGGTATCATACGACGATCTACTTGTAGAAAACGGTTTCGCTTCCTGCTTACTTTCAACCAAACTAACAAATTTTGCCCCAATAACTTTAATTGATATTAAAGTTTTATCCAATTCAATTCTGATTGCTGTAATTTGACTCAAACTGTCCGAATCATCCTCGTCTAACACACACCTTTTGTAGGATGCATCAAATTCTTCCTTTATCTCTACAGCTGACTGTACCATCATCGAAGCGATTGCTTGGTTTTCAAGATTATATTCCAACTTTGAAATACTTTCAAACAAATTTTCTATCCTATCCAAACACCCTTTTCCATCTACTATAAGACGGTCCATAAGCATAACAAATCTTAAAGATGTAGACCCAAACTAATGATGAACATGTAACTACTCTACCAATTTTCAGAAACTAGCAATTATGTCGCTAATCCTGAGTGACACTTTAATTTAACGTTAAAATGAGACTTGTGTTGACCATAACCCTTAAGATACCTCGAGGAATAACGGTTCTTTAAGCTCTCCCCAAAATAGATTAGTGCAGCTTCAGGTATACAATGCAAGTTCTTAGAACAGGGGTATCGCAATGATGTTTTTCCTATTTGTATACGCTTAATTTAAATTAACTGCCTTTTTTAATGCACTTAAATTTTAAGAAGTAACTTTTTAAAATGCAACAGCATACACAAATGTTATGAAATAAGCCTAACTGCAATTACTATTAATGTGTAAAACTGACCTGATTACTCTAATTGTTTGATTAGATAATCAATTTTTATATGCAAATATTAATTAATGCGGTCGAAAGGAACCAAAATGAAGGGATAAAGGGGATGAACCAATGATATGGAATTCACTTACCTTTAATGACTGCGATCTTGATTAAATGCTGGTCGATCAATGTAACGAAACTATTAATTGATTGCGGACTGTAGTAATGTTAATTAGCACACGAACCGATTGTACGGCACTAATTACTGCAAAATAACCACGACAACATATTGCGTACATGTGACGCTTGCTACGACTTTCGAAGCACTGAAATTTCTGTCCTTTCTCACCATTTAGTCCCTTTTCTTGTAGGTAGGTAGTGGATAGAACCGGATTATAGGAAGGGGTGAAGTACTGTTAGGTTAAAGGATAAGCGACATTAATTAATATCTATAAGCTTAAGGTAAAACGTGTAAATAGGGTAAATAAGCCTAAACAAAGAGGTACATCGTTTTCGCGTCGTAGATGTTCAAAAAGCGAGTAGAGGACAGTGTTCAGCATGCTCCTACATCTCAAACGTCTACAGTTATATCGTGTAAATGTAAGAATATGCTTTTGTGGTTGGTGATTGGTTCTCAAAATTTACATTACTTCATTCACTGCGCAGTGCAAAGGCACATGTTGTTGAGAAATTTTTTGAGGAAAAGGCTTTTGTTAGTATTCGGAGTTCTGCAGTTTATTATTTGCAACAATGGCCCGCAGTTAGCGAGAAAAGATTTCAAAGCAATAAATCTGGTACAACGCTTGTTTACTCACCGCAACGATTCTTTCATATGTCAGCAAGTATAATTCGTGGGCTTTAGATTTGCCACAAATTCAGTTTGTAGTTAACGTGAGAAAACATCAGTCCGCTAGTTATTCTACAAAATGTATAGTTTTGGTCGTCTTGTTCCATCGAATGGTAAATTTTTTGGTACACAAATTGGACCACATGAGGACGTTGACGTTATACTTGGTAGTAGGCCTATATATGTGTCAGATCGTCAGGGTATCTTCAATGTTTTTGAAGATGTTCGTGCGAGGCTCCATTTTTCATACAGACGTTCAAGTGGATAATATAACGTGAGGAAGTGGCATGTTTTTTCTTGAGGTTAGTGATTGTGTTTATAGAGCTAATAAAGTACTCTCTAGTGTCGGCCATAAGCTTGGCGCTGAGTGAGTGCTAAAGTTTCTGCTATCTACAGCAAAAAAAACATTCAAGTTCGGTTTACGAGTTGGATAATGTTGATGATACTCATGCTGGTAAGTGGCGCGTGAAGGATTTGAAACCATTTTCCGTCATAAGTAATTCCGCTAGTGAATAAAGTTCAAAATTTAGATTAGTTGGAGTTGTTAGAGTGGCTATTTTTATTTTTCTTTTTAGTTGGAGCTTAAGTAGATATAATGATCCTCGTGTATGAAGAGTTACAACATGCATTACTTCGTTGAGGTTTAGTTAGTTTTATTGGTAATAAAATTGTAGGATTTCTCTGCAGTAGTTCTTGTGAAAAATTTGAAAATTTAAGGCTGTTTTTTATTTTGTGTTCAGTTAGTGTACTTTTGAGTTATTAGAAGAATTAGTCGATAGCGTATTGATGAAGAGACGCGGATGACTATTATTCCCAGTAAATCGAACTAATTTAAGATTCGTTTTTTAGTCTGTTTATTGTTTGTTTTTTTTTATGTCCAAGTGGTGTTTGTTCTGTGTAGAGATTTATGTGGCTTGGATTTGTTTTTAACTATTAGTATGTAAAGACCTGGTGAGCTCCAGTGGTTTAAAGGTGTTTCTACCATAGATTGGACTGAGTTTGATGACTACCAGATTGGGCAGATATTATGAGTAATTTGAGATTGGTAAGGCCTCTAGTTGTAGGATACAGTTTGCGGTAGAGATGATGCGGAAAACACCGCATAAGGTTTTTGGTTATTGCTTAAGTGTAATAGTGAAGCAAGGTGCTTCCGTTTAGTAAGATTGAGTAAGGTTATTATGCGTGATTGGTCACACCAATCGTATAACAAACCAGAAATATATTGGAGTATGTGCTTTAGTAAGGCAGTTTCTTTTGGACTAGTAGTCTGCCGTTAACCAAAGGCGTCCCTTTAGAGTAAGGTGCTAGCTTTGTTTATGTGTCTTTTTGAAAACGCAGTCGATGCTCCATGAGCTTCTGAATTTCATTGAGGCGCGATTTAGGTAAGGACTTGTAGATAGTTGCATAGAGGTCTACGTTTGTTGTTGTGATTACGATATTTTTTTTCTATTTATAAAAGATATTTACCCATTAAGATAGTTGAGTTACAGAACCTGTGTTGATTTGTGATTTTTTTGCCTACTTGTTCTGATACCTTACCGAAATGTGACTTTTTGAATTTAACTTCCACTTGGACGCATATTACGCAAAAGTTATTCACTCACTCAGTTGCTATTTGCCCTAACTTAGCTGCTCATAATTTTAAGTATAATCGAACTACATATTTAGGTTATGGTTTTGTCCTACTTAGTCATTATTAGATGTAGAGGGGGTTTGAAATAATGTTTGTCCTGAGTATGAGCTATAAAAATCTTTTCTATTTTACATTATGGTGTTTTCTTATTTAAAGATTTTTTTCTTCTTTAGAAATAAGCTGTACAGCAAATTTAATTGCTGCACTTTCTAAATTACAGTATTTTTGATCTAAATTATCGTATTCAGTTACTACATATCTTTTATCAGCATTTGATAGATTATAAACTTTCAAGCTCTACATGCACGTATCATGGGTTGAGCAATATGCAGACACTAAAACTCCTTATTATAAACATTTATGTATCGTTTGAAATACAGTAGTAGGAGTGTATTTTTACGCCTGCGTCCAAAATTAACGTTCTTCCGAACAGAATATTAATGTGTCCTCTTTAAATCTCGGGATGGTCTAGTTCTTACAGAGGGCATTTAATTTGAGATTTCCCTATAAAATTAGTGCAATCAGTCTAGGATCAGTTTAGGATATCAACTGCTGCTCATCTTGCTCGCGGCGCTTATATACATTCGCGTCTCTCCAGCGATTTTTAGAACCTTTGTCAGATATTATAACGCTGCTTACATTCCAATAACGAGCCACTCGTCGGATTACGTTCGTTACAATATATTTTACAATATAAACCGTCTTTAACGAGTTTCTTAATACTTGGGCATCATACGAAAATTCTGAGTGCAGATTCCGCTTCAGCAACTAAAAATATATAAATTACACCGACCAGACATTAGGAAACAAAAATCTTTTCGGTTTGTGTAATTAAAGTGAAAAATTTGCTTTGCTTTGAATTGATGGAAAAGCTTCATCATTTTGTTTTCGACCTTACTTAAGGTCGGTTTGACGCAGCTCTAACTTCTTTTCTATTCTGTGCTAATCTAAAAAGCTCTACATACCCTTCACAACCTAAATTTCTAATAATTTGACTAATATAGTTTGGTCTAGGTCTTCCTATATCCTTCTATCTTTTTCCTATCCACCTGGCTCTACATAGATATTAGCAACCTGATGGTTGTTAAAGAACTCTAACATGTTTACATGATTACCATTTATAAGGAAATGAAATATAACCTGGTTATCCGCTTCAAAAAAGGAAAAGTGTTAAATTATATGTTATGGTGAGGCTTAAGCAACGAATCGCTGCCAACATGCCAGACTGCTATCTAATTGTGAGTTATGTTACGATGACGTTTATTAAACTATATGTTATGGTAAGGCTTAAGCAACGAAACTAATTATCAGGTCCATTTCCACAACCCCCCAACAATCGAAATTTGAACTTTTTTTTACGTCATTCGTTTGTGCATCGTAGGTGCACAAATGTGCACAGTGAACGAACGTTTGTGCACCTCTCTATACAATATCCGAAAAAACAAAAATGGGGGCTGGGGAAACGGCATCCCCCACCATCACCCCACTGAAGAAATTTCGAATTTTTTATAGCCAATCGTTTGTGCATCATAGGTGCTCAAATGTGCACGGTATACGAACGTTTGTGCACATTCTATACGGAGATACGGAGACAACAAAGTGGAGGGGCTGTAGAAACGGCAGCCGCACCTATGAAATTCCGGATTTTTTATAGCCAATTGTTTGTGCATGGTAGGTGCACAAATGTGCACAGTATACGAACGTTTGTGCACATCTCTATACGGAAATGCGAAGAAAATAAAGTGGAGGGGCTGTAGAAATGAAAGCCCCCCCCCCAAGAAATTCTTGGTTTTTATAACTAATCGTTTGTGCACCGTAGGTGCACAAATGTGCACAGTATACGAAAGTTTATGCACATCTCTATATGGAGATACGAAGAAAATAAAGTCGAGGGGCTGTAGAAACGGCTGCGCCCCACCAAAGAAATTCCGGATTTTTAATAATGCATCGTAGGTACACAAATGTGCACAGTAGACGATCGTTTGTGCACATCTCTATACGGAGATACGAAGAAAATAAAGTGTAGGGGCAGTAGAAATGACAGCCTCCTCACCAAAGAAATTCCTAATTTCTTATAGCCAATCGTTTGTGTATCGTAGGTGCACAAATGTACACAGTAAACGAACGTTTGTGCACCTCTCTATACGGAGATACGAAGAAAATAAAGTGGAGGAGCTGTAGAAACGGCAGCCTCCCAGCAAAGAAATTCCTGATTTTTTTATAGCCAATCGTTTGTGCACTGTAGGTGCACGAATATGTACAGTATACGAACGTTTGTGCACTTCTCTATTCAGAGATGCAAAGAAAATAAATTGAAAATATCAGAAGTTTCATGTTGATCTTGGAGATCAAAATATTTTACTTGTATGCCTTCGTATAGTGGACAAAAGCGCTTTTAAAAGAAGATATATGTTCTTGTTATCTTCTGTTTTCGTCTGATTTCTTGAAAAATTTAACATCGAAGAACTCGAAGCGGTGGCACTTTCGACACATTTACGTCACTCGGACTTTATATGCTGTTCAATATTACCGGTACCGCTATGAGACACGCTGAAGTCTGTACGTTTGCGCATATGACATCCTAGGTAGTATTCGTTTGCTTAATAAACAGTTTGCTTGTAACCTAATATGAAATATGAACTTGCATTTCGGCATAGTTAAAATGGGAGTTTCCAAAACAAAACACTTCGAACGCGAGTGTTAGTGGAAACAATCGACAATTGCAAAAAGGTGATATGTAATAAGAAGTACTCAAGGCGTGGATGGTAAGCAAACCAAGACGCCTCTTCTCTGTCCGCCCAGTCCTTCCTGTCCCATCTTGCATTATCCATCCACAACAAAATTTTTGTAAGAAAACGTCGTTCATTTGATGGGCGCTGACACTTTGGCAGTTCTATGTTTATTTTTTTATATTATATTTTGAGAAAGTGTACAAACGCTACGCCAGTTATGTATCCCCCAATTACATATATATATTGATATATTGAATCTAATAGGAATTATTAGAAATTATTAGGTAAAAGTATAAGTTCAATGCAACATTGTAACACAAGGATAACCCAGAGAGGTTATCGACAGTTCATGTGAACGGACATGCAACTTTGCATCCGTGAGGGCAGTGATACTGCAGGTGGCAGGTCACAGGCGGTCAACAGACCGCGATTACTTAGAATTAAGTTGTTACATTGTAATAAAGTGTACAATTAAGAGAAACGCAGACATGAGATCTGCAAGTTCCCACAGCCGTGTGGAGGGCAGGTTATTATAAAAAGCCCGGGAGCTCAATACCCGGCAGTCAGTCTTCAAACTCCATACTTCGTTGTTTGAGCTACTCAACCGAGTCAGTCTTCGAACTCCATACTTCGTTGTTCAAGCTACTCACTAGTACAATAATTATTTTTAGTATTATGTACAAGTTATCTAAATTTTAACTTATTAAATAAATTTGTTAAAGTCAAAGTGTTTTTAAAAAACCAGCTCCAAAGGCCCGAACTTTAACTGGCGCAGTCGTAACGGATGTCAAAAGGGCACTGAAAATCCAAAAATCGGAAGATTGGTGACCAAGAATTTTAATTCGAAATTTTGGCAGAACCCAAACCAAGTTGGAGGAAGAACAAGCATCGTCTAAATCCAGCAACAAACCAAGTTGGACAAGGAACAAAAATCGTCTAAGGCCAACAAACAAACCAAGGTGGACAAGATACAGAATCGATCAAACCCACCAAAGAAACAGATGAAATTAATGTAAGTTCATTTCCATAACTTTTTTATTAACCAAAAACTATAATTGATATATGCTAGTATTATAATTATTGATTACCATTATTGTTTATGAATTTATTTTTAATGAATATTGTTTTGAAAATAATTTCAAAGTGAATTATTTCCAAAAAAAAACGAGACCTTATTTTAAGAAAGTATTAACTTATGAAACTCGAATGTTAAAGAAATATTTTTTTCTTTAAAAAGCAAATGAGACTTGAATCTAAAAAGAAATTTTCTTTTAAATAAATGAGAATTGATATTAAGAGATTCTTACCACAATTAAATAGAACGAACTCAAAAATAATCCAAAAATAAACAGGCGCACATTCACTAACACCAAAATAAGAAACAACAACTAGCGCGATTCAAACCCACGTTTTCAATCCGATAAAATAAAAACACAGAACGCAAACTTAAGTTCAAAACTAATTCGAACAAGCAGTACAGAACGTTTAAGTAAACCATTGACCTCTACAATACTGAATAAATTACAGCAAAAAACACTCTGCAATAATTGAAACTATGGTAATTTAAAACTACCGTAACTCAAAACCTCACCTAAGATAAGCGAAGTCTGCGAACGCAATATCATTATTACCTTAAAGAAATAGCTTTCAGGATCCTTTGCACAGTACTAAAATATAATTTCAATTTGCATCCATCACGGAATAATAAAGCAATGCAGTTTTGCATTTAATATCTACAAGTAATTAATCCATAAAAGCGTGTAGCAGAATCCAACTCAATGCATTAGAAACGGAATCCATTATAGGAAACGTAGACGAAGCTGAAATAAGGGAAGATCCAGACGAGATCGACACAATACATTCGACACAAAACGAAGAACCAAAAAACGCGATTAAAATTTTAAACGAGGCAATCGACATGAAACCCAACCAATTTATAATAACCGAAGTTTTAAATAACCCCAACCCAGTAAAATATACAAAAGTAGACAATAAAAAAATATATCAAATTCAAATAACTAAAGACGACAACGAGGAACAAATAATTAAAATTCTAAAAGAATACACCCCTGAGAAAAAACGATTTTATTTTTATTTCAACACCGAACATTTATACCAAAGATTTTCAGAATTGTACATTAAACTATTCAATAACTCTGGACCTGAACTCATCAGATGTGCTAGAAAACTAATAACACTAGACGACCCTGACGAAATAAACGATGTAATTAGAAATCAACACGAAGGAAAAACCAACCATCGTGGAATTAACGAAACAATAAAACAACTTGTAAGACGTTATTATTTTAAAGACATGAAGGACTTGACCACAGATTTCATTAACCAATGCGAATTATGTGACAAAGCGAAATACGATAGGAAACCCCCAAAGATACCCTTAATGTTAACCAAAACACCCGACAAACCATTTCAAAAACTACATGCCGATACTCTAGTAGTAGAAGCGCAAAACTACCTAACAATTATAGACGCATTCACAAAAATAGGCCAAGCAATACCAATCACATCCAAAAATAGCATTGACGTGACCCAAGGATTTTTACAATACTTCACATTTTACGGAACACCCGAATCAATAACTTTAGACAATGGTAGCGAATTTAAAAATGAGACAATACAAAACACTTTAGAACTCCACAAAATAAAAGTTCATTTCATAACGGAAAACCACCCCGAATCAAACGGACTAATTGAACGATTACATTTAACCTTGTTAGAACAAATTCGATTATTAAGAATAAATTATAAAAAGGAACATATAACCAATTTAATGTCATACGCACTAATCGCCTATAATAATACAATTCACTCATCGACAAATTTTACACCCTTAGAATTAACCTTAGGACATTCAGATTCACGAAATCCCTATGACATACACTACAATAAAGAAGTATATCAACAATATGCGAAAGATCACAAACAAAAACTAAAAATAACTTATAACAAGGTAAAAGATAAATTAGAGAACGATAAAGAACGTATCACCACAACCCGAAATAAAAATACCGACTCAAATAAATTTTCAATAGGACAAACCGTGTATGAGAAAAACTTTCAAAGCAAGCGACATAAAACAGCACCCAGAAATTTAGGACCATTTAAAATTAAGAAAATATCAGATAAAAACATAGCAGTAGTAGACAACGGTAAAATAACAAAATACATTCATTTGAAAAACCTAAGACACCCTGTAATTTCAGATGGACAATCATCACCCTTACCGTCAACCTCCACCCAGGTAGAACGGACAACCCAATAACAATAAACAAAAAAACAACCCCGGTATACTACCAATAAACTAGGCAGTATACAAATTACAATATTTACTCAAATAATATCAACCCTTACTTTAATGTAACAAATTTTAGCAACATTAAGAATAACGAAATAAAATATTTTAATAGAAATCCCGATAGTAGAAAGTAACAATTATCAATATTATCATTTATTTGCTTTTCCAACAAAGGTTACTAGCACATACCAAGTAATCATACCCAAAACCAAATTCCTATCCCTAAATGAACTGAGATATGGTTATACAAACGAAAAATGTACTGAAGTAACACCAAACCAATATTTATGTCAATCGATGACGACAACAACCATTAAAGAAGACAGCCCTTGTGAAGTACAACTATTAAAATTCTCAAATCATTACGAAAACTGTGAAACCAAACAAGTGCAAATAACTAATATGAAAATTCAAAAAGTTACAGATAACAAATGGATAGCAATTTTCCCAACAGAAGTAATAGCAACCATCCACTGCAACCAAGATGAAAATAATCAAGCATTAATCGGAAGCAAACTAATTACCCTCAAAGAAGATTGTTATGTGAAATTGAAAGATGAAGTTATCAGAGTTTATCAAGATCCCATAGCAACAAAGAAACTTGCAAACCTACCGGAACTACAATTCAAGATACAACAAGAAGACGAAGAAATAATTAAGAAACCCATGAAGCTAGAGCATCTAGACTTAGACGATCTCAACCACCCCGTGAAATTAGTGGAAAGTTATAAAGAACAATTAAATGCACTCAAAACGCCAAAGTTACATTATAATAATATAAGTATTTGGACAATTGTATTAATCATTTTAATAATTTTTGTAATCATGTATGTATTATACAAAATGTACCTTAGATATAAGAATGAAGGAAACAGTTCTAGATTTAAGGAAACAAAGAGAAAAAAGGAAACAATAAGTATACCCTTAGAAACAATGAATTTTAAATGAATTTAAATAATGTATTTTATGTATTTAAAAATTAAGAAAAACCTTAATTTTTCATTTACGGTGGGAGGAGTTATGTATCCCCCAATTACATATATATATTGATATATTGAATCTAATAGGAATTATTAGAAATTATTAGGTAAAAGTATAAGTTCAATGCAACATTGTAATACAAGGATAACCCAGAGAAGTTATCGACAGTTCATGTGAACGGACATGCAACTTTGCATCCGTGAGGGCAGTGATACTGCAGGTGGCAGGTCACAGGCGGTCAACAGACCGCGATTACTTAGAATTAAGTTGTTACATTGTAATAAAGTGTACAATTAAGAGAAACGCAGACATGAGATCTGCAAGTTCCCACAGCCGTGTGGAGGGCAGGTTATTATAAAAAGCCCGGGAGCTCAATACCCGGCAGTCAGTCTTCAAACTCCATACTTCGTTGTTTGAGCTACTCAACCGAGTCAGTCTTCGAACTCCATACTTCGTTGTTCAAGCTACTCACTAGTACAATAATTATTTTTAGTATTATGTACAAGTTATCTAAATTTTAACTTATTAAATAAATTTGTTAAAGTCAAAGTGTTTTTAAAAAACCAGCTCCAAAGGCCCGAACTTTAACTCGCCTTAACGAAAAGTTATCCATAAAGAAGAGAAGAAATTTGTTTGGTAAAAAAGTTACTATTTCTGCGATCTCCGGTCTTCGCAAATCGCTTTCCTTTTACCTTAGTGTACGAAAGTGCACAAACGTGAGATTTTTGCAGAATTATGTATGTGCAATACACGCCACCAAAAATCACTAAAAACCTTGAGTATGGCGAGTAGGAAAAGTGTTACTGTTCATGTGGACAACTCAAATTAATTTCTGCATAGCTAGTATTGGTTAGGTGCGTGAAATTAGCCGTACTTTTTTTGAATTTCAAAAAATTTTTGTGGCATAATTAGACGTTATTTTGCGCCGTTAAAACAAAATGTTTGCCGTTTCTACAGCTCTCCACTTTATTTTCTTCGTATCTCCGTATAGAGATGTACACAAACGTTCGTATACTGTGCACATTTGTGCACCTACGATGCACAAACGATTGGCTATAAAAATACTGAATTTTTTTGGTGGGGGCTGTCGTTTCTACAGCCTCTCCACTTCATTTTCTACGTATCTTCGTGTAGAGATGTGCACAAACGTTCGTATACTGTGCACATGTGTGCACCTACGATACACAAACGATTGACTATATAAAATCAGGATTTTTGGTGGGGAGGCTGTCGTTTCTACAGCCCCTCCACTTTATTTTCTTCGTATCTCCGTATAGAAATGCGCACAAACGTTCGTATACTGTGCCCATTTGTGCACCTACGATGCACAAACGATTGGCTATAAAACTATTCGAAATTTCTTCGGTGGGGGGCTGCCATTTCCACAGCCCCCATTTTTGTTTTTTTCATACCTTTGTATAGAGAGGTGCACACACGTTCGTTCTCTGTGTACATTTGTGCATGTACGATGCACAGACGAATGACGTAGAAAAAAGTTCAAATTTCGATTGTGGGGGGCTGTGAAAATGGATCTCTAATTATCGTTAACTAAATCATTTTGCTTCCAGTCAAACATATTTTTGAAACAATTGTACACGCTTCCCTCAGTCAATCTAGAAATTAAAATGAAATAATCAACAATGTCGAATGCTTTGCAGAAATCGATTAAAAATAAAAGTTTTACATTATTTTTGTCTAATTCTAAATAGATAAAGTTGGCGACGTTTAGCCAAAGCCAGCTTTAACAACATGTGGTAGAAATATGTAATTTATATTTCCTAATACAAGTAGAGGATGGTGTCACAGGCTTCAAAATGAAATATTTCACTATATGTTGAAGATTAACTCGGTTTGGCATAAACTGGCAATTAACATACCAGTGGGCTACACCACAGATTTTATTACCAGAACTAAGAAACTGGTATCATTTATCGGTCGCTGCCTCATTGTTCCTTATGGATGGTACTCGTTTATCTTAGTTTTCCCAACTTCCAGCTGTGTAACTTTATATGCCTTTTATATACAATCTGCAAAGATCGTTTTGAAAATTATTCTGGTCATTTTATAGAAGGATAGGTTTCGTTACACAGGAGAAAATATAAATTTATACAAAGAATATTGTATTATTTAGAATGATACAGCGTCTCGTCATTCGTCATTCATTTAGGAAATTATTCTGGTTTTCCATCGACCGCACCGCTGTACGTCCCTGATCAAAGAAAACCTATCGTATCGTTACTCAAATTAATCAAAGTAGGATTAGAAATATCTCCGTGATTATTTAAATGAAGATGGAACTAAGCGATAATGGAATTTGAAAGGTTTCTGTCAAAAGACTCTGTTCAATATTTCTTTGACCGTATTATAAATAACACAACTTTTTCTAAGGAAGGAACGATGCGACCACGTCGTTTCCTATGATGATCAAAAGCCTATTTATTTTTTTGATCCACTGAACCGTTTTACTAACGCATCATCAAGTCGTGAGGGTTTGTTGGGAACAAAAGTGTACGAGTTGTTTAGAATTGTTTCAGGGAGACAAGACGATATTTCACTGAAAAGCGGATGTTCGCTTCCTTAAAATAACACACGTGATGGCTGTTTACAACCCATACATATATCATCATTGTCAGACTGTGCGAAACATAACTTTAACAAAAGACTAACTTAGTCAGTTTTATAATCGTGCAGTGATTTATACGCGTGTCTATGTATTGAAAAGATTTGTGTGTTTTTTAAGAGATAAACGAATGGAGCAATAAAAAGGTTTGATGTACAACACTACAAATGCGTATTGCATCTTAGATTTGTCCCGATACTGCTACTATTTTCAATTTTTCAGTTTTTTAAATATTTTAGAAGGTAAGAATAAATTAGACATTCCTTTTAGAAGTGGAATAGTATTTCTGAGTTACACTTGAATTTGGCCATTTTGGATAGTCGTCGTATCCCTAGACCTTTAAATTGCTTTGTATATACATGCGATAACGTAAACGAATATTCGAACAAGACTCTTTATTAAAACGTTAATGATCGTTCGAAATTCAGCGTTACATAACGGCTATAAATATTTATTAAACTACCGAACAAAGATTCCTGCAATACAACAACGCTAACGAAGGCAACCCTCATAGATACTCGATACTCTACCTAATTCCTGCTCTTGACGACGTCATCCACCTGCCAAGTTGATTAACGGTTATGGTCAGCAACACAGTTGCGGCCAATGCATGAATGAAAATGATAAGGTTGAAAGTATCTATATTTTCTCGAAAAACCGATAATCGTTAATTCAAACATTGTAACGCTGCTTTCAATAAGTTCAGCAGTTTTAGCGTGTATAGTAAGTACAATGACCAGAACTGAAACGGAATATCTTGTTTTGCAATATGAATACGGCCATGCAGTTAACTTTCCAGTGCTCCGGACTAAGGTACTACATTAGCCAGGAAGCGAGTTTGTTTTACGGGAAATTTGGAATTTTGCCAAACCCTTGCTGTTCCAAGCATGGTAGGAATCTCTAATGTGCGGGACACACTTACGCACATTTTACTTCTCATTCGAAGAAGTATTTTTGTGAAAAATGCTCGCCTAACATTTTTCAAGCGATTCGAGTCGAGAATCGAACCCGTGACCTAGTGATCACCAGTCATACGCGGACCTGTCTGATCCATAGAACCGCCTAACATGCCTGTACTTCTATATTTGACCTTCCAATATTCCACCTGAAGGTATTACATTGGCCAGGAAGCGAATTTTTTTATCTGGAAATTTTGAATTTTGCCGAACTCTTCCGTTCTCAATGGACCTGCACCTTGAAGAAGTTCTAGATTACTGAAATAGCTTGCTGGTTTCAGTGAACAAAAAAAAAACCGAACTAAAGGTCTAACCAAACTAGTGGGGTCTCTAGCGAGAAACCAGACTAAGAGGGCATTATAATTTAAATAAGGGTCGCTATACTTACGGCCACGTCCCCAATGCTCCACCCGAAGGTACTACATTGCCAGACTGAGGGCAGCAGCTCTTTCTGTATTTAGAGTGGCAGAGACGAAGGGGGTCGGTATGGCATTCTAAGACACACTACTGCGATATGGAAGGCAATGAAAAACCACCACATTATCTCCCAAGTACACAGCGTAGTTCAATTGTTATTTAAGCTGATAGCGTCCTCTAGGCTAAAATATTCCGGAGTTAAAATCGTTTCTCATTCGGATTTCCGCAGGGAGACTACTTCAGAGGGAACATTTTGCGAGTCGGAGCGTGGAACGTCAGAACTCAGAAGTATGTAGCAAATAGGTAATCTAGAGAACTTCAAAATTGAAATACTTGGTTAGCATTAGACATAGTAGGGATGAGCGAATTTGGGAGACTAAGATAATTAATACGGGATCAGAGGAATTGGGATGTGGGAATAGTTATGCTAAAAAAGATAGGACACTATGTAGAAAACTACTTACAAAAAAACGAACGAGTACTCATGGTTAGATTAAAATCTAAACCGGTAAATACAGTAATAATACAAGTATGCATGCCCACCTCTAGCTACAGTGAGGAAGAGCTAGATGCGATTTACAAAGATATCGAAGACATACTAAGATGCGTAAAAAGACATGAAAATTTAATAATTATGGGTGATCATAGTGCAGTGGTAGGCTAGGGTAGGGAAAAAGTTGTAGTAGAGTTATTTGGCTTAGGCACGAGAAACAACAAAGGAAATAGGCTGATAGAATTTTTCTACAAAACAATTTAACCATCGCAAACACGTTAATTCAACATCATGCTAGAAGACGATACACCTGGAAGACGCCAGGAGATGTAGGAAGATATCATATAGATTACATCCTTGTAAGACAATGGTTTACGAATTAAGTAAAAGACTGTAGAAGCTACCCAGAAGCATATATAGACACTCATCACAACATCGTAATTATAAAGGCCGCGCTTAAGTTAAAAATTTGAAAAAAAAGGAACGGGAAAAGGCATTCTGATTTTAAGAAACTAAAAGATGAAAGATGTAAAAAGAAGTCAAATGAATTGCTGACAGACATCGGGATAATTTCGGATATTAAGGAAGTAGAAACAGAATGGAATAACTTTAAATCCAGCTTAGACATGGCGCTCAGAGATATTCTGTAGTATACACAAAAAGACAATAATAAACGATGGATAACAAAAGATATCCTGAATTTAATAGAAGAAAGACGAAATTACAAAAACACACCAGACGAAGCAGGAAAACAGAGATGCAAACCATAAAATGGAAAGTTATTCGCAAATGCAGGAAAATTAAAGAACAATACATTATTGAAAAGTGCAAATAGGTACAAATTTAATTGGAAATAGGAGACAGACGAAGTATACAAACTAATTTGAACAAATTTTAGGGATATAAAACCGTATAGCAAAAATATAAGGGGCGCGCAAGGAGACAATATTACAGAAAATGTAGAGAAAGTGGTTAGATAGCAAGAATATATAGGGAATTTATATGCAGGACAGAAACTAACAGCACTAGAACAGGAATCTGAAAAGGATGACTTGGGATTTTCTATACTTAGAGAAATGAATTAGCATCAAAGAGTTTGAAAAATGGTAAGGCAACGGGTATGGATAAGGTGCAAGCAGAAACTTTAAAAGCCGCTAGACAAGCAGCACCAGAACGTCTCTTTCAACTCGTAAGTTAAATGTATAATACAGGCGAAATACCTAAAGATTTCAGTCGTAACATCATAGTCACTATACCAATAAAGAAAGACGCAGATAGATGTGAAAATTTTCGAACAATAAGTTTGGGAGCACCCGTGTCAAAAATATTATCTAGAATTGTACAAAACCGGATGGAGAAACGAGCAGAAGAAATGGTAGGGGAACATCAATTTGAGCTTAGACAAAACAAATAACACAGGACGCTATTTTATCGCACTGGAGAAGACAATAGAAAAGGGAAATATCGTGTATATAAAGTTTGTAGATCTGGAAGAAGGCATTCGGGAATGTAAAATGAAAAGAATGTTCGAAATACCCAAAATGATTGGAATAATTTTTAACTTGTACATCGAAGAAAATTGTTGAAAGCATATGTGTGGAGCACAGCACAGTATGCCTATGACAGTCTGAAACGCAGACAGAAAAACGGTAGCAGCCTTTTGAAATGCTGTGCTTCAGATGTATGAGGACGATAGCATGGGCAGACAAAGATAATAACAAATAGGTTATAGAAATAGTAGGGGAACAAGGATATCTGGGGAAAAAGAGAAATAGAAGGGCGGAATACGTTCTAAGGTATTTTTGGGGAATAGTATGGGATATATTACAAGCAGAGATAGGAAAAAAGAGGTAGATGTAGACCTAGATCAGATAGTGGTAGATGCAGACTGTAAATTTCAGGGAAATGTGTAGGTTAGTTTAGACTAGGAAACAATGATGGTACGTGTCTTACATTTATTGTGTCGTTCTTACATTACCGTCGACGCGGTATACGCGACACAACGGCAGTTGGTAACGCTAATCTATAATATGGAAATTAGCGCGCCCATCTGTCAATGACATCACACAATATGCAAATTATTACACGTAATGACTAAATATTCAAAATTCATTAAAGGTATTATAAAAAATAGCGTACTCACATGAATAGGTACCGCTTCCTACAGAATCGCTCCCTTCACGGTTGCTCGTGACTTCCTTCAGGATAATTTAAAGATGGCGGTTGCGACTTCCATCAGGATTTGTTCGGCTAGCGACGGCGGGGCTCCCTTCCGGATTATTTAAAGATGGATCTCATGCGTGGACTGCGGTTCGGCCAGGTTGCTTCAAATTTCTATCTTCTTCCTGTACGTAGCGGGAACGATAAGGAACGGGTTTATAGGCACCATAATCAAATAAGGCAAGGAAATCTACATAACAAAGATAAAGATACGATACGATACCTAAACCAAACCACTCTTCTGGATGTTCAAAGGCAAAAGGCCACGTTTCAGCGTCTTTGGGAAACTTCCACCTTTTTTCCCCCACACGCGTTGACGCGAATCTCCGCGTAACGCACTTCTGACGTCCGGAAATACACGCGCCACAAGTCTTTCAAATTTATGGCGCGAAACTCCCGCACATCAAAACTAAACTAAAAATGTCTAGTGCCGATTTTCGGCACGTAACACGCGTCTAACCAGTTCCAGGACTAAAGACCTAATGATGAAGATGACATCGAAGAGGCAATGAATGCTGTCAAATGCAGGAAGAAATTTTGAATTATTATTCAGGGACAAAAAATTGATAGGTATAGAGTTGCAGATGATATAGCTTTATTAGCATCTAACAAGGAAGAGTTAGAAGCATTTCTTAATGAAATGGAAACAGTTCTAGTAGAGAGATACGGTATGAAAATTAACGACAATATAACTAAAGTACTAGTCTGTAAAAGAGGGGAAAATAAATCAAAAACTACAATATAAATCGGAAGCAAGAACTTATAAGAGGTTAAGCATTTCTGCTACCCAGGAAACCAAATAACGCAAGATGGGAAAAGTGCAAAAGATATAAAACAAAGATTATCACAAGGCCATGTTGCATTTCTAAAAAAAAAGCAACTACTATTTTCTAAGACAACAAACATAGAAACAAGGAGAACGTTGCTGAAAGCATATGTGTGGAGCACAACACTGTACGGTTGTGAAACTTAGACAGTAGGAACAGCGGACAGGAAAAAGTTAAGAACCAAGAGATTATAAAAATGATAGAGGAAGATGGAAATATATGGAAAAGAGTAAAAATAAGAGATATAGGATTATAGGTCCCATACTAAGGCAAACGCAAGGGAATAGTGCGGAATATATTAGAAGCAGAAATAGGAAAAACGATAGGTAGAAGTAGACCTAGGTTAGACTATTGCGCACAGATAGTAAAAGGTATAAGCTGTGGGAATTTCAGAGAAATTTGTAGACTCGCTCATAATAGAAATCAAAGGAGGTACGCGTCCAACCAGTTTCAAGACGGAGAAGCTAATGGCGAAAAAATTGTAGTTAAACCTGATGATTATTATAAACAACTACAAAATATTGGTTTTGCAATATTCTTAATTAATGTTGATTGTACGAAAGGATTTATTGGATAACTATTGTTTAGGCAAATGTCTAAGTGTTAAAGGATCTTGGTATTTGCAGGTTGTTTGACCCCCTACACATACCACTGAATATCGGAGAAATAGGATAAATATCTAGAAAACAATGGAATGGAGAACCGAGCTGTATCTAGGCTGTGCACTTCAGGGAAATGATTAGGCTAGCTCAGAATAGAAATCAATAGGGTACGCATCCAACCAGTGCCAAGACGAAAACCTAACGGCGAAAAATAATGGTGCTTAAATCTGATGGTTATTATAAATAACTACAGGTATTGGTTTTGCAATATTCTCAATTAATGTCGATCTTCCGAAAGGATTTATTGGAAACTCTTAATTTGGCAATTGTCTAGTTTTGGGGGATTTTGATAGGCACAGGTTGTTTAACCCCCTTCATATAACACTGAATATCGGTGACATAGGGTATATATTTAGATAGAACAGCTGCTATGTTAGAAGACAACAAAAAGAGAAACAAAATTAAGTTGTTGAAAACGTGTGTGGAGCACATCACTCCACGGCTATGAAATAGGTACAGTAGGAGAAGCGGATAGGAAAAGGTAGAAGCGTTTTGGGATGTGGTGTTTCAGATGTATGATGATGATAGCATGAACAATCAAAGTTAATAAGAAAGACGTTCTAAAATAGTAGAGAAAGAAAGATATCTATAGAAAACGAAACAGAAAAAATGGGAGAAATAGAAGGATAGGATACGTTTTGGGAAAATGCGAGATATATTACAGACAGAGAAAGGGAAAGAGAGATTTGTAGGTATACTCAGAATAGGAAACAATGGAGGTACACGTTAAACCAGTTCCAGAACTGAAGACCCATTAATGATGCCGAACTCTAGCTGTTCCAAGCAAAGTAGAAATCGTCACTTCGCTCACACACGGGACCAACATTTTAAATTTCATCCGAACGAGGACGTACTTTTTTGAAAAATTCTTGCTTAACATTTTTCGAGCGGTCCGTTTCGGTAATTGAACCCGGGACTTTGGGCATAGTAATCACTCATAGTCGTCATATCAACAACGCCACGGAATGCCTTGGCTACAGCTATTAAGCAATGTAAGCCTATTGTATATTTTTGAATTGTTTCTTGTCTGTAAATTTATAGTCATTCGACGAAGATAATTTGTGACCATATTTGGGGCGTAATGAATTATGCTCTGGGATAGCGTAATAATTCGTCAATATTGATAATAATAATACTAACTTAAAAACATTCCTAGATTGGTCCTAATAACTCGGTTTCTTCAGCAACAGTCCTGTAGGCTCAACTTTGTTATACTTCACTAATTTTATTTGCGGTTTTATGATTACTTAGACGATCTCGAGTGAAAATGCTTACGCCAATGCAAGAGAATGCTGATAGATACGTACTTGCAGGTAACTCGGCAGAAATGGGACCTGTTAGTGTATGTAGGATCATTCTCGAGAGGTCAGCAAATGTTTTTTTTGTTTAGTGCTATATTTCATTACTTCAAGAGTTCTGCAAAGTTTGTTTTTCCCTCAATAACAGTACATAGAAAATCAGCGAAATACCAACTTTTTCTTTAACTATTCCAATGTTTATTAATATTATGCTTAAATTTAAACCCAACTAATACCGTTGCTATTTCATAGTCGAGCAGTATAACTATTTAACGGAATGTTAATTTCCCACTACATAGATGCAAGAAATATATATTAAAATCTACAGGTACATAATTATAAATCATAAACAACCCAATAGTCACACGCACACGGAGTCGCATCGTCGATGTACATTTGATTTTCCAATGCCACTCGACGGTACTATATTGGCCAGGAAGCGGTTTTTTTACCTGAAAATTTTGAATTTTGCTGAACCCTTTATTCCAAGCAAAAATGGGAATCTTTGTTCGTGACAACAATTACACACGGGACCTCCATTTTACCTCCCATCCGAACGAGGGTGATTTTAATCGTAAAGCATTTTCAAATTCTATTGGTAAACAAGTATTTTTATGAAAAATGCCCACCTAACATTTTTCAACCTGTTCGAGTCGGAAATCGAACCCTGGACCTTGGGATCAAAATTTATAAGCGAACGTGTCTGATTCACCTAGCATAACTCAAGCTTTACATTTGACTTTCAAATGCTTCACCCGAAGGTACCACAATATTCAAGATGTGAGTTTTACCTGGAAATTTTGATTTTTGCCTAACCTTTGCTATTGCAAGCTAGGTAGGAACCTTTAACGTGCATGACAACACTCAAACACGGGGCGTGCATTTTGCCGTTCATCCGAACGAGGGTGTATTTTTGAAAAATGCTCGCCTAACATTTTTCAAGCGATCAGTGTCGGAAATCAAACCTGAGACCTTGGGATCGGTAGTAATACGCGAACCTGTCTGATCCACGAAACCGCCCCAATGTCTGTACCTTACGTTTGACTTTCCCATGCTTCACGCAAAGATGCTATATTGACCAGGAAGCGAGTTCCTTTTTTAGGTGAAAATTTTGAATTTTATCAAACCCTTGCTATTTCTTGCAAGGTAAGGATCTTTAACGTGCGTGACAATACTCACACACGGGACGTCCATTTTACCTCTCAATCGAACGAGGGGCGTATTTTTCTGAAAAATGCTTGCCTAACATTTTCAAGCGGCCCGTGTGGGGAATCGTCCCGGGACCTTGGGAACATTTCTGATTCCCGTAGATCTTAAACATGCCTGTACCCCACATTTGACTTTCGAATGTTCTACCCGAAGTTATTACATTGTCCAGGAATCAAACTTTATACACGGAAATTTTGAACTTGGCCGAACCCTTGCTGTTCAATAAGGTAGAGATCTTTAACGTGTATGACATAACTCACACACGAGACGTACATTTTACCTCTTATGCGGACGAGAGCATGTTTTTGTGAAAAATTCTCGTTTAACAGCTTTCAAGCGGTTCGAATTGGGAATCAAACCCGGGATCTTTGGATCAATAGTCATACGCGAACTTGTCTGATCCGCGTAGCCTGCCGTAGCTCTGTACCTTACATTTGACTTTTCAATGCTTCATCCGAAGGTACTGTATTGGCCAGGATGCGAGTTTTACCTGGAAATTTTGAATTTTCATAACCCTTGCTATTTAAAGCAAGTTAGGAATCTTAACATGCGTGACAATACTCACACTCCGGACCTACATTTTGCCGCTCATCTTAATAAATTCTCGAGCCTGGGACCTTGGGATTAGCAGTCATACGCAAACATGCCTGTAACAGGTAACAGGTCATTTGTTTATTTCATTTTTAATCTTCTCTTTTGACTCTATTAAAATTTTGCCTGGCAATGCCATCTACACTATTACGTCGGTGATTGGAAACAGTCATCGATAGTTAGTTGCTTATATTCGAGTATAGAGGGCACATGAGTAACATTTGCGGTATAAATACACCTTAATTTGTGTATTATGCCAGAACGTACTTGGTTGTTTTGCAAAAGGAGATGCGTCCGTCTGATGATCTGCAAGAACGGTGAAACCGGCCACGAACTTTTGTTTGCAAAATAACCAACAACTTATATTGATTTTTGTTCCCTATGCTCGAATTGCTTTCCCCATGCCAGGCAAGACCATTCATTAATATTTAATTGAAAACGTATTGGTTTTCGTCGAACAACTTCTTCGTTTAGCACTGGGTGCAGTATCTTTTTAGAAGGTCCTCCAGTGTTAAGTAGGTAACAGGTCATTTGTTTATTTCAATCGTTAGTCGGTAAAAAGTTTTAGGGTTTTTAATATCTGTGCTGATGTAGATGCTTGGATATATCTATTTACTTTTAGGTGTACTTTTTGTTGAGGTCGGTTATTAACCTTACTCTTTTGAAAAGTCCAAATATTTTCTTAATTGGTTGAATATTCCTTTATTAACTTACAATTTTATTTCGTCCAATTTTTGATGATGGTTGTTTTTTATGGTAGTTTAATATGATATAATATAATCAGCGATGATCGCCTCCCAAGATCCAATGAAGCAGCCCTCCGTTGGGTAGAATTCATGTATTCTGTAGACAAGATTCTTCATTTTTAAAATCGCCATTTGATTGTGGGACTGATTTCAGCCGTTTAATTTCAGGCCGGCCACCTGGGTTGGTAAAAGGGTGGAATAGGGATAATGATAAACCGGTGAAATGAAGGTTGAGATTGTGGTTCGTGATTTTTAGAAAACAAACTAAAAGAGAATCAAGAATTATTTTTAGGGTAGGTTGCTATTTTTAAGATCACAAGGGTTTCTATTTGCTACGCGCTGTATTTCTGTTACTCCTCCATCAATTTAGTTGATCTTGAATTAAAATTCTTTCACTAATTGATATATGATATGCATGCAGTTGTTTTGCGCTTTCATAATTAATTACAATGTACTGTTGCATCTTTCTGTTTTGGCGTTATTTAAGTAGCATTGACAATTATTCCTACATGTGCTACTTATATTCATCTATGCTACATAAGAAAGGAATTTTGACCACCGGTTTCTCGAAAAAGACTAAAAACTGAACACTCGTTCAGTGAATCACTTTTGCTTAGAATTGATCTAAGCATCACTCGGCGAACTTTCTTAACTCGACCATCTGTTTATTGTAGGTTGTTTTCTACTACAACTAAGCTTCTTTAATTTTTACATCACCAACGGTCTGTTGAAATCGTTCTTTCTATGAGTAACTTATGAGTCACTCATTTCACCGTAACTATCTCCTTTTTATACATTAGTCGGCGATACTTACTTTCAATTGAAGTCACTTCCCTACTAATCCTTTGCATATTGAGGAAACTGATTTTTGAAAATGATTGTTTTGGTTTTCTTCTATTTAATATTATCGTGTAACCTTTATTCCAGTAATTATTCTATTAAATACGTGATGTGGGGGTAGTGGGATTCTCGCTTGGCCACGGGAGGCGGTGCATGACGCGCAGCCTGAGAAGTACTGCGGGATCGATGTAGAGATACTTGCTAATACATAACTAACATAGAAACATCACTCCACAATTAAATATCTTTAATAAGCATATATACATATTATTGTGATGTCCTCTGTAACAAGTAGGTAAATTCGAGCCCACACTTTGGGCGCCATATTTATTGTGTAGTTTAGGCTCTAATTACTCGAGCCCCTCCGTTAGGAGTCATATTTATTGTGAAGTTCAGCTCCTTGGACTGAAATTTACCTCGGCTGCTCCGCTCCGTTCCTACAATGCTTATGAAACTAACAAAGAAGCTTACCTGACCTTTTGCATTTCAAACTCCTCCTAACTGCCACTATGCTGTGATCTGAAGGACAAATACTTCCCTACAATCCTATCCAAAATAACACAACTACCAAAATACATCACACTTTATATACACGAAATAAAATTTACATCTCCCAAAACTCTTTTCATTACAACTGTTCACTTACATACAATAATATATCTTTAATTAGAAACAATTCATTTTCAAAAATCTGTTTGGATTAAATATTTTTATCATACATATACCCTATTAAAGTAAGTGGGCTAACCTCGTACCTGACTTTAACCCTAGTCCTAATAAGAGTTCACAGTAAAACTCTTTAAACCTGTGTGCAAAATTATAGCACTTTGTACAAAACAGCCTTGTTATCCTTACATTAATCATCTACTTAAACAAGTTTTAATTTAGATATAACGTTCAATGAAATTTCAAGTCCCTCAAATTCATAGAAATGATTACTCAAAAGCACAAAAAGTTAAAACACATCAAATAAACACCAGAACAAAGTTCTATAAAAAGCAGTTACCTGGTAATCATTATACTGCATGTATCTGCAAACCAGCCCTCGATGATGTTGCCGTCTAGAATGAGTCTAGGCAATGGAACTGCTCCCCCAATTGAGTCAACCATTCCTCTCGGCACACTGCTATCCAAATCTCTCCTGATCAACCATTGAAAGTGCATCCAAACCGCGGAAATTTACCATTACCATTCCATTTACGACAACAAATCAATACTCAAAGCATTCGCCATTACAATTCCATCTTAGAACTTCTTGTACGCTCCCACAACCAAAATAGCAGTAGCTTGTACTTACATGCTTTATAATAGCTTCGTTTTTAATTCAGTATTTACTTTAAGATTTTCAAAAACCCTATTTAATTACCACGACACACCAACTTGTGTGTAATTACAATCAACAATAATTGTTATAAAATCACTGAATAATATTCACTACTACTTGAGTTAACTTCGATGGCGAGCGAACAAAGTAAGAGAGCATCACCCTACTTCTAAGGTGTTTATATAGAGCCAAAGTACCCTCCTGTTTCCAAGTTTCCCACAATTCCACTACGGATAAACATTCTCGGTATTCTGCCAAGCGTAGACTCACTTCCTAAAATTCCAATCACAACCGCCACAAGATTTTACATAATTTTGTCAACAAACATCAACGGTTTTCACCCTCCATGAATTTTAACGTACGAACACAGAAAATTACCGAAAAATCGTACCTAACCTTCCAACGGTCGATGTCTTCGCCGAAAAACTAGCCTCAACGGAAATCGATTCCTATTAGATTCACGCCTCACAATTGAAATGAACCTAGTCCTTTCTCCCTTTCTCTCATCTACAGCCATTTTCTTTCTCACCCTTCGTTATTACGAATCCCACTCGGATATTGTCCTCTCTCACTTTTAAACTGTCAAGCGTCTACTTGTAACGTCCAATTACATCTCTTAATTTCTCTTCCTATTTTAAATCGATACAAACATCTTCTATCTTACTTCTACTTATATCCTTTAATTCATCCTTGTCCTTTTGTTCGATACGTAGTTTAACTTGAAATTTGCATCTCCCTCCTTCATATGCTGTAACAAAGTCCGTCTTTGTTTTTTCAATCGATCCGTGTCTGCCTTAACGTTTATTTGTATTCGTGCAAAATATTGATGTTCCTTCCTATCCATAACAAGCTCATGTTTCTAAATGCTATCTTATGCTAAACGGTATTAAAATGTTTCTACTTTACTAAAAGATGCCCTTAAAATTATTGATCCTACGCTAAAGAAAATAAAAAAGTTTTTTAATCATTGTACACTGTTTATATTATAATTAAAGCTGCTTTTTCATCATGTACACTAACTAATCGACCCTTTTTGATAGATGTTTAACATTTGTTTTAAATATAAATATTATGACATTTCCTTACAATAAGTGTAAAACTGAAACTAAATTGAAACTAACTCTAAAATTTCTACATTAAATTGAATAATTGTTACAAAAAGACCTATTTAACTTTTTTAATAAGCGGTTTCTACACACACTAGTTTGACCTATGACCTATCTATCTATTTCTTACCTAAAGTTACATAGTATATATATATATATATATATATATATATATATATATGAGGTTAAGAGCATAAAATAATTTCTAGTTTATTCTGTATAAAACGAAGCAGACTTACATTGCGCTTATCTATGGTGCAGAGACTTAAGGTATTCACGATATGTCACTATTGACGTATTCGTTACGGGACTAACAACTGGCTAGTAACCAAAGCGTCACTGAGATATCAACTAATACTAACACTAGGACTTCAACTAATACTAATAATCCTCTTTTCTAGCATCCACCGAGATATATAAATTTCTCGAAGGACATTAGAATGAGCACAGCTCTGATCTGGAACGTACTATCAAAGGCTTTGGTAAACCGCTAATCTTGATCGTGGTTTCTGTAACATAGATAATCTAACTCACGGATGATAAACTTGAATAACTTATATGTAAAAGGTGCTACGTGCATTGACGTAGCCTACAAGAAAAAAGAAGAAGAATGAAAGAGAAATTACCGGGCTCAGTCGGTGAGTGCACTGTGAGTATAATACCTACAAAAATTAGATAAAGTCTGAAGTAAAAGTAAATTATTAACTGCTCCGTACTACTTTTGGAGAAATCTTTGCCTGCAGTTATACCTTAAGAAAAACAAAGGAAAGAACACATTAACAAAAGAACTCTAATTAGCATAAAAAGAAAAGAAACATTACAATGGGCATTAACCCGGTTTAAGTAAGTGACAATAAACCGTTTACATTAGTATTTGCTAGCTAGTGTATTTGTATGCTAGATTTCACAATTTAGTTTAGTAATCATAATATTATGATACTTCACATGAACTCTGATAATGCTAACATATAACCTATAATTACAAATACACTGGCAATGACATATTCCAAAGTGCCAGCAAGTTTTTAACCCATTCACGCATTAATAGACAGTAGTTAAAGTTAAGTGTAATATAGTAATCCCATGGCAATAGATCCGCGTATCATAAATAATTTTTGTACATACAATTAATTCGAAACTTGTATAAGCCCCAAACAGTAAAATATAAGTGGGTAGGGTCTCGACACAAGCTGGAAAGAAACTTTCACCCACGGCTCTACGGTGTTGGATCTCTCGTTCGCTCCTAGGACTGGAGCGGGGTAGATAGACCTGAGATCACGTAACGGGTACAGCCTTTTATACCCCAAGGAGCGGCAATTCAAGGGACTATTGTGTCCCCCCGAGGAAGCTACAATAATTACGAAAATTATTAATTTATTTACGCTGACAAATACAGGTTTATAAAACCACCAATACTCACCACGCTTTAAGGCATGCGCGAAATTTTCATAAAGAAAAACGGAACGAAGGATCTAGCAATTACGACGAGTGCTTTTTAACATTTTGAAAAGAAAGTGAACATAAATTCGTTCAATTAAACAACTAGAGCTCCAAGCAATATTGTTGTTATCCCGACGCGATTAAGAAACTGGAAAACGCGGTTTTAGCGGATAGTGCGCGACCTTAGTTCGACGAGTCTGTAAATTGGAACAATAGAGAAAGCGATTATACGTTATCGCAATGTTTAATAAATTAAAGGATACCTAAAACAAGGTATTGACTTATTTAAATTTTATCATAAACTTGTCGTTTCAGAGCAAATAGATTTGAGTTAAAAATTATTGTAAATCGGGCTTATTCTGAACAGGTAAAATATATGAGATGTTGTTGAAGGACTTAAGAGTAGCAACGGAATTTATTCGAATGGGTAATGAATT
The DNA here is from genome assembly GCA_036346225.1 of Platerodrilus igneus. NCBI lineage: Eukaryota > Metazoa > Arthropoda > Insecta > Coleoptera > Lycidae > Platerodrilus > Platerodrilus igneus. Next base: position 7,481,311 of record JARFIW010001148.1, read on the forward strand.
AACAAGGGAAAACGGGTATTTAATTTGTCCCGAAAATAAACGTAACAAAGGAAACCATATTGCAACTAGGTTGTGACATGAATACAATGTAATTCAAGATTAACTTTTTAGTTCAAATGTAAACAAAGTAGTACACTTTATAATTTTTGTTCGCAACAATATTTCTGAATCTACCACACAAGCAAGCCTTTATAGCAATTTGCTAGAAAGAAACGGGATGCGGGTACATTTTGACGCAATGGTGTAGACAAAATGTATTTCTTTTCAGGAAATTCAAGACAACTCATTTTTAATTTGGTCCACCTCGATAACTGAGGCAAGATTGTTTTGATGAAACTTCGATAGATCATCGAGTTCTTGGAGTGAAGATTTCCATTTGTTTCGAGCAAAAGAAAACCCTTGGACACGAGACAACCCAATTCGAATATATTCTGGTAAGCCTTTTTAAATGTCATCTAATAAAAACCGAAATTTAAACCTTTTTAATAAAGGAAGTTTACAAAAACGTATGCAACATTTTCATTTTTTAACGTCCGGGAAGGTATTGAACAGCTAAAAAAATCGTTTTCGGATTTTTATTCCAAAATAAACAATTATACAATACTCCGAGTTGATGGTAATATGGAATTTCTTTCAAAAATGTTTGGGCGTATGTCAGAGCCCGAAACAAATTCCAATAAATCCGAATTGGAAAAGACCTCGAGCCAACCACTAAAGTACAACTCGGTGTTTTCTAATTTGTTGTAATTAGACCTGAATGTGGTGTGAGAGCCATATTATTTATAACCATCGTAGTTGTAGTGCAACTAGGGACAGGTAATGTCAAATACTATTTTTTATATGACAAAGCAGTTTTATAAATATGGTTTTATAAATAAACTGAATTAATTTAGAAACAATTTTCTTCGCTAATTTTATCAAATTAGAACGCAAATAATGTGATAAAAATGACAAACTAGAAGTTTGAATTCATACGTAGTTATTGCAGAAATTCCTATATAACAATATAATTATGCAAGAATATGATTAGGATATCTGTGATCCTTGATTGACCTTTCCAATTTTTTAGGATACTGCAAACCTTATGAATAAACAACACGCTGTTTCCTCGTGAGATTTTAATCACTTCATTATAACATAAAAATATTCCTTCTGTGTTTTACTTCATTTTTTTTCTTATTGATTTTTATTATTTAACATAATAATTATTGTTGCAATATCATAAACGATAAGATATTACAGTTGTATCGCCTGAAACGAAAGATAAAGTACATCAATTGATTGTGAGTTTGTTCCATATTATTATTTGTTTTTAATACGGAGAAGCGATTAGAAATTGCTTCTGTATTTATTGTTTGAATTTTTAGCGGTACGTAAAAATGATGTGGTCAGATTCTCCGAACGTGCTTAATATTTTCTCATTCTTGTGTTCTATTTTATTTACTTTTCTTTCCGTTTGGTATATTTGGTTTCCGATTTGTTTCGTTGTTTAGTTTCACATCACCCTTTTTCTGCTAGATGTAAATCCCCACTTAGTATATTTAATACCTATTGTCTTGTGTACTTTTCTTCAACATGCAGTTACTTTTTCTGTCATACTCTGTTGTCAATAGCTATTTTGCCTTGTGTTTGTTGTTTGTTAAACATTTTATTGTTTTATTTTCAGTTAGTACATATTTGATAGATCGATTTCTTATTAAGCATCATTGCCAAAAAAAAATTAAGTTCTACACACTAAAAAGTACCTAAATTCATCGATAGAAAAACAATGAATTTATTGATTTATTTTGTAGTTGTGAACAATTTCTCACAAGTATTTGATAACGTCTAAGTAGGTAATTAGTTGATTAGCGAAGTAACTTTGACAATTACAATTGGACCTACCTCAGTCTAGGGGACGGAAAAACGCTGTGCCTTAATGGTTGGCACAAAGGCATCGACTTCTCACGTGGTGTGTGGGATTTACCTTAAGTATGGAAAACTATTGCCCACCGTAATAAACTTCTTTCCTCTTTCCCTCTAGTGATAAAGTGCCCAAGGAACCTCTATCTGAACATTTCATCAGGTAACTCAAGGAGTAGGGATTTACACATCACACTTATTTCTTTCTTTCACTTTGATTATTCTACTGATCATATCTGTGATCACTTTCCAAATTCTTTCATTCTCCAGCATAAGGTTTGAGATTTTTTTCATGTTTATATCTTGTTTGTATACTATTTTAGTCTTTAGACTGTACTTATTTTTTCTTGGGCGAGTTATGTATCCACCAATTTACCTATATATATATATATATATATATATATATATATATATATATATATATAACAGTATGTACGATGTATACATAAACACTAACTTTACGAAAAATCGAAAGGAAGTTTTTAATTATACAAAGCAAGCTAGTACTTTGCATAGCCATAAATGAAAGAATTTGTTTGTTTCATAAAGGGAATAAACATTCATCAACTAGTTTCGATCTCACTGGATCTCATCAGGATGAAGTGGTTTATAACTCTTATACAGCATAAGGGTTATAAACCACTTCATCCTGATGAGATCCAGTGAGATCGAAACCAGTTGATGAATGTTTATTCCTTTTATGAAACAAACAAATTCTTTCATTTATGGCTATGCAAATTACTAGCTTGCTTTGTATAATTAAAAACTTCCTTTCGATTTTTCGTAAAGTTAGTGTTTATTTATACATCGTAATACTGTTTTATTTATTAAATTTGCTATAAGCAATTAGTTTTCATTTATATATATATATATATATATATATATATATATATATATATATTGAATAATAGAATCTAATAGGAATTATTAGAAATTGTTAAATAAATCATAAGTCAATTGCAACAATGTAATACAAGGATAAACCAGACAGGTTATTAACAGTTCATGAGAACGGGTATGCAACTTTGTATCCGAGACGACAGTGATACTGCAGGTGGCAGGTCACAGACGGTTAACATACCGCAATTACCTAGAAATAAGATTGTTACAATATAATAAAGTGTAGAATTAAGAGAAAAGCAGACATGAGATCTGCAAGTTCCCATAGCCATGTGAGGGGGCGGGATATTATAAAAAGCCCGGGAGCTTAAGGACCGGCAGTCAGTCTGATTATTACAGCTTTTGCATTGTTGTTTACCTAGGCTACTCGCCATAATATTAGTACAATTAATTAATTATTTTGGTTTAAAGAAAAGAACAAGTTGTCAAAATTCCACATTAATTTCTGTTTAAAATAAATAAATTTGTTAAAGTTTTGGAAACGTTTTTTAAAAACATCGCTCCAAAGGCCCGAACTTTAACTGGCGTCCAAATATAAGACGTGCAATGTTCTCTTTAATGTAATACCAGTAAAATATATTGTTTGCTTTACCTAATTTTTTAAGGTAGCTGCAGAACATCTCGTGCTTGAGTTTCGCAGCACCTTGTATCGTGCCATGTCATCGCGCATTTATGAATATTTTAATCCAGTCGTAGTATTCCTTCCACTAGTTTTGATAACTTTCTGAACTTTGGATTTTATACCATTTTCATATAATTCATACTCTTTCCCAATTTTTAATTTAGTGTATGGAGTGTTAACTATCGCCAAAACTAACTTTGTGGAAACGGTTCAATACGTCGAGTCTTACACCTTATAGGTCTACACTTACCCACAAATGTGTTTGTATCCCGCAGTCACGCGAGCCTACGATGTTTATACTCCAGTACGAGTTCATTGTTCAATTTTCACTGGTTTTTCTTTATTTTGTAGCTCACTGCGCTTTTCTTCTTGCATAGCTTAACATATGTTCTACTATGGCGTTTGAGAGGTGGAAAGTTTTACCTGAGGTGTGTTTGTTGGTGGTCACTTTGTCTTCTCACTGAATATTTAATTTCTTTCATTGTATCAATATTTTTCCCTACCTTAGCCGTAAGCGACACACGTCACTGAGACGACCTTCCGTAAGTTGCATTTACTAGGATGGCTGTGAAACGGGACGTAAATTTTTACTTACTTCCCTTGGGACGTAAGTGATTGTCATCCAAATGAAAGAGGCCATAGTTACAAATCTATGGATACGGGTCTAAGCCTACATTAAATAATTCTCTATTCTTAGTTGAATTTTAAACTTTAAACCAATGTTTAATGACTTTGGACCGGCTGCACCGCTTCGGTTTAAATGATCGACTTAGTAAAGTGTCCCTTAAGTTGTCAAATTTACATTATATAGTTGGAAACGTTGATACCATTTCGGCAATGTAAATTTGGCAACTTAAGTGACACTTTACCAAAGCAAGCACTTAAATCGAAGCGGTGGAAACGGTCGTAAGAAGTAGGAAAAAAAACAATAGAAAACACCTCTGTGAACATTTAATATCCAACAACTATTTTAACTCAGAAAATAATTAAACAAACGCTGTGAATTATTTAATATTTTCAAAAATCAATACGATGAACTTAATTTATTTGTAATGTTGAACGTCAATGTGCAATCTGTGCAGCTAGCAACATTTATCAAACTGGACATATTATTAGGGTCTATTTATTAATAATACGTTTAGAAACATCAACATTTTCCAATGAAGATTGTGGTGCATCGACAGTAATTACCAAGGAATTTTGATTTTCAGTTGCTTTCGATTTTGTGGAGATTGGCTACATTTCCATTAAAAATTCTCTCAGCAGTTTCAGTTTTATATTCCACGGATTCTGCAACATATCCTTCTGCTATTGTAGATAATTTCCATCCGCCTTGACGCTTTGGGCTAAGTATATCCTCCCGAATTGGCCTACAACGTGGCTGATGTTCGTCAAATAGCATGACCTGTATAAAGAAGTGGTTCTGCAGATTTAAAAAGGTAGCTATAACAGAGGGATTCTTGGAAAACCTATTCTTTCCTATAGGTCGATTGAAACACTTTCCTGCAGAAAATTTCAAAAATAATCTTGTTTGTTTGTGAAGCTGTGCTTTTTTCATGAACCAGGGAGCTCCGAAGACTCCCCTTGGGGCCTTGTTATGGATCACCTGGAGCTTACGCATGTGCGTTTCCGCTGCGTTGCCCCACACTGCTGATGCGTATGCAAACGTCGATCTGGTTATCGCCTTGTAGAGCCTAAGCTTGTTTGAACCGTTTAGACTACTTCGGCGATTGGTCAAGGAGTATAGCAGAGCGATAACTCCCTTGACCTTGTTTGCCGCATACTCGATGTGAGCTTTCCAAGTGAGCTTCGAATCAAGGATCACCCCTAGATACTTGACGTCTGAACGCCGAGGTATCGGTTCGTCGAATGCTCTGACGTCGTCTCCAGGTCGGTGACGTCGGTTTGAGAGGAAACTTGCAGTGCTCTTTTCTGGATTGAACTCGAGTTGCCAAAGTCTTAACCACTCCTTGAGAGCGTCCATCGCCGTTTGCAGTTTCTGCATGATGAGGTGCGCAGCACGGCACCTGGCTAAAATGGCTGTGTCGTCGGCGTATAGTGCTATCCTGGTGTCTGCGGTTTTCGGTAGGTCGCTCACGAAGATGCTGAGGAGTGCCTGCAAGAGAAGGAGAGAGGATAGGATTTCGTCAGTTGGACGAGAGCGCGTAGTAATCTCTCTCCAGCATCTTGTAGAGTAAGCCATGACGCCAAACCTTGTTGAAAGCTTTAGACACGTCCAGGAACACTGCGCCTGTTGACTGTCGCCAGTTGAAGCCTTCTACGATATGCTCCACCACTCGCAGTATCTGGTGAACGGTGGAACGCCCTTTACGGAACCCAAACTGCTTGTCCTGGTGTTCCTGCATCGCTGCCTGGAGTCTCCTTAGGAAAATGGCTTCTGCTATCTTACCAACTACCGACAGCAAGCTAATTGGCCGGTTAACACCCGAAGGGCGTTTTCCGGCAGCGCTTTCAATGCCCGGTTGGAGATTCGAAAAGATATATCTTGTCTAGTGCTTTCTTTGTGAAGCTACAGCGTGTTCTCTCGTAAACACCTTCGATTTCTTAGGGGTGTAGCAATCTTTTTTTTTTTTATAAACGCACGCAGTTTCATATACTGTGAAATATTGACATTGTCGTATATTGCTAACGTGCTTTTCAGCATGGAATACTCACTCCACAAGCTTGCCGGCGAATTTAACTGTGAGGATCTTTTAATCAAAAATGGCAGCAATGTGTTTTCATCAACAATTAGCGCACTTTTTTGAGCACACCGATTTTTGAAGTTTTTGTATATTAAATCGTATCTTAATTTTGATTTTTTGAGAAATAATTCTTGGGTAGCTGTTTTCGCAGTCTCATCAAATAATAAATGCCATAGTTACAAACCTATGGTTACGCGTCTAAGCCTACATTAAATAATTTTTGTAATTTTACTTGAATTTTAAACTTATATTAATTTAAAGCGATTTTTAGTAATTTAGAGGTAGGGAAAAAATAATATACATACTGCGACACGTAAGGGATATACGGTGCCTCGACATTTGCAGCCCTCGCTTCCCTCGGACTGCAAACAGTCTCTTCACTCTAAATCCTATTTAAGTCGCTTAGTATGTAATATACTATCTCTGACGAGTGTATATAGTGAGGTAGTTTCCCTATATATGTCTGTGCATCAAGGAGCAGAAGGGCAAACGCCAAAGTTAATGAATTTTGAGAACAACACCGATGTAACAAACACATTTACACTAATACCAATGAAAACAAAAAACGAACTACAATTTGATTTAAAAATACTGGCACACAACAAAAAGAGAACACGAAAGAACGACAGCTCTGATGAAAATAAACCTAATGAAAACCATACAGACCAACTATCTCGAAATAATCGGGTATCTAGACACCAAATTTGACACGACAAATAAAATACCTAAAGACCGAAAAGCATTACCCAAAGAAAATGTCACAAATCTTGCCTACCAAATAGCACAAATAATAGGTTAAAATGATATGCTCACTGACCAAAACAAAACCTACAAAAACCAAATCGAATTACTAAGCAAGAAACATGTATCCAAACACTGCCAGAAACAAAAAGAAACTTGTAGACATTGCGGACAAAAAAAGCGAAGCAGACACCAACCATCGTCAACAAAACTGCCCGAACATCAATAGATCGAAACAAAGAATGTAACGAAGATTAAAAATATGTGCAACATTCAAAATACTAATGGAACGAATCATTCAAAGAACAGATTATGGAACCACATAGACAAACTACGAAGGCGGAACACAAAAAAAGGCACAAAACGCCATCACAATTAAAATGAGACCGCCTTAGGGCAGAACAACACATAGTCAAAATACTCATGACCAAAAAGGAAATTAGCACACAAACAATATCAATAGAAACAGAAAATGAACTCCAACAAACCAAGAATGCTAAAATACCACTTATTTATAAAATAAGGAACATTAAATTAATAAAGCGAAAAGATAAAAACAAAAAACCATCCGAAACAATAACAAAGGAGAAGGAACCCGATGCTTAAAGACAACGTTTAGAACCAATTCGAACATATAAACGACAACTAGACTGGTAGAGTTTTCTAGATGAATATGTCAGAAGGAGGCTTATGTAACCCAATGGAAGTTGAATACGGGGTTCAGTCCTCATTGCAACGTCACAATGCTAAATCATCTGATACGTTGGTAGTCAGAAGTCGATCTAACATGTATTGTGCAAGTAGTTGACATTATTTTATTGAAAATGTTTTAAACGCGCAGATGTGGGATTATTGGAAGTACGTAAAATGGATTAAAATGGAGAATAAATGAATAAATAATAATTGACTATTGCATGATAAAGTTTTTAACTTGAATACAAGCATATATGGAATTGAAATGGCAATTTTGATGGTATTTCATGGAAAAAATTTTACGATTTTAAAACATGGATGAATGACTACGTGTTAAACAGAGGCAAGAACAACGACCAGCGTGATGTATACGATAAAATAAAATTACATTGTTTAAAATTTTTAAAAAAGACATTTTTATTAATTAGTTAAGTTCTATGATAATAGTATTTTCGTATGCTAGTATTCGAATTTAGGATAGAGTGCGTATACAAGTCGATGGGTTGATATGAAGGGCAGCTGCCTTCTGGAAGATTTTGTCAGTACATAAAAAAATTTATTAAACATAACTGATCAGATACGTTTAAATCCGATTCTAAAGGGGTGTATATTGAATTATCTGACTCATCTTGAATAATTTTGTATAGAATAAGATTTAATTACTGGTGAATGAAATTATGACTAGAGTGTGCTCATTCTAATTATAAAATAGATTTTGTACTCTGTTTTTAGTATAAATGAATAGGGAGTTATATATTTTTTCGATAGATTTAAAATTTTATGTGTTTGACAAAGCCGTTGTAGTCATTTTGGACTTTACTTTTAGATTTTTATATTTATACGAAAATGTTTTTCCTAGAGGTTATATGTAAGATATCGTTTGTTAGAGAATAGCTGTTGTAGATGTGGTAATTGTTTATTGAAAAATTGTTTGTTAAAGAACATTTTGAATCAATATACGTTTGATGCCTGATTCTAATGGTTTTATTTAAATTGAGTTACCAACAATAATTAGGGCAACACTTTTATTAACCATTTCAATCCGAAGCATTATTATTGGCTCCCATCGTCGGACATCTTTAGCCTACAGCAACTTTCATCGATGTCCAACGTGGGCCCCTTTCAGTTAGCATCTTTCATCGACGCTTAACGTGAGGCAATACACCAGTGTAAAAAAATACTTCTTGGAATCCAGCATCTAGCAATTTCCGTTTTAAAGTAGGTTCGTGTGTATATTTTATTCTTTTATAAAATATTTAAGGATTACAACCCATATTAAAATACACGGGTTGTAAAAGAAACAATTTTCTGATTTATCGTGTCTATAGACTCGAAAATAAAAGATACAAGCTTTCTTAGAATCGCCTAATTAGAGCATTTCACATGCTCAAATATATCAGTTATGAAAACTAACGACCAGAACACTACACTTAAATAGTCCTGGTCAACTTTATAACAAAAGAACAGTAGATTTTGTTCGTTTAATTTGATGAATCAATTTAAACATGTATGTGTTAGAAGGATTAATTCGCAGAAAAGTTAATATTGTATTTTTCACAATCAAACCGTTGAGGTTGTAAGTACTTTCAATTTCAAGTACAGCAATAGCGTATAATGTTAAATAGTACGTCTCTTTTTTGCAGCAAATGTTTGCTGTGTGTTGAACGAAATCAAAAGTTTTATGTAGTATTGGACGCCGTCGGTTTAAATAATTATTCGAGCTAAGCAGATTGAAGCATCGGTTTATGTATAATTTACTTTTTATGAAAAACAAAATTTTATGCTACTGGATAATTAGAAAGCAGGAAGAAGATTTAAGAAATAAAAATCAGTTTGTAAACAGCTCGAATCCAGGTCATTGGCCGCATTAAGGCGATACATAGCATACATTGTTTTATAAGACACGGGAGTAATCAGTAATTTCATTCGTGGAGTACTTTGCATTGTAAGGTATTCTTATGTTTTCAAAAGATATGCTATTTTATTAAAAGACTAGGAGTTGCCACAAAGATATGAAGTAAAATCTAGAGTTTAGTTCAAGGTTTTGGAAATTTCTATTATAATCCTTTTTTCTATTATTTATTAAATTAATGAAGAACGCGTTTTAAGACCTTACCCTAAGGAAGGAGATACAGCAACAATTCGAGCCTCACGTTCCGGATGCTATTGTGGCGGTTCTAAATTTTTAATTATATTATTGAACACATTTAAAATAATAAAGCACATGAGACACTGTAATTCAGAATTTCAAAGGGACTTAAAATTTTACGCGTACGACATGGAAGGAAGATACTCCCTGTATGTTTGTTGTGGTTTGTTTTGTATTTTTCTTGAATTTCTGAAATTTAAAAAACTGAGTGGTTTAATACCTAGAGAAATTAAGAAAAATGGAAGAAAGAGCTGCTGCACCGACGACCAGCTTGGCTATCACCACAAGGGAAAGTTAGAGATGGGCTGGATTGAAATATTCTTTACAAAACTGAAAACAAAATAAATTGAAGTTAGACGTCACTGTATCTAGTAAGTATAAAAAAATTATTATTTAGTGGTAGATACAGAAACTCTATCGGAGTAGATAAATTTATAATGTTTGATTTAACTTTTTGGAAAATTGACCAGATTAGAATCAGAATCCTTGTATTCTATTTTTATCTAATAACAATATTCCACAAAAGAAATAAATAATTTCACATATTTTAGTCATAAAAAAATTACTACTTGAACAAAATTTTGTTGCATAATATTTAGATGAGCGTCAGATCTGTTAATCACGTACAAGTTTAATCAAAAACTATTATTCAAGTAACCTTAAAATAGTAATTAGTGAGAGTTTCAAATATAACAAACTTGGAGCAAATATTTCTTTCAAGGAAATACGCATTTGTAGTAAAAAAAAATATTAAATATTCAACAAAAAGTCGATTCAGTTGGGTACCGGGTCTTGCAGACTGAACGATGGACGACTCAAAACGTAGCCGTTTGTGGGAAAGGTGGGTTGTAAAATAAACCTGTTAGGGGATTCGGCAAAAATAACCCTCCCTTAACTACTGACCGTTGGCTACTACCTTTAGATTGGTTGGACCCAGGTTCCAGCTGGTCGTTTGTGGTGAAAAAGGCAATGAGCCCCATACTGATTTCACAGTACGTGACGGGTGAGCTTGAGGGTGCTGTAGGCTCACGGATGCTTGGACATCAATGATTCTAGTAGTCCCGAGGGTATATTCTGGCTGGAGGGTGTTTACTGGGTCGAAGGTATTTTGTTGCTTCTATCGAATTTGCTAGCTCGTAGGAATTTACATGCTTGTAGAAATTTTGATAGATCTTAGGAATTTATTGGCCGGACGGTGTTTGTGCATCAACGACTCCCAATCCTGCTTGACTCGAAGTTGATGTGGAAGTGAGCGTATTGAGAAAATGACTTACAAAGACAATTCAACCGAGGGAATTATCAGAAGAAATGGTCCACGCGCCGTGTGTATGAAACAAGTTGAAACCTTGAGGCATATTGTGAACAATAAGATGTTTTTATAGACTTAAGAAGATAATGATGCTATTTACGACTTTCCAAACCAGCTTTCAAAGTACCTGCATTTTTTGTAATGATTGTGGGTACAAAATGTTGAACTTAGTCTTACAATTTAACTAGTCTAGGAAATCGTAGATCGCATGTTGTTTTCCATATGGGACCAAGGACTTACTAAGAATTCAAAAATCCTTCTAAATATGCCAATAATTATACTTGCTGAATTTTTTCATTTTTTTATTGCCTGAATACCTCTATGTTGTTCCGAAAAGAAATTTTGTTATATAGCAAAAAAAAATGTTACACCATCATCATCTACTTTATAGTCACGGTGACATCTTGTCTGTATTACTTTAAAGTGAAAGTATAACCTGGGGGGAAAGGTTTGAAACTAGACGATATCCTAAATGATTAACAAATGCTGGAGATAATTGAAAGTAGGAGTGATAGTATTTGGTGATGTACGAAATTCTTAAGTGTGTTACGCCTCTGAATAAGTCAACCAAGTGGCTCCAAGCTACAGGTGCATAAATTAAAAATTTTATCGTTTATGTATTCTTCTCGGTTTATCTTTTTATCTTTCAGTTATTTTCCTCCAGAAGTTACTGATGAGGAACATTTACTTTTTTGGTTTATTCTAATAATTTATATAGCTTAATGTACAGCAAAAGTCACAAAAAACTGCTAATTAAGCTAAACTTAAATGATGAAACAAAAGGCATAAGTACCTTTTAGATTCTTAGCTTGTTAATTGAAAACGGTTGGCAAGAACTTTTGCATTAGTGCTTATATTTTAATTACAGGAATAATAATGCGTCGCTTTTATTAATTATTACAAATTTGTCTATGATATAACCGCTCGATAAAATAGTCAGTCGTTAATTTTGCAACATTTGTTACCAAGTGGACAAAGTCCTCATCTACTGCACATGTAGAATCTCATCATTTGCTACTTATAAAATAATGAATAAAGTTTGTAAGAAGTCCATCCAATTAAGAGAAATAACTATAACGTATTTTATTTGCGCTCGTTTATTAAATGGAGACCAAGTATGCATATATGGCATTTCGTCTAGCTGCCCGAGTACTTGAATGAACGAGAAATGGTAGTTCCAGTATTATATTTATTTAAGGTATGTATTAAAAAGGAAGAAGCTTGCGGTCACTTGTTATTATAACTAATAACTCTAACGATGTAGACGATTTTTCAGACTCTAATTGGAGAACTTTGATCGCATATGGTTTAGATTAAGGATCGGTGTACTACTTGCGCAAATAATTTTTGTATATTTTAAAGTTGTTTGATCCTTTTTTGTATACAACCAAGTCTTCCAAATAAATTTTACAATTGTTATACGTTCTCCTTTCCTTGACAGTTTTCTTAATCAGACAACACGATTTTCCAAAAGTTGAATCTCCATTCTTAAATTGTCAATACATATTGCGCCTTAAACTATACATTCAGGGCCAATGATAACAATTTTAATAATAGAAATGGGATAAGTTTAGAATGATCTAAAAATTATATAGCTAGGGAAAGAAAGATAGTGAACGCAACGGCAAGTCAAAAATACGGGGACCTTAGAATCATCATCATCATCATAGGTCTTCAGCCCTGGAACAGGTTAGACGCGTACTTCCATTGATTTCTATTCTGAGCTAGCCTACACATTCCCAGAAATTCTCACAGCCTACATCTTTGACTATCTGTGTGCAGTAGTTTAACCCAGGTCTACTTCTAGCTCCTCTTTTCTTATCTCTGTTGATAATATATCCCGCACTATTCCTCGAATGGCTTAGAAAGTGACCTACACTTCTATTTCTTCCTTTTTTTTTGTTTTTTACAGATACCTTTCCTCCTCTACTATTTCTTCTTCAATGATCATCAGGTTTAAGTGTAATTATTATTTCGTCATTAGGTTCTGTCTTGGAACTGGTTGGACGCGTACCTCCATTGATTTCTATTCTGAGCTAGTCTACACAACTCCCTGAAACTCCTACACCCTACATCTTTCACTATATGTGTGCAATAGTCTAACCTAGGTCTATCTCTGCTTTAATATATTCCCCACTATTCCCTGATGTCTTAATCTATGAGCTGACATCCTATTTTACCTATTTTTTACTGTTTTCACATATTTCTTCTTTTCCCTACCATTTCTAAAACATATTTGTTCTTAACTTTGTCTGTCCATGATATCTTCATCATATATCTGTAGTACCACATATCAAAAGCTCTATCTTTTTCCTGTCTACTTTTCCTACTGTCGAAGTTTTGCAGCCGTACAGTGATATGCTCCACGTATGTGCTTTCAGGAATCTTTTGCTTGTTTCCATGTTTCTTGTCTATGAACACAGTAGTTGCTTTTTCGTGTTAAATGTAGCATGACTTTGTGTTGATTTTTGTTTTATATCTTTTGCGCTTTTCTTATCCTCCGTTATTTGGCTTCCTAGGTTGCAGAAATCCTTAACCTCTTGTAAGTTCTCGTTACCTATTTGTATTCTAGTTTTTTATTTATTTTCGCCTCTTTTACATACCAGTACTTTGGTTTTACTTTTGTTAATTTTCATACAGTATTTCTGTTGGAACTGTTTTTAACTCTTCCTTGCTAGATGCCAATGCTGCCATATTATCCGTCTATCTCTAAAACTTATTCCAAACTTTGCAAGTATTTTGAAAACATTTTCTATGACACTCCGTCGAATGCTTTTTCCAGATCTGCAACCCTATATACACGCTTTCTCTCTTTCTATTATCTTCTCATAGCCTCCTGTGCTACTCTGTTTAGCCTAAACTCAAATTGATCATCTCCTAGTATTTCTTCAACTCGTTTTTCAGTACGCCTTTGTATAATACTTAGTTAATATTTTTGACACGTGTGCTGTCAAACTTACTATTCGAAAATTTTCAGCTCTTTCCGCACCTCTCTTTTTTGGTATAGTGACTATGATGATACGTGAAATCTTTGGTTATCTCGTCTGTCTCATACATATAGCTTACAAGTTAGAAGAGACCTTCTGTTACTGCTTGTCCAGCGGCTTTTAAAGTTTCTGCTTGCACCTTATCTGTACCCGGCGCCTTACCATTTTTCAGACCCTTTAATGATAATTCAAACTCATCTCTAAGTATAGGATATCCCAAGTCATCATTTTCAATGTCTGATTCCTGTTCTAATGCAGTTAGTTCCTCTCCTGCATCAGACTCATTATATATTCTTACCATCTACCCACTTTCTCTACATTTTCTATGACGATGTCTCCTTCCACGCCCGCTATAATTTTAATATACGGTTTTATATTCTTAAATTTCATTCTAATAACTCTGTATGCTGTGTTTGTTTTTCGTATTGCCATCGTAGTTTGTACCACTTTGCACTTTGCATTAATCCATTGTTTTTTAGCTTTTCTGCATTTGCGAATAATTTTCCATTTTTTTGCTTTATATCTTTGTTTTCCTGCTTCGTTTGGTCTGTTTTGTATTTTCGTCTGTCTCTTATTTAATTCAGGATAGCCTTTGCTATTCATGGTCCCTTATTTTCTTTTTGTGTATACCCCAGAATATTTCTGGCCGTTATGTTAAGCTGCACTTAATATTATTCCAATCTGTTTTTACTTCCTTAGTATCAGATATTTTCCGGATATGTTTCAGCAATTCTTTTGACTTTTTTCATATCTTTTATGGATATTTTTATCTTTTAGTTTCTGAAAGTCAAAGTGCGTTTTCGTTTTTTTTTAAATTTTTAAATTTAAATTTAAGTTACTATTTTGTGGTCGGTGTCTGTATCTGCTTCTGGATAGCTTCTTCCGTCTTTTACTAGATTCCTAAGCCGTTGTCTAACAAGAAGGTAATATATTTGATATCTTCCTATCTCACCTGCCATTTTCTTCGTGTATCGTCTTCTACCTGATGTTGAAAAAATGTGTTTGTGATGGTTAAATTGTTCTTGTCGCAAAATTCTACCAACCTATTTCCTCTGTAGTTTCTCGTGCCTAAACCAAATAAACCTACTACCGGAGTAGATGGATGACAGGCGAATCATGACCTCATTTGCTCCAGCATCCTCATGTGCTCCCTCATCTGGACGAAATTTACATGTAAATTCCCATAAGAAGCAAATGAGGGAGATGAATCTCCTCCTTGCTTCTCCTTGTGGACCTCCTTGTGGGATTTTTTACCCCAACCATGCCTACTTTAAAAAATGGGTAACCTAACCCCTAAAATTTTCGAGATACGTCTCGGTGCCTATTGGCACCGCACCCACGACATAAATCTATATTGTTTGATATCAGTTAATATTAGATTTTTCTCAGCTACCCGAATTTCTAGGTATTTTTTAGATAGCATCATCCCCCAGAGAGCTACCCCAATTTTAAGGATTTTTACCAGTAGCGATTTTTTGGCAGTCAGCATAAATTTTTTAGCCATTCGACGCATCAAATTAGTCTAGAATTTTACGCGGAATCCGAATCTGCAAACAGATTTAATATAGGACCACCCCTTACCGTTTTACACATATACCCTCTGTGAGATAAATCTTTCTCCACATTTCCACCCACGAGATAAATGCACCTTGTTTGGTATCAATTAATATTAGATTTTTCTCAGCTACCTGAATTTTTAGAAATTTTTTAGATAGCATCCCCCCAGTGAGCTACCCTCAATTTAAGATTTTTTACCAGCAGCGATTTCTAACCGTCCTTATAAATTTTTTAGTCATGCGATACATCAAATTAGTCTATAATTTTACGCAGAATCCAAATATACAAACAGACTTGAAATAGGACCGCTCCTTACAAAATTACACTTTAAAGCTCTCAAACCTCTAAGTTTTTGATCATCTATGACATATGCTTTAACGAACCATTCCTGAAAATGATCAATATATATTATTGTAGTGATAATATGAATTAGTGATTATATAGTCAATTATAGTGTTTTGATATTAAGTTAATGAAAAAGATAGCATCGTAGTGTTAAGAAGTTAGTAATTGTGAGTGATTAGCTGGAAGTAAATTGTTGCGAGAGCTTTTAGAAAATTTTACTGTAGCTACGAATTATTGAAAAGGCTTGTATAATTTGTTTGATAATAAAGAACTCTTGTTTGTGCAAATAGAGTTTTCGTTTCACTAGCAATCTCTAGAAAGTAGTAAACCACTTGAACTATTTACCTAAGGCATGATCAACATATAAAACTGCCAGACTGAATTAAATGTTCCTCAAGAAAAACAGTGCAGTATGTACAAACGCGCTGAAGCTCCACGTTTTCTATACTCCGACGTATATTTGAAGAAAAACGGACCTCAACCATTTATAGTGCTGATGATGAGTAGGATTCGCTAAATACGCATCAATGGGCTTCAGTCGAATCATTATTAAACTAGAGTCGTTTGAAAAAATTACAAAGACTATGAATTTAAACGTGGAATTAATATCAGAAGTTATATAGGGTCCGCCAACAAGCTCAGTTGATCTAACCCCCTCCCTACAATCACATTATTCTGATAATGCTAGGGCAGTTTAATAATTTTTAGCACAACATAGTACACCCTTAACAAAAGCTAACGCGTCAAAATTATTATATTTATGGGATTAAATCGGATGAAGGGGGGATGAATTAACGCTAGATCTCAACCCATGTTTGAGCAACTTTATCATACTGCTGACGCTGGTTACTTAGAGCTAGCGCAACCAAGTGCACCTCCAGAAATAGCTACTTTTCTGAGAGGTGGCTAAGTTAACGATACCCCACCCTTACTTTTAATTACGTTTAGCATTTTTGTACATGATTTAGATTTGTCTAATTTTCCAATTGCAGGCACCCGTCTCGGTGAGATAATTGGAAAACGCATGTGCGGCGAAAGCCTAAGATACAGATTCTAATCTTGTCCTGGACTTTATATTTTCCATTTTTCAATTGCTAGCTCGATTTGAAATGATCATTTGGGCTTGGCATAAAAGTCGACGTTATTATTTCATCTTGATCACTCTTGTTCGTTCGTTCTAGTTATTCGTGACGCGCGCTGTTTGTCCTTGTTTAACACATACGATTATTGTGGTGTCGCATACTAATGCAAAAGATAATCAATTTTATCAGATATTTCATAGATTTGGTGGGTTTTTCGTGTTCCGACTGTTTATCTGAATAAATGTTTCATTAGACATTTACGTAGTTCTAAATACTCATGACCCATCTCTTTATATTCCTAATATTCTAGGAAATTCTTTATTTAAAATAAATGAATTTAAAGTTGAATTGCTTTTTAAGACAAAAAGGGGTTGCATTTTATAGACATATTTGCTTTTAACATCAATACGTGTTTTTAATACATCTTTTAAGGTTAGAATTGGGTTTTTTAACAAGATTGTAGTTTTTTTTTTACTAAATGCGTAAAGCTAATACTATTCTATGCTATTTACAGCAAATGAAAAACATCTTTATCAAAATGTATGGATAATTAATAAGTGAAAATAAACGACTTTGTGTTTATCTTAAAATGATCGATTTGCGTTTGCATTTAAATGCGTTTTACGGTATCTTACAATTAATTATTTTTACATATACAAATTACGTTACTTGCTATTTATTTACAATACGCTTATATCATACACGATGATTATTTATACCCGCACAATTGAATTTTTTTGTTTGGCATCAATGAATAAAAGTACGCTTGTATTATACAGGGCGAAACTATGAATTTATGAAAATTGTTATTATTTCCGGATTCTTTTATATCTTGGTGGAATTTATATGTAGAATTTGGGTTTCAATGACCTCTTGTGACTTCTTATCACGTCAATATGTATATATATATATATATACATATTATATATATATATATATATATATTGCTGTGAACCGTAGATAATTCTAAGTGAGCCTCAGGTTGAGCGTCGGTAAGTGCTGTAGTCTGAATATGTCCGACATTGCAAGTCAATAAAATACTCTGTGGACTGAAGTGGTTAATCAAAGTGTTTTCTTAATTATTTTTGCTAGCTCAATATAAATAAAATTACTAGAATCAGTCTTATAATGACACGAAATATTCTTTAACAAACAATCTTTCAAAAAACAGTTAGTGCATCCACAACAAGTTTTTTCTAGCAAGCAATATTTTACGTATAGCCTCTAAAAACACTTTCATACAAATATTAAAATATAAAAACCTTAAATCTAACAAAAGTATAACTTTTTAGCATTCACTTACGTAACCTAAATTTAGAGTTCAAGGTCTCTTTTATAATCGTGATGCACACTCTAATTTTAATTTCATTCTCCAATAACTTCTTAATTAATCTTATTATGTACAAAATTAGTCTTGATAAGATAGATAACAATATTCACCTTTTTAAATCGGATTTATACGTTTCTGATCAGTTTGGTTTAATAAGTTTTTTATATAATGGCAAAATCCCCTGTAGACTAGTCTAGTCTAGTCTAGTCAGATAACAAATGCTAATATACATCTTATAATTCAACTTAACTAATTAATAGAAAGTTTTTTTTGAAATGTGGAATAATATAATTTCATTTTACCATGAAAATTTGTTTGTTGTTGGTATAGTCTCTGCGTGGCACGTAATCCTCCATCCATTTCCAAATCGTTCAAATTGTTGAAATTTTTCCATTAAATACCATTAAACATTAAAATTGCACTTCAATTGCATATACGCTTATATTCAAATTAAAATTTTTTTGCAGTAGTCAATCATTATTGATTCATTTTTCGTACTTCTAATTAATCTCTCTTACTTCTGTACCTAAAGACACTTTTTCTTTACTATTTAAATAAAATAATTTTACATACCAAAACTGTAATATTTTATTACGTGATATATTATCACTAGATTGACAGCATCGTGACGTTATAATATCAACTCATTAAATACTGGAGTCCTTGACTTCGATTGGGTTATATAGACATACTTTTGTGTGACATAGGCATCTAGAATGATCGCGTTAAATGTGGTTCTTGTTCCCGAATTTTCGATTTGGTTGTTTTCCGGAGGTGTATGACGCAACATTCAGAACTCTGTCATTCTAACAGTCTCGAGCTATAATGGGTACCAGTTACCTGTGCGTCATCTTATCAGAATCCTAAATTTAGGGCTGCAATTAATCTTATTTTTATGACTTTATCTCTTCGCTTTAATTGAATGTGCGTTTACATTCCTTATTTGGTAGCTTCCACGAATGTATGGTATTTCATCACTCATCTTCTGTTCTATTCAAGTAGCCGATTACCTAAAATAGCAATGAATACGTTTTCAAGTTATTGTTTAGTTAAAATACAATCGCTTTTCTTTTCTTAGGATATGTAACTGGTATTTTAAAACGCTTTGGTCGAAGTTTGTTATCAATTGAAAATACTAAAATACGATGCATGCGGCCGTAAAATGCAATTCAATGCGCTTCTCAATTCTTCTAAGACTACTTGAACACTATCCCCTTTATTAATTGCAAACATGAAAACGCATAATTGGGTATTTTTTGGATGATTTTAAAAAAAAAACGTCTTTTTATGTCCGGAATATATTTTTTTATTTATTTATTTATTTATTTACTTAACGGGAAACCCCTTTTTACCAACACTTACAAATATTTACAACAGCATGTTATAGTAAAAAACAAAAACAAAAAGCATAAAAGCACATTCTAAAACATACACAATTAATCTAAATGAACATTGATCTAATTTCTTGTAAACAACATTTTCCGCAAAGTACTGCGGAAATTATTGATCGAAGGGCAGAACCAATCAAGTTGAGGAAACTTATCTGAATAAACTGCACATCGGTTAAGGTATAAATGGTAACCATAATTTGTGGTATGTATATAACGATGTGCAAATGCAGTTGGAGTACCTTTGGTGACTCTATTGGGAACGTTGAAGTGAACTTGATGTAGAATTTCAGGACAGCAAATCAGATAGTTTATAATTTTAAATAGAAAGCACAAGTCCAGAAAAAGATGTCTCTGTTGTATACTTAGGTTGGAGTTCATTCATCAAGTTGACAGTAGAGTAAGATGAACCGTACATGTTCCATTTGTAAGCAACGTACCGTAGAAACTTCTTTTGGACTTTCTCTATTTTATTAATATGAGTTTTATAATAAGGTGACCAGATAACAGACCCATATTCCAAGATACTCTGAACTAAGGATTAATACAGTAATTTAATGGTTTCATAGGAAAAGTTTCTAGAGTTTCTTTGTATAAAACCTAGCATCTGCAAGGCTTTGGTTTGAACATAGGCAATATGTGAAATATATGAGAGCTTGGAGTCAATTACAACCCCAAGATCTTTGATTTTTACAACACGTTGAAGAATAACATTTTCTATAAAGTAATTCATATGATCTGTATTAGTCGCACTGGAGTAACTGATCACAGAACATTTATTAGTATTAAGAAAAAGCCTATTTAATTCACACCATACAACCAGCGAATCCAGATCAGCTTGAATTAATAGGTGATCACTTGCGTAAAAAATGGATTTGTACAGCTTTCAATCATCAGCATATAACAGGAAGGAGCAGTATTTGAAGCAGCTGACAATGTCATTAATAAAAAGAAGAAATAATAGGAGGCCCAAGGTGCGAACCTTGCGGTACCCCCGAATGCACAGTAATTTGAATGATACAAATTGTTTGTATTTAACTGCCTGAACTCTGCCATAAAGATATGATGAAAGCCAGTTGTAGATGTTTCTTCCAAAACCAATCTTGTCTAATTTCTGCATAAGAAGATTTAAGTTCACTCGATCAAAGGCTTTAGAGAAGTCCGTGTAAATAGCCTCAACTTCTAGACCATTCTCCAAAGATTGTACAATTAATTAGTAAATACCAGTAAATTTGTTGTGGTGGACTTGTGTTGCTGGAAACCATGCTGTTACAACTTATTTTTTCTTTACAATTCCAGTATAGAGATTTTGAAATCAAGAAATCTAACAGTTTTGGAATAGCAGATTGAATACATATACCTCTATAATTAGATACATCCTCTTTGTCTCCGGCTTTAAATATAGGATTTATATAACTGAGATTCCATTCTGAAGGGAATTTGCCCAGAGACAAAGAAAGGTTAAATAAATCTGTTAATGGTGAACAGAGGCCATAAATGCATTTCTTTAATAACATGGAAGGAATACCATCTGGACCAGGCAACTTGCAATTTTTTATATTGCATATAGCTTTAAAAACGTCACTTTTACTAAATTGTAAATTCTGTAAATTTAGTGATTGAGAGACAGTTGTGTCAGGTGGAACTATGTCTTCTAAATAATAAGCTTGTGAAAAGTATTCAACAAATAAGTTCACTATACTCAAACCATCAGTGCCTTTGGTATTATTAAATTTCATTTGTTCAGGAATTCGGTTTGTATTTTTCAGATTGTTAATATGTGTCCAGAGGTTTCGAGGATTGTTTGTATACTATGTTCTGTACATCGTATGTATTTCGAATAAAGCCGAGCACTAAGACGTTTGGCTAGGCTACAATAGAAGATGAACCTGTGGTAAGACTCCAACTTATTTGACAGTTTATAATGCTTATGAGCAGCTTTTTTCATGTATATAAGATGAATAAGTTCCTTACTGAACCAACTAGGAAATGTAAAGGGTTTAATAAGCTTCTTAGGAACATAGGATTCCAAACCATGTTGAAGTAAATAGTAAAAATGTTCAGTGGCATCATCAATATTCTTCATTGTTGTACAAAATGATCAATCAATTGTATTAAGGTAGTGGTTAAGGGATTCATAATCCGCTTTATGAAAATCATATCTATATTCCTCATATTGTAGATAAGGTTGCTCTTTTTCAATCAGAACTTCAAAAGTTAATGCTTGGTGGTGATAACTGTTATTCATTATTAATTCTATGGCTGGCAAAACATTCAGAATGGGAATGTTAGAAAAAACAAGATCCAAGAGTCGGTTGTTGTTATTATAAACCCTATTATGCTGTTTCAGATTAAGCAGAGAAGAAGAGGCAATTAAAGGTTCAGGTGCATCCCCATAGTTGCATAAGATAAATTCATTATTATTCCAGGTTGCTCGAGGTATATTAAAATCACCACATAAAATTATTTTAGCATTTAGCAATTATTTTATCATTATTCTTATCTAAAGACACTATTTCTTCGTTATTAAATATGAAAACTTTTCAGTCATCGGTTTTTTATGTATTTATACTTAATATACCGAGGGTTTTAACAAATACGCTACTGTATAAAATGATTATTTACATAATTCCAGCCTTTTCGTAAATATATTCAAATTTGCTTGTGTTTGCTGCGTCATATTTTTACGAAATGATGCTAGAAGACTTCGATGACTTCTAATGACATCAATATATTTAAACTCGTTTTCAATATGTGATATAAAAATATACCCGTTAATACGAAGGTAGTAAAAGACCTGACCGCATGCTGTTATAATTAATAATTGATTGATCAAACATGTTTGAATTTTTCTCCAGCCTAAAATCTTATCTGGATAAGCTTCATCAAACTCAATCCCCAAATCAATATACATTTCATACATTATCTCATTTTTGTAGTCGCTTTTGTGCTACATGACATATTTATTTCTAAACATGCACATGTTCCGTTGAACTCAAGTCGAATTTATCACTCCCTCATCGACTTACATCCTGTAGGACGACGGAGTTAATAAAAGCCCTGGACGCTTACATAATAACGGTCACAATACGTGTCATCAGCGCACTTGTTCTACTAGGAAGTCATTTCGTCTGGACATGATTATAACAACTAAACTTAGCTGAATAATCGCCTGTTCGTTTGCACGAACGAGTGTGGAGTTTATTTTGTCAAGATATTAAAATGTCGCGATATGAGAAGGCAATTATAGACACCGGACACTGTCAAAGGTTTGTTGTGAAGCTACTTCTCAAAACAGTAGTCATGAGAGAAAAATATTGGCATTATTAAGTTTATTAGAATTGCAGAATAAATCGCATTTAAATACAGTAGCGAGCACAACCTGTAAAGATGGCAAAATCTGAAAGGAAACATCTAAAACCGACGCGGAAACCAAACAGAAGCAGAAATAATATAATGAAGTAAAGAAAATATTTATTTGCGAAATTAGATTTGTTCCCCGCTGTGTCGACTCTAAAATTGGTTGAATCGAAAAGAGTGAGACGAAAGAGAGCTTTTCAATCAATACAGAAAGAGGCGACTACCTACTACCTACCAGCATTTTCTATAGTACATATTTTCTTAAAAAGTATCATTAAAGTCCGTTATATACTTAGTATACATAAAACGCTTTATCGTTCTTTATAAAACAAATTCGCGTTTCTTCTTTTGATAGAGAATAAGCTCCTGCATTATTCATACCAAAAGAAAATGCTTTTAAAAATTCACAATACTCTATACTTGGGCGCTGATGTTGCTGCTATTGCTGTTAGTAATGCTAGCAAAGCACCTTGTCCTTGTTCACGTTTTTATAATTATACGTATTAAGGCTAAGAGATTTTTTAATTAATTCGCGATGCACCCTTATAAATAGATACCTCGTTATAATCTTCCATCCCTCCTCACCATTTTCACCCGCATGAGTCCGCGTTAATTTCCCGAAGACACCGAGCAGGAGATGAATGTGATTTCCTTTGCTAATGTTACATTATGAGCGTTTTAGCTTTGGTAATTGTCTCTTGTAAACGGTTGAGGAATTGCTTTGGTGTTTACTTTTGATACGTTGGTTTATTTGTGGCATTAAACATATTGTTAGATTTAGAGTTGAAAAATTTTAAGCGTTGTTAATTTATTACACATTTATTGTATGATATGAAAAATTTGATTAGGTCTATAATAAAATAACAGATTTTCTAAAATGCAAACTTGTTTGAATGTATTCGCATTTCTCCTAATGAATTCTGAGATTTATGAAGTAGAAAATCAAGCTACGAACAAATTGATTGTAAACTTCAGATGTGATGACTTGCGGGCAGATGACAAATTTAGCACAAACAAAATAAGTACTTAAAACTTAAAAATAATTAATTTTTAAGTTTTCGCATTGGATATTAACCCTAGAATACTGGACATTCGTAAAATTTACGACTGTCAATTTATTTCGGTGCCTTTCGGATATTTCCGATATACATTCATGTTTGATACGTTCAGTACCTTCCTCTTCAGTGTCATAGTAAGCATTAGCGAGTTCAGATGTGAAAAATTTGTTCCCGATCTTATATATTCTGCACAGCCGTCGTAAGAATTACGAAAGTCCCGTATTTCCGTTATAATTAATGATTTTGTGTTTTTTTATGAATTGTTATATTTGAGTACTGTTTTGACTTGCTGTAAGTATGGTATTGCACATTTTGATAACTTTAGTATAAAATAAATATTCCTTAGAAAAATGGCTTCTAAAAAACAACTGTCTGATGAAGAATTGGAAGCTATTGTTCAAAGGATTATGAATGGAGAAGAAAGTGATCCTGAACCTTTCGAGGATAGCGGTAGTGACTGGGAAGAATACAACGTTGAAGTCGAAGTGCCTGATTCCAGTGAAAATAGCGATGGAGAATATAATCCGGAAATAACACAAAATACAGAAGATTTACATGAAGTAGGTGGTAGTGAAGATTCACAAATCCCTGAGCATACTGATAACAGTGCATCATATAGTAATAATAGTATTCATTTACCTGCTATTTCACGAAATACTAACTATATTATCCGTCTGAATAAAAGACGATTAAAAGGAAAAAACGGTTATAAGTGGTCAACCGTAATACCTAAAATGTCCAAAAGAACGGGTGCTCGAAATATTATTCATTTTATGGCTGAAGCTACAAAGTATAATGTAATTGATGAATACTTTCTTCATTTTTTTTTCTGAGAACATTATAGAAACTATTCTTCAATATACAAATGATGAAATAACCAAACAAGCTGAAAAATACACAACAGGGCATGCTAATGTTTCATCACTCGCCAACGATGAACTTATGGCTTTATTTGCAGTACTAATACTTGCAGCTGCTAAAAAAGACAATCATTTATCTTCAAGGCATATGTTTGACAGCAATATCTCTGGAACTTTCTATAAAGCGTGTATGAGTTGTGAGCGTTTTAATTTTTTGATAAATTGTCTTAGATTTGACGAAAAAGAAACACGGGAAGACAGAAAGATAAATGATCCTTTTGCACATATACGTGAAATATGGGATATTTTTATAGAGACATGTAGGACCTCCTATACACCATCATCTTATCTAACTATAGATGAACAACTATTAGGATTTCGCGGGCGATGTCCATTTCGTATGTACATGCCAAACAAGCCTAATAAGTACGGCATAAAGACTGTAATGATGTGTGATTCTTCATCAAAGTATATGATAGATGCCAGTCCATATTTGGGAAAGAAAACACCAAATAATGGCCTGCCTACCCCTGGGAACGTATTATGTAACAGAACTATAAAAATCGGTATATGGCACTAACAGAAACCTCACCATAGATAACTGGTTTACCTCCATAGGACTTGCAGATGAGTCACTAAAAGATCCATACAAGTTAACTCTAATTGGAACATTGCGTAAAAATAAAAAAGAGATTCCCAGAGAAATGTTAGAGGTAAAGAATAAAAAGAAAACTCTAGTTTCCTATATGCCTAAAAAAAATAAAATCGTTTTACTACTTTCGACAATGCACGAAGGAGCAGAAGTTTCAAGAGAGAATGGTAAACCATCAATCATTTTGAATTACAACGAAACAAAGAGTGGAGTAGATACTTTCGACCAAATGTGTTCGAATATGAGTTGTAGCAGAAAAACGCGAAGGTGGCCACTATGTATTTTCTTTGGAATGATGAGTATGGCTAGCATCAATTCTTATGTTTTATATACCTACAACAATTTAAAAGCCCAAAGGAAACCCCTCTCTCAGTATCAATATATGATCGAACTGAGTAACCTATTAGCAAGGCCATGGATGGAGAAACGTTTAAATATAAAAACTTTGCGCCGTGAACTTCGTTTGGATATATGTAAAATTTTAAATATAGTATAGTAAAGATAGTACTATTCTCCAACGAAAGAAAAGAAAGATTTGTTTTTACTGCCCAAGTCAAAAACGCCGAATGACCACTACATATTGCCAACAATGCAGGGAGGCTATTTGTGGAGAACATCGCGGCAGTATTTGCTCACAGTGTTCTACTGAATGTTAAAAACTATGTTCTTTTTAAGTCAAATAATAAACAAATGTGTATAGAATATTTCATTATTTTGATAATTTATTTTTGAACAAATTTTTGTTTTATTTTGCCCAATTTACTTGAAGTAGTAAATAATACCATAGTCCAGTAATGACGTATATTTAAAGTAATCCAGTATTCTAGGGTTAATACATATACAGCACTCTCACCTTGTTACCATTCGCAAAAGTAGGGTTTTATTTTTCACCAGCTATTATTGAAAGTGAGCTTAGAGTAAAAATGATATTTCGCTACGTACAATGACATAGCCGGACGAAACGTAAGTACCAGCCTAGCTATCAAACGCGGAGAGTGGGGGGATTCACCTAAAACCCAAAAAAAATAAAGCACAAAAAAATTAAGCACATCGTCCACGATTATTTATTAACAACTAAAAATTAATACAAACGAAAAAAAAATTTCTTGATTTGCATGGACAAATAAAAGTATTAAATTTTAGTGATATTGTAAAGTACAAATTTGATAGTGGATCCACGAAGTGCGCATTTCGCGGCTAACATGTAATAAAATTCATTGAAAAAAAAGATTAATGTTTGGATTTTCTCAATAGCAATGGCAATAGCAAGTTTTAATGTAGATTTTCTCAATAGTACGTGTGTTAAATTTAAGCATTAAATGTAAATTTACTCCATAGCAAATATGTTAAAATTAAAAATAGCGAATGTTCATTTTCTCAATAGTACAGGTGTTAAATTTAAACCTTAAATACAGGCTACGTTATAGTGAGAACTAACGAAGTATAACCAGAACCAGAAGCACCTGCGCAGCCAGCTGTTCAACAAGTATGGTGAACTGGTTTCACATCATCAACCCTTGATAAATAAAAATCCTTGGCATGTATAAAAGAAAACAAGGCACATACCTCTATGCGTCAGGATACTTATCTTGCCAACCGTTGGGGTTGAGTCAACACGACGACGTAAAGGCCATCGTCACTACAGTAGTGATCCACCAAAAAAAAAACCGCTGCTCCACGACAACGAACAGTCAGGCCTACACAAGAAAAGAACCCCTTTGACCTCCAGCTAAAAAAAGCTAAAAAGAAAATCGGATTAGAATGGGTTTGAGTTGCGGAATTATTAGAAAGCGTATTCATTGTAAAAACTAAAATATACCGGATATAAACCATTTAACCATCGATCAAATTTTCGTTTTTAGTATGAATAGATTTGACTAGAAATGCTATGATTGCGCATACTATTGTAACGAAGTAAAAATACAGTATGGGGTTTTGAATAGAAACAGAAGCTAAATGAATGAAAAGCGAATTACCACAAAAAGGACGCATTTGAATCAATCGTCGAAAATAAACGTAACAAATCCCCCCTCCCAGCAAAATTAACAGGTCGGGGTTGGAAAGCAAAAGTAATGAGAGTGGGTAGGACCAACCAAAAAAAAACCCAAAAGAGAAAAAAAATTTGCTTGAAAACTAAAAGAAAACTCTTTACGAGAACAACAACCAAAGAAGAAAAGAAAAAACCGAGAGAAACGAAAAAGAAAGAAAAAGGAATATCAAAAAAAAAATTCTCGTTCGGTTCGAAGCACCAATAATAGAAGAGGAAAAAAAAGGAAGGAAGGAAGGGAAGCAAGCAAAGAGGACTAAGATGAAACGGCTTCAACACTGCGAAGTCGTCAACGGACGGATATTTCGCAAGAGAGAAACAAAACAGGTTATCAACCTCAAAGAGGAAACGGAATGAGGAGTACAACAAGGGAGAACGTGAGGAATAGAGGAGGAACACTGGCACAAAGAAACGGTGTACTGTACACTGGTTACGGTAAAACCATGGGTCAGGAAGAAAAGTAAACGTTGGGGACAAAAATGGTACCCGTAATACAAAAAATACTTTATCCCAAGTATAATTTCGTATCTACTGAAGTCGTTCACCGGGTCATCGGTCTTATAAGCAAGCAGAGTGTAATCCAATCAGCACCAAAACTAGTTACCATAAGCGATAGGATAAAATAAGACCAAAAAAAAGAACAAGCCGCAGGTGGTAAAGAGCTAGAAGTAACAATTATGTAACCAAACAGAAAATAGTTTTCACACTTACCAAATACACAGGAAGTACAGAAAATCAGCAAAACCACGTGTATTTGCTCTTCAGGACAGATTGAAAGTAACCATCGAGTGTTGTTCGCCACACAAAAATTCAGAAACGAGAGTGTTGTACTCGCTTGCTATTTTATTAGCACGTAATCTCCACACCAATATGTTGATATCAAACATACGAAGGTGATAAGCACTTCGAAACAAGCTTTATCGGTGAAGTAGGATTCATTATTTCAAAGAGTCTTTAGATGGAAGTAATCTAGAATCAATTATACGCGGTCGTATGGTATAACCCGATAACAGATGCCTAAAACAAGGTACTGACTATAATTATAGCATAAACTTTACGTTTCAAGCAACTAGATTTGCGTTAAATTGCATACAAATCGGAAGCTATTCTGAAGTAGTCAATTTCTACACACGGCGCTCCAAGGAACGATGTAATTTAAGTACGTTGACAGGAAGGGAGCGTAACACACTGTGGTAGCCAAAACCGAAGAAAAGAAAGGTTAACTAGTCCTACAGTCGACTAAGTCGTGGTTTCTGAAGAACGAATGACGGACTAGAAAGCACCTACCATAGGAATGGATGGACGAAACACAATTAGTATCGGGACCGACAGCAAAAAAGACCAGCAAAAGGATCAGGAAAGGAGAGTGAAACGAAAGGAACGAAAAAAAGAAGAAAAACCAAAGAGAATAACACCAACACCTTGTACAATACCCAAAACAAAACTAAAATCGTACAAAAGTAAATAAAACAGAATCCCACTGTAGTTATGTATGAGTAGGTGTGAACGTGTACGTTCGTGTGTGTATGTGTGTGTGTGTGTGTGTGTGTGTGTGTGTTTGACCGCTGTAGTCGCCTCTTACGACAGGCAGGTCGTACCATGGGACTATTCTATTCCCGGACCCACACGGGTGAAAGAAAAAGCAAGAAAACGAAAGTAAACCTCGTAAAACAGGAAAGCTAAACGAAATCGTAACGTCCAAAAATTATGTCTGAAAAAGAGCAAGGTCGTCATAAGAATCTGGTGCACGAGAACTAGATATTAGGCCTAAGGCGCTTGCGCTGCCAGAAGGAGAACGAAACAAGATCAAGGACATTAGAACTTCACCGACATACATTTTCCGGCTCGGAATCAATATAGACAAATTTCTGCCTTTTATGGGCAGTTTTCCGCAAAACAGGGACAGCAGGGGATATAGAAGTTGTAACACGCGATATAGAAATTGGAAAGTGTAGTTTAGGAAACTCGAAACGAGTTAAGGAAGAAAGTTGCTTGTTGTTAGGATTGAAGGTAAGAAAGTCAACGGTAGAAAAGGACACATCATGGGTTGTCAGAATATCCACGGTAGAAGGAGAAAAAGTATTGGCTGTACAAGAATCAACCTTACGAAAAGAAACACAAGCAGAGCACACTTTTCAGTTACGTTAGAGAAAGGGCCAGAAGAAGATAAAATTTCATCGACGTTAGATAGAGGACTAGAAGTATCACAGTTAGGAAAGAAAACAGCATTGGCTGTAAGAATATCAACCTTAGGAAAAGGAGCAGAATCCGATAACACTTCGGTAACATTATACAAAAACCAGAACCTGGTAGAATTTCGTCAACCTTACAAAAACAAACAGCATCAGGGAGAACTTCATCCACAATAGATAAGGAAGCAGAATCAGGTTGACGTTCGTCAACATTAGATAACAGGACATCAGCTAGGATTTCACCAACCTTAGCTAAAAGAACAGAAGCAAGAAGCATTTTGTCAGCATGAGAAAAACAGTCTCTTGCTCTCCACCATGTTGTGGGTCTTATGTCACTCAGGTCGCTGGGTCACTAAAAGAGATAAGCTTATCACGATCCTTCCCAGAGTAGATAGCCAATTCCTTGGCCATAAATCCTGGGATTTTTCCTATCCGCCACCTGGAGACGCGCCCAATGGGTAACCAACCACATGGGGGCGCTAGGAGTTAAAATCTAATCAGTAGGTTTCAGCTTTGGATAGATGACCGTTTCTTTGAACAATATTATTTTATAGATTAATGTAGTTTAAGTTAGTTTCCAAATCACTGAGTTTTAAGTTCAGTGTTCTAAGACATAGTCTTGGCTTACTTACAACTGATACATTAACGATTAAATTCAGAAACGGAAACGGTGTCGGACTAGGAATTTGCAAGAGTATGTTATAAGTCTTCTACTGAAATCCCTTTGACCATACCCACTTAATCTCGAAAGCTTATCCATGCAAATTCCTAACTACAATTAATAAAATTAATAAACCTTATATTTAGTTCGTTGCCTCTTGCGTTGAGCTGTTTCGTCAGGAGATCGTTTGTTCCGTTTTCCTAAGTATGTTGTCACATGATTATCTGCATCCTCGCTATAGCGCCCTTAAGGAAAGATAGGAATAAGTAGGAACGATAAATTTGGGTCACTTCATTGAAACAAACGCGATTACACCACTACAGGTAAGGATAGCTGCTTTCGCAGAGGCAAGTACTAAAGTGTCTACTTAATTTCCGGAAGAATTAGTTCGAGGTTCCATAAAGGTTTCATATCATGTCCCTGAGAACGATAAAAAATTCCCAAGGCGATATCTTAGCGTATTTATACATAGTAAATAATTCTATCCCTATAATGTAACTACTAATTTATAACCCACTCAAGACCGGATCCAGAAATCGGGGGGATTACGTTTACTTTTAAATTAAGTATAGAAATGGAAACTGGTTATCCACTAATTGAAAACAGCGTGTTACGAGTTAATTCATTCAAAACGTAACAAGTGCTAATTTAATATTTAAACGCAAGCTAGCGTTAAGAATTCTTAGATATAGTACAAAATTCAACGTTGCATAGCTATGCATTATTTTCTCTGTCGAGAATATATTTGTGGGAAAGACTGAACCATTTCTAACCAACGTGACTGAAAAGGATTTAGAAACGAAAACAGTAGCGGCTTTGATTCTACTGGTTAATAATTTGCAAGTATCCACATTTTCATCAGGAAATTTTAACCGGAGTGGCTGTTATCTTCTTCGGCTTTGTTATTACGTGGGTACGATGTTGCTCGCTTTACGGCGTTTAATTTTACACAGCTAGCTTCTAATTGAAAGGACTGCTTATTAATCTTTCAACTTCGTTATTTTATTTATAGAGTGGTACGATACCCCTGTAGGGCTAGTTTAGGTAGATAGCTTTTGGGTTATAATAGAGCATTGTGTTGTACGATGCGTAACTTAGCTATCCCTAACTCGAGAAGTACGTAATTTTAATATTTAACAACGAGTTGGTTCTAGTTGTTTTCAATATTCTTATAAAACTGTATTAGGTGGCGTCAACGGGTGAATCAGAAGGAGATGGGATTTTTCCCCTCGACCCCATGATTTAACCATGAAATGGACTGTTGTTAATTTAGTAAACTAGTTATCCGTAATATATATGATACTTGTTTTAATATCTGGAAGATAGTTTATGCCAGCTTGAAAATTTATAGAGTTAGCTTTTGAAAAGAAAATTTTAACTTAATTCTAAAAGGAAATTATTTTAGTGGAACTGTAGAAAGGTTACAATAGATTGCATTGAATTGTGTAACTTTCGCTATAAGAAATTGAACACTACAATTGGCAACTACCTGAATTGTAGTACGTCATTGACGATGACTGCTTGTGGACGACGGTAAATTTTACTACTACTTCGCAGCCATTCGAATTTGTTTTAACTTTGTATCTACATGTGATGAAGGACAATTTAAAAAATTGGGTACATTATTACGATAGATAAGGTTACATACATGATCGCATCATAATGAAATCTGGGTCAGCTAAAATATAATTTTAAATGACCCCCTTCATTATATTACTTTTGTTTTTAATGACATCAAACGATAAATTCATTTATTTATACAAACATGGTTATAACAACGTGGTCATTTTCTAATATTCTACATAGCGTGCCTCGTGCTTAACGTATTACTTATTTCGGGACGGAAATTAGGAAACTCCCGCAGTTTCAATTCCTTTTGAATGATTAGATCACGTTTAGGTAATGAAGTTCCCGCCTAATTTCTCTCTTCACAACCAATTGCAATTCTCTAATAACACTAATCGATTTATTTGTTACAGAAATATGTCTTCGAAGAGGAAATCTCCGCCAACAAAACTACAAGAAGGCGGCGGTGGCGGTGGTGGAATCGAAGGAATAACAAATTTACAATCAAGTAATATAGGCGCAAGTTGCGGAAGTGACGGTGGTGGCGTGACCGATTTCGACGAAACTAGCAGCAACAATCTTAGCGATTTAGGCGAAGACGATCCCTCAGCAGCGATTATGGTCAGTAATTGTAAACTATCCGGTGATTCGTCGTCCGTGTCCGGTTCTGGAAGTGAGTTTGACGATTGCTTAGACGATCCTCCTAATAAAAAACAAAGGACTTTTTATACGGACGTCCCTAGTTGTAACCTGTTAGTTCCTGGAGCTATTAACGCCGCGATGGCTTTACACAACGAGTCGTTAAGGTTAAGAACGGAAAATCGACGAAGAAACTCTTCGGAGTGTAGTTCACCGTCTTCGGATATTAAAACAAGTATTCATTTTCACAATAATAATCATAGTTTACACAATAATAATAGTTCAAAACGGTCGATGGACGATGTGTTAAAAAGGTTAACTTCAAAAATGCACAATAGTACAATAAGGGAAGAGCAAAATCGGCCAACTCCGTCATCAACGCCGAATTCGTAAGTATACTTAAATTTAAAACAATATTAGTACATGATTTAAATGAGAGAAAAAATATGTAATATTAAGATTGAATTACTTTTTTGTATTTCGTTTCTGTCACACTGTCATTGGTATGGTTACATTTGCTATAAGCAGCGTACGTCTGTTTTATAAATGAAATAGTTCCCGAAGTTGTTGTTAAACACTTTATTTTTACTTTGATAGCTCCATTTGTAAATAAAAGACGTTTAACAACATTTCAAATATGTGCTACAAAATACATTGATGATTCGGCTCGAAGGACTACAATGTCTATTAAGTAGATTATCCTTTCATTTGGTAACTAGGTTGAAAGCGATGGTTATACAGTAAATAATATTTATTATTAGGGCTGTGTGATTTTCTTTTTTATATTCCCTTAGCGTTACCCTGTTTTTAATTACTTGAAAATATTAATTTTTAAGCGCTTGGAGAGTTGTATTCGGACGTGAATAGCATTAAGTGAATAAATATCGTGTTGATAGAAGTGTAGAGTGATAAAATATTGCAATTCGATGTGTTTGAGGCACTAACATTCTTTTTAAATTATTTCTATTTCTTTATCAAAGGCATGTGCAGAATTTACTATTGGGCCTAAATGAATAAATACTCAATACATCTTGTAAAGAAAAAATAAGGATATTTGAGTGAACTAGTTAATGTACTAAAAAGAAAGTATTGCAATGGGTGCAGAACAAACGAATAAGAAACTACTGCCTTACTCAAAAGTTACAGTTTACTAGAACAAAAGAAAGTGCAAGAATTTAAAATATGAAATAGTCTATAATCTTTCCTATAGGAACGTTTGGGTAAAGAAATTTCTTTTTGGGAATATTTAGTAGGAAAGTAATTTTGGATTCGGTGGACATCCGCTATGAGGTTTTCAAAGATGGCGGCTGCTCTTCCAAAAAATTTGCTCATTTCTATTAGTACTTCGACCGGTTTAAATAAACATGGAGAAAATGTGCTGTATTTACTATTAATAAGATGCATAGAAACAAAAATAATAATACTGGGACTTCATGAATAAAGTGATGTTAGGCTTAATGAAAATCAATATATAATTGTACATCAAACATATTTGGAATTTATCTAAAAAGTGTAAACACTACTACACTTACAGGAAGAACGGCGTTATTTCATTCTTTCCGCAATCGACAAGAATTTAGCACATTTGATGCGACTACATGTCCCAATAAAGTCCTTGTCATATCTTAGTTTTTCTGGTACTAAACCATCCTTTGTCAATTACAAATTAAATGCAATGGGATCTAAATAATCAGCCATAATATTATCAAGACATTGTTTCTGAAAATGCGTGTGAAAACGAATATTTTTTAACGCTTTTGCTCGATGGTGGTAGGTGTCTTCACATGATGATACAACCACAACCTGAGTTTTCCTAGCCATGTGCAAGTTGATATATAACTGCACTAAGTATTCTTCTGCAGCTTGAAATGCGTTTTTTATTTTCACAGTGAGGTGGTGCACCAAAGTTCTTCAAAAAATGCTGTCGGTGCATTTTTATGACCTTCTTTGTTGGTACCCAACGTACTAGTGTTATTCGCTCCAGATTGTGCAAAAATTACTCCAAGCACAAAGCATAAATTTTTGTACTTTTCTTGGCGAAAAAGCATGAACACGTAAATGACACGTGGAATCGCCTTCTCCAAAGTGAACCTTTAAATCCACATTTCATTTACACCAAGTGGAAAAAGAGTGGCACAATGGAAGAAAGCTAAAACTATTATGCCTGTGTCAGCACTAAAAAGCACGATTTTAATCAATCTACTTAATACTAGTTTTGAAGAAATTCCTTAGTCAGCTTCCTCTATTGACAAAAACATTAATTCTGGATTATCTACCAGCTTTCCATTTCGTACAGATGCACAATTGGATCATCACTATAAAATGTACTAAAGGTGTGGTTGGTCGTATTGTTTGAATTAAAGAATAAATCATTTTATTGCAATAATTTTTTATAAAATCAATTTGTTTTTTGATGATCTCCAGATACTGCTAAATTTTAGAGGCAGAAGAATATTTATAACAAGATTCTGTCTCTGTAATGGTTCAGATTGTTTCGATAACAGCTTGTCATAACTGTCAAAAGCAATCGACATGTCAGCGATTCTTTGTGATCCTCCTAATGTAGTAAAGGAACAGAAATCGTCCCACCAAAAGGTTTTCTTTTCAATTGACATATTTATCGTCATAAAAGCACGCTACCCAACAATTAGCAAGTTTTTTGATACGACTGGAACGTGTGGTCGTCGTTAGAGCTGCTATAACATGTTTCAAGCTCCTTTAATAATATGGTTTCTCAGTAATTCTTCTACATGAAGCAGAGTAAACTATCATCAGATACGTCGTACCGCAGATTATTTCCTCTAGGGTGTCTTTGGTATCATGTCGTAAGCAAATATTTTACATTTCTCTATTTGTATTTTATTTTATTTATTTTATTTACTTTTTCTTATTACTTTGCTTTATAGAAACAGAACTTTGATTTCTTGCTATTAAATACTGGCAGCAGAAGTTTGTAGGTGGCAATTGAGGTCTTTGTTGTTTTGTCTTCATATTATGTTTCGCAAACTGTAAAATAAAACTCATCGTAGGTAATATGTTTAATATGTTTCTTTTATGGCTTGCGGAAATGTATGCAACCGATTACTAATAATATCAAATGGGTTATTTTTCTATAACATTTTTCGCTATCTTAACATGATTTTTTCTTCTAAACTTAACAGACATTCATGATATTCTTACAAACTTCAGTACCGCTGAACGTACTTCCATTTACACCTCTTTATTCGGTTCAATACAAGCTTGACTATTTACAAATTTTTACAGAAAATCCTTAATATACCAAACTGCCCCTACAGAGAAGACTGATGATGCTACATTTGCTTATTTTAACCACTCGAATAACACTTTATTTCATATTGCTTGTGGAATAATACTCGGAATAAACTGCCTGTCGGGTCATACGGTTTATATATCGAATTATAAAACTTCCGTACTGTATTGAAAATCGGTAAAACCTTCTAAAGCTTGTGGCTGTTACTCATTCATTTGATGGTTTTATCTTTTTGAATTCTAGATCGTTCGATTCATTGTTACAATATGTTACCTTTCATTCTGTTTTTGTTGAAGAACGTGCTTATCGGCAGCAATTGCTAAACACCTCTGAGCGTAACATTTCACGACGGCAACATGCTTGCACTTCATAAACTTTTCATGTATCTCTGCAGCTATTTTGAGCAGTGCTCTCATGTCTTCTAGATACAAAAATTTACCGAATTGTTTTTATATGAAGCTTACAAGACATTAATTATGTTTTTACCTATTGAAAATTATTATAATAATTATGGTATTAGAATTTTAACATAATCTACAACATCTGAATTTTATTTGATTTAAGTCCACCTTAATTTTGACGCAAGTATTATGTGAAATGCTAATTTCTTGAAGTTTTAAACTCAAAGATAAATTTTGCTACTAAGAGAACCATATTCAATTAGAAAATTTGAAATTAAAGGTTTTCCAAACATTTTGCAACAGAAACAAAATATTGAGTTTTTGATTTCGAATAAATAAGCCATCCCTTACGGTTGTCTATCCGAACGGATCAAATTATAAAGTTAGTGTTGTTTTAGAAATTATTCTTGTCGCGTCCAGCCGTTGTTCTGCTACACCCGGCTAAGACGGTTCGAAATGCTATTGACCCTAAAGAACGAGAAACTAAGTGGGAATCCCAAAAATCGCCTCTAAGACAACAATTCAAACACACAATGCATAGTTGCGCTAACTAAAACTTCCTTTTATAGAACTCTTTGTAACATGTTTAATTTGCTCAGTAGTTATTCGCGTTGAATTACGAGGATAATGCGCTAAGCGTGCTTTATTCTTTAATAATATTCCATATAGTACCTAATGGAACGCTTTGTTTTAGTAATCTTCTTGTAGTAAAATATCTGTGTCACATAAAGTTATTTTGCTGAGCATCTCTAGCAATCCTGTCGCTTTCGTATTTCCCCACCTCTAACGTCGCTATCGTTCGTTTCTAGCCTTGTTCGTTAGTCGCTCCCTAGCAACCAAGTTATCAAGATGTATTCCACACTAGAGGCATGCGACCTTAGGTTGAATTATTTGTGTGAGTGGTTCAGGTCATGCTAGACTTGGAACAATTTCAGTAACTTCTACTAACGGTTTGTAATTTATACATTGTACGAACTTAATTTAATTTTGTTTCATTTATGTAGCGCGCCTACGAAAAACTATAGAGAAGGACAAGTGAAGATTTTGGTTTTGTAAGTTGTTTTGGAAATTGCAGACATGTGGTCGTAATTGCTGTTAGCCTAAGTTTGAAGTGGCTTATAGTATTGTTTGGAACTGATGGAATTTCTGTTCGGATTTGTCTAGGAAAATCAGAAGCAGTTTTGGTTCGTTATTACATTTAAGAAATTTTAGCATGTGGTGAGAATGTCGTTAGACTTTGACAAACAGACAGTCATATAAAAAGCACGAAAGTTGCTATCATATTTATGAACATATGACCTGTTTCATATTCGATTATTGTTGAACTGGTTTTACAAACCGTAGAAAGAAATTTTGTCAGGTTAGGTTTATATAATTGTAAGCTTTGTTTCATTTGAACTTCAGATAAATTTCAAGGTATATTTTCGACGTTAGACCTTTTTTGTAATGTAGCACATTTCACAGATGTTTGCCGTGAAAGCAGATGTTTCGTGCAGCTTTCCTAAAATTCAAATTAAACATTCTTCAATCTCGAAATTAGCTTTTATTCACAGATAAACTATAAAAACTAAGTATAAAAATTTAAATACACGCTGCGTAATAATTATGAAACTGTAATCTACCTGATAAGATCTGCCCAGGATAGAAATGTTAGTTCAATGCATTGTGGATTTCAAATTATTTTGATCAAATATTTAAAACAAGTTTATGTTTAGAGAGCAGTCTTTTGCTTTAAAAAGACAAAATTTTGACTTTGTTATAAATGTTATTGTTGAAATTGTTTTTACATGTTAAAAAGTTATAATTTTTAAAAGAAAGTCCTTTACTTCAGTAAACAATTAGTTAAACTTTGAGACTTTTATTTTGGTCAAATGCGATCAAATCTTATAACATAAAGGTAGAATTTTGAGTAATAATTTTGTGCCAATATCATATTGGATATACATTTTTTATTTTTGATACTTTTATAAGACACAAATGATGTTCTACATTTTTTTTATTTAATCTATGTAATTTCTTACAGGAGCTGCGTCTTATTTTTATAAGACAGATTTTTGTTAACGAAGGCGATCATTTTATCTTTGGGTTTCCACGTCCGCCCTTAGAATTGTGCTTTGCTCTTATCGTGATTATCTCAGGACTTGGTGGCGCCTATTTAACTTTGATCAGCTTTGGTTTGAAAAGAAAATTCAACTCCCCCCCCCCCTCCCCCCACTTCTTATTGCTCTACCCAGGTATAGACCCCTAGCTATGTCGGAAGATTTTTGTTCACTGGCGCCCATTTAGAAAAATAAGTTTCACTAGCGCCCATCATCAAAAAACAACAAAATTTGTATCATCTTTTTGGACAAGTATCTCTAATTATTTTTGACTTTACTACTGTACAACGCATACTAACTTATTAAATACAACATATTATAGTCATGGATTCAATATACTCCCATCTGAGAAACGTTTTTTCAACACAATACGTTTCTTACAAACAATTAGAAAACATTATCACCTAAGTATAAGTTAATTAAAATTAAAATTAAAAAGCGATTAGAGTGTATGTCTACCTTCGTACTTTATAGGAGGTTTTGATGTTTGACCTGCGCACGTTTACAACACGAGATGTATTACTGCTTTGCTTTAGATACTCCCGCACCTAGTACAGTGTTCTCCACTTCTTCCTCTGTACACTTTTCCGTAATGTCTATCAGACTCCTTACAAAAGGTTGATCTTCGACACTAATGGATTCGAGAATATACAACCTTTGTACAGGTCTTAACAATATGCCGTGTATCGTCTGAACGCGAACTAACCTAATACGTCATTTCAATAGTCATTCTATCTCTTTGGAATTGTCATTGCCAATTAGGACTATATCGCCCACATTCATCAGTATACCGCTGTTGCATTTTTTCTTGGAAAAGAGCCTCAACTGTCCCAGATACTCTAACCAAAAGCGTCTAAGCAATTCCCTCCCAGGGTCTGCTGATATCGTATTTTCTGTAAAGTAGAATGACTGTCCTTTAAATCATAATCAGGAACTCTAGCTTCTGCCTAGTCTCGCAAAAACACAACCGGTGTTAAAGCTAATAAATTGCGCGAATGTTCTGAGAGAGAAGTTAGTGGTGTACAGTTGATTACAACTTCACAGTCACGCAGTACGAATTTGTACGGCCTAATATACGACGTAATAGAGTAACCGAATTAATCGCTTATAAAACTTTCCATACCATACAGTGGTCGATGGGTTGAAATGTCAACAAAATCTCTGAGTAAATGGTCCTTGAGTAATATGCTCTCGGTTTAAATTGGTAAAAACATTATCGGCCCCTTTAACGTATGCGTGTACAATATCTTGAGCCTCCCACGCCTGGCCACAAATCGCCGAAAAACTTGCAGAAAGTTTGGCGCTGATAACGCTGAAGCTAACTCTAACTGCTCTGCCCGATATCCAACGCATGTTATTAAGCAAATCTATGTTTTAGTTCCTTCTCTTAAATGCAGAGGTCATACAAAATTCACTCCCGTTATCTCAAAGGCTATCGTTTACTGTAGCATAAAGCAAGGGTAGTGAGTTCGCTACAAAATCCTTCGACCCTAATCTTCTGCAAATTTCACATTTCGAACTAACGCGTCTCGCGGTTCTCCTAACAGCAAATAATTTGTTAAATCGGCCAAATTAACATTACAAAGCGCCAATATCTTCTTCTTACGTTGTTTGAGGATTTCTTTCTCATTCGCACTAGGAGTTCCAACTTGCAAACGCCCAGTGTCCAAGCACAACCAACTGGGTCTTTCCCAGAATTATGATTCCAACAGCTGTTTAGGAGTACACCTGCGAGACGGCATATCCGCTGCGTTGTAAGTTCCGAGTACATAACGCTAACAATGGATTAGTGTTAATTTTTGTTTTTCAGTCACCTGATTTCAGTCAAACGTGTTTCGCTCTTCATTGTGTTTATTTCATGAGAAAACCACTGTAGAATATGTCCGATTGCTGTCCAAAGTACCCTCACCTGGCTATACAGTCTTGCTCCGACTAACGACCCTAGTAATTCCAAACGAGGAATCGTATCTTTTTTAAGGGTGTGACACTGGCCTTAGCAATCAATAAGTGCTCCTTCATAATCCCTTAAGTTGCAACTCTGTAGAAAACTATGGCAGCATAGAAGCACTTTTAGAAGCATCATAAAATGTATGAAGGGTTGTTTCTGGGATGCGTCTGCTATCAATCGAAATGCAACGAGGAATTCTTATTATATATAAGAACAGTAGTTCCCCCAAGACACCTGTTAAACAATACAGCTACCTCATTGTCAACAGGTGTGTTTCACGAAATTTTCTCTAGCCACAACTTCTGCAGTATTTGGACACCAATGTGGTTGGTAACGTAAAAGTGATCGGATCAAATACCGTTTGTGTCACTAATAGTAGCCACTGTTTCAACATCACTATATGTTGCAGCTCAAGATTTTTATTTATGGCTAACATGTCCCACTTTGAATACCACTGGAGCCACAAAACAGATAAATTGTAATCATCAGTTACTGCATCTCTTGAAAACTCCTATCCTCTTAATTCAAACTTCTTTTTTGCCATAATCGCAAAAATATTTGTTTAAGCTGGGAACATATCTTACTCTGGAAACACAGTTGTCGACATATGAACTTTTAGACAACTTTTCAACGAATTCTTGTGAATATCCAGCTCTTAGAAGGAACAAATTTTCTAAATATTTCGAAAGATGGTATTCAATGGTAGCACCAAGCAGAAAAGGGCTATAGTTAACGTCAAACATAATCCAATTATGTTGATATCCAATACCGTCGCCTAATTCATTTTTCCACAGAGACTTTAAATAATTACAATTACTTTCATGCACACTTATCTGGAGAAATGCTTTTTAGCCACCACTCCTATTATACGTTCTGGAAATTAGCTCAATAAAGTTTAACCCCCTTTCGCGACACTGATTCAATGAGGGCTTATTTTAATGCGCAGATGCGTCAGAAACCGGTCATACTTCAATTTTAAAACCCTCCTTCAACGGCGACGGATGTGGTAAAAAGTGTCTTCAACTAGTTTCGTTGTGAGCAAGTTTCTTTATAATTTTTAAGATTTCCCTGTCGTTGAACCCTCCGTCATATTGTGCAAAGAGACCATCTCTTCTCAATTTACTAACATTAATATCCGGTCTTTTCTTAGCGATAATATTATTAGTCGGCAATGGAGGATGGTCATCAGCCCTCGACTACCTTACCCGATATCGGCCTCAGCGTCAACGGCGACAGTCTGCATAAAAAATTGTTTAGTTACCAATCACCATCGCCATTTCCTCCGTGTATAATTTCGTAACAGGATTTTCAATACCTAATACTTCCAACTGTCAGAACTCCGCGGTTGAACGGAGACAAAATAGATGGAGCCCTAGGAGCATGCGATGATGCCACATTCAACTGCAGTTTAGATTACTAGGACGTAAGTGGATGACGGTGCAATAACGCTTCAGATAAAGCAACACTTAACTTTAACCATCGGTTAGTTAATCCGCAAACTAACAGGTAGCGGTGCAAGCGACCCAAAGTTTGTTAGAAGAGGATCCTTGCGTAAGTCCAACACGCCCGTAAGACGGTGAGATTTTAATCTATTCTTCATTTTTTGATAATTTAACGTATTATTTTGACTTGTTCAAAAATTTTCTAAATGTCGGTTTGTTCTGTAAAAATGGCTGCGATACATGTAAGTATTGAATATAATAAAATCCATCATTTGTCTGTTTAATTCCAATGAATCGTTTATGATACAAATTGCATAAGAATATGACGAGAAAACGTTAGAACCACCGCGTATAAAATTAATTTCTTAACTTTAAAGGTTGCTTTATACGAAGAGACATGCAAGGTGTATACGGCTAAAAATGTAATCGACCATTGCATTGCATCCCTGAGTATTTTATTAAACAAAACCTTTTTGTGCTCTATTGAAAGAAATTAATTTGTATGTAAATGGCCAATTAACAGAAAAGATTGCGATAAATAAGCTATTAAGATACAAACTGTAACATTGATTACACAGAATCTAAAACAAAGTCCACTAATATGCAAGCTCCGAAAGAAGATTTGAAATAATTTAAAACTTACTCTCGTTTTTGAAGGGTCTAAAAGAATGTTACAGTGTGGACCTGAAAAATGTAGTGCTTCTGCGCAGGAAATTTTGAATGATTTAGGAGCGCCAACCAACATATCTGTTAAAAATTTTACTAAA
The DNA here is from genome assembly GCA_036346225.1 of Platerodrilus igneus. NCBI lineage: Eukaryota > Metazoa > Arthropoda > Insecta > Coleoptera > Lycidae > Platerodrilus > Platerodrilus igneus. The sequence goes on from JARFIW010001148.1 coordinate 7,523,984, forward strand.
TTACAGGTATTATTGACTAAATTTTAATTTAATGCTTTCAATAAAAGTATAAAGTCTTACAATTTAAAAGTGCAAATTCTTACACTTTAAATATTCATAATTGCACAATTTAAAAGTCGTAAATACATCGCGCAAGCGCGGAAAAAGCGACGCCACGGCAGGTGGTAGCTCCAAGCTTACACCGGCTTTAGCGCGGCCATCTGACAATGACGTCACCAATGCACAAATTTAATACGCAATTATCGGAAAATATAAATTTAAGACAATAGTTTATAACAGCGAAATACTCACATGAATATGTCCCTGGGTTAAAGTTGGCTTCTGTTGAAGTCCATCAGGGCTACTGATGGCCCTTTTAAGGCAATTAACGGAGGGTACGTTTACGTCCATCCAAATAGCTTCGACTGGATCTCAGGGCTCCACTCCGGAGTGTTTAAAGATGGTGCTCCGGCGTGGAATGCGGTTCAGCCAACGGCTACAAATTACCTCTACCTATGTAGGGAAAGACAGGAACAGGTATAAGGGCAACAAACAAAGATAATCAGGCAAGGATATCTACATAAATAAAGATAAGGCACGATACGATACCTGACCAAACCGCTCTTCACGAAGGTCCAAGGAAAAAAGCCACGTTACAGAGCCCATCGGAAAAACCCCGCTTTCTGTCCTTTCACGCGTCGGCGCGAAATTATTCGCCCAACCCACTTTTGACGTGACGGAAATACGCGCACCGAGTCGTTTGAATTTTAAGGTGCGAAACTTCCGCACATCAAAGCTAAAACTAGGGAATGTTTAGTGCCAATTTATTGGCACGTAACAAAAGGTAAAGGTATTTGTATGTCGTAGTGTCCGTTGAAACTTTGAAATATATTTGGAAATCGCACTAGTTTTACAATAGTCAGTGTGCTCATTCTCAATAAAAACCCCCGTAGAAAATTTGAAAATAAGAAACAGCAATTAAACTAAAATTATAATCTCTTTAAATAGTAATTCTTATTTAAAGTAAAGTTTGAAATGGATCTCAAAATATTTGAATTCTGATTCTTTGTAGAAATTTGAAACTAGGATTTGATACTTATTTATTCATTGTTTTTGTGGTGCTCTCGTTGTATGGAATTCGCATTGTGGTAGTAACTTAGATAACATTATTTACAAGTTAAGATATTGATATCAACTTATTAAATAATAATGTTAAAGTCATGACACGCAAAAAGAAAATATTTACAAGCGTTTTTGTGTGCGTAATTCAATTGCAAATGTCTTTAACACTAGAACTGAAAGCACTTTGGTTCGTAAAGTCGTTGAACCAGTTCTTATGTTGAAAAACTGGATGTTGCGGCTTCATGATGAACACTTGCATCAGGTGTCGTGTAGGTGTAGATGTCCATGCTTGTAAGTAACCCTGGTCCGGGTTACGCTGATTGCAATGCGGTACTTTGTGAAAGTCGGATGGCCATAAGCTTCGGTATCTAGTAGCTGGTGGGTTGACGCTGACATACGGCAGCTTCCTTGGTTGGTGGAAATTAAGGCGGCCTGTTGACGGAATTTCTCAATCCTGGCGTGCTTGTTGGCATCTCGTGCTCTACGAGGTGGTCTTGATGACCGTAGCTTTGTAAGTGGAGCGGGTCCAAACTGTATTATGGCAGGTCCTATCCATAGTGTTGCGCTAGTTCACTGTTAGATGTGGTGACCACAATGATATAATCTGAACAAAATCTCTTACTGCTCGAGGAACGTGGAGACTTCCGTCTTGCACTTAAGTTCCTTCTGAGAAGTTTGGTGGCATTTTCAAAGAGAAAACAAAGTGATTTGCTCTAGCGTTTAAAGTTTCTTTTATACCGCGGCTTGTTTGTTTTGTATACTCGGACGATTTTATTTTATACTTGAGGAGTGTCGGACATGTCCATTATTGATTGAGGGGTGTTTTATTTGTAAATGCTATTTGTTTGCATGCTGCGTGCTTATTGATCAGATAGTTTGCTTGTGGTCGACTAGAGAGCTATCAGCAACTAGTTCTAATATAAAAATTACCTAAAGTAATTGTCGTTGGATTCTGTAAATATTGCTATAATGTTTGAACAAACTTAAATCATGTTTATGAAATCAGAATATTATTTATTATTTTGAAGGAAACGCTAAGCTAATCTGATGAGCCGCTATATATAGGGAAACAGGTTATCAGTTTTGTTTCTTTTTATAGCTGACTAGAGAGCCACCTTCACAGCATTCGATAGCGCCTTTAGTTTTAATGTAAAAATTCCTTTTATAACAACTGATGTTCGGTCATACCAGCGGCCGCTTGTGAGTATTTTTGCATATATACAATACATGTGTGTTACCCTTTGTTGTGCAAATAATAAATTCTTAAATAAAAATCGTGAAATTTCTAATTAATTAAACCTAAAAGTTACTGCTTAACAAATTTCAAAACACTACAAATTGCTAATTAAATATCGTCATAAAAGTTTTTTTAAAAAATTAGTAATCTTAAAAACTACTTTAATCTATGCATGCAGGTGCCTTGAAACAATTCCAGATTTATCAGCCCTCCTAAAATTGCATACAATGCAACTACTGAAGCTCAATCAAAAACGGTTTCTTTCACATATATTATCATCAAATTTGTTTAGCCTCGATTATTTTTTAACTGGAATATGACCAAGTCGAGAAATCAAACCAGTAAAATTGAATTTAATCGAGTATGTATAGAACTGAATTTAATCGAACTAGAAAAGAACTAGGAATCATAAAAAATTTCCAATTACTTAAACTAATTAAAAAATACAGGTCTACTTACAATTTTTCCAAAATTGGCAAAAATCAACTAACTGCAGACGCTTTATAATAATTAATAATACTTTCAACTTGCATTGATTTTATTTTATTAATCACTGATTTATTATAAAACGGCTTCATTGGTTAGCAGAACATCAGGAATCCTCCCATTTTAAATTACTCTCGTATTTACAACCTTTTATACAGATTGAAAACAACAACTCCCTTCAGCATATTTTATATTTTATACAGGTAATAAACTTACTAAAAATTACGTATCCCGTACCAAAAGTAATCGTTTCAGCTCACAACAAAACCTGATTGATTTAACGCGTTCATCAACAATGCAAATCCGACTTGATTTATTAAACGTAAAATGTAATCATTGGAATTTCTAATCTGTTCAAATGTTACTTCATAATAGAAAATTAATTTTTATATATTGGTTATCCCTGTAAATGTTAACTTTTATTGAATGTAATAATGCACAATTACGTGACTTCGTAGTTGAAGCAATTTATAGTAAAATTAATTCATTTATTACTGAAATAGGTGAAACGAAGAACACCTATAACACATCCATCTATTTTGAATAATATAAAACGTAGTTTTATATATCGACTGTCTTCAATAAAAGCTCTAGCGTTTATTATGAATTAGAATTGACCAAAATGGCATTTCTTTCTTTTATCATTATATATATTATATTATTATGCTATGCTATTTATCCTCTTCCGTTATTCTTGTTTCACGTTGATGTGTGATATAACTTTATTGCTATGTTCGTACTCGGCTTCCTACTCTGCGTTTATAAATCCCATACCTCTTTTTATATATCTGTCTCGGCTAGCTCAATCTAATTAACACAGAATGCCCTACGACACGACAATAAAGACTGTTTAAACCCCTTTTTCTGTAGCTCCTATCTATTAAAACAATTTAAATGAAGCAAACCAAAAAATCATATAATAATCGACAATATTTACACTTTGTATTTTAATAACTTATTAAATTGATTTAATATTCAAACATTAGCCCCTGAATAAAATAATAATATTTGTCTGATTCCACCAAAATTAGTCTCCCTGAAAGTCAGAAAAAATCTCACTATAATTTCCTTTGAAACCCTTTTGAACGTTCAAATGATCTTCTATTTATTTTTATAAATTCTCAAAAGATTTTTGATGACCCTTACAAATACTTCGACATGAATAATTAAAAAATGTTAAAGATTTGAAATTACAGTCTTATACTAATAAAGGATTATAAATTTCTGACCTGTGTTCTCTCTGTTTGTTTCCTGGAACTGCCTCTATATGTGGATGGTCAGCACCTCTGGATTGTTTCCAATTTGATTCTCTATTACAGCTTTTCCCAGTTAATTCTTAGCGTTCTTGGAATGACTTGGAGTTTACATGTAGTTTCTTGAAATTTATTTGAAGTTAGATTTGGAATTGATCCGTCGTTATTTGAAGCTTTTGTAGCTTATTTAGAATTGTTTCTTCGGAAGTTTATTTGAAAATTTCTTTGAAGCCTATTTAGAAGATTATTTAGAGCCGTTTTTAAAAGCAAACGGCCGCTTCGGTTGTATTAATTGGCACTTTACTTTGCACTTTGATTTCACTCAATTATTTATTTTTACTAAGTTCACTCTGCGTAGTAATTTACGTTTCATTGACGTGGCGCGTGCCTTGGTTCCAGAGATACTCTCTATCAAACCAAACCAAATTTCCGCGCCTCCTTTCAACATTGATCTAACTAAGTTTAAATTGTATCTTTCGTCCGTTGATCCCTGTATTAATGTTTTGATATTATTTAAGAATATTTTTGGATTCAGCTTGTTATCTCCATAAAATTTAGAACATTGTTGTACTGATATCCCTGGTCGATTTAGCCTAACAGGGTCCCTGATGTATTGCACCTTATTCCACCAAAATTTTGTAAGTCCGATTTTAAAGTACCCAATTCTCTATTTACATCTTTAAATCCTATCTACAATTCCCTTCAATTTTCTGCATCTTTATACTTAAATCCGTAATCCTATCATTCGTTTCCCTTTCACAAGTCTCATGATTTAATTTAACTATCCTAACCTCGTCCCTAACGTTATCGATATCGTCCATAGTTCTTACGACTTTACTTTGAATTTGTAATTGCATTCCCAGATCGTTTGATTTGTTTCTTTTAAACCGTCACTCAAAATTTTTATTTCAGAACCTAACTTTTCTCCATTCTCATTAATCTGCATTTTTATGTCTTTCATGGCCTCTTCATTTCTATCCATTCTGCTGTTTAACGCTAATAAAACTGACATTATTTTAGATTCCTGTGAGATCTGTTGCTCCTGGCTTTGACTCCGTTCTAATATTCTCCCGTCTATTTCAGTCGGTGTGTCGTGTAGTATTACGCTTTCCTGAGACCCTACTTCTACCCCTTCATTTCTCAATGCCTCTCTAGCTTCCCTTATTTGTTTATCCTTTTTTATTTAAATCCTAAATTTTAATTTCAGTTTTCAAAATTTCTTTCCTATCTACCTGTATTTTCTAATTTTAATTAACCTACAATTTTTTTAATTTTCTAACCCTTATGATTCCATTGCAGAATTACTTTTATTTCTTCGTGTCCCTACGATTTTCGGATTTCTAAATTACTTTTATTTGTTCGAGCACCTACAATTGGGTCGCCATTCCTTAAATTACCTTCTTATCACAGCAATATATATATATATATATATATATATATATATATATATATATTTCCGTGGATCTTTCTAAAAAACATTCGAGCCCCAACGTTGGGCCGTCATAAATTGCCGTGAAACTTTTCTAAAAAACATTCGAGCCCCAACGTTGAGCCGTCATAAATTGCCGCGGAAGTCCTCTTTGGACCTCGCTAGAGTAAAAAAATAATAATTTTCAAAATTATACAATTCACAAAAATTTCTTACCCGGATTCTGCTTCATCAAATTAGTTTCTTCAGCAGCTTCCCTGGCTAGCTCAGCTGTGCCTCCTCTCGGATACCTAAATTTACTATCATTCTCTTAACCATTCACACACCATTCAATAAAATCACAAAATAATACAACAATCATACAATATTTATTTACCGCTATTTACAAACAATAATTCATAGTTATGTACAGTTCGGTGCTCTAGTTACACCTCAATAAATACTATCTTCGTAAAGTCCTTGTTTTTAAAATTGTAATTTCAAACACATCTAATGCAACGGGAGTAAATGGGCCCCAAATAATACCATATCTTTAGTTATTACTGCACACTGGAGTATGGTGAGCTCATGATAACCCAGTTTATTAATGTATACTTTCCTCTACAAACTTAAAAAAAAACCCATGTACTCTTAACAATTAAATTTAAATTCATCAAGAAATTTAATAAGCTTTACGTACACCTTTTGTTTTATATTCAAAATACCATAATAATAATCAGTTATACGTATCTCTTTCAATACGTTAAATTACCAAAATAACCATCAAAGTTTACTCACACATCACAAATAATTTCAACAGTTTATAAAAAAAAACAGCAAATTTAAATGCGTTACCTGGAAAAGCTTTAAAATTCCATCTCCGTTGAAGATGCTTTGTATATCTAAACCCCCCGGCTCCGTGATTATGCGCGCTGCTCTATCAGATATTTTTAGATGAAAACCCAATCTAAGCTGAGCTTTGTGCTACCTATTTAATATCAATTCCAACATCCAAATCCATTTATATTACACTTGTTTACTACTGTATTATTAATTTACGAGCTTGTTAAAGTATTCGTGGACCTCAGTTAAATTTAAATTACTGGCCACTACTCGCGTTACTAACTATAAGGCCGCAAATAATCTAATATTATTTTATTGAATTTTACAAATTTTTAATACTCACAAGCCTCGTCAGTTGATTATTATACGTCGTTAAGCGATGCGAAATTAAAGAGAGCCCTATTAATTTTCTTCCCGTATTTATACAATAAAACCAGGCCCCTTTGGCCACACTTTACGTGAAATACTCAATTGAAAATAATATTTTCGCAAATTTTGTATAGCCGTCTTAAAACTTCCAGAAATATTCCCTCGTCAACACGCTATATCATCCAAACTATTACATCCACCTGTCGCGTGTTCATCCGTTGTAAAACTAACTATTTCAACCAATGATCTAGTCCTATGACGACATAAAACTCCGCCTGTAATATTGTATCTCCGTCTTATGCATATTGGATGTCGCGTTCCACCCTTGCTTGAGTGGTAGAAAATATATTGCTGACCGCGTTCACGTGGACTGAGTACGTGCGTTATGAAATCGAATGTTCTTATACTCATCTTTATCTGTAGCGTATTATTAATTTTGCATCCCTTTCACTCTTTAAGAAACTTTTGTTAGCGTTTATGCGAAACCACCGACGGTTGAACAATATTTCCTTGAAGCTCGCCTTTTTATGCTTACAAATAAGCGGAAGATGACCTTTCCAACATGCAGGTGTGCCTAACTAATGATCGTTTAAAATAACTATTCTCGGAGCTTCTTTTCACGGTATTCTATACAACAGATGTCTGTTTGTTCGTTACGAAAGTTATTCGCCTTGGATTATTGATTTTACATGCTCTGATGTGGTTTCTGACGTTATTACCTTTTAAATTAAAATAAATTAAATTAATTAATGATTCCTATTGGCTTATAAAACTGATTTTCTTTATGAACCTATTACCTTTTAATCCCTAATTATAAACGTACGTCAATACTTGATAATTTCAATTAAATAGATGAAATAAATTTTGTACGTAAATATTATGTTCCTTCCTCTATACAGAGTGTTTGAAATTGCATTGCTTACCCCAAATTTAACCCTTTAAATCCACTACAATCTATATATATATATATATATATATATATATTGTGATATATATGATACTTCAACCTTGACGCACTGAAGTACCACTCAGATATAGACTTCTAGTTCATAAAATGATTGATGGAGGAAATGGTGAGGGCAGTTACTTCTTAAAGATATGTAAAATAATATTTCAGAAAAATTGGAGTTTTAAGATTTTAAATTGGGTGTTGTTGATTTTGTAAAGTAAATTTAAAAGTATGTTCCAATGAAGTGAACTGCTGTGGCTTGTATATCATAAAATTCTCTTTAAATATTTAAAAGGAAACTTCTCTGCCATGTGAATATGTGTATAGAGCTAAGATTTGAAGTCACTTAGTACGTTTTCATTAGATTTAAGTTAGGTATAAGATGTTAAACTTTCACTTTCATTTGAATATGTGCGTAAAGCCTAAAAAAATTAAAATCAATTGGCATGTTTTTATTAGATTTAAGTTAGTTATAAGATGTAGAAATTTTATTTACTTTTCAGTATATAGTTGTAAGTCGATTATGTCATTGAAATTCACTTCTTACAACTTTGTAGACATCCAACTCATCTAAAAAGAAATTATTTAGCACATGTTGTTAGGATTAAAATATTTAAAACATCAATCAAAATTTATAAATTTTCGGCCAATGACATTTGTGTATTAGTTTACTCCAAATTAGAATTTGACAAGAGCAATTAGAGTTGTTAATAAAAAGATGGATCATAGAATGTTAGTTGGAAGAGAATTGTAAAGAGTAGACTGGTTTAATGTTTTGAGAGGGATCTCCAAGGAGATAAGATAAATAAGAAAAACTAATTTTGAAAAAGAAAAGACTGTGGCAAAAAGAGCTTTACAAACTATAGAACTAAAAGTATACTCTTTTTTGTAATATTTTACGAATTGTATACCTTTTACGATTATTGTAATCTCCAACATAAAATTCAACGTATGTTAAAATTGTATCTGTGATATTCAAAGTATAAAGGAACTGTTGATATTAAAAAGTGATAAATGCAAGAGTCCTTGTAATTGTCTTACTATTGACCGTTTTTATTTCTGGGAGTGTTTTTGTGTAGACAGACGAGTTTTGAAGTGGTGCTATAAGAAACACTTGAATTGTTGAATCTTCGGTGTCGAGCACGGTGTTGATTTCACGGTGCTAAGATAAGTGCAAGTGTATCTAAAGATTTTTGGCGTACCCTAAATCCTAAAATAAAAAGCGTAAATTCTGTAATACACAATTTTAAAACGTACTTATCTACAAGTATTAAGAATCCGCATCTGGTTCGAGTCGTCGCTGTAGGCAGTGGAGCTTCATTGTTCAGCAGCAAGACGTTTCATTGGAATTCAGGTATTAGTTTTTTCAGTGTCATATTTTAAATACTTAACCCGTTATACTCGATTGGAATCTTAATTTAATAACTAATATAACTGTTTTATTGTGCGTATTTTTCAAGTAATTGTTTACACTGTCACATTTAGAAATAGCTTATGTGGAATTAACTAGAGGTTATTTGACTGGCAGTGTCACTTACATCTGTATCCAGTTCAGAACTCACGCTGTATGCAGATATTGATTTATTCACAAAATTAACCTGAGATAAGAGTTTTCATTAGTCGAGGCGCAGATTAAAAGACCCAATAGAGAAGTTAGTAAATTATTAATTAAGGAAAAAGAGGAAATTATAGGGGAAATTGGTGCATTGCTAATTTGCTCATATATTATTATATATATATATATATATATATATATATATATATATTATAAACTTGAAAAGTATTTTTTGGGAATATAGTCTAGAAAATAAAACTATTTGAAAAAAGCATTCCAAACTTTACATTTCAGCAACCAATAGTGCCTCTTTTTAAAAGCTTCAATAGAAGTGACAAACCAAGGCGTAAATAACTTACTATATATATATATATATATATATATATATATATATACGCACGCGCACACACACACAAACAAACACACGCATTCGCGTACGCATACGCGAACACACATACACAAACGCACACACGCATGCGCGAGCGCACACACACATACACGCATGCACACGCGCGCTCACACGCACGCGTTTGAGAAACTACATCAAGATAATATTAAAATCTCTTATCTGTACATACCACGCCAAAACAACCCATAAGAAGACTTTTTTCGGAAGTGCTTAGTCATAGCAATAACACCAACTCAAATAATAATTAGAAACATATATTTGTAAAATCAAATATCAATCAATCTACTGAAACAATCAAAAATGAACCCAGTTGATCTTAAAGAAGACAAAAAATCGTTTAAAGAGCTAAAAATGGGAAATTTTTTATCGAGTCATCAAATAAAGCAAAAGTTAAGAAAATGCTGGTAGAAATAAACAAAACGTTTAATAATGAACTTGAAGCCTTTACACTCAAGCTGTTGAAATCCAGAATAATTGTATATCATATTCTTAAAGATGTGACTATAGAAAATGCCACTGAAATTATAATCACACAAAATCCTGATTTAGCACTTACAAGTAAAGAAATATGTACAAAATGTCTTATTACCAATAAAAGGAAAATGAGAACTTTAATATTAGAAGTAAACTCGAATACAAGAAACGTGTTGTTGGGGAACAAAACTAGAATGATGTGGCAAATCTGTAATTATGCAGACTATTTTGTAGAAGTAAATGTTTTCACTGCAGTAAATTTAACCATCAAGCAAAGGATTGTAAAGGGTTTTTAATCTGCCCAAATTGTACAGGAAACCATAAACTAAATGATTGCAAGACTTCAAACGAGGAAAGAAAGTGTATAAACTGTATCAATTACAATAAATTCAATAAGGAAACCGTAAATGAAAAACACTCATCTCTTGATAAAAATTGTCCATGTTATCAGTTGGCTTTAAAACGGTATAAACAACGAATTGAATTTTGATGACTTTAAGATATAACACCACTATTAATTGTATGAAAATAAATGCTATGTACTTCCGGAGTGCAACGAATACCCGAAATCAATTCATAAGAGAACACAATACAGACATTGTCTTTATACAAGAGTCCTATGTTTTTAAAAACAGGCTTGTTGGCATTGAAAATAAATATGATATTTACAGTTTAGGTAATACTATAAAAAGAGCAGCAATCATTATCAATAACAAGGCATGTGCTGCAATCCTCATTCAACAACTATCAGATGAAGATTGTGTAGTTGCTCAAATAAGATTTAAACAATTAGAAATATATGCAATCATTTATACTTGGATATCACTAGAAATATTGATTTTGACTTAAATAAATTGGACAAAATTTTAAGATTTGTAGGAAATAGAGCCTGTATTATTTGTGGAGACACCAACTCCCGCTCTACGATATGGCATGACACCATTACCAATATAAGGGGCAAACGAATGGAAGAATTTTTAGCTGCAAATAATCTAATTGTTATCAATGATGATCAAAGGCTTCCTATGTTTATCAACAAAAGAGGACAAACTTACATTGACCTTACATCAATACAAAACTAATTTTTAAAATTAAAAACTCGCGATGTGGGCAAGCCGAGTACCTCTGACCACAATCTAACAACATTTACGCTAGAACAAAATAACAAAGAAACACTAAGTACTCACTTACGTCGATTTAAATGTTTAGTTGAAGTAAGTAGAAAGGATCTATTTATGCACAGATTAATAAACCATCTAAAGAGTAAATATAACTGTAATTTAGAATATCCTTCTATCGATGATGAATTAAATCAAATAGTAACAGATATACACGATTTCGAACTATTTATGAAAAATTTTCAATCAATTTTAATACAAACATGTAAAACTTAACTTAGAGCAATAAACAATTATAAATTCACGACAAAAGGTAAATCGGTTCATGGTGGAACTTAAAACTTCTATATTAAGGAAAAAATGTAATGCATTTCGCGGGAGATTTTAACGTACAAGAAACAATACAGCGTTAAGAGTAGAACGACAACAACAATAAATAAAAAAGCTTTATATGCAAGAAAAGTAGAGATTGATAAATTCGATCCCTGGAAAGAGTATTGCAGTTTGAGCAAAACCTCCAATCCATAGAATGAGGTATACAAACTTACAAGAGGTAAAGCTGTTTCTTGTGTGTCACTTTCTACAATACCAAAATCTGACGGCACATGCACAACAAATTATAAGGAAACTACAAAACCGCTGTTAAAACATTTCTGTCCAGAGGATAAAAGTAATACAGATAACATTAGTCAAAAGAACGTTAGAAATCTTGTAAATGATAACCTAGAAATAGACAATGCCAAACCAGCTGAAATTGATGAAATAATTATGAACATGAACAACAAAAATCCCTTGGAGAAAATGGTATTAATAGTAATATTTACTTGATCTTATTCGCTTCCGTACCTAAATTTATCACAAACATTTACAATGAATGTTTAAAAAGAGGAACGTTTCCAACAATTTGGAAAACATCTATAATACTCCCAATAAAAAAACCAGGTAAGGAAAATACTAAGGAACTTTCTAAATTTTCGGCGTATAAGTCTACTTAATGTAGATGGTAAAATTAATGATAGGGCACATCCCTGTCTCATCCTTTTCCTAATATTTACTTCTCTACGTTCGTGCTTTTTGTATAAGCTAAGTACTATCCGTCTATCCCTAAAATTCATTCCAATCTTCTTAAGTATTTCGAACATGTTTTTCCATTTTACCTTGTCGAATGCTTTTTGCAGATCTACAAACCCTATGTACATGCTTTCCTCTTTTTCTATTGTTTTCTTCATTATCACCCTCGCAGCTAAAATAGCCTCCCGTGTTCCCTTGTTTCGTTTAAACTCAAATTCATCTTTTCTTAGTACTTCTTCAGCTCGTTTATTCATTCGTCTTTGTACTATTCTAGTTAATATTTTTGACACGCGTTCTGTTAAACTTCTTGTTTGAAAATTTTCACATCTATCCGAACCACCCTTTTCTGGTATAGTAACTATTATGTTACGTTTGAAACCTTTGGGTATTTCGCATGTCGTATACATATATAGTCCGGGAGGTAGAGGCACAAAATTTGTACTCATTCCTACAAAGCTAGTTCTCTGTGAATGAGTTGTTTCGATATGGTGAATAAAGGAAATGAAAGTCTGCCATCTCAATGTGGTCGCCTTCATTAAGAACATTGGAGTGAACATGTTAAAAGTTTATGTGTAAATGAGTTATACCTACAAGGCTGAAACTTTGTAGGATGCTTGTCGATAAGCCAGAACATAGAATAATTACAGTCTGCCACCGTGGCAGCGTCGCAATCGACGCTCTGCCACCCACGCAAGGTGTCAAGAAACTTTTAAAAATAACATTATTCCTACAAAGCTAATTTTTGTTTGTAGTATTATTTAGGTAATAAGAACATAGAAAAATAAGTCTGCCGCTTGTATCACGTCGCAAAGCTTTGACAGACGTAATAGAAAGTACGATCAACGTAGCGTAGCCGGCGCGCTAGTAAGCTTCAAGTCGCGCTGAATTATTGTTAAATACTTGAACAATTATAAATCTACAAAGCTGCTTTTTCCACAAGCAGTTTAACATTATTATTTTTGAATAAACGTAGTCTGCCGTCAATCATAGGTGGCTAAGTCGTCGGCAGACGTGGCTATAGTTGTAGTGCTCACGGCAGCGCGCGAAAATAATCATTATAAAACTTTTACATCTTTGCAATGCTGATCTTGTAATATTTATGCTATATTGAGAATTGAATCATGAGTAGCAACAAAATTTATTATTTTCGTAATTATTTTGTTGTAATTCTTTTATATTCATATAATATTTACTGTAAAATTATCATAAAATCAATTGAATTATATTTATTTTTCAACCATCTTCATCATTAAAATTTTTCTATTTCAACAAGAAGTACAGAAAACATATTTTTCATCTCGGTGAAGATTTCTTCGTTTCTGTACAAAATCGGGGATAAATTGTATACCTGCTCCTCTAATACAAGCCGGCTTAGACCTTTTCTAAATTACCCCTCTTCCCCTCACAGTTTCGAATTGACCGTTGCGGCAGCTGTTTGCTGTTATGATGCTGATACGGGTATGATTTTCCACGTATGTAACTTCAATGACATACAACCACCCTACACTATGAACATCAGATGTTCAGATACTGATGTTCTTGTGATTATGTTGAGCAATATGGAATTTGTACCAGAACAAGTGGACGTATGGATGGAAGTTGGAACTGGAAAGTCTCAACGAATTATTCATTTGAATAAATTACATGATAAATTAGGACAAAACTTATGTCGTTCACTACCTGCTTTCCATGCGCTGACAGGCTGCGACTATAATCCAGCTTTCTTTCGAAAAGGAAAGAAACGACCTTTCCAAATATTGAGAAATTCCGAAAAATTCATGGAGGCCTTCATTTCATTAAAGAATACCCGAATTGCGATGAATCTGTACTCGAGGTTGTTGAGGATTTTGTGTGTTCCATGTACGGATATAAAAAAGTAACAAAAATCAATGAAGTCAGAACAGCTATGTTTTTAAAAGCATACGGAAGCACTACAGATGATTTGTTCAAGCAAAAAATAAAAAGCTTTGATGCATCTGCTCTACCACCTTGCTCATCAGAGTTGCTAGAGCATATTCGTAGAGCAGCATATATATCAAAAATTTGGTGTAATGCTCACTTACCAGAAGTCACAGAATTATCACCGCTTGACTGTGGCTGGAGAATTGATGAGAATAATAAATATTTATTTCTGTGGTTCTCTGGAGATCCATTGCCTCAGTCAATAGATGATGTGACGGTCATCCAAGAAAATGTTGAAGCATCAGGTACATATACTACTTCAATTTCAATTCATTCGCATTTTCACAATGAAAATATTTTATTTAATAATTTTTATCATTCCAGAACTCGAGGATTTAAATGAAGATAACGAATATATTTTTTATGATGAAAATGAGGATGAAAGAAGCGATTATGACAGCGAAGATGATGGAAAATATGATTCTAATGATGAAGAGAGTTGAGAAAAATGTTAAAGTTGTTGAATGAAGAAAAATCAAAATAAATCTAGAATAATGTTCTTCAAATTCTTTTATTTACCTGACCTATTTATTATCTATGTGACAAAAAGTTTTCTGTACCTTTGTTGAAGTGAGAAATAATAATAATAACATATTTAAAAATAAATTTCAGTTCTATAATAAAGATGAATCAATATCTATATATAATTCAATTGATTTTATGATAATTTTAGCAGTAAATATTATATGAATATAAAAGAATTATAACGAAATAATTACGAAAATAATAAATTTTGTTGCTACTCATGATTCAATTCTCAATATAGCATAAATATTACAAGATCAGCATTGCAAAGATGTAAAAGTTTTATAATGATTATTTTCGCGCGCTGCCGTGAGCACTACAACTATAGCCACGTCTGCCGACGACTTAGCCACCTATGATTGACGGCAGACTACGTTTATTCAAAATAATAATGTTAAACTGCTTGTGGAAAAAAAGCAGCTTTGTAGATTTATAATTGTTCAAGTATTTAACAATAATTCAGCGCGACTTGAAGCTTACTAGCGCGCCGGCTACGCTACGTTGATCGTACTTTCTATTACGTCTGTCAAAGCTTTGCGACGTGATACAAGCGGCAGACTTATTTTTCTATGTTCTTATTACCTAAATAATACTACAAACAAAAATTAGCTTTGTAGGAATAATGTTATTTTTAAAAGTTTCTTGACACCTTGCGTGGGTGGCAGAGCGTCGATTGCGACGCTGCCACGGTGGCAGACTGTAATTATTCTATGTTCTGGCTTATCGACAAGCATCCTACAAAGTTTCAGCCTTGTAGGTATAACTCATTTACACATAAACTTTTAACATGTTCACTCCAATGTTCTTAATGAAGGCGACCACATTGAGATGGCAGACTTTCATTTCCTTTATTCACCATATCGAAACAACTCATTCACAGAGAACTAGCTTTGTAGGAATGAGTGCAAATTTTGTGCCTCTGCCTCCCGGACTAATAGCTTACAAGTTGAAAAAGACGTTCTGTTACTGCTTATCCAACATTATCTGTACCCGTCGCCTTACCATTTTTCAGACCCTTTAATGCTAATTCAAACTCATCTCTGAGTATGCACTTTTCATCGATCCATTGTTCTGTAGCTTTCATGCGTTTGCGAATAATTTCCCATTTTGTGGCTTTGTATCTGTGTTTTGCTGTTTCGTCTGATCTATTTTTGTGTTTTCGTCTTTTTTCTATTAAATTGAGGATATCCTTTTTTATCGATGGTTTCTTGTTTTCTTTTTGTGTATACACCAGAATATTTCTGGCCACCATGTCTAAGCCGGATTTAATGTTATTCCATTCTGTTTCTACTTCCTTAGTATAAGAAATTTTCTTGATATCTTTCAGCAATTCATGCGACTTTTTTCAAATCTTTCGTGGATACCTTTATCTTTTAGTTTCTCAAACTCAACGTGCCTTTTTTGGTTCCTTCTTTTCAAATTTTTAAATCAATGAAAGGCCTTCGTAATTACGATGTTGTAGTCAGTGTCTATATCTGCTTCTGGATAGCTTCTACAGTCTTTTACTTGATTCCTAAACCGTTGTCACGTGTATCGTTTTCTAGCACGATGTT
Organism: Platerodrilus igneus; assembly: GCA_036346225.1. Classification (NCBI taxonomy): domain Eukaryota; kingdom Metazoa; phylum Arthropoda; class Insecta; order Coleoptera; family Lycidae; genus Platerodrilus; species Platerodrilus igneus. The sequence goes on from JARFIW010001148.1 coordinate 7,540,297, forward strand.
GAAATAACGTGATTGTGGTTATAATATTTTTGTCGCAAAATTCTAGCAGCTTATTTTCCCCTGTCGTTTCTCGTGCCTAAACCCCATAAACCTACTATCGCTCCCTTCCTATCTGCACCTACAACTGCATTAAAATCCTTTGTAATTATTAAATGTTCATGTTTTTTACGCATCTTAGTATATCTAGGAAGTAGTAGAATTGGCCGATCCGAGGATAGATCCACCTTATCGGATCCATCCATTGGATTCACCCGATTCACCCGATTTATATCTAACCTAGGTTTTACATGTAAATTTCCATAAGGAGGATCTGCTAAGTCTTATTTTAAAGGGATTTCCTCCTTGTGGGGAGGGATTTCCTAGGTTAGATATGATTTGGGTGGATCCAATGTGTGGATCCCATAAGGTGGATCTGTCCTCGGATCGGCCAATTTTATTACTGTTTGATATCTTTGTAGATCGTTTCTACCTTCTCATTGTGAGGTGGGATGGGCATGTATACTTGTATTATTACTGTATTTACCGGGTTTAGATTCTAATCTAACTATGACTACTCTTTCGTTCTTTTGTTTTCTACACAGTGTTCTATCTTTCTTCGCATGCCGAATTTCCTTCCTCTGATCCTATTTTAACTCCGGAATATTTTACCCCAGAGGATGCCATCATGTTAATTACAATTTAAGTGCGCTCTATACTTGGGAGGTAATGTGGCGGTTTTCCATTGCCTTCTACATCGCAGTAATGTGTCTTAGAATGCTATACCGACCTCTACGGTCTCTGCCAATCTAAATACCGACACGGTCCGCTTGAAAAATGTTAGGCGAGCATTTTTCACAAAAATTCGCCCTCGTTCGGATGAGAGGTAAAATTGAGGTCCCCTGTGTGAGTGTTGTCCGCACGTTAAAGATCCATACCTTGCTTGGAACAGCAAGGGTTCGGCTAAATTCAAAATTTTTCAGGTAAAAAAAACTCGTTTCCTGGCCAATGTAGTACCTTCGGGTGGAGCATTGAAAAAAAAATCATGTGTATTTGGGAAGTAATGCAGTGGTTTCCCGTTGCCTTCCACATCGCGGTAGTATGTCTTAGAATGCCATACCGACCCCTATGGTCTCTGCCAATCTAATTACCGAAAGAGCCGCTGCCCTCTTTCGGGGACCTATTTTAGTCTGATTCGTCACTAAAGACCCTACTACTTTGGTTGAACCTGTAGTTTGGCTCTTTAGATCACTGGAATGCGGAAGCCATTTCACCCGTTCTAGTAATCTAGAACTTCTTCAACGTGCAGGTCCATTCGGAATGCATATAAGGGTTAGGTTAATAAATTGGAATGTACATGATCGAAAAAGCACACTGTTATGTGAAGTTGCGGAGGATGAAGAGCATTTAACTGTTTCATCCAGAAAATCTTTTAGAAAGTTATACTCTCAAGCTGGTCTTTCACTATCTACTACTCCCAAGGCTGCCAAAAAATTACATTTGCACGTATGCCACATCGGTATCGTTCATGAACTGAATGAAATAAACGACTGAAAACATTTACGACATTGTTGATGGTTTTGTTTTCTTGTATTTGAAAATAGTATTGAAATGTTGATTGTTTGTTTTAGCGACGATGTGTGGTTTCACTCTGATGGTTACATTTAACAGTTTATTGCAATTTTAAATTCATTCGAAGGAGAGTTTCATCAAGATAACGCTACGTCTGATACTGCTAATGAAACGCTAGATTATACTACGGGAATTTCTTAATCATCGAAAGAGATGTAGCCTTCAAAATCGAGCAGATTTTTGTCTGGGGATATTTAAAAAGCGTAGTTTTTAAAAACAATTCCCATACACTGGACGAACTAAAAGGTAACATTGATTTCAAACATTAACGATCTAACATTTCGAAAAGTGAGACAATTGTTATAAAACTTTACGAACCTGCATCTAAAACACAGAAATCATTTTGAATATTTACTGAAGGTATTCTGCATTGTAATTTAAATATGTTTGGCTAAACACTTTATTAAACCTTAACATTCTTGTCATTCATTCACGTCTATACAAATGGGTTGCATTCTTTTTGAAACACCCGTTATTATTATACCACCCATTGGAAAACATCCAGATGAGGTCCAAGCCAAATATGGCAACCTAGCAATAGCTAAAGAACTTTGGCTCAGGTGCTATTCGCCGACGTGCGACTCGCCGTCGTGCGACTCGCCGCCGTGCGATTCGCCGACACAGTTCATTTCGCCGTCGTGCAATTCGCCGACAGGTACGTTTTTATGTACCTTACATTTGATTTTCCAATGCTCCACCCGAAGGTACTACATTGGCCAGAAAACGATTTTTTTTTATCTGGAAAATTTTGAATTTTGCCAAACCGTTGCTGTTCCAAGCAAGATAGGGATCTTTAACGTGCATGACAACACTCACACACGGGACCACCATTTTACCTCGCATCCGAACGAGGGTGTATTTTTGTGAAAAATGCTCGCGTAACATTTTTCAAGCGGACCGTGTCGGGATTTGAACCCGGGACCTTGGGCATAGTAGTCACACACATACCAACATAAAGCATCAACAATTCTGACACTGACAATGAAGATTTTAGTTAGTGTGCATTGTCCACCAAAGTAGGATAATCATAAAACTTCAAATTAAAAAAATTTCGATTACCTTCGTTTTAAGGGGGAACCTTTTAAGAAATATGATAAAATAAAACAAGAGTTGATCTTGATTAGAGAATGGGAACCGAGCTGAGAAAATTTTAATCACCTCCCCCCCAGTCTCTAAAATTAAAAACCCACGCCCAAAAATGACCTATGCACGTGAGGTGTCAATTCTTAAAATTCAACTGCCTAGATTTCATTTCTGGAATAATTTTTAATTTAGGATCACCCCTTCAACCCCTAAAACTAGAAACCCACCCCTAAAAATGATTTATGCACGTGTAGTGCCAATTCTCAAAATTTAAAAGTTTTCGGGAAGAATTTTTAATTTAGGATCACCTCTTCAATTTTTTAGATCAAAAGACCTACTTTTCATTTTGAACGGATTATATATAAATATATTTTTTTAGTATATAATATAATATAAATCATTTTATTATTATTGCCCCTCGTTAGGGAGCAACTTTTAATATAATATAATAATAATATCTGTGTTCTCCTTTGTAGTATATTTATGTAATTAATAAAGGGTTTAAGAATAAGGAATTGCACAGATAAAAAAATTAAGTGTGTTGGCCGTTCAAATACCTTGATAAAGCGGTAATTTTTCCTGGTAGTGCCGCAACTATCACTACCTGATTAAATAACCACTACGCAAACGTTCTTTGATAAACTCGTGTATTATTTTGGTTATTAATAAATAAATGAAAAAAGTGTAAGATTGTATTTAATGCTGTAATTATAGGGTTAATTTAGGGGTAGGTTAAGTCATTGGGGTCGTAGAATAAGTAAAGGAAATTACCAAGTAACAGAAACATATAATTATTGATATTAGAAGAGTAAATAGGTTATTATAAAAATTATTAGTTGCGAGCACACTGTATATAGCAGTACGAACAATTAAAACACATATCCAAGAGTAACTACTAGCAAAGATTAGAATTTAAAAAGGTAACGAAATATGCATTATTTAAAAGCGTACGTGATCTAAGAGAATCACAGTTGTTCGAAAATCCAATTTGTTAGGAAATAAACAAACACCAAATTAATTCGATTTAGATTAAAATAAGGCTAACAAATAACACTACGTGATCGATATGTACGAAAATTCCTGGGATTCCTGAAGTAGATGTAAGGTATAACATTTGAATGTGACTTAGAGCACCTCGTCATGCAATTAAAACACATACAATTGGTAAACTTTCCAAAATAACAAGTGATAATATGCTTGGCCTCGCCTAGCACGTGAAGCCAGCGAATCACAAACAAAGGGGGACGATCCTATAAATATCTTGAGAATTGAATATCGAGTTAGTATACTTTGAAACTGGGCAGTTACTATACTTGAATGTGCCAAATATTTACGTGAATAATAAATAATTGTTAACAGTGAAATTCTAGAGTGTATATTTGTGAAAATTGTGCCGTACTTCTGAGACGTAAGTAAATAAGATTTAGGAAATTATAACATTTCTAATAATAAATAAAACAGGGCTCTGAATGTCGATCTGAATTCCTATCTGAATGTCGATCTAAATTCCTATCTGAATGTCCATCGGAATGACCATCTCAATTACGATATAAATTCCAATCTTAAATTACAATTAAAATAATGTTACGATTCCGGTAGAACTTTAAATTACGAGCCATTACGATCAAAAATACAATTTTGGAGAATGCTGCCTGCTCAATCAAATTGATGGTAAATATTCTATTGCGGAAATGAAAAACCTTTCATTGAAATAAACGCACCAATAACGATTTGGATATCGACTTCAATTCTTAGGAGCACCTATGAAAATACTTCAGGTTAGAGATTTTGATATGACTTATTTTTAAAACTGTTTTATCTCAAATATTTTGTTATGATTTATTTTTAAACTGTTTTATCTCAATCATAATTTAAAGTGTAAAAGCCGACAAATTGGGGTTTCTTGCGTAAATTTTATGAAAAGTTATAGACAGCTTGAAACGTTTCAATAAGTCTTTAAAGGTATTAAAAGAGCTCATTTTGCTGGCTTGATTTTCCAATAATTTAACAGATGTATATGATTTAAAAAGGGAGAAGATATTTAAAAGGGTTGTAAATATTCAATCATTATACTGTGTATAATAGAAGTGCTTTATTTAATTGAATCAGCTAGTTGAGGCAAAAGAAAATTATAAATTAACAATTTCACAAGTGTTTGAGTGGTATAAGGGTAATATCACAGCATTTTATTGCACCCAATCGTAGGGGCTGCGAGATATCACAGCAATGTGTATGCCACGGCTCCTGAAACTCACACTCGGTAATAACAATGTAATAAAATATCATTTGTAGATACTACAACCATCTCCATATAGAACGACATCTAGTTAATTTTACTTAAACTCGCGCGCAGCAGATGCGGCGTTCTAGTTAATTTCAGGGATTGGTAAACATAACCAAGAATGCTTAATTTAGATAAACGTTTGAGATTTAAATCAATGACAAAGTTTTTTAAGTGTTACTAATATAAGGATTATTTTCTAATACCTGTAATTCCACTGAAATCGCCCGCGTTGCTTAAATGGACCTCTTCACAGGATAAGACAAAATTGCATTACAAATTGTTGTAGTTACAATACCTGTTAAAAGTAAGTGTTACTCTTTTGCTTTCATTGCATTCACTCTTTATTTTTAGGTTTTAGGAATAATAAGATAATATGTCAGAAACAGTATACTTAAAATCGGCTATCTCAATAAGAATACTTGCTGGACTCTCACTACCACGGAGGATGAAACGTTGTCTTCTTGTACTGGGAAACTACTGTAAATATTCGAAGCTCAACTATACTATTCCTGCTGGAGTTACTACCACAGATGATGAAACGTCGTTCTCTTATACTGGAATTAATCTTCTTAGCTATAAACGGTTGTATAAAACCTTTGTAAATTACTACAGGATGCACTAGGATTCTTTTATTCACACACAAGACTCTTTGTATTACTTCAACTTCATGAAGATTAAATAAAACTGGAGAGATTGCAAAACACATCTATTCTTTTTAAATATAATAACAAGAACTCTTTAAAAAAAACCTCTTTATAAAAATTCAAAATTATAAATTAAAATTATTTGTTTGTTACTTCCTATCTCCCAGGAGATTTTATCAAATAATTCTTACTTGCCCTACTACATACCAAGTATTCTAAAACTACACTCCCGGATTCCCTACCACCAACAGATTGATTAGTTCTTTATACATGCATCATATTTGAATCACTTAAACACTAATTATTGTTGGTTGACATTTGTTTAATTACTTAATACAAACCACAAACATGCTAAAATGACTTCTATTACAGGTATTATGGTATATGTAATTAATGAACTAGAGTATCCATTAAACAGTAAATACAAGAATTACATAAAATCAACCGAAGCTTATTCAGTTGGAATCAGATTTCGTTTTATTGACGAACAGTTACCCAAAACACATCTTTTAAATCTCAAAAGCTCCATCACAAGGAAATAGCATTCTATCTTAGTTTAACAAGTTATTACTTATCAATTCTTCTTTATAATCCGATTTAAATTTAGAAAACTCATTAATAGGAATGGTAAATTATATATATATATATATATACATATATATATATATATATATTATAGTGAATAAGATGAAATAATAACTTAAAAACTTAAACTTTTATGCAAAGCCCAAATGATCATTTCAAATCGAGCTAGTAATTGAAAGATGGAAAATATAAGGTCTTGGACAGGATTTGAACCTGTATCCTGGTTTTGCCGGAACCATGCGTTTACCAATTACGCCACCGAGACCGATGACGACAATTGGGAAATTTACAAATTTAAATCGTGTATTATTTCATCTAATTCACTATAATACGATAGTATTTATCAACTTACCTAGTGTAATTAACTACCTAAAATATTTATATATATATATATATATATATATATATATATATATATATATATTGCCGTGGAGTCGGGGATTAAGGTTTTAACATCGAGCCCCAGCGCTGGGCCGTCATAAGATTGCCGTGGAACCTCAGAAAAATTCTTGGACGAAGCTGGGGCAAAGCTTTAACATCAGTCCTTTACCTAACTCATTCGAGCCCCACGAATTGGGCGTCATAAGATTGCCGTGGAGTCGGGGATTAAGGTTTTATGCTTCACCAGTCTCATCAAATTATTTTCAAAAATGCACAAATTTCAAAAGAAAAATTGCTTACCCTTTTATATCTGCTTCAAAAATCTTCAGCAGCTTCCCTGACTAGCTCAGCTGTGCCTCTTCTCGGATGCCTAAATTTACAACCATTCTTCCTTCACACTCGCACACCATTCAATAAAATCACCAAATAATACAACAATCATACAACCTTTTATTTACCGCCATTTACAGACACATTCACATAACAAAAAACAGTTTGATACACTAATTACAAACTCAAAATGTGATATGTTTTTAAAGTCCTTGATTTTCTAATTATTTTCAAACAAATTTAATGAGATATGAGTAGATGGGCCCCACATATTACCCTAAATTGACTGTACACTGGAGTATGGCGAGCTCCTAATAACCCAGTTTATTTAGTATATGCCTTTTACCTTGCATAAATTGATACAAAATTTATAGACCTGTTTACCCTTTACAATCCAATTTATATTCAGAATAAAATTTTGTAAGTTTTAAATACCCCCTTTTTCGATATCTACCCTCAATAAATTGTCCAGTACATGTATCTTTTCCAATAAGTTTATATAACCATAAATAAACCCCAAAATTCACTCACACAGCACCAAAATTCCACAAAAGTTTATCAGACAACAGAAATTTCAAATAAATTACCTGGAGAATGCTAGTAGGGTAGCTAAGCCGGTTTGGCAACAGAGATCCACAGCAAGATATGTATACGCCGGTTCGAGAACAATATGAACAGCTAAGCCGCTTTGGGAAACAAAACGTGCAGCAAGATATGTATACGCCGCTTTGAGAACAAAATTGTCTTTGTGTGTAAATTTGTTGCGTCGGGGGGTCGTTAGGTCTTTGGGGTGTGCGTTCGGCGGGGTCGTTAGATTTTTGTTGTGGGGTGGTGCGCGTGCGCTGGGGTGGAGATATTTTCTTAGGAAATTTTTTAGCAGCGTTCCCGACGTTAAATATTAAATATTAAATTTTAAAAAATGTTGTGTGTGTAGAAAATGGAGTTCACGTGTTGGTTCGTATTTTTCTGGGGTAGGTTAAGCTAAAATTAAAACGCCGCTGTGAAGAATTTTTAATATTAGGCAAACGCGTGCAAGTGGTAAAGAGTGTTTTAGCTCTCCTCATAAGCTGCGTTTTGTACGAAGTAGCAAATAAAATTAAGAAAGTATACGAAATGTTATATGATGGAGGTCAAATTTTAAACGTTTGCAGGTAAAATCTTGTAAAAAAGAAGTCGTTCACATCTCGCAATTTCAATGTCGCGATAAAATACTAAGAATTTGCATGCAGTCGAATATAACAACGTGTTTTTTATCTGGCAATATATATGTAAATCACGTCGACATTCGACTTTTAATATAATGTATTTAATTAACATAAGGTGTGTTGCAAAAACATTTCAAGACAGGTATGTCGTATATTTCCTTTTGGTTACATCATCCCAAAATAATTTATACAAGTACACTGAACTTGCAGTCGGATCTAACATATAATCTTTTAATTATGAATTTAAAATATATGCAAATTATACCACCTTTCATCACGATTTATTTGACTCTCAAATTATTTGATTTGATCTTATATCAAGGCTTATGTATTAACTTTTACAACTCAAGGTGTAGCATCAAGGTTTTTACGTCACTCTCAAACTATAGAACTTAATAAAAATAGCTTTCCTTAGCACCAATATCATTTAGAAAATATGTGTTTCATCAACATATACTTATTTATTAAATATTTCCTACCAAAATTTATTTAAAAAATTTAAAAGTTCTTTATTTTCATTTTCATATAGGTAAAATCACCACTTTGCTATGCTCTCGGCTACCTAGTTCCGACTACTTTTCCAAGGTCGTTGTGACGTCATAGCCTTTTATAAATATAGAGCAATGTAATACTATTCTAAAATTCTAAAAAGAGTCTTTCTTACTAACCACAAATACATACAGCTTGTAGAACGCGGATGTATCCAAGTCAGTCCATCGGCACATAAAATAATCTTTTAATCCTTTCCTCTTTCTCTAATAAGATGTTCTTTGTCTAACACATCTTTGTATTGTTCGCGTATTGTCGCAGTGTCTTCTATTTAGTCCAACTTTTGCCTTTTGCATGCATTTCCTCTAATTCCAGCTGTCTTTTCTTCCACTTACAGCGTATGGCGTGCATAATTGGGCAATTTCCTGCAGCGTCAACGGAGAGAGTTTACTGTCAATATTTACGCGTTGTCGTACAACCTCTGGGCGAATGTTAGGCGTACTTATCAACCCCGATACCGAAATGATTATTTCTTTTGGAATTGTAGAATATGGTGTTACAGATTGTGTAAAATATGTTACCTGCTTTAATGTAGCACTTGTGTAAGATTTTTATTTTATCTTGGCTGTCTTCCTACTCTACTATCTCCAAATAATTTACAGGTAAATAGTTAAAACTAAAAGCTGAAAGCACATACTTTTTCAATTTTTCCCTTTTCTCTGGTTTTTGGCAACTTAATTTGCAAGCCCGTCAATTTCTTTGTATTGCCGTTCCCCCAATACATGTACTGTAGCAGGTTATTATACACTAAACAGCAGCTATTTTGAAGCTTGTCCGATAACTTACTCCACATTTTAGCGATACCGAGTACATTGGCACCTTTAGGAAGTATAACTTACTATCTTCCAATAAGGTTAAACAGTCTTTTAAGGGATTATACACCCGTTCCGCACTGACATAGCTTCCAATTGTACAGTTTTATATTGTCGCTTCCAATTGCGTAATACCGTGTTCTTTGGTCAAAGTAGACCCGAATGTTGCTCTTAAACGTGCATCTGGACAACGTAAAAATCTAGTATATAATTTCCAAGTTGTTTATTAACACCAGGATTTGTTATCTGACACACAAATTTGTTGTATATCTTAAGTCTTGCATTGGTTGTTAGCCATGTTAAACAATCGAATTTATATTAAAATTAAGTTTAAATGGCTCCATGCTTGGCATTAAATATTTTTAAATTTTGTTATGTATAATGCCAGAATAAAAATTTTAGAATAGTATTACATTGTTCTTTATTTATAAAAGGCTATGACGTCACAACGACCTTGGAAAAAACTAGGTAGCCGAGAGCATAGCGAAGTGGTGATTTTACCTATATGAAGAATTTTGTTATGTTAAGTAAAAACGTGCAAGTGGTAAAGAATTTTTTAGCTTTCCTCAAAAGTTGTATTTTGTATGAAGTAGCGAATAACATTTAAAAATATACGAAATGTGATATAATGGATCTAATTATAAAGTCTGCATGTAAAATCTTGTAAAACATGTTGTTCACGATTTCATTACCAAGATAAAATAACAAGAATTCGCAGTCGAATATAACCTCGTGTTTTTTTATTGAAATTATAGCTCTCTGGTCATATATATGCAAATCATTCAACTTTTAATATAATGGATTTAATTAACATATGGTGTGTTTGCAAAAACATGTTAAGACTATTTCCTTCTTGGTATGCAAATTATACCACCTTTCATAACGATTTATTTGACTCTCAAATAAAAAAATTAATTTGATCTTATATCAAGAGGTGTTCTTGCTTACATTTAGCAATTTTAATATATATTTAATATGTGTGTGTATATGTAAAAAACATGTTAAGACAGGTCACTCGTTATTTTATTCATGATTGCATCACCAAAATAATTTATACAACCACACTAAACTCGTACCCGGATCTATATAACTTTTAAATATATGCAAATAATGTCGTTATTTAAAACGTGGTGAAGAATTTGGATGGGGATGTACTCATTCTCAAATGCGGAATGGTACTCCATAAGGCGTTCTGAACGGAGGTTTTGCACGCATTAGGTGATTGAATACTTCGGAGATTTTAGGTTAAGCAAAAACATGGCACGTGTTGAAGAATCTCCCGAGAATTTCAAAAATTATTTTGTATTAAATATATAATATTAAAAGAAACACACAATATTTTAATGTTTTATTTACAAAACTTACATTCTTTAATTGTCCCTATCTTTTGTAGGTGGCGGTAGCAGATTCTTATTTGAATAAAATATAGATAAGACTTCCACATTAAGAAAAATGTATCTTAGTTAAATGTACGGGATTTTATTAATTATAGTTTAGTAAAGTGCATGGTAGTTAATGACCTCGAGGTTGTGATATTTATAACAACATACCGATATATGTAAATTATATATGGAAACTGCATAACTTCAAATCATTTTAGCATAATTGTTAATTACCAAAATTCATAATTTCTACTTCCGTTAAAAACACATTAAGTAAGTAAGTATATACATACCGATAATACAATGGTAAAAATTCTTCTACAACACATTAAACAGCTTATTTATATTTGCTACCTTAAACAACTATGCGGAGTGCATATAAATGTCAGAGGAAGATTTCTTATCGTTCCCTTCCAATCTTAAAATTTATATCGTCAATAAAATAATAAACAGATTACTAATAATAGGTCGTCAATGGAACTAAAACAACATATACAAAATGTGTACAAATGAAAAGACCACTTATTAATTAATCATGACTGTAAATTCCTTTAAAGATTTGATATTTATAGGTAGTAACAATGTTGGTGCTATATATATAAACGACTATTTATGAGCATAGTTTAAATTAAAATAACACCAAAATTTATGTAAATTTAGTAGTTCTGGTTTATAGTTGGTTGATCTTTGGAGAATAAATTTTATGAAACTTAGGTTTAAGAAATTAATCATTTTACAGGTGGGATTAAATAAAATGTACTACTTTGATGATAAAAACCTATGCAATGCATTTTATGTTTACACAACTATAACATACTTTAAAATTTAATACCTCGGTAGTAGAATATAATTTTTATTTGTATTATTGTAACATAAAGTTTGCATCAAAATGCAAAATACATATCCGTTAAGAGGAATTTTTCAATATGATACTTACAGATTCGTTAGTAAGTTTTACAATTAAACTTATTTCAAGACATTTTTGAAACACATCTTACTAGTCTCAAGGAATATGTATGTATGTAGGTATAAAATATACAAATAAAAACACTACTTAATGTAAACATTATTCTTTATTAAAATGAATAATTGGTTATATGTACAAACCAGTTTTTGAGTACAATTACATCTGTGGTTGCGCAATTGAATGACGAATGTCGTGGTATGGTAGAAACACTTGTGTGAATTGGTGTAATACTTTAATTTATGTAGAGGAGTACACCCTAAATCTTCTAGGTTAATAACATTTAGGTGTAGAAATTCATTGTAAATTGCCATCATCTCAAGATATACCGTAAAGTTTCTGCTTAACCATACCTTTTGGTATTTGAAGCGAGCTGATAGACAGTTCCAAGAATATGGTGGTTTCAGCACATATGTTATTGCAACTCCATTCGATAGGGATAGTTGTAAAACAGCCATTTCTTTAAACACAAAGTTATTATGTGCAATTTTAAACCTTTGAACGTCGACAACTAATGGACTATTAATTTTAGACTTCACTCACAATACTGGTTGCAGGATTGTAGCGGACCAAACGATCGTGTAGAATGAGGCAGTACGCTGTAGTGTGAGCTTTAAGCGCTTCTTTCACTTTGAAATTCTAATCGTACGTCAACCGCTCCCACTTTCACTATTTCGTTTTGATGGGAACAATCGATGACTACAAGTGGAGCGTGCGTTTGAAATTCATTGGGTGTTAATATCGGCTCGCTGATACCCCGTAGTACGATTGTTGAAACTGTGCATACATCTCATATAGTATAGAATAGCGATTGGTATCGAAATCAATGTTAAGATTATCGTAAGGATACATAGATGAACCCAGATGTAATTTCATATTGGTCAACTTACAGTGGTCGAACTGACTGCGCCCTTTTGCGCGATGTATCGGTTTGAAAGCAGACAATAACAAAACGCGGTTTCTCCACTTGAGAAGCCGTCTTCACGGCCCACGTATGCGTGTGTGTTGTATGTAATTCTGGATATTCGTGTAGTTCCCAACTGCGAAAGCTTATGTCCATGGTGGCATTGCGTTGAATATGTTTGAGTAGTTTTAAGCGCTCTGCATCTGCAACGGTTATATGTGGAATCCGCCATGATATATGTGTAATAGTAATTTTGATTGACTCTTTGGTATCAGAATTCGATATAGCTGCATCGTCAGCACTACTTCTAATAAGAATAAGCTCCTGTTTGATATTCAAAAGAATTTTTCGGTAGTCCTCCGCAAATCCTAAAACCATGCGCAAGGGAATGCATACGTTGAAATGACCATTAGCATCAACGAGATCAAGCTTATCGATGGGGACCAACCGGCGTTCCTAAAGCGACGACTTTCGCTATAATCGTAGGATAGGAAATTTTTAATAGTCGTAGTTATACCTGGATTACGAACGCGGTCAATAGTCTTTCCACCAAGTTCATAACGAATTTCATCAAATAAAAATAAAACTCCGTTGTTGACAAAATCGGCTGTAGGCGAAACGCCACCATCTGACTTATTCATTGTACCCTCAATATAAATTACGCTGTCCCATGGTAGTGTATAGACATCTTCGTTTTCTATTGGAATCCGTATAACATCGTTCTTCTCATACGTGGTATTGGAGTACGGAGTATGCATATGTTTGTCGGCATTGACGATGGTTGTATCAAATATAGCACGTTGCGTAACATTTAAAATATTACTATCCATTTTAGCTATGTAGCACTTTGAGTCCTAATGTTTGCAGAAATTTAACGTTTTCGGTGTTAATCGGTGCACTGGTGTCTTGTAACTGGTAAAGGTGCTGACAATGCGTCTATTAATAGGTTTTGGTGGTTTATGCTCATAGCGCAAAACCATTGTTTAAAGACGCTTTAGATAAAGTCTAATCGTGATGGTTTCCCGACGAAAAGTGATGAGATTACCGTTTTGATCAACTATTTTAACAATGATGCGATCGATGATTCGTGTATTAAGTGGCATATAGGTGACGTTTACGGGGTTTTCAATAATCTTGTACCCTGCAGCAACTGCAGGAAAGAATTGATGCAAAATGTGTACAGGTTTGCTATTCCGATACGATCCGACCACAAGATTACATTCAATACATATTGAATTGATTGGAAAGACTTGTGCCGGATGGTCCGAAATAGCAGTAGTGAGAGCTGGTAGTTTACGTTTCTCAAAACCCAGCAACGAAGCAAGTGAATTTGGTTGTGTAAAATCCACTATACCTGATGCTTTGATTTCTGTATGTAAACTGTTATTATTGGCTCGAATATCAATAAGATAACGTTTGGATGAAGTGCGTTCACGGGGATCGTTCAGATTACGTCGTACGAACTTATTAATATCTGCCACTTCATAAGTTCCTTCTGGTAAAGTAAGCACGATGTCATCAATGTAAAATTTATTGTTCGCTTCCGTTACATTGGGAATTGAAAATATGTATCAAAGTTTGTAAGACCAATAACGTATTCATGGTCATCATCGAGAACAATTGGTGGGTTGATGATTGCGGTGAGCGTAGATTCAGTTCCAGTTAAAGTAAATGTGTACATGTTCGGTGGTTGACGATAAATTAACAACTAGTCGTATTCGTAGTTGGGATGGGGTAATAAAAGCAAATTCCTGAAACACTTGCAATATATGGTTTTAATTAAACACTTTTATACAAAACAGTTAAAAATACACTAAAATCAAATAATATATAACGTTGTTAGAAACTTAACGGAGGACTATTTTGCAGTAAAATTTCAATACGAAGTGTCCACAGGTAACAGTGTTAAGCGGTTGAAATTGTTCATAATTATAATAGAGAGTGCATGGTCCTGATGAGGTTAAGTATTTGACAAGTTCCCTCGGAGGTCGTAGATTACCAATGCTATCATAATAGACTGCCCTTGAACCATCTTTTTTGTACGCGGTCCAATGAGTTCCCACACCACGTGTAGTATCATGATTAAGAATACCACATTCTCGCCAACGAATTGTGTTTGGAAGTGAATTGCGCATGAATATTCCACGAAAGTGGGATATTGGTAAACGTTTTATGTATTTGTTCAAGTCAACATTGGTCAACGCTCGCATAGGTAGGTTTAACGAATGCGTTGAGTTTTTTTTTCGTTGTCTTTGTTTACGCAAACCTTGCCCGTGTGTAAGAAAAGGCTTTAGGTACAGTCCATGTCCACGGCGATAAGGTTTCAAATAGAGACCCTTTCCAAGTGTCACTGCCTCTTGTGCCATATTATGTCGTTTTGCTTCATCTAATTGTTGTTGTCCAAGTTTAGCATCGTTGACAGCTTTTGCAATCCCAGCTGCTCCACCCGACAACGCTCCAATTGCGGAAAGGGCTGCAAAATAGGTATCAAAGGTAGGAAACCACCAGTTTTGGGTACAGGGATTACACGTGGGATGCCACGAATTTCATCTGTTATATCTTTAATCGGTGCCACTGCAAGTTTAGCAGTTTTAATAAGATCGGTCGGACGAACGTTTTTAATGCGTTCCCAAATGGTGCGAATTAAACGCTTGAATGGTATACCACTTCCTGTACGTAGACGCTGACCACGTCGTTTTCCTTTACACCTTATCGTTTTCTTGCGACAACCCATACCAAATTTAACTTTGGCATTCATTGCAGAACCAACAGCAAACGCAGCAAGTTTTTCACTAACGAAGCGTCGGGTGCAGTACGACGTTTTGTGCTGTTTCGGCAAGACGTCGATCAGCTTGGTGTCGGGTTGTTAAGTCTGTAGAAAGATCGTAGGCGATGTCGTGTAGTTTGCAGGCTTCGTCTAAGGGATTACGACCTATATCACCACGCTTGAGGCGTTTCTGAAGTTTAGTACCCGGTCCACAGAAGCGATAGCCTGGTAAATGTAATTCTACCGGTAAACGATTGATAGCACTATTGAGTAACCCGTAGCCACGATAGGATTTCATTAATCTTGTCAGTCGAAAGGTTTAAAGGAGACTGGTCATGCGTGTAGAATTACTCGCTTAAATGCTTACCATACTGCAATTACGTTTTAGTATATGGATAGAATGCGTCTGGTAAAGCAACAATTGGCGTTGCCAATTACGGACCACAACTGCAGCAACAACACTAACGTGCAAAAGCATGGACTACTATTACCATCAACAATACGGTGTATCATTACAGGTCCATCGAATTGTGGTAAAACTAATGTAGTCATCGGTCTCTTGAAACATCCGAATGGTGTACGTTTTGAAAACGTTTATCTCTACTCAAAATCCTTGTATCAACCAAAGTATCAGTACCTAGAGAGGTTATTACAACCAATAAAAGAAATAGGATATTTTGCGTTTAACAAATGGGATGCAATTGTTACTCCAGCGGAAGCAAAACCTAATTCGATATTTATTTTCGATGACGTGTCGTGCGATAAACAAAATGTAATGCGAGAATATTTTTCTTTAGGTCGACATAAGGCCATTGATTGTTTTACCTATGTCAGACCTATTCCAAAATACCTAAACAATTGATTAGAGACAATGCTAATGTCCTAGTGCTATTCAAACAAGACGAACTCAATTTAAAACACGTATACGCTGACCATGTAAACACGGATATGTCGTTTAACCGGTTTAAAGAATTGTGCGGCGTATGCTGGCGAGATCGGTATGGGTTCCTGGTGATCAATAAAGATGGCGATTTGCAGAACGGTCGCTACCGAAAAGGTTTTGACACCTATATATACTTATAAAGCACATAAATAGCACATCACTTCCTACCCGTTTCTAGACGATGGCAGACGACGTGAAAACCAAACGAGAACTCATAAAAGTACGAAAGGCAGTCAAGAGGAAATTACAAGCGCTAAAAGCAGGTGTGGTTGAAAAGGAGCTTGCATTAAGTAAAGTCTATGCACCTATTACAAAACGTTTACAAACACTTCAGACCGGTCTGCTGAAAGATATTAAACAGGAGTCCAAGATCGAAAGCCAGCACTGGTTACCACAACAACATGACGTACAATCTACTCTAAAAGACGCCCTAAATTTCTCGATCATGTGCGCAGTTCCACACCAATCGCCGCACCACCAATAGAGGAGGCATGGGAACACAATCCTCATAGCCCAGTCCAGTCTGTGGAGTCCACATTCGAAGAATCGGAGAGTAGCGGCAACACTCCAGAGACCCATACAGAGTACGAACGGTACCTAAACAGCGAAGAACATCAGACCTATTACAACGATTCTTACCATCGGTAAGATACTATGTCGATAATCTGTTTTCCAACTTTACTGGTATTTATAACAATGACACGGAGCACTTGCGCAGGGATAAAGTACGTTATAATCCGGAGACAGGAAAATTAATGATTGGTGATTCGGACATTATCTTCGGGATTGGTGAAAAGGTGTGTGTAGAACGATTTTGCTACAACGGTAGCAAAGGGTTGTACGAGCAACTGTTCCTTCTCAATCCTTTGGGTAAATTCTCACTTAAAGAAATTAACGATTATGCGGACATTAAAAAGAAGTAATGCAATGTATAGCTTACGACAGCAAACTATAAACCCGAGTGGTCGTGGTCTACTCATGGATTATAACGAGAAGCCACTAGAGTATGTATACTTTGATGATCCCAACGAACTGTGCGAACGGCTCAAGCTTCTGGTCGCCTCGCAAGATGCAGGTAACACCGGTCACACCAACGAAATTACATCGATTATGGAAGAATTACGCGAATTGCGTATAATAGCGTAGATTGTGCGACTTGTTATTCATTATCACGATGGTTATCGACAAGTTTGGACATGCGTCTGACTGTGCTTCATATATTTCTTATGATGATTACTACGATTTTGACAACATGAGATTAGCGCGCGTCGCTACACCACAAGAAGATGATGATGCAGTCACGAAAGCGTACTTAGAATCGCGGTTAGCAACGCTACACCAGCAAGAGGGCGAACCAACGCTTGGAAGTGGTTCCACTATTCAGCAGTATATAGACACGCTTGTGAAGGAGACAACAAACAGTATGATAACACAATTCTCGAGCGAGTATGTTACAAGATCAGACTTTAACCATTTTGAAGAGATGATGCGTAACCTTGTTCCAGCCACTGTGAACGCTAATGTTGCACAAATCGTAACCAAACGGATAGATGATTCTATGAATAGCATATATAAGACATTAGACGCTGCTATTCAACAAGTGAAAGCACAATTTAGAATAGACATTGCACGAATTCAAGCAGATATTCAACAGTTGCAAGAGAAACTTAAAACGCACGCATATAGCCGTCAACCATACACACACACACATATTAGCAATATGTCTGTAAAGGAGCAAATCGTCCACGAGTTACATAAGCCTGCTCGCATTAACTTTCCAAGAAGACATGTAATCACAAAAGGATTAAACGAGCTGTTTCAAGCCGATTTGGTGGAAATGATCCCATATGCAAAGATAAATAAAGGATTTAGATACATTCTAGTTGTTATCGATGTATTTTCTAAATACTTATGGGCCGTACCGGTTAAGCGCAAGACGGGTAAGGCTGTTTCAAACGCTTTTCAATCAATTTTCAACAAAGACCATCGTATTCCACGGTACATTCAAACGGATTTGGGAAAAGAATTTTATAATTCAACATTTAAGGCTTTAATGGAAAAATATGAGATTACACATTATAGTGTGTACAGCAATAAAAAGCTTGCGTAGTAGAACGCGTTAATCGTACCTTAAAGTCAAAAATGTGGAAACAATTTAGTTTGAATGGTTCGTATCGATGGCTGAATATACTATCCTCACTCGTGACTGCATATAACAACACCAAACATCGAACAATCGGCATGCGACCTGTAGATGTGACAAAACGCAATGAACGCAAACTTTTCAATACAGTGTACAGTACGATCAAAACAGTTAACTTAAAGAGTAAAAAATTTTCTGTTGGGGATCATGTTCGCATTAGTAAACATAGAGGCCAATTTACCAAAGGATACACACCAAATTGGTCTAACGAAATTTTTACGGTGTACAAAGTGCATTTGACTAATCCTTTAACGTACCTATTGCGCGATAGTCGAGGACAACCAATATTAGGCGGCTTCTATGCAGAAGAACTTCAACGAACACACTATCCGGATGTATATTTAGTGGAAAAAGTATTGAAGAGAGTTAAAAATCAAGTATATGTGAAATGGTTAAATTTAGATTCTAGCCATAATAGTTGGATATCCAAAATCATATTTTGTAGATTTGCTGTTACGTGTTTGTTTACCATCATATGTCATTCATCAATAAAATTTTTTACTGTTATATGATTTATTATAGCGACACACACACACACACACACACAAATTACATCTATGTACTACTAATTACTACACTAGTTCTACGTCAAGAAAGTTGTTTATAATTCCTCATGCCCGAAGCGCAAAACATTGATGTAGGTTGATTTTCGCTGTTTTGGTTGAACTTGAGTATTTCGATGTCCGTGAATATGTGTAAATAACAAGCAGGTAAAACACATTACCTTCTCAGCTAACAATTTCTCCCCGTACTTGACCAACACTCGAGGTATATATATTCATTGTAAAAGGTATGCGACACGTACAATAGCATCCTCCATTATATCTAATAAGTGCTATCTATAGCGCATCAGCTAAGACTACCAAGATGACATGATTTACATACAAAAATAGTATTAAACTAAAACAATAACTTTAATAGCATATACACTTTTTTATAATCATCTATACTATTTGATGGCCATTTTCCCGAATCCGGACCACACGTCCATCCTGGTTGCTGTTTTGAGCCCTCCATTGCCAAATTCTTGAGGAGCCAGTTATATGTTGTTCTATGAGGGCCAACTACATTAGGTTGGTACTTATAATTTACCTTATACTTTAAAATTAACTTCAATACTTTTCTAATACCATAGGTTGTGCGAAATATACAACATCTACAATCATATCGTCAATCGCTGTGACCAGTGATTTATAGTTGCATTTTATATTCATGATAGGAAATGCCTTCGTACTCAATACAGCTCGGTTGGTTAGTAATTCTTCAAGGAAATATACATCGCTCAAACTATAATTACTCTCTATTGCGTCTAGTACACCGCGCACCTGATGACATTTTAACTCTGTTTTGCCGTTGCAAGCTTCAATGAAGTTTAATACAAATTGATCGCACCTACTCTGTTGATTAAACAGCATGTCCATTACATCAATGGATGTATCATTGGTCAGCGTTAGCCATTTGAAGGCTTTAAAGGGAACATGAACACCTACTCTGAACAGTATACGTTTGATTTTGTCTACATCATTCAATACTATGGCATGTTTCAGATGTTGGTGTAAAATGCGTTGTTCACTCTCGAACAAATCGTACAGTACATTGTCCATGTTAACTTGAAAACTTCGCACCACTATCGTCACTATCGTTGTTGTTCCACTCACTGTGAGATCTATCCAAGTACCTAGCTTTTATGGCACATTCATCAAAATAGGTAATGCTAAAGTGTTGTGATACTGAGCATCACCTAGTTATTCGTCTGATAAACCCCCCACTAGTTTTTGTAACAGCATTAACAAATCAACAACCTCGAGATGATCTCTGGCAAGGCGACTCTGTTGAATTTGAGCAATATATTTAAGGAAAATCCAATTAGAGGTGTGTTGGTGGTGATAGATTGTTATTCAAATTATCTATGGGAATATCCTTCACTTTTAACGAAGGATGCAAGCCCGGTAAATTGCAAATTAATCAAAAGAGCATAACGTTAATCATTACTCTACATACAGCACAAAAAGCTGTCATAGCCATGCGAGAAATATGTTGCCTGATAAATACTCCCTTTATGATTGTTGTGGTTTTGACAATTTTGACAACGATCCTAGGTCATGGATCGAAACGTAAAGAAAGATGATTTTAAAAACTATGAGTGGTTTAATTCCCAACGAAGATTAAGAAAAAGGTTGCCTGATGTCGTTAAATCTATATATATACCAATGTTTAATACCTTGAAAGTAATAGGAAAATAAAATTTAAAGTTGTCAACCATGTTCGGGTGGTAATGTTGATTCGGTCATTGATACCTACTGCAAGTTAAAACAAGTCGTATACAATGATGAAAAGTTTTTTGAAACTAACTAAATGTGATCTTGAATACATGCTTTGTAAAAGCGATATAGTTCAGATTCTGCTACGATTCTTCAACAGACGGCGATAACAATAAAACTCTGTTTAAATTAATTTTTAATAACGACTTAACATTGCGTAATTCTATTAAAATGATTTGAAATATAACGGTATTATTTTTATTGTTTAGCATCAATTTAATAACATTTGCTGATATAAGATGAAAATTGTGAATTTTGGTAATTGACAATTATGCTAAAATGTTTTGAAGTTACCTTGTTGCCATATGTTCCATTTAACAGAATTAAAACTCAGATATATTATAGACATTCTTGCAATTATTTACCATATGTGTATATATTTCTCTTGACAATAATTATTAATTTAAGAATAACTTATTGAATTAAAGTAGGTTATTTATAAGCACTAAATTCTACAATAATTAAAACGAGTTTGAAAATAAAATGTATTGACAACGTAGCTATACTTGTAATTTATTCTGCCAGGATCAACAAAATATAATGCAAAATAGTTGTTTTAGGTATAAACCAGAACCATATAAATTACATATGGGGATATGTTGTTATAATTATACTATAAATATAACAATCGCCGAGGTCATTAACTACCATGCACTTTACTGAACGCGGTTGTTAAAGGGCGTTATATGAACGTTTTTGCAAAGAAATAAGTAATATTTATCTCAGTTTGCGAAATGTTGAAACGTTTAGATCCGTAAGTTATGCATATCTTTTAGAAAACATATTTGCTTTTATGGACAAATTTTTGCTTTACATTCCTTAACTTTAATAATTTCACTAATCATGTTTACAGAGTCTTTTAAATAATAATATCCTTTGAACATACTATCATCTGGAATACAAATTTTGTTATACCTATATCTAGTACTAATAATAATTAGTGTCTCTAGCACTGTAAAATTTAACTAGAATAAATAATTCACAATCTTTTATAGTGTTTAATTAAATCGGTCTTTTAACAACAAAAGAGGTATTTTGCACATTGCAAATTATTATTACCATGCTTGTAGCAATAAATATTACATAATAAATTGCTGGTTATTCACCTAACAATAAAATTTTACACTAAGAATATATAATTGGTGTATGCTGGGTTGCCTGCCATAGATATGCATATATTTTTTAGAATTCAATTAAATTTAAGTACACGTAGGTAAATGTGTGAAAGTTACTTTACATTTCAGTATTCAGCTGTATTGTAAATAGTTATTGATATTGTATTGAAAAAACGACACCCAGTATTGTCAGCTGTGTAAAAAATGTTTTGTTTCGGCAGTGAATCAATCAAACTGTATGAAAATATATGAACTCATTAGCATGTAATTAAAATAAGCTGGTAAGTGAAACTAATATAAATAAAACATTCAAATTTTGTGTGTTTCTTTTTAAAATTATATATTTAATACAAAAATATTTTTATTATTTTATTATTTTATTATTCTTCAACACGTGCACGTTTTGCTTAACCTAAAATCTCCGAAGTATTCAATCACCTAATGCGTGCAAAGCCTCCGTTCAGAACGCCTTATGGAGTACCATTCCGCATTTGAGAATGAGTACATCCCCATCCAAATTCTTCACCACGTTTTAAATAACGACATTATTTGCATATATTTAAAGGTTATATAGATCCGGGTACGAGTTCAGAACGAGTGACCTGTCTTAACATGTTTTTTGCCACACACCAATATTTTAAATTAAAACCATTATAAAATACGAGTCGAATAATTTCTCCTATTCTTTTTGATATTTAATACAAAAATAATGGGGCAGAGCCCCGTTTAGGGCACGTTTAGAAGCTCCCTTCCCCCACCATTCATCATTTTGAAAGTGATTATGTCATCCACCACATTTCCTATTTTTGCTTAACCTAAAATCTCTCTTTAATTAACTAAAGCAACGAGAATAAAAACAATGACGAAGCTCTAAAGATCACCGCTAAATTTTTCACTACATGCACGTTTTGCATAACCTATAAATTTTTATCACGTTTGTGCAATTAAACGAGTTATATATATACAATGTCTAATACGTCATCTACATACAATCACCAAACCGCTAAAAGTAAAAGAATTTTTATTGCCACATAAATTAAATGTATAATTACATTTAAATATTTAAATATATTCAAATTGCTAAAATGTAAGCAAGAACAACTCTTGATATAAAATCAAATTAATTTTTTTATTTGAGAGTCAAATAAATCGTTATGAAAGGTGGTATAATTTGCATACCAAGACGGAAATAGTCTTAACATGTTTTTGCAAACACACCTTATGTTAATTAAATCCATTATATTAAAAGTTGAATGATTTGCATATATATTACCAGAGAGCTATAATTTCAATAAAAAAACACGAGGTTATATTCGACTGCGAATTCTTGTTATTTTATCGTGACATTGAAATTGGTATAATTTGCATATATTTTAAATTCATACGGGTATAATTAAAAGATTATATGTTAGATCCGACTGCAAGTTCAGTGTACTTGTATAAATTATTTTGGGATGATGTAACCAAAAGGAAATATACGACATACCTGTCTTGAAATGTTTTTGCAACACACCTTATGTTAATTAAATACATTATATTAAAAGTCGAATGTCGACGTGATTTACATATATATTGCCAGATAAAAAACACGTTGTTATATTCGACTGCATGCAAATTCTTAGTATTTTATCGCGACATTAAAATTGCGAGATGTGAACGACTTCTTTTTTACAAGATTTTACCTGCAAACGTTTAAAATTTGACCTCCATCATATAACATTTCGTATACTTTCTTAATTTTATTTTCTACTTCGTACAAAACGCAGCTTATGAGGAGAGCTAAAACACTCTTTACCACTTGCACGCGTTTGCCTAATATTAAAAAATTCTTCACCGCGGCGTTTTAATTTTTAGCTTAACCTACCCCAGAAAAATACGAACCAACACGTGAACTCCATTTTCTACACACACAACATTTTTTTAAAATTTAATATTTAATATTTAACGTCGGGAACGCTGCTAAAAAATTTCCTAAGAAAATATCTCCACCCCAGCGCACGCGCACCACCCCACAACAAAAATCTAACGACCCCGCCGAACGCACACCCCAAAGACCTAACGACCCCCCGACGCAACAAATTTACACACAAAGACAATTTTGTTCTCAAAGCGGCGTATACATATCTTGCTGCACGTTTTGTTTCCCAAAGCGGCTTAGCTGTTCATATTGTTCTCGAACCGGCGTATACATATCTTGCTGTGGATCTCTGTTGCCAAACCGGCTTAGCTACCCTACTAATGCTTCAGGCTTCCATTCCTTTGAAGATGATCGCTAGAAAACCTCGGCTTCAGACCATTCGCTGTGATACTCGGCGGATTCACAGACGATAACACCATTTGCGAGCCAAGCGCCTCGTTTCGTAGTACCATTCCATATCAGCGTACGATCTTAGTTATTTGTGATGCTTACCCCACATATATCATGCTTCCAATTCTTGATTTTCGAACTTTGTATAGTAGTAGCCGGACCTCTATTAAATTAATATACACTATACGTATTTCGCTTTAATAAATAGAAGGCCGCTACTAATAAGTTACACGTGCTAGCACCATATTTATTGTATTATCAACACATCTAATACTCACAAAAACGCTCTACTATTATTTTGGTCAGCATTCAGTACTTTATCGAAGTTAGTAATATAGAAACGAAGAGAAGGCAAGAGAGCGTTAATAATTTAGTGTGAGTATTTATATCATTTCAAAATCCTACCCCCGGACACACTTCACGTGAAAAGCTTATTTTCAAATCTAAATTCCACAAATTTTGAATACAACCGTCTTGAAAATTCCTGAAATTTATTCCGGTATTCGTGCCGTATATCCGAAAGCGCTCTAAACCTTCGCGTTTGTTTACGTTTGGAAAAACTGTCTGTTTTTAACCAATGATAATATTCTCTGTCGTCATAAAACCCCGCCTGTACTATCTTCATTTCTGCCTTATGCATGTCTGCTGTCGCGTTTAAAACCCCACTTGAGTTATAGAAAATCGATATTGCTGACAGCACGTGTATATGGTACGTGCGTTTTCAACATCAACGTTTTTGTATCTGTCTCTATTTGTAGTATATAACCGATCGTGCATTTCCCTCGCTCTTTAAGAGTTTTGTTAGCCTTGTGGTTTAAACCAAACTGACCTTGAAAATATTTCTATGAAGTCCTATCTTAATATGCTCATAATTTCGACGAATGTAACCTTTTTAAAACGCAGGTGTTTGTTAATTATCGACCGTTTAGCACAACAATTTTTAGACTTTATATTTCCTCGTATTTGTAAAAAACAAACTAGAATTACCTTGGAATTATTGATTTTGTTACGCAAGCACGTTCTCTTATGCTTATACGTGTTGGATTAAAATAAATTAAAATTAATTATGAACTTCTATTTGCTTTAAAACTGTTTTTTCTTTATCTAATTTCTAACTCAAATTAATTTGCGCATAAATAATTCGTTCTTTTCTATATACAGGGTGATTGAAATTTTATTGTTTACCACTGAACCCTTTGAATTTACAATATATATATATATATATATATATATATATATAATGTTCAAGAATTAATGGACTGGTTGGTGATATTTTACTAAAAGGTTGTTTAATTTTCTTGGGTATATAGTCCAAAATGATTAAAATATATGACTAATTTGAAATATTTTTATTTCAACTTGACGTTTCGGCACATACTTTGTTCCTTTTTCAAAAGCTATAAAAGAATGGAAATAGCAGAAAATATATAAATATATACATGTAACTTACTTCAAGCATTAAAACAAATAATTGGAATTAAAATGAAAAAATGATTGACAGTTAAACTTAAATACAAAAATTATACACTACTATGTTAAAGAGGTATGTTACAGCATGGACAGTAATTATAAAAATACAGAAAGATATTGAATTAATGTAGGTGATGTTGATGTTGTTTGAATTGGCTCATGTTATACAATGCAGAGTACATCTTATGAATATTGTCTACATCTAGTCTATTATTAATTGGATTTCGTTCTTTATTAATATGATACGATTCTATAAACAGCCTAATTTTGTAATCCGGTTCATTATCCAAAATGACAGCATCTTCAAAGAGAGGTTTGTGCTTGGTGGTAAATACGTGGGTAGCTAAAGCACATTTATTGGAATCCTTACCACAATCACTTTTGTGCTGGGTAAACGATTTCGCAACCACTGACAAGTCTGCTCCATGAAACAGTTGTGGCAGCTGCATTCAATTGTGTAAATGATTTTACTATGGAGTGGTTTTAAGGTTTGATCATTTAGTTTAGTGAAAAGATTTTTAATGGAGATGGTATATTTATAAGTAACGGATCGGTTGAGTTGTTTTAGCAACCTTATTAGTAGTGGAGTCAAAGTTTGGATGAAAGGAAGTTTTTTGTAAATAAAATTATTATGTTTGTGGCTATTGTTAGGCAACATGTTATTATAAATTAGTTTATGTAACAAAGAAATGGGATATCCATTGTTTATTAAAGTGTTAAAAAGTAATTTTTTGTTTTTAGCGAGAAATTGTGGATCAGAGATCAATTCAATGCGAGAGCGTAGCGTAGCGTAGCCGTAATTTTGAGCGTAGCTTCCTGTCTATAACTGACACAAGTCAAAAACCTGACAATGTCAGATATGATTGACAAAAATGCCAAACGTAATTGAAAGTTAGGTTTATGTATAGTTGGGTACACGATTTAAATTTGTAAATTTCTCAATTGTGGTCATCGGAGAATTAGAAGAACCCATTCCCCAAAATTGTTTGTAGCACGTAGCGTACCATTTCCTAAAACTCAAAGACTTAGATTTCATTTCTGGTAAAAAATTCTCAAATGCTGATTTTGGTGGTGAAGAGTTCATCGTAGGGTATAAAATTTAACAGAAATTATATCTGGCTTATGGGATTTTGAAAAATGATAGGTCACGGGCTAGAAACAGTTTTGATGCGGGGGGTACCCATTATGGGGGTAAAAATAATTTTGAATTGCCTAATTCTTGGCACATTTTCTTGGGGGTTTCTCTAAATTTAAGTGTAAACAGTTACCCTGGGGTAAAAATTGCACCAGAAAAAATCTTTACATTTGGCTTTTATTGGAACATTTTCGGGCTAGATAATAAATAATAAATAATTTTTTGCAAATCTACTTTAAGAGTTGAATAAAATTGTACCTTGATTCATTTGTCCAGTCCAGTAAAAACTGTCAGTAAGTTGAATTTAGCAAAACAACGCGGCGGAAGACAAACCAAAAACAAACATGGGGATTTATTGCTCATGCATCATGGTGCTCAAACTTAACGGAAATTCTCAGCATCGTCAACACGATGTTTATACAACTTACATATATATTACTATTATCAAACAATCTATGCTATTATGTTACTTCTTAATTCATGCTTAATGCTTGCCTCAGATAACTCTCTTTTCATTGCAACTATTAGTCTATCTCACTCTTGCAACGTCTGGTATTGATTCATTCAGTTTAGTCGAGTCTGGACCTCTCAATTCCAACTTCCTTTTACAGCATTAATCAATTGATTCTGGGTGTCTCGTTGCTATCTGTTGTTACAGATTTTGCCATGTTTTAGCGGGTGGTTGATGCGGTGAATAGCTTCCCGGATCTTCCTCTTCATTGCTCTCCAACTATATGATCCAAATCCTGGGTCCACCGGCCTGTGGTTTTTGACCGACAGGATGGCTATTTGCCACAGGCCACTCCATCGTCAGGTAGTTTGTCGATCAGGACTGACGGATGTGCATCCCCAACGATTTCGCTTGTGTCCCCATTTCTTGGCACCCCGCGTAGCTGGAAAACGCCCTCGAGTTGTCACCGTTCCGCTGCTCACCTTGTTTCGCCCGGTGGCGACGATAGGTAGATGTTGATTCTTCGAGGCCTGCTGTTGGAATGTCTAGTATTGACTGACTACCATACTTTATATGTAAAAATATCTTGACACAAATTGGAAACAATATATCCTCTTACTGCTGTTGCGGAATGACCTGATTATGGCATCACAAAAGTTAATTTTAAATAGGTATATTTAAAATATAATAGACAGTTGAACATGTATTCAAATTTATATATAATTTAAGTGCAAACTTGCTGATGAGGCACTGCCTAACCTACTTCGTAGAACAAGCAGCTATTTGACTAGAATTGGTCAGTGTATTTGGAGGAAAGTACAAGAAGTACGCTTAACAGAGGAGTACAACACTAACGAAGACTTCAAATTCTTAGTTCGAAGAATTTCAGCGCCACTTTTTTTACCCTTAAACCTTCTTGAGGATAGTTAGATAGATGTGATGCCAAATGCGCCATCTATTGTCCCATGAATTCTAGAATTTTTGGATTATGTAGTTACTACATGGGTTGATGGTGAGGGCGCAATGTTTATGCCCGAAATGTGGAACCACCAGAGAAATTTAACCACCAGAACCTTGAAGGGTGAAAAGCCTATGCAAACATCTACGAGTTTATTGCTGCTTTATAAAAAGAGCAGTCTAAATTGGAACTCAAAGTGATGTACGAGGATGCCGGATTCAATCCAACGGTTGCGAAAAGGAAATATGTCCATGTCAATAGTCATCTAGAATGCTTAACGAATTTGTTGGACAATAGGGAAATTAGTAGATTAGAATTTCTAGATGCCGCAGGACACCTCGTACAACTTCAAAGCAATTGAAGATTAAAAATAATATTCTAAAGGGTTTATTAAGATATTTTACATATTGTTAAAATAATTTATATATATATATAAAGTAAGAGGTCTCGATTACTTTTTAATTTCTTTAATTTCTTCGACCGCTAGCTAGACAACTAGATTTGTCTTGTCATTTTTGGGGATAGGTTTTTAATTTTGTTGTTGAAGGGGTGATCCTAAATTAAAATATTCCAGAAATGAAATTTAGGCTGTTGAATTGTAAGAATTGCCACCTCACGTGCATAAGTCATATTTGGGGGTGGGTTTTTAATTTTAGGGTTTGAAAGGGTGATCCTAAATGAAAAATTATTCCAGAAATGAGATTTAGACTGTTGAATTTTAAGAATTGCCACCTCACGTGCATAAGTCATTTTTGGGAGTGGGTTTTAGTTTTAGAAAGGGTGATCCTAAATGAAAAATTATTCCAGAAATGCAATTTACGGTGTTGAATTTTAAGAATTGATCGTGCATTAGTCATTTTTGGGGGTGGGTTTTAGTTTTAGGGTTTGATGGGGTGATCCTAAATTAAAAATTATTCCAGAAATCAAATTTAGACTGTTGAATTTTAAGAATTGCCTCCTCACGTGCATAAGTCATTTTTGAGGGTGGGTTTTAATTTTAGGGGTTGAAGGGGTGATCCTAAATTAAAAATTATTTTAGGTATGAAATCTAGGCCTTTGAATTTTGATACTTCACGTAGTTAAATTGCAAAATGCGTACATTTTAGCATAAAAGAAGCTCGTAAATACTCCCTGTATGTTTGTTGTGGTTTGTTTAGCATTCTTCTTAATCTTCTTTGGGAATTAAACCACTCATAGTTTTTAAAATCTTTATTTACGTTTCGATCCATGACCTAGGATCGTTGTCAAAATAATAAAAACTTCAAGTTTGACATTTATGACATAAATTGAAGGTGACTTTGATTTATTGATGTTCGAAATATTTGGTTTGAGTACACTAAGCAAAAATTTTTTAAAGTTTAAATGAATGATTGCCTTCAATTTGTGTTACGGCCTGGGACCGACTTTCTTTAGGTAGCCAATACGCTTAACGTGAAATCAGCTGATTAATTTTTATTGGTGAATTTTATATAAATTCAAGAACTTGGGAATTGGAAAACATTTTTAAACATGTTTCTATTTATACAATTGAGAGGATGGTTATTAAAGAAGTGTGCGATTGTATTATTGAAAGGCTTAACCAGTCGTTTTTTTATATTTATTTTGAAGGGGAAAATCATTATGATTTAGGCTACCTCTTTGGTAGATTTTAATATGGTTCTGAGGCGACCTTATGGCGGGTTTACACTTATTAGATACCAGCTGATTTCACGTTAAGCGTATTGGCTACCTAAACAATTCGGTCCCAGGCCGCAACACAAATTGAAGACAACCATTCTTTTAAACTTTAAAAATTTTTGCTTAGTGTACTCAAACCAAATATTTCGAACAGCAATAAATCAAAGTCACCTTCAATTTATGTCATAAATGTCAAACTTAAAGTTTTTATTATTTTGACAACGATCCTAGGTCATGGATCGAAACGTAAATAAAGATTTTAAAAACTATGAGTGGTTTAATTCCCAAAGAAGATTAAGAAGAATAAAAGAAGCTTGTCGGCGAATTGCTCGTCGGCGAATCGCACGACGGCGAGTTGGATAGTGTCGGCAAATCGTACGACGGCGAACCGCACGGCAGCCAATTGCACGGCGGCGAGTTGTACGACGACGAATTTCCCATCGGCGAAGTGGATAGACACCAGAATTTTTATTGGGAGGGATCTTGAGCATTCTGGATAAATAGTTGTTTCTTCAAACGTTCACGCTTTTAAATTCGCGTAGAATAATTTTGTGTGAGCTCTGGCAACGCTGGCGTAGTGTTAGCAGAATCTTCCAAAGCTATTAAATAGTGATTGTATTGTGCGCGATTTCGTGTGCGATTGTTTATCAGTTGAATTTCAGTGAATTGTTTTTCATGTAATTGCGTAACAATGTGATGACTTATAACTATAGAAATATCTAGAATAAAAACAAACTACGTTTTATGTATACATAATTATTAAATAAATAACAATAAACGAATCTGCATAACTTAAAGCTTGTTCATATAAAGAGAGACGTGCAAAGTGCTTACGGCTACGTATAAAAAGTGGCCTGAAAAATGTAATCGACTACTTTTATAGAAACGAGTATTTTTCTTAAACAAAAACCTCTTTGTATTCCACTGGAAAAAATTAATTTGCAATGTAGATAACCAGTTAAACGTATAAATTCCTAAATAAATAAGGAATTAAGAATCAAACTGTAAAATTGATTACACGGCATTATTTTACAGTTTTGCACTAATTACTTCCAATTTGCATTAATAAAAAGACTAGTTTGAAATGTCCCAATGGCGCGACGTCTTCTTGGCAGACTCAAAACCGCTACTCATCTCGATGCAATTTCTCCTCTAATGCATTTTCAATATTAAATTAGCATCTCAATAGAACGTCGTCTTCACCGTCGACATCGTTTTACAGTTACAACTTTTAAATTGCAATATGTATGTATTAAAATTATGATAAAGTTAAAATTGAACTTCATTATCTATCTGGTCGCGGTCGAGAAGACGAAAACAATTTTTTGTTCTTTTCTCTTATCTAAAGCGGATATTTCTTATTTCGAAAAGTACAATAACAGCACAACAGCGGTATTGTTTTAAAGACTTTGTTCAGTTGCGATATGACCCCAGACTCGTTAATAATAGGAAGAGGCTGGTCGCTGATATCGTACAAGAAATAAATGACTCTTAGATAAGTTTTAAATAAATGATGAGAACCAGAATGCTCTTGTTGCGCCAGCGTATGATAAACGAAAAAATAAATACGACGTTGTTTAAAATGTATAGAAAATAATAGTCTTGTGTGTAAGGAATTGGGTTATCTTTAATTCATGGATGTTGTGGGGTTGTTGGGTCAAGGCAGAGTTATATCATTCTTTTATAATAAATGTGTAAACGTTGCCGTCATCGGATTTTAAACGAGAAACACAAATTTAGATTCTCCAAAATAAACCCAAAATAAGTTGCCTGATTTGGTCTTGAACCATGAATACTATTCTAGGACCTTGCACGTTTTAAGGCCCTGGTATCTTCGACTTTCGAACGTGACAACAAATCATATTTTATAAATATCAAACCGCTATCTAAAGTCTTATTTTCATAGTTTTACAATATATTTACGTTATTTATTCACTTATAACTACGTCAACATCAATATATCTAAGAATCGACTAAAACCAGAGCAGAACTGGAGTTTTCGCAGAACGTAAGAATTTGGGGTTTGATATGGACGCGTTATACCAGTTTCAAATATACATTAGCATAGTGGAAGTGTTAAGAGTTGAAGCGTGAGGTTAGAGGAAGGTGTTAAGTCTTTTAGGCTACAAAGTAAAATTCAACGACACGATAGTGCAAGTTATAGGCAATTAAAACAACTATCTGCGTTCTTGTAGTTAGTCACCACTCTGAACGACAAATTGTATTTTTTTTCTAATATCCAGTGGGCGTTTCTTATAGCCGGGTCAACTTGGTCCCCCACTTTCTGTTTTCAATTTTTATTTCTTTCTCACCAATTGCGCTCGTTTTGTGCTCAATTGTGCCGGAGTTTGTTTGAATTGTGCTCATTTGCTTATAGCGAAAAAATTGGAAACCAATCCGGGGAGCCAGATTGACTGCAAGTCCCCCGCTTTATTTCACATTGTCAATTTTTTCCGGCTCCATTGAATTGTGCTCGTTTTGTGCTCAATTGTGCCGGTGTTTGTTTGAATTATACTCATTTGCTTATAGCGAAAAAATTGGAAACCAATCCGGGGAGCCAGGTTGACTGCAAACCTCCTATTTTTTTCGCACTGGCAATTTTTTCTGATTCCATTGAATTGTGCTCGTTTTGTGCTCAATTGTGCCTGTGTTTGTTTGAATTATACTCATTTGCTTATAGCGAAAAAATTGAAAACAAATCCAGGGGGCCAGGTTGACCGCTAGCCCCCGCATTTTTTTAGTTTTCCAAATTTTCTTAAATTCATTGAATTATGCTCGTTTTGTGCTCAATTATGCCGGTGTTTGTTTGAATTGTGCTCATTTGCTTATAACGAAAACCTTCAAAATCCTGTGAGCTGCGGTGGTCTTACATTTGATTTTTTAATGCTGCCCTCGAAAATACTACATTGGCAAGGAAGCCAGTTGTTTTACACACGGGACTTACGCTTTACCTTCATCCGAAGGAGGACACATTTTTGTGGAATATGCTGGTTGAACATTTTTTAGCGGTCCGTGTCGGGAATCTAACCCGGCATGTATTGGATTAGGACTCATAAGTGAACCTACCTAATCTACGAAGCCTCCGGCCAGGTTGGCCACTAAGGTTCCGTTTTTGTTTGAGTTTTTAATTTTTTCCGAGTCTATTGAATTGTGCCCCAGTTTAATAATTAATATGCAACGTATGTAATGTAAGCAAACTTATTGAATACAAGCCCAGAAAGTCAGTTTTCAACGTATTTGCGAGAACTGCAAGAGCTTTCAACTTTTATGCGAATAAAGATAGATACATGCGGTTTTCACTGCCTATTCACCGCCTATTTGTGTTTTTTATCGTTGAAATCTGACTTTCCGGGTTGCATATTAATTATTCAACTGGTTTTGGGAATTTCATAGTATGCGTAAAAAAAGGCAAAATTTATTGGACTAAGAATCAATTCAATCACTCAAAGATTGCAAGGGTGGCGGTTAGAATGCCCCACCCCCTGTCAGCGTTGAATTGTTTTCCGTATTTTTTAGTATAATCACAATTAACCCAAACACTGGCGCGACCAGGCACAATTCAATAGACTCAGAAAAAACTCAAACAAAAACGGAACCTTAGCGGCCAATCTGGCCGGAGGCTTTGTAGATTATGTAGGTTCACTTATGAGTACTAATCCCATACGTGTCGGGTTTGATTCCCGACATGGACCGCTAAAAAATGTTAAGCGAGGATATCCCACAAAAATGCACCTTCCTTTGGATGGAGGTAAAACGTAAGTCCCGTGTGTAAAAACAACTGGCTTCCTGGCCAATGTAGTATTTTCGGGAGGAGCATTAACAATCAAATGTAAGACCACCGCAGCTCACGGGATTGGTTTTGAAGGTTTTCGTTATAAGCAAATTGAGCACAATACAAACAAACACCGGCATAAATGAGCACAAAACGAGCACAATTCAATTAACTTAAGAAAATTTGGAAAACTCAAAAAATGCGGGGGGTTAGCGATCAACCTGGTCTCCCGGATTTGTTTTCAATTTTTCACAATAAACAAATGAGCACAATTCAAACAAACACCAGCACAATTGAGCACAAAAAAGCACGATTCAATTGAATCAGAAAAAATTGACAAAACGAAAAAAGCGGGTGTGAGCGGTCAATCTAGTCTTTCGGATTTGTTTTCAATTTTTTCGCTATAAGTAACTGAGCATAAGTAACTGAGCACAATTCAAACAAACACCGCTCAATTAAGCACAAAACAAGCACAATTGGTAAGAAATTAAAAGAATTGAAAACAGAAAGTGGGGGGGCCAAGTTGTTCTGGCTGTTTCTTATAGGAGTTTTTCCTGTGATTACGAATCGTTTTCTATCACCCTCCAGTCACAATTTATTTATATTTTTATAGTGGAACGTTTGATTATCTAATATTTACATATGTTATACAAATTATGGTTAACACGTCACTACCGAATCGCAAAATTGTTTTGCATGTGATTTTCGTAGAACATCCTGGTTAGGTTTCCATAATAATCTACGAACATTACGACGCCCTTTCCTTGGTATTGGTTTTCATAATACATAGTTTCTGTGTAAAAACTTTTTCCATACTCTTCACTCACAGACCCTAGATTTAACACAATAATACGCAACACACCAATCACGGTATTCCCTTTTGGGATAACCAAACCTAGCACCTCTTTCTAAGGGAATATGCAGGGTATAGCTCAAGACTACACTACACTACTTTTACTCCCAGCACCATTCACTGTCTTGCTCTACAACCCTTGATTCTTGCACACCTCTTTTGTCTTTGCAATATCCATACATTTCTTTTGTGGCATGCTCTTTTATTCCTTAAACTTATCACTTGTCGTTCTTTCACAACTTCCTTTACTACATCCAACTATCTTTTACGCGTTCTGCTCCATGCAGCTTTACCATTCATCTTACTTGCATCTACACGCTTCTTTCCACATGTCGAAACCACTTAAGCAAGCTTCGCTCGCTCAACTCCTTATAGGTGGCTTGCGCCGCACACTCTGCTCTGAACCATTCATTTGGCACTTTATCTCTCAACTTTTTTTCAGCACATACTTTTTAGGAACCTCATTCAAGCGGCATTTATACGACTAACATGCTTCTTCTGCCAGGCCCCACTTTCGCTTCCATACAGAATATTTGGTACAAGCACATTGTTGTAAATAGCCGACTTTGTATTTATACTCAATCCTTCATTCTTGTTCACTGCCCACATACTTCCAGGCACTTTACTTGCAACATTTACCCTTCTTTCTAATTCACCATCCAGGTATCCATTATTCAAAACTTTCTACCAAGGTATACGAAATCATTTCCTTTCCCTATCGTGTCATTATCCATTCTAAATACAAAATCAACAATTCCGCCATCTCTGTCAAAAATCACTACTTTCGTTTCATTTCCATTCACTTTCAATCGCAAACTTTCACACGCTTCCGACAGGCTGTCAAGCATTCTTTACATATCTTGTGACGATTCAACCAACAGTATGTCATACGCATACAACAGCACACTGACATTTGTTTCACAAATTTTTACTCCTTCTGTTGCCGAAACTCTTCGGCTTCAGACATGTGTTTACTTGCCGTGTTTAATATAGTTATATTTACGCTTTGCTCCGTAAAATAATAACTGAAATACGTGGATGCTAGAAATAAAGTAGTCGAGCAGTGACATAAATGGATTTTTAAGTTACTGTTAAGCTGGTTAACTGAATAATAATTTGTAATAGGTATATAAAGGGCAAACGTGGAATTTTGAACAACTCCAACTCGTCTTTCATCTATAGGTCTGATTTCTGATTAATAAACGGAAATAACAAGCCAATATACTTAATTTGAAGAGAATAAGTTACAAAATTTAAAGGCCCCTTATATGTCAAGATTTGATTTGCAACACCTTCCATTTCTTCTCAAGCCTGCCTCATATATTTATCCATAAATACATTGAACAGCCATGGCGGCATAACACAGCCCTATCTTACACTTTTCACAATGTCAAAGTATTGCCCCACGTTACCATTCACACGTGCATACGGTCTACTGCCTTCGTAAATGTTCCGATAGATTTTATCAAGCTCTTGCTTACACCGTATTCACGCAGCGCCTTCTATAATTAACTTTTGTTCGCAAAGTCATACATTTTTACCAGATCTACAAATGCTGCATACATTTTCCTTCTGGCATGCATACACTTTTCGACAATTTGTTGTATTGCGAACATCTGATCCACTCACCCTCTTCCGGGCATAAAACCACATCGAACATCCCAAATCTTGCTCTGTGTTCTCTTGTGAATTCTCTCGATCACAGTTTTTCCATACACTTTGCTGGGTACACTCAACAGACATTCTACGAGAGTTTTCGCATTCATACTTGCTGCTTTTACCTTTGTGCAAAGGGATTATCATCGCACTTTTCTAATCTTCAGGCTTCTTCTATACACAACTTTATCAGTTTACACAAACATTCAATCAGCACCCCAGACCCATCCTTAAGCATTTCACTTGTTATTCCATCTACACCCGCCGCTTTGTCATTTTTCAGAATACTCACCGCTTTCCATACCTCATCTACACTATATTCGAACTTTATACTATTATCTACGTTTTCGACCAGTACATTACTGCTCTCTTCATCATCATCATACACACAGTCATGTGTATTGTTCTTTCCATCTACATACATCGTCTTAAAATACTCTGTCCAACAGTTTCTCACACTTGCTTCGCCCCAAACAATTTCATTTCTACTGTTAACAACGCTACTTGTTTTCCTTGCCCATTTCCAAAACAAGTTTCCTGAAGTTGCTCTCTACACTCAACATCCTTTTCTGCAATCATTCTCTTATAAGCCACTTTATTCGCTGACAACCTTTTGACCTCATTCCTCCATCATGCATTATTATTATATGTACCAATCATTCTTCCATTGCTGTTTGCAGTCATACAACTCCATCTCTTACATACTAGCGTACTCTCTTTGGGCCGACTCTTCCAACAAGCGTTCTACTTTCAGTCTTGATTGTCTCACATTCTGATTTCTTCTCCACACCCACTTTCGGCTAAGATCAATTCTGGACAAAACCATAAAATGATCGGTCCCACACTCAGATCCTATCACTATTTCCGTGTCTTTTACCAGTTCCCTTAAACTTTCATCAAATACAACCAAATCAATTATACTTCTCGCATTTCCCTTTTGTCATGTGTACTTGTGTAAATCCTTATGCTTATACCATGTGTTAGATACAAACAGTTATCTTCCCATACACGTACTCACTAACATATCTACATCTTCGTTCGTTATTGGATCACCAAACAACATCCCACGTGTTCGGTATTTTCTCTGTGTACTCCCACCCAACTATTTGTATCACCTAATAGAACCACACGGTCATTCCTTTCGCGTTTGTCTAATATATTTGCCAACTCCTGCCGCAACTGCTCACACTTCCTATCGTCAATCACTGGAGCATGCCATGCTACAAAAAAGAGCTTTCTGAAGCCTACTTTCATTCTAACCCACAGGATGCGGAGACACACCAATTCATATTGTTTCATGCACGCTTTTGCTTGATCATTCAAAATTAAACCAACGTCTTTTGTCCCGAACTCATTGTTCCCTACTCCACACCACCAACCCAACATACCATCATCTAATTCAACAACATCCTTCCCCACAGCACATCCATGCGCCTTACTTTCATTTCATTCATGATTTCATACTCTTTACCATTCGATGTGTATCAGTGTACTGCATGCACCTGCTAGTGGTTGTAGTGCGCGCAACTTTCTGCTGACTTACAAGGTAACCCCTTGGAAGGGGAAGTTTTAGTTTGTATTGGAAGACGTTTGGTACTCCTGGAAGACTGGGAATCGTCGCAACGTCTGTGACAGGAGGCTAAACATGCCAACACTGAACGGTAAGGTGTCGTTACCGTTAGTAAGGAAAGCTACAACGGA
Organism: Platerodrilus igneus; assembly: GCA_036346225.1. Classification (NCBI taxonomy): domain Eukaryota; kingdom Metazoa; phylum Arthropoda; class Insecta; order Coleoptera; family Lycidae; genus Platerodrilus; species Platerodrilus igneus. Next base: position 7,578,358 of record JARFIW010001148.1, read on the forward strand.
ACGGTTGCAATCTAGGCTGGTAACCTGGTTCAGCCTAATTAAGAGTTCAAGACTTTTGCGAAGGCCTCGGACTGTCAAAGTCATGAGACGGAAAATATCAGGCCCATTAGATAACAACCGCACGAATCAGGAACGGGGATTTGGTACTTAGAATATCAGGGTAGTGTGCGGTAGAGAGACCCTAGATTTGGGAAAAATCCTGAAAAAAATGTTGCAACCGATATCGCTGTATGTAGAAATTAAAAGATTCATAATTTGTTCGTAGCTTTTTGCCTTTGTATTTCCCAAGAAATTGGTACACACCTATTTAAACAATACCTATACAGCAGCCGCAACCTCGGCTAGTTTTACAACGAATGCATTGTACTTTATAATGTGACGAAGTTGGGGCTCAATAAAAATCCTTCTTTTATTTTTGCCTCACTTAGTCTGGGAAACTTCTCTCTCAGATATTGAAATCTTTCGACATCTCTATTTAAAGCCTTGACAACATTTTTCATCAGTCCCAGTCTTATGTGCAGAGGTAGTTTAGCATAAATTTCTTTGTATCAACGAGATGAGAACCTTTTCTCTATCAGCAAGGTTTCCTCGTATTTTCCAGTCATTTACCAAGTAGCGTTTATCATTTGCTCTGTCTTTCCATTCGCAGAAAAATCAATAGCACTTCGTGTAACCCAATTGCATTCTTAACAAAAGTACCATGACTTTTTAATCACCACATATGTTCCACCTATATTCTATATACTTAACTTTTCAAATAAAGTTTTCATATTGTCATAATTTTTCTTCATACGTACTACATGGGAAATAGGAACATTGTGGAGGATAATTCTCTTTAACCTTTAACGTAAACGGACATGTGTCGTCTGATAGACTATTTTTTAATGATGGTCGTAAGGACATACATTGCATTCAAATTTATTTAATGTTTTTAAAACTTATCAACAAAGTTTCAACTAATTGAAGTATATGCGCATAGGGCATGTTATCGTTTCGTGTCGTTGCAATTTAGGCGTGGCCCTAACGCCGTTATATAACCTATACCGACCACGTTTTTACCGGATGATGCAATCGCTATGTCTAAGTCAATTTAATGCACATTCTAGGTGAAGTTCAAATTACTTACGTGATCTGTATATCTCGGAATTTCATCTCAGGGTTCAGCACGTGGGTTTTGTAGTTCGCCGGGTTGAACATCAAATTATTATCCGTTGCTGAACTTCTTATTACATCTCGAAGGGGTTTGAAAGAAAAGAGGTAGCGGAACGATAAGGGGAGATAAAGAGAAACTACATACCTTTTTTTTCTTTTAAAAACTACACCGCATTTAAACACTTGTTGCTTCGTCCATGTCAAGTTAATTAATCCCGCTTCCTCGACTCGCGCACTTTCGCATTCCTTCTGCGCAGACTCAACCGTCACGAACGGCGGAAGTTAGCGTATCATTTCAAAAATACGCGGCAATTAACCTACAAGGTATCTCTTACCCTAAAACATGATACATGACTCTTTTGGCATGTAACAAGTAATGAAATAGTTAGATAATGTAATAGCGCTTGAAAAATTAACCAAAAAACGTGACTTGTCTATAATTTCCTAAATTATAAGAATTTGAGTTTAAAAAAATGCTATCACTATACACACATAAAAGGGAAAGGTATGTTTTACCAAAAGACGCCAAGTTTGAAGATAAGCTTTGCAGCAACAGTTAAACATCCGATCTTTTACACACGTGTTGCACATATAGACATTTTGTGATGCAATGTTTTGCTCTTGGACATAAATGGCAAGCTTGCGTATCTCTAAAATATGTTCTTCATTATTTGCTTGTGGTACTGGTGTGTCCAAAATACGATGTATTATAGAACGTATTTCGCGGAGTACTTATTCAACTTTTCACATTTCCATCTGCTCCCTGACTAAAAGTTTTGCCAGTTTCTTAGCAAAGAATGACTTTTCCTTGGTCACTTCTTTATTTTTAAAGCATTGATGTAAAATAGAGATATCAAGAATTCGGAAAAATACTGCAAGAGGTCGGTCGCCTTTGAGTATGGCGCCCCGTTGTACTTTTAAAGCATTTTTGTCAAGTGCATCAACCCTACTTCTATATCCATTGTAATTGGCAATTGTTCTAGGTTTTCCGGTGTCACGGTCGGAGAGGCGTCGCCGTGGATCAATGTAGTAAGCGTAAGACTACGGATCCCAAGGTCCCGGGTTCAAATCCCGACACGGTCGACTGCTTGAAAAATGGCAGGTGAGCATTTTTCACAAATATTACGCCCTCGTTCGGATGAGAGGTTAAATGGAGGTCCCGTGTGTGAGTGTTGTCACGCACGTTAAAGATACCTACCTTGCCTGTAACGGCAAGGGTTCGGCAAAATTCTAAAATTTCCAGGCAACAAAAAACTCGCCTCCTGGCCAATGTAGTACCTACAGGTGGAGCATTGGAAATGTAAATGAACTGTCGCGGTCGGAGACGACTCTACCGTGCATAGGTGAAAGCATGCTTGTGACTTTCTCCTTTTTCCCCAACATGAAACTACAGTGAGTTCTTCACGAAATTCGTATAGTGAAGATCCCTTTTGATGCTTTTTGTTTGGTGAAAAGTTTACAGGAATCTCTCGATTATTTTTTTCACTAGCTCTACAGAAAATCAGTTATCTGGGGTTATATTTCTGTTACTTCCAAAAAAAGTTTTAGCAAAACTTATTACAGACCGTGTAGGTTTACTCATCCTCTGTTCTTCTTTACTCTGTCTAAACCCATCAAATTTTTTAACGCAATATATGCAAGCATTATAAAGATAAGAAGTTTTTGCTGACACATTATCTTTATCCCATGTTTACAGGGTTTGCTGGGCATGCACATTTTGAAGTGACATCTTTCTCTAAAACTGACAAGCATTTCATATATTGTAATGGAGCCTCACATTCCATTTACACTTTGACTATTTTAAAATAAATTTATTAAAGATCCATATATTCCCACAAGTGGGTTGTCTTTGTGGTTAATTCTTGTATCGGGATCATCAAAGCGTAAGGCTGAAAGAATAATTTCAAACCTATTTGACTCATGACTGTTCTAAATATGGTTCTGCCTGCTACATCTGTAGCAAAAAATAGTTCTAAGTATTCATTATTTGAATTAAAAATTAATGTATAAACTAGGAGTCCGAAGAATGTTTTTAACTCCACCATGTTTGTATCTCTAAGATGGCTGTTTTTATTTTGATATGGCCAGTGCTTCTAAAAAGTGTATAGTCTGTGTAATTTCAAGTAGAATATGTTTGCATAATAATAACTTCCAAACCAGATATGGATCAGCTTCTTCGCTTATTTCCCTATGTTTTTCTTTTCATAATAGGTAATTTCATTACTATGTTATGCTTTTTAGTGTGCGATGAAGGAACAACCTCCGAAGTACAACATCTAAAACGATTTTTCCGTACAAATATTTTAATTTTTAACACATTACTCCATTCCGAATGGACCTGCACTTTGAAGAAATTCTAGATTATTTTGCCGAACGCTTGCTGTTCCAAGCAAGGTAGGGATCTTTAACGTGCGTGACAACACTCACACACGGGACCTCAATTTTACCTCTCATCCGAACGAGGGCGTATTTTTGTGAAAAATACTCGCCTAACATTTTTCAAGCGGACCGTGTCGGGATTCGAACCCGACACCTAGGGCGTAGTAGTCGCAAGTACACAGCGTACTTAAATTGTATTTAAGATATGGCATCCTCTGGGGTAAAAGATTCCGGAGGTAAAATAGTACCCCATTTGAATTTCCGAGAGGGAATACTTCGGAGGATGTGATCGGAAAATTTAGAAAAAGAATCGGGAACATTCTGCGAGTCGGAGCGTGGAATGTCAGAAGTATGCAGCAAGTAGGTAAATTAGAGAACGTAAAAATTGAAATGGATAGGTTAGCACTAGGCATAGTAGGGATCAGCAAAGTTCGCTGGCCAGAGGCGAGGGGTTTTTGGAGTGAAGACTTCAGGGTAATTGATACAGCATCATAGGAAGGAAATTAGGGTGTGGGGATAGTTATGCGAAAATGAATACTGTCAAATGCAGGAAAACATTTTGTAATTATTATGCAAGGACAAAAGATATTGATATGCTTAGATTCACAAATGATATAGTGGTATTAGCATCTAGCAAGGAAGAGTTAGAAGCAGCTTTTAATGAAATGGAAACAGTTCTAACAGAGAGATACGGTATGAAAATTAACAAAAATAAAACTAAAGTACTAGTATGCAAAGGAGGGGAAAATAAATCAAAAACAAGAATACAAATATGTAACGAGAACTTACAAGAGGCAAAGGATTTCTGCTACCTAAGAAGCCAAATAACGCAAGATGGAAAAAGCGGAAAAGATATATAACAAAGAGTAGCACAGGGCGTGCTACATTTAACAAGTAAAAGCAACTACTGTGTTCAAAGACAACATTCATAGAAACAAGGAAGAGATTGGTTAAAGCATCTGCGTGGAGCACAGCACTGTACAGCCTTGAAACTTGGACAGTAGAGAAGCGGACAGGAAAAAGATAGTAGCCTTTGAAATGTGTTGCTACAGACGTATGATGAAGATATCATGGACAAAGTTAAGAAAAAAGAGGTGCTAGAAATGGTAGGGGAAGAAAGAAATATATGGAAACATTAAAAATAGGAGAGATAGGATGATAGGCCACATACTAAAGCAGGGAATAGTACGGAAAATATTGGAAGCAAACATAGGAAAGAAGAAGGAAAGGTAGACATAGGTTAGACTATTGTACACAGCTAGTTAAAGATGTAGGATGTGGGAATTTCAGGGAAATGTGTAGACCAGTTCAGAATAGAAATCAATGGAGGTACACGTCCAACCAGTTCCAAGAGGGAAACCTAATGACGAATATAATATAAATATAAATATAAATATAAATATAAATATAAATATAAATATAAATATAAATATAAATATAAATATAAATATAAATATAAATATAAATATAAATATAAATATAAATATAAATATAAATATAAATATAAATATAAATATAAATATAAATATAAATATAAATATAAATATAAAATATAAATATAAATATAAATATAAATATAAATATAAATATAAATATAAATATAAATATAAATATAAATATAAATATAAATATAAATATAAATATAAATATAAATATAAATATAAATATAAATATAAATATAAATATAAATATAAATATAAATATAAATATAAATATAAATATAAATATAAATATAAATATAAATATAAATATAAATATAAATATAAATATAAATATAAATATAAATATAAATATAAATATAAATATAAATATAAATATAAATATAAATATAAATATAAATATAAATATAAATATAAATATAAATATAAATATAAATATAAATATAAATATAAATATAAATATAAATATAAATATAAATATAAATATAAATATAAATATAAATATAAATATAAATATAAATATAAATATAAATATAAATATAAATATAAATATAAATATAAATATAAATATAAATATAAATATAAATATAAATATAAATATAAATATAAATATAAATATAAATATAAATATAAATATAAATATAAATATAAATATAAATATAAATATAAATATAAATATAAATATAAATATAAATATAAATACGCATACGCATACGCATACGCATACGCATACGCATACGCATACGCATACGCATACGCATACGCAAACGCAAACGCAAACGCAAACGCAAACGCAAACGCAAACACACACACACACACACAAACACCAACACAAACACAAACACAAACACAAACACAAACACAAACACAAACACAAACACAAACACAAACACAAACACAAACACAAACACAAACACAAACACAAACACAAAACACAAACACAAACACAAACACAAACACAAACCCAAACCCAAACACAAACACAAACACAAACACAAACACAAACATAAACATAAACATAAACATAAACATAAACATAAACATAAACATAAACATAAACATAAATATAAATACTTATACCTTATAATTATTATAAACAACTACAGGTATTGGTTTTGCAAAATTCTCAACTATTGTTAATTGTGCGAAAGTATTTACTGGAAAACTATTAATTCGGCAAATGTCTAAGTGCTGGGTGATCTTGGCAGTCGCAGGCTGCTGAACCCCCTTCACATACTACTGAATCTCGGTAAAATAGGACATATAATTAGAAAGCAACAGAAGGAGAACAGAGCTGTATCTAGGCTGTGAAAATTTCAGGTTAGTGAGTAGGTAAGCTCAGAATAGAAATTAGTGGAGGTACGCGTCCAACCAGTTTGAGGACTATAAACCTGAAGTGATTAAAAGTGCACCAATATTGTGTAGATAAAATTAGAAGGGTCAGTTTGCGAGTGGTTCTGTTCCAAAAATAATATTTGATATTTGTAGTCTCTCAGACGCCAAGTGTCCGACTAAAGGTTAAGCTGAGGGAGGCAAATCAATAAATAGTTTCCACATATTAGTTTTGAATTTACAACCTAAAGCATCCATTAATCTCATAAATCTCATAGATCTCATAAATCTCATAAGCCTTATAAATTTCATGTCTCATAAATCTCATAAATCTTGTAAGTCTCATAAATCTCCGCAATCTCATACGTCTCATAAATCTCATAAATCTCATCAATCTCATCAATCTCATAAGTCTCATAAATCTCATAAATCTCCGCAATCTCATAAATCTCATAAATCTCATAAGTCTCATAAATCTCATCAATCTCATCAATCTCATCAATCTCATCAATCTCATAAGTCTCATAAATCTCATAAATCTCATAACGAAAATTATTCTAATATTACTATTAGAATTTATGATAGCACATACTAAGCTGTATAAAAAACAATGCTGCACTTCAATGTAGTTGTATAAAAAAATTATGAAAGATATCACTGTTAGATCTTATGATAGCATATAATGAACTTTATAAAAATACATTCGATAATTTCTACAAACAAATTTTTAGTGCAACACTGATTTCAATTATTTACAATAAAATTGACATTCAAAGTGATGAAGACACCAATAGGCAGTACCCCGGAATATTTAAATAAGCAAAAATCGCCTAATGGTAATTTATGCATCACCAGCTATGTGAATTGACGGGACAGCTCACAGAAATCCAGACAATCACAAGCGGTTTTCATATCAAACGAAAAGTTTGTTGGCTCTTCTAAAGGAGTATCAATCCATTTAGCATATGTGCAACGCTATAACAAATGATAACCAAACTTGACGAATTAAAGTCATCGCTTGAATTATGGTTTTTCAAGGTATTGTATCATACCAGTTACTATAGAAAACATTTCAGTTGTTCAAATTTTGTTAGGTTGTTAGGTGAGCTTTTGCTGTAACAAAAAATAAATTTAGAATTAAATTAGGTGTATACTAATTACTCACCGAGAATCGTGTAAATATAACTTTAAGATCCGAAGTGGTTTCAACTCGGTATTTGCGTGCATCCCTTGTTGTAAGGAATCGCTAATCCAAAGTCTCACATTTTTTTATTACATTGCGATACGCTAGTTGGCGGACGAAGACATCAACGACACCATTCGCCCATTGTTAAATATCAATTGTTTTATTACAATGGACGAACAAGGTAGTTCGCTAAGGAAAATGCGCGTCTGCTATTAGCGATTGCGGTTACTACGTCGTGAAACAAGACTACTACGTACAATAAGTGTATGCTTGCTCAAGACAAGCCTTAATGTATCTCTTTTAAATGATACGAGTTAAGGAATTTTACACTAATAAGTACAGTTGTTCCAATATAGAAACTGGAACTTGTATTTTAATATATACGGGGTACATTTTTATGGATACTATTATTTTTGCATACGGGATTTTTTGGAATATTACAGTCTACCATGGTGGCGGTTTCTTTGAATCCGTGTGAAGTCTTAATTCCTCACACGGTCTGTATGTAATGCACAATTTTTTATGGCTGGTTTTATACTATTGGGGCTGTAGGGCGTGTCGGTCCAATTCTATGACTTAATGGTTTGTCTTTAAACTCGTGTGAATGTGTATAATTAAATATTCGTATGTCGGTTATTTACCGATGTCTACCTGTATTTTTCTATATTTAATACGAAGAGGGTTAAATACCGATAATCATTATCGATTATAGTTAGTATATTAGATGCTTTTCTGTTTATTTCTGAATCCTAATTTAATATTACATTGAAATATTCACTTTATTTATGTACACTACCAAAGCTTCTAAAAAGCTTATTTAACTAACTGAAAAATTCTAAATTATTAACTATTCCCTGATGTTTGCTTACAGTAACGCACTCGCGTTATACACAAACATTGAATTTTTGACACTGTCCGGTACAAACACCGCACTATCGAAGGAGGTAAATATAAATAGCAAAATTTTAATTCCTGTGTGGTATTTGGTCCAGCGTCCGGTGAAGTTGCATTGTCCCCTTTAAATAACTTTTGTGCAATTTTCAAGCGCATATGCAGAATTTTTGGAATTATCTGGCACAAACTAAGCATAAACTAGGTTAATTTTTCAAAATTGTATGGTGCCCGTTTCAGTTTCTTACACATTTTTATTAATCGGATGTATATTGAATAATAAAATATTTTGAGTTTCAATTTTTTTTATTTCCGTACAGGATTCGCTAGATATTATTACATTTTCGTATTTCCAAGAATTCAGACTAGCAGTACAAGTACCATTTATGTCTCTGCAAGCTGTAGAGAGCTTTGGTAATAAAATACGGGTATTCTAAGGTTTACAATGAATTGTTAGAACTAAATACAGTAATTGTATCAGTGACGTGCACCAAACGTTCTCACTTCAAGATTTTCTAAATTGTTACGAATGCCGATTCTCTAAGTATCGTTATTTAATTAATTTTGTGCTATTGAATTGTAAACATTTGTTTAAATTCCCTAGCATTTATATTTTAACTAGAGTTTGCTCTCAATTTATAAATTCTCGATGTACCTACATAGAAATAACCCCATTAAAGCAAGTACATACGTCCACTATAATACAGATGAATACAAAAGCATTAACGATAAAAGATCAAGATTGTACAGTCCGCACAGAGGCGCAATAGCAAGCGATGATTAAACCGAAGATGTACAAACTTTATCCTACAAAGGGACAAAGCAAAACCGCGCTATCGTTTTATTCTTTTATTCAAAATGGGAACAATACATTTTTCTTTTTACATTTCTGTTAGTTACATCTTTATGTTTCTTCTGTTTAAAACAAACAAACATGCTCTTTACTTTTTTTCGTTTGACTCAGATAACCATCGACTTATATAAGACATATAATACAAACATTTTTTTCTCTTTGCAGAGATGCTGAAAGTGCGGCAGCGTTACAGCAAGCTCTTTCTGGTGATAATATTTTGGAGAAAGAGCGAAGGTTGTCGGAAATGATACTACAGTTACAGATGGCACGTGAACAGTTGATGTCGCAGCAACAACAGCATCAACAACAGGCGCATCAACAGCAACTAGAGCAAACTAAGGTAGGATTGCAAGTTTTATTTAGGTTCACCTAGAATTATTGAATGTTTGAAAAAAGAAAACATTCAATGTACAGTTTATTATATGATATAAACTTTTATTTTTGAATAATAATTGCTTTTGTTCTTTTTTAACTTGAAATTTGTATTTATAATTCATTAAAGAAAAAAAAAGTTATTGTCATTTAACAAAATTTATAACTAGAAAACTGATAATCTTTAGTAACGTTTAACTTATTCTCTCTTGCCTATCCAGTAATGCGCATCTTGTGTGCATTTAACAATGGGTTAATAATAGGACTCATTATTCTGTAGGTGTATATGAATTCATAATCGAACACCTTAAACCAATCAGGAACATACAATCCAGGTCGTGGGTTATGATCATAATCCAACACTTCTAACCAATCAGTACACACCTCCATTTTTCATAATCCACGAGGTATAATTTTCATGGCATGCTAAGTAGGGTGTTGCGCTTGTTAGATAAATGTTTGCCTGTCAGTGTTTATGATATTGGTTTAAATGTTTAGAAAATATCTGACAATAAAAATTTGCGTAGTTGCGGGAAAGGTGTAATATTCCACTCGCGAGTTATGGCCATTGCTCATACGGGTTACACCGTTCGCCCTAGCGTGTTCCGAATAAGTTATGGCTACCATAACACGCTCGTTGAATAATTATGCCATTCTTGTCCTAATCAATTTATTAGGGTTATTTTTAAATTGCGACCTTTTTGTTACGTAATCTGTGCGACTCTGTAGTTGGTGCAATTCATAAGTGTTAGCTACAGTCATTCTTGATGGTGCTCGCATTCTGATTGGTCTGTTGTATACAACTGGAGTTAAAGGGAATCTGAAGGGTGGCGGTCACCTATACATATCTTTCTATTTCCTTATTTTGTCAAATTACATAGAAAAGTACAACTTTTCACCTATTAAAAGACTTGGTTAATGACTTCTGTTATCAATATGTCAGGCTCTCTAATGGAGCGTTAGAAAGCAGGATTTCCAAGTTTTCAAATATGCTCTGCGCGACAGATAAACAGACAAATCAATTTATTGAATTGGGCTATACTCAGACCTTTGACCCATCCTTGCCGTACATTCTAAATTATATATATATATATATAATGCTATGATAATAGGGTCATTTAGGTGTATATAGGGTCACTAGGATAGTGCGCTTTATGTAGACATCGTGAGAGTCCAGAAAACTAGACATTTTACCAAGAAAATGCGAAATTCGACGATTAGGCAAAAAGGCAAATACCAACGCTCTGTGTATAAACTATAATTACAATTATATTAAAAGAAAGGAAGTGTACTCTTAAAGATTCAATTAAATAAACAACCTTGCAAGTCATAGAACCACAAGGACAGAAGCCAGAAAACAATACGCGTGAGTAATGCATCATTATTATACAAGGAATTCCATTTAAACGAGCAGGTTTGTCAATGCGTAAAACAGATAAACGCATATAATTTCGTACATCAATAAATATAAAGCTACGTGACCAAAAACTATAAAAATCCAACACTTGATACTTTGGAAATAATAACAGCATGAGGATAAAGCAAAGTTTAACAAATTTGCTGTACAAACAAAGAGTACGTGATTTAACGACCATAGAAGATTTTAAAATCAACAAATTTATACAAATAATCTGAAATCCTACGTGCAACGAAGAGCGTCTCGACTTCGTTATATATGGAAAGTTCATAGAAATTCCCAAACCTGCATGTGAAAATCAAGGTAACAACGAACTATGCGCTTGACCGACGAATTACAAACAGATAGGCGTTTTCTTTAAATACCATAGAATTTCGTAAACAAATCAGTTTGACTCTATTGAAGGCACGGTTTACATCACCTGAAATAATATATTTACGTGAAATATTTGCAAGTGATTTTATAATCAATAATTTAAATGTGGTGATAGTGAATAATTAAACAAGGTTCGTCGTTTAGTCCTCAAAAACGTAAGTTATAAAAGGTTGCTTTCAAATAGATTGTAAGATTTATATTAACAAAGGACTCCAAATAATTTCTGGATCTAATCGGGAGAAGTTCAATAAGTATATCCAAACAATTTCTGGATCCAACCGGTAGAAGATCAATAAGTATATCCAAGTAATTTCTTGATCCGACCTGGAGAAGTTGAACAAAGGACTCCAAATAATTTCTGGATCCAAACTGCAGTAATTAAATAAATACCTGAAGAATCCACCTGGCGCAGAATTTCTCAATCCTATTTGGGTAACTTAAGGAATAACTATAAACTGAAACTGAACCAGCTAATAATTGGAGCAGAAACTGGTCTGAATTGGAGGAACGAGACACTCCAAAAACGAACAACGGGTTAGCCATTATACATATTTTGTTGCATTGATGATTTTATTTATGAATATTTATAGATATTACATTCACGAAAATTTATGTGAAGGTCAACAAAAATCGTTTTGGCATGCGTTATAATTTACGTACAAATTTAAGGAAGACTGCTGGCTTTTTGATCAATTAAAGGGAATTATAATTTTTGAGAGAAATTAATTCAATTTTATAAAAGGAGTTCTATTCAACAACATTATAAACGCTTCATACATTGTGTATATTTAGAACATTATATAGATTGTGGTTAATTGTGTTTAGCTCAAATACATAGGAAGTAGAGATAAAAAGGGAGATTAAGATTTCTTTGTTGTGGTATCGTCGCAAGCTCCGTGCGTGGTTAAAACTGAGCTATCCGAGGCATTACAATTAAGATTAATTTTTTTTAGATAAAAAAAGGGGCACCGGGTTATTGCAACGATATCGTAGTTATATATATATATATATATATATATATATATATATATACAGTGTGTCCCGGATAAGCGTGTCCACCAAATTTAATTGATACGCAAAGGTACGTTTTAAAAGGGGAATAGTTTTTTGAACGTTCAACAAAACATTCATGATAAAATACAATACTTTTTGCTAGCTTTAATTGCTATAAAAAGGTGTAAAAAAGGTTATTATCTTCGTAATGAACAAATTTGATAGGAATATTCACATGTAATACCACAAGAGGTTCAAAATTATCGGGTAATTCCCGATAGGTTCGTTGCAAACAAATGAAGGAGTCAAGTTTTTCAGTTTAAAAAATCACGAGCGCGAAGCGCGAGTGATTTTCTGAAAACTTGACGACTCTGTTTGGTTGCAGGGAACCCAGAGGAAATACCGATTAATTTTGAAGCTCGAGTGGTATTCGGGGATTATTTTTCCATCCAAATTTTGTCCAATACAATTCCATCATGAGACAAAATCCATAGTTCAAAATTAAATACCCACAATTATTGATTTAATTCATATTCAGTGTGTTACAATTAAAAATACAATTGTTATAGACATTAGAACAATTTTATTCAAATCAGCGTTATTGGTGATCGGTCCAGAGGAAGTGGAAGGCTGTGGGTGTGCAACGGAAGGGAATGGAATTTTGCATTATATTCACTTCATTGCGCTCATATTTACGCAGCTTCTTCAGAATCGCTTTATGATGTTCTTGATCCAGTTGTAGATAAGGCCGAATTGAATGAGTAGTCGCATGCCCAGTAATTTTAATAATTTGTTGTTCTCCAACTCCTGATTTCGCCAGATTAGAAACAGCTGTTGCACGACTTGAATGATTCGTGATTCTCTTGTTTCCGACATCAAGACCGGCCTTTTCGCTGACTCCTTCACCCACTTCGCAATCATATTCTCGCCTACTGGAACATCTTTATACCAGCCACTGCTACCTGGATTTCCCAGCTCGGATTTGGAGTCAGGAAAATCTATCTGTCGTTATTTTCTCAGTTCTCTTAACTTGTAATTTTCTAAAGAGTCTCACTGGACACTTATTGGGGACTACTGTATTCTCGGCCAACCACTTACTATCAGACAACTTTTTGTCACCACCTTGCGTAGTTTTGCTGAAAATTGGATTGTATTCAATTCTGCCAGTGAGTTCTCCATCATTTTGCCTCTCTTCTCGGAAGTGATATATCATTGTCTTGGATCCTTCACCACCTCGCCAAGCTAACTCCACTGAGACAATCATGAAAAATTTTTTGTAATCCCTCAGGTGTTTCTTCGTCCCATGCATTAACCATTGTATCCCAATCCTTGTCTTCTAGAGCTACTGCACTCGCCTTTCGTTTTTCTGGTATGGCTTGCAGAGCCTTGCGTTTAGCATCACGAGCCCCTCTGGCTCCTTTGAAAACAGCATCAGAGAACGGATTTATTTTCACGTTGAACTCGGTCGAATATTTATCTTGGAGTAACTTCGCAGTTTTATTCCACATTGCCTTCACTGTACTTTCCTTATAATCATCCCCGTTAAACTTCTTCATGTTGTATCCCCAGTCTTTTAAAATATCCGCCAGTTCCTCTTCAGTGGTGTCAGCCTTCAATACGACATATTTCTGATCACAAAACGCAGAAAATTGTTTCCACACGGAGGTGTTTGACTTGATGGTGTTGATGGGTACATTTCCTTTCACTTTTTCATCAATTGTTTGCAAAGACAAATCCCCAAATCGACTCATTTTATATTAGAGCTTATCAATTGACATAATATAATTCAATCTGTCAGATTAAATGGAGGGTTAACTAGATTGGAAACCTTTTGTTTTTTTTATATAGGCAAAATTACCAGTGAAATTATCAAAATTATCAGTTGAATTGCGTGTAGGCTATACGAAATAATGTCGAATGGTGCAATTGTATTCGCTGAAATTTGGATGCGAAAAATAATCATTTTAATTCTGATTCAAAAGTTATGTAAATAGTACATGTAAATTTTCTTCGCTTATTATACAAATTTTGGTGAATTTCACTTGTCTTATTCAGGTATATGGAGTGTTAGAAGGGCGTGAGTAAAAATTCTTTGTTATTTCGTCGTTCACTCTGTGCGGGGACTCACTGAGCTAGTCGGGGCATAAAAATAATTGTGTTAATTTTAAATTATTTTATAGGCATTGAGAGGTGGCGGTCAGCAGGCAATTGGTCGTTATACATCTGACGAGGAGCGATATCGTAGCAAAGAAAATCGGTGACCCAACGAGAGACTCTAAAGACTCGAATTTAGGTGAAAGTTAGGGATAGAAAATCAAAGATACAACTTAAGAAATTGAAGTATAGATTAGAGGTTATAGACGTAATTAAAAATTTATCGGCAGACAGAAACGAAAGTTAGAAACTTAGATTTAAATATAAAAAGTGGTAGAAATTAGTACTTTAGGGTTTATTACAAATATTTAAATTAAAATGGATAAAAGAATGCAGGAAGTTAGAAACGCGTTATGTACTGAAGGAGTTGCGATAGGATTTCAGGAAAGTGTGTTCTTAGAAGACACACAGACTGAAACTGCAGGGAGAGTATTAGAAAGGAATTACAGCGAAGAAAAGCAAAATACGCAGGAGTCTAGAATGACATTGATCTTGTTAGCGCTTAATGATAAAATGGACAAAAATGAAGGCGATTTAAAAGAAATAAGTGAGGGAATGAAAAATATTACTATAACAATTAATGAAAATGCCCAAAATTTGGGTGAGTTGGGGAAAAAATTATTGTTCGAATTATGGAGGATATTGATGACGTGAGTCAAGTTGAGTCAAGAAACGTGTGAAAAGAAAAGAAATGAAAAAATTACGGATTTAAGCGTAAAAGTGCAAGAAGTTGAGGGAAATTGTGAAACGGAATTTAGGACGGTCAATAGGAAAAAATTAGGAAGTTTGAAAACGGACTTTGAAAATTTTAGTAGAAACGCGATACAAAATTGTCGGGAACCCATTAAAATAGTTCAACCAAGTATTGAAACTTTATGGCGATAATAAGTAAAACCCAAAGATATTTCTGAACAATGTTAAAACGCTGATACAGGAATCATCGGATGAACAGTGTAAACTAAATTTGATAAGATCAATGCTAGAAGGTAGCGCAGAAATATGGTTTGGTTTAATAGAAAGCGAATTAGAAACATTTTCAGAATTTGAACACAAATTTTTAAACCACTTTTGGGAGGACAACCAATAATTTAGAGTGAGGGATGACTTAATAATGGGCAAGTACAATCAAGATTCAGGAGTAACGCGGGAGCTATATGCGATAAAGAAGTTTAGTATCGCGAAACAACTAGATCCTCCACTAGAGTAGAAACAAATAATAAAATATTTAACAGGGCATTTTGAGGCGGAAGTGAGACAGTACATCGCACTTCAAAATATCGTGGACCGGGATGTATTTTTAGAATATCTGCAACGGTATGATAAAATAGGACCGAATCGTCGGACAGATAATAGGACGAGAACTCAACCAGTAAATTTTGTCAGGACCCAGAGAAATGTAGGAGCATCTTATACTACCGTAAACGCGGTATACGCGACACAACGGCAGTTGGTAACGCTAATCTATAATGTGGAAATTAGCGCGTCCATCTGTCAATGACGTCACACAATATGCAAATTACTATACGTAAATGACGAAATATGCCAAATTCATAAAATGTATTATAAAAACGGAGTACTCACATGAATAGGTAAAGCTTCCTACAGAATCACTTCCTTCAGGGTTGCTCGTGGCTCCCTTCCGGATTATTTAAAGATGGCGCTCAGGATTGCTCCAGGCTAGCGACTGCGGGGCGTGAGCTGCTGTCCGGCCAGGTTGCTTTCAAATTAGTATCTTCTTCCTATGTAGAGGTAACGACGGGAACGGGTTTATAGGGAACGATAATCAAAAAAGCAAAAGGAAAACTACATAACAAAGATAAAGATACGATACCAGACCCAACCACTCTCCTTGATGTTCAAAGGCAAAAGTCCACGTCCCAGCGTGTTGCGGAAAAACCCCACTTTTCTTCTCCCACACGCGTCGGCGCGATCTGGCGCAAACGCACTCTGTAGTGACGGAAATACACGCGCAAAGTTTTTCAAAATTTAAGGCGCGAAATTCCCGCACTTATTTAAAAATGTCTAGTGGCAAATTTTTGGCACGTAACAAGCAGACCGATTTAACTATCGCGGTAATAATAACAACTATGGAGGAAATTTAAAGTCTGAGGAATAACAATTATTACAATATTAACGGTTTTAGATCCAATTGGAGTGCAAACAATACACCTAGGCGGGAAATAGAGAGAACCAATAATGTCAGGACCATAGAGACAGATAATCTTCGTCAAAGATATAATGAGAGCTAAAATTCAGATAAACGAGAACCAATGGAACAAACGCCGGAACCTGGAACTAACCGCACATATTACGAAATTACGAGTCAGGCAGGCCCATCTACGTCGAACCAAAATTTTTAAGAAAAGACAAACCCATGAGAATAAACCAATATGAACATCAGCGCGAATTTATTAAATTTAAAGTGGAAAATGACTTAGAAATAAAAACTTATTACCTATAATTAATTTGAATGTGGAAAATAACGTGATTACTGATTAATGTACTCATTGATACAGGAGCTGAGTCGTCACTCGTTTCAAAAGAATTTGTTAAAAATAAAAAATTAATGGATAAAATGATACCCGTGAAAAAGTGTAACTTGGTAGCGCCAAACAGTAAAAACTTTCCGGGTATAAACAGTTTGGTGTTTCTGAAATGTGAATTAGGCAGTATAAAATTTGAAAATTAATTTATGATAGTATGAGGATTGAAAATGGACGCTATTTTTGGGATGGTTATTATAGATAAGTTGGGGTTAAAAATAAATGCTGAAAGCAGGGAAATAATATGTAAAGGAGAATATATTAAATCGGATGAAAAAGTTAGCGCAGAGTCGAAAATGACTGTCTGAATATAAATCAGTTTGAAGGTGAAGTAGCGAATGAAGGGAAGACAGAAGATGAAATTAGTGTCCAGGTGAATTGAAGGGTGAATTAGAGTCATTGTTAAATAAATATTCAGAATTGATAGGGTCAGAATCTAGAATTGCTACAGGATACGAGCATAAGTTGGAGGTTGTTAATACGGAACGTTCAATGCAAAATTGTATCCTATTCCAGCGGCGTGCAGGAATAGAGTAAACGTTGAAATTGATCAAAATGTTAAAAGAATGTATCATTGAGAAATCGGTACACATTTTATTAATCCGTTAGTAGTTGTCAAGAAAAGTGATGATAGTATCAGGTTATGTTTGGATGCTAGGAAAATAAATCAGCGAACTAAACCACAATATAATTGTCCATCAACCATGGATTGTATCTTGGCAATGCTAGGTAATAGAAAGGTCTTTACTAAAATAGATCTTAAAGATTCATTTTGGCTAATTCCACTATTAAAAGAATCGAGGAGATATAGGGTTTTTCTGTAGAAGAGCATATAGACCAATTTAATGTGGTCCCTTTATGGTTTGTTTTCAAGTTCAGCTGCGTTAGTTAAGGCTATGCAGAGAATTTTAGAACAGTATGAAGAAGTTTGCATCCCGTGCGATCCGGGGTAAATTTCATATAAATTTGATATACTAATATAAGCTAAGGGGATAGTTACATAAAAAAAAATTAGTTAGGTGTTATATAAATAATTTAGGTGAGATAGATATATAAATAGTCAGGGGATTAAAATAGGGGAATAGTTACATAAAAATTAGTTAGGCATTATAGGACAAATATAGGTAGCCAAGGAATTAAAAGGGGGAATAATTGTATAAAATTAATTGGGTTTTGTATAAATAATTTAGGTGAGATAGATATAGAAGGACGGGGATCAAAATAGAGACATAGTTGTATAAAATGTTAGTTATTGTATAAAATAAATTAGGTAAGATAAATGTAGATAGCTGAGGAATTAAAATAGGAGAATAGTTGTCAAATTAGTTAGTTATTGGGTTAGTAATTTAAGGGGGATAGGTATAAATAGCTAAGGGGTTAAAAAGGGGGGAATAGTCGCATCAAATTAGTTAGGTACTGTACAAATGACTAAGATAAGTTAAATATAGGAATAGGTAGGGGATCTAGACAGGGGAAAGTTATATAGAATTAGTTAGGTATTGTGCAAACACTTAGATAGGATAATTATAAATAGGGAAATGAAAATACAAAACTTTGAGGACCAATGTGGAGTTTGTTTCCACGTTGGGCGTGACATTGATTCAAAATTTTATATTTTAATTTGGGGGGGGGAGATACTATGATAATAATGCTATTTAAAGGTATATAAGGTCACAAGGGAGGAATACTTCATGTAAATATCATAAAAGCCGAGAAAATCAAACGTTTAAATCATAAAAGTACATAATTAATTCATTATGCAAAAGCAGATACAAATCACCCTATATAAAATCAAGAGCAAGCTACAGTTAATTAAAGGAAGCACATTCAGTAATAACTTAACCGCATTCATCGAGATAAATAATTGCGCACGCAATTCAATCAATTTTAAAACATTTAAAACATTCTAAGCTCAAAAATAAATACAAATTTGGCATATTTGAAGAAAGATAACTGTAAAGCGAAATTTCTTTCAAGACGCATTTGCTTAAAAAAATAATCAATGCGTGTTTATAATGAACAAACTTTTTAAAACAAGCCTATTTCATAACGCAGGAAGTCAATAAGCACATGTAAATAAAAAAGGTATAGATACTGAAGCGAAAGTGTATATGAGTTGCCACATTTAATAGAACCCAAGATAGGTAAACAAAATATAGATATTAAAATTACGACTACGTGCAGTTTCAGGCATACATGATATACTAGTTGTTAACAAATTCCAATACAAAACTTTGATGTGAGTGCAAATTTAAACGTATAAAGTATGTAATACCGAGTGAAATCTAACAGGTTGCAGATAGCACATAATTGCAACGCCTTGGCCATGGAGTAATAACAGATAGCGGGCTGCCAACCAATATGAGCACGTGGAACGTTACGGAAGAAATTTGTTTATAAAACCAACAGGAGGAGATATAGAGGAGGCATTCCATGATCGACGCGCTGAATGTAATAGTTGAAACCAAATTAATACGTAAATTTCAATTTAGTGAAAGTGATAAGTAATAGAAATAATAGAAATTAAAGTGGAAGTACATAGTAAAAGTACGCGTTGAAATACGTGTGTATCAAACTGTGCCGTTGATATAAAACGGAAGTCTAGATTTAATTAATATAAACAAAATCTTTACAATTTATTTAGGACTTTAGGTACGGACAAATAGGATACTAAACCAAGACTAACTAAATCACGACGTTAAAACTAAATTACTGGGTTAAAACTCTTAAAATAAATGGTATAATACTCGAAGCGCAGGGATAGTACTTCGAAAACGCGACTCTAAGTTGCTGGTAAACATTTCGAAGTAATGAGGAACACGCCAAACTGCGGGTTAACCACTCAAACCACTGAACGAACAACCGATTTGGGTCAGGGAGCTCTACTAAGAAACTACAGGAGGAGCATAAGGTCAGGGTTATCATTTCAATTTATAGTATTTTACATTTACTGTTTTAAATATTTGATGAGTTTAAAAATTGCATGTAATTTAAGTTTTGGGTGTTAAAGGTCGACAAAAATTTTGTTGATATGCAAAGGTACGTTTTAAAAGGGGAATAGTTCTTTGAATGTTCAACAAAACTTCATGATCAAATACAATTCTTTTTGCTGGCTTTAATTGATATAAGAAGGTATAAAGAGGGTTATAATCTTCGTAATGAGCAAATTTGATAGGAATATTTATTGTAATTCTAATTCAAAAGTTATGTAAATAGTACATTGTAAATTTTCTTCGCTTGTTATACAAATTTTGGTGAATTTCGCTTGTCCTATGCAGGTATATGGAGTGTTAGAAGGAAGTGGGTAAAAATTTTCTGTTATATCGTCGTTCACTCTGTGCGGGGTCTCAACGAGCTAGTCGGGGCATAAAAATAATTGTATTAATTGGAAATTATTTTAGAGGCGCAAAGAGGTGGCGATCAGCAGGCAATTGATCGTTATACATCTGACGAGGGGCGACATCGTAGCAATATATATATATATATATATATATATATATATATTGCTATGTACTACTGGAATTATCGAGCCCCTACGTTGGGCTGTTATATTATTTATTGCTATGAACTACTGGAATTATCGATAATTAATATTATCTCCTCCGACGTTGGGCTGTCTTATTAATATTGCTATAAATTCTCTCCAGAAACTTAACTGGATTTTATCTTGAACCAACCTTGTCTACCAATAACAAAATTTGATACGTTACCGCCTTACTTGTTATCAATTTCGTATTTAACTTACAGCTCCTCCTTGAACTGTTTAAATTATCAAATCACTCCCATTAACTTTATCTTATGACCTCGACTAGCATTTATTTGTAATTATAAAATTCAGTTAATTCGATTCTATATAATGAAACAAATATTATGTACAGTTTTTGTAAATTATTTAAAATACACTTTTCAATTAATTAATGTTGTGAATCTCATTTACTAAAAATCATATACCTTTTTACTCAAAACCCAAAGTCATCAAAAAAAACCTATTATCTTTATAATAGAAGTGTAGAACGTTCGAAACCTCTTATCATATCACGCACTTTATACAATTCAAATCCTTTGTTTTGGTGAACTTCGTCACATTAATTTATATTAAGCAAATTCAATATTTAAATAAAAATATAGAAAAATAATGTCTTACAACTAAAAATCTAACCTGGTCTATTTTCTTCTTGCAATTGACGCATCCACTAATATTTCCCATGCATTAAGCCATCCATTTGAATAAAAATTATCTTCCTCCAATTCAGGATTATTACATGCCCATTCGAAATATTGTCTATCCACACGCTTGAACCATTGCATTTAAATCATTGCCATCACCCTCTGGACTACCATTATTAATTTATACTTATGCACCCCAATTTATTGTCGTCTCATTTCAGATTTAGAATTACTTCTTATCAATTTCCCCAAACTTAGAATTGGATTATCATCATTTATTTTCCCTTGACTTAGAAATTGTATTATTCTTCCCCCAGAACTTGGAATTACATTTATTCTCCACGGACTCAGGAGCCCTATTATTATTGTGTTTTAGTTTAAAATAAAATTCCCCAAAATCTACTTACGTTTAATCGGCAATCGTAATTTTTATTTTCGCACTTATACAATTTTTCACTTTGAATTATTATTACGTATCACTTTATTTCATAGTGGCGCGCTTCGGCCTTTGTTGAGTTGTAAACTGACTTCGTTATCACTGTACCTGTTAATATATCTTTTCTCTCCTACTCCGTCAGTGGGTATGGTTTACAAATTCGTCGCTTATTTTAACCAATCAAATAATTACATTTAAAGTAGTTTCTGATGTAATTTTCTATGCTTTCTAATAATTGTGACCTGGTCGCAGCTGTCTTCGTTATCAAACATGCGGTGTTTTGATGAATCTAATTGCTTTTCCATAAACAACTGATGCAATTCGACTTTTAATTTTCATATCTGC
Organism: Platerodrilus igneus; assembly: GCA_036346225.1. Classification (NCBI taxonomy): domain Eukaryota; kingdom Metazoa; phylum Arthropoda; class Insecta; order Coleoptera; family Lycidae; genus Platerodrilus; species Platerodrilus igneus. Next base: position 7,600,392 of record JARFIW010001148.1, read on the forward strand.
ATGTTATTTACGCAATTTTTAATCTTCTTTCTTATCAAAAATGGTTAACTATTTTGTACGCATTTATATGCTTCCTGAAGCTCTATTTCTTATCTCCGTATTAACCTAATTGTTTGGAACTTTTTTGAATTCGTGTTTAATTGCACTTTATTATGTTTAGTTATAAATACGCGTGCTTCCACTGAAAAATATTATTATCTGCCTTACCTAAATTAACTAAAACTTTATCTACAGGGTAGTAAATATTTACTATTTACTTAATGCATGTGTTCCTTGTTTCTACGCTAACTATGCGTCTTCCGGTGTGTATTTGCGTCGTTTAAAACTACTTATACTTTATATACAGGGTGTTGACTGCTTACTATGTACAAACTATCTCCATTTCTCAATTCTTTACTACATAAGTGCAGTTTTCTGCTTCCTATGGTTATTTCTAATTCTTAAACGACCTTTACTATAAAGTACATCCTTGAACAAACCCTTATCACAGCATAATATATATATATATATATATATATATATATATATATTACCTATCTTGCTCCCATAATGTATAACCACCTACCAGTAGCGATAAAAAATGTTACAACTTAGATTGAAATGAAAAAGTACATCGATAAATGACTAAGACAACATCACGTTAAGAAATAAATTACCTACTTACAAATATTCTGGTATAACTGTTCTATTCGTCATATTAAAGAAATTACTGTATTACAATAAACCCCGAACAAACTTATCCCGAACAAAATAGCACACATTACACACACACACACACACACACACACACACACACACACACACACACAAGACACACACACACACATACGCACAGACACACACACGCACAAATACACATGCACCCACATACACACACTCCCACAATGCAATTTATCGTGTATACATCGCGCATACATGCACGCGCACACTCACACTGCGTATAAATACACACTTGCATACACTAAACGTGCTCTTAAACATGGTCCCAAACATCTCCGATTTAATTAAATTGCACCAGCTTTTATATTCAGAACTCGCCCTAGAACATAACACCATATCATAGTTGGGCGAGTAAATTGCAATACCGATATTGATTAGGATTTATTGGTATTGTAATTATATAAAGAAGGTAGTTAGTTTTGTGAAATTTACATTATAAAAGTACCTTCCGTATGAAATTATACAGAACTATAGAATTATATACACAACATATTGTGGAATAAATATTATTATAATTATTACTATTATTATTATTTTGAAAAATCATTCAAATATTGCTAATTGTGCAGATTTTTAAATGAAAACCTCAAATTCGAATTACATTCCATCAGTGACTTGGCATAGCAAAAATCTTGTTGCACAAACAAAACAATTGCAAGTGATATTGTAGACGCTATCAAAACAAAGCTGATATTTTTTGGAGATTAGAGTTAATTTCAATATAAACATTGTTGGAATTTACCTATGAGAAAGACGTTGAACGAAAGATATTTGAACGTTTCAACGAATAGAATGTCGTAGATTTGAAATGGAAATAGTTTTTGGGCATAGTATACGTGCAATTCCTCAAACTCTACTCAAGGCGCGGCGTCAAAATTCCTACATACATATGAGTGCTATGAGAGCTAATGTTTGTAAAAATAACAGTAGACTTAGGTGAAAAAGATGGTTGATTTTTCAGTGAGCCACTAAAATGAAAATACAGAAAGTGTTACGTCCAAGTAATAATTACAAATTTAATGTTGATAAGTATTCGATTTAGCCGATTTAAATCGTAAGTAAATTTTTTTTATTAGAATTGTTGGTAAAGAAAAAAATAGAGAGCTTTAAATTACCACCCAATCTTCTAAGTACCTCCCAAACCAGTCTAATTACCTCTAGAAGTTTAACGTATCACTATAAATGCTATAAATTGTTTTATTACTCTAACCGAAAATTTTAAATAATCGCGCAAAGTCATTTCTTCGAGATTTAATTCGTTCTCTGGAAGCTATGTTTTAATTTAATTGGTTTGGAGCTGCTGAAATAAGATTTGTGTTTTGGATTTTAAACTGGATATATGTTTGTGTAACTTTGTTCGTACTTTAATACTTGAGAAGAGCGTTTATATGGGAAAACCGTTTATATGGTTAAAATTCGGGTCTACAGTAATCAAGGTCAGATTAGTTTATAAGTTGTGTGTTTTGTGTAGAGGACAATTGGAATTGTGTGTTGCGAATTAAATAATTTTAAGATAATATTTTGTAGTAATAAGACTCCATCAATTCAACATCAATTTACTAAAAAATTTGTAACTAAGAGCAATTTACACGAGTTTTTTGGTTCAAAGGTATTTATTTAGTAAAATTCGGAGATAAACATGCTTTTTGAGAGGTAATTAACGGTATTTGAGGTAGCGTAAATTGATACTTTGGTAAACTTTTTTATATTTTGTGATTTGTTCTATTCTGCTTACTTATGTTGCTTTATTAATTGTATTTATAATGAATATTTGTATTTCGATAATTTATACGAGCTTTAGTATACCAATTGAGTATCCCAAGTAGTTGTTTCTTTTATTTTGTTAGAATATTCTGCGGCTGTTGGATAAAGGAGGTGATTACTAGTTCATAAACAGAAGAAAATTGGATCTAAACGCAAAAGATATTTTTGTAAGACTTCTAACATCTTTGTTAGGCGAAAATCCCAGCTTTTGTTATTGTCGCTGACAACGTGGGGGCTCGAAGCAGTTCTATTATTACGACATAATTATTAGCGACTCCTAGGGGTAAGCGTAAACATGTGTAAATAGGGCAAGCGTTTATTTATTTTGGGACCCGGTATGTAAAAATCAATAATTGATTTATTAAGCTTCAGTATAGTTAGATTGGAATAAAATTACATGTTGTTAATGTTGGTTTAATTTGTATACGTTAATTTAAGCAACGTACATTTATATAATATCATAAATTAAAGCATTCGTAGAAAGCTACAAGGTTAAGATTACAAACAAGTTAAAACGTTTAAGGATTTCAAGAAACACAAGCTTGGGGTAAATAAATAATTCTGTTAAGGCTAGAAAACGTTTAGAAGACAATTCGAAGTATTGTGGTAACGAAAAGACACAAGGTTAACAATAACAGACGATTATTTCAAAAACAGATCGATAAAATTAGGCGACAGATAATCTTTACTATGTAACAGAGTAAGATGAAAAATAACAGGTGGGTAAATGACAAACATTTTTTAGCGCGTGTCAGACGAGTATATTTTTAAAACCAATAAGTGGGACAAAGATGCAACATGTTTGTGGACAGTATCGATTTTTCAAGGCGCACGTATATGAAGGGAAAATTGACAGCAAACAACATAGTAATAGTGGGACAATCAGAAAGACAGAAAACATATGGCAGACGAAGATATCAAAAGAGTGGAAATAACATTGACAATTTAGGTAGGAAATTAAGATAAAGATAGCAAAGGTTGTTATGAAAGCATGACTGTGATAACAGTATAGACGCGCACATCAGAGGCGTGATTGGATCTTTGTTTGAGGGTAAAGCAGACTACAGATTTCGAGAAAACTTAAACGGTTGGAGTTTTATAGAGCTTTTTGTGGTAAAACAATATTGGAGTGGATGAATTCTAGGTTTTGAAAGTTCGTTCCATGTTTGTGCGGATTGAACTTGTGGAATTGTTGTGGCAGTTGACAATATTTCATAGAATGTATAGTGAAAATACGGGCAACGTAAGTGGGGCTAAGAATATATAAGCACTACCGGAGGTAGATTCGCTCTCTTATTTTTCGCTCATTTTTCTGACTTCTCGATTATAATTTGAATTATTCAAAATCACATCCTAGCTTTGATACCGCGTGACAGTGCAGTGCAGTTTTGTTAATGCACAAGTGGGTGCAAAGTAATTAAACGGGTTAAACTGGAATAAATAATTATTATAATTAAAGCAGGATGCTACGTAAGTAAAAGAATTATTTACATTTGGAACGAGGGTGCTGGTGGCACGCTAAATAGAAGAGCTGTGGTTTGGATGTTGTACGTGCAGTCTGGTGGAAGAGTCTTCAGATTTGTTAATGATTTGGATGAACGTGTATGAGATGAAATTGCTGTCAACTTGGAAAGCAGCAAGATAGAGTTACGTAACGATTTTTTTTTTGAAACTTGTGATGGTGCGTAGTTATTTTAAACTATGTGTGATTTGAGTTATTTGTGGTGAAAATTTTTATAAACTAAAAATTAATTATTTATGGACATATGTAATGGACAATTTTTCTATTATTAATCAGAGGGTGTAAATACTTGAATAATATGTTATGAATGTAAGAAGTAAACGGGTCTTTAGTTTAATTTGACAATGCAAATAATTTATGCACAGAAAATAAAAAGGTTTATATTGAGCTCTACATAGACTTAGGGGAAGTAAATCAAAAGTACAGGATAGGCCCATCTACTTTAAATAAAAATATGAAATGTAGAAGAGCATAAAATCACGGGGATTTTAGACTGATGTTTTACTATTGAGCTGAAATATTAAATGTTTTAAGTTGAATATTAATTGTACATATTGAGATTTTTGAGAATTTATTATTTGTGTTGGTAGAATAAAAGGCCTGTATGTTTTTGTGTCGAAATATTTTTATTCTTTTATTAATTACAAATGTGTTGAAAGAATGAATAAGTGTGGTGAGTATCCCGGGGATGCAGTGAGCAGAGCTAGCCGTTATATTATCAACTTGAAAAGCATTTTCAGAAGATACTCAACCTAGACATATCATAATCATAGCGTAGACTCAAAATTTTCTTTATGTGAAAATTGGTGGAGTTTTTTAAATTTTATTTTCAGCTAGAGTATAGTAACGTAAAGAGAGGCACAACTTCCTAGGTTAGTAAAACGATTTAATAGGTGACGACGTAGCATTTTTATGATCAACTCAAAGTAAGGAGAATGAGTCAGGAGGAGAAATTCGCAGAATTTATAAACCCAAAGTCAGGGGCACGAATTTTGCAACCCTTCCAACCAAAGAACGTGGCAATATATATATATATATATATATATATATATATATTATTATGTAAGGGGAGGGGGTATAAGGCTTCTAAAGGTATATTTGTATTAATAGGGGTGTATGCCAAACGATAGGATCAATATTTCAGATTTAATAATTTAAAAACTATAAATTTTGCTATACTTTACATACGTTAAAGTATGTACCATTTCAGATTGAAACTTATATGCCAAAAGGTAGATAACATGACTTTATGACGTTGATATAATGCACGGTACTTGAGGTTTTATACTGAGTTGATATTTCATGAGCCAGTTGAGAGTACATTTGCCGTCGGAAAGCCGAACGCATTTATGGATATCTGCAATATAACAAAGCGTCCAGGTCGTGTATAACTTATTTGGCTTTTCTTTTTTATAGAATCAAACTTTTGGACGAATTGTAAATCAAAATTTAAAGTGAATCAAAATGTAAAAGGTTATTGGAGTTTAGTGAAGTGTTTTGGACCAATAGTAGAAATTTAAAATTATTATAAAGACTGTAGCGATGGTATGTTGGACACTGAAAGAAAGATGATTTGTTATTGGATGTTATATGTTTAAAAATGTTATTCTAGTAAGCTAAGTTTGTTGATTTAATAACTAAGCAAAATAAATAAAGGGCTTTTCTTTTCGAATTTGTTCAGATAAAGACCTATTTTATGAAACCTGCGTTAAGTTGTAAAATATTTTGAAATAAAAGTTTATATGTGTATCATCCAGTATTATTTAATCCAAGTGTGAAAGGAATAAGAAGCTTCGAGTAAAAAAAGGCGACGAGTATTAAAAAAGGTAAAAGTGTTTAAAAGTGCAACGGGAAAGTCAGCGTGTATTTAAAGAAGATTTTGGAAGTGGTTATTAGTGCAAAGGGGAAAGCGACGGTTATTTGATTGAGAAGATTTGTGTTGGTTTTGGTATAGATTTGGTATAACGGCAGTAAGGGATAGGAGTGGATAAAGAAGGCATCGACGACATAAGTAAATTTGGATTGAATTGAGAAGATTAAACGGCAGTAAGGACATCGTATGGATAATTGGAATAGCAGGACTAGGAGTGATTTGTATTAGGACAGCGGGTTTGAATTGGATTGTACGAAGAGAGGATTAAGTGGGATACGAAGCAGAGGAACAGGAGATCGATACGGCGAGGAAGAATTAACGCAGGGGAAGTAGACAACGGTTTTTTGCTAAATTCTAAATTGGGGTAAATTTATTTCAGGTTTGGGTCAACGAAATTTGTTTTTAAGAACACCTGGAGGCAGTACGCAAGCGGACAAAATTGGAGAATCTTTTGTGAAAGTGCGTACGGCGATTTCGAACTTGAGCCAGCAGTTAAAGGAAGGCCTTCAGCGCGGTATATTTCTGGTAAGTACCGTAAATATATCATAACGTCAAAAATTAAAGTCATAAACAGTTACATAAATTAATTTGGCATCAGGCAACTTTGATCTATTAAAATTTTGGCATACATAGTAAATTCAGTACATTAAAAAAGTGGTAAAACAAACGAGGGTGCAGTTTGGTTGGGTAGAGCACATCTACTCACGATTGAACTCACGGTGAGTAGGTGAGAAAACCCTGAAATTAAAGTTTCAAATAGTCGAGGCATATAAAATATAGTAATTAGTAAAAAAAGAACCAACCAAACGTTTGCTAAAGCACCTCGATTTGAAGTCATACATTGAATAGTAAATTTGTGACGACGACAAAAGTCGTGTAACGAATTTTGTTTAAAGTTAAAGTATAATAAATAAAGAAGGTATTAGCCCAAAGCGAAAGTAAAGTAATAGGAGTGATATAAAGTAAATAAGGGCGGATATTAGAATATATATATATATATATATATATATATATATATATATAGTTTTGTACAGAAATAATAATAATAATAAATGGACGTCATATATTGGGTATTAGTTTGAAATAAATATCTTGCATTTTCTGCTGTTTTGTCTTGTGATAGTCATGTTTCCTTATGTTTTTCTGTACTGGTCTTTTTTTTGTATTGCTCTCTTTTTACTGTGTTCTATTTTAATTTCTGTTACATTTTTTCATGTTATTTTTTGACATGTTTTGTTTATGATACGCTGTCTAGGACGATACGGTTTTTTGCAATATTTGCAAAACTTTTACTTCAATATAACGCTTTGAATTTTAATATTTGAAATTGGAGCTTTATTTTTATTATAATACAAAGCGCGTTTGTTTATCAAAGTCTTTTCGATTTAAACAATAACAAAGAGGCAAATTTCAATGCGATTATATTAAAACCTGAACTCAAGCAACGGTTTCTCATTTCTTTTCAACAAACACATTTCTCATTTATATCATTTGCATAAAGCGAACTAATTTGCATGTACGTACGAAATCTTATTCAATAACATAATGGAACCTTTTTTAGCGCAATGTGATTAAAGCAAAGCGAAGCAACATAAGGAACATCTTCACAAAGAAAATTGGGGGTTTCGATTTCCCTAATGGCAAATGCAAATTTAGCTTCTCTCTTGATGGTTAAATCAAAACTGATACAAAGAAAGACCAAACAACAAAGTCGACAAAAGGGCTCTCGACAATCAGTGTGTGTGCTGCATATTTTACATCGACGACTACTACTCGATCTGCATTCAGGTCACCTTGTTGACTTGCTCTTTTGAAGCCATGGACTACACAACACAGATACACACACAAAAGGGGATTTGAATAGATTTCAGCTTTTGAATAAAAAAAAACAACTGGATAAGTTAAATTAAACATAGGAGAGTATTCGGAATACTTGGAGTGAAATAAAAATGCCTTAATGACCGTTCTGTTTTGTAGCGTTGTAGTTCTGAGTCTTCGAGTGGAAAGGTTATCCGCTCATTATCCATTCACGATTCCAGATAGTGCTACTTGATTTAGTATTTCTACTTCAAAATTAAACTTTATTTTAAAGCAATTTTTATGAAACATAAAGCTTTTTTTGGTTTATGTAACGACACTGTCTGTGAGCTTTGTGAGGGTTTTACCCTAAAACAACGAAGAGGTTTTGTATCTGCTGGATTAAGCAGTAAGCTGCAGTGTTGATCCTGTCATAATTTTCAGCTTTAACTTCTTTAGAAATAGACACATATACTAAGACTCGTGCGGTTGTTACGAAAGAAAACCTGAATAAAATTAAGTGAAACTAACTGTATAAAATACAAAGCATCCTTAAAGTCTTGACACCGGAAATCTTATTAACTAAAGGGTCTGCCAGAGACGCGACGCTAATAGTAGCAAATTATCCGTCAGCTGTTGTTACCATAACATTTATGCTTCACCTTCAATACTGGGAAATACTTTTTCTTCTGAAACAATACTAAATGTGTGATCATCTTTAAGGTGGGTGATCAAATTCATATTATACTTAAAGGAGCTGTTACAATTCAACTCTAGACATATGAAATTAAACAAACTGAAGTTAGCAATAATCTATGAACAAATTTACATTGTTTATTCACATAGTACCAGGTACTTAATGCAATATATTATAGCTAGAAAATTGGCACTATTAAAAAAAGTTAATAAGGCATCTGAGACACGTGACCAAAACGCGCGTGGTTAGCTGCTTGGAGGATAAACAAACCGGAAACATAACCTCAACTGTTAGCTCACTTGTGACAATCTGTGTATTTGAAGAAAATATTGAGAGTGCATCTCGATATAAGGAAAAAGTCGGTATACTCGGCGTGGATCCGTATATGGTAAATTTGGAACTATGCAGTACCAAAATAAAAGATTTACCACATCTATTGTATCCTGATATTGTCAATTATTTTGTGTATGAAAAAAATGCATTCGCTCATGAAGAGGGGACTACTCCGGGGGATGCGATCGGAAAGTTCAGATTAAGAGTCTGGAACATTTTGCGAGTCGGAGCATGGAATACTAAAAGTATGAAGCAAGTAGGTAAACTAGAGAACTTGAAAATTGAAATGGATATGTTAGCACTTGGCATAGTAGGGATCAGCGAAGTTCGGTGGCCAGAGGGGATTTGTGGAGTGGCGACTTCACGGTAATTCATACAGGAGCAGAGGAATGAAATTCAGTTGTAGAGATAGCTGTGCGAAAAAAGACACTGTGTAGAAAATTACCTACAAAAGAACGAAAGAGTACTCATGGTTAGATTAGAATCTAAACAGGTAAATACAGTAATAATACGAATATACATGCCCACCTCTAGCTACAGTGACGAAGAGGTAGAAGCGAGGTAGGTGAGGGTAGGGAAGGAGCGGTTGTAGGTTAATTGGTTTAGTCAGAAGAAACGACAGGGGAAATAGGCTGGTAGAATTTTGCGACAAGAACAATTGAACAATCAGAAACACATTATTTCAACATCATGCTAGAAGACGATATACGTGGAAGATGCCTGAGGATATATTACATACTTGTTAGACAGCGGTTTAAGAATCAAGTAAAAGACTAGAAGCTACCCACAAGCAGAGATAGACACTGACCAGAACATCGTAATTATGAAAGCCGCTCTTAAATTTAAAAATTTGAAAAAAGGAAACGGAAAAAGGCAGTTTGACTTTGAGAAACTAAAAGATAAAGATATCCACGAAAGATTTGCAGAAAAGTCACATGAATTGCTGAAAGATATTGGGAAATTTCGGATGCTAAGGGCGGTATACACAAAAAGAAAATAAGAAACCATGGATAACAAAGGATATCCTGAATTTAATAGAAGAAAGACGAAAATACAAAAATAGATCAGACGAGACAGGAAAACAAATATACATCACTATAAATTGGGAAATTATTCGCACATGCAGGAAAGCTAAAGAACAATGGATTGATGAAAAGTGCAACGAGGTACAAACTAAGATGGAAATAGGAAAGACAGACGAAGCATACAAACTAATTAGAAGGAACTTTAAGGATATAAAACCGTATAGCAAAAATATATTGAACGCGGGAGGAAACGTCATTATAGAAAATGTAGAGAAAATGGTTACATGGCAAGAATATATAGGTAACTTATTTGCAGTAGACGAACCAACAGCATTAGAACAAGAATCAGACCTTGAAAATGATGACTTGGGATATCCTATACTTAGAGATGAGTTTGAATTAGCATTAAAGGGTCTGAAAAATGGTAAGGCGCCGGGTACAGATAAGGTGCAGGCAGAAACATTAAACTGTTGCTGGACAAACGGTAATAGAATATCTGTTCAACTTGTAAGCTATATGTATGAGACAGGCAAGAAACCGAAAGATTTCAAACGTAGCATCGTAGTAACTATACCAAAAAAGAGAGATACGGATGGATGTGAAAATTTTCGAACAATAAGTTTGACAGCATACGTGTCAAAAATATTAACTAGAATTGTACAAAGAGCTATGGAAAAACGAGCTGAGGAAATACTAGGAGAAGATCAATTTGGGTTTAGGCGAAACAGGGGAACACGGGAGGCTATTTTGACTCTGGGGGGTGATAATGGAGAAAACAATAGAAAAGGGGGAAAGCGTGTATATAGGGTTTGTAGATCTGGAAAAAGCATTCGACAATGTAAAATGGAACAAAATGTTCGAAATACTCAAAAAGATTGGAATCCGTTTTAGGGATAGACCGATAGTACATAGATTATAAAAAGAGCAAAGAGTGGCAATAGATTTAGAGAAGGAACGTAAAGAAGTAAATATTAGGAAAGGGGTGAGATAGGGGTATGCCTTATCCTCATTAATTTTTAACTTGTACATTGAAGAGGCAATGAATACCATCAAATGCAGAAAGACATTTGGAATTACTATGCAGGAACTAAAGATTGATATGCTTAGATTTGCAGATAATACAGCGGTATTAACATTTAGCAAGGAGGAGTTAGATGCTGCTCTTAATGAAATGGAAACAGTTCTAACAGAGAGATACGGTAGGCCAATTAACACAAATAAAATTAAAGTTCTAGTATGCGAAAGAGGGGAAAATAAATCAAAAACCAGAATACAAATAGGTAATGAGAACTTATAAGAGGTTAAGGATATTTGCTACCTGGGAAGCCAAATAACGCAAGATGGGAAAAGCACAAAAGATATAAAACAAAGATAAGCACAAGCCTGTGCTCCATTTAACAAGAAAACACAACTATGTTTGAAGACAACAAACATCGAAACAAGGAAAAGATTGCCGAAATCATATGTGTGGAGCACAACATTGTACGGCTGTGAAACGCGAACAGTAGGTGAAGCTGGCAAGAAAAAGATAGAAGCCTCTGAAATGTGTTACTACAGGCACATGATGATGATATCATGGACAGACTAAATTAAAGACAAAGAGGTACTGCGAAATGGTAGGGGAAGAAATATATGTGGACAGCAGTAAAATAGAAGAGATAGGATGATAAAACATGTTCTAAGGCACGACAGAATACTGTGGGGTATATTAGAATCAGAGAAATGAAAAAAGAGATGTGGAAGCAGACCTAGATTATATTATTGCACACAGATGGTGAAATATGTAGGTGGTGGGATTTTAGGCAAACATAGGTTAGCTCAGAAAAGAAAACAATGAAGGTACGCGTCCAACCAATTCCAGAACTGAAAACATACTGATAATGGAGACAGCATTTTCCTTGTTGGGAAGTTTTCAAGTTACATAGGTTCGGATATGATATATCACGTCGTATTTCTTTCACTTTCCAAGCCTACACCTGTTGTATAATACTTTTGCAGATGTCGCAAAAAAATGCAGAACTCGGAAGAATTGTTTAATTTACCGCCTGAGCATCCAATGATTATTTCGTCCATTTTGTTCATTTAATGTAGAATTTATTTTTATTTTTTTTTATAAATGCCCTTGCAATATCGTAATTGTCAGGCTTAAAATTGACAACTGTTTTTAATGTTGTATTTAGTTGATTAAGATTTGGGCATTTATATACAGATAACATTAATTCAATAACACCCAATGACATATGAATTATTTTATTTGCTTATTTCTTAATTGTGATGCTACTTCCTCAAAAAATAGATTATGAAGTTTTTTTTATTGAGCAGTAATAAAAATTCAACTACATGAACAATATTTTATTTTGAAGTGAGCAAGCAGGTTTATTCTCTTCTGTACATCGTTCAAGATACAAGGTATACATTTTTGAAATGTTCAGCAATGCAGAAAGGTATTGCTTGTGAGGATTTTTATACCTGGAGTTATGCGACTGCTTCAGGAAATTGCTGATATGTTCCATTGCATAGTTCTTAACTTCGTCAGCTAATTTATGGAGTCCATTGTCATGCTTCCCTCTCCTATCGTTTTTTTTAATTGAAGGCTGGTGGTATTCAACTTTCTTTTTACTAATCTGGTATAAGGAGCAGAATGTTTTTTTTGCATACAGGAACATTAATGGTAACCGTGTAGTTAAAAGATGCAGACTTATGCTTAGCAGCATCTTTTCGACACTTGCTGGCACACGAAATGCAATACTTTTAGACAATAGCAAATTTTTCATGTCAATATTCATTTTATAGTAATTAGAGAATATTTCTTTTCTTTGTTCAACGTTAAACTGGTCACTGCACTTTTTCTAGCAGGTTTCGTTGCATAGTATGTCTAAATTTACAACCTTTGCCGGTATTTGTTTTCCCTTTTGGTTGAGATAAGCCTCACCATTTTGCCTTGCTATTGCAGCAACATTACGTGTCCAAAAATTTGAGTCTTTGTATCTTTTTCTAGACTTTTTCGAATGGTTTAAACGTTTTAGTTTTTTGTTTTGCAATCTTGTTTTCCCTAGTGGCAGTTCGTTCACTATTATTTGGTAACACTTCCTCAACGACATTTTCACTTTCTGGTGTTGTTTTTTAAAGCTTTTCATTTGTGGTAATTCATCAGGTTTTTCGGAGTCTGAGGAATCCTCATAAGTAGGAATATACTCATCGCCATCATCGGATGGTTCAAATGGGTTGTCAGCATCAATTTCAGAATCAGGTCCAGAGACTATGTAGAATAAGTTTTAACAAAGCTACATTTTAATAAGACCAACTTACTGTTATTTAAACCATTATGGATAGGACCAGAACTTGAAGGCCCCGCTGAAAAGTTAAAATATGCTGAACTAAACTATAAATCACCAATGAATAATACACTCCTCCTAATTCCAATAAATCGAGCTGCTGCTCATATTCTACAACTACTCCAGAGCATTCAGAAACTGTTGCATTTTTGAGGTTAGGGTTTGAATTTTCTTTGATGTCCTGATCTACAAGCTGATGTATCAAAACACATTTATCCAGGGCCCTCTGCACAATTAGTCTACTCCTTGCGGATATAGTCAGATGATTAAAACAAATAGTACACTGCTATTTCACAGGTTAACTTCACAGATGAACAGGCACATGTGTGATATTTTGACATGAACTGCCTGGATAAAGGAGATATACGCTGTTTGTAAAATAACCTCTCATGAATGAAGGAGGTATGTATAGGTTGTGCTGGATAAAGGGTGTATGTGTTGCTACTTACACCTTTCATCCAATCACATCTTGTTAAAGCACTGTTACATACCCCTTTATCAATTTGTATCCCCTGTTCTGGTTGATATTCTCATATTAAAGTCAGGGCTAAGTAAAGATTATCACTTATTTCCATTCATGAAGATAGCTCGATTTTTGAAAAAACGTTACTTACCTCCTATATCCACTCAACTCTTCAATTATAAACAGAAAATTCGCTATAAAAATATCTAATTCCAAATAGGATCTAAAGATATAGATGATTTCTATAATATTTACGACCTGGCAGTATTTTTACTAACTTATGTAGAAGAAAAAGTCATTGGCAAATAATATTTGAAGCATATCATCTTCCAAAGATATACCAAAAAAAGTACGATGTCAGAAAACGTGTCTTTTGTGGTCTCGGACATGTGACCGTGTTCTATAAATTACATCTGTGATGCTATTTCAATACAGGTGCTGAAAACGAACGTGATAGGCTTTTACTAGTTGCAACTACTATTTGCAGAGTTGTTAATCAATTCAAGTGGGAACCGACAAAACAGGATGATAGATTACCACCGCCGCCATTCACAATAATAACTAATTACGCAACTTCCATTGAGGTTACAATACACCCATTATGCGGCCATCATTCGTAACTAATCAAAACGTACACAATGGCTTTTGAATGGTGCTTTTGTACTTTCCAATTTCCACTGAAAATGTAATGTAAATTTTCCACATTGAAATCTTAAAATACCGTTACCGCGTTAATTGCTCGTACCTCTGAAATCTGAAATAATCAAACATTACGAATCCGCTCATTCGCTCCCACCCCTTTTCCGTCCCTCACAACTTGAGGCTAAACAGTTAACTGTTAGACAAATAATACACATCAGTAGAAAGCAGAACTTTGATTCCCATTACGTAATTACAGCGAAATCTAGATTCGAAATTCAGGAGGCAAAGCGAGAAGTAATCCTTTGAAGGATTATTCATCGGGTCCTGAAATCAGGAACGTAACGTTTACTGCTGCTAATGATAACGAAGTTATGTACAATTAAATTTTATACAAATAAATCTCTAGTGTACGTACAGACGGAGTAGGAAAAGGGTGCCGGATTCTACTAACAAAATTCTAATTTTATCAAGTTAATAAAATACAACGAACGGCCACGTTTAAATATTATTTTCGGTCGTAAGAATTTTATGATTTGTAGTCGCGGGATGATGATGGTCGTTCTAAATTTACCACAAAATTATTATATAAAAGATTTGAATAAAAATAGGAAACATGGAAGTAAGCATCGAGTTATGTTACAATAAAAACCGTTGTTGAGTATTACTAAAATTGTGTAAATTGTTTTTGAACTCTACATTTTCTGCCCATTGATCAAATACATGCAACCATTTTTACGTATTTCAAATGTCATACAAGACGACCAAATATTAGTCCTTTTAGAAGACTACAGTTTTCAGAGTTTTTGTGAAAACTTCTTGCATTACCAAGGCAACCCATGGATTTATGGCACCTTGAATCCTTCTGTGACTGTAAATTATAAATATTAATAACTGGTTTCTTTTTATACTAAAACATACATACACCTGTTTTAATTTTTAAATTGAGTTATAAATATATCAAGGAACTGCGCAACAAGCGACTTTTCTAAATGGAAACCGAAATTAAAATAAAGTAAACATCCCGACACCATTGGACCTGTTTAAGCAGGTTCGATAGATTCGTTTGGACTTATTAATTGACGGTTTCGTTGGAAAGCATTATATACCGCGCCAACTCCACATCCACCCAAAGATATTCGGCCAAAAGCTATCATCTTTTATTTTTGGGTTTCAATCGGAACTAGCGAAAATTGTGACCAAGAATTTGGGCACTGACGTTTCTTTTGCAGCATAAATTTGTTAAATTTACACCGTAATCGTTGAATTGTAGAAAGTTAGAAGTTACAGTTGATTTTAATCCATGAAAATTATTTATAGGACCTAATCAGAAAAACCGAAACTCAATTACGCCTAACACCGACTGTAATGAATTTCGTTTTTCTTATACGAAGTGGTGGTATCTCGATGTTATTTAACGTTTCTAAACGGTTTTGTTTCTTTTAATAGTTACAATCGTCTCTTTTCAAACTGTTAAAATTCGTCAATAGATCTTTTCGGAAGCGCATAGAACGTTTTGGATTTCTTGCAATACGCAGTACTGTTATTGCGCCTTATAAAGTTAAAACGTTCCATAGAATTTGGTCATCATCATCGTCTAGGTCTTCACTCCTGGAACTGATTAGACGCGTACCTCAATTGTTTTCTATTCTGAGCTAACTTACACATTTCCCTGAAATTCACACAGCCTTTCACTAACTGCGTGCAATAGCCTGATCTAAGTCTACCTCTACATCTTTTTTTTATCTCTGTCTGTAATATAACCCACACTATCCCCAAAAATGCCCGTCTCCTATTTTTTATTGTTTTCCACAGATATCTGTATTCCTCTACTATTTCTAAAACCTTTTTGTTATTAACTTTGTCTGTCCATGCTATCATCCTCATACATCTGAAGCACCACATTCCAAATGGCTTCTGTCTTTTTCCTGTTTGCTTCTCCTAGATAGAAGGCAAAAATATACAGGGAAATTATATGAAGAACGAGAATTAGAAGTACTAATACAGAAAACACACATTGAAAGGGATATCTTATACTTAAAGATGAGTTTGAACTAGTATTAAAGAGAATGAAAAATAATAAGGTACAAATAAGGTGCAAACAAAAACATTAAAAGGTGCTGGACAAACAGTAACAGAATGTACGGGTATTTTCCAACTTTCCTGCTATAAGTATCAAACAGGCAGAATACCCAAAGATTATAGACGCAACACCATAGTCACTAACCCAAAGAAAGAAAAGTGTGGATGCATGTGAAAATTTTCGTCAATAAATTTAACAGCGCACGTGTCAAAAATTATTAACTGGAATTGTTCAAAGACTATAGAAAAACGGGTTGAAGGAGTACCTGTATTAGATTAATTTGGGTACCATGATAGGCCATTTGAGCTTTAAGCGATAGTGGAAAAATTAATAGAGAACGGAGAAAGCTTGCTGTTTGTAGATCTGTAAAAAGCATTACACAATATAAAATAAGAAAAAATTGTCAAAATACTTAAAAAAATAGGAACAATTAAGGAATAGACAAATAGTACGTAGCTTATACAAAGAGCAAACAACGGTAATAGAATTAAAGCGGGAACCTAGAGAAGTATATATCAGGAAAGTGGTGAGACAGAGGTAATGAATATTGTCAAATGCAGAAAGACACTTGGAATTATTATACAGGGATAACAATCATGTGCTTAGATGTGCAGAATAGCGGTCTCTTTTCAAACTGTCAATTTAATAGATCTATTCGGAAGCGCATTAAACCTTTTGGGTTTCATGTTATACGTATTACTATTATTACGCCTACACTCCAAAGTTATAAAATTAAAACGTTCAATAGAATTTGGTCATCGCAATCATTAGGTCTTCAATCCTGGAACTGGTTAGATGCGTACCTTCATTGTTTCCTATTCTGAGCTACACATTTATCTGAAATATCCACAGCTTACATGTTTCAGCATCTGCGTGCAATAGTCTGATCTAGATCTACCTCTACCTCTTCTTTTTTTTATTTATGTTTCAGTATATCCTGCACTATTCCCCAAATGCTTTAGAATGTGTGCTGTCCTTCTATTTCTCCTTTTTTTTTGTTTTCCACAGAAATTCTTTCTTCCCTACTATTTCTAGATTTTTTTTGTTATTTACTTTGTCTGTCTATGCTATCATCATCTTACACCTGAAACGCCACATTTCAAAAAGGTTTATACCTTTTCCTGTATTCTTCTCCTACTGTTTCTATTTCATAGCTATACAGTATCATGCTCCACACCAATGCTTTTAACAATTTTTTTCCTTGTTTCTATGTTTGCTGTCTTCGAACACAGACGCTGCTCTTTCTCCTTAGATACAGCTCGGTTCCCCTTTTATTCTTTTTTAAATTTATACCCTATTTCACTGATATTCAGTGGTATGTGAAGCGAGTTAAGCAACCTGCGGCTACTAAAATCTCCCAAAAATTAGTCATTTGCCGAATTAAGAGTTTGCCAATAAATCCTTTCCCACAATCTACATTAGTTGAAAATATTGCAAAACCAACACAGTTGTTTATAGCAATCATCAAGTTTAAGTACAATTATTTGTTTTCATCATTAGGTTATCCGTCTTGGAACTGATTGGACGCGTACCTCCATTGATTTCTATTCTGAGCTAGCCCACACGTTTCGCTGAAATTCCCACAACCTAGATACAGCTTGGTTCCCTTTCTATTGTTCTCTAAATATATACACTAGTGCAACAATATTTAGTGGTATGTGAAGTTGGTTTTCCAAGAGTTTGGTATGTTAACATTTTTACTAGGATCCCAAATTTTCTTAACAATTTTATAACCTAGTGGATCTTGTAACGGGTTAAATAGTTTCTCTATACTACTGAAATATTTAGCTTTACTTTATTATAAAGATTTCTATTAGGAATCATGTCTAATACATGGAGTGCGATCTCTACACTTACACTACGAAGTTGCTAAAGAGTTAGAATCTAATACATAGCATCAGCTGTCGGATCCGATCCCCTCAAGGTCATCTTTCTGTATCAGCGTTTAGTCGTGAGATACTTGCTCCTTTCTTGATGTGTGAGTAGTGGCCTTATGGTTGTTGTTACTGTGGCTTAGTCGTCTAGTATGCCTCTAGGCCCTTTTCCTTTTTTCGATGTTGAGTTCCTACAAACGGGGTTATAATTCTTGTAGATTGATACGGAAATGCGTGGATGGTCTGAAAGGTTCTTCTAGCTAGTGTTGTCTAGTGTTCCGTGATTTTCTTCTATTTGTAAGTCGTGCCCGATGTTCTCGTTTCGAACAAATTGCAGTGCTCTAATGATAAGATGTAGAACGATGTTTTGGAATGCTTCTATCTTCCGTCGATTTCTCTTGCTGAGGCACGTCGTACATGCAGCTGATACATACGTGATAGTTGGTCTTAGGTATGTTTTGTAGATTTGTAGTCTCGTTTCTGTTGGAAGTCTGTGGTTGTTTGTGATTACGGCGTGTAAATAGCTCTTGGTTTGTCTTACTTTGGTAACTACGGAGGTGATGTGTGTGTGTGTGTGTGTGTGTGTGTTGAAGTTCAGTCTGCGATCGATTCTGATTCCCAAGTATTTTCGGTCGTTAGTCCAGTGAGACGTCGGCGAAGTACAGTTGGTGTGGGAATTAGGTGTTCTCTTGGTATTTGGAGAACATGATGACTTGGGTCTTCTCAACATTGAATCGTATCCTCCCAGTGTAGA
This sequence comes from Platerodrilus igneus, assembly GCA_036346225.1. Taxonomy (NCBI): domain Eukaryota; kingdom Metazoa; phylum Arthropoda; class Insecta; order Coleoptera; family Lycidae; genus Platerodrilus; species Platerodrilus igneus. The sequence goes on from JARFIW010001148.1 coordinate 7,619,271, forward strand.
ACCATTCGGGTAGCGTATTCAGTTAGTGTTGTACGTTTGTTATTGCTTGTTCCAGATTTCGACCGCTTGCGAAGTAAATGGTGTCGTCGGCGTATTGTCGGAATTCTATATTCCGTGTGGTCGGGTTGTGGATGTAATTGTTGAAAGTGCACGTGACAAGCATCCGCTCTGCAGTATACCAATTAAGGTCGTTGTGTTAGATAGTTTCTTCCCAACTTTGATTTGCAGCTGTCGATCCTAGTGGTAACTGTTACACATCTGTATGTAGGATATTGGAACCTGGTGGAGTGCGTCTAGTTTGTATAAAAATCTTATTGAAAGTGTTTTGATATTTAGCGAAGTCGTACCTATGACCCTGCTGTCGTTAACGTTTTCTGCTAGCGTCAATGATGATATTTTTTTATAGTGCGTTTGAGTGGTGTTCTTTGAATCAAAATTGTTTCAGTTTATCGTCTAGGTGGTCCTTGTAGTCGTTAAAGAAACAGTATTTCAAAAGTTTTTGACAGACAAAGGAGAGTTATTGGTCGGTAGTGGTTGGAGTCGTAATATGTTATCCCAGGCTGTGGACATTACCATTATTGTTGTTCTTCCAGGATTTGCGGAAATATTTTTGACAAGAATGCCGTTAAACAGTCCAATGTACGCTAACGTGCTTTTGGTGATGTTTTTCAGTGCCATGTTCGTGATTCTGTTTTCCTGGATATTTTTCAGTTTCATTGTTGTAAGAGAGCTTCCTTGGTTTGTTTGGGGTGATGAAACGAATCTGGTATTCCAGTACGTCTGTCATGAGTTGCTCTACGTGTTGGTTAATGGTGCCTCTTGTTCTGCTTCTATTGTGGGATTGGATGAGAACGTTTCCAGCAGGGTGGTTGATAATGTTTCTGCCCTTACTCCTTGTCGTTGATCTTGTCTGTGTGTCTGTTTAGCGGTGTTAGTGGTCGTTATTGTCTTATCTTCAACAGTCTGCTAAGACTGTATATTTTCCCTTTGGTGTCCAATCTTTAGTTAACGTACGTAGTCCATCCATGTGTTATGCGTTCGTCGAGGAATATCTTCAGTACTGCTTGTTTAGCGGTTAATCGGGTACTGATTGTCGGATCACGGATAATTTGCCGGAGTCTGATCAGTCTTCTTTTCTCCTTGATGGCGTTTTATATGTATCGTGGTAGCTTGGTTTTTTAGGGTGTTATAATTCTGAGTGGTAGTGCTTTGTTGTAGTGCGTCCTGTCCTGTATGGTTTTCGTCGTTCGGTGTCGGTGTTTATTTCTACCTGGCTATTAACATTCGGGTTGAAATTTTAAATCTTTCTTTGTAGAGTTTTGTTAAATTTTACCTAATTCGTGATTGTTGATGTTTTCGGTCATTGTTGTTACATAAATGGATATATGTTTAGCGTGATAATAATCGGCAGGGGGTCAAGATTTGTTTTCTACAACATCCGTCGTGATGTTCTAGGGAACGCTTCTCATTATTAATATATTCAGGAATTCTTGGTAGTGCTGTAGGTTTTGGGGCCGCTCCGTGGCTTAGTTGGTATGGGTGTGGCTACTAAGCTCCAGGTTTCAGGTTCGATTCCCGACCCTGACCGCTTGAAAAATGTTAAGCGAGCATTTTTCACATAAATACGCACTCGTTCGGATGAAAGATAAAATGTAGGTTATGTGCATGAGTGTTGTCGCGCACGTTAAAGATCCCAACCTTGTTTGGTACAACTAAGTTTTGGTAAAATTCAAAATTTCAGGTAAAAAAACTCGTTTCCTGGCCAATGTAGTGCTTTCGCGTTGATCATCGGAAAATCAAATGTAGTGCAGGTTTGGTAGAGTTTTGGTATGCGAGTCTGGTCCTTTTATGTCGAAGTCCTTTCTCAATGCGTGGGCGTGTAGGATGCATCCATCTTTGTTTTCGGTGTGGATCTTCATGATTTGTGCTTGGCGTTAAGGTCGCCAGCGCTGGTCGTGTTCGTGTTGTTGAGTAGTAGATTGTCGATGTTTTCTGGTTGCAGAAGCTAGTTTGTCGGGCTGCGGTTTCAGAAACCATTTTTAGAGGTGTTCAATCTATCTGCGTGATAATAGCTATGGCGTCGATATGGGTGTGCCGCCGGTCTGCTGTGTGACAAAAGTCGCATGTGGAAGAGGATAACCACGCCCCAGACTGCTGAATGACCTAGTTCTGTCGGTCGGTATTGTCTGTATGCGATGTACTTGGCGGGCTTCAAAGGAAAGGCGGCTTCGTGATGTAGTTGGTACGCGTGTGACTACTATTTCCCAGGTCCCGGGTTCGAATCCCGACACGGTCCGCTTGAAAAATTTAGGCGAGCATTTTTCACAAAAATGAGCCCTTGTTCGAATGAGAGGTAAAAAGGAGGTTTCGTGTGTGAGTGTTGTCCGTACGTTAAAGATCCCTACATTGCTTGGAATAGCAAACGTTCGGCTAAATTCAAAATTTCAGGTAAAAATATTGCTTCCAATTTAGTACCTACTGGTGAAGCATTGAAAAATCAAATGTAAGGTTTTCAACGGAATGTTGTTGATTATTTTGGCTTCGCCTGGGAGTGCTACGTCGATGTCGAATTCTTTTAGGAGATGTGTCCTGTTTTTGGGATAGAATTTTAAATGAGTGCGGTTTGTGTTATCCATTAAGGAAGGTGAAAAGGTCTGAGTGCCGTCCATATCGGTGATTGTATTGTGGTGCCTGACATGAATGCTGTGAATATCTTCAGTAGACGTTATAATTTCTTTTGCCAATGCATATGTGGGCGTTTAAGCTTTTATAGAAGCTTAATCAGAAAAATTCAATATCTATCACACCCAACACCGGTTGTTATTGGTTTGATATAGTTTATCTGAAGTAAGAACCCTAATTTCGTTTAATATTTTTATAAACTTTTAACGAGTCCAATAGTATATTTCTATACTATTAAAACTTTTTACTAAACCTTACTTAGAGGACAAAAATTTGTTGTTGAATTTCAAACAAAAATCTTATTGGAATTACTGAGTGTTATTTGACGCATCAAAGTCGTTATAATACAATGTTAAATTTTTTTACTAGCACCCTAAACTTATTTGGCACTTTCAAAAACCATTAAGGTTTTTAATGAATTAAATTGTATCTTTTCTTACTGTATTCACATTGGCACCACTCCTCGCGGTACTTTATAGGGGTTGTATCGCTTTTAGATACATTCCCGGCAGTTGGAGAGAGGTTCGAGCTGTCTTCATTCCTAGACTAGGCCGGAGGATTACTCCCAGGTTAAATCCTATGGACCGATTAGTCTTACGTCTTTTCTGCTAAAGACCTTGGAGAGATTGTGCTACAATGATATGAGAGAGAGGATATTGCGTTCTTATTCACTTCACCCAAATCAGCACGCCTTCTTACGACGAAAATTCACGGAGTCTGCCCTCCACGTTGTTGTAGGACGAATTGAGAAAATCCTTAACAACAACATGTCCGCCTTAGGCACATTTGTTGATATTGAGGGTACGTTTAGCGAAACCACCTTCGCAAGCATTGATAGAGTTCTGCGGGCACATGGAGCTGAGGACACCTTTCGGCAGCTAACTATGCAGATTCTGCGATGTCGACGGGTACACATTAATGTTGGGGAAACCTCAGTAATTAGGGAGGTAGGTAAAGGTTGTTCTCAGCGGTGCGTACTGTCACCGCTACTATGGAACATAGTAGTGGAAAGCCTTCTCCAACCTTAATGAGGCAGGTTTTTACACGATAGGTTATGCGGACGACATAGCTATTTTAGTTGACGGCAAATTTGAACAAGTGTTGTATAATTTGATGCAAGCAGCACTAAGGACCACGGAACTTTGGTGCTCCGAGAACTCTTTAACCATCATCCCCAATAAAACGGGGCTGGTGCTGTTTACTAATAAAAGGATGCTGTTGGTAACCAGATTGCCAATACTCTTCCAAACGTCTCTGCCCATATGAGAAGAGGTCAAGTACTTGGATATCATACTTGACAAGAAGCTGAACTGGGCCAAACATTTACAAGCAAAAACTACCAAAGCCAACCAAGTGTTTTGGCAATGCAGACGTGCCATAGGCAAACTTTTGGGTCTTCCACCAAAGGCTGTCCTGTGGCTATACACCACGATACGATGCTTTGCTATGACGCTGTGGTCTGGTGGCCCAGGATTAGACTGGCCCATGCAGTCAAACAGCTTACTCATATCCAAAGAGTGGCCTGTCTAGGCATCACGGGCGCAATGCGATCTACACCTACTGCAGCCTTAGAAGCCATCCTAGGCCTCACTCCGCTGGATCTACATGTGGAGGAGATGGCCCTGAGAGCAGTAATGAGGCTGCGGTTCAAACGTTTATGGATCGATACGGGAGGCGGTGGTAGACACCACAACATACTTAGAGAGACGGTGCGGAACATCCCTCTCTTGGGAGGAGTAGTTGATGCGATCGCACTTACAATGATCTCTAAGAAGCGCTTCGGGGTTTGTCTGAACACTGGTTTACCAATGCCATCGCATTCTCGAGCTCGGTTCTAATACTAACGCCCTTGAGCTAGTTTGGATCAAAAGGTATTCAGGAGTACATGGCAATGAACAGGCAGACTCTTTGGTGAGGCAGGGAGCGGCTCGGGGCTTTGCCGGACCTGAGCCATCGGTTGATATTGCGCCATCGGTGATGTTCTCCATGTTAAGACAAATAACCCACTGCCGTCACAAGGACAGGTGGGCTTGTACAACAAGTTGCCTACAGGCCAAAATGTTTATAAGGGCTCCCATGACCAAAACCGAAAAATTTGTCATATGCTTGCCGAGATAGAAACTACGGCTACTGGTGAGCATACTGTCTGGGCATTGCATACTAAGGATGCATCTGCACAGGATGTATAAGGATAGGCGTACTACTTTGTGAATGACACACACAACAGAAGATTTACCAATTATTGTATCCGGGTGGATCCTAACTGCTCCTCTAGCATATGTTGTAAAGCATTAATTCCAACAAACTGTAGTCTAGTGATCTTCCTTCCTGAACCGTTAGTGAACGTTGAAATTGTATCATTCACCGAGTACGTAACATAAGCAAACGGGATAAACATTTGATAAATATGAGCGTGTCATTCAAACCAGAGCGCGGTATCAATCTATTATATACAACTTTACACTTACAAAATAAGACCCATAATACAAACAAGTATTTTGTACAAGATAACAACGCAACCAGTTTAGAATGAATAAAAATATTTAAATTAAAGGTGAGAGTTTTTTAAAGATCAACAGAAACAACTTAAAATTTACTTTGAGATGCAACAGATAACATCGGAGGTGATCAATTTTAAAAAACTGAAAGTAAGGAAAACTATTCGAGCTGCGAAAATATCGAAGGGATTACTGGGATAGGACGTTTGGCTTCTCTTACTTTTTACAATCCGTAAGGCCTTTCAAAATAAGTGGTACTTGTAATTTTACATGTTTATTTTAATTTTTATTAGGTCTATCATTTTTTCCATAAGAACCCACTCCCGTACCATTCTAATTAAGTGGCGTGCCCTTAAAATTATTACGGGGTTCCTGCAGCTTCAGTGCAAATCAAAATTTGTAACGTAACGCCATTTTTATTCGTAACAACTGTTCTTAGAGATTATATTCTCAGTTAATATAAAAATAGGAATAACTTGTAAATCGAAGACTTTGCAACCAACGACCACCATCAAGTATTAGATACGTCGACTTTCCTTTTTATAGAATTGCGATGGCTTTAGCAAAATTTGTTCGCTTTTAGTATTACAAATAAAAATAAAATTTTGTTAACATAAAATTAGTGTGAGCAAATTGCAAAAAAAATAAGAATGTTTTCGAAACTCTTTTGGTCAGACTAGGACAAATGTTACAACTAAATTATGGAACACATTCTTAGTAAGAAATATGGTAAGTATAAAAGATCTAAGCCACCGATCACATTTTTAAAACCAGCTACCCTGTTCGACTGAAAAATATTTAACGATTAACAGCGATGGCAATGTATTCATTTTAAATGTTTATAAATTAATTTAAAAAGATAAACGCAAAGGAGACCTCCTCTACTCTTCAATACCGATAAGAGGCTTAAGTTTCATAGTTTGGTTTTTGCATGGGACTGACAATCAAAGGAAACGCAAAGTTAATCACAGCTCCTGCGAAGCAACTTGAGAAATGGTATAAATCAGGTGGTGTTTTATATTGTAGCGCCGATCGGAGTGCCTCTGGCCAGAATAATTACATTGCAAAGTAAGCGAGGCGAAGCGTTTAGGATGAGGTCGAGTATCTGGGTATCATACTTGACAAGAAACTGAATTGAGCAAAACACCTCTAATCCAAAACTACAAAAGCCAGCATGATTTTCTGGCAGTGCAGACGAGCCATAGGTAAACTTTGGGATCTTTCCCCGAAGGCTGTTCTGTGGTTGTTCTCCACGGTAGTGAGACCGATACTTTGCTATGGTGCTGTAGTCTGGTGGCCCATGACCAGACTGGCACACGCAGCAAAGGAATTCGTACATATTCAAAGACTAGCCTGCTTAAGTATCACGGGCGCGTGATATTCACACCATCTGCAGCCTTAGAAGCCATTCTCGCCTCGCTCCGCTAAATCTTTATGTGGAGGGGTTGGCTCTGAGGGCGGTAATGAGGCTGCAGGTCAAAGGGTCAAAGTTCAGTTCTGATTGAACCTCTGATTACAAAGTATTTTAATTAAAGCTTCGGAAGATGTGATATAAATTACTGTCGATATAAATTACTCTACGTAATATGAATTACTTGTTTATATAAAGTAATAATCAGTGCTTCGTTAGTAATTAAGAAAATTGCATCGTAGTTTAAGATACTAGTAATTGTACTGTTTGCAATTAGCTGGAAAAAAAATTGTAGAGAGAGGTTTTAGCGAATTCCATTGTAACTACGATTTGTTGAAAAGGCTTGTATAATCAGTTTGAAAATAAAGAACTGTTGTTTCTGAAAATAGGGTTTTCGTTACAATATTATGGCTACAATTCACACTTAAGTTGTAGATGGTATAATAAGCAACGTCAGCAAGTTGTCTGCTCATTTCAGCGTACGTGGTGAGAAGAATATCATTAGAAGGGTTGGGTGTCTGAACCTCTTTATTTTAATTGATTTTAAACAGTCTCACTACTAATAATGCCCTCCGTATTTAATTTTTTTAATAAGTGTGTGGTTAAAGGATTTTATTGTAGATTAGAACGATGCTGCAATATTTTTATTCATCACTCAAAAGCATACATTTTGTTTCTTGTATAAAAACACAAAAGCAATTTTTGTTTTTTTAAAGGACACTTACTCGATTTTCTCCTTCACGAAGTATTAACCCTACGTCCAAATGCCACATAATTGTTTAAACTGCCAAAGTTAGTTCTGAGTTAACCAGCAAAGGCTTTAATCTGTGAGCCAAGGGCCTTGAAAACATTCCCATGCAATTTTTGTCTGAAGTAATTACAGATCGACATACAAGTGGTTCCATAAATATTTAATTTAAAATCGTAACGTGTTCCGTATATAATACAAATTAAATTTAATAGCATACACTGAATGCATGCAAATCTGTGTGTAATTTCAGGTCATTATTCTACTGAAATGACAGGATTATTATTTGTATATAGCTTCGAATTCGCAACGCTCGTTTCAAAGCGTTCAGGAAGAGAAAACCGTGCATAACTCGCCCAGTTTGTGTGTGTATTTGAGGCTTGTGTAACATAGAAATTTCCATAGAGCACAATCACAAAGTACAAATGCAATCAAATTCGAATGGCGAACGATAATAATATGGGAACAACGCTGACAAAAGCACATAATATTCCGTATATTGTCCGCAACAGAGAGCAAGCAAATCCAGTCCGGAATAGAACGATTGCGATCAGTGCCGGCAACCGACAACCGACAACCCACAGATTAATATACATACATACACTGTGGCGAGCAAACACAGCAAAACCCGGTAAACTGGGCTATTAAAATAATAAATGAACGTTATAAACATTGGCATTACACGTGAACAGATCGACAGAAAAGCAGCGGGATTATATTCTTGCATATTAATTGCGCTATAATTATGGGAATTTTTCTTTTTTTAGTGAAATTCCCGCTTACAGATTTTATCAACTAAAACATTTTGCTTATTCGCTTAAATGCTTAAAATGTAAATCTTTCGATTGGTTTCCACTCGCCGGTAATATAATTAGATCAAAAATAATAAAGTTTGTCTCTCATTCAAATAAAAGCGAATTTTTCTCGGATGCCTGAGGTTACCACAACAGAGGACTTAAATTTAAAACCATCGTATTTTGTTGGACCTAAATCAAACTATAAAACTGAGAAGAACAAAATTACCAACACATGAAGTTACTATGGCTAACTTTGCGCTCAACCCCAAGCAATCAATATTATTTTCTCAAAAATGAATTTAGTTTCGATTCAATTCTGTACATCCACGCTTAGTAGTGTTGGTGTTTTATCATCTGATGGCGTTTTTATTTACTTTTGCCATAGTACAGACATTGTTTCGAAATCATATCAGTATAATAGCTTCGATTACTTCATAGGGTTGGAAACTAATTCGCTCTGATGAGGCGTAACAAAGCCGAAACCGTCGGTCAGTGAATGTTTCCTCCCCTGTGAAGTAATAAAGCTATTGTTTTGTTAATGGCTATATAACTACTAACCCGATTTGTATTCGTCAATAAGCTTTTATTATTTTCATAAGAGTTTGTTTACAGGTACATCTTATTTTGTGTATTGTTCTACACAATTTTTTATTGCGGACCAATTTTCGCCCCACGGATTGGGTGCCATAAAATTTCTGTTGATCTCTAGAACAATCGGAATCTCCTCTGTTGGGCCGTCATAAAAATTTTCTGAAAATAAAAAAAAAATCTTACAATACCTTTGGAACGCCTCCTTACTATCCGCACACCCTGGCTAGCTCTAAAATCTGCTTCTTCTTGAATGTCTACCATCCTAAGTACATTCCTGACTCACAAGCACAGCCAAATGAAATGCAACACGGCATACAAACTTTTTATTTACACATGTTAACAAGTTTCCATAAGCACGAAAATTTTACACATTAGTATATACAGTTTTCTAAAATGTTACCATCTCAATCCTTAAATCTTATAAAATTGCATGATTTTTATATTTCGACAATTTTATTTTAGACGAGTAGATGGGCCTGTCGTGCAACCCTAAAATGATTTTTATTCTGGTCTATGTTGAGCTCAGCATAACCCAGTTACTCTAAATGCCTTTAAACCTCGCATTTTTATTTAAAATAAAGCTCAAGACCCGTTTACTCCTTACAACATTATTTTTATGTCTTTAATAAACATTTTTAAATAATCAATATCAATTGTCCTTTACATATACCCCTTCAAATGAGTTTTATGGTAATAAAATACACCCCCAATAAGTCAAAACACTCAAGCACAAAATACCAGCACAAATGTTTAAGCAAAAGCAAGAAATTAATTTTCTTTACCTGGAGTAAACTTCTTCCATCGTTACCTCTGAAGATGTGTTCCAAAACCCTCGTCGTTGTGTCCATACACTTTGTTATTTACCTGGATCCAACTCATTACCACTCGCTATCCAAATCTCTGCAACCACCTCTAGTATTTCTACCCGGATAATTGTCTCGACCAAGCTTAACCTTCCATAATCACTACACTTTACGCATACTGGTTTCAAACTTCTCGATTCACTTACCTAAATACCATCCTATCATTAGATCGTAGTGTGTAGTAACAACACCTTTAATAAGCCAGCACCCACTTGTGCAAATCACATTTTTAATACATTACCGGTACGTTACTAACAGCGTTTACACACTTTTAAATAGGATGCTGTATGATAATTCAACGAATAAGCGACAATCAGTACAAAGTAAGAGCACGTAGTAGCAAGTAAGTAAGAGATCTAAGAGCAACAGATCTAAGAGATACATAAAAAAGCTTTAATACCTCTCCCAGTGTATTTATACGCTTTTGAATACTCCTCACGGACCCTCTTTTCATCGAAAAGCTTATTTTCCAAAACCGATTCTCCAAATTTTGTTTGTAACGTACTTCAACATCTGAAAAATCGAAGTTTACCGTGCTGTTACCATGAAATTCGTTCAACAACATCTAGCCGACGCGAGCTTCTCAAAACTTCTAGCCTTCGACCAATTATATTGCTTTCCCCCGTTTTTAACGTCCAACCCTAGCTACCTTTCTTCGTTTCACTCATATTTATTGTCTCTTTTAGAACCCCTCTCAATCTACAGAAAATCGATATTGTGGTTAGCCTCCAAATCTACTACGTACTTTAGACGAGTATTTTAACCAATGTTTTATTGTACGTGTTCTCTGTCTGTTCTACATTATGGATATTTCATTTCACTTCATCTTCAAAGCATTTGTTATTTTAGCAGCTTGTCGTATCGACCGTTACAAACAATTCTATGGAATTTTGTGTCAACGTTCATTTCAGTTCTTTGAACTTGACATTTAACTATCAGGTGTTTCTTTGAAGTAAACTATCCATTTAAAATTATAATTCCGAGTTTTAGCATTTCTTAGGATTTGTACAACGAACATTTAGTTTAGTTAAATGGAAATATGCGTTTAAATTATTGATTTTCTATACTCAAAAGCTCCGTTTCTTATCCGATACGCATGATTTAGAATATTACAACTAACTATGCGTATCCTTGGGTTTCATGTACTCTAACGCTTCTACCCGTTATGCAAATTTAACATTCTGATTTAGAAATACAAAAATATGTTAATAACCGTCTGTTTTTCAATATCTAAACTGATTAATTTGGCTTGTAACTAAATTGTTCCTATTTCCTATATACACATTTATTATCTAAACCTATATACCCTTCTTAATCTATAATTTTTACGACAATGTATATATATATATTGCTGTAATTATAGGGTTAATTTAGGGGTAGGTTAAGTCATAAGGGTCGTAGAATAAACAAAAGAAACTCCCAAGTTACAAAAGCACATAATTACAGATATTAGAAGAGTAAATAGGTCATTATAAATGTGGTTAGTTGAGAGCACACTGTATATAACAGTACAAGCGATTAAACGCATATCCAAGAATAGCTACGAGCAAAGATAGGAATGTAAAAATATAAAGAAATGCATCGAAATTAAATCAATGGAAAACCTGTATGAATTGGCTAAATAAATATTCAACGAGTTCGTTATTGTATCATCATATACGCAGGCAGAAATTATGCATTATTTGAAAAGCGTACGTGATAGAATAGTATTACATTTGTTCAAAAATCCAATTTAACTAGGAAATAAACAAACACCAAATTTATTTCTATTTAGATTAAAATAAAGCAAACAACAATAATACGTGATATGATGAACGAAGGTTCCTGGAATTTCTGAATTAAATGTGATGTATGCGAATGAATTACGTGACAAATTAAGCGTTCTTCCATGCAATTAAAATACACAATTGGTAAAGTTTCTCAAAATAATAAGAGATAAGAAAATTGGTGTCGCCCAGCACGTGGAATCAACGAAGCGCAAACAAAAGGGGCCGGGCCTATAAATATGATGACAATTGAACAACGAGTTAGTATACATTTGAAACTGGACAGTCACTATACTCTAAAGTGCTAAGATATTCACGCAAATAGCTAATTAAAAGTAAAGTTAAATCATTTTTATAAGAGTGTAAAAATTGTGTAAGCGAGCCGTACTACTACAGACGTAAGTAAACCAGATTTAATGAAATTATACAATTTCTAAAAATAAATAAAACAGGGCTCCTGTTAAAACTCCTAAATACGATCTTGGGTATGAATCTTAGATACGATCTTAGATACGAATCTTGGAGTCACGAAGACTCTGGAGATTGCGGCCTGTTGAATTAATTTGGTAATCTCTGACAATGGAAAATATTCTATTACTGTTTCGTTAATTACGGAGATGCAAAACCTTTTATTGGAATAAACTTACTAGTAACGATTTGGATAGTATTTTGGTTGGATGTAGACTTTCAAATTCGACTCATAACGTTCAGACTGGACACGGGAACTCTTGGAAATGTGGAGAAGCTACTGAAGCTCTCCAGGTTAGATATTTTTATATAATTTATTTCTATAAACTGTTTTATTTCAATAATAATTCAAAAATGTACGAGTCGACAAAACAAGGATTTCTTTTATAAATTTATGAAAGGCAATAAGCACCTTGAAACGTTTCAAAAGGTCTATAAATACAACAAAAAACTCGTTTTGCTGGCTTTATTTTCTAAAAATTTGACAAATGTAAATAATTTAAAAAGGGGAAGATATTTAAAAAGGTTGTAAATATTTAATCATTATACTGTGTATTGTAGAATCGCTTTATTTAATTGAATCAGCTAGTTGAGGCAAAGAGATTTATAAATTAAAATTTTTACAAGTGCTTGAGTAATATAAAGAAAATATCACAGTATTTATGCACGACCCAAGTTGTGGGGTCTAATATAGGGGTATAACAGAGCATTTTATGTACGCCCAATTAGTGGGGCGAGAATAACTAAGGTTTTTATTTTTCCTACAGGAAGATAACACAGCATTTATTGGCTGCCCAACCGAGGGGCGGGAAATATCAAAGCATTTTATGATCGACTCAATCGTGGGGCTCGAGTAACACGGCAATATATTGCTGTGATAAGGGGTTGTTTAAGGGTGTACTTTATAGTAAAGGTCATTTAAAAATGAGAAATTACCATAGGCAGCAGAAAACTGCATTTATTTAGTAAAGAATTGAGAAATGGAGATAGTTTGTAGATAGTAAGCAGTCAACGCCCTGTATATAAAGTATAAATAGTTTTAAGCGAAGCAGATATACATAGGAAGACGCATAGTTAGCGTAGAAACCAGGAAGACATTCATTAGGTAAATAATAAATATTTAATACCCTGTAGATAAAGTTTTAGGTAATTTAGGTAAAGCAAGTAATGATATTTTTCAGTGGAAGCACGCGTATATTTATATGTAAACATAATAAAGTGTAATCAGACACGCATTCAAAGGAGTTCCAAACAATTAGATTAATACGGAGATAGAATTAGAGCTTCAGGAAGCATAATATAAATGCGTACAAATAGTTAACCATTTTTGATAAGAAAGAAGATTAAAAATTGCGTGAATAACATGTAGATATCAAAATTAAAAGTTGAATTGTATCAGTTGTTTATGGAAAAGCAATTAGATTTATCTAAACACCGCATGTTGATAACGAAGACATTATAATTTGAATAACGGCCGCTATACTTGCGGCCACGTCCCCAATGCTCCGCCCGGAGGTACTACATTGGATAACGAAGACAGCTGCAAGCAGATTACAATTATTGGGATGCATAGAAAATTACATCAGAAACTACTTTGAACGTAATTATTTGATTGGTTATAAATGAGCGACGAGTTTCTAGACCATACCCACTGACGGAGTGGGAACTGAATAATATATTAGCAGGTACAGTGATAACGAAGTCAGTTTACAACTCAACAAAGGCCGAGGTGCGCCACTATGAAATAAAGTGATACGTAATAATAATAATACAAAGTGAAAAATTGTAAAAGTGCCAAGATGAAAATTATAATTGCCGATTAAACGTAAGTAGATTTTGGGGAATTTTATTTTAAACTAAAACATATTAATAATAGGGCTTCGAGTAAGGGGAAAAAATAAACTACGATTTCAAGTCAGAGGACAATGATAATAAGAATTCTATTCTAAGTCCGAGGGAAACAGACTACGATATTCGATTTGGGGAAATTGACGACAATAAATTGGGGTGCATAAGTTAATAATGGTAGTCCAGAGGGTGATGGCAATAATTTAAATGCAATGGTTCAAGTGTGTGGATAGACAAGATTTCGAATGGGCATGTGATAACCCGGAATTGGGGGAAGATAATTTTTATTCAAATGGATGCGTCGATGTGAAGAAAATAGACCAGTTCAGAATTTTAGTTATAAGACATTTTATTTTTTTATATTTTTTTATTTTGAATATTGAATTTGCTTAATATAATATGAATGTGAAAGTCAACAAAAAGAGGATTTGAAAACGTATAAAGTGCGTGATATGAGAACAGGTTTAGAACGTTCTACACTTCGTTTATAAAGATAATAGGTTTTTTTTTGGTGACTTTGGGTTTTGAGTGAAAAGTATATGATTTTTAATAAATGAGATTTATAACATTCATTAATTGAAAAGTGTATTTCAAATAATTTACAAAAACTGTACAGAATATTTGTTTCATTATGTAGAATCGAAATTAACTGAATTTTATAATTCCAAATAAATGCTAGTCGAGGTCATAAGATAAAAGTTAACAAGAGTGATTTGATAATTTAAACAGTTCAAGGAGGAGCTACGAGTTGAATAGGAAATTGATAACAAGTAAGGCGGTAACGTATCGAATTTTGTTATTGGTAGACAAGGTTGGTTCAAGATAAAATTCAGTTAAGTTTCTGAAGGGAATTGATAGCAACATTAATTAATAAGATAGCCCAACGTCGGAGGAGATAATTACAACTCTTGTTTATACATAATATAATTAATATGGTCGCCCAAATGATGGAGCGCGAATAATTTAGAGGAACATAGCAATAATAATATAACAGCCCAACGTAGGGGCTCTATAATTCCAGTAGCATAGCAATATATATATATATATATATATATATATATATATATATATATTGAAGCTGTCCTTTATTGAGGATGTAGTGGGGCCAAGCTAGTGTTGCGAAAGAAAAATAACATGCTCTCAGTCTAAACTCGGCTTCTATTCTAGCGGAGGCATGAGATGGTCGGGGTACTTTCTGAGGCTAAACCTGTCTTTGAATAAACTAGGGCGCCACTGCGTTAATAAAACTAACGTAAAAATTCATCCTAAGGATAGACGCAGATAAACCTTAAGGGAATAATATCTACATGAATTTCTTTACTTATTTTTATCTCAATCAAAAAGTAAAGGTTACCTATTTAATTTATTGAGCTGTTGGAAATAAAACGATTGTGAATTTTGACTAGTGTCTAATAAAATTTGTTTTTTTTATCTATGTACAAAAAAAAATTAAAAAGGTTACAGTGTAAATGCTATGGCACAAAAGTAAATTCTGATGAAAAATGTTAAGTTGGCAAAAATCACATTTATTAACAGGTTAGACCTGTCATAAAAAATATTATTCAAAATCTTACTACATTCTTTATAATGTTGTAATCAAAGATCTTGGATATAGCTCACAAAAATTTTCTTTATTTTATACTTTAGTCTTTCTAAGGTTTTCACTGAATTATTTCTATATCATGAATTATTCAATACAAAAGTTGCTTAGTAAAATAAGTGCCATCTGTTTCAAACAAACATGGAAAACTTGATCTTGTCACAAGACATGCTGTTTTGAGGTGTTGTTCTTAACAAACATTTAACAAAAGAATATGACGACAAAAAAAATTGCCAATTCATCTAAACTACATCAAGTAAAAATACGATTTGTTTCAACAAGATATCATTCAAACTTTTAAATCAAAAAATCCTTAATTTTGTATATCGTAACTAATTACTTTCACTTTAATTAACTCAGCTCCTCAAAAAAAACGTTCATCACTTACGTTTTGATTCCACTGGATTACAAAAAAAAAGCTTCACGGCATTAAGTAATAACAATAAAATACAGAACACTTGTTAACAAAGCATCTAGAGTCTGCCATCTTTTCCTAGGAACCAGGAAAGCTTGTTTAGAAAAACTAAGATTTACATCTTGAGTTACGGTGATTGGTATTGAAATGAAAATCTGTGTTATTTTTCTAATCCATAAATTATATATCTAAAGCTGCTTACTAAAAAATTAAAACTTCCTTTAGTAATAGTTAAAACGCCATATTTTAAATAACAAACCGTTTTATAAATTTTTGTTCTTAGTTAGAACTACGTTTTAATAGAGCTTTGTGCTATGGCCCCAACGCCAAGCTAAGTGCAATTGCCACGAATGGAGCTTTCTTCCACTCACGAGGACTCCAAAAACTTACACCACCTTTTTTAAAAAACGTTTCTAGTGACTACATGCCAAAGACAAGAATGAACTTCGTTTTATTTCAACGCGCACGATTGTCCAACTACGACTGCGCTAGAACTCAAACACATTAGCAGCGACATTCTCGCCTAAATTTTGGCAACCCACACAGCACTAAGTGCACCACGTATTTGTCTAAACTAAAGTGTTACAGAATACCAGCTTGGTTTAAAAACTATGTAATTTATTATACAATTCGGTTGCCGTAGCTCCATTTTGTAACAGATTGTAGAACAGCAGTTGTTCAACTGCTGATACTCTATCGCAAAACAGAACAGAGGTAATTAAGTAATAATTTTTGTTGATATCTGTGGCCTCTTCAAGCTGATCTGCTCATATTTTATTACACAACTTGGACAAATGTTGTTGCCAAATAGTCTCAAACATATCGCCGATTTTGTGAATGACTGTATTAATTAATACCAGAATACATTGAAGTTGTATGGAAAAACATTTCTCAGCATTATGTCTATCCCCTACATTTGATTTTCCAATGTTTCACCCGAAGGTACAACACTGGCCAGGAAACGACTTTTACCTGGACATTTTGATTTCAATTGAATACAGGGTGGGGTCTTTAATGTACGTGACAACACTAACACATGGGACCTCCATTTTATTTCTCACCCAAACGAGGGCGTATTTTTGTGAAAAATGCTCATCTAACATTTTTTAAGCGGTCCGTGTCGGGAATGGAACCTGGAAGCTGTGGGTCGGTAATCATACGCCAACCTACCTAATTCACGGAGCTGCCTATCATTATTTCTACCATTTGAACTGCAGCCGACAGATAAGTTCTTTCTCAATAGTGTGCAGCTTTTCATCTATCTGATTCACCTGTAAGAAATTTCATTCACTTTTCATTCACAAATAAATCTTTTTAAAAACAAATTTTGGTTTTTCATGTTTTCAATTTATAACCAAAGAATTTACGAGAATATTTTGCGTACTCCTCGTAAACTTTTTTTAATTGTCGTTTAAGCTTATTAGTAGTCCCCTATTCGGATCTCCAGGAGGGAACTACTTTGGAGGATGCGATCGGAAAATTCAGAATAAGAGTCGGAACATTTTGCGAGTCGGAGCGTGGAAAGTTAGAAGTATGAAGCAAGTAGGTAAGCTAGAGAACTCAAAAATCGAAATGAATTGGTTAGCACTAGACATAGTAGGGATTAGCGAAGTTCGGTGGCCAGAGGCAGGGGATTTTTGGAGTGGAGACCTCAGGGTAATTCTAAATCATACAGGAGCAGAGGAAGGAAATTTGAGTGTGGGGATAGTTATGCGATAAATGATAAGATACTGTGTAGAAAATTACTTACAAAAGAACGAAAGGGTATTCATGGTTAGATTAGAACCTAAACCAGTAAACACAGTAATAATACAAGTTTACATGCCCAGCCTCTGGCTACAGTGACGAAGAGGTAGAGGCCATCTACAAAGATATCGAAGACATACTAAGATACGTAAAAGGACATGAAAATTTAATAATTACGGGGGAATTTAAAGCAGTGGTAGGTGAGGGTAGGGAAAGAGCGGTAGTAGGTTTATTTGGTTTAGGCACGAGAAATGACAGGGGAAATAGGCTGGTAGAATTTAATCATCACAAACACATTTCAACATCATGCTAGAGGACGATATACGTGGAAGATGCCAGGAGATATAGGAAGATTTCAAATAGAATACATTCTTGTTAGACAACGGTTTAGGAATCAAGTAAAAGTCTGCAGAAGCTACCCAGAAGCAGATATAGACACTAACCACAACATCGTAAATATGAAGGCCGCACTTAAATGTAAAAAATTTGAAAAAAAGGAATGGAAAAAGGCACTTTGACTTTGAGAAATTAAAATATAAAAGTATTCAAGAAAGATTCGAAAAAAAGTCACATGAATTGCTGAAAGATATCGGGAATATACTTGATACTAAGAACGTAGAAATCGAATAGAATAACATAAAATCCAGCTTAGACATGGCGGGCAAATATACTGGGGTATAAACAAAAAAAAAAACATGCTAACAAAGGATATCCTGAATTTAATAGAAGGAAGACAAAAATACAAAACTAAATCAGACGAAACATTAAAACAGAGATACCAAGCCATAAAATCGGAAATTATTCTCAAATGCAGGAAAGCTATAGAACAATGGATTGATGAAAAGTGCAAAGAGGTACTAACTAAGATGGAAATAGGAAAGACAGATGAAGCATAAAAACTAATTAGAATCAATTTTAGGGATATAAAGTCATATTGTAACAATATAAGGTACGCGGGAGGAAACGTCATTATAGAAAATGTAGAGAAAGTGTATAGATGGCAAGAATATATAGGGAATTTATATGCAGGAGAGGAACTAACAGCATTATATCAGGAATCAGACATTGAAAATTGTGACTTGGAATATCCTATACTTCGAGATGAGTTTGAATGAGCATTAAAGGGTCTGAAAAATGGGTAGGCACCGGATACAGATAAGGTGCGAGCAGAAACTCCAAAAACCGCTGGACAAGCAGTTACATAACGTCTCTTCCAACTTGTATGCTATATGTATGAGACAGGCGAAATACCCAAAGATTTCAAACGTAACATCATAATAGTAACTATACCAAAAAAGAAAGACGCGGATAGATGTGAAAATTTTTGAACAATAAGTCTGACAACATACGTTTCAAAAATATTAACCAGAATTGTACAAAGACGAATGGAAAAACTAGCTGAAAAGTACTAGGAGACCAATTTGGGTTTGGGCGAAACAAGGGAACACGGGAGGCTATTTTAGCTCTGAGAATGGTAATCGAGAAAACAATAGAAAAGGAAAGCGTGTATATAAAATTTGTAGATCTGGAAAAACCATTCGACATTGTAAAATGGAAAAAAATGTTCAAAATACCCAAAAAGATTGGAATGGGTTATAGGGATAGACGAATAGTACATAGCTTATACAAAGAGCAAACAGCAGTAATAGAATTAGAGCAGGTAGGTAGAGAAGTAAACATTAGGAAAGGAGTGAGACAGGGATGTGTCCTATCCCCATTAATTTTTAACTTGTACATCGAAGAGGCAATGAATACTGTGAAATGCAGGAAGACGTTTGGAATTACCAAGCAGGGACAAAAATCAATATGCTTAGATTTGTAGATGATATAGCGGTATTAGCATCTAGCAAGGAAGAGTTAGAAGCAGCTTTTAATGAAATGGAAACAGTTCTAACAGAGAGATACGGTATGAAAATTAACAAAAATAAAACTGATGTACTAGTATGCATAGGACGGAAGTATAAATCAAAAACAAGGATACAAATATGTAACAAGAACTTATTAGAGGTTAAGGATTTCTGCTACCTAGGAAGCCAAATAACGCAAGATGGGAAAAGTGCAAAAGATATAAAACAAAGATTAGCGCAAAGTTGTGCTACATTTAACAAGAAAAAGCAACTACTGTGTTCAAAGACAACAAACATAGAAACAAGGAAAAGATTGCTTAAAACATATGTATGGAACACAGCACTGCATGGCTGTGAAGCCTAGACAGTGGGAGAAGCGGACAAGAAGAAGGTAGAAGCCTTTGAAATGTGGTGCTACAGACGTATGATGAAGATATCATGGACAGACAAAGTTAAGAATGAAGAGGAACTAAAAATGTTAGGGGAAGAAAGAAATAAGTGGAAAACGGTAAAAAATAGGAGAGAGGATGATACGCCACATACTATAGTATGAGGGAATACTGCCGAATATATTAGGAGCAGAGATAGGAAACAAGAGAAGAAGAGGTAGACCTAGGTTAGACTATTGCACACAGATAGTGAAAGATGTAGGCTGTAGGAATTTCAGGGAAATGTGTAGGCTAGCTCAGAATAGAAATCAATGGAGGTACGCATCCAACCAGTCCCAAGATGGATAAACTAATGACGAAAAAAGTACTTAAACATGATGATTATTATAAGCAACAACTAGTATTGGTTGGGCAGTATTCTCGAATAATGTTATTTATGTGAAAGTATTGCTGGAAAACTATTAATTCGGCAAATGTCTAAGTGTTGGGGGATCTTGGCAGTCATAGTCTGCATAACCCCCTTCACATACCATGCATTTACATTTCCAATGCTCCACCCGAAGTTTTTGTTTCCTGGAAATTTAGAATATTGCCGAACCCTTGCAGTTCCAAGCAAGGTAGGGAGATTTAACGTGCGTGACAACACACACACGGGACTTCCGTTTAACCTTTTATCCGAACGAGGGCGTAATTTTTGTGAAAAATGCTCACCTGCCATTTTTCAAGCAGTCGGCCGTTTCGGGATTTTAACCCAGGACTTTGTGATCTGTAGTCTTACGCTTACTACATTGATCCACGGCGACGTCCCCCTTCACATACAACTGAATCTCGGTGAAATATGACATTTAGTTAGAAAACGATAGAAGGGGAAGCGAGCTGTATATAGGCTGTGTGAGAATTTCAGGGAATTATGTAGCCTACCTCAGAATATAAATAAGTGCAGGTACGTGTCCAATCAGTTTTGAGGCGGAAAACCTAATGACTAAAAGATAAGCGCAGATAAATTTGATAATTGTTATAGACAACTTCAGGTGTTGGTTGTGAAATATCTGCTACCTATGTTGACTGTGCGATAAGATATATTGGAAAAAATTTAATTCAGCAAATGTTCAAGTGCTGGAGGAACTTGGCCGCCACAGGCTGCTTACCTTTTTTCACGACCACTGAATGTCGGAGAAATAGGGTATATAAATGTAAAACATTAGAAGGGACCGAATTGCAACTAACAAGAAAGAACATCGCCTATGATGAAAGACAACAGACATAGAAACAAGAAGAAAATTGTTGAAAGCGTATGTGTGGAGCACAGCACAGTATGGCTATGAAATACGGGCAGTAGGAAAAGCAGACAGCAAAACGGTAGCAGCCTTTTGAAATGTTGTGCTTCTGATGTATGAGGATGGTATCATGGACAGACAAATTTAATAGTAAATAGGTTATAGAAATAGTAGGGGAATGAGGATATTTGTGGAAAAAATAGAAGAAGTGGAAGAGCAGAATACGATTTAAGGCATTTTTGGAGAATAGTATGGAAGAAATTACAAGCAAGAGATAAGAAAAAGGAGGTAGATGTAGACCTAGATCAGAGTGATAAATGCAAACTGCAAATTTCAGAGAAATGTGTAGGTTAGTTTAGAATAGGAAACAATGAGGGTACGCGTCTAACCAGTTCCAGAACTGAAGACCTAATGATGATAAAGCTTTTTAGGTTTCATACTTGGCTACCGCTGAAATTTTTGAACAAATAACACATTTGTCTGCGTCCTTATTGATTTCAAAATTGAAATATTCCTCAGAATATTACCTTGATTTTGGTTTCAAAGCTAACTTTTTCTGGTCATTTGTTGATATTTCATAATTTTTCGATGCCAGGTTGTATCCAGTAAAAAATTGTCCATGCTTCCACACTTCACACTTGGAAACGCGTTTACACAGCTACGTGAATTCCAATAGGTCATACGATTTTCAACCGCAAATAATCGACTCGATCTGGTAGAAAAAAATGAAAAAATTCGTTTATATGATATCGATGCAGATTTAAACTTGTTATGACGTAGCAGCTGCAGAGCAAAATAGATTTACATAATTATTCAATTGTGTACCTTGTTACTACTCCAATAAAACAGTTGAGGGGGAAGGGTAGAGTAACAATTAATTCGGAAAGTGGATCTCAAATACTAAAAGGTTGAGAAACGTTTTTACAATTTAGATGTTTTCCCTCGCTGCTCATATTAAGTTTCCCCATCATTATTATTATTTATATACCTTTATAAAACCGCTCATGCGGAAGACAAACAAAACTCAAAACTTTTAAAATACACCACAGTTGCTCATCATTTTCTCATTAGTATCGTCCCACGAGCAGCGATTCATAAAGAATCCTGGTAATTATAATTAACAAGCATACAAAACTGGAATTGTGGATGCTACTAACTTCCTCATTTTGCCTCTTTACTGTCCTTTGTTTGCACCAACCGAACCAATCAACGTCTCGAGCAACCAACAATCCTCTCTGTGATAGTGCACAGCAACACACAGAGAAACTTCACTAAGATGTCTGATGGAATTGAGCGTTCCTTCCTTTGATACATACTTTAAACAACATAAATACATACACATCTACAAAGAGATTCTGAGCCATTGACGCTGCTACTGCTGCTGCTAGTGCTGCTGCTTGCTTGCTTATATCTTGTCTTCGTTAATATACCTCGTATCGATTCTAAACTGTCTTTGTCCTAACAAATTTAACAGAATTTACATTAGAATTAACAACGCAATCCCGATGTAATTCAGAGAAATGCTATGTATATTCACCGACGTTATTTTACAATTAAAATCATATTGAGTCAGGTTTAACCAACTTTAAAAAGAACTTTTCGCCAGTGTGTGCATGTGTCAATTAAAATTGAAACAACGCAGGGGTTCGCGCCTTTTTCGTTTTGTAAGTCGGTATTATTCTTTTTCTATGTTTAAGATAACTGAAAACGTGGTAAAGCGATACTACACTATGACTAAAAAGCAATTAATCAACGGAGAAAACAGAGACTGAAAAATTGACACGTTTAATTATCTAAACATACAAGACAAAATAAATCTTGCTCTTTTTATAGCGCACCCATTTTTGTTTCTTTTTTGTGCTTGGATCTATTTATCTATTTCAAGTCTATTTTAATGCTTAATTCTACGCTCATCACTTTGTTAGATGGAATAATTGGCTCAAAGGATCTTTGAAGAGTTTTATTTTGTGTTTAGAGTTATCATAAATTATATGTAAGTTAAATAATAGAATGAATAATGCCATGGAAATGAGGTTTATTAGATTATTTTTTATTATTAGCTGCTTTTGACATTTATATGAGGTATGCCATAAAAATTAAATAACTTTATACATTGTCCAAAGATGTATAACACACATAAGATGTGACAGTGTTCTTTCGTGTCGACTTTTCGTTTGGGGTTTATGTGAAACTTAAGTGACTTCTACAAAGGAAACTATTAAATATACTCAGAACACAAAAAACGGGTTTCAGAATTTGTACTTAGAATCTTTCGAAATACTCTTTCCTTTCGGGTATCCAAGAGAGAATTCTAACTGTAGAATGTATAACTAATTAATTCACATCGCCAGTTAGATTTCGGGCCTCTTGGAGCGGTTTTTTTAAAAAGGCTTCTCCCAAAAACTCTTCTAACAAATTTATTAAAACATAAATTACTATGAAAATTAACAAATGTCTGCGTTATATTCATTAACGTTTTAACAATCAAAATTACTTTCACTAATTACATTTAATTAAACAAAATTGAGTAGCTTGAACAACCAACAATGTTAAAGTTGTGAAGCTCGAGGCTGAGTGGCCTTCTTGTGGTCCTGAGTGTATTTATGCCGTCCCTGACCCTCACATTGCTTGTGGGAACTGCAGAACTCATGTCTGCTATTTTCTTTATTCATCTATACAATACAAAGTAACAATCTTAATTCTAACAATAAGTTTCTTACAGTCTGCAGTGTCAAGTTACGTCTGGAATACAATGTATTCACATCAGTTCTCATGTTTGGTGAGGGTGAATGTGATTCTGTAATTTGGTATGTTTGTGTGTGTCTGTGTGTGTGTGTGTGTGTGTGTGTGTGTGTGTGTTGTAAGAGTGATTTAATTGGAATCTGTGTTATCAACAATTGAGTATATATAATGTAAAATAAACAGAAAAAAAAGAAAAGAAAAATAAAAAGTGGTTGAGGGTGAGAGGTTTGAGTATTATTGAAGGCATTTAATGTTTAAATTTTAATAAATATGAATATATTACGCTTAGGTTGTCAATGTCCGTTTTTTTGTTGAAGTTGTTTGGGCTTTTATAGATGTAGCACATCTCCAAGAAAGTCCTTTTGTAAAGATTCTGTTCCACTTTTATTAGTTTTGGATTTGAAAAGTCCATTTGTGATTTTGGTTGAGGGTGTGAGTTGTTAATGCACAAGCTTTTGGTTTTACTCGAATGTCACATTTGTGTTGGGTAATTCTTTGACCAATATTTTGTGACGTTCGGCCTATGTAACACTGATTACAATCTAAACAGTTAATTTTGTAGATGGCATTTCTTTGAAGTTTGACTGGTGTTGCATCTTTAAGTTTGGAGTGTAGATTTCTTATTGTTAGTAAATCCTTTTTGGCAATTTTGACATTTAAGTTTTTGAATACTTTGCTTTTTTTTCTCTGTTTATTTTACATTTATATATACTCAATTGTTGATAACACAGATTCCAATTAAATCACTATTACAACACACACTCACACACACACACACACACACACACACACACACACACACACACACACACAGACACACACACACAAACATACAAAATTACACAATCACATTCACCCTCACATGCACACACACACCTACATGCAAATACACTCACAAACCAACACTGTCGTTAAAAACAAATAATAAACTTTTATTAAAAATGACAGTCATTTTACTTTCACTATTTACATTAATATTTATTCTATAAAAAACATTATTTTATTCCAAACACTGATGTCAATTTCAACCATCCTCACTGTAAGTTTTTCTTATCTTTGTTCATCCTTTATAAAGCGTTAATACAGTTGTAGCCTGTGATCAAGCATACAAAAATATATGCGAAAATTTAGGCAATAAAAAAGAGTATTTATTTAAATCCAGCAGACCTAAAAAACCTACAAAGAAAAAGTATTATTATTATTATTGTTATTATTATTTATATATATATATATATATATATATATATATATATTCAAGTCCTGTCGAAGACCTTATATTTTCCATCTTTCAATTACTATCTTGATTTGAAATGATCATTTGGGCTTTGCGTAAAAGTCTAAGTTATTATTTCATCTTATTCACTGTAATACGATAGTATTTATCAACTTACCTTGTGTAATTAACTATCTAAAATATTTATTATATATATATATATATATATATATATATATATTACTCATATTTAGACCAGGGTATAAAAATAAATAATCAAATCAAATAATTTTAATTACCGTGTATAAGGAATTTCATTAAATAATACGCTTTATTAAAACCTTGAAGCATAAATAAACTCGGTCGTTTCAGTAAAAATAAGAAATTTAAATTATCTATAAGACGCTTTACATCAAAAGAAGCAGTATTGAAAAGCGCAGTGGATAATTTAATTATTCCTAAACAAATAGAAATTACGTGCAAAGTTTATATTAATTAACCCTATTTTAAGTAACCGGTAGTAAAACAAAGTGTACATATAATAATTAATATTTAAGTTGTATTCGCTAAAAATGAAAAGGATGGAAATCAATTTTAATTGGAGTTAATTAAACCGTTAGTAACATATAATAAGCATAGAAACTTGTAAAAACCCAAGATTAAAATACCACGGAATAAAGCTCTGAGAATTAATATTATATTTTGAACACCTGCGTAGTTTAAATGTCAAATACGGCGAAAAGTTTGCAGATAATTAATGTTTACAAAGAATCTTGGAGAAACCGGGACTTAGTATTCACGAGAATGTGCGATACGGGTTTATTAAACCCAGATAACAGTCCGCGTGGACTAAAATATAATCGATAATAAAGAATATAAATTTGCACCAATACGAACAGGTTAGAAAAGGAAAGAGAAAATGCGTCAAGCAAAGACACATATTGTAAAAGGGCGGGATTTAAGCAACGTCAAGGGGTTGCGATTGGTTAAAAATAGGATGCATATATCAGAGGTAGAACAACAATTTCTGTATAAAAGTAATTAGTTTTTCTCGGACAACTTTGCGGGCCGTGTTGAAATTTTCTGAGATCTCAATGGGGTGAGTACTAAATTCATAAAAATCGACGTGCAGGCTACAGACTGGGAACGTAGAATGAGGAATTCGTTGGAATTACCCGTTTTAGGGAACAAAGCGACGTGTCGGCTATTCGCTATATATACAGGCGGGAATATGTGTTTCTCTCTTAGACTCTTAGACTTTCGACGATTCGATGCGTTAAAAGCTCGTGCATCCGCGACTTGATATTAAACAGTGCATTTTAGTTTGATTAAATAATTTAAAGTGTGCTAGTATATTTTAGTGACTCAAAATAGTTGGTTATTTTACGTGCTAACATGAATGTACTTCAGTGCACTTAGATACAAGGTAATAAAAGTTTATTATCACGGTACCAATTAGTAAAATTTACAACGACAAATGTATACCCAAAAGTAGGCAGTTTTGGCGTATATTGGTAATATTGGTAAAAGGAAGTATGAATTTCTTTGCTATTTTGCGGGGTGTTAATGACTAAATGGTTCGTAAATGTGTCTGCATCCACTGAACCAGAGGCAGATATACACAGATGAGTTCCGGAAAAGCCTAGAAACAACTTTAAATTAATGGTGATGGAGAACATTTTAAAGCGTTGACAACTTGAAGCTGTAAATAGAATCCGGTTGGAATGGTGTGATTTACAAAGGGACGATTACACTGAAGCTACGAGGACAATAACCTTCAGGTAAATTGTACTATTTTGTTTGACATTTTTGTGTGTATTGAATGACTTTATAATTGATTTACTTTAAATGGACATTAGTGGAATTTTCTAACCATAAAATTTAATTTTAAGATGAAATTTGCTTGTTTAAGTAAAAGGGTATTTTGTTTTGATGTTCGGGAATAGGATGAAACTTTGGGTAGGTCTTTGAGCTCAATTAGACAAACCTGGTTAATTAACGTAAAGGGGTGGTAGATGCTCCTTTATACTCAGACTCGGTCTGCTTATCTTGTTATATTAATTAGTAGGCATCCAACAAGGACTTTAATTTTGGATGCACAGTAAAATGATAATAAAATTAATCCGGAAATTCTTTTAAAACTGAATTTTATGTTCAAATTTAATTTGAAAATTTAATGTATTCTGAATATTGATGTAAATAGAGTTAACGTTGATGTTTGTGGTAGGAATGTGTTGTTTAATTTTATGATTGAGAATGGAAGTTATCTAGAAGAGCAGCCGAGGCGATTAACAGAAGGAATCAACGGACCAGGTGATTTAAAGGTTTCACAGCATTCTTGGCGACCCAAAAGTGAGGCTCGAGTTCCAAATAAAATTTTGTTATTTTATTCCAGGAAACTGGCGATCTGAGAGAGAGAGTTTCTGTTTGTGGATAAATTTAAAAGTATTTTAGAGTGTGTGAGAGTGATTAGAACGTATGCAGAGAAAGGAGTGGTTAAGGAGTCAAGGAGTGGAAATTGGAAGTGACGATAGTGCATTGTGTGGAAAAATTCGAAAATGGAAGAAGCAGGAGGCAGTAGAGATCAGTCGAGGACGGAATCAGGGATCAAGGAAACGAGATGATATTGAGAATGTTAGAGAGAATGAACGATGAATCTAATAGAGCTAGGGAAGAATCCAACAGAAAATTAGAACAGCTAAGCGATGAATCGAACAGGAAGTTAGAAGAGATTAGTCAGAAAATAGATAAGACGAATCAAGAAGTTGTAGAATTTAAAATAGTCTTACCTGTAAAGATGGGGAAGTTGAAAATAGGGTTGAAAAAAATGAGCGGGATATTACAGGTCTTCGACAGGAAATGGGACATTTAAGGTCCGAAGTACGCATTTTTTGTGAAGAAGAAATAAACGTAAAAATGACTGAAGTGACGGACTCATGTAGGGATCAGTTAGGCAGGGTAGAACGCGAAGTTAGTAGTATCAAATACAACATGTCAAATTTAACGGATGAAGGTCCCAGATTTTATACAGGTGGAGTATCATTGGACCAACACATGAAGTTTTATGGTGATAACAGGGTAAATCCACAAATTTTTATTAATAGTGTAAGAAATCTAGTGGGAAATTTATTTGACGAACAGACTAAACTGAATACGATAAAGGCTTTATTAAAGGACAACGCGGAAGCATGGTACAATTTAGTAGGACAGGACATAGACACGTATCAGGACTTTGAAAACAAATTTTTAAAACACTACTGGAGTGACCACAGACAAGACCAGGTAGAGACGACTTAATTACAGGAAAATTTAAGGGAGAGTTTGCAGGTTCTAGGAGCAATATGCCATCCGCAAATACAGTGTGGCCAAACAACTGAATCCACCATTGACGGACAGACAGATAATCAAGTACCTATCACGACATTTTGAACTGGAAATTAGACAACACGTGGCCTTACAAAACATCACAGAACGGGAGACATTTTAGAGTATTTACAGAGATATGACGATGTATGTGTTGGACGGACAAGAGAGATACGAGAACGAAACGTTAACACAGTTAGGTTTGACAACAGGACACCGAATTATCCGAGACGGCCTGACTACAACAGAAATTTTCGACCGAATTGGGAACGACGAGGACAGGAATACAGGAGCAATAGTGCGACTAGGGGACCGACGCCAAGACCTAGTTACACGCGACAGAACAGTTTACCGGAGGTAAACAGGACTGTGACCAGCACGCCGAATAGAGACAGGGACACGGATATTAACACGAGGAGGACGTACGCACAGGTTGTAGAAGGACAACCAGGACCAAGCACGGAAAACAGGATGGGACAGGATTTTTAGAACGCGACAGACCACTAGATTTCTGTGTAAATGTATACGAACATCCACGTGAATTTTTCAAAATTGAGGAGGAAGTAGAGCCAGAAACTGAGGAAAAATTATGTTTGCCAATTATTAATTTAGAAATTTTGAGAATAATGTAGAAGTATTACTTGATACAGGGGCAGAGGCGAGTTTAATATCGGAGGAATTCGTCAGCAAAATTAGGGATAAGGTTTGTGATAGAATTATGCCTATAAAGCGTAGCCATTTAGTAGCTCAAATAAAAGAAGTTTGCTGTAGTAAATAGTGTTGTGGTGCTTAGGATAGATATAGGAGGTTTAAGCTGTGAACAGGAGTTTGTAATTGTACCTGGACTGAAGTTTCAGAGCATTTTAGGTGTTGACTGTATGATGAAGTTAGGGTTTTGATAGATATGGAAAGGAAGGTAGTAAGGATTAAGGATAGGGTAGTGCCATGGAAGGGCAGTTATGAAGTCACAGAGGATGACACTGGGTTTAGTATTAATGTAGTAGAGGTAGAGGATGATGAGGTTAAACAGATCAACACAATAAGATGTCCAGAGGATAGGAGAGTAGAGGTTCAAGCTTTAGTACAAGAAAATGCAGAATTAGTGGGGTAGAAGCAGCATATCAGGAGCAGGTGAAGGCAGAATTATTTTTGACGAGGTTAAGTGGCAAGTTTGTTTTTAATAAAGTAGATTTAAGGAATTCATTCTGGCGGATTCCATTACACAAAAATTCTAGAAGGTACATAGGATTTTCCATAGAGGGAAAAATCGATAATTGTAAAGTAGTATCGTTTGGTTTGTCGGCAGAGAAGAAAATAAGAATAAATGAGAAACAGACAAGTGTAGGGACTGAAGAAGAAGCAGTATTTAAGAGTCAGGATAATAGGGATGATAAGTTTATTGTATGTGAGATAATATTGATGATAAGTGTAGATATAGAAGGGGGAGAGATAGGGATGAAGAGTATTAGGTTGGTGAGAAGAAAGACTTGGAGGGTCAAGAAGAGAGTTAGATTTAAATAGGATAAGAATAGAGATAGGTGTATATAGAAAAGTAGAAGTAAGTGTTTATGGAAAATAAAGCTAGGTATAGGATAAATATGGGAGATAATTAGGAATAGGTTTAGGATGAGAATAAAGAGTAAATGTAGGAAGAAAATAAGATAGGTTAAGTATAGATATTTTATATAAGATTAGTGGAGAGTTAGGAATAGAGTAAGAGTAGGATAGGCATATAGGATTAGGTAGGGGGAAGTAAAGTATAGTGAAGAGTAGTTAAAAGTTAGGAATAGGATAGGTATATAGGATGTATATAGGATTAGATGGATAAGTAGGATGAAGTTAGGGATAATTTCAGTTTATAGAAGTAGGTGAGAGTTAGGAATAGGATAGGGATATAGGATAGGTGTAAATATTTTTTGGATTGGAGACAAAGTAGGTAAGTTAGATAGATAAGGATAGAGAGAGATAGGCAAAATTTTGTAAAGATTTTTGGCAGTCTAAATATTTGATATTTGCATTCAAATAAGTGGGATTATTTGTATTCAAATAGGGGGAAAATACTCATATTTAGACCAGGGTAGAAAATTAAATAATCAAATCAAATAATTTTAATTACCGTGTATAAGGAATTTCATTAAATAATACGCTTTATTAAAACCTTGAAGCATAAATAAACTCGGTCGTTTCAGTAAAATAAGAAATTTAAATTATCTATAAGACGCTTTACATCAAAAGAAGCAGTATTGAAAAGCGCAGTGGATAATTTAATTATTCCTAAACAAATAGAAATTACGTGCAAAGTTTATATTAATTAACCCTATTTTAAGTAACCGGTAGTAAAACAAAGTGTACATATAATAATTAATATTTAAGTTGTATTCGCTAAAAATGAAAAGGATGGAAATCAATTTTAATTGGAGTTAATTAAACCGTTAGTAACATATAATAAGCATAGAAACTTGTAAAAACCCAAGATTAAAATACCACGGAATAAAGCTCTGAGAATTAATATTATATTTTGAACACCTGCGTAGTTTAAATGTCAAATACGGCGAAAAGTTTGCAGATAATTAATGATTACAAAGAATCTTGGAGAAACCGGGACTTAGTATTCACGAGAATGTGCGATACGGGTTTATTAAACCCAGATAACAGTCCGCGTGGACTAAAATATAATCGATAATAAAGAATATAAATTTGCACCAATACGAACAGGTTAGAAAAGGAAAGAGAAATGCGTCAAGCAAAGACACATATTGTAAAAGGGCGGGATTTAAGCAACGTCAAGGGGTTGCGATTGGTTAAAAATAGGATGCATATATCAGAGGTAGAACAACAATTTCTGTATAAAAGTAATTAGTTTTCTCGGACAACTTTGCGGGCCGTGTTGAAATTTTCTGAGATCTCAATGGGTGAGTACTAAATTCATAAAATCGACGTGCAGGCTACAGACTGGGAACGTAGAATGAGGAATTCGTTGAATTACCCGTTTTAGGAACAAAGCGACGTGTCGGCTATTCGCTATATATACAGGCGGGAATATGTGTTTCTCTCTTAGACTCTTAGACTTTCGACGATTCGATGCGTTAAAAGCTCGTGCATCCGCGACTTGATATTAAACAGTGCATTTTAGTTTGATTAAATAATTTAAAGTGTGCTAGTATATTTTAGTGACTCAAAATAGTTGGTTATTTTACGTGCTAACATGAATGTACTTCAGTGCACTTAGATACAAGGTAATAAAGTTTATTATCACGGTACCAATTAGTAAAATTTACAACGACAAATGTATACCCAAAAGTAGGCAGTTTTGGCGTATATTGGTAATATTGGTAAAGGAAGTATGAATTTCTTTGCTATTTTGCGGGGTGTTAATGACTAAATGGTTCGTAAATGTGTCTGCATCCACTGAACCAGAGGCAGATATACACAGATGAGTTCCGGAAAAGCCTAGAAACAACTTTAAATTAATGGTGATGGAGAACATTTTAAAGCGTTGACAACTTGAAGCTGTAAATAGAATCCGGTTGGAATGGTGTGATTTACAAAGGGACGATTACACTGAAGCTACGAGGACAATAACCTTCAGGTAAATTGTACTATTTTGTTTGACATTTTTGTGTGTATTGAATGACTTTATAATTGATTTACTTTAAATGGACATTAGTGGAATTTTTCTAACCATAAAATTTAATTTTAAGATGAAATTTGCTTGTTTAAGTAAAAGGGGTATTTTGTTTTGATGTTCGGGAATAGGATGAAACTTTGGGTAGGTCTTTGAGCTCAATTAGACAAACCTGGTTAATTAACGTAAAGGGGTGGTAGATGCTCCTTTATACTCAGACTCCGGTCTGCTTATCTTGTTATATTAATTAGTAGGCATCCAACAAGGACTTTAATTTTGGATGCACAGTAAAATGATAATAAAATTAATCCGGAAATTCTTTTAAAACTGAATTTTATGTTCAAATTTAATTTGAAAATTTAATGTATTCTGAATATTGATGTAAATAGAGTTAACGTTGATGTTTGTGGTAGGAATGTGTTGTTTAATTTTTATGATTGAGAATGGAAGTTATCTAGAAGAGCAGCCGAGGCGATTAACAGAAGGAATCAACGGACCAGGTGATTTAAAGGTTTCACAGCAATATATATATATATATATATATATTGCTGTGTTTCCCTGTATCATTGTCGAGCCTCACGAATTGGGCGTCAAAGAATGCTGTGATTACCACCAAAATCCGGGTGCTCCGCTTTTCGAATCGAGCCCCTACGAATTGGGCGTCAAGAATGCTGTGAATCCTACAAAAAGCTATTCATTACCTTAACTGTGTTGATCCATTGACTTTCTTCCATTAATCGCCTCGGCTGCTCCTCTAGATAACTTTCATCCTCATTCATAAAAAAAAACAAACACATTCCTACCACAAACATCAACGTCAACTCTATTTACATCAATATCTACAATACATTAAAATTTCAAAATTAATATTCAGCATAAATTTTAATATCAGAAAATTTCAAAATTAAATTTATTATCATTTTAACGTGCATCCAGAATTAAAGTCCTTGTAGGATGCCTACTAATTACTATAACAATATATGCAGACCGGGTCTGAGTACAAAGGAGCATCTACCACCCTTTACGTTAATTAACCAGGTTCGTCTAATTGAGCTCAAAGACATACCCATATTTTCATCATAATCCAGAACATCAATACTAAATACCCCTTTCTACTTAAACAAGCAAATTTCACCTTAAAATTAATATATTATTGTTAGTACAATTTCACTACTGTCCATTTTGAGTAAATCAATTATAAAGTTATTCAACACACACAAAAATATCAAAGTTCAAACAAAATAGTATAATTTACCTGAAGGTTACTGCACTCGTAGCTTCAATGTACATCGTCCCTTTTGTTAATCACACCATTCCAACTGGGTTATATTTACGGCTTCTGATTCTCAACGCTTTTAAAATCTTCTCCATCACCATTCATCTAAAGTTGTTTCAGGGCTTTTCCGGAACTCATCTGTGTATATCTGACCCTTGTTTCGTGGATCCAGACACGTTTATGAACCATTTAATTATTAACACCCCGAAAAATAGCAAAGAAATTCATGCGTCTTTCACCAATATACGCCAAAACTGCCTACTTTTGTGTACTCATTTGTCGTAAATTTTACTAATTGGTACAGTGATACTAAATTTTATTACCTTGTATCTAAGTGCACTAAAGTACATTCATGGTAGCACGTAAAGAACAAACTGTTTTACATCACCAAAATATACGAGCAAACTTTAAATTATTCTATCACACTAAAAAAACACTGTTTAACGCATTGAATCAAGTCGCAGATGTAAGAGAGCTTGTTCATATTTACCTCCGTATATATAGCGGTTAGCCTGTCTGTCGGTCTGTTCCCCAAAACGGC
Source organism: Platerodrilus igneus (assembly GCA_036346225.1). Taxonomy (NCBI): domain Eukaryota; kingdom Metazoa; phylum Arthropoda; class Insecta; order Coleoptera; family Lycidae; genus Platerodrilus; species Platerodrilus igneus. Next base: position 7,652,977 of record JARFIW010001148.1, read on the forward strand.
CAGTTTCTAGAATTTCGTCATTCTATGTTCCCATTCCGTAGCCTGGCATGCGATTTTTACGAATTTTGTACTCGCCCCAGTTAAATCTCAGAAAATTTCCACACAGCACGCAACGTCTGAGAATACCTAATTAAATTTTATACAGAAATGTTATTTCTACCTCTCAAATTTTGCCTTTTACTTTCAACCAATCGCAACCCCATGACGTTGCTCTACTCACGCCTTTTTACTATATGTGTCTCGGTCTTGCGCCTATTATCTGTCTCTATCTACCCTGTTCTTATTAGTGCAAATTGATATTCCTTATTATCGATTATTTCAGTCCATGTGGACTATCTGGGTTAAATAACCTCGTATCGCGCCTTCCCGTTAATATAAGCGACGGTTTCTCCAAGATTCTTTGTAACCATTAATTATCTGCAAAATTTACGCAGAATGTGACTTTTAAACTACGCAGGTGTTCAAACATAATATTAATTCTCAGAGCTTTATTTTATTGGGTTTTTACAAGTTTTTATAGATATTATATGTTACTAACGGTTCAATTAACTTCAATTAAAATTAATACCCTTTAAATTTTAGTGAATCCTAACTAAATATTAATTATTATCTGTACGTTTTGTTTAATACCGGTTCCTTAAAATAGATTTAATTAATATAAATTTTGCAGGTAATTTCTATTTGTTTCTCTACTAGGAATAATTAAATTATACGTAGAGCTTTTTAATACTGCTTCTTTTGATATAAAGCGTCTTGTACATGATTTAAATCTCTTATTTTTAATGAAACGCCTGACTTTTTATGCTTCACGGTTTTAATAAAGCGTACCTCTTCCCAAAGCTTCTACACGGTGATGAAAATTATTTGATGTGATTATTTAATTTTCTACCCTGGTCTAAATATGAGTAATATATATATTGCATTGGTTAACTCTATACCAATCAAGCCCCACGGATTGGGCGTCATAAATTTGCAGTGGATTGCCGCTAGACTCGATTCTCGCCTCACGTTGGGCCAACATAAAATTGCTGCGGATTACTCTAACGATCTCCGGATCGCCTTCGAGTCCCAGTGTCGTTGGGCCGTCATAAAAATTTGCTGAAAAAAAAATATATAAAAAATTCTTCCAATACCTTTGGAACGCCTCTTTATTTCTGCACACCCCGGCTTTGGATACCTACCATTTTAAGTTCACTCTTTCTCACATATACAGTCAAATAAAATTATCACTCAAATAATGCAACAAGACATACAACCTTTTATTTACACATACTAAAAAGTTTCCATTATCAAGAAAATAGTTACACATTCGTATATACAGTTTCATAAAATGTTACAATCTCAATCTTTAAACCTTTTAAAATTTTAGGATTTCTATTTATTTCAACAATTTTATTTTAGACGAGTAGATGGGCCCGTCGTGCAACCCTAAATTGACTTTTATTCTGGTCTATGGAGAGCTCAGTATAAACCCAGTTACTCTAAATGCTTAAATATGCTGCATCTTCGTTTAAAACAAACCTAAAGACCCGTTTACTCCTTACAACAAAATTATTATGTCATTTATTAACATTTTTAAATAATGAATACCAATTGTCCTTTACATATCCCTTCAAATGAGTTTTTATGGTAATAAAATACACCCCCAATAAGTCAAATCACTCAAGCACAAAATACCAGCACAAATGTTCAAGCAAAAGCAAGAAATTAATTTCGTTACCTGGTGTAGGCTTTTCCATCATCGCCTCTGAAGATGTTGTCCATACACTGCGTCGTTATACCTAGATCCAACCCATTTTCACTCGCTATCCAAATCTCTGCAGCCGCCTTCAGTGTTTCTTCCTTGATACTTGACTAGACGAAGCCAATCACCTTCCGTAATTACTAAACCTCGCGCATTCTTGTTTCAAACACTTTTGAACTCGCTTACCCTAGTACCATCCATCTATCTGTTTGTAGAGTGTAGTAACAGCACCGTCAATTAACTCGCACTCACTTGTGCAATACACACGTTTAAAAAAACTACCGACTTGCTGTACTAACACTGCTTTATACTTTTAAATTAGGATGGATGTTGCTTTAGCAAAGCAAAGCCAAACGAATAAGCGACGTACGATAATAAGCCAAAGTAAGAGTAAGTAAGACATAAGAGAGCTTTACTATCTCTCTTAGTGTATTTATATTTTCTCATCCACCCCTCTCGGACCCTATTTCAGTCGAAAAGCTTATTTTAGCATAATTGATTCTAAAAATTTTACGCGTAACCGACTAATACAACCGACAAATTTCCTTTCCACCGTGCTTTTCACCTGAAATCTGTTCAACAACATATAACCGTGGCGAGCTTCTTGAAACTTCTAGCCTTCAATCAATTAGATATATATTGATATGATAACGTCGTACTCGGTATTATGAACGTTTTTACTTAACGCCACCGTTCTGTGTTTTCACTTCAAACTTACTAATTTTATTATTATGCTACGGCTAGCCCTTTTTAATCTACACAGAGTGCACAACGTTACCATGATCAATTTTTCTTTCCAATCCTTTATGATTATTTGTTTGAATTGATAAAACGAAGTCAATTAATTTCATATAATGAAAAGAAATATTATTTACAATTTTTTTAATTTTTTTAATGCACTCCTCAATCAATCAATATCATATGTATCATTTAGCCCAAAATTTATATGCTTTGAATTCAATCTAAAATCACCAAAAACTACACCCTCTTTACAAAAAAATCTGGAACGTTCTAGACCTCTTTATGATATATTACGTAAGTTTAACGTATGCAACGTTTCTTGTTGACTTCATTACAATTTTTGTATAAATTGAATAAATTCAGTATTAAAATTTAAATTGAAAAATATTTTAAAATAAAATAGATCTGACCTGTAATATGTTGTTTGTGTTGTGGATCAACACCCCTTTGTTGTCTTCAATCGTCTACCGATGCTCTGCTTAGTTAAACCAGTCTTTGAGTTCAGTTACCCCTCGTTTTCCAAAAATTACCTCGTGCTTCTTTATTTTATATTTGTTTGCAAATATTTGAATCTCTTCCTTTAAATACCTTCGACGCAGCTTAGAATTGTATCAGACTTGAAATATTCAGAAATGTACCAGAAGTATTATTGTCGACGCTGATTTGAAATATCGTCAACGCAGACTTGAATTATTATTGTCGACGCTGACTTGAAGCCCTATTATTATAAATATTTAATTTAAATCAATTACCCAAATTCTACTTACGTTTCTATAAAAAAACGGAAAAACTTTTTGTAATTGTTGCACGATTTTCACTGTAACTTGAACTTGATATTTATTATACTTTATTTAAATTACGCGTGGCTTTCTGGTTAACAGTGTCGCAACTTCGACGTGCCTCAGTTGTCAACTGACCCGTCTTATCACAGAATTGGTGTTAAATAGCATTTTCCCACTACATGTGGGCTGGTTTTTCAAACAGTTCTGCAGATTATCTCAACCAACCAACCAGGCCCTGTCTTCAACATTCCCTGCATTTTGAAGTGGTTTCTGATGTAATTAATTTGGATTTCCATGTAATGGTGTTTATGCTATTGATACCTTATTATTCGTTATCTTTGCCATACGTTGTTTTGTATTGATATCGCCTTATGGATAATTGTACAAAATAAATGATGTAACTCTAATGCTGTTTTCGTTTGTGTATTTATGCGTCTTTTGAAACTGCGTTTTCTTATCAAAGCGTTTATTGTTTCCGCGTAATTGCATAAAGCTTGTTAGGTTTTATCTACTCTACTGTGCATTTCTTTTATAACTAATTACAGTTTTGTGGGGGTGAGGTATTATATATATATATATATATATATATATAGAAATTAATAAGATGAAATAATAACTTAGACTTTTTAAGTAAAGCCCAAATGATCATTTCAAATCGAGCTAGTAATTGAAAGAAGGAAAATATAAGGCCTTGGACAGGATTTGAACCTGCATCTCAGTTTTGCCGGAACTGTGCGTTATCCAATTACGCTACCGAGGCCGATGGCTATAATTGGGAAATTTACAAATCTAAATCGTGTACAGTACCATATATACACCTAACTTTCAATTACGTTTAGCATTTTTGTCAATCATATCTGAAATTGTCAAGTTTTTGACTTATGTCAGATATAGACAGGAAGCAACACTCAAAATCACGGCTATAAGCCAAGTATTAATATATAAATATTATAAGTAGTTTTTTACACAAGGTAAGTTGATAAATACTTACGTATTGAAATTAATAAGATGAAATAATAACTTAGACTTTTAAGTAAAGCCCAAATGCTGCTGCTGCCTACAGGAATACCCAATCTGGTTTGCAATCACTACGACTGCAAGCTGCAACCATATCACCAAAGGGTTATCTCGTTTTCCTCCTCCATACTGCATTCAGACTCCCAAACATCTTCTATAATGTGTAGGTAATCAACCAGTTTAACAAAACGTTCTCTTTTACTCCATTCTCAATTTCAAACTTAGCACACTTGGTGCAAATTAAAATGTAACAGTTCTACTTACATAAACCTAACTTTTAAGCAACTTGTAAACGTATTAATACTTGGAGCTATCAGCTGGTTGTAAACTACAAGCATAAGCCAAAAGAGACATACGTTTGCTGGAAGCTTAGAGAGCCTCGCCACCGTTCGTTGGGGTTTTTATATCCTTCTTCTGCCCCTCTAAAGCTTTTTTAATTCCGTCAATACAAACAAACATTCACGTCCACGTAAAACTTGCAGCCATCCACGATTCTTAAAATAATCACACTCCAACGGCCACCGTACGTTTAACATTCCTTGTAATTTCTGTAACCGCCACGACTTTTCAAAAGATTTCCTTGAAAATCCCTTTAACGTTCACAACCCACACTCTTACTTGACTTCTTTTCTTGTATTCAAAACATCTTTTACCAATCACGTTGTGTATATTTAAACCCAACTGCCAAAGTTAACATGTAACACGTCCCTAATACAACAAGTGTAGTGTCTATCACACTCCAACCTACGCCTCAAAATCAGCTCTCTTTTGCTTTATACTCACTCCAGTTTGTATAGTCACCCCTTTATACCCTTATATTCATAACACGTGTTATCCTTATCTCGTTCTAACATACACGCTAAAGCAACTATCCTTTACTTCATCTACCTTTCCCGTTGTAAACAAACGTTAAGCGTTCAATCTACTCCTATCTCACTTGTACATACTCATCATATAACCTCTCTTTGCTTCTGGTTGGCAAGTTGAACTTGTAACTGACAAAAGTTTTTTTATATTCCCCATAAATCTATAATAATTAACAGCGATAACCAACACCTTAGAAATTGCTGTTGTTTGTTCAACGTTATATACGCTCCTTAAAATATACCGGGCAAAATAAAGACGGTTACGTTCGTTTATTATCTTAATATTACTAGGAAAACTTCGACAAACAGCTTCAAATAAATATAACTGCTCTTTTGCTTGTAATCTCGCTAAAACTAAAACGGTTTCAAATGCTAAAGCTTTTGGAAAAATATTCTTATGCTTAAATACGACTGTTAAAATATATTTATGACTTTTTAAATGCTATCTTACATGCGGAAAGGTTATATTAAAACTCACTCTAAAGGATTATGGTTAAATTACATTTTAGCTTCTTGAATTATTACTGTAGAATTATTGATTTCTACACTAATGATTTAAAAAGCGTTTTCAAACCGTACTTTGTTGTTTTTACAAGCCAAATAACGAAATAAGTTGTAAAATGAATATTAATACTCTTATAAGCCCTGAATATTACAGTATATTCCCCCTATTTGAATTCAAACAAAAATTTAATTTTGGATTTTTTTTTTAAATCAAATAATCCTTCTAAATTCACTTGACTATTTAAACTTTTATGTACAACTATGATTTACACTTACGCTTACCTACACCTATCTATTAGTTCTCACTATTACTATTTAGACTTATTATTAACACTTATTATTACTAACTATTATTTACACCTATATTTACTTGGATACAAATATTCTTTATCCTTCTTTATTCTTTCATCTTCTGGTAATACGGAAACAATAAGCTAATTTGGAACTTTCCACGCACTAACTGTATCTCTACATCACGCAGCATATACGTGGATTCTCTTTTTTACATCATAAATGCTGAAAGGGCCCTAGTAAGGTAAATGCAGTTTTGCAAACGTCATCTGCTCCCTTTTTCCCACTTTCAAACTCTTGACTACTACTAAGTCCCCAACTCTCTTTGTTATGCATTTTATAGCATTTTTGGTGACATACGATTACTTTATATTATTCTGGTTTGATATTTACATTATCAAAGTCCTTTCCTTGTATCGCCTATCCTATAACAAATATATACAATTTTGGATATTGGAAAGTGTGCGCGCAAGTGCCTTTTTGTGTTCGTACACAGTCGAAGACGAGCATCGGACAGAGCATTATTAACTTGGCAACGGGAGTGACCGTAACAATCAGTCCGGTGTGCTTTGACCATGGATTTCTCTATAATGAAAACGCTTCAAGAATAGTGAACTTTGGTTTATGCAGTTTACGGCGGTTATGCAGATACAGATTACAGTCCGCTACATTTTTTCATACCAGCGCAATTGGCAACCATTACAGGTTAGTGTATTTTCAATTGATTAACTGTTTTAAAATGCCGTTGTTCGATAAATACAGACACTCTTTCTAATTCGCGCATTCATCTTCCTTACATATCTTTCAGCACGCTCTCTCAGCTTCTCTCTAACCTCAACCAATAGTTGCTGAAACTCATCATCCTTAAGTACAATCTGCTAAGGCCTTTCAGGGTAAGTTTGCTTTATAAGCATAATGGGGCTAGTTTCAGTCACGGTGCTGGGTGTTTCATTTATACAAATGCTGCGAATGCTCTCTGTTAAAGACAGCTTAAAAAATAGAACCGGAAAAACTACAAATGCTGTGAATTCTCTCTCTCATGCTAATTCGAGCCCACGTTGGGCGCCAAAATGCTGTGAAAGCTGCGGTCTCTTAAATACAAAAATGCTACTTCGATGTTGCTTATATACCTAAAAAAACTTAAAATATCTTTGCTTCGCAGCAAAATGATGCCTAAAGGTGTGGCTCAAATTAGCATGAGAGTATATTTTAGCTTTCGCAGTATTATGACGCCCGAATGTAGGGCCTTTTGTATTAATAAGTGCAGTCCAGTAAAAATCTTTCGCAGAAATTTGACGCCCAAACGTGGGGCTCGAATTAGCATGAGAGTACAGAGAGAATTCGCAGCATTTGTAGATTTTGTGGTTTTATTTTTTAAGCTATTGGCAGCAATATATATATATATATATATATATATATATATTGCTGCCAATATATATATATATATATATATATTGCTGTGATAAAGGGTACTTTAAGGGTAGATTAAGGTATAGGGGTCGTAGAATAAATGTAAATAATTTTAACGTTAAGAGAAACAAATAGTTCCACCAATTATAGGAGTAAATCGACTATTTTACAAAAGGTCAATAGCGAGCACACTGTATATAAATTATATTTAATTTAATGCATAAGAAAGAAGCTCATTTTCAATAATTAGATAATATTTAACTAAAATAAGAATGTGTACGTCGTATAATATGTTTTAAATTAAATTTATGAGTCCAGAATTAATTAGAAACGAGTAAAAGATAAGGTTCTGAACGCAAGAAATTGCATCAATATAAACACATTATCGGGAAAGATAGATAAACTGGCATTCTAGATATTTAATAATTTCGTCAAAAATGTGAACGCATGAATAAGTAAACGCATTATAATACGTCATTATTAGAAAATGAATACGTGACTAGGAATATTATATTTACATGTAAATCCAACATATTTCAAATAACAAACAATAGATAAACAGGCGGTTCGATATACGATAAGCCTTAAACTATAAACGACACAAATATGAATACGTGACAAAATTGCAATGGATATTTGGAAATTCTAAAAAGATGCTATGATATATTGAATGTCGACGTGTGCGGAATTGAATGAAAGTACAACAATTGAAACGAGGGAATTTGAGAAATCCCAAGGTTCTATAGAGATACGTGGAAATTACAAACGTTTATCAATAAACACGTGATGCGCGCCAATTGGAGCTTTGGAAGGTGGAACTTATAAATAGGATATGAAACTCGAAAACAGACAGTATATCTTCAACAAAAGCACGGATCACGTCGATTTAAAGTGAAAATACGTACCAGTAATAATTAGTGAAAGTAAATAATTTATTAAAGGTAAAATTTTGAAAGTGCCAATATGTGCTACGAAGAATATGCCGTTTTTACGCGTAAAACGTAAGGTAAACTATTAATTGTATTTTATTTTAAATATTTAACAAATTTAGGGCTTCGAATAAACATCCAAGAAAAGTAAACGGCTTCGAGTAAACATCCAAGTAAACGTATTTGAATAAAGAAAGAAAAAAGGAGTCCGTCTGGATAAATACTCTAAAGGCGTATTTAACTGTACGTCTGAAATTACGTGAAGATACTCAAAGTTACTCCAGAAATCCAATCAACCATTAATTCATCATTCTGGTAAATCAAGTGAAGCAGGTCGAGCCATAACAATCAAGGGGTGCTAACTACAGACACTCTGGGGCAACTCCAGTGACGAACAAGGAAAACGCAGGTTAGAGATCTTAAAATTTTTATTAGTTAAAGACTGTTTCAATTTTAATATTTGCTAAATATTATATATCTGTAAGAGTCAACAAAAAGGTTATTTGAGAGTTTGAAAATATGGAAAATCATCTTTGAACGTTCGAAAGGTACTTTAGAGTAATTACAAAGATATTTTTGCTGACTTTCAGGAAAATTAAATTTGGTGAATGTGAATAATTTATTCAGGGGCTAATTTTTGAATGGACATAAAACTGTACATATTACTAATCATTATACTGTGTAATTTTGGATTGCTTTATTTAAATTATTTCAACAGATAGAAAAAAGGGGAATTTCGTAACAATCTTAAGGGCACACCAACGTAGGGGCTATATCATAGCAATATTAATTGTGCATCAATCGTGGGGCTTGTAAAGGGGATATCACAGCAATATTAATGACACCCAATGCAGAGGGGCATTCATAGTAATAATAAATCGACGTCCAATCGTGGGGCATTTCATAGCAATTTTAATGGCGCACAATCGTGGAGATTTCACAGCAATAATTACGCCCAATTGTGGGGCATTCACAGCAATATATATATATATATATATATATATATATATATATATTTGTTAACAGTCCTTCTACCCCCCACATGTAGTTTTGTTGCTCCTTCCCTCCCACCTCTATTTCTTTATGCAGCGCTGTTGAGTTTTATCTGAGGTCGCCTAAATTGTCTATTATAAACAATTCTTTCTTGCTTTACTTAAAGAATGGAACGTATAAGACTGCTGCAACAATGAATTGTGCGAAAGTGTACCAGGATAACAGCAGAAATGTTGCACATGGTTTGGAAAACATGAGAACTATAAGATATTTGTGGAATGAGCGAAACGTTGCAGCTTTTAGCGTTTGCTTTGGTTGGGCCTTTTTGTTATTAAACCGTTACTAACCTTTCCAAATCTATTTATACCAACTCAATGACGTTGAACGCCAGGATATTAAAACTAAGAGAATATTATTAGGAAGTAGTAGATAACGTTTTATATTTCCCGAGCACCCCTAATCACGATTTTTTAAATCCCGGTATAATCACTTGATTACCTAATTTTCACGGTCTCTTCTCAAAGCTATTCACAGAGATAAAGTTCGAATAAAATAGAAGTTACAAAATGCGTTCTTTTCTATAAATATAAACGTCTTTATTATAGATCAATATAAAACGAAGGCAGAGGCGCAGAAAGTAGAATGCGGGTGTATAATTCCTCTGGGCATTGTTTCAATTTATTACCGTAACCGTGACAGAACCCACGCGCATTTATACGATGCTATTGGTTGGCACGGTTTACTACGAGTTCAGTATTGGTCATTCCATGACGGATGAGTTGCTTTGTTTAACCCGCTGTATTTCGTCTGACAGGTGGGATAATAATGTCCAACAATAGCTCCGAGAAAATGATGTTTATTATATCGCATGCATGGTACGTTTTCCTGTCCAAAAATGGTGGCTGCTCGATTGGGTGTGAAAATAATCGCAGGTCGGATTATCTGTGCTTCTTTTAGAACGAATGAAATAACGCCGCAAAGGAGTTTTAAGGGTCCTTTACCAAATAGGTTTCGCATACTTTTCATGTTTGTGCATAGCTTTAGTGAAGTTCTTAAAGCTGTAGAATTCTGAATAATGAATAACATTATCAATACTGAAAATTAGATATTATTCTGATGCTGTTATTTAAAAGCAAGTCACGGCGTAGATGTTTAGTCTTTCACTCATTTAGTACTCTTTCGCAGGTCATAAAAGCGCTTAAAATTTATTGCAACAGTTAATTCGTTTCGTCTCTAATACGCAAACTGTAAAATACTAAAATGTTCTAGAGCTAAAAAGTTTTAAACCTTTTTAAAAGATAATAATTCAGTATAATTAAGGGTGTGAACATGTTTTTGGATTAGTGCCGAATCAATGAAGTGAAAATAGAAGGGAGTATCTGTTGTGTATGTTATTTCACGAGACAGTATTATAAAAGTGCCACGTCAACAGCTAATAAATGAGCTATATTGCTAATTACATATACAGGGTGTCCGGAAAATACGTGTACAACGTAAGAACAGAGATTCTTTGGCTCGAAATAGATCGATTTGAGCCAACTTACCTATTATACAAGTTGCTTCATTTAGCCGCTAGAGGGCTTCAAAAAATCGTGACAAATATTTGGTATTTTAAAATAACTCGAAAACGCGTCGATAGATTTTGACCATTTTTGGGGTGCGAGTTTCTACTTTTAATTGACATCTTTTGGTGGTGTACGCAATAATTTTAGAAGCATACGAGTGTCCCAAAAATGATGTATTGTATAAATATCCGACCGTTACTTTCTTCCTGTTTATGCAATGACTACCAATTTTTTTTATGAGTAGCCGACTTAATTTGGAAACTTTTTTGTCTCTTCTAAAATTTTGATTAGACGAGCGGTTTGACAGAAAAAAATAATTTCAAATGTCTGCATACTTTCGTCATCATTGCTGCATTTAGTATAAAACGGGGCAAATCAAAAAGCATAGTTTAGTAGTTGGCTTTGCTTTTTATTTGTTATTTAATTTGAATATTATTGAACCTCAGTTTGCCTGTCAAGTCGTGAATTTCTGCTTAATTCAATAAAAGTTTGCATTTTTCATCTTACATTATGAGTACTTACACAAACAACGAACAGGTGGATATGCTTTTGGTTTTCGGATTTTGTCAAAGCAATGGTCGGTGAAAGCGTCAGAGTCTATAGAGAAAGATTTCCTAATCGCCGAATGTCAAGCCACCAAACATTCGCAAATATTGGAAGACGTCTTCGTGAAAATGGTAGCTTTCAGTCAAGAAACGCGTATCGAGGACGTCAACGTACCACAAGAACTGCGGATCTGGAGGAACAAATTTTGGATAAAGTTGAAGAAGACCCAAAAATAAGCACCAGACGCTTAGAACTTGAACTACAAGTTCCTAAAGGTATTGTTCATGACGTTTTAAAGGAGCAGTTATTACACCCATAACACGTTCAACAGGTACAAGACCTTTTGCCTATCGATCCTGAGAGGCGTCTAGCTTTCTGTCAATTTATTCAAGATCAGAGAATTCAAAATGCAAATTTCAGTCGCAAAATTTTATTTACAGAGAAGCTTCTTTTACAAGATCTGGTATTACTAACATACATAATGAACATGTTTACGCTGTAGAAAATCCTCATGCAACTAAAGTGACTGACTATCAACATGAATTTAAGGTTAATGTCTGGGCTGGAGTTATTGATAATTTTATTATCGATCCTGTTGTGATACCAAATCGATTAAACGGAGACAATTACTTCAACTTTCTACAACAAACATTGCCGAATTTATTGGAAGATCTGCCATTGTTACTTCGCCAAGACATGTGGTTCATGCACGATGGTGCTCCTTCCCACTTTACTCTAGCTGTTCGACAACATTTACACGAAAAATATCCGGATCGATGGATCGGAAGGGGATATGGTGCTTCTACAAATTGGCCAGCACGATCGCCGGACTTGACGCCCTGTGATTATTTTTTGTGGGGTACCTAAAATCTAAGGTTTATTCATCTCCACTTGATAGCGAAGAAGAATTGTATAGACGAATTTTAAATGCAGCCAACTCTTTAAAAAATTATTGCACAAACAATGCAGAGGGTTCAGTTAAACTTTTTACGAAGAGTTAATTTGTGCATTGAAGAAAATGGCGGCCATTTTGAAAATTTATTGTAATGGTTCAACACTTGTACCGCGCTGTTAATTTTCAATGATAGTAAAAAAAATAAACAAAACAATGAAATAAAAATAAAAAAACAGACATATGAAATTACTTTTTTTCTGTCAAACCGCTCGTCTAATCAAAATTTTACAAGAGACAAAAAAGTTTCCAAATTAAGTCGGCTACTCATAAAAAAAATTGATAGTCATTGCATAAACAGGAAAAAAGTAATGGTCGGATATTTATACAATACATCATTTTTGGGACACTCGTATGCTTTTAAAATTATTGCGTACACCACCAAAAGATGTCAATTGAAAGTAGAAACTCGCACCCCCAAAAATGGTCAAAATCTATCGACGCGTTTTCGAGTTATTTTAAAATATCAAATAATTTTCACGATTTTGGAAGCCCTCTAGCGGCTAAATGAAGCAACTTGTATAATAGGTAAGTTGGCTCGAATCGATCTATTTCGAGCCAAGAAATCTCTGTTCTTATGTTGTACACGTATTTTCCGGACACCCTGTATATTATAATTGTTATCCCCCGCCCCTTTAAAATAAAATATATAATTCCCTCTTTTAAATGGTTGAACTACAAAAACGTATCTGGTGTATTATTTTGATGTTCACTAGCAATTAACATCTAAAATATTAAATAACGAGCCAAGCAATCCGAGCAACTTTGTTTTCGCAACCCCCTTTTATACACATCCCATAACCTCTTCTTTACTAGCCGTGTCTCTGTTACTTATTGTCAACATATATTACACTCCTTCACATTATTCTATAAATTCTAACTCACAATATAGTCTTTGTACTTTTCTGGGCGCTTTATGGCACAACCATAGCTTGTAGTGGATCCATTTTCAGTTTGTTCATTGTGTATATAAACTAAACTACACTTAGGACTATTCTTATATTCTACAATTGATGCTGGGTTATCACTTACTTCACTACTATAATCACCATTTATGTTATCAAAAATATCTCGTGGCTGATCTTTTACAGAATATTCTTGTGGTGCTACATATGATGGTTTTATATCAATTCTATTTCTGCGCAAATCTCTTTTCTTCTGGGCGCACTATGTCTACGAACAATTTTAGCGGGTTTCCACATATTATTCTTATCTCTAATAATTACTTTTGACCCATCACTTAACTCTGGAAAATCCTTACTATGTTGATTGTAGTACCTATCATTATTATCCCTCCATTTTTAATAAACGTGAGTTACGTTACCGGCCTTGGGAGCGGTGTTTTTAAAAACTTCTTCCAAAACTTCGTAACAATTTATTTATTTTTCAAACAGATATTAAATATGGAATTTTAACAAACTGGTTTAAAATTACTCTAAATCGAAAAATAATTACTAATTCAACTAATTTGAGTGAGTAGCCTAAGCAAACTGCAATGTTAAAACTGAAATACTTCAGACTGACTGACTGATCTGAGGCTTCCGGGGTATGTTGTCCCTGCCCCTCACATGTCTGTGGGAACTTGCAGAGCTGATGTCTGCTTATTTCTTAATTCTATTCATTATCCAATGTAACAATCTTAATTTCTAAGTAATCGCGGTTTCTTAACCGCCTTTGACCTGCCACCTGCAGTATCACTATCGTCTGTAATACAATGTATTGTATCCGTTCTTAAAACTGTTAATAACCTTTATTTAATTATCCTTGGGTTACATTGTTGCACTTGACTTAATAATTTCTTTAACAATTTCTAATAATTCTAATAACTTCTATTTTATTATACATACATAGATTGGGGGATACATAACTCCTCCCGAAGTAAATGAAAAATTAAGGGTTTCTCTGCTTAATTTTTAAAAAATTCATAAAATTCATTGTTTAAAATTCATTGTCCCTTAGGGTATATTTGTTTCTTTATTTACCTTCGTTTCCTTAAGTCTAAAATTGTTTTCTTTATTCTTATATCTAAGATACATCTTGTAAAATACATATATAATTAGGAAAATTAGTAACATGATTAATAAAATTGTCCAAACGCTTATGTTGTCGTAGTGTAACTTTGGCACTTTTAATTCATTTAAGTGTTCTTTATAATTTTCTATTAATTTCATGGCGTGGTTGAGTTCGTCTAAGTCTAGGTGTTCTAGTTATTGGTTGTGGTGATATTTTCTTTGTCGTTATCTAATTTATCTTTTACTTTATCGTAAGTTATTTTTAGTTTCTCTTTGTGATCTTTAGCATATTGCTGATATACGTCTTTGTTATAATGTATGTCGTAAGGGTTGCAGGAATCCGAATGTCCTAATGTTAATTCTAGGGGTGTAAAATTTGTTGATGGGTGCATTGTATTATTGTAAACGATTAGTGCGTATGACATTAAACTGGTGATGTCTTCCTTCTTGTAAGTTAATCTTAGTAATCTGACTTCCTCTAACAGGGTTGAATGTATTTTTCAATTAACCCGTTCGATTCAGGGTGGTTTCTGTATCATTTCATTTTTAAATTCGTTTAATTAATTTCAAATATTTGTAAAAATTGGGGTTTATTTTGCGGATTGTACTGTTACTTTTTAGTTTGGTTTGTTAATTTTTGGTTTGAAATGTTAGGTTGTTTAAAGAATTGCTTTAATAAAATTGCGGAGTTTTGTATTCGGTAATGTCTGGTTAATTGCTGTAGCCTTGAATTGGTTTATTTATACTTTGCGGATGTTAAAGTTGTCACGGTTTTAGTTTTCTGAAACTTTTCTATATGGATTAATATTCTTGCAATAATTTGCGTTATACTTTGTATGTTTCTGCGTCAGTTACGATCTTATTTTATTCTTGCTGATTAATTGAGTCTGCTTTAATTATCTCGTCTCCGTGGGTGTTGCAATTGATAAGTGTATAAGATGTTTCTCTGTAATTGCATTGTCTCGTCACCTTGAATGTCTAAATTTAGAGTTTGCAAGTTATCTGTCTACCGTTTTGTTACAGTAGTTGCATCGAAGTCTCCTTTATAATTTATACAATAAATTGTTTTAAATTATAAGTTTTAGTTTACGGAGAAATTTTATTTTCAGTCGGTGATAAATTTAAATAAATCGCGTTTTTATAATTAATTACTTCGTACTGAAATATTTAATCATAAAATGTCACATTTGAATGAGTCCTTTCAGTGATGTAGATATTTATATTTCCTTCACTGGTGGTTGTCAGTAATAATTCGTATTAGAGTCGCGTTTTAAATTTGCGCTTTGTTTTAATTTATAATGGGTTAATTTAATACTAATAATTACAAAGTGTTTCCTATAATTTATACACTAGAAGTGTTTAATTTATAGAAATGCGATGAAGGTTAAGTTTTAAATAATCGTTTCTATAATTAGTTGTGTTTTATACATTAGCTTTCGGTACTAAATTGCTAAAAATTAGTTGCGTTCCATTTTTGGTATTTTAAAATCGTTTTCCTGCGCCAGTTACGTTTTGTATTAATTAATAATTTGTAATAAATGTTACTAATAATTGCGTAAGAATTGTCTTGCTTTAAAAATAATTTTTTGCATTTGAAAATAATTTCTCTTAGTAAATTATTTTCTTATAATGGCATAAATTTCAATAATAAATAAAAAAAAAATCTGTACATACGTAAAATAATAATAAAATTTTTTTTTCTATTACTAGCTAATATCAAATAATTTGTCAAAAACTCCGCGCCTTGAACTTCGGCAGCATGTCCCTTCCGTTTCGATAAAAACCCTGATCCAAATTCCCGACTCGTTCCTTTTCCAGAATGTTAACTTGATTTCTAATGCCTACATTTCCTTCAAACCCATTAAATCTTTCTTCCAAAGTTTTTCTAAATTGCACCGCATCCGTCTTTAACACCCTAATATCCTCAATGCCAACCTGGATTTTATTTATTAATTTCCTTTTTAAATTTTGAAGATCCTCCGACTGCATGCTGATCATTTCCCCCACGTTCAAATAATTTTCTTCATGTTTCTTGTCAACGGTCTCTACTTCCTTCAGCAACATTTCCCTGAACCAGTTTTAATTTTTCATCCACTTCAGCCCTAAATTCTGTCGTATATGTACCAAAACTATGCCTAATATCGAGCTTAAATTTCTCCATTTTCTGTTCAATGCCTTAGATCCTTATGTTCATCTCCTCTTGTACCATCCGGATTTCAACCAGTGACTTTTGCATCTTGACCTGCGATTTCTGAAGCGCGACCTGAAATTTCTGATCGGAGCTCTGTTGAAACGCATTTTGGTAATCTTCGTCTCAAATGCTTTTTTACAACCTACTTGGTCAAAAGCTTGGCGATATTCGCAAACCCAAAAAAGAATCTTCTGTAGGATATACACAACCCCAAAAAACTGCGCAGTTGATGTTTGCATTTTGGCGTTCACCACTAATGTACTACCTTAACCTCTTTCGAGTCCGATTTGACTTCGTTGCGTAAAACTACATACCCTAGACATATTATCCCCTCACCTAGCAGCTTCAGATTGACCTCGGTTAGCTTTCGAAACACTTTTTCTAAATTTTCCAAGTGTTCCTCAAACGACTTCCCAATCACAATCACGTCGTTCAAATATACGAGGCACGCTTTCTATGGCAACCCGTTCAAGACATTATCCACTGAACGCTCAAAGGTGGTAGGAGCGCTGCAAAACGCAAATGGCATGACTGCAAATTGCCATAGACCAGTATCAATAGTGAAAGCAGTTTTTTCTCTATCTTTGTGTTCGATATCCACTTGCCAGTAGCCACTCTTTAAATCTAAGGTTGAGAACGATCCTGAAAGTGTATCTGGGACGTCGTTAATTCTTGAAAGTGGGAAGCTATACTTTTTGATAGCGTCATTTAATAGTCCGTAGCTGATACGCAATCTTGTCGACCAGTCCTTCCTTACAAGCAAAACAGGCAATGCCCAAGAGCTATTAGAGTGTTCAATGACTCCTTTCACCTCCATATCTTCAATCATTTTTTCTGCCCCCTCAGAAATGATGGCAATCTTAAGTGATCGATCCAAGAATTGTTCAAGAAATTTCAGTAATATTTCCATGTCCTTCGGAAGCATTGGGAACGGGAAACCTTTATGAGACGTCTCTAAAAGCCTATATGAATAAAAACAAAATGGTAGAAGAATGCTAGAGGAAACACTCCAAATCAAAGGTCAGGGAATGCTTTATCGCTGAAGATAAAAGTCAATGTGGAATATCATCAACAAAAAAGACTAAAACAACAAAAAAATATTTCAAGTTTAAGCACTCTGATGGTGGAACACAAGTTCTATTGGTGTCCACCGATGACGAGGAGAGTTCAAACGATAAATGTGCGCCACGTTCTATTTGCGGAAAACGTAAGGTGCTCAAGTGGTGTTACGAGATGTGTTCATCTTTACAAAATACAAAAACTTTGCGATTTTGTCTGGAATAGTATATAGATGTATTTTTTTATAATAATGAATAAACCTCTCTTAATCTGAATACAATTATTATAAGAGAACACCCCTTAATGAAATTTCCGATAAAAATATACAAATATATAATTAACTGGATAAGGGAGACGGAATTAGGACACCTTTCATGGAAACCAAATTATGTTTTTTTTTGTTACAAAATAAGTCTAGGAAAGGTTATTTTTTCTCTAGAGGTATGATAAGCTATAGTTCATTCGTATTAACTTTAGGATAATGTCAAATGGTTGGAAGTTCTGTACGGTGTTAGCACCAATTTCTCTTACCAATGGAAATATTTGCATATTATGTATTAAATATATTAGAATTTAAACTAACATTGGCAATGTTGCATTTTATTCGGTTGTGACGTCATCCTAAAGTTAAAGCGAATGGACTGTATGTATCTGAACGTTTCTAAGAAATTTTCGTCTACGGTATCTAATATATTGGTTCTCAGTTTAACTCTTACGAATAAAAGTCAAGTCAAATGTATTACAGTTTAAGAGAAATATTTTATTCAACCCATGTGGTTGTTACATTTACCGGCATATTTACGCGCGCTATTTTTACGTTAGGCGTGACTCTAACGCCATTGTTATATTTTCTACAGATCACGTTTTACCGGGTGATGCAATTGCTGTCTAAGTCAAATTTACATGAGCTGATTTAGGTAAAATCAAATTACTTACGTGAGGTGTATCTCGGAACTTCATCAGGGTCCAGGCACGTGGGTGTGTTTGTTACGCCATGATGCATATCAAATTTACTATCCGTCACTAAGCTTCCATTGCACTCGTAGGGGGATGAAGGAGATAGGTAACGGAACGGTAGAGGCAAGGTACAGGAAACCTATATACCTGTTTCTTAAAAAAACTTAACTACATTCCGACACTTGTTGTTTAGTTCATGTCTCGTGGCTTAATGCCCGCTTTTTCACTCGCGCACATCCGCATTCCTTCTGCGCAGACGCGACTGTCAGCTACGACGAAAGTTAGCGTATTATTTTGAAAAATACGCGGCAATTGACTTACAAATTATATCTAAACCTAAAAATGATACATGGCCAGTTTGGCATGTAATATGATTTAGCATATCGTGTATGTCACATAAAAAAATCGCAATTTGTGAATGAAGATCTAGACTAATTTCTAAATAATTTTTATAATGTAATATCATTTGTGCAAATAATACAATAACTGTTTTCTTTTTTTTCAGGTAAGCGAATCGGTGCGTGCCAAGTTTTTTTGCATGTAGAGATTCAACGTTATGGGATTGTTTTCAAGTAGGTTTTTAAATTAATTTCTATTATATTTTTATATATCTTCATCTTTTTCCACAAATATAGGTATAGCTATTTAATTCCTTCCAGCCAAATTTACTTCATGTTTTATTATTAGTCTACCTTTATCACTAAACATTATAAATCTTGATGATACCGTAACTATCTAAAAGATGATAAATCCGAGATTGGTTTAGATCGGGCATTATTACGGGAGATGCACCGGTGGCAAATTTTTAGATCGACATTTGTCGAGGAGTGTTTCTGGCTTCTTTAAGGAAGATCGTTCCTATAGATTAGTGTAGTTCACGTGTGATTATTAATTCTAAGGTCTCGGGTTCGATTTCCCACACGGGATGCAGAATATTAGGTAAACATTTTTTACAAAACAATGTCATGGTTAGGATGAGAGTTAATATAGGTTCCTGTCTGTTTGGGCGTGTGCATGCCTATGCGCAAGCGCATATACACGTGGGCTTGGACGTGCGCGTGTGAGTGCGCGCGCATGCGTTTTAGCATGCGCGTACACTGGCGTATGTGTTACAGATCTCCACCTTACATGTTGCTACAGGAATTTGGCCTAAGTTTTTAATTTTTAGGAAAAAAAATTGTTTCCTCGGCGATGTAATGCCTTTGGGGACTATTGGAGAATTCAAATCTAAGACTTCTCGAATGACCGGGTCCAATATTAAAAACATAAAATGGACATTAAAAATTATTTTTGTAGTTTCTATTTCGTCGGTGGTTACGTATTAAAAAGTGAAATTTTTCGAATCAGCTTTATTTAAACCAAAGGACGCAGTCGTAACGAGAAATTCGCGAGAGTAAGTAGAATCATAATAATTTGTCTTTGATCGAAATTGAAGGCTTACTACCATTCGCACTTTGTAATAAAGCATGAAGAAAATAAACACATTTTTAATACTAACAAAATGAATACACATAACAGAAATAATGATCTATATCATAGGCGACTGTGTCTCTGTGATACGGGAAAATTTTAATAACTAGAAAAAGTTGAGATTAAGGTATCAAGGTGTCGGAGAGATAGACCGCTGAATCCTAGTTCCTTACTCCGGATCAATATGTTACACTTATGTAAGATCTGTTTATCATTTACAACACATATTGAGAGACCAATAAAGCATTATCGATCATTAATCGTCATGTTCCGGTTAGTGGCCCAAAGACCGTGACTGGCCATCGGCTGTTGATAGGGTTGTGATTAATTATTGGTAACTTAGCAATCACCATTGGCGATTAACGTCCGACAGATCACGGCCAATAGGAACCAAAAATCAAGGTATTGTAGTGATAGACCGCTGAATCCTAGCTCCTTAATACAGATCTGTATGTTATAGTTGTGAAAGATCTGTTATATCACTTACGAACACATATTAAGTTCACGTTGAAGGTATTTTATTTAAGAAAGTGTTCGCGTATTTCATTTATACTTTAACTCCGATTGATCTGCTTCCGAATAGAATAATTACATCATAAGGTAAACGAAGGGTTTGTGCACATACACTCTGCGGTGCGTGATCTCTTGATTGGCAGATACAAGATTTTGCATTTAAAAGATTATAATAGGTACATTCGGGATGTTATTAGCAAATTCAGATATGTTCTAGAATAATCTAGAACAATCGGATAAGGTATAGATTACCATTAAAGAGTTTTGCAGTTCAGTTCTAATTGAAACTTTGATATAAATTGTAATTGAAGCTGTGCTTACCATAAAAGTCCTAGTTTAAAACTTTGAAACATGTGATATAAATGATTACCGATATAAATTACTGTTGATATAAATTAGTGAAGTGACTATATTAATTAATATACATTAATAATCAGTGCTTGGATAGTTAATTATAGAGCTTCTATAATAATTTAGAAGATAGTATCCCTAGTTTTAGTGTTAAGAACTTAGCGATTGGGTCTGAAAATAAAGTGCTAGGAGAGGTTTTAAAAACTTTATTGTAGCTGCGAGTTGTTGCAAAGACTTATATACTCAGTTTGAAAATAAAAGAATGTTATTGCAAATAAAGTTTTTGTTACAATACGCATCTCTAAAAGAAATGTTTGCATTTAATTTTAATTTCCTTTAATTAACAGTATAAATTTCCCCATATAAATTTTACGCAAAGAGCAAATAATAAGTTTAAACATAATGTAAAAATATTTTTTGTAACTGCAGAAGAAGTGGCAACTAAAATATTTAAAACAAAGATGTGGAACTGATAGTATTTGAGATTGTAGTGTATAATAATTGCTGTATACGAGTAAAGATTTCCAGAGAAAAACTTTTGAATAACTATAGCACGAAAATCTCTTTTCATGTCTCGTCGGAAAATAAAAAGATCTTATCAGCGGACACCCAGATCTATCTAGATTAATATTTTTTATAATTTGAATTTTCGTATCCTTCTGTTTGATCTTTCTATTCAACCTATAGAGTTAATTATTACAAAGTAAATATAAAAATTGGGATTTTTACAAAACTATCAAGAGAATTTGTTGATAGATCAAAAAAGTTTTTTATTCCTTTGAATATGTTATTTTATTTTACAAGAATAATGTTCCAGTAACATTAATTTTCTATAGAAAAACAATTTTTTAAGTAATTCCCAGATTCATGAGTAAAATGTGAGATATACTAGCTAGACTAATCATTTTTTGGCAGAACTTTTCTAACGTTGTTTTGCACACGCTGATGTCAAATTATATAAACAGCTTGTTTTAAAATAAATTGGCCATTGTTTAAAAGCAATTTAACCCTGCGGTTTTAGGGTTCTACTTATTAAGCCACGCAATACATGTAAAACTGGAAAAGTCTCTTTTTCAACAAAAAGTTTGTATGCATTGTCATAAAACATAGCCAGTTCTTAGAAAACGTAAGCACTTTGAACATTTCTTTTAGATTGTCTGTCTTATCAAGATTCTTCTATACAGCAAAAACATTTATTCTTTCTAAAATAAAATACTTTGCAAGTACTCTAACTTTTAATAGCAATAGCCATCAGGAGCGTAAACATCAATTGGTTTTATAAAATACTATTTCCTTAAACTAATAAAGCCTACTGTCTAAATCGAAGTCTGTAATTTTTTCTTTTAGGTGAAACATGTCAATTGGCCGTTTCTTTGCCATGTTACGTTGTGCATCCCGCTTTTTGCCTATAAATGTATTTTTTATTTTAATTTTATATTAATACCGTTTACAATCACAATTTAGTTTTGATTTATGCAACAATTCCTTTTAGTATTAGAAAATAATACACTAAATATGTTGATCTTTAGTTTTAATTTAATATTACTTCCTTTGTATACATAATATAAATAATTACGACCATATGTAAAGTTCTAATTGGTAAACTTCGGAATTATGTCCCTAAATACATAACTGGTGTACACATGAATTTGTCATTTAAGATGGTTTTTCTTATTTGTCTCTCTCTCAAAATGTGTGGTTATCTTCTAATCGGAATAAATTTTCGTTCTCTTGACATCTGACTGCCTTTTGTGCATTTGTCGTTTCCCGATAAAGAAGTTCTTCCTAAGGCCAAGATGTCATACCTTGTATGTAAAAGGTGTCTTTTCATTTATTCTTGTATAAATGTAAAAATGTCATTTTAGATTATTAGTGAAATGTATGAATTACGCGTTCAAAAGGTTTATGAATGGTAAGGTGCTCACAGATAAATTTTCTGGCTGTTTCCTCATGACGTATTATCATACTCTGTTTTTGTAACACAATTATTTTCTAGGATTCTCTGGTGGAGTGTCTAATTATCTATTCTAGGCTATCCAAGCGTATGCATTAAAATCTACTACTTACAAAATATTATTTATTATCGTACAAGAATTCTATGTTGTCGTTTAGTTGCCTTCTAAAAATAAAATAAATATCCGTTAAGAAAATATATGGTTGTGAAACAAAAAAAGATTGGCTCTTACAAATTTTAAGTTTGAGGTTAACAATGAAACTAAATATGGACGGTAGTCATCTTAATAAAGCTATCTGAAAAGATTGAAACTTGTATTTTTCTTAGCAAGCCGGAGCTCGATACTTAAGTATATAAATACAGGTATGAGATATATCTTATTTACTTTAGTGACAGAACAATGTGCATTTGTTTCTGTTTTAATCTCAAATATCTAGAAAAATTATGTATTTAAAATATAAAATAGTATGTTTTACTTACCTATTATAATAACTAATCTAATATTACATTTACTTTCCTAGTATAATCTTACAAGTGTAAACATAAAAGCTTTCATGAAATGTTTTTGTAGTGATGAGGTTACTTTCAACTTAAATGTTTAATACAAATTTTCTTTACTATGCTAAATACAACAAAGCGTATTCCTGACTCATTTTTTTACTTATGAAGTTAATTTGAAATTGTGTCTAAGGACAACAATAATTTTAGGTTTTCTAATATCTTATCTGGTAGAGTTTAAGTCATGTTTTAAAATTACGAGAGAGTAGATATATGGACTCCGTTTAGTGATTTTATCCCATGTAAACTCGGTTGTAAGAAAATAAGAGACTGTTATTATAAACGTTAATATACAAGTTGTATTAAAATATTTTCTTTTGTCACATTTTATTTACGTCCTTATAACTTGTCTAGGTAAAATTTAACTTAGTTCTCAAAATATCTAAGAGTAAAAACCCTTGAGATATAGTCTTTTGCAATCTACCACAGCCACCAAAGGTCGAGCTAGCCCCGCCAGTTTGTTTGGACTCTGCTGTACTCCCTGTAAAAAGGTAGGGTGCATAGGCTAAAGAGCATGCTTCTTATGCATTCAAAATATTTACTTTTCAGTTCAGTTACCGCGGTTTTGATAGAACTGTACTAACTGCAAGAGAAGCCACCGCTTAATTATATACCTCCTTCGATATAATTTTTTATATGACCGGCATTTGCACAGATTTCTTCTAGTGGGAACTACTATCCAAATCCTAGAGCAGCTAGGTCACCAGTATTGCTCTTTTTTGCTGTTATATGCAACTATGTCCGTCACCAGCCCTGTCTTTTGGTTTTTACTAGTGCTGGTTGAAACTTGAACAAAATGAAAACCTGTTTACCGGTTTTACTAATAACGGGTTTTAGTCAAAACCGATTTATTAAAACCTATTTTTAAAACCGTTTTTGTCGAAAAAGCTTTACCATAACTGATTTACTAAAATCGGTTTTACCAAAAACCCGTTTCACCAAAACCTATTTTTCCGATGTCGATATTACCGAAAGCAAGTCTACTTAAACCGATTTGACCGAAACCGGTTTTACCAAAACCGGATTTTGCCGAAACCGGTTTCTGGTTTCGATCAAAGCCGCGGTTTTACCGAAACCAGTTGACCTGTTTTGTCGAATACCGGTTTTACTGCCAGTTCTAGTTTTTACTATTTTAACCAACTGCTTACTTTAGTAGTAGGTACGTAGGTTTTTGTAAAATGTGTAAGTAACTGTTTCATCTGATTCTTTAAATGCGCAATTTGCGAACAAAAGGGCGTGATTGACTTTGATCGGCCAATAGAGCATTATCAACTATTAGTTGCCATGTGCCCATTAGTGGCCCAAAGGCAGTGATTGACCAGCATCTGTTGATAGGGTCGTGATCAATTATTGGCGGCCTAGTTATCACCACAGGCCATTAACGACCGATAGGCCATGTTCGGCCATTAGAGGCCAAAAATCACAGTTATCCAATGAGCTTTATTCATCAATTAACAGCCAACAACGCTGATTGACCATTTACGGCTAACATATGCGTTTGCATATTAACCCTAATTGATTTTTTACAGATAACAGACCGTAGTCCGTCATTAACGGCCAATGCTATCCTATACGGTGTTCATTACTGTGCCAGTTATCCTACTGCGGTAGTTCTTTACCATTTTATTCTTGAAATGAAAATAGTTCTTGTTATCCTTGATAAATGTTAACGTACGAGGAGTCTTATAATTTTATATATCGACTTACCTAAGGCATATTCTATTGTTCTATAAGTGTCGTTCGTATTCTTTAACGAAGTGATCGGTATGGCTATTTATTGGACGTGTTACGTACGCACCATCACTGTATTTTTTAGGGGTTTATCGATAAAATCACATTTGGAGACGTTAATAACGTAGCTCACTTTACTGAACCAACAACCGTTTTTGTTCGATGTCTATGAGCAAGTGTCTCTCACTACCTCTTTATCAACTGAATTTTTACAGGCACTAAGAAGGTTTTATGACAGGATATAACGGGACAAGGAATGACAGTTTTGCTATTTGATTTACAACTACAAATTTACAACGACTTGAAATTAAACACGACAACGTACGACAAAGAGACCAAACAATAAATGTGTTTCGATTTTTTTATTTAGGAGATGCCATTTACTGAAAAATAATGTTCAATGTATATACATATAAAACAATATATAAAGTCTAAATGGTTACGCTGTTATTATTTGGTTATAATAATTACTTTAAAGAAAGGCCCTTTTTTCAAAGATCTACGCGTGCCATTCTATGCGTTTAAGCGATTTTTGGATTTGGATGTGCAGAAGTAATGTTATCCCATTTCATAAAGGTGGTAGAACAAATTACGAAGCTGTCGTTTACGTTAATTTTGCTACCAGTGGATAAGGTTCTAACTGTGAACACTAGAACTGTTCTAAGTTCAGTTTTTCAAATTCCATTTTAATACTCGCATTAGCTCTTATTCAGTGAGATCGTCGTTTAACGTTTGTATCGCGAACGCTTTACTTAAGGAAACATTAAATAGTAGAAAATAATTTATCAATTTCAGTTAGTTTAACAAGCTTTTTGCACGAAAGTGATGATGTTGCTATTTCAAAAGGATACTAAATTAAGATGAAGAATTAAAATAGAAAAGCATTTAGTACATAAAATACAAAGAGTAATAAATATCGGTACTCTACACTCCTTCGTATTAAATTAAAAAAATTACAGACAGAAACTGTCAAATAAGTTGTTTGTATAAATTCACAGAAAGCTCAAGGACCACCAGCTATGGGAGATACGCTCAAAAACTACAAACTTATAAAACCAGTCATCAGAAAATGCGTTGAGAACAGATGAATGACGCAATTTCCGGCATTCAATGTAAAATCGTGGGAATAGAAAGACAGTTTACACGGACAGAACGACATTGTCTTCGAAATTAGGGTAGTTTAGACGAACAATCCGTGATATCAAAAATAGCATGCAATGACACTCGGACTAAAAAACTTATAAAACGCCATTTTAATTTAAAAATATTTTTTTTCTGATTTCTGACTGTCGATATATGTGCGCGCCATAAAGACCTAGCATTGTGCCAAATTTCAAATTCCTACGTTACATAGTGTTCGAGAAAAGTCTCTGTGATAGACGGACGGACAGACACGAGAGTGATCTTATAAAGGTTTCGTTATACCTTATAAGGTACGGAATCCTAAAAATGCTGAAACTTTGGGACCCTTACCTAGTATAAGGTATATTAAAAATAAAGCCAGAAACGCACAATTTAGTTAAAAACGTTAATTTTAAAGTAAATGGGTTTTGAATTTTCCACTTTTTAGATTTTGACCCCTATAAGTGCATTCGTGCACGAATTGTAACGATATATAATAATAAAATAATGGGTTGGCATTCATAATTAAAAATTTACAGCAATTTGAAAAAGCAAAAGAAAGCTTTTTATTTAAACATTTCACCAACAAAAATGGAAAAAAACAAACAATTGTTTCATTTTGTAACATTTTCTTGCATGTGTTCAAAATTTCGTCCCTTCATTTGAAAGCAAAGATTCGCACGGGAATGAACCGCGCGCGGAGCATTTCGTAACTTTACGTACTCGTTCCTTATTGACGTCGCGGCATCGAGAATGCGTTGAATCAACTCTTCTCGTGTTTGCACCCTAACTTGGTACACAAAGTCTTTCCTTCACCCCCAGATGCTGTAATCTAGGGGTGTTAAACATGGTTATCTGGCAGACCAGTTGATAGGCCCCCCCGCGACCTATCCATCGATGTGGAAATTGCTGATTCACATGAGCTGTTACCATGTGGTGGAAGTGGGCAGGCGTCCCGTCATGTTGAACGTACATTTGACGTCTTGTATTCAGAGGAACATTTTCGAGAAGCTGCGGTAACTCTTCTTGTAAAAGGTTAACGTGCATCGCGCCATTTTAATCTCTTCTATTTTTTACTGTTTTCTGTATATTTATTTCTTCCCCTACCATTTCTAGATCCTATTTGTTCTTAACTTTGTCTGTTTTTGATATCTTCATTATACGTCTGTAGCACCACATTTCAAAGGCTTCTATCTTTTTCCTGTCCGCTTTGCCTAGTGTCCAAGTTTCACAGCAATACAGTTCTGTGCTACATATGCTATCAGCAGCATTTTCCTTGTTTCTATGTTTGTTGCTTTTGAACATATCAGTTGTAGTACCTCTTTGTCCATGATATCTTTATCATTCGTCTGTAGCACCATATTTCAAAGGCTTCTATCTGTTTCTTGTCCACTTCTCTTACTGTCCAGACTTCACATCCGTACGGTGCTGTGCTCCACACATATGTTTTAAGCAATCTTTCCTTGTTTCTACGTTTGTTGCCTTTGAACATATCGGTTGTTTTTTTAGTTAAATGGAGCACAATCTTGTGCTAATCATTGTTTTATATTTTTTGCACTTTTCCCATCTTGCGTTATTTGACTTCTTAGGTAGCACAAATCGTTAACCTCTCGTAAGTTCTCGTTTTCTATTTGTATTACCGTTTTTGATTTATTTTCCCCTTCTTTATATACTAGTGCTTTAGTTTAATTTTTATTAATTTTCATACCGTATTTCGGTTAGAACTGTTTCCATTTCATTCAGAGCTGCTTCTAACTCTTTATTGCTAGATGCTAATACCGGTATATCATCTGCAAATTTGAGCATATCAATTGTTTGTTCTTGCATAATAATGCCTAATGTCTTCCTTAATTTGTTTGCATTCGTTGACTCTTCGAGGTACAAGTTCGGGAATAGGACACACTCCTGCCTCACCCCTTTCCTAATATTTACTTTTCTAGGTTCCTGCTCTAATTCTATTACTCCTGTTTGCTCTTTGTATAAGATATGCCACTATCCGTCTATCCCTATAAGTCTTTCCAATCTTTTTCAGTATTTCGAACATTTTCACCCATTTTACATTGTCGAATACATTTTTCAGATCTACAAACCCGATATACACGCTTTCTCATTTTTCTATCGTTTTCTCCATTATCACTCTCGGAGCTAAAATAGCCGCCCATGTTCCCCTGTTTCGTCTAAACACAAATTGATCTTCTCCTAGTATTTCTTCAACCTTTTTTTCCATCCGTCTAATTTTATATATAAAAATGGAATACGTGTATGTATGTCAGAATTGTATAAACTTATTAGTATTTATTTAACTACACCCATAGCGTCTGTATCTGTATAAGACGCTTTCTGCCTTAAAACAAATAAAAATGTACATATTCTAGTAATATTATAGAACAAGAACGACTAAACTACATATCACAAATTCCTATCGAAAAATAATTAGTTAAAACTGAAAGAATACCGTGCTTCATACGTTGGGTGCAAATGTAACGGCTCGCGTTTCGGGATATTGCCCTATGGGATAAGATAGTATCGATTAATCAAGAAACAGAAAATGTTTTCGTATAACTGTTTTATAAAATTTAACGTGATAATTTAACAATAATTTTTCGAACTTTTAATTATTAAAATGCTATTTAAAACTTTCAATGCAAGGTTTCTAAACGCCTGAGTTATTTTCAATCCTATTTTTAGTACAAAATGTGAGTTTAGCCTTGCAATTTAATTAAACTTGGAAAATCGTTTGTTATTTTCCATATGGGACCTAAGCGTTACTAAGATTTGAAAACTTGTTTAGGTATGCAAATGAATAAATTTTTAGCAATTTTTTTACTTTTTGTACCTGTTTTAATACGACTTTGCTATACAGTAAAGCAATTTTGTTACACATAAAAAAATTGTTACATTTAAAAAAAATAATTTTTTGTTATACTGTAAAGAAATTTTGTTGCACACAAAAAATTGTTACAGTATAAAAGATTTCGTAAATAATTAATCTTAATTAATCCTGATATTTCAATTTTATGTCTATAAAAATAATTCAGATAATAAGCTACAACATTAGTTCATTTAAATATATCGTAACGATGACTTAATTAACCATAAATGCAAACATCACAATACAACACAATACTGCGTATGTATTTCCCATAAAGAAGATAATTTACAAGAGAAATATATGTAATAGGTTATATAGTCCATAAAAAAATCCATAGCTTGCAGTGTCAAGCAGAGGTATCACACAATTGTTACGGGTAAGATGAGCGTAAGGTTAATAAAGTTTGATTAACCCTAAAGGGACGGAGACCCTGTAACAATATAAAGGTGCACCGGCTAACTGCAGTGGTGCGTTAGTGGGTTCTTATGGAACAATTATAAAAGAAAATGAAAAAATTCGAAATAAAAATAATAAAAAAATCTGAAAATAAAAAATGATAAATATACCTACGTTACACAATCACTTGCCGTGAAAGGTTCTTTCTCTGTCATAATTAATGGACGACAAACCGTTTGTCACAGCAATTCTTTTTGATATTATTCCCTATACGAGAGACAGTTATTCTGCAAAAATCTTTCTAGCTTTGGTATCCTAACTTTGTCATGTTGTAACATTTTTATTTTCAATAATAATTATTTGCATAGAATTAAAGAATAATGCGCTAAGCGTGCATCGTTCTTTAGTGATCTACTTGTGTTAATATATCTGTGTCACATAAAGCTAGTTCCAAGCGCATC
Source organism: Platerodrilus igneus (assembly GCA_036346225.1). NCBI lineage: Eukaryota > Metazoa > Arthropoda > Insecta > Coleoptera > Lycidae > Platerodrilus > Platerodrilus igneus. The sequence goes on from JARFIW010001148.1 coordinate 7,682,964, forward strand.
TCGAGTTGTTTATTTCGTATTACACGCCTCTAACGTCGCGACTACTAGTTCTAGTTTCGACAAGTGAGTCGGCCGCTGGCAATAGTTTGATTAAGATGTATTTTCGGCTAAAGGCTGGCAATCTTCGTATCAACTATTAACTGTTGAGGTATCTTCTACTAACGCGCGACAACGAAGAATGGAACAAAAATAATTCGTCATGTAGGATCTAAAGATTTAGAATTACCGTCATTTGGGAACAGTCGATTAGAAATTATGGATGTAATTTGGATGCAGTCATTTTTAATTAGGAATGGCTGGTAACTTTGTTTGGAGAACGTGATTTCCATTTCAATTCATCGTGAAACAACAAAAGCAGTTTTGGTTCGTTATTAGTAATAAGATATTTCTTGCATGTGTTTAAAAGGTTAGAGCACGGAAACTTGCTATTATGGTTACAACATGTAAGTTGAGTAAGTTTCAATTATTGTTGAACTCGTTTTATAAGCCACAGAACTAAATTTTGTCAGATTAGTTTTCTATAATAACAAGCTTTGTTCCATTTGAACCTTCGATAATTTTAACGTATGTTTTCGACGTCATATTTTTTTTTGTTTTGCACAGTTGACAGTTGTTGTCTTGAAAGCAGATGCTTTGTGCAGCTGTAATGGAATTTAAACAAAACATTCCTATTTTTGTGATCAGCTTTTATCTATACATAAATTATTAAACGTAAATATGAAAGTTCAAATCCACGTTATATAAGATTCTAGTAATTGTAATCCACCTGAAAAGATCTGCCCAGGTTAGAACGTAATTCAGTGTGTTATGCTTATAATTTATTATCACTCTAATATTTATAAAGTATTGTTGGCTGCTTTGTCAAAACTTTAACTTTGTTGTAGTTGATAATGACAATTTTTTTGTTAAAAAGTTCCAATATTTTGAAGGAGCTTTTTTAGTAAACAAATAGTTCAAATTTAAGGCTTTTATTTTGGTCAAATGCGATCAAATCTAAATACACAAAATACACAAAAGTAAAATTCTGAGTAATAGTTTGGTGCCAATGTTATATTGGATATACATTTTTTTATTTTTATATACTTTTATAAGACACAAATGGTGTTCTACTTTTTTATTTATTTAATCTTTGCAATTTCTTACACGAGCTGCGTCTTATTTTGTTAAGACAGATTTTTGTTAACGAAGGCGATCATTTTATCTTTGGGTTTCCACGTCCGCCCTTAGAACTGTGTTTTGCAATTATCGTAATTATCTCAGGACATGGTGGCGCCTATTTGATTTAGCTTAACTTTGGTTTGCAAACAGAATTCGACTTACCCCCCCACTTCTTACTGCTCTACCCAGGAATAGACCCCTAGCTATGTCGGAAAACTTTTGTTCACTAGCGCCTTAATGTAGAAGAAATAACGTTTCAGTGACGCCGCAACGTTCAGGGCCCAAACAACAATAAAATTGGGGCTGTCAATGAAGAACAACAAAAAAAATTTAGTTTCAATGTTATACGCTACCTTTCTCGACAGCACCTTAAAAACACATTAATTCTGCCATAATTAAAGAAATTTCTCGAAATATAATGCCTCTTCCACATAAGATTCCTTTACTGGGGTAGCTGGATATCTTTTACAAATGTGTCTATGTACCTATTTTTATATAAATTAAAATAAAAATTCAACCTAACTTGAGCTCAATTACCACAAAAAAATTTCAAGGAAAATTACATCGAATACTTTCCTCAGAGGAGCCCAAATTTCTTAACTTGTTCTGGCTAGGTATTCCTAATAGAAAAAAATTCTAAAAAGACCTTAAATCAAATCCTCCAAGGCTGTCGCTCTACAGTTTTTCCTGTTTTCAATATACAGTTGACATTTATAAAGTCTGATTTCTGGAAATGTTGTTCATAACCAACATAGGAAACAGTGAAATCCTCGCATTTCGTTATATCATATCATTGTTCATAAGAAAATACTAATTGTTTATGCTTTAACTAACACTAAATTCTACCAATAAAAGTTGCATTTAAATTCTCATACGTAAATATTTCTTAATATCTTAAAATGTTTCAAACTTCCTTGCACAACAACGTTATTTTTAAAAAGTAATAGTAAGTGTCTTATATGGTTGAAATTGTAATAATTCTTCCTATACGTTGATGTAAAAAATTCAATATGGCGATCATAAGAAAAAAAAATTGACTATAGCACCGAGGAAACTGACGAATTTGGAACACCGCCATTAAATGCAGAATTAGCCCTTATCATACCATACCAAATTTCATTATTTTAACTGAAAAAACAACGAACTTATTAAGGAAAGTTGAAAATCGCGAAATTTCAATTTTGGGCGATATCTAGCAATCTACGGATAACATTTGCAATTCAAGGTTGCCTATGGAATACCCTCACAAGTAGGTAACTTTTGTCTAATTTAACCACCACTGTATCTGTTCACGCGCGGGGGGTCTTATAAATTTATACATCGACTTACCTCCGCGGTGTTTTGTGTTTTTCTAAGCTGCAGTTCCTATTCTTTCAACCAAGTGGACTGTATGCGAATTGAGTCTATGTTACGTTACACTTGCACTGAGGTTTTTAGGGTTTAACAACGAAAGTCTGTGGCACTTGACTAACTTACGGTACTGAACGAAGAAACCGACGACCGTTCTGCTTCACCATCCATAAGAAAGTGTTTGTTCACTACTCTTAGTCCAACTTATTCACCCATGCACAAGGAATTTTTATGGCAGGATATAAGGGAACAAGGGATGACAGTTTTACTATTAGATTTACGACTACAAATTTAAATAACTTAAAATTAACCACGCGAACGTGCGACAAAGAGACCGAACATCCCGCCCACCAAAATAAGTATGAACTAACTTATTTTATATTTAAAACTAATTAGAGCTATTAACTAAGAAACCTAACCGACAAACTTATATAAGTGAATATATGTGTACATACCATTAAATATCAAGTAACTGGCAGTAAACATAGTTTCACCAGAGGACGTTTAACTAACCCTTGGGCTGTCTTGATGGTAGGTATCCGAACGATACCGTCCCTACCAGGATGTAAATGTCTTTCATGGCAATCTAAGATATTAATTTCAGTCAACCGATGCGACCGAGGAAGCAAAATTGGAATTTTGCATCATGCGACAAGTCAGAATTACGTAGGCGACCGCCCACCCTCAACAAATCACGACTATCTAGAAACGGACTAAGGCTACGAAGTTGTTTACTAACAAGTTTTCCAGTTTTAATATTTGCAATGTCTTGGGAAAAAACATTTGTTTGAACTCTTTTAATCAATAACTGTATAGCCTCTTGCTGTTGAGCTAGAGACAAACTATCAGAATATTTTGAACGCAAATCTGGACATTGTACATTACGAATGAAATGACGAATACATGTAATAATCCTACAAATTTTCTGCAGTTTTGAAAATTTATCCAACAACATATCTAAGAAATTGTCAGACATAACGACTGTTAACGACAGAGTGCGATATTCGATGTCCATCCGAGATGGGTCGATAAGTTTTGGCAGCGATGTTACTGGCCATTCTTCATTACGACGCACTAACCAGGAAGATCCTGTCCACCATAATGGATGATGAACCAACTCTGAAGCCAAAAGTCCACGTGAGGCACAATCCGCAGGGTTATCCTGGGACTTAACATGAAACCATGAAGATGGAGGAATACGTTCTTGAATATGCGAAATACGATTGCTAACGAATGTCTTCCACTTATGCGAGGAAGACCGAATCCAAGACAAAACAACAGTAGAATCTGACCACGCGAAAATATTACTAAATGATAAAATATCTTTATAAGTATCTTTGACGAAATCTACTAAATCTGCCAAGAGTACGGCAGCACACAATTCGAGACGGGGCAATGAAACGCGATTAGTAGGAGCAACCTTCGATTTTGCGCATACTAATGATATGGTAATATTATCTTCTAAATCGAACGAACGAAAATAGATGACAGCTGCATACCCGGCTTCAGAAGCATCACAGAATCCATGCAACTCCACCCTTTTAAAATTATGACATACGATGCGACGCGAAATCTCAATGTTCGAAACCGCTGGCAATTCACCCAAACAATGTTTCCATTTTTGTATGACTTCCAATGGAGGCTCTTGGTCCCACCCGAAACCTAAAAGCCAAAGATCTTGAACTAAACGTTTAGCGAACAGTACTACAGGTGCTATCAACCCGAGAGGATCAAAAATTTTTGCGATAGCCGACAAAATATTACGCTTAGTGAAAGTGCGCTCTTCAACGTCTAAGTTGTATAAAATGCATCTGTAAGAGCGCGCCACGAAAGGCCCAAAATTTTTATTGAACCGCTATCTTTATCTTGAAATGTAATTGCGTCCGAACTGAACAGGGACTCCCTCAAGTTGGACATCACTTCCGGGCAATTACTACTCCATTTTCTTAATTGAAAACCACCACTAGAGCAAATACTATTCAATTCACCAATTAATTGATTAGCAGCTTCAATCGAATTACATCCAGTGACTATGTCATCAACATAGGAATCGCTCGCCAATACCGATGACGCGAAAGGAAAATTAATCGACTCTAACCTTGCCAATTCTTGAACAGTACGCAAGGCCAAAAAAGGCGACGACGAAACTCCATAAGTTACAGTATTTAATTTAAAGTCCATAATAGGATCTGACGGAGAAAATCTCCAGACGATACGTTGATAATCACGATGAGTATCTTTAACAAAAAACTGTCGATACATTTGTTTAATGTCAGCTGTAATTACGATAGGATGTACACGAAAGTGCAATAACAAAACTGCAATGTCCTTTTGCAAAGCAGGGCCAATAGCCAAGCTATCATTTAACGACTTTCCAGATTGATCCTGACACGAAGCATCGAAAACCACACGCAATTTGGTGGTAGTGCTATCCCGCTTATGTACAGCATGATGGGGAATGTAATACATTTTTTCATAACCCGACGAATTTTCAGGCGATTTCACTTGAACCATGTGACCGCTTGTCAAATAATCCTCCATACATTTTTTATAATCTGAATACAATTCAGGATTTTTTAACAAACGACATTCTAACGACAAAAATCTTTTAATACAAATTGATCTCGTACCCACAAATGAGGGTTCCGAAATTTTAAAGGGCAAGGACACTACAAAACGACCGTCCTTGTTACGTCTATAATTTTCCACAAATTGATTTTCACACCTTTCTTCTTCAGGAGAAATGTGTTTTTTGAAGGGAATATTTTCTAATTCCCAAAATCGACGAATGTCGCTGTCTAAAGGCTCAATGAAAGCACACAACGACGTAATAGAACTATTCGGGGAAACGACTTTTCCCGTTAAAACCCAACCAAAGGTTGTTTTAATAGCAACTGGCTCGTTAGCGACACCCCAACGAGACTCGGTCAACAAAACCTGAGCAAAGATTTTCGCTCCGAGTAGCATGTCAATTTTACCAGGAACATTAAAATTAGGATCAGCTAAGGCCAAACCTCGAGTATGCGACCATTCCTTGACCCTTATCGACGACGAAGGTAATTGATTACAAATGTTAGGTAAAATATAACAATCAATTCCATATGCTGGAGACCGTGCTCCCGAGGGGCTGACTACACACGATAGTGCACCAGACACCAACGACGAATTCAAGCCAAGTCCTTGAACAGTGACATTGGCTCTCCGTTTCCTTAAACCTAATTTCTGACGGCACCTTTGTCATAAAACTTTCCATGGATCCGTTGTCTAATATTACACGAACAGATTGCAATGTTCCTGTATAATCAAGCACCGACACCATTGCCGTAGCTAACAGCGTGGTTGTGTGTTCTAATGACGTCGAAATCAACGAACTAGTGACAGGTTGTTCATGCACAACCGACGACGACAGATTGTCTTCACTAGGTTTACTAGTTGAAGTAAGTCTAGGCGCCGCTCTCCGAGGAGACGCTGACCTTTGACGATGGGTTTGTCGGCGTGGCGACACCGATTTTTCTTGTTTATCGAAGTGAAGCAACGAATTGTGCGACTGATGACATTTTCTACACGACCAATCTAACGTACAATTTTTCATCGAATGTGAAGTATTTAAACATTTAATACAAAGATTTTTAAGCTTTACCACCTCAAATCTTTCCTGAGGGGTTTTATCGAGAAACTGCTTACATCTATAAATAGGATGCACAGCTTGACAGAAACTACAATTTTTAACATCATTGGTGGTACTAACTAAAGAAGTTTTAGCCGAAGTGCTAACGAACCTTCCTTTTTCTCTTTCTTTTACGGAATCTCGAGATTTTAAGCATGTTCCTGACACAATGTCATTTATTTCCAACACCTTACATTGTTTTTCAATGTACGACCTTAAATCTTTGAACGAGGGAATTTCGTCATTATTTCCTAATTCGAAACGCTTTAAAATGTTTGTATCTAATTTTTTCGCTAACAGATTAAACAACATGAAATCTAATAAATCTATTTCCATCTGCCTTAACGCGAATATATTTTCATCAAACCAACTAATTAATTGCCGGAGTTCCGCATGCGAGTCTGAGGAACTGACCTTAGGGCATTTTTCGAGAGCATTAAAATATGTTGAAAGTAATAACCTCTTGGACTGAAAACGATTAGTAATGATTTTATAGGCTTCCACGTATGCATAATCATTTAATGGCAAGTGTTTTATCAACGCACGCGACGACTCATCTAATGTATCAACGAGATGGCAAAATTTTTCAACGGGTGACAAACTGACATTATCATGAATCAACCGCTTATAGATTGCATTGTAACTCTCAAAATCTGATATGCGTCCGGAGAAGCGGGGACTGAAAGATGTTTCAAGCGAATTGCACAGTTTGACGAAAAGGAATTATTCATATTTTCCACCTTTGGCTTATTTTCTACCCGATCTAATTCGCATTGTTCAGCGATAATACGAATATCTAATAGATAATCATCGATTTTCACCCTAAGAGCCGAAAATTCATCCAATTGTTCACTTTCTTCATCAAAGAAAATATCCTTGCAAAAGGATTTGAAAAGCGTTTCAATCTGTTCGACACTTTTAATCGACGCTCTAATTAAAGCAATCGATACGTCTTCCGGTTGGTTGATCTTACTGTAAATGTGATCCAACCTTTTAACTACAAATTTAGCTTCAAGAATAGCTTTATCAATTGATATAACCATATTTGATTAATGATTAATGAACGACAATAAAAATTAATGTAAAAACAATGCGTGACTCGAATACGCTAAATTACTAATTCATCTACGAAATTAAATTATTAATAGAAAAATGCACCTAACAACAGTGCTTGCCCGACAAAGCTTTTAAGGTTTCAAATAAATACCAATAACCCCTTTGTTATACAAGTTGCATGAACCCGAATGGTTGCTCCAACTTGAAGTGACAAATAAGGTAAAGATCTAGGATACAATAACACTCATAAATAGTTTACATAAAAGGATACCGTATTGTAAAATCTACAGTAAATGTGTAAGCAAGATGTTCTTTTCTGTGTAACACGTTTAACCATAATAAAAACTACGACAATTTTATAAATTTAAGTATAAGGAGCTTAAAGGATAGGAACTAATTATTTAATTAAAGATCCAGCGATGAAGGCCAATTTTGTTCACGCGCGGGGGGTCTTATAAATTTATACATCGACTTACCTCCGCGGTGTTTTGTGTTTTTCTAAGCTGCAGTTCCTATTCTTTCAACCAAGTGGACTGTATGCGAATTGAGTCTATGTTACGTTACACTTGCACTGAGGTTTTTAGGGTTTAACAACGAAAGTCTGTGGCACTTGACTAACTTACGGTACTGAACGAAGAAACCGACGACCGTTCTGCTTCACTATCCATAAGAAAGTGTTTGTTCACTACTCTTAGTCCAACTTATTCACCCATGCACAAGGAATTTTTATGGCAGGATATAAGGGAACAAGGGATGGCAGTTTTACTATTAGATTTACGACTACAAATTTAAATAACTTAAAATTAACCACGCGAACGTGCGACAAAGAGACCGAACAGTATCCCTTATGGTTCATGAAATTCCTATAGTATGCAATTAAAAAGTGGACACTTTGTATAAGACTTAATTGGTTTGCATGTGACTATTAATCTTAATGTGCCGGATTCAACTCCTCACACTGACTGTTTGAACAATTTTAGGCAAGTTTTTCGGAAAAATACGTCTTAGTTCAGGTGAAAGAATAAATACAGGTTTCGTGTGTTTTATCGGGAACGAAGAGGCCCATACTTGTTTAATTTGGCAAAATGCATCATTTAAATTCTAAATTTCTAGTTAAAAAACTGTATTTTGATCGATGTAAAGGAATCCGCTGAAGCAATGGGAATTCAAATTCACTTCTTGTGCTTGTAGCGGTTCCGTGAATTAAAGAAATTCGCGTATAATTACTAATCACAAGGTTCTGGGTTCAATTCCCAACACGGATCGCCTATGTCCGAAACACATGTTGAACGAAAGTTTCATCTGTGGACGTTGCCACGTGGAAACCCCTACGTTGCGTAGTAACCAAAATATTGGTGGCTTCTAAATTATCTGGCTAAGAAAGTCGCTTATCAGTCTTCGTATGGAACGTTACAGAATTGAAATTTACACAGATTTACCTGTACGCGACTCCGTGTATTAGACAGGTTTATGTATGATCAGTAATATCAAAGGTCAGATATTTGATTCCTGGCACGGGCCACTTGCAAAAAAGGAAGGGAAGCAATTTTCATAAACCGCACTCTTATAAAGATGGGAGGTCGCATATAGGTTCCACATAGAAATGCCAACAGGTACTTAAAGGTCCTTACCTTGCTTGATCTAGCAGAGGTTCAAACGTTACTACTAACCCAAAGGTTCACTCTTCGATATCTGACATGGGCCAGTTGAAAAATGTAGGTGAACATTTTTCAAAAAATATGTCCTCGTTCGGATGAGGTTAAACGAAGGTCCCGAGTGTGTTGTTATGCACATTAAAAATCACATTGTTTTGCATGAGAAGGGTTCGGATAAATTCTACATTTTCAGGTAAAGCATCTCTTATGAACAATGCGGCGCCATTAGGTGCAGCATTAAAGAAGTCAGATGTACCGTCCTTTGCCCGTGGCGACTCTCTGGAATAGTTACGTTCATATGTGACTATCAACTTCGAGGTCCCGGGTTTGAGTTTAAACACGGTTTTTGGAAAATGGTAAGCAAGCGTTTTTCAACAAAATATACCGTCATTTAAACCAGAAAATTAAATGTAGGCCCCGCGTGTGAGATTTGTCAAGCACTTTAAAAATCCCTCGTTCTAAGTTTTTTGAAAATGTGATAGAATTTTGAAAATAGGAAAAACAGACGTAACCGTTGATGTTTAAGAAACTTTAAAAATAATGTAAATAAACTTGTTCAGCTTGCAGTGCGGCATTCAACATTTGCACATTTTACTTTGGTAAGTAATTATTTATGATTAATGCTTTGTGGTCTATTGTCATGATCCCAAAAATATATGTACTTGAGACATATTTCTGTACAGTTAAATCATGTATGGATACTTTGTCTTTTGTAGTTTTTGCAAAAGTTTAAAGAATTTTCTAGGGAATTTGCTACTTGCCTCCTGTTAAACTACGAGCCACCTCTAGAATCATGTAACAATTACACCTTGTATACTACCAATCCATTGTCATAAATCCAAACAGCTAACATTTAATTTTATCAGTATTAGCTGTCAATCTTGCAGTTGCACTTTCGTTGTACAAATATTTAATTTTCCCAAACATTAGTCATCACTAGACAAGGCAATTGACCTCTGAAGCTCCGATTTTCAGCATGAACAGCATTTTAAAAATTTAACAATACGAATATTTTTCAATACATGACGCAATTCAGAGCAACATTTAAGAGAAGATAAGGCCTTATTCCTTTATAGTTACAAATGAATTCGCAATCTGATAACGTCATTTAGACGACATAATATTGTTCGTATAACTTTTTGCATGTACATAACAGAATATCAAATGTGCCAAAGCTTATAAACTTTCCTGAGTGAAAGCTGGTACGAGGTAACGTGGTCGTATTCAAAAAAAATTTAGAAACCTTACTCGCATCTTTGGAAATGCCTTCTCATACCTTCAAAAGTTCACACACCCCAAGTCAGAAACCACTGCAATCTTTATAGTCTCACACATTTTTAAAATATTTGAAATTAAAAAAAAATCTACTGCTTACGTTGTCTCTAAGTGCTCTAATTCGATAAAACTTCACTGGACGTAAAGCTAATTAAAAGCAGTATTTCTTATTTATCTGCTTTTGCCCTATGACTAATTTAGTGAAACAAAACGTAATTCTCTTGGAATAGCTTTCCGAATCTAAGTCAGTCAACATTTACTATCCCGCAAGAATGCAGTTATCATCTCCGTATAATATTATTGTATCTGTTGAAAGAATCACTTAGCCAGTGTTGGCTGTATGTCAATAATACGAATTATTTTCTACAAAATTATTGTTATTTATATCGTCCAAGTCCTCCACATGGTGCCAGTTACGATGTTCCTTAATGGAAACACAGATGGGATCGCAAAGGTCGCCTAAATAATAAATCAAGTATGCTTAGATCTCCAACAATTAATTCTAATTATTAAGAAAATTTTTCAGAGGCTTTATCTGATGCTAATTCTAGAAAAATTCGCGAGATACCTCATATTTCTTGAATATCTAGAAACCCATGACATCTTCTCCGCAGTTCTCTTGAAACTAGATACAATGTATAAGCTTAATTTATTAATTTTGTAGTATAACGAAGTAGCATGATTGGTTTTAAACTGGTTTTCAAGTTCTTGCTAGTGATGTGAAACAAACAGTCAATGCCCCTTCTGTATTATTATTATGTATTTAATTCCAGCTTTCTGTATTTAAATTAAACAAGTGAATGAAAAAACTGCGACACATCTTTTAACGCATTTCAACAGACTCCGACTTATTTTACCCTTTCGCAGACAAAACATCCTTTTACAAAATTTACAGTTTTTTGCGTCAGTCATCGCTGTCTTTTACTCTGAAAAAAAAAACAGACGTTTCCAGAACATTACATCAACAGCTGAAGGGGCTAAAAATTATTTTGTGATGGAATAAACGCAGGCAGCACAGCATGTGCATATGTAGAGATGGAAGGTAAAATAGGTTGGTTTATTATTCACAGTTAAAAAATGAAGAATGCGAACCGGATGTGGCATAATCTTTGAAAGATGTGTCTTATCACGTTAGAAGGGGTTGCTGTTGTTTGTAGGAGTGCGTTGAGTTAGTCTAAAACGGATATGAAATAAATGTTAAAACAGTGATGGATGGACCCACTTCACAACTTTAATATCCATTCAATTCGAACTGTTATGTTGTCATAAAACGCTCTTCGGACTCGGAAGTGATGTACAGCTAATAAAAGAAATAGTAGCGGATTTTAACTCACTGGATGACGTGTGTAAACAAGCAATTCTTACACATTATTCAATTAACATCGCGGTTCTTGCCAAAAATAACAATTTTTCCGGAACAGATAAAACATTTTTGTTGGTTATAAACTAGTTCGAAGTTTATATTCTGCGATTACTATTTTAATTTTTGTTGAGTTCTTTCACTGATTGTGTATTCTGACGATAATTGCTTAAATTATGGCTGTAGGTAAAAGGGGGTAAGCGATATTTGTGGATTAGGCGAAGAGAAGCTAATCCTTCACGTGCAAAAGAAAAAAGTCTATTAAAAACAAATTAAGAACGTTACTGAATACGTTTGAACGATCCGTCCAGGTTTACACACATTTTTTAAATATATATTTTCTAGTGATACATAAATTTTACTCAATTTTCATCTATTCATTAGCTACTTCAAGCAACAGTGTTGAAATTTTATTTACTGTAAATTGCTATCTTTTAAAATTAAATAGATTTTTTGATGTAATCTCACACGTTTAACAGGTCCCGGGAACAAGATTACACAACGCTTGGGGTAGGTGTTACTAGTTGTAAGACTATTACAGAGGGGGCGCTGTAAACAGAGAAGAGGATTGCTAGCTAGCGTAGTCAGTTAGAATATAATTTAATAAATGAATTATCGAAAAATATACATCAAAGAAATTTTTAATTTTAAAGGAAGTTGAAAAAGATTACTTGGGATATCCTATACTTGGAGATGAGTTTGAATTAGCATTAAAGGGTCTGAAAAATGGTAATGCGCCGGGTACAGATAAGGTGCAAGCAGAAACTCTAAAAGCCGCTGAACAAGCAGTAACAAAACGTCTTTTCCAACTTGTAACCTATACGTATGAGACAGGCGAGATACCTAAAGATTTCAAACGTAACATCATAGTAACTATACCAAAAAAAAAGGTGCGGATAAATGTGAAAACTTTTGAACAATAAGTTTGACAGCACACGTTTCAAAAATATTAACTAGAATTGTACAAAGAGGAATGGAAAACCGAGCTGAAGAAATACTAGGAAAAGATCAATTTGGGTTTAGGCAAAACAGGAGAACACGGGAGGCTATTTTAGCTCTGAGAGTGATAATTAAGAAAACAATAGAAAAAGGGGAAAGCGTGAATATAGGGTTTGTAGATCTGGAAAAAGCTTTCGATAATGCAAAATAGAAAAAATGTTCGAAATACTAAAAAAAAATCGGAATGAGTTATAGGGATAGACGAATAGTACATAGCTTATACAAAGAGCAAACAGCAGTAATAGAATTAGAGCAAGAACGTTGAGAAGTAAATATTAGGAAAGGGGTGAGACAGGGATGTGGCCTATCCCCATTGATTTTTAACTTGTACATTCAAGAGGCAATGAATACTGGCAAACGCAGGAAGACATTTGAAATTACTATGCAGGGACAAAAAATTGATGTGCCTAGATTTGCAGATGATTTAGCAGTATTAGCATCTAGCAAGAAAGAATTAAAAGCTGCTCTTAATGAAATGGAAACGGTTCTAACAGAGAGATACGGTATGAAAATTAACAGAACTAAAACTAAAGTACTAGAATGCCAAGTAGGGGAAAATAAATCAAAAACAAGAATACAAATATGTAACAAGAACTTACAAGAGGTTAAGGATTTCTGCTACCTAGGAAACCAAATAACGCAAGATGGGAAATCGCAAACGATATAAAACAAAGATTAGCACAAGGTCGTGCTACATTTAACAAGAAAAGGCAACTACTGTGTTCAAAGACATCAAACATAGAAACTAGGAAAAGATTGCTTAAAACATATGTGTGGAGCACAGCACTGTACGGCTGTGAAGCCTGGACGGTAGGAGAAGCGGAAAAGAATAAGGTAGAAGCCTTTGAAATGTGGTGCTACAGACGTATGATGAAGATATCATGGACAGACAAAGTTAAGAACGAAGAGGTACTAAAAATTGTAGTGGAAGAAAGAAAGATGTGGAAAACGGTAAAAAATAGGAGAGATAGGATGATACGCCACATACTACGGCATAAGGGAATAGTGCGGAATATATTAGAAACAGAGACAGGAAAAAAGAGAAATAGAGGTAGACTTAGGTTGGATTACTGCACACAGATACTGAAAGATGTAGGCTGTAGGAATTTCAAGGAAATGTGTATGCTAGCTCAGAATAGAAATCAATGGAGATACGCATCCAACCAGTCCCGAATTGGATGAATTAATGACAAAAAAGTAACTGTACTTAAACATGATGATTATTATATAAGCAACTACAAGTATTGGTTGGGCAATATTTTTGAATAATGTTAATTGTGTGAAGGGATTCACTGGAAAACTATTAATTCGACCAATGTCTAAGTGTTGGGAGATCTTGGCAGCCACAGGCTGCTTAACCTCCTTCACTGAATCTCGGTGAAATAGGGTATAAAATTAGAAAACAATAGAAGGGGAACCGAGCTGTATACAGGCTGTGTAAGAATTTCAGAATATAAATAAGTGCAGCTACGTGTCCAACCAGTTTTAACTGAAAACCGAATGACGAAAAAATAAGCGCAGATAAATCTGATGATTATTATAAACAACTACAGGTGTTGGTTGTGAAATATCTGCAACTAATGTTAACTGTGCGAATAGATATATTGGAAAAAATATTAAATCGGTAAATGTGCGAGTGCTGGGTGAACTTGGCAGCCACAGGCTGCTTACCCCCCTTCATAACCCTACATGTGATTTTCCAATGCTTCACCCGAGGGTACTACATTGGACAGAAAAATTTGTAATTTTGCCGAACCCTTGCTGTTCCAAGCAAGGTAGGGACCTCCATTTTACCTCTCATCCGAACCAGGGTATATTTTTGTGAAAAATGCTCGCCTAACATTTTTCAAGCGGACCATGTCGGCATTCGAATTTGGGACCTTGGGCGTAGTAGTCACATACATACGAACTACGCCACGGAGCCGCCTCCCCTTCACAATGAATGTCGGAGAAAAAGGGTATATAATTGTAAAACAATAAAAGGGGACCGAACTGCATCTAACAAGAAAGAACAGCGCCTATGATGAAGAACAACAAACACGAAACAAGAAGAAAATTGTTGAAAGCATATGTGTGTAGCACAGCACAGTGTGCCTATGAAATACGGGCAGTAGGAAAAGCAGACCGAAAAACGGTAGCAGCCTTTTGGAATGTTGTGCTTCAGATATATAAGGATGATAGCATGGACAGACAAAGTTAATAACAAATAGGCTATAGGAATGTAGGCGAACAAGGGTATCTGTGGAAAAAAATAGGAGAAATAGAAGGACAGAATACGTTCTAAGGCATTTTTGGGGAATAGTATGGGATATATTACAAGCAGGGATAGGAAAATGGAGGTACATGTAGACCTAGATCAGATAATGAAAGATGCAGATTGTGCAAATTTCAGGGAAATGTGTAGGTTAGTTCAGAATATGAAACATTGATGGTACGCGGCTAACCAGTTCCAGGATTGAAGACCTAATGATGATGAAAGGAAGTTGATGTAGTAATCTGCCGAAGTTCTCGTAATCCTTTTCGTTGGTTGTCTTGTGACAAAAATCTCTCTTGCCCTAGCGTTATGAGGCATTAGAAAACTTATAGAAAACCTTTATAATGAGATGGGCAAATTTACAGTGGCTAATGATTACTGCTCCAACTATAACTCCAACTCCAACTATAAAAATATCCTTAGAGAATTTAGTAATGCTTTTATTCTATTGTAATGAGTTACTTTGATCCAGATTTTTGAAATATTACGTTATCGGCGGTCATTCAATGAACGAACCTGTCTAATTTTACATTTTCAGACGGACACTATTCAATAATTACAATGATGTTGGATTTGGTGACCGTAACTTATCACAACTTACATATGCATAATGTACCCACCCTCATCCCCACTTGGAAATTCCATAATAGCCATTCCAGCACTACCTCGCTTTATCATCTCCTTTAGCCTCTAACCTGATTTATTCCTAGACAGTCTTCCACCTACATCAGACCAGTGATCATAACCCTATTATATTTGACGTCCTCCCTAATCTCCCATCCCGCTCACATAAGAAAACCCCAGGCTTGAATACACGCAGAGCAGACTGGAATTCCTTTCTAGAAATCCTAGCTACTTTAATACTTAAGTTCTCGACTACAGCATATGCAAATCCCGACCTGGATTCCTTAACCAGTGAACTAGTAGAAGCATTCTAACCGTCGCTTCTTTTGCTATCCCTAGAAATCATCAGAACCAACGACCCACACCCTGGTGGACATCAGAACTAACTCCACCACGCAAACGCTTGCAGAAACAAAATATGGCCTACAAAGAACTAGACATCAGCAATACACTCTCGAGCGCCTACTCTAATGCCAGAAGACCGTCTACAAATGATAATAACCTTAACGAAAACACGCCTGTTAAAAATCATACATGACAATACTGCCGACTCATGGATCACATTTAGAAAACTAATAAAACTTCCCAAACCCACATCCTGTCAGTTCCTTCGAAGACAAACTTCTCCAATTACAAGACCACCTTCAGCCCCGCGCGATGTTCCTACACTAGAACAGCAAAACTTAATAAACAATTCACTAACCCCGCCCGAAAACGATACAAACACTGAATTGGAAATTTCCCTCTTAGATTCCTTTATCACCAAACTCAATCCCCATAAAGCTTCTGGTCCCGATCAAGTAACAAATGATACTCTTTAGAAATCCTAACTCCTAATTAGAGAAACCGTCCATCTACGGTTTAACAAAGACCTCTCCATAGGAGCGTTTCAAAAAATATTTAAATCCTCCCTAACTGTAATTCTAAAACCGAGTTAATTTTCCGATGACTCTATGTCCTGCAGACTTATCGCCCTACTTCCAACACTTGGTGAAATCCGCGAACAAGTTATCCCACACAAAATGAACTGTCATATTGAACTTCATTCCCTCTTTTGTTCATATCAACATGGTGTTCGACCAGGACATAGTGCAAATTGCACGATCCACCCACTAATTTCCCGTACACAGTCCTTTCCTTTGAAATACGTAATAGCGCTGTTCATCAACTTTCACTCGGCCTTCGATCTCCTCTGGTGGCCAAACTTCCAACAATTTCCTAATCATTAAATCGGCCTTACATACCGACCTCCCTCCCCTAGCCTGAAACTTCTACACCATGACTGTACCACTCACAAAAGGCTATCCTCAAGGATCCCGTTTGTACCCGCTCCCTTGGAACCTGGCTATAAATCTTCTACTCGATCTTGATATCCCTAATACACCCACCCTTGTCTTTGCTGATTATATCACTTTTCTAGTACATGGAGACTTCCAAATTTTCCTAGAGTACACTGCCGCTGTCTTTATAAACTTCGTAGAATTCCGGTTTTCTCTGAACAAACAACCGCTGCCGCCTCCTAAAACATAAATACTCTATTGAAAAGATTGCTTAGCCCAAACTGACCTTCCGCAACTCGACCCTTAAACACATCAAATCCGTTATCAATAACAGCACAATACTTAGGACTTTCATAGACATGAGATACCCATCTTTCCATACTCCGCAACAAAATCAAATTTATCATGCAAAATCTTCTACGATCACTCCTCTATTCGATACACCTTACAATTTCAACACATCGATTAATCCTGAAGCCATAATGTCAATAATCCTATATGCAGCAGATCCCCTGGTTCCTTTGAACCCCACCTTCATCTAGACGCAAGCTATGCATTATAATCAGACCCTTCCTTCTATACAACTTCTGAACCTATGGAACGACTTCCACCGCCTGCTTATACACTCTACTTCACATCCTTCAATAAAAACCCAACTTCATGCAGCCAATCAAATCTGCAACCTTAAACCTAACCTCCCGATTACACTCCACTACACAACTGTATCCCCTGAATATTACCTCACTCTCCCGAAATCAAAAATTAAAGCACGAATCCTTAATTCCCTCCTTTGTTCCTGGCAACACCTATGGCCTCTCTTTCCTTCAACATCTTGCCCGAACATAATAGATATCCCGACTCGTACCTTCGTCTCCAGTTCTGTCACAATGCAATTCATAATCGGTCTTGAAAATTTCCGAAATAAAGTTCATTCTAATTAACTCCTTCTCCATACTGTCCATGTGACAACATAACCCCAGCTTCCCCAATACACATAATAAATTCGTCTCCGCTCACCATTCCTCCACAGACAACATTCAAATCTGAAATAAACAAAGAGCTTTACTCTTAGTCCCAAACATAAACTACTCTGACATACACTTTCTCCAGCAATTAAACCAATTCCTGAAATTAATCCTTAGCAACAAACCCCTATCTAACACACTCCAAAGACAAATATCAATTATTTTAATTCCTCCACACACTTACACTCACCTGTAGACTTACTCTCATCCGCCCTGGACTCATACATCTTCGACGACAACGGTTGTTACATACCAAACTGGCCATGTATCATTTTTAGGTTTAGATATAATTTGTAAGTTAATTGCCGCGTATTTTTAAATTAATAACGCTAACTTCCGTCGTCGCTGACAGTCGCGTCTGCGCAGAGGGAATGCGGATGTGCGCATGTGGAGAAAGCGGACATTAAGCCACGAGACATGGACCAAACGACAAATGTCGGAGTGTAGTTAAGTTTTTTTAAGAAACAGGTATGTAGGTTTCTTGTACCTTGCCTTTATCGTATCCGCTTCCTATCTCCTTCAACTCCCTACGAGTGCAATGGGAGCTTAGTGACGTATAGCAAATTTGATGTTCAACATGGCGTAACCAAACCCAATCCACGTGCTGAGCCCTGATGACGTTTCGAGGTACACATCACGTAAGTAATCTGATTTTTACCTTGAATGTGCATATAAATTTGACTTAGACAGCGATTGCATCACCCGGTAAAACGAGATCTGTAGATGTTATAACAATGGCGTTAGAGCCACGCATAAAGTGTGAAAATAGTGCGTAAATATGCCGTGTAATTGTAACACGGTGGGGGCACTTTATCTAACATCTGAACCTCAAAAAACCATTAATTGAATTTCAATTTATTTTGATTGATTAAGTGATTGAATATATTTTTATTCAAATTGTAATAATGTAGCATGACAACCAAGATGGGCAATAAGTCTGGGTATGGTTAAAAATTAAATGAATTCTGAGCCTTGAATCTGAGTCTGTGTGTTTTATGGTTTTCTAAATATTAAATAAAGTAGCAAAAGAATAATATTTAGTAAAAATAAAAGTTGTTATTAGTAAGGTTCGAAATTATATAAAATAAATATAATTAAAGTATATAAAAAAAATAAAAACTATACTTTTAAAGTAAATAAATCAAAACGCAGAAATAAAACGAAACGCTCTAAATGTACTGATGTAATTATTTATTATGTGAATTATACAAAGAAAAAAGTAAAAATAATGTAAATAAGTAATTTATCATAGCAAGTTCTGCGTATTCGGGTAACAAACTATGCCGTTTCATCGATAAAATATGTTTTTATACAACGAAAAATTTCGTTCCACATCACACGACATTACTTGTTTAAATTCAAATTCACAAATAACGTTCGTATTTCTACGGACAAACAAACAAACAATGTGTATGTGTACCATTTTGCTACATCACCTTCACATTTTCTGCAGCCTCAGGTGTTGAATTCCGTTTCTTACAAACGTCCTCTACGGTACAAAAAGTTCAAACCTTCTGGGTCCTATTACTTTCTTACTTCTTGATCACTATTGATAATTTAAAAGAATGAGTTCTAGCGTAATTTAATTTTGCCACAACGCCTTTACAAGCTATTGTTTTTTGGACTAATTTTATGCAGGCGGAAGCTTCGCTATCGAATAAATCAATAATATTTTTGATGATTGAAAAATTTTGTGCTTGGAATACGGCTGCATTTAACTACCTAATTTGAATAGACACTCTAAAAGCTGTAGCACGTATAAATACGCCTTATAAACATCTGTGTTTTGTTTTAAACACTGCCTTATCTGCGCCTTTCTACGTTTGCGTGCGTAATGTTTTTTACAATGCATATTAAAAAGTATTGTGCGTTCCTCTAAGACCCCGATAAGATATCTAATCTTCTTCGTATGGTGTGCAATTTAAGAATTGCCTTCTCAATTGAGCAACGTCGGTTTTAGCGAGATCACTATGCGGTTGTTTCGTTGAAGCGCTAATTAAGGAACAAAATTAAAATTTTAGTTAGTGTTGGAGCGGCTGTTGGTAGTAATGGCGTTCTAAATACACGTAGACCATCAAGTACATGTCTGATTATTAAATGAAAGCCTAAAAATATTGCTTGTGGTCACCATCCATCACACAGGATTTGAATTTAATATTTTATCATTATCGTTTGGTAAAGCAGTTTAAACGCTTAACGTGTATTCCAATTAATAAAGTAAGTAACGTTTTTTATGGCTGCTAATTCCTTGTGCATAATCTGACATGCTACATATATGAGGCTGCAGGTATAATACCTAATTTAATTGAAGTAATGAATTAATATAGGTACAAAATTTAATATGCAATGTTTTAGAACTTCATGCAATCACTTATTAGTTGCCTAATGACTTAGTTTGTTAATGCTTGCAAAATTTCCTCTTGAAGAAAGTATCACATAATGTAGAACCAACTGTTCTAATAAAAAAAATATTTTTGGATAGCTAAATTTTTTGTTCCTTTAAATAATTATTTGGGTTGAAAATAGGTAAAGTTGTTTTGGCATGTGCAGTGGGATTAAATACTTTCGTTATCAAGCTTATCCCAAATGTAAAGTTGAACGCATATAAGTTGTCAATGTTTCTAGGTTGACTACGTTTTCTAATAATTTTATTAATCATCTGTAAGGTATTCAGATCTGTAAGCTGTTAGGGCTCATACAAATGATATGTGAATCATTAAAATTACTAATTAGATGAAATGAATGAACCTGGGAAATTATTTTGAATTTAGGCTGCACCATAAAGAATTATTCTTGTAAATATTTTATTAATACCTGTAATTGAAATCAAAATTTATTTAATTTGAGAATAGAAATACTTTATTGGGTAATGCTCTTATTATTTTGATTGTCTTACACAAAATACTGAAAGTCAGTAAGTTGTAATTCTTCGAATGTTATCATTGTTTATCGTGGATCACAAATAGTAATCTTATAGTATGTACTAACCGTAACTTTCCTTTCTGGTGTAGTTCCTTCTAGTGGGAACCGTTATCGAGTGTCCTCAGTGTGTTTGTTCTAGTGTCCTGTGCATAAAGATTTCTACCTCTCCCCTTGTGCGTTTTTCTATCTAATATGTAGGAGTATTAGACGTAGTGGTACCCTTCCACCTTTCCATCTGTTATTTAACCAAGGAAACGGAAACCTATAACCATATTCGTGTCTTCTGCATGAGTCATCCCTGATTATGTCTTTTATCTATAGCCGTTTACGTTACGTTAATCGTGGCCTCCACGTTGGGCGCCAAATTTATGCTACGTTGGCTCGTAGCCGTGCGTAACACAAAGATATCACGGAATGACCGGGCTCAATCGGAGAGTAGGGGGGGGTTGTAGAAAGCAGACTGACATACAATGTATGCGGCGGTAAGGAGTTAGTGACAATACCTGCAAGAAAATTAGTTAAGCAAACCTGAAAAAAAAAGAATAAGCATAGCAGCAATGAAAAGTCTAAGTTATTCAGTACTTTGTAGAATGTAAATAAAACTGTTTAGATAAACTATATAATATAATCACGATAAAAGCATTACAAAAATTTTTATCACAAAGTGAGGTAATATTGGGAAGTAGCAGAAACGTTTCCTCACACACCAATTAAACATAAATCAGACAAAATGTTAACAAAAGATAAATAGGTAAATCACAATTGATATGAGTAATTCAGTAGTATTGATTTTTTTTCTTTCTTTTTTTTTTCTTAATAGCAGGCAAGTCTATTGTAAAAGGTATCAGAATGACGAAGACATGGCAAAACAACGGATAGATATTTAAAGTAATAACAAGTAGGAAATAGTTCAACTTACAAAAAGTCCTTCAGTAACGCTTCCTTGCAATTGAAGTGTGGGATTTACGATGTCCTGCACTAACGAAGCACTTCACCCTTGACTGTGAGGGTATTGATGGAATTTCTTACACTTTACACTAATCACACCTACGTATTTCACTAGTGTTAGCAGCAGACATTATCATGCTGATGGAACTATGTAGCATTGATAAATTTCTTGTTAATTCTATTTCCTGAGACAATAATTTCGAAATATTTTGTAACACAAATCGAAAGAAAATGGTAATAAAAATTTAGAATCACGGGCCTTCAAGGCACGATGTAATGCATTAAACTAACAGTAACGTGAGGTGTTTTATTTGCTACCTATGGTAACAAAGAAAAATCTAATGCTTTTGAATAACGAAATTTGCGCAAACAATGATCTATTTTAGATTCTTTGGGGTTAGAAAATTCAGAAACTACAGTATCAACTGTCTTTACATGTGAATGAGATACATGTTTATAAGAAGCAACCTTTTTTTTCTACTAAACTTGCTACAACTGTATCATCGTTGTTTTTTTTTTAGAAACACTCAAGCTTAAAACTGTATTTGGATAATCCAAAGTAGGCACTACTCTGATAAAAAGGACCACGAAGACTAGATCGCACACACAGTTTAAATATAAAAAGACAAATCAACTAAAAAACACAATCAATAAACCAACGCGTATCACTAAGTCAATGTTCCGTAATACGCACGACAAGTTCTACTACTTTTTTTTCCAACAGAAAAGCAACAATAAAAGAAAACAATTAGTAAGGCACGCGTAAGCAATAAAACCGTCCGTCAAATGTCCTTACAACCGCACTTCTCGTCAATCAAACACGTTACATATCAAAGCATCTTCCTTCAAATGTAATCAGAACTACACTGCTCATCTGGTTATATAAAATAGTTGTTACCATAACCTCTTATCGACTTCGTTAAATAACATAAGGGACATCCAATAAGTGAATGCACCATCATATCTAATAACTAATTACAGTTGTTTATCATTTTCGATAAGTTGGAAAGTAATTTACGAATAATCCTATTTAAAACTCGTTCCTTGCAATTTATTTATTAATGAAAATCAATCTTCAATTAAACTACTTTTAAAATTAATACACGCGAGTTAAATTGCATACAAATCTGAAAACTATTCGAAAGTATTTACTTTATACAAACAGCGATCCAAAAACAATGTATTTACTAATTGGGGAAAAGCGTAAAAAATGTTAAGGTACAATAATGCACGTTACAGTTTCTACCTTTCCTTTTGTGCGTTGTTCCATCTTTTTGTAAGAAGTGGTTACGCCTTTGCTTCCCCCCTTTCAATCTGTTATTTAACCATGTAAATGACAAACCTACAACCATTCTCGTGCCTTTGCATGGGCCATTCCCGAGTTATCCGCGGTAATGCTTATATCTTCTATCTATAGTTGTTTGCCATCTGTCACCTGGGTTCTTTTTTGTGATAGGTATTATATGTTTGACTTACCATGAAAAACATAGATAAAGGGGTTTCAGTTCAATCATTGTTAACCCCAGGGCAAACATTTTGTTACAAGCTAGCAGATATATATATATATATATATATATATATATATCTGCTAGCTTGTAACTCTGCCTCTCTTTACTTCATTAAAAACACTTCTACTAACACACGCTTACTTTGATTATTGAATCCCAAAACTCTGTCTGACTGCTACCATGCTATAACCTAAAAGAAAACTTACTCTACACTCACACTCAAAATTACGCAATTCACAAATTCAACACGCTCTATTTACAGTCAATAAATATTACATTTTTATAATATTTTCCATTATGTACACTTGGATGCTTCGTACTAACAACTATTTTATTTTAAAAAATATTTCACTTCGATAATCTTATTAAACAATTATGCTATGGAAGTGAGAGGGTATTCCTCATACCTGACTTTATCCCTTCGTCTTAACATGAGCTCATAGTAAAACTTTTTAACCATGAGTGCAAATTTTCAGCACTAACAAACAAAATTAAATAAGCCCTTTATACTTTTTTACAATATATCCTGGTTATCTGTAAATCACTACTCCTTGACAACCTTAATAATTTTCATTCACCTCGAAAGTCCCATAAATTGATAGTTCAATGAATACAATTAAAAAAACAACACACCAAAGCACAAAAAGTAAAAAGAATCATTGCAAATGGTCACCACACAATGTTTGAATAAAAGTTGTTACCTGGTAACTGTCTTCAACAGGTATCCTCCAACCAGCGGTGGCAGATGATGCCGTCGAGTATGGCTTTACTCCATGCAACCGCTACCCGCTTGAATCAGTCTCGCTCTCAGCATGCTGCTACTCCAAAATTTCTCTTCATTTGAAATAACCATCCCCATCCAACTTCTAAAATTTCCCATATGTAACAAGTTAATTATTGATTGCTGCCTTTACCATTCATTTCCAAATGTTAATACATTCCAAATCCAAAATATATATTATTTATATATATATTATCTATATATTATCTACGTTCCGTTTTTAATTCTTTATTTAACTTCAAGTTTTTATGTAACTGGACATTACACATTACACTCACTTGTGTGTACTTAATAAACAAAATAAAACTTCACCAAATATTTCACTGGAAATAACTTTGTAGAACGTAAGAACGACGAAAAAGTATGAGAGAGTTACCCTTCTTTTTGGGTGATTATATAGCTTCGGTCGCCTCCCCCCCTTGTTGAAATTTAGCACGTAAACTTCCAACGGACAATACCAATTCCTCGTAAAACTGTAACCGACTCTCAATTCCTGTGAAAATCTCTAACCGTTTTCGTTTTCTCTGAATATCGTTCGACAAACACACCAAAATACTCGGAAACCCTCACAAAACCGTCAACCGACTTTATGCTTCGGCGAAAAACTAGCCTTAACGAACTTTCAATTCTGGCTACATCCACGCCTTTCACTTAAAACAAATATCTTTCATCTCTTTCGTACATATAACGTCCTTTCACATTTATGCTTCTCTCCGATCGATATTTACCTTTTCTACGACCAACTTGTTGCGCATCTACCTTTAACGTCCAATCAAATCACTCAAACTCTCTCTCTGCTTTTAACTGACCCGTGTTTGCTGTTAAAGTTCTTAGAGATTATTGATTTTTCTACCCTCTCCGAACAAATTTGTATACCGCCTCCCAACCATACTACTTCTATGATTAAATCCTAAAAATATAGTGCTTCTCTCTCACATTCATACATTCTGCATCGTCCATTTTCTTCTATAACTGCTTGGTTTTGTTTCCCTACTGTACTACCTTTAAGATTACCTTGATATATTATGCTGTTTCTCCGTCATACTTGTATGCTTCGATTCATCTTTGTTTATCTGCTCATTTAAAAGTCAACCAACTAACCAACACCTGTTATCTACGCTCCTTTACTAACACATACGAAAACGCTATCTTTCCTTGTACAATATCGATCGGTATTCTTTAACGGCCACCTGCCTTTGCTGTAAGTTGCTTACACAAATATCCAACGGTCGTTCTTTCTTGGAACATATTAAATTTTATAGGCTTGTTCGTTTAGATAACGTTCCCCCTGTTGTTTGTATGGTTTAAAAGTTTCTGGTTTTACCCTATGTTAACGAATACAAAAAGCTTTTGGAAAATAGTAACGGTATTTATTTTGTGTTGCTACTAAACCATTATTATCCTAATTAAATATTTTGCTAAGTCATTTATAAACAAATACACCTAAAATTACATTAACCCTAAACTATCATACGTTGACGAAGCTCTAATTTTTATTTACAAATACCTAATTATCTTACTAATAAATTTATCAAAGACCCATGACCTTCTGTACATCTTGTTAACCTACAATTAGCTATTTATTAAGAATTTTATACGTCGCTTACAAGTATTCTTATGTTATGAAATATGTTTCTTGTTATTTTACTAGCTGCCGGGAATGCTTCACACATATATTGGCAAAATGTTTTTTTAGACAGAGGTATTGTTATAGGTCGCGTTTGTCGATAAAGCTTGACTTGAAAGTTTCACTTTTTTTTTAATTTTTATGTGTAAGGACGATTTTGCAAGCTGCTTTAATTAAAACTTCCTGGATGTAGACGCTTGCTTGTTACAAATAGTAGAAAAACCAATTCATCATCGAATATGCAACATTTAAAGGCGTTGGTCT
This sequence comes from Platerodrilus igneus, assembly GCA_036346225.1. Taxonomy (NCBI): domain Eukaryota; kingdom Metazoa; phylum Arthropoda; class Insecta; order Coleoptera; family Lycidae; genus Platerodrilus; species Platerodrilus igneus. The sequence goes on from JARFIW010001148.1 coordinate 7,708,717, forward strand.
ATTCCCGTACGTTACTTTTCGACCCAATTACTTGATCACGCACCGAGCGGAACTCAGTATTCGAAGTAACTGTAAAAAAGCCATTTATAAAAGTTTTTAATTTGAAGAGAAGAATTAATTATATGAACTCTGGTGAAATTTGTGGGTGAAGTTAAACAAACAAAAGTCTAACCAGAAATATCTATTTAATGTAAAGTACGTAATTGCTTCTCAGATTGCAAGTGAGTGGTTTTAGTCTCTGACTTGTGGAGCAATCGGCATTTGCATGTTAACTTTTTTAGTAAAGTTTTCAAGAAAGTGGATTTCTGCGGAAACATTTTAAACTTGACAGAGCCAATGGAGTGTCTTACTTTACAGCTATAAATGAATAAACGATTAATTAGTCCATCCTCAAGCTTGGTAACCCAACAATACCTGAAGTAACGTAACAATTTGATGATAATTCTTGAGTTGTAGTAGATATAAGAGCCATGCATATGAACAGAATATACCATCATCATTAGGTCTGCAGTCCTTGAACTGGTTGCATGCGTATCTTCATTGTTTTCTGAGTTAACCTATACATTTCTCTGAAATTTCCACAACCTACATCTTTCACTATCTGTGTGCAATAGCCTCATCTAGATTATATCTACTCCTGTTTTTTTCCCTCTACATCTAATATAAGCCGCAGTACTTCTTAATGATTTGGTATGTTTCTTATCTTCCTACCTCTTCTATTTTTAACCGTTTTCCACATACTTTTTTCCCTACCATTTTCAGTATATCTTTGTTCTTAACGTCCATGAGATTTTCATCATACGTGTATAGCGCTGGATTTCAAAGGCTTCTATATTTTTCCTGTCTGTTTCTACTACAGTCCACGTTTCACAACAGTACAGTACTGTACTTCACACATATGCTTTCAGCAACTTTTCCTTCTTTTAATGTTTGTTGTCTTCAAACACAGCAGCTGCTTTTACTTGTTAAATACAGTACGGCATTGTGCTAATCTTTTCTTATACCTTTTGCACTTATCCGTTTCTATTGTTTCCTAAAAACTATACCATATTTTACCGATATTCAATGATACGCTAAGGGGTTTAAGCATGCTGACTGCTACCAAGATCCCCACCACTTATACACTTACTGAATCAATAGTTTTCCAGTTACTCCTTCCGCACAGTAATATTGCAAAACCAACACCTGTAGTTAATTACGATAATCATCAGGTTTGACTACTTTTTCATCTTTAAGTTTTCAGTCCTATAATTGGTTGGACGCGAACCTCCATTGATTTCTATTCTGAGCTAACCTGCACATTTTCTTGAAATTTCTTCATCTTTGTTATCTGTGTGCAATAGTCTAATCTAGTTCTACTTTTACCTCTTTCTGACAGTGTTCATTGCCACTTAGATGTACAAGTTAAAAATTAACGAGGATAGCACACATCTCTGTTTCGCCCCTTTCCTAACGTTCTTGCTCTAGTTATATTACAGCTGTTTGCTCTTTGTATATGCTGTGTACTATCCGTCTATCCCTATCACTCATTCCAATCTTCTCCCATTTTACATTGTCGAATGCTTTTTTCAGATCTGCAAACCTTATATACCGTTTTTCCATCCGTCTTTGTATAATTCTTGTTAATATTTTTAAAACGGTATTACAAATTTATTAAATCAGAGACCATATGGTGCGCTCAAGTGGACTTGAGGGAGTGGTCTCTTTAAGATGAAGGGATCTCGAGAATCTTCCGACTAAGCTAGGGGTCTATTCCTCGGGTAGAGCTTATGAGGAGTGGTCGTGGGTTTTACAACAAAAACATTGTCTAATTACTGACTCTAAAGTACAAAATAGGGGTGCGAAGGGGTGCCACCACGTCCTTAAATTTTAATCACGGGTTTGCCCTAAGGGAGGACTTGGAAGTTCTTAGAGGGAAATATCGTATTTACTGCTAAAGCAGGAGCTGAGATGCACTCTTGTTACTTTACACCATAAAGAAAAAGAGTAGACATTAATATCAATAATTTAAACACTATTATATAAACAAATTTAAGCATTAAATTTCTTGAAAGTGCTGTGTAGTATGCTTCCTTACCAAGTCACTGCTAATAATTTTATTTTTATAAAAGGGTATTGGTACATTTTTACTTCTTAACTCAGTTACCCTATCTTTGAACTCACTTTTCCAAAATAAAATAATTACTCAAATGAATTTAATAATTGTTCTTTAATTGAATTTAGCTTTCTTTTTTTAATAAAATTTTATATACAAAATATACATCAATAATGTGGTCTACTCTTTTAGACTCAGATATTACTTATGAAAATTATGACTGTCTTTACTAGGAATAAAAGAATATTAATAATGTATTAAACATGTTTATGTGACTTTCTAAATTTATTACCCAAAATACACAGATTTGTTACCTTGCTTTACAAAAGTGTATTAAATATTCAAAAACAAATAAAATTGGTTCTGGTGATTACTTGAAGTGTAATTGAATTTAAATGGTATATTTTGTTAGGACTAAATAAGGATATTCTTAATCATAATCATTTGCAATAATATCAAATATAATCCATAATTCATACTATGGAAAATTCCAAATAGCAAAACTTTTCATAATTACATTGTAAAACAAAAGTCATAAAATGTTACAATGTTGTTTTCAATCATCTGCCTCGCTGTTAAGTTATACAAACAGTTGTAGTCAGGTCAGGTGGATAGAAAAGCTCTTATCTTGCATACTGGTACTTTAAACTTCATTGAAACTAATACCTTGTGGAAACCACATGTGTTGGCCTGCAATCCTTCGACAAACAAATGACGTCAACGTACTGTCCACATTTTATTGCGTAATATACTGGATCTTTACTGGGAACCATTTACACGGACTTGATGTGCATTTCATTTTAGCAAATCGAAACAAAGCTAATCCATAAACATGCTATTCGAAGTACATCACTTTCGACGTTTCTTTAACTTGTGTGTAAAGAACGATTATTTAACGGTAAATTGAAAAATTAAGCATGATATTTGAGCCCATAAACACGCAAGCTTTTCTACGCTGAATGTCCAAAATAAATATTTATTACATTTACGTTAGTGAGATTAAATTTGACAATTTATAGAAATTAAAATTCGCCTACCATCTAGATTACTTTTTAATAAGTTCGGTGAAATTAATATTAACAAATTTAAGGAAAAATTATTAGAAATTCGATGAGCGCTTAATAAAATCATTTAGTCGGACATAATAATAATTTAATCTGATTACCATTATTAGAATACACAGAAAATCAAATGCATCTTGCACTTAGTTAGGCGGCAACGATTACTGCCACTTGCAGATTGCTAGCGTGGACCTTCTGGACTTGCATGATGCGTAACTCTACAAGTGGTCGGGCTAGACTGAATCGTCGGGTTGACGAGATGCGCACTACACATTTAAAAATCGCCTGACATTGGAGATGAAATTCAAACGACCAACATTTACTAATAGTAACTAGACCAACTTTAATAAGTAATAAATGCCTTGTGATTGGGCTATACGGTCCTGGTAAGAATATTTATTCACGTCACAAAATTAATGATTTATTTAAATAAACAATACAGTGTGTTTTGTAAATAAATTTATTAGGATTTGTAATTGTCAAAAAAAATTTTACAACCGTGTGCTGTCAAACTTATTGTTCGAAAGTTTTCGTATCTATCCGCACCTTTCTTTTTTGGTATAGTGACTATGATGTTACGTTTGAAATCTTTGGTTATTTCGGCTGTTTCATACATATACATTAAAAGTTGGAAGGGGCTCTCTGTTACTGCTTGTCCAGTGGCTTTTGGAGTTATTGCTTGTACCTTATCTCTATACTTGGTGCCCTATTATTTTTTAGACATTAGCTTACAAGTTGGAAGAGACGTTCTGTTACTGCTTGTTCAGCGGCTTTTAGAATTTCCGCTTGCATCTATACCTGGTGTCTTACTATTTTTCAAACTCTGTAATGCTAATTCAAACTCATAAGTATAGGATATTCCAAGTCATTCTCTTCAATGTTCGATTTCCGTTCTAGTGCTTCCAGTTCCTGTTCTGTATATAAATTCCTTTTATATTCTTGCCATCTAACCATTTTCTCTACATTTTCTACAGTGATGTTTTCTCCCGCATCTTTTATATTTTTACTATACAGCCTATATAGCCCTAAAATTCTAATTAGTTCTAATTAGTTTGTATGCTTTGTCTGCCGCTCCTATATCCATCTTTGTTTGTACATCTTTACACTTTTAATCAATCCATTGCTCTTTAGCTTCCCTGCATTTGCAAATAATTTCTCATTTAATGACTTTGTATTCTGTTTTCTTGCTTCGTCTGGTTTGTTTTTGCAATTTCACCTTTCAGCTATTAAATGCAGAATACACTTTTTTACCCATGGCTTCTTATTTTCTTTTTGTTTATACCCCAGATTATCCCTGGCCGCCATAGCTAAGTTGAATTTAATGTTATTCCATTCTGTTTCTATTTCCTTAGTGTAATTTCTGACGTCTTTCAGCAATTTGTTTGACTTTTTCTCAAATCTTTTGTGGATATCTTTATCTTTTAGTTTCTCAAAGTCAAAATGCCATTTCCGTTCCTTTTTTTCAAATTTTTAATTTTAAGCGCGGCCTTCATAATTATGATGGTGTGGCCAGTGTCTATATCTGCTCCTGGGTAGCTTCTACAATCTTTTTACTTGATTCCTAAACCGTTGTCTAACAAAAATGTAATATATTTGCTATCTTCCTACATCCTCTGGCATCTTCTACGTGTATCGTCTTCTAGCCTGATATTAAAATAATGTGTTTGTGATGGTTAAATCGTTCTTGTCGCAAAATTCTACCAGCCTATTTTCTCTGTCATTTCTCGTGCCTAAACCAAATAAACCTACTAGCGCTCCTTCCCTATGCTCACCTACCACTGCATTAAAATCTCCCCTAATTTTTAAATTTTCATGTTCTTTTACGTATCTTGGTATGTTTGCGATGTTTTTGTAGATTTCTTCTACCTCCTACTCACTGTAGCTACAATATACATGTGTAATACAAATGTTTTTGTGATCCTTGCTTCAAAAGAGTTGTGTAATGAAGTGGTTTGAAATATAAATTTTAATGAATACAAGTAGAGTCAACTATACATATTTAAATTGTGTAAGGTCATTTATATAAATAGTGGTTAAAAATTATACGAACGTAGCATTTGAGTTTCTAATGTAAAGGTTTAAGCCACAATGATACGACTCATTGAGTTGGTTGTTAATACATTGGTTAACAATCGGAATGTCCACGATTCTAATCCAACTGGAGTCCACTTTTTCACTTATAAACTATTTGCGTTAACTTTATAAAACAATTTAATATATCTAACATAGTAAATATAATGTAGGTGGGTTCATTAACAAGATTAATAAAAAGCACGACGTAAATGTAGTGATCACGTGATGCAAACGACAACGTTAAAAAATTCTATAAGAAATGGTGTTTCCAGAAAAATCTAGAAATTGAACGATGCGTAAAAACTATCAAAAATGTTCTTTTGATCTAAGAATTTCTTATGGAAATTTACATGTAGAAGTAAACGATTTTGCAGTGATAATGACGTTGCTATACTAGTTTTTTATTACCATCCGGATGATAGGTTTGATACAGTCCCCCAAGACTCCCTACTCTCGAGCATAAATTATTAATTTTCAGTAAAAGACTTTGCCTTAAAATGAATTTATTACATACTTCTTGAAAACTGTCATGATGTTAGAGAGGTTGCTTTTCTAGGAATGGATAGTCATTGTGAAACAAAATTAACGTTAAGACATTGGTAGCCGCATATGTTTCTTTAATCCGAACCGTTGTGATTAAATGTTCTTGGATGTAAGTGTATGTATAAACATATGAAATAATGGCAGATTTCAACGCATCCATTGACGCGTGTAAACAACTAACTCTTATACATTATACAATTAACATCGCGATTCTTGCCTAAACAAACAACTTTTCCAGTGTCGAAAAGCATTTTTGTTGGTTATAAAGTACACTAGTTTGAAGTTTATGTTCCGTGATTACTATTTTAATTTTTATAAGCTGTTTCACTGATTGTGTATTCCGCCCGTTAACTGTGTAAATTATGACTGCACCTACGACACTAAATATCATTTCAGTATTAAGAAATGCAAAGTTAATTCTGACGTGTCCCGATAAATACTAGTTGATTTTTTGAAATTTTAAGTTCATAAGGATTGAAAATGAAACAAATGACCTGTTACCCACTATAACATTAGCGGACTTTCTAAGAAAGTACTGCACCTAATGTTAATCGGGATGTTGATCGGAAAAAACTAATGCATTTCTTGCTTAATAGCAACAGGTGATTTTGACTGGTTTAAAAAAGTTATTCACTCATACTGAACGAAAACAACCAACAATTTAATTTTCGTTCGCTATGCTTGAACTACTTTTCTAAATCAGATAAAATTACCTGTTATCATAATGGCTTGTTCGATGAGAGTGACAAAACGTACAGACTGTCGGTCTTATTTAAAAACCTAACATTTGACTTTCCAACGTTTCACCCGAAGGAACTATATTGGCCAAGAAACGAGTTTTTTTACCTGGCAATTTTTTTATTTTGCCAAACCCTTGCTATTCCCAGCAAGGTAGGGATTTTAACATGGGACCTACATTTTACCTCTCAGCCGAACCAGGGCGTATTTTTGTGAAAAATTCTCACCTAACATTTTTCAAATGCTTCGTGTCGAAAATCGAATTCGGGACCTTGGTATCAGCAGTCAGGGCGGCTCCGTGGCGTAGTGGTATGTGTGTGGCTACTACGCCTAGGTCCCGGGTTCGAATCCCGACACGATCCGCTTGAAAAATGTTAGGCGAGCATTTTTCACAAAAATACACCCTCGTTCGGATGAGAGGTAAAATGGAGGTCCCGTATGTGAGTGTTGTCGCGCACGCTAAAGATCCCTACCTTGCTTGGAACAGTAAGGGTTGGGCAAAATTCCAAATTTTTCAGGTAAAAAAAGTCGCTTCCTGGCCAATGTAGTACCTTCGGGTGGAGCATTGGAAAATCACATGTAAGGTATCTGCAGTCATACACGAACCTCTCTGATCCACAAAGCTACCTGGTTTTGTTGAAAACCTCACGATCCAAAGTTTAGTAGCTTTTCTATTCAGTATGGTGAAGTGTTCTAAAAGCGGTTTTGTGATACGATATTATTAAAATAGAAGCTCTACTAACGCAGTATTTTTTGTGGATATCATCTATAGGAGAACTTTGGTTTTGGACAAATCTAATCTACATGGATATTGATGACAACTCCCATATACATCTACAGAATATTCTGGAAGGATTTATGAAACGATTTTTTGAGGTGCGATGAGTTTGGACTACAACAAAGACAGCAAATTTTAACACAGATTGTTGCATACAAAATGCGGCCAAAAATGAAATGTCTGATGTTACTTACAACAAATTAAGTTGGTTTGTGTTAAATTTATACTGGGGTTTCTGGAAGCTCGGGTTTTTAAGACACCAAATTTTGAAAACTCGTCTAGTTCGGATCCAAATCTAAACTTAAATCAATATGCGAAAATGTTTAATATGTTGAAGTTCAGTAACGATTCTCATAGGCTGAAGTCTTTATAACTAAAAAAACTAATATTTGTTAAAATTATAATTATTTATTGTTTTACAAAATTTTCGTACCAAGAAATTAAAAAGAAAATGTACTCAATTTTATTCATTAGTGAATTTATTTATTTTCAAAAATTAAATTCTATAACTAGATATAACTAATTGAACGTTTATTTGATTCAATTTTATTGCTTTTTTGTCTTAAGGTAGAAATATATGAAAAATACTAACGAATTGTAAGACTTGTCAATAGGTCTCATTCTGATTATAAAGGGTCTTCCAATGGGGACTTCCGAACTTTGACAAAGCGGTCATATTGTTGAAGCTACATCTGTCAAATTGGCTGGCATTTATTCAATCTGTTTCGTCAAATCACAATGGACAGATATAGCGTTCAACAAACATGTACAAATGATAAAATTGTTTTATCAAAGCGGGTGATCTGTTCGGGCAACGTTCCGCGCGCTTCGCCCATTTTACGGTCGCCATAATTGTCCTACCGAAAGCACTATTCGTAGTGTGGTTGATAAATTTGAGTCCACTCGTTCAGTAAACAATCAACCAACACCCGTACGACAACGAAGCGCAAGATCTGCAGCAAAACATCGCCGCTGTCCGTGAAAGTGTGCAGGAAAATCCGAGGCAGTCGTTCATAAGAACTAGGTCTTTCGCAGATCACAACTTGGCGAATTTTGCATCGTGACTTGGGTCTGCACGCGTACAAAATTCATCTTACCCAGGAGCTGAACGTAAACGATCATAAACAACGGCTTGTATTCGCTGAATGGGCTCTGGAACTGTTGAACACCGACCCTAATTTTTATCAAAAAATCATCTTCAGTGATGAGGCCCATTTCTGCATGAATGGGTACATCAACAAACAAAATTGTCGAATTTGGGACGATACCAATCCACAAAAGATCCTAGAGCTTTCAATGCATTTCGAAAAAGTCACTGTTTGGTATGGATTTTGGGCTGGCGGCCTCATCGGTTCCTATTTCTTTCAGAACGACGTTGGCCAGGCTATCACCGTCAACGGCGAGCGCTATAGGTCGTTGATTACCAACTTCTTATGGCCTAAATTGTATGACATGGAAACCAACGGCATGTGGTTTCAACAGGACTGCGCTACGTGCCACACAACTATGCCACATAGGACATTCTGCACGAGCGATTTGAGAGCAAGATCATCTCACGCGGAGGTGATGTGAACTGGCCACCGAGATCGTGAGATTTGACCCCGTTAGACTTTGGATTTTTGGGTTTTCTTAAGTCGCAGGTCTATGCAAATAAGCCACAAACAACAGCGACCCTCAAAGACAACATAACTCATGCTATCGGTCCAATTCAGCCTGATTTATGCGCCAGAGTAATGGAAAATTGGACATTTCGGATGCGCGCCACCCAGTGAAGTCGCGGCGGACATTTGCAGGATGTTATATTCCATGCATAATGGCATCGATAGGCCTTTCAAACGAATCAAAAGTTTCGATCACATCTCATACAGACTTTGTTTTATTAAAATTTAAAGATAGGAAGCGCTTAATGAAAGATCCTATAGTACAAAAGTTGCCACTTATCAAAAATATTCTTTCATTAGAAGTTGAAGTTGGTTTTATGTAGGAATGTGCGTTGTACAGGTCAGCAAGATTACTTGTTCGTTTTTCAGTATTTCTGAAAAAAATTCTTATTTAAGTTTACTATAAATATCGAATTCTTTTGGAGCTTCAACCGTGTTTTCCATAATTAAATCAAGTTTTTTCCCGTCATCATCATTAGGTCATCAGTCCTGGAACTGGTTGCGTACCATCATTGTTTCCTATTCTGAACTAACCTACACATTTTCCTGAAATTTGCACAGTCTGCATCTATCATTATCTGATCTAGGTCTACATCTACCTCCTTCTTCCTATCTCTGCTTCTAATATATCCCATACTATTCCCCAAAAATGCCTTAGAACGTATTCTGCCCTTTTATTTCGCCTATTTTTTTCCACGGATATCCTTGTTTCCTTATTACTTCTATTACCTATTTGTTATTAACTTTGTCTGTCCATGCTATCATCCTCATATATCTGAAGCACAACATTCCAAAAGGCTTCTACCGTTTTCCGATCTGTTTTTCCTACTGCACGTATTTCATAGGCATGCTGTGCTGTGCTCCACACATATGCTTTCAGCAATTTTCTTCTTGTTTCTATATTAGTTGTTTTTCATCATAGGCTCTGTTTTTTCTTGTTCTATGCAGTTCGGTCCCCTTCTATTGTTTTACAATTATATACCTTAGTTCTCCAACATTCAGTAGTTGTGAAGGGGGGTAGACAGCATGTGGCCGCCAAGTTCCCACATCACTTGAACATTTACCGATTTAATATTTTTTCCAATATATTTTTTCGCATAGTCAACATTAGTTGCCGATATTTCACAACCAACACATGTAGTTGTTTATAATAATCATCTGCGCTACACAGTTCCCTGAAATCCTCACACAGCCTGTATACAGCTCGGTTCCCCTTTTATTGTTTTCTAATTTTATGCCCTATTTCACTAAGATTTGGTGACGGGGGTTAAGCAGCCTGTGGCTGCGAAGAACCCCAACACTTAGACATTTGCCGAATTAATAGTTTTCCAGTAAATACTTTCACACAATTAACATTATTCGAGAACATTGTCCAGTCAATACTTGTAGTTGCCTATACTAATCATCATGTTTAGGTACAGTTACTTTTTTCGTCATTGATTTATCAATCTTGGGACTGCTTGGGTGCGTTCCTCTATTGAATTCTATTCTGAGCTAGCCTACAAATTTTCCTGAAATTCCTACAGCCTACATCTTTTACTATCTACGTGCAATAGTCTAACCTAGGTCTACCTCTACTTCTCTTTTTTCCTATGTCTGCTTCCAATATATTCCGCACTATTCCCTCGTGCCGTAGTATGTAGGCCACATACTACCTCTCCTATTTTTTTACCGTTTTCCACAGGTTTCTTTCTTCCCCTGCCATTTTTAGTACCTCTTCGTTCTTAACTTTGTCTGTCCATGTTATCTTCATCATACGTCTGTAGCACCACATTTCAAAGGCTTCTACCTTTTTCTTGTCCGCTTCTTCTACTGTCCAGGCTTCACAACCGTACAGTGCTGTGCTCCATACACATGTTTTAAGAAATCTTTTCCTTGTTTCTATGTTTGTTGTCTTTGAACACAGTAGTTGCTTTTTCTTGATAAATCTAGAACGACCTTGTGCTAATCTTTTTTTATATCTTTTGCGCTTTTCCCATCTTGCGTTATTTGGCTTCCTAGGTAGCAGAAATCCTTAACCTCTTGTAAGTTCTTGTTACCTATTTGTATTCTTATTTTTGATTTATTTTCCCATCCTTTACGTACTAGTACTTTAGTTTAAGTTCTGTTAATTTTCAAACCGTATCTCTCTGTTGGAAGCATTTCCATTTCATTAAGTGCAGCTTTTAACTCTTCCTTGCTAGATGCTAATACCGCTATATCATCTGCAAATCTAAGCATATCAATTTTTTGTCCCTGCATAGTAATTCCAAATGTCTTCCTGAGTTTGACAGTATTTATTGTCTCTTCAATGTACAAGTTAAAAATTAATGGGGATAGGGCACATCCCTGTCTCACCCCTTTCCTAATATTTACTTCTCTACGTTCCTGCTCTAATTCTATTACTGCTGTTTGCTCTTTGTATAAGCTATATACTATTCGTCTATCTCTATAACTCATTTCATTTTTTTTTAGTATTTTGAACACTTTTTCCATTTAACATTGTCGAATTTTTTTTCCAGATCTACAAACCCTATATACACGCTTTCCCCTTTTTCTATTGTTTTCTCCATTATCACTCTCAGAGCTAAAATAGCTTCCCTTGTTCCTCTGTTTCGCCTAAACCCAAATTGGTCTTCAGCTCTTTTTTTCATTCATCTTTGTACAATTCTAGTTAATATTTTTGATACGTGTGATGTCAAACTTATTGTTCAAAAATTTTCACATCTATCCGCGCCTTCCTTTTTTGGTATAGTTACTATGATGTTACGTTTGAAATCTTTGGGTATCTCGCCTGTCTCATACATATAGCTTACAAGTTGGAAGAGACGTTCTGTTACTGCTTGTTCAGCGGCTTTTAGAGTTGCCGCTTGCACCTTATCTGTACCCGGCGCCTTGCCTTTTTCAGACCCTTTAATGCTAATTCAAACTCATCTCTAAGTATAGGATATCGCAAGTTATCATTTTCAATGTCCGATTCTAATGCCGTTGGTTCCTCTCCTGCATTTAAATTCCCTATATATTCTTGCCATTTACCCACTTTCTCTACATTTTCTATAATGATGTTTCCTCCCGCGTCCCTTATATTTTTGCTATACGGTTTTATATCCCTAAAATTCATTCTAATTAGTTTGTATGCTCCATCTGTCTTTCCTACTTCCATCTTAGTTTGTACCTCTTTACACTTTTCATCAATCCATTGCTCTTTAGCTTTCCTGCATTTGCGAATAATTCCCCATTTTATGGCTTTGTATCTCTGTTTTCCTGTCTGATTTATTTTTGTATCTTTGCCTTTCTTCTATTAAATTCAGGATATCTTTTGTTATCCATGGTTTCTTATTTTGTTTTTGTGTATACCCCAGAATATCTCTAGCCGCAATATCTAGGCTAGATTTGTTTTCCTGTCGATTTTTTTTTCATTTATTATTAATTTTTGTTTTAGCGAAGTTTTCGTTGATTCTTAATAATTGTGTAGCTATGTCTAAAGCCTGTTTAGTAGATACACATTTTAGATCTGTCGGTGCTGTGAACAAATTCACTATATTTATATTTACTCTCTCATCAATTTTTTTCTCCATATTTTCTAATAATTCAAACGCTATTTTACTTTTACAATTGGACATTTTTCCTTTCATATACGCTAATGTGATGCAAGTTGAATGCAGAATCGTATCGTTTCGGTTCAAAACCTCAATCGCCAATTTGGCAGATTCAGCGATTCTGGAGATCTTTGAGCTAATTAAAAGCGATGTTATCAAGCATGTGTGAACAATTGAGATCTAAAACTTCGTCGATGAATTTGTGCAACTTCACAACCACAATTATCATATTTGCAAGAGAACTTCAACGAGTGTCACAATTTAAAGCTAACTCAAGATTGTGACCTAGTATAGCTCTGATATTTTCTTGTAATACTACATTTTTACAGAAGCCGATCTAAAAAGATTAACCACTTTTCGAAACTTGTTAATTTTTTAATGGATACTAATAACTTCTTCAATATCCTCATCTGTTGCTGTTTTAAGTTCAATAATTGCTATCAACAAAAATATTTTAATTCTTATCTTCAGTATCAATTAATTTCTCCAAAAAAAGGACAACAAAAATATTCTATATTCCTGGGAATTTTTTGCTCTAGCAACAATGGTTGTTCAAACTAGTCGATGTTTTCTGGTTTCGCTTTATTGCCTCACCACGCGCATATTTTCAAGGTCAACTTCCCTCCGATAATACCACTGCTATACAGATTTACATTTCCACGTAATAGCTGGTTAGAACACAATACAATTGGAATATTGCAAATTTCCAACTATATGAAACGAAATGTTAAATTATAGTAAACGCACTTTGAAGGTTTATGTATTCGCGAGACGTTAGGCACTTGCCTATGTTTTTTACTCCCAAGCCGTTTCATTTGCGTTCTAGTCCTTGATCGTATTCAAAATATGGAATTGGATTATTGTTATGCAAGAAAACTGTAACGAAATTTATTCCTGCTTAAATAAAAGTCTAATTATAACATACACAACTATTCTCAATCCATACGTTAGACAAAACCACAAAGTTTCCTTTTAGTTTAGAGTTAGTAAGCCAAAAATCTTATGACTGAACTCGGCCAAAAAACGAATAAGGTTAGAAAATAATGTTCGCTTATCATTTTTCTGTCATGCTTGAGATTCGAATCGGAATCATATAGTTGTTCTCTCAGCTTATGTGCTACAGAGAATTATCTCTATTACTTTAATTTAATTATTTAAAGTAACTTTCGTTGAATAGTGTGCTACTTTCTAGGTATACGATACACCTTGATTTGCGCCCTCTCGCACTATTAGAAAACATTTTTCTGTTGTTTCTTCGGTCACGACCCCTACATAATTCAAAGATTTATAAAAATCTTTGAAAGCTTTCTTATTCTGTTATATCTCGTCTTTAGATTGAAACGACTGAAAACTGAGAAGTAGGTGCACAGGTATGCTGAGTTAAATAAGTTAAAACCCTGTCGTATCTTCGCTCACATTACTGATGGTGTAAGTGTAGTGACTTGCATGTATAATTGTGTTAAATTGCTCGCACTTTCAGATAAGCTCTAATTTAATAATGCAGGTAAAACAAGCCACGTCATAGTACATCAGGGAGTGGTTGCAGCTACTTTAAGTACACTTCGGTGGTTTTGTCATCAATAATGGATGGATGGTATCAATGGCAGCAGCATCACCGCTACGACTAGCTCAGGCTCGATTTACGTGTAAATTTGCCCTTAAAAGATCATTAATTATATTGTTAAATGGCGTGCGAACGCAATGAGGTGTTTTTATCAATTGCATGTGTCAACAGATTGGTGCTGTTTTGTGACTATTTGATTAGGATCTGATCGTTAAAGCTGAAAAGTTAAAAAATCGACTTTATGAAATGCAGAAGCATATTAATTATTGAAGAGCTTTATTATACAGTCGACAAGTACTGAACAAATTGCAAATTGCTCTCTGGAGTTAAACTGAATTTTAATAGAGTAGACACATTCTCCAATTAAATGGGACACCCTGTCTTTGATAAAAGGCGTCTAATCTATGGTACATAGTTTATGTCCAAAAAAGGAAATTGCTTTTCCAAAAGTTTACGAGGTTTCCTGTAAAACAATGGAGATGTATCCTTAATATTCATTGATATTTGGTACCTTGTTTTTTCCAAAAAGGTATCCCATACTGAAAACTGCTAATGTCTTACACGCAGTAGTTGCGTTGTTTAATATGGGTAACTGAAAAGTTTTAAAAAGTACAAAATGAATATGAAAACAACGTTATAAATGTACTCGGTAATTCGCTATAGTTTGTTTAATCAGTGGTACTTTGTTATAAGATCACAGATAAGTTTGATTTGTCCAAACTTTTGCTTCAAAATTAATTATGCTATCAGCCGGTTCAATCCCGTAAGATCAAGCTCCAGTCTCACCAAAATCAATCAAATTAAAATTGCTATTTATACTTTACCACCGTTCCCAGGAGAGTTCTTGAATGCTGGCGCGTACTGTCCAGTCTCCGATCAGTGACTTGCGTTGTTAATGCTGCCTTACTGCCTTACCAAACCCACAAATTAGTGTGCAGTTTATTTTCTAGTTAACCTTCCAAAAAACGAACGACAAAATTTGATCCTTTTGATTTTTCTTCCTCACTTTCTGATTGAATCCCTTTCTCAAAATACAGGTTGCACATCTACGGGCATCCACACCCCAATCCTTTTTTTATTTGTCTTTAAAGTACAATCACTCACAACAAAACTTTCTATAACTACTAATTAAAATTCTACTTTCCTTCGTTGTTGTGCTCTCTGATCTTACTGTCCTCTCCGTTAGTCATCTTATTCTTCAACAGCTTGTTCTTACTCTTTCGAATAGCTTTGTTATATGACCCCTCTACTTAATTCTAACTTACAGCACGATAAAATAAAACCACAAAATTTCTTGGTTGATTCTATTTATGATTAGGAACAATTCTCCCATACATACAAATTCGTTTTTTCAGTTTTCATACCGATTTCTCTTTTCTTCCCATCCTGATACAAATCTGTCTCCCGGGTTTTCTTTATAATCGTACCCATATTCAAACCAAGATTTCCTTCCGTACCTCTCGTTAGCTTGTTATTATCGTCAAGTGTCCTAGCGTACGATTTCTAACAATTCCTTTAGCGTTTTAACATTTTGTACCGCCACAGCCCTGTTCACTTCGCTTTCCATATGTCTTGCCAAAAATTGCATGATGTCTTGTTCCATCATTTTCGGTTTCAAATTCTGTGCCAGATTCTATTTCTCTATTAGGTATTCTCCTCATAACGCCCTGCTGTTAGGTTCATTTGGACACCCATCTGTTGTGAGTTTCCCCAATACTGGTCTTGAAATATTTCCCTAAATTCCTGGTACGATCCATAACTGTTTTTCATAATTTTTTTCCATTTTTCTGCATTTCCATATAAACTCGCATCAACATTTGTATTTCTACCGTTTCGTTCTTTCCTGCTTCATCCAATTTATTTAATAACACCATAGGTTGTTCCCATTTTTTGGCTTCAAATCTTGGTAAAGTTTCTCTGTTCAATTTTAAACTGTATGCTCCTTGACACGTGTTCATTCTACTTTGTTCTAATCACTCCACTTTCTCCTGCACCTCCGTCATTCTTTTTCCAATTGTTTCAACGTTTTCATTCAGAAGCGTCCTTAGTGTCGCCATTTTTTGCTGCAGTTCTAATTTTCCATTCGAGTTTTGTTCTTCATTGTTTCGAATAAATTCTTTCGAAAATCTTCCTTGATATCCTTTCATCATTTTTAATGTTGCTTTTCATTAACCAATTTGATTGTCTTTCGAACTCCTGGCACTTCATGTACC
This sequence comes from Platerodrilus igneus, assembly GCA_036346225.1. Taxonomy (NCBI): domain Eukaryota; kingdom Metazoa; phylum Arthropoda; class Insecta; order Coleoptera; family Lycidae; genus Platerodrilus; species Platerodrilus igneus. The sequence goes on from JARFIW010001148.1 coordinate 7,725,021, forward strand.
ATCGCCTCCACGCACATTTCAATTTTTTCTTTCACTTTCTTGTTAATATCTTTTCGAAATTCTTCAAAATTATTCTGTATTGCATTGATAACCCCGTTACGTTTATTTTACGATTAAATTAAAACCTCCCCTTTTCTTACATTATTTATGCACGTAGATTCCGTTTCAATTCTACAACAACATCTTGTATATCTTACCGTTTTATAATAAATACGATTTTTAACGATTTTCATTTTAACCAATTTGGTGCGAGTTTGAAAAGCTTATGCAATAAATTAAATAGTCAATACCCTGTTTTAGATATCCTTGAACTCGTTATATCTTGCGATAGCGTGTAATTACTTTCTCTATTGTTTCAATTTAAGACTCATCGAAATAAGGTATTGAACTATCCGATAAAACCGTATTTTCAAGTTTGCTAATCATGTTTGATAACATCAATATTACTTGGAGCTCTGGGTATTTAGTTAAACAAATTAATATTCACTTTCTTTTCCATATACACGACGAAAACATTCATTATATTTTTGTTGTTTCCGTATTCTTATTGAGAGTTTTGCGCACGCAATACAGCGTGGTAAGTAATGATGGTTTTGCAAACCTATACTTTTCGGCGATAATAAATTAATTCGCCTATAACCATTCTAGCTTCTTCTGGTGGCCCTCAAGCTACGATGGATTGCTGCCCCTTGTGATGGGAGGACCACCTTAAGGCGGAATCACACGCCCCGGTGCTTTGCCCCGTCTTTAGAGACGGTACGAGCCAGCCCGACGGTGGCAACTCGAGGGTGAGTGTTAATATGCTATTTGCGTCATTTGGTAACTACGCTTGGTGGCCTCAACCTGATTATCATGATGTGAGATAGTATGAAGCATGAATATTACACCTATTGTAATCATTTTCTTCGTTTATTTATATGTACGTAGTTGTAGGCGTACGATGATGATTTATAAATATTGGTTTACCTTGTTTTTTTTCCGAGTTATAAACTTTTATTAGTTAAGACATTGTACTGCCAATGTGGCATAAATAATTTTATATTTACAACCATTTAGAGCTGTGGGTTTTAGGGTTACGTTTGGGTTTTTTGTTGTTGCTGAATAATGTTGGGGGTAGATACCTAAAAACGACAGCTCGCCATTTTAAAATGATATCTTTTGATTGTGTGGATATGTATGGATATGTGTAATTATGGATTGTTTATTTTTTTGGGTACTATTGTGCTTTTGTACATATTTTTTTTGTAAATTACAGGTTTTTCGTTTGTATGTTTAATTGTGCATGAGTCAGTATATTTTTATTTCAGGCCTTCCTTTAGTTTTGTATGTAAAATACCCCACCTACTCTCCGATTGGGCCCGGTCATTTTCTTTCTTTGGTTCTTTTTTTTAGGCTACATCGATGTACGTAGCAACCCCTTCTACTTTTGCTTCAATCGTCTTTCCAAAATCACTTTGTTTTTTCTGTATGTCAACTATTTTCCTTTCAAGTTCTTTCTGAAATTCTTGATTTTTTCTTGAAAATTCTTACTATCCCTCTAAAAAATTTTACTCTTTTCTTGAAACCCACGACTTTCAATCCCGTAACAACAAGCTCCAGTCTCACCAAAATCAATCAAAATAAAATTGCTATTTATACTTTACCACCGTTCCCAGGAGAGTCCGTGAATGCTGGCGCGTACTGTCCAGTCTCCGATCAGTGACTTGCGTTGTTGTTGCTGCCTTACTGCCTTACCAAACCTACAAACTATTGTGCAGTTAATTTTCTAGTTAACCTCCCAAAAAACGAACGACAAAATTTGACTTCTTTGATTTTTCTTCCTTACTTTTTGAATGTATCACTTTCTCAAAATACAGGTTGCATATCCTTATGCACCCACACGCCAATCCTTTTTTTAATTTTTTTTTGTCTTTAAACTACAATCACTCACAACAAAACTTTCTATAACTACTAATTAAAATTCTACTTTCCTTCGTTGTTGTGCTCTCTAATCTTCCCGTCCCCTCTGTTACTCACCCTTTTCTTCAACAGCTTGTTCTTACTCTATCGAATAGCCTTGTTATATGACCCCTCTACTTGCTTCTAACTTTCAACACTTTCAGCACGGTAAAATAAAACCACAAAGTTTCTTGGTTGATTGTATTTATGATTGGGAACAATTCTCCTATACATACAAATTCGTTTTTTCAGTTCTCTATATCACAAATCTTAGTTATTCGTCTAAATTTTACAATTCTGGGAAAACTATTTAGACTTTTTCTGAGTTTTTAAGGAATAGGTTCTATCTTCTAAAAATGTTTTTGACTACCACCAAAAGCTTATTTATTCTTCCCTTCCTTGTTATCTCTGCAACCTTCTTTTTTTGATAGATGCCTACTACTATTTCTTTATTATTGTTTCAGTCATATCTGACTCCATTACCCTAAACCTACTATAAAACTTTTTATTTAATCAACACATGCCTACTTCTTAATTATATCTGGCTATCTGTCAAATAAACATAATTAAAGTTCAATAAATCTACAAAAGTATTCTTTTGAGTACTTTTTCTTTTTGTGTCTTTAGGGTTCATTTTCATTTATAAACTTAACTCTATACAACATGGTTTAATACAATACATTTTGTTTCAATTATTGTCGTATAAATATGTACATGAACATGCCCCTTCACTTTGACAAATGAATACATTCAAAACCAATCTCTTTAACCTCCAGTTCTAAAACATTTTAACCCCTTTTTATTTTTATAATATATATATATATATATATATATATATATAAAATAAGATGTATCTGTAAACAAACTCTATGAAAATAATAGAGTCTATTGACGAATACAAATCGAGCTGGTAGTTATATAGCCATTAACAAAACATTAGTTTATTACTTCATAGGGGAGGAAACATCCACTGACCGACGGTTTCGGCTTTATTAAGCCTCCTCAGAGTGAAATAGTCTCCAAGAACCCTATGAAGTAATCAAAGCTATTATACTGGTATAATTTCGAAACAATCTCTGTACTATGGCAAAAGTAAATAAGTAGAGTATAATTGGGGCATCCACTACCTCATTTGCACCAGCATCCTCATTTGCACCCACATCTGGACCAAAAAGTTTTCTTCGTCTAACCATTTTTCATCTTTCGAGATAAATATATCTTAAATTTTTCATCTTTCGAGATAAATGAGCATCCTCATTTCCTCCCACATCTGAACCAAAAAGTTTTCTTCGACTAACCATTTTTTTATCTTTCATCTGAACCAAATAGTTTTCTTCGTCTAGCCAATGCATCTTTCGAGATAAACCTACCTTGTTTGGTATCAGTTAATATTAGAATTTTCTCAGCTACCCAAATCTCTTTAAATTTTCAGATTGCATCATCCCTAAGGAGCTACCCTGATTTTAAGATTTCTTACCTGTAGCAACTTTTGAGCGTTCTTATAAATTTTTTTAGTCATGCGATACATCTTGTTAGTCTAAAATTTTATGTAGAATCCAAATCTGTAAACAGATTTAATATAGGACCACGCCCTGCAAAGTTACACATATACCCTCTGCGAGATAAATCTTTTCCACATTTCCACACACGAGATAAACCTACCTTGTTTGGTATCAGTCAATATTAGATTTTCTCAGCTACCCAAATCTCTTTAAATTTTTCAGATTGCATCATCCCTAAGGAGCTACCCCAATTTTAAGATTTTGTACCAAGATCAATTTCTAATCACCTCTCCTTTTTAATATCTACAATCCTTTAACCAAACACGTAGCAGTATTAACATAAATTAAGCATGCGAAAATTTATTTTATTCGATTTACAGTTTAATAAACTAATTACAATTTTTACAAAGTATAACATTATTTCCTGTGCGTAGCCGAAAGTTTAACCTGTAACAAAAAAAAGATTAATGTGTTGTTTAAATAGACCTGTAATAAAAAGAGATTAATGTAAAAAAAAAAGGAGACATGTTTTCGGTTAATAAGACATATTATCGTTAATCTAACAATATGTTTTACCGTCCAGCGACACCACGTGGAGGTAAACACATTCCAATGTAATGGGTTTTAAATATGAGAATGGGGAGGTCAACTTTCACGTAATCATCGCGTGGTTAATAATTAAGAAAGCTGTATATAATTTTATTTTAAACGTGTATATCTTCTCCAAACAAATGCGGTTATTATAATAGGAAAGTACGCTAAATACAAGTCAATTAACAGCAATTAAATATTGCTTACTGACCTACCTTAATTAGGTTGCTGTGCTATTAGGAATGATGTTTAAGACTTCGTACGTATTTTCCGGATTATATGTTGTATTCTTTTTTTATTAAGTAATCGAATAAATCGTTCCTTCTGCTTCCAAAGAAACTCGGACACTCCATTGTCGACGCTGGCGTTATTTATGCGATAGCTAGCCATGCAGTTGTTAAACGCTGTGCTAATCATTTCTACGCCATCTTCGTTAGTAGCGGTAACTGATGCATTTTATGTTTGTTGCTCCTTAAGTGTGCGGCGTACGTAGTTTTCCATTTCGAAATCGCATACTGTACACATAATTCGTGGTTGTTTCGTACAAGACCCTTTAACAGCTGGTGGCGTTGAACGTTTACTGCTTAATGACATACCGTGCTGTTTTTCCTTGTGTCGCTGTGAGCTATTCTCGTAAAAGCGATACCGCAAGACCCAGAGTTTAAGTACTTTGCTGCGGACGGCTTAACCCTGGGCGATGTTACACTACGACATTTGTTCTGGTGCCGTTTGAGAGCATTTTCCAGGTATAGGAAGCACCGCAAGGGTTGCACTTATAAACGTTTGCAGGTACCATTTTGGTACAAAACAAAACCCGCACTATAGCACTTGACTTGTAATCGGACTAACTAAAAAGCTTACTCGAGCGTACCTGATTTATGTTCCTTATAGAATGCATACCGAAGGTTTCGAAGACGACCGAACGATGTTGAGGATTCGGCGGGGAACTAAATGATGTCATATTCCTTGCTGCTCGTCCAATACATTTAGCGCTAATGCATGCACCTGGTTCGCTTCGTCGATGGTGCGAATGCCGTTAGTAGAAACACCGGAAAACGTCTTCCATGTTATACGGATCGCGTGCATATTAAAATCCAAAGGGTGGTAGCACACGCACACAAGTTGTGTGCAAGTCGTGCTGTAGAAGATGCAATGCTACTATAACCAAAAACACTTTAAACCATTACTAAGAAAATACCAACTTGTTGTCTACAGGATACTTACAACAATTTAATTTTAAATAACTTCTACGTCATATTTTAGGAAATGGGGGCTTGAATATTTTCCAAATGAATCACCAAGCGAAAGTATATGCTTAACGGTATTAGAATTACCCATTAATTTCCTATTTTTACGACCGTGGTTAATTATAGATTGAAATTTAATTTGTGCACGTTCGAGCTTCTCGTAAACTAACATATTTTAGAGCAACAATGCGCTGTATAATACATGCATACCCTTCGCCGCGCTACTGCTATTCTTGTAATTGCTAGAAAAGTCACTCTCCTTTTACTGTTAGGAGCGATGCAAAGCACCATTTTTATACTTTCTATAGCACATCGCACACTTTTTCGTCTGATAATTAAATTTTGCTTCTGTAGGCTTTTACACTTTCGCATAGCGGTCGGCCGCACGTATTGATTTCTAGAACCGGTAAGTACTCGATATCCTCCAAATAGAGAATTAGATGCTCGATGTCTGTCAACTTCCAATTCCCTCGTAAAGGTAGAAAAACTCGGTCAATCATCCATTAAACTTCGACCCGCTACCGTTTTGATAATTTCCAAACATTTTTCGAACGACAATGGGCTGAGAATTTTAAACCTCCGAGGGATCTTTAAGTCGTGATCAATTACACATCCGAGCTACGCGTAAACTAACATATTTTGCAGCAACTGTATAATACATGCATACCCCTTCTCTGCGCTACTGCTATTCTTGTAGTTGCTTGGAAAAGTCAGTCGCCCTTTTACTGCTAGGGTCGCTAAAAGCACCATTCCATACTTTATTTATAAGTGTAGCACATCGCACACTTTTTTGTCGGTTAATTAAATTTTTGTTTATGTAGGCCTTTACACTTTCGCTTATTTAAACATCTAATACGACCGATTAACCACTTTCGATTATTCTAACGGGGAACCACCATACATCCCACCGCATCGTTCTTTTGAATCCAACGATCCTATAGGCTTCCGCACACTAACACCTAACGTATCTTTCCTACTAGTTGTTAAACAAAACTACCGGTATCGCCATTGTGGATATAAGCAGATGTTTGTGGATGTGTACGAGAATATGTAACCATATACATTAATTAGTCTAAGCTATTTTATTTAGTCCAAGAAAATTATTATTTTCTAATCCACAACTAATAATCGCCTTTATAGGTTTAACATTTCTACCATTTCCCAATGACTGGTGCTACGTACATGGAAACTTTAATTTCTTATTAGAGAGAATTCTTATTATCCCACGCACTGCTGCGTAGTTGCATGCCCACCCTTTTGGGAATATATGCTCGTTATAGGTTGTAGCACCCGCGGTTTTACTTAACTACACTTCGTGAGACCCCTTTAATCTTTTAATCGAATCTTTCTCGCTTACAATACACTCGGACTTAGCCCTACTACCAACAAATTCTAATACTAGACCCCATTAAATTGGTCTTTAAATTTCCCTACAAGTTTTTATCGACAAGTGTTATATTGTATTTATTATACGCGGGGTAGTCACTCTTTTAAGATAAATATATTTTGCTAGGTATCAACTAATATTAAATTTTTCTAGGGACCCCAAATCTGTAAATAGATTTTAAATAGCTCCACCCCATACAAAGTTATGCCTTCTAAAGACTAATTTTTGCCCATCTTTATTTAACTCCATCTTTAAAACCCTTTTTTTGCTACGCAAGACATATGCTTTAGCCACCCATCTCCCGAGAAATCTAAAACCGATGTATCCCTCGAACACCACGTGGAGGTAACACGTATACTCTGTCAACCAGGATAGAAGCAGGAAAGATTTGGAAGGTGGGCGAAGAACTTAAAAATTATGGAATTTAAAAACTAATATATACAATAGATTTACAAAATCTATACAAATATAAACAACTATCTTATATCTTTATGCCTCTATGTGTAGATTGTTGTACTATTAGGAATGATGTACCTTTTGTCATCTTCCCTCGATAAACTAATTTTATTAATAAGCTGCGTGTACAAATCGTATTTTTTACTCCGGATACATACGCAGGCAAGTACTCGATACCATCCAAATAAAGAATTGGATGCTCGGTGACTGTTAACATCCGCTTCCCTTGTGTACGCCCAGACACATCCCAGCCCATGCGCACCCCTGCGCATGCACACCCCTGCCCATGCGCAACCCTGCGCGTGCACACCCCCGCCCATGCGCGCTGCCCATGCGCATCCCTCTCTGTGCGAGTGCTATTTCGGGGTAACGTCACAGCCTTTTATAAATAAAGAACAATGTTATATACTATTATAAAATGTTTATTCTGACATTATACATAACAAATTTAAAAATATTTAATGCCAAGCATGGATCCATTTAAACTTAATTTTAATACAAAGTTATACACAGAAGACAGTCTTTTCTTTATGTTTGTTTGCGGTGGTTTTAATTTTATCTAATTTTATTCGCAGCTTAAAATTTAAATCGACACCCAAGTCTTCTATCTCCTTTTCTAGCCAATAGTTTGATACATAAAGACCGTCTAGGTTTTCGAATTGTAAAATGTACCGAAGTTTGCCTCTATATTTAAAGTCTTTGATTCCGCCGACAACCAGATCCATTCCTTCGTGTAATTCTTGCAGCTTGTGACAATCTTTTAATCGCAGCTTTCCACTATATCCTGCATACGTATCTTGTTAGCTTGATCGACTTCTTCTTGTCGGTATTGAGGAAATCCTTTTCTCCCACACACTGTTGTGTAGTTGCATATCCACCACTTTTGGGAATATATGGTTGTTATAGGTTGTAAGACCCTCGGTTTTAAATGATCCGAAAGGTTCTTTACTAGGTAAATATACAATGTTTAGCGAAACCCCTTTGCGTGTGGTGTACGCCAAGGTTACGAAACCCGCATTCCTTAGTTCGTCTTTGTTATCTGCCATTTTGATAAATACGTTTTAGAATAACCTTTTAAAAAGTATACGGATTTAGTACCATCCTTTTCTGCAAGAACATGTACATAACTAAAAGAGTCTTTCTTACTAACCGCAAATGCATACAGCTTGTACAACCCGGATGTATCTAAGTCAGTCCATCGGCACATAAAATAATCTTTTAATTCTTCCTCATTTTCTCTAATAAGATGTTCTTTGTCTAACACATCTTTGTATTGATCGCGTATTATCGCAGTGTTTTCCATGTAGTCCAATTTTCGCCTTTTTGCATCCATTTCCTCTAATTCCAGTTGTCTTTTCCTTCCACTTACAGCGTATGGTATACATAATGGGGCAATTTCCTTTAGCGTAAACGGATAGAGTTTACTACCAATATTATTGGGTGTATTTATCAATCCCAATTCCGAAATGACTATTTCTTTTGGAATTGTAGAATATGGTGTTGCAGATTGTGTAAAATATGTACTACCTGCTTTAATGTAGCACTTGTGTAAGATTTTTATTTTATCTTGGCTATCTTCCTCTACTATCTCCAAATAATTTATAGGTAAATAGTTAAAACTAAAAGCCGAAAGCACATACTTTATCAATTTTTCCCTTTCCTCTAGTTTTTCGCACAACTTAATTTGCAAGCCCGTCAATTTCTTTGTATTGCCATTTCCCCAATACACGTACTGTAGCAGGTTATTATAGACTAAACAACAGCTATTTTTGTAGCTTGTCCGATAGCTTACTCCACATTTTGGCAAGTGATACCGAGTACATTGGCGCCTTTAGGAAGTATAACTTACTATCTTCCAATAAGGTTAAACAGTCTTTTAAGGGTTTATACACTAGTTCCGCACTGACATAGCTTCCAATTGCACAGTTGTATATTGTCGCTTCCAATCGCGTAATACCATGTTCTTTGGCTAAAGTAGACGCAAATGTTTCCTTAAACGTACATCTGGACAACGTAAAATCTAGTATATGATTGCCAAGTTGTTTATTAACACCAGGACTTGTTATCTGACACACAAATTTGTTGTATATCTTAATTCTTGCATTGGTTGTTAGCCATGTTAAACAATCAATTCCTACAGTTTTATCGTTGTCAACTATAATATTACACTTTTCTTCGTATTCGCCCTTATAGCAAAAGTTATGGTTTGTAGTTAAATAATTACACATCTCCATCTTGCTAAATATACCTGCAAAATCTTGGGTTACATCCATGTCAAAAAGATAGAAATAATCTTTTCGAGTTCGTCTAATATATCTGGTAGTTCCTCCAATAAAGTTTCCAACTTAACATCTGCTAGTTCCACTTTGTATGGAACACATATAGGATTTTGGAATATTTTATTAATGCATTCGAGGTCTTCTTTTTCCGATAACTTCTTTTACTCTCTGGCCCATCTTGTTAGTGCTTTCCAGAGAAAACGGAAGCTTAGCTTTAACACCATGCCTAGCGGAAACAAATCGGTTGAACTTTCTTCGTAGATAGCTGTTAAATGCACCACAAATTACTTTTTAGGATAAACATCCTTTTGTTTGCAGATGCTTGTTCGGTGTCAGAAAGGTCGCAAATTTTAATCAACATTATATTGTCACAAAATGGTTCTGTAATTGGTGTGTGTAGTCCACCAGTCAGCATCCGTTCGCCTTCGACATAACAAATATTACCAATATCTTTTACCAGATTATTGTTGCACATATTTTCTGTCAACAGCCATAATCCAAATCGCTCATTTGTCGGTTTCACTTTATTCCCAAGAAGTTGAGAAACGTTAATCACCTTTGAGACGCTCATGTTTACCGTTCTAGCTACTATCGAATACTAAATTGAATACGAAAAAATTGTTTTCTTATGTATTCTACAGAGTGGGGCCGTATATTGCCGAAGATAGTCGAATATGTTGTTATCCGACCTAAGCCGACAGGGATGCGTATCGACATATATCCGGATATATGTAGGATGTTAAGTTAGGGTGAAATTACCCCATAGGGTGAAATTGCCCCATGACCACATGACCATATGACCATATGACCACATGACCACATGACCACATGACCACATGACCATATGACCATATGACCATATGACCTAATTGCTTTTTAATGAGTTTTCTCATTAAAAACACATTAGCACTATAGCACTAATTGCATTTTAATGAGTTTTTTCCATTAAAAAACAAGTGTGGACCTAGGTTAGATAAAAGGAAAAATTAATAGGTTAGGTCAGCGCCGCGGCGCTGACCTAACCTATTAATTTTTCCTTTTATCTAACCTAGGTCTTCTGTGTATAACTTTGTATTAAAATTAAGTTTAAATGGATCCATGCTTGGCATTAAATATTTTTAAATTTGTTATGTATAATGTCAGAATAAACATTTTATAATAGTATATAACATTGTTCTTTATTTATAAAAGGCTGTGACGTTACCCCGAAATAGCACTCGCACAGAGAGGGATGCGCATGGGCAGCGCGCATGGGCGGGGGTGTGCACGCGCAGGGTTGCGCATGGGCAGGGGTGTGCATGCGCAGGGGTGCGCATGGGCTGGGATGTGTCTGGGCGTACACAAGGGAAGCGGATGTTAACAGTCACCGAGCATCCAATTCTTTATTTGGATGGTATCGAGTACTTGCCTGCGTATGTATCCGGAGTAAAAATACGATTTGTACACGCAGCTTATTAATAAAATTAGTTTATCGAGGAAGATGACAAAGGTACATCATTCCTAATAGTACAACAATCTACACATAGAGGCATAAAGATATAAGATAGTTGTTTATATTTGTATAGATTTTGTAAATCTATTGTATATATTAGTTTTTAAATTCCATAATTTTTAAGTTCTTCGCCCACCTTCCAAATCTTTCCTGCTTCTATCCTGGTTGACAGAGTATACGTGTTACCTCCACGTGGTGTTCGAGGATACATCGGTTTTAGATTTCTCGGGAGATGGGTGGCTAAAGCATATGTCTTGCGTAGCAAAAAGGGTTTTAAAGATGGAGTTAAATAAAGATGGGCAAAAATTAGTCTTTAGAAGGCATAACTTTGTATGGGGTGGAGCTATTTAAAATCTATTTACAGATTTGGGGTCCCTAGAAAAATTTAATATTAGTTGATACCTAGCAAAATATATTTATCTTAAAAGAGTGACTACCCCGCGTATAATAAATACAATATAACACTTGTCGATAAAAACTTGTAGGAAATTTAAAGACCAATTTAATGGGGGTCTAGTATTAGAATTTGTTGGTAGTAGGGCTAAGTCCGAGTGTATTGTAAGCGAGAAAGATTCGATTAAAAAGATTAAAGGGTCTCACGAAGTGTAGTTAAGTAAAACCGCGGGTGCTACAACCTATAACGAGCATATATTCCCAAAAGGGTGGGCATGCAACTACGCAGCAGTGCGTGGGATAATAAGAATTCTCTCTAATAAGAAATTAAAGTTTCCATGTACGTAGCACCAGTCATTGGGAAATGGTAGAAATGTTAAACCTATAAAGGCGATTATTAGTTGTGGATTAGAAAATAATAATTTTCTTGGACTAAATAAAATAGCTTAGACTAATTAATGTATATGGTTACATATTCTCGTACACATCCACAAACATCTGCTTATATCCACAATGGCGATACCGGTAGTTTTGTTTAACAACTAGTAGGAAAGATACGTTAGGTGTTAGTGTGCGGAAGCCTATAGGATCGTTGGATTCAAAAGAACGATGCGGTGGGATGTATGGTGGTTCCCCGTTAGAATAATCGAAAGTGGTTAATCGGTCGTATTAGATGTTTAAATAAGCGAAAGTGTAAAGGCCTACATAAACAAAAATTTAATTAACCGACAAAAAAGTGTGCGATGTGCTACACTTATAAATAAAGTATGGAATGGTGCTTTTTAGCGACCCTAGCAGTAAAAAGGGCGACTGACTTTTCCAAGCAACTACAAGAATAGCAGTAGCGCAGAGAAGGGGTATGCATGTATTATACAGTTGCTGCAAAATATGTTAGTTTACGCGTAGCTCGGATGTGTAATTGATCACGACTTAAAGATCCCTCGGAGGTTTAAAAATTCTCAGCCCATTGTCGTTCGAAAAATGTTTGGAAATTATCAAAACGGTAGCGGGTCGAAGTTTAATGGATGATTGACCGAGTTTTCTACCTTTACGAGGGAATTGGAAGTTGACAGACATCGAGCATCTAATTCTCTATTTGGAGGATATCGAGTACTTACCGGTTCTAGAAATCAATACGTGCGGCCGACCGCTATGCGAAAGTGTAAAAGCCTACAGAAGCAAAATTTAATTATCAGACGAAAAGTGTGCGATGTGCTATAGAAAGTATAAAAATGGTGCTTTGCATCGCTCCTAACAGTAAAAGGAGAGTGACTTTTCTAGCAATTACAAGAATAGCAGTAGCGCGGCGAAGGGTATGCATGTATTATACAGCGCATTGTTGCTCTAAAATATGTTAGTTTACGAGAAGCTCGAACGTGCACAAATTAAATTTCAATCTATAATTAACCACGGTCGTAAAATAGGAAATTAATGGGTAATTCTAATACCGTTAAGCATATACTTTCGCTTGGTGATTCATTTGGAAAAATATTCAAGCCCCCCATTTCCTAAAATATGACGTAGAAGTTATTTAAAATTAAATTGTTGTAAGTATCCTGTAGACAACAAGTTGGTATTTTCTTAGTAATGGTTTAAAGTGTTTTTGGTTATAGTAGCATTGCATCTTCTACAGCACGACTTGCACACAACTTGTGTGCGTGTGCTACCACCCTTTGGATTTTTAATATGCACGCGATCCGTATAACATGGAAGACGTTTTCCGGTGTTTCTACTAACGGCATTCGCACCATCGACGAAGCGAACCAGGTGCATGCATTAGCGCTAAATGTATTGGACGAGCAGCAAGGAATATGACATCATTTAGTTCCCCGCCGAATCCTCAACATCGTTCGGTCGTCTTCGGAAACCTTCGGTATGCATTCTATAAGGAACATAAATCAGGTACGCTCGAGTAAGCTTTTAGTTAGTCCGATTACAAGTCAAGTGCTATAGTGCGGGTTTTGTTTTGTACTAAAATGGTACCTGCAAACGTTTATAAGTGCAACCCTTGCGGTGCTTCCTATACCTGGAAAAATGCTCTCAAACGGCACCAGAACAAATGTCGTAGTGTAACATCGCCCAGGGTTAAGCCGTCCGCAGCAAAGTACTTAAACTCTGGGTCTTGCGGTATCGCTTTTACGAGAATAGCTCACAGCGACACAAGGAAAACAGCACGGTATGTCATTAAGCAGTAAACGTTCAACGCCACCAGCTGTTAAAGGGTCTTGTACGAAACAACCACGAATTATGTGTACAGTATGCGATTTCGAAATGGAAAACTACGTACGCCGCACACTTAAGGAGCAACAAACATAAAATGCATCAGTTACCGCTACTAACGAAGATGGCGTAGAAATGATTAGCACAGCGTTTAACAACTGCATGGCTAGCTATCGCATAAATAACGCCAGCGTCGACAATGGAGTGTCCGAGTTTCTTTGGAAGCAGAAGGAACGATTTATTCGATTACTTAATAAAAAGAATACAACATATAATCCGGAAAATACGTACGAAGTCTTAAACATCATTCCTAATAGCACAGCAACCTAATTAAGGTAGGTCAGTAAGCAATATTTAATTGCTGTTAATTGACTTGTATTTAGCGTACTTTCCTATTATAATAACCGCATTTGTTTGGAGAAGATATACACGTTTAAAATAAAATTATATACAGCTTTCTTAATTATTAACCACGCGATGATTACGTGAAAGTTGACCTCCCATTCTCATATTTAAAACCCATTACATTGAATGTGTTTACCTCCACGTGGTGTCGCTGGACGGTAAAACATATTGTTAGATTAACGATAATATGTCTTATTAACCGAAAACATGTCTCCTTTTTTTTACATTAATCTCTTTTTATTACAGGTCTATTTAAACAACACATTAATCTTTTTTGTTACAGGTTAAACTTTCGGCTACGCACAGGAAATAATGTTATACTTTGTAAAAATTGTAATTAGTTTATTAAACTGTAAATCGAATAAAATAAATTTTCGCATGCTTAATTTATGTTAATACTGCTACGTGTTTGGTTAAAGGATTGTAGATATTAAAAAGGAGAGGTGATTAGAAATTGATCTTGGTACAAAATCTTAAAATTGGGGTAGCTCCCTTAGGGATGATGCAATCTGAAAAATTTAAAGAGATTTGGGTAGCTGAGAAAAATCTAATATTGACTGATACCAAACAAGGTAGGTTTATCTAGTGTGTGGAAATGTGGAAAAAGATTTATCTCGCAGAGGGTATATGTGTAACTTTGCAGGGCGTGGTCCTATATTAAATCTGTTTACAGATTTGGATTCTACATAAAATTTTAGACTAACAAGATGTATCGCATGACTAAAAAAATTTATAAGAACGCTCAAAAGTTGCTACAGGTAAGAAATCTTAAAATCAGGGTAGCTCCCTTAGGGATGATGCAATCTGAAAAATTTAAAGAGATTTGGGTAGCTGAGAAAATTCTAATATTAACTGATACCAAACAAGGTAGGTTTATCTCGAAAGATGCATTGGCTAGACGAAGAAAACTATTTGGTTCAGATGAAAGATAAAAAAATGGTTAGTCGAAGAAAACTTTTTGGTTCAGATGTGGGAGGAAATGAGGATGCTCATTTATCTCGAAAGATGAAAAATTTAAGATATATTTATCTCGAAAGATGAAAAATGGTTAGACGAAGAAAACTTTTTGGTCCAGATGTGGGTGCAAATGAGGATGCTGGTGCAAATGAGGTAGTGGATGCCCCAATTATACTCTACTTAAATAAAACCGCCATCAGGTGATAAACATCAACACTACTAAGCGTGGAAGTACAAAAATTGAACCGAAACTACATAGTAAATCCTATAGATGGCTATACAAGTACGTGTGGCCATTTGAGATTTGCGGAATGTTACAGCAAAATTTATTTGCAAACGTAACAAACCTTCTCGCGGCGACACCCGGGTTCATGCCCCAAGGCAAATCAAATATGAAGTAATAAGCTGATGTTTTGTTAATGGCTATATAACTACCAGCCCGATTTGTATTCGTCAATAGACTCTATTATTTTCATAGAGTTTGTTTACAGATACATCTTATTTTATATATTGTTTTACACAATTTCTTATTGCGGACTGCAAATAACCTGTCTCTTACTATATATATATTTTGCTGTGATATTCCTGCCCCACGATTGGTGCATATCATAAAATGCTGTGATATTATTCCCAGCGTTGAGCCATCATAAAGTTTGTTGTGAAATTTACCCCTAATAATCAAGCACCTACGATGTGGAATGTTAAGTTATGGTTTTTGCCTCAGCTAGCTTATTCAATTAAATAAAACAATTTTACAATTCACAATATAATGATTAAATATTTACAACTTTTAAATTTTTGCTTTTTCAGAATATTTACAGATACCAGATTTATGAAATTTGAAGCCAGCAAAACTGTCTTTTTTTGTCATACATTGATCAATGAACCTACTATGTTTTGTTGACTCTTACAGATAAAATGATAAATTTTGAATTAAAACAGTTTTCAATAAATTGTATCAAGATTTCTAACCTGGAATGGTTCTGTAGTTCCTTCCTAGCTATGTCCAAATTGAGAGTCGAATTTGGAAGTCGACATCAGAATCAAAATACAATCCAAATCGGTATTCGAGTCCAATTTTAAAAATCGGTATGAGAACAACTTCGATGTAGTAGTAACAAAATAATCCAGTTTAAAATACCATTATTAAAGTGCAATTTATATATCAGTAATAGAACATTTTTCACATCAGTAATAGAAGTCAGTAATAAAAGTCGGCAAATAGAACATTTTCCATATCAGTAATAAAAATCAGTAATAGAACATTTTCCGTATCAGTAATAAAAGCCCTGTTTTATTAATGTTAGAAATGAATTTTTAATTAAAACGTTATTACTTACGTCTATAATAGATCGGCTTATGCGTTGCACAATTTGTACACTTTTCAAAATGATTTTACTTTTCACTGGTTACGGAAAATAATTAGCACTTCAGAACATAGTCGTAGTCCAGTTTAAATGTATACTAAACTCGTCGCTTCATTCTAATCGTATTTAAAGCCGTACCTCTATCTGCTTTCATTGGTTCATTCACGTATTGGGACGACACTGTTATGAAAGGAATGATGATAAAACGGCGAAACCTTTTTAAGCATATATTTTTGTATAACAACAATGGTGATGATTGTGATTATGATGATTATGCTAAAAAACTAAATCGTGTTCATATCAGTTCCCAGAGTAGATTCTATAAGTTTTATTACAAAGTTCTTTTACTCAAAAATTCTGGCACCCACAAATGCCAAAACCATTTTTCTTTTTGTTACCCTGCCTACTCCCCAAACTTTTATTTTAAGCCAATTTTAAATAGTTAGATGGCGTAATCCAACTATAACTCTAAATATACAAAGGTGACATAAGTCAAATAATTAAAACTAGATGGAGTTCCAACAGACACCTTTGCCTTTTATCTTTGTGTACTTCGGGATTTTCAACAATTATTTAGTTCAAATATTCGAATGGATGCCCGACTTGTCGCGTAATACTCTTCACATATCATGGTGTTATTTGAGAAATTCAAACAATTTCCTTTCGTAAGTCACGTATTCAATGTTTGTTATTTATTGTAATCTAAACCGAAATAATCTGGTGCTTGTTTATTTCCTAGTTAATATTAGATTTTTGAACAAATGTGATTTTTCATGTCACGTACGATTTTCTAATAATGCATAATCTATATTGCGTATACGATGATATTTTTAACGCACTTGTTAAATATTTATAAAACCAATTCATATAGGTTTCTCGTTGATTTTATTTTGATGAATTTTGTTGCATTTTCAAATCTTATCTTAACTTGTAAGCTACTTTTGGATATTTCTATGTTCTTATGTATTTAATCTCATGTATTTTTATATACAGCGGTCGAAGTACCATATCTGCTAGGCATGCCGCTGTTTACAATTTCCAATCCAAAAATTCCAATCTCCAAAATTAACTTTTATTATTCAAACATAGTTTTTTTTCATCATCCAAACAATTTCAAATTCTAATACTTCCGTGCATTCCAGTACCAAAATAATAATCTTTGTACTTACATACCACTTTAACGTTTTAACAAAAAGGTGCTCTATTAGCTTCTACATAAATTTTTATTAAATTGCATTAGTTCACTTGAAAGTAACTATTATCACGAATGATGGATGAAATCAAAGAGAAGAGAGCTCGGCCCCTCTCTGCCAGTGATTAAATAAGTAAAATTCGCCCCCTATTTTAAATTGTCACGTACGCTTGTATACCCGTTCTTGTAATACTTGAAAATTCTTTTCCAACTGTCCGGTGTTCCAGCGAAAAAACCCTAACGAACATCGGTTTCTCGTGAATTTTTATAACAAACACTACAATACTCGGTAAACCGCTTCAAAACTGTCAACCACCGTTCTAATTTAGTCTTTACTTTTCCATTTATCTACGCCTCCAACTCGAACAAACATCTTTCATCTCCCTTATATCTATAGCTTTATCTCACACATATGCATCCACCAGCTGGATTTCTGCCCTTTTTGTACAATCACACCAATCACCTTGCTTGGCTCCATTCTCCCACCTTTTAACAGACGCGTGCTTTCTGCTAAATATCCTTGAAATTATTGATTTGATTCAAGTCTCCCTACTATACTGTTTCCGAATTAATTATATGCATCTCTCTTGTATTCAATACATTTTTATTCTATCTTGGTCTTTTCTTGGTTCTCTCCTACACTACCTTCAAGATTGAAATCAATATTTTAACCAACATACTGCGTTTGCATTAATTCCAACGGCTGTTCTTTTCCAATAACCTAGTAAAGTTTGTTTGTTGCCAAGCTTACCGAGAAATATTATCTCCCCTCGTTGTTTTGTTTCACACGTGTTTGGTTTTATGTTTGAATCTTGTAAGGTTATCTTAAAAACAATAAAAAAATGTGTGTACTTTTTGTAGTAATTACGTACTATACAAAGTATCTCACATACGAAATGACAGCATTGCTAATCAGAAACGGTAAAAACACAACGAAGCGTAATAGAGAAGATTTAATGGCTCCGTGTTATTAAAAATTTTATATCAATAAACTTTTTCTTTTTCCATTTTTTGGTATTTTGTAAATAGAATTGATCGGCCCCCACAAACAAAAAAAGACATTTTTGGTTTTTTCTGTATAACTTGAAAACGGCATGAGATGCGTCAATTTTTTAAAACAATTTTAATATACTCCAAAATAAACAACTAATTTCTTATTTAACTTACCGTTTCTGGTATAGCAATGTTAGCCCGTCGTATAGGAAACGCTGTATTATGAAAATTTGACGCATCTTTGGCAAATTCGCTCAAGGGCGCCATAAGCGCTAGGTACGAGCCCAAGAAGTATTATTTTCTACTGGTAGTTTAAAGAATTCTATACCTACTTATAGATAAAAATCACTAAAAGAAATGGCGATTGATAGTTTTTAGAAATTTACTTGTAAGTTGCTTGAGCACGTACAGGAAGGTGTCCTAATAAGCTGCTTATTAAAATTGTTTTTATTTGTCTCACGTTGTTGTCCGATTTCATGCATATAGCTTTTAGTGAAAATGGATAGGTTTGATAAGCAGTTTTGGAAATGTTCTGATAATACTGGGTGTTTCTGTTAGTTTTTCACTTTTGAATTCAAATTAAAAAAATCGATCAATTTTGAAATATTCTTTATTAAGTTGAAGACAAAACTTGGGAAGTTTATTTTTTAAAAATGATATTGTCCAAATGGTGTTCATTTCTCTCATGGCACTCTGGAATTCAGGCCCTAAAATTTGCCATCACGCTCAGCAAAGTTTGCTTGGGTATAGCTGCCATTTCCCCCCAATACTGTCCTTCAATTTCTCCAGAGTGACATGTCGGTTGCCGAACACTTCTTCTGCGCTTGGTCGAGCCTGGACCTCTCGAATCCATCTTCCTCTTACAGCATTAACCTTGACGATTCTGGCTATCTCGTTGGTATCTGTTGTTTCGCGTTTGTCATTCCATTGATGTTTTTGCAGGTGGTTGATAGAATGAGTAGCTTTCCGGATCTTCTTCAAGGTTGCTCTCCAACTATACGATACTCAAATCCTGAATCCCCCAGCTTGTGTCTTTCGACAGACAGGATGGCTATTTATCACATCGTCAGGTAGCTCGTCGAACAGGACTGACGAATGTATGTCGCCAACGATTTCGCTTCAGTCACCGTTCCTTGGTATCCGTATAGCTGGAAAACTCCCTGTAATTTTTACCGTTCCGCTACTCACCGTGTTTCGCCCGGAGACGAAGGTAGATAACTGTTGATTCCGCGATATCTGCTGCTGTAATGCATTGCCGAACACTGGACTCTTGAGATATCCTCATAAAAAAGTCGCATGGCGTCAAATCCTGGTTTTGGGGAAGTCAATTGATGCCTCCTCTTCAGGAAATCAGTTTTTCAGGAAAAAGTACCTGAGCAACAGGTAAAGACCGATTTGAAGTGTGACTTGTGGCTGTCTTGTTGAAACCAGGTTTCTTGATCAAATTCATCAAATTCTTGAAAAGCAGGTGTTACAAAACCAGGTATCATATCGATATAACGTTCGGAATTCACAGTTGATGAAATAGTGGCCCAAACTGTAATCTTTGGGCTATGCGAATGCCGTTGATCTTTTATTTTCGGGTTAGTTTCATACCAGTACCGACAATTATGCTTATCGACAAGGCCATTAAGATGGAAATGCGCTTCATCCGAAAACATGATGCTATCGAACGATTGAAACAGATTCAACACTTCGTTGGCGAATAACAGTCTCTCATATAGTCTGTCTGTTTTTCTATTCCTGCACGATCTGGATTTTGTTGACGTGCATTCGTAAATCCTTTTGTAGAATTCCTTACATTGAGGTTTGTGTGAGATTTAACGCACCGACAAGTTTGGTTTTTGCTGCACAGATGCTCTCACCATCTTAATGTTGTCAGGGTTTCTTACTGTTCTTACATGGGGATTACGCGTTTATTCGTCGTTGAACGTGTCTCTACAAACTCAATTATATTAATTAATTCTTGGACATCGTTGAATGTCATGTAATGCCGACTAATAACGTCTAACGAGAGTGGACGAATTGTTGTTTCGGTAAAACTTGCGCACACTAAAAGTACGTTGTTATCCGAGTAACGCTGCATTTTGACTAAATTTTTCTAGACGAAGCTGACGTTTACTACTACCCGCACTTGCCCAAACCACCTAACAACTTTTTACAGCATAGAAAGTGAAAAACTAACAAGAACACCTTGTATATCGTAATCGGACTCTGTTCTATTTGAAGCGCACAGCTAGCGACTCGATGTCTCTGAATGAAAATCTTCAAGTTTTACTTATTTTCTTCTTTTTTAATTTAAAACAAAATTAACGAAAATATCCCATATAAACGAAACACAAGCTCATTGCTAACAATTATCAAAGAGACCAAGACAGGATTAAATCTCAAAGCTTTCATACAAAATCTTGAAAGACAAATTCAAGTTGCATAATAAAATTAATCCCGATGGATAGATAGATACATTTGCCGGCTATAAATATCTAAGAATAAAACTCAAAGAATGACGTCACAACAACACACACACAACCGTACCTCTTGTCTTATCTTTATTAATGGCTCCATCTGCACTAAAATTAGAACAAAAGCATTCTGAACAGCAGTTAATAAAGTTCTAGGAGCTTTAAAAGTAATGTACTAAAACGATATAAAATTTAAATGGCTTCGTTTGAAAGATCAAATTGCCGTTGTAAATATATAAATAAGTTAGTGTATTACACGCGGATTGTTAAAACTTTATAGCGAAACAACTGCGAAATTGCATGTGTTTAGGAAACTTTGCACAATGAGATTATCAAAAGGTCAATTTTGTTTTATATGTGTACGTTCAAATGTAAAACTTGTAATAAATGATAAATGTTATTTTGTTAACCTATATTTTTATCCCTTGGAGGTGTAGTATTTGTTTTTATATTTGCTGATGTAACAATTTCTAATTAGACATGTCTCTGGCATATTAATAGTACTATAAAACTTTATTAACAATAAATAAAAGATAGTCATATATTTTAAGCTGTAGTTGATTTTTGAAATTGTCGGTCGGTCGGGCTGCTTTTTTGCAGAGATTGTTATTTACTTGCGTAATTAACAAACTACTTTTTTTACTCCAGAAATATATATATTTGAAATGGTATTATTTAATGCTTTGCCATTGAATTGTATAACAGGAAAATTAAGAAATAATTGATATTTAAAAGTGACAGAGTAATAAATTTTTGTTTCTGTCAACCACGTGTACATAAATAATCTATAAAAACCATAAAAAGTTTTAAAAAGAACGTGCAAATATCATTATTAAAAATCCAGGGCGCCTTCGATCTTAAAAGGTCATCATCAATGGAATGAACGAAATATTCTTAATCTAGTTGAAGGTTATAAAATATATAAATATAAAGTTTACTAACAAAAAATAAGCAGTTAAAATTTTTTTTAATGAAGAAGAAAACGTTTTCTGATATAAAATTTTTAGTAACACGGTGCCATCAAATCTTCTCTGCTACGCTTCGTTGTGTTTTTACCGTTTCTGATTAGCAATGTTATCCCTTCGTATGTGAGACACTTTGTATAGTACGCAATTACTACAAAAAAATACACACATGATCACACAAATGATCATTTCAAATCGAGCTA
Organism: Platerodrilus igneus; assembly: GCA_036346225.1. Taxonomy (NCBI): domain Eukaryota; kingdom Metazoa; phylum Arthropoda; class Insecta; order Coleoptera; family Lycidae; genus Platerodrilus; species Platerodrilus igneus. Next base: position 7,747,070 of record JARFIW010001148.1, read on the forward strand.
GTAATTGAAAGATGGAAAATATAAGGTATTGAACAGGACCTAAAACGGTATATATAGTATTGCGAGGTTTACTCTGGAATCATGCCCCACAAATTGGGTGCCATAAAAATGCTATGTATTATTCCTGAACAATCGAGCCACAGCGTTGGGCTGCTATAATATTATGAATTGAAACCTTTTTTTTTTATTGTCTCCACTCGTTGGATACAAGTGAAGCCTTATTGGTTCGCGGCTAAGTCTGGGAATTACCCCAAGGGTGAGCAATGAGAAAGGGCGTGGGGATGGTATACACTCTACAATAAGCTGATATAAAAAGAAAAAGGGGGAATTGAGCGCCACTGTATCTATATGGGCAATACTAGAAACTCTATACTCCTATGAGAAGATACAGAAACTCATGGGATATAAGCCCCATAAAAAACTTACAACTTAATGAACTAACACATCTGGAAACCTGTGGAACATACTTACAACCTCTTCGATCTCGATGATCCTGAAAGAGAAAGTACACAACAAATTCTCTATTAAAAAGACACTGTTTGTACTTTGTAATAAAAAAGCAGACTAATAATTACAGGTGGATAATCTTGAAATTACCACACCAAAGATATTTGAATCAAAAATGAATACCTAGGACAAATTAGTTGTAGCATATCTGTGTCTTTTTTTTTTAATTACTTCAGCGTTCGTCTAATTTCAATATTCCAAAAAACTTATTTTCTTTTTTAAAAAAATTTAGTAAAATTAATTGTGCATGGAATAAAAAACTTGAGTCCAAAAATGAAATTTAATATAGTTTCTCTCTTTTCGTTTTTTTTTTAAATAGGATTACAAAAATGAAATAATATAATTGAACTCTTTATAAATCTGTCTTGACATAACAAGACCTTAATAAGACCTAATAAGGAACAAAACTACTATGTTTGCGGAACTTAAACTAAAACCCAAATAAAACCTCGACACAAACCGCCGTAAAGCAACAAACAAATTATCTTCCTTACTAATAACTTTAACATTATTAACATAAAATCGAAAAACTCATTCCAAAGTATATACATATCGATATCTTTACAAAAATGGTTTCACTACCGCTGATCAAAAAAGAATCCAGCACAGGAATCACAAAAAAAACGCTGCTTTTCTTTCTTTTAGTCTCACTAATACTAAACGAAATCGAAAGACCCACATCAAATTATATGGATATCAGCAATCATCTAAAAATGTTTTTCTTCTTGACGATGAAAAAAAATATCTAACAATAAAGTAGCAACACCAACTAGCTACCGTTTCTACAAAAAAAATAGTTAGCACTCCTAACCAATATTCTTTTTTATCAGGACACTCCAAAAAAAATTTTCAACGCTACAGTGGCCGCACCAAATATTTTGAATCAACTCGCCTTAAAAAAAAATTACCACTTAAGCATCTCGCTTACTCTAAACATAACAGCACACAAGTGACCATCTCGAATCCCACTTAAATGATCACTCACTTAACTTAGAATAAACACACGCACAAAAATGAAACAACAAATATTTACATGGTCCTACCACAACTAGAATAACTACATTTACCAAGCAACCTACTTGTCGGCCTTACTTATTTAAAATAAATAATTTGTTAACACGCATGACATAACCAACACTACCGCAATTCTACTACGAACTAAAGCAAAAACGCAGACAGAATTACATCTTTATCTGAACTAACTACTTAAACTAAATAATCCAAAAACACATTTCTTGGGAAATAAAACTACTTGAAATAACTGGCGATTTCCATGAACAACAAGATACCAGAAAAGCTTCCAATTAATCACCTCCATTCAACAAAAAAATCATAAGCGACGAATTAATCCAGTGGGGGATAGTCTGGACTGATGACGGAATAGGGTTTCAGATCTTTAATATGCCATCTACCTGCTCTCGATCTGTCCAAATTAACCAAATCATATACCACACTCGAGCACTTCTTTTTAACTATACTTAAAACAAACTTTGGGGCAAGTTTAGCAGAAAACTTATTACTCGCACTCGACAGTACTTTATTGGCCCTCCGCACTTTACTACCAACCTATAAAGAAATATTTCTCCTCCTTAAATTATATTGATTGCTCGAACGTTCATAAGCTAAATGCAGTTTTGTTCGGGCATCTTCAAATACCTTAAAAATACCTTGACGATCTGAAGTATATAATGGGCGACTACCAGGAATGATTTCGATATCACTTTCGGGAGTAAATCCACTACCATAAAACTTACCAGTGATGGGGATGTGTCGGCCAAAAACCAAAAATTCGGAGTATAACCCGTCGACTCGTGTTTAGCAGAATTAATTGCAAATTGGATTTGTGCCAACTCAGTATCCCATGTATCATGCTCTTCAAGATAAGATCGAATGGCTGTCCCTACAGTATTAATTCTCTCGACAAAGTTACATTGCGGCGCATAGACAGCATTATACCATATTTTCTTAATTTCAAACCTATTACATAACGACCTAAAAATTCGACCAGCTAAATTTGAACCATTATCGCAAATAATGAATTGTGGCACTCCAAACACTAAGAAAACCTTTTGTTCCATAAACTGTTCTATAACGTGTGACTTTGCACTGCGTAAAGGATGTAAAATTGTATATTTTGAAAACCAATCTCCGACTACCAAAAGCCATTTAAATCCTAATTTCGACTGAGGGAATGGACCCATAAGATCCAATGCAATTATCTGAAATGGAAATTTAGCTTCTTTCTCTTTTCCCATTAAACCTAAAGGACCTGCATTAGAAGACTTTTGTGCACCACACACTAGGCATGCACGACAAAATTTCAGCACATCTACGTTCATTTTTGGCCAATAATAATTTTCCTGAACTCTGGCGATAGTCTTCGAAAATCCAAAATGTCCTGCAACTGAGGGGTCATGACACGATCTGATGACTTCTTCCCGTTGGGTTTTCGGAACTAAATATTTCCACTCTATGATGTTAGATGATAAAGGCAAATTCGACAGAATAAACTTAAAAACAAACTCATTCTCAACTTTCCATTGAGGGTAATTCTCAGGTGACGTCAAAATCTTATCACGTAATGACACATGCCAATTTTCTAAATTATCAAGCAAGCTCCACCTCTACCAAATTTACGATATGGTGTTCTTCTGGAATTGCACGACTAAGACAATCAGGATCAACATTAACATTACTTTTTCTATGAATTTCGCACACAATAATAACTTTAGACGTAATAAATTTATATATTAAATTGCTTTCAACCTTCCATTGAGAATAACAGTAACTAAATGTTCTGGTACACTCTTACAATACTCATAATCAAACTGTTAAGAAAAACTATAGTGCTTCACAACGCATAAACTTGCTAGAATGACAAACTGCTCTATGAGCCTCACCTAGACTAATAAACAAAAAAATTACATCATAACTAACCTCCAATAATGATGACAAAACTGCTAGAGCGACAAACTTACCACGAGCCTCGTTTAGACTAATGTAATGCTCAGCGACCAACTCTCCATGAGTCTCGTGTAGACTAATATACCGCTATCCGACAAACTACTACGACAAGTCTCGCTTAGACTAAATAGAACTTAACATACTGCGTTGCAATGCGGACATAAACAAAAAATTGCTACCAAATCAAATCAAAAACGTGCCGATGCACAAGAGCAAATTTTTAAACAATATTTCAACAGTAAAAAATAGTGTACCAAATTCTTAAAGCATTATTTCTTAAATCAAGAAATTAAACAAACAACTATTATAACTAATACGAATGGAAGATGAACCTACTATCGATATAGTACATCCAGAATCAAATAAACCTATACTATCTATATCAAACAACTTTAATATCACATATGGTCGATTATCACCAGATTTTTCAATAAATAACGAATCAGTCTTGGGTTGTGGATTAGTATGACAAAAATTTTTTACTACACTTAACCAATCTGACCTTTTTTTTTGCTAATATAATTTTTCTGTTCACAAATCATAATTGCTGCCTTTTTTAACCAGTTCCACTCTGAAATAACGAAAATTTTACTTTAATAACAACTTATACCTATTACAACATTTAGACAACTATCGAATAAAACTTTGAGGTTCCAGACACGACACGAGTACTATGAAAAAAAAATTTTAACCAAACTATTTTGAGTTTACCACAAGCCAATAAGTTAAATGATATTGTAACAACTTACTATTACCAATTGAGCAAACCCTTTTTAAACGACCATCGAGCCTCACGTTGGTGGCGTCAGTGTAACCTTTTTTTTTTATTGTCTCCACTCGTTGGATACAAGTGAAGCCTTATTGGTTCGCGGCTAAGTCTGGGAATTACCCCAAGGGTGAGCAATGAGAAAGGGCGTGGGGATGGTATACACTCTACAATAAGCTGATATAAAAAGAAAAAGGGGGAATTGAGCGCCACTGTATCTATATGGGCAATACTAGAAACTCTATACTCCTATGAGAAGATACAGAAACTCGTGGGATATAAGCCCCATAAAAAACTTACAACTTAATGAACTAACACATCTGGAAACCTATGGAACATACTTACAACCTCTTCGATCTCGATGATCCTGAAAGAAAAAGTACACAACAAATTCTCTATTAAAAAGACACTGTTTGTGCTTTCTAATAAAAAAGCAGATTAATAATTACAGGTGGATAATCTTGAAATTACCACACCAAAGATATTTGAATCAAAAATGAATACCTAGGACAAATTAGCTGTAACATATCTGTGTCTTTTTTTTTAATTACTTCAGCGTTCGTCTAATTTCATTATTTCAAAAAACTTATTTTCTTTTTTAAAAAAATTTAGTAAAATTAATTGTGCATGGAATAAAAAACTTGAGTCCAAAAATGAAATTTAATATAGTTTCTCTCTTTTCGTTTTTTTTTAAATAGGATTACAAAAATGAAGTAATATAATTGAACTCTTTATAAATCTGTCTTGACATAACAAGACCTTAAGTTTAATAATATTTTATAACAGGTTTCTGATACCAAATACTCAGATCTGTTTATTGGTTTACATCTGTTTTTCACATTAAGTTTAATTTATTTCTTAGAAAAAAATTTTGAAACGTGCAGCTAACTTGGATAAACAACATTTCAACTTATTTAAATATAATGAGCTTATTAAAATTTGACATCTGCAAGTAATTTTCTAGAAAACAGGAAATGGACTTTGAAGTCTCATCTTTTTAACAAGTGAATGTTCTGCATATCTTACAAAATTATTGTAATAGCATTTCGTAACAATAATCCTCCACGCTGTTCTTTATGCACAAAATTTTCGACTACAATTTATGTGAGCACACTCAAGGTCTCACAAACATAACAAAAGAAAGGTTTGATACCTGTTTTTAATAAATCTGTGTCCCCTAGTTATCAAACAACGATGCACGTTTTCTGAAATCTGCCTACTAATTGGTTGTAACCAAACACCAAGTAGTTTCTTAACAAACGAACATTGTCCCAATCTCTTTATACGTATATCTAGTTAATTCATGTGTACTTCAAATGTATGTTACTTCATACGCTAAGGAAATAAAGATATTTTATAAATTATTTGAATAGTGCGGTCTTACCGTTAACAAATACCGACTCGAACCATTTCAAGAAGAAGCGTGATCAAGTGCCTTGCCGGTGTCACAGGAATAAAATCTTTTCTGTGTCCCAAGACGACCAGCCCTCCTGCCTCTATCTCGGCACGCCCATTCTGAGGCCCCACATATGTAAAGCCTGGGAACCCATTTCTGTACGATGCAGTCTGAACTATATTCTCAAATACAATGGCTGACTTCGTTATTTGTACCGTACAAGTAAGTAACGGCGCACCTGCTTTTCGCATCACCTCGTGACCGTATTCACGCAAGCGCTATCCTAATTTTAACGACTGAAAGGACATAATCCGCCTGCAAGTTAGGCAACACAAACGACTAGATCCCTTTTAAACATGTTTCTTGAGTGTATATTATTATTAAATATCTCTGGGTGAAGCATTTAAGTTAATTAAACGGTCATGATTTCCTGTTTTATTATGGAATTGTTTCTTTCAGATATAACAGTATCAAATACGAGAATAAAATACCACAGACTAAAATTGTACAGATGTGGTTTTTCCAAAATAGTACTACAGAATATATATTCGTTACAGAATTAAGGCTCTAAAATCGTTCCCCAGGCTTGGACGCAATAAAAATGCCATGTATTTTACTCTGGAATCTTGCCTCGGCTGCTCCTGAATCGTCCTCTTGATTCGATGCTTCCTATATATTACATACACCTACCTGTTACATCAAACAAACTTCCTCTCATTATTACCATAGAAACCTAAATAGAAATCCACATCAATCTTGCATTCAAAAATAACCCAATTAACCAAAAGATCACACTCTATTTATCTGAAATCCAAATTATATTTTTTTTCAGATTTAAAATATCATCGCTTTAGATACATTCATGTGTTCACTAAATTTTATAACAATCATTTTGAATATTGATAACCCTTTTAACACATAACTTTTTATTAAAGTAAGAGGGCACTCCTCATACCTTACGTTACCCTTCGTTCTAGCATGAGCTCACCTTAAAACTTTATAGATGTGTATATAATTTCTGCACGACCAATATTTAAAAAAAAACCGCTATACCGTCTGGTAGGTCCTCCGTCTATCCATTACTTCCATCCTCGAAATTCCATTTGTACCATACATGCCTCTACTCCAAGAACTCTTCTTTTATAAATTTCAATCAAAATATCCAATCTCCAAATTTCGTTTCCTTTTATTGCAAATAAATTCTACTACCCAAACCTCGCTTTGATCCACATGCAAACAATTTTCAAATTCTAGTACTTCTCGTGCATCCAAACAAAAATATTTGTATTTACATCTCAACTTTACCATTTACTAATAACGCTTTATCAGCTTTTACATAAATTTTATTTAAATAGACTGCACTAATTCACTTGGAAGTAAACTCACTGTATCACCGATGGAATCAAAGAGCAAAGAGCGCAAAGAGAGCGAGACCCCTGTCTGTTACTGATTATATAATGCAACCCCCTCCCCCTCCCGTTTACGAAATAGCACGTATATCTGTTTAACCGTTGTCTTATTTTCTTCGAAAATCACCAACGACCGTCGATTTCTCGTAATTTTTCATAAATAACACAACAGTACGTGGTAATGCACTTAAAAGCGTCAACTGTCGTTTCCAATTCTCCGGAGTAGCCTCTACTCCTCGCTTGGTACGCGCCTTTAACTTCAGGCAAACATCATTTCTCTTCCTTGTGCATATCGCTTTATCGCACACACCTGCCTCTACCACCTGAATTTCTAACCCTTCTCGTTTAATCTTCATCAATAATCTCGCTTTGCTCCATTTCTCACCTTTCTGAGTGACGGGTGCCTGCTTACAACTATCCTTGAAATTATCGATTTTTTAATTCCCTTCTTCTGGATATACTTTATGTTTCTCTCTTATACTTATAAACTTTTATTCAATCTTGGTCTTTTCGTTGCTCCTTCCGACTCTATATCTAAGATTAAAAATCAATATTTTAACTAACGTATACTGCTTTTACATCAATTCTGTGTGGTTTTGTTTACGTCCTTGGCTGCTTTAATTCCAACGGCTGTTGGTTCCACTAAGCTATTAAATTTGTTTGCAGCAACTCTACTAAGAAATATATCTTTGTTAATTTTAACGTACTCAACGCTTTTAAAACTGTTCCTAGTACTTCATTATGCTATAATTTAATCCCAAATTAATTTTTTATTCTCTTTTACATACATACTATAATACATGGTCCCTAACTAAATCTAATTAAAATAAATTATTCCTACATTAATTACGCGTTTAACTAAATCGATATTCCTCTATTATCCATTAATTAAGCTAGAAAATAATTGTTGAAAATCTTTTAACTCAATAAATTTATTTTAATGTACCTGATCGCTCTCACCCCTGAGTTAACTTATGTATTTTATTGCCCCTTTTAATTACACGATAATATATATATATATATATATATATATATATATAACTTTTAATTGTGATGTTATTTCTGGGATGCACTCGTTCGTAAAGCAAAAACTAATTAGTCAATTGTAATTTATTTTCTAACGTTTCGGCATGAAATTTATGCCTTAATCATAGAATAATTACTACGACTTAAAATTGCGATAAGGAACCTTATTCGCGACAAACCATGTCATTAATAAGTGTTCTATTATAACGGTACAATCGTATAATTATTTAATTAGAATTCATGCAAAAAAATAATACAAATTGACAATTTTGCTTACAACTATGCACTAATAACAATAAAGTATACCTACTCGTTCGAGAAAATACAATATATTATATATATATATATATATATATTAATAAGATGAAATAATAACTTAGACTTTTAAGTAAAGCCCAAATGATCATTTCAAATCGAGCTAGTAATTGAAAGAAGGAAAATATAAGGCCTTGGACAGGATTTGAACCTGCATCTCAGTTTTGCCGGAACTGTGCGTTATCCAATTACGCTACCGAGGCCGATGGCTATAATTGGAAAATTTACAAATCTAAATCGTGTACAAGTACCATATATAAACCTAACTTTCAATTACGTTTAGCATTTTTGTCAATCATATCTGAAATTGTCAAGTTTCTGACTTATGTCAGATATAGACAGGAAGCACCGCTCAAAATCACGGCTTTAAGCCAAGTATTAATATATAAATATTATAATTAGTTTTTTACACAAGGTAAGTTGATAAATACTTACGTATTGAAATTAATAAGATGAAATAATAACTTAGACTTTTTAAGTAAAGCCCAAATGATCATTTCAAATCGAGCTAGTAATTGAAAGAAGGAAAATATAAGGCCTTGGACAGGATTTGAACCTGCATCTCAGTTTTGCCGGAACTGTGCGTTATCCAATTACGCTACCGAGGCCGATGGCTATAATTGGAAAATTTACAAATCTAAATCGTGTACAAGTACCATATATAAACCTAACTTTCAATTACGTTTAGCATTTTTGTCAATCATATCTGAAATTGTCAAGTTTCTGACTTATGTCAGATATAGACAGGAAGCACCGCTCAAAATCACGGCTTTAAGCCAAGTATTAATATATAAATATTATAATTAGTTTTTACACAAGGTAAGTTGATAAATACTTACGTATTGAAATTAATAAGATGAAATAATAACTTAGACTTTTAAGTAAAGCCCAAATGATCATTTCAAATCGAGCTAGTAATTGAAAGAAGGAAAATATAAGGCCTTGGACAGGATTTGAACCTGCATCTCAGTTTTGCCGGAACTGTGCGTTATCAATTACGCTACCGAGGCCGATGGCTATAATTGGAAAATTTACAAATCTAAATCGTGTACAAGTACCATATATAAACCTAACTTTCAATTACGTTTAGCATTTTGTCAATCATATCTGAAATTGTCAAGTTTCTGACTTATGTCAGATATAGACAGGAAGCACCGCTCAAAATCACGGCTTTAAGCCAAGTATTAATATATAAATATTATAATTAGTTTTTACACAAGGTAAGTTGATAAATACTTACGTATTGAAATTAATAAGATGAAATAATAACTTAGACTTTTAAGTAAAGCCCAAATGATCATTTCAAATCGAGCTAGTAATTGAAAGAAGGAAAATATAAGGCCTTGGACAGGATTTGAACCTGCATCTCAGTTTTGCCGGAACTGTGCGTTATCAATTACGCTACCGAGGCCGATGGCTATAATTGGAAAATTTACAAATCTAAATCGTGTACAAGTACCATATATAAACCTAACTTTCAATTACGTTTAGCATTTTGTCAATCATATCTGAAATTGTCAAGTTTCTGACTTATGTCAATTAACAAAGCCCGTAAAATCAGGCTTTAAGCCAAGATTAATATTAAATTTAATGTTTTTACCAAGGTAATTGATAAATCTTACGTATTGAAATTTAAGAGAAATAAAATTAGATTTTTAAAAAGCCCAAATGATTTTAAATGACTGTAATTGAAAAAGGAAAAATGGCCTTGGACGGATTTAACCTGTCCGTTTTCCGGAACTTCTTTCAATTACGCTCCGAGGCCATGGCTATAATTAAAATTTACAAATTAAATCGTGTACAATACCTTTAAACCTAATTTAATTATTTAATTTTTTAACTATTGAAATTGTCAATTTCTGCATTCAGTTCAAACCGTAAAATTTTGGGCTTTAATTTTAAATTTTAATTATTTTAAAATAATTATAAAATTTTTAAATTAAATTTTGGTGTTTTACTTGTTTTTAAAAGCAAATTTGAAATTTCAAATCGTAAAGTAATTGAAAGTTAGTTTTATATTACTGTAAACAATTTAGATTTTAAATTTCCTTAAGCCTGTCTACGTTTGGAAACGCAATTCGGCAAAACTAAAGATTGAGGTTTAAATCCTGTCAAGTTATATTTTCCTTCTTTCAATTACTAATCGATTTGAAATGATCATTTGGCTTTACTAAAAGTCTGTTATTATTTCATCTTATTAATTTTAATACGTAAGTATTTCAACTTATTGTGTTAAAAACCAATTATAATATAATATTTAATATTAAATAAATAATTTTATATTGTGTGGTTCATGGCATATGCATTACAAGCTCAAGTTATTTTTAGTACGTAAAGAATGTAAAAGGGTCATGCAAAATTTGAGACATTTTTGAGCAAAATTGGATAACGTTTGACCAATTTTCATTAAATATTAGGGTTAGTAGTATATAGTGGTAATGTTTCACTGTAAATATTAATTAATATTAGTTAAAAAGCTTAATTGTGTAGAGCATAATTGCATAAACATATGTGCAACGTAGTTCCGTTAAGCATATTTAAGATTTTTTAAATTAGTGTTTGAATTATGTAAATACAACAGCTTCCCGGTTTGTAGCATAAAAGTTAATAATAGAATAGGGTTTAGTTATTATAGCATATTCCAAGAGGCAGTTGTTTATTCGAGCTTTCTCCAACGGTGATATTGTTTTTAATTTAATATTATTTCGTAGATTCCATTTTGTAATTTCAAAACTATATTTTCAAGAAATGTATTATAGTAGTATATAATATTAGAAAGTTTTGTAGACTGTTGTCTCTTGCAAACAAAGCTGAAGCAGGGCAAACAAATCTTTCAGCCTAAGAAAAAAATCTATGACTGCATTAATTTGAACCTGATAAAAAATAGTGATACAATAGTAACATCTAGGTCATACGCACATGAAATAAATATACAAATTGCAAGGTATTGCTTTTCTACTAACACTCTATTCAATCATGCAGTTCATGACAAGTTTAAAGAAATGTGTGGTTTTAGACCTACTTCTAGAAGACAGATGACACTACGTTTGATTTTTCTAATACTCCACCCGAAGGTACTACATTGGCAAAGAAACGAGTTTTTCTTACCTAAAAATTCTGAATTTTGCTAAATCCTTCCTGTTTTAAGATAGGTAGGTATGAGGGTCGGTCAATAAGTCCTTAGAAAATCCAAGAGATGTTGCTCGTAGTACCGAAAATGAATTTTTTACAGCAGAGAGAGAGAAAGAGAGAGAGAGGAAGAGAGAGCTCTAAACCGTATCTGGTGATGCCCGACGTTGGTCGTCAATAATCGTTGCTGTGGAGATGATTTTAATAATAACATTGCCATAATTATTTTGTCAGCTCAGTTTAAATAAATCAACTAGAATCAATTGCTACATTCACATGCAGCTTTTCTTTAACAAACAATATCTTACATGTAACTTCGCAAAAAATACTTTCATACAAACATTAAAATCTAAAGGTAAAGCCTAATATTGCCGCAACTTTTTCTTTCAAACAATATCTTAAGGCTAAGATAAAAAAATTATAACTACTAAATAACCACTCGCTTACACTAAAATGAAGTCCTAAAGTCTCCCTTTTTCTAATTAGAAGTTTCATTCACCAATCGTTCCTTATTTAAATCTTATTATGTTCAAAATTTTAGAAAATAAGTTGTATAATTTTAATAACCTTCTCTTAACATCGGATTTAAACGTACAAGATCAGTTATATTTAATTATTTTCATTATATAGTGGTTAAACCTACCGAAGTTCAACCACCCTCAATTCAAATTATCCTCTCTGGCACAAAGATTTACATACAAAATCTTACGCAATTTAACTTAATTAAATTATAAAAAGAATGTCCTTTAAAGATTTTAAAACAACATGATTCTTGTTTTACCGTTTAAATTATGCTGGTCGTCCTTTTCCATATCGCAAGCTTGCATCCATGTCTATAATCATTGCAAAATACCATTAAAATTGCATTTTAAGCAAGATTGTCCAAATCGCTACAAATTTTATTATTAATTTACCATTAGATCCATGCGGCTTTCCATCCAAATTAATTTTAATTTGTTATTCCATTTTTAAACAGCGTAATTATCTACTTTCTTGCGAATGGCAATAAACTATCAAAGTTGTCGATTAAGGACGTCCGCCTACTCAATAGACTAGTAAGGTAACGTTTAAAACAAGTATTCAACAATGAACATGTTACGCACAGTTGCTATGCAGTGAATTATATTGGAACCGATTTTTCGATAGCAATCGAGATAGAATACCAGCAAGAAATTGATGATCCAAAGCGCAAATATAACTTTGTTTAGAAACCTAAAAAGACAATTGTGTATTATTAAATAAATTAAATTAGGATTAGTTTTATTTTGCGTATAAAAATTATTTGTAAATGAATAATTTGATTTTAGGAATTTTGTGGTAAGAGCTCGAGGTGTTTTGACCATTAAACAAAAATTTCTGCTCAACGTCGTTGATCAAATACGTTGACATGTGGTAATACAAGAATATTAAATCCAGAAAAATTATAAAGAAAATTTTTTGACCTAGATTTAAAATATTTTGGGGTTTTGTAATAATTGACAAATATCAGGTGAAGATTGTATCAATATGTAAGTAGTACTAAAATGTTGTTTCTTTCTAAACTTAAGCCGTAAATTGTATTTATAAGCATTATTTAAATCTGTGTGTAAGTAGATTTCTTACATGTTTTTGAATGTATAGAGGATTGTTCATAAATTTTTTTTACGATTTCTTTATTTTGTTTCATTTTCGTAAAATCCACAGCATTTTTGTCGCTGAGCTAGCAAAAGAGGAAAACGATAATAAGGTAAGAATTCATATTTTCTATTAATCAAGCATTATCAGACAAAAAAACGTTACCCGGTCTTTTATGCAAGTTAGAAAGAACTTAGCGATTGGATTATAATATCAGTTTTTAAAAATGAATAATGCTTGTTTATCACCCAGCGTTGTACACCTATGCAAATTATAGCAGATACAGGAAATTTATGCAACTTTAAAAGCTCTGATTAAATTTTGGTTTTAAAAAAATATTTCAAATAGTAGCTCTCGCATATTTTGCACTTTGTAATAGTTTAGTTATATTAATTTTCGCTATGAGCAACATAAAGTTATGTTCAACAAATTGATAACGTTCGTAACCGTTATGAACATTGGACCTTGGGGTCAGCAGTTATACGCGAACCTATCTGATCCATGGAGCAGTCAGTTAAGTCGTACCTTACATTTAATTTTTCAATACTTTACCCAAAGCTCCTGCATTGGCTAGGAAACGAGTTTTTTTTACCTGGAGGTCTTGAAATTTGCCGAACCCTTCTATTCCAACCAAGGTAGGGACCTTTAAGGTGCGTGGCATCACTCACACACTTATTTTTGTGAAAAATGCTTGCCTAACATTTTTTAAGCGGACCGTGTCGGGATCGAACCCGGGACCTTGGGCTTTGTAGCCACACGTATACCAAGTAAGCAACGAAGTCGCCTGTTTAATAGCTACACTACGTTTGATTTACCAATGCTCCACCCGAAGGTAGTACATTAGCCAGGGAGCGGTTTTTTTACATGGAAATTTTCGAGCCCTTGCTGTTTGAAGCAAGGTAGTTTAACCTGCGTGACACACTTACACACGGAACCTCTATTTTACCTCACATCCGAACGAGGACGTACTTTTGTGAAAAATGCTCGCCTATCATTTGCTATGTTCCTAGATGTAGGCGGAAGAAAAGTAAACACCAGGCTAACTACCAACCGCGGAGAGTGGGGGGATTCGCCTACATACAAAAAACCCAAAAAAAATAAAGTACATTGCCCACGATTATCTATTAACAAAATGAAAAAAAATAATTAAATTAAATACATAATTCTGTACAAACAAGAGAACGCAATAAAATTAGCGTTATCATTTCAACGCCAATAATAATATTATACGGACAATTTGGATAGTGGATCCACAAAGAAAATGAATGCTTAAAATTTATGTATTAAAGGCAAATGTAGTTTTTAAATGTAAATTTACTCCCTAGCAAATATGTTAAATTTCGAAGTATTAAAGGCAAATTTAGGATTTTTTTAATAGAAGAGGAAAAAAAGGAAAGAATGAAGGGAAGCAAGTAACGAGGACTAAGATGGAACGGCCTCAGCATTGCGAAGTCGTCAACGGACGGATGGTTCGCAAGAGAGAAACAGAAAAAGTTATCAACCTCAAAAGAAAAAACGGATCGAGGAAGAAAACCAACAGTGCGGACCAACACAGGACCCAAAGATCAAGCCTCAAGGATGTAAAGGAACAACAAGGGAGAACGAGAGGAAGAGAAGAGGAACGCTGGAAATAAAAACGGTTTAATCCACAGTGGTAGTCAAAACCGAAGAACCGAAGAAAAGAAATGCTAACTAGTCTTACAGTCGACTAAGTCGTGGTTTCTGAGGAACGAAAGACGGACTAGAAAGCACATACCACAGGAGTGGATGGACGAAACACAATTAGTATCGGGACCGACAGCAAAGAAGACCAGTAAAAGGATAGGGAAAGGAGAGTGAAACGAAAGGAACGAGAAAAAAAAAGGAAAAACCAAAAAGAATAACACCAACACCAACACCAAGTACAAAACCCAAAAAAAAAAACTATCATCGTACAAAAGAAAATAAAACAAAATCCCAGTGTAGTTATGTAGGCGTGTATGTGTGCGTGTGCATGCGTGTGTGTGTGTTGAAGTATGAGTAGGTGAGTGTGTGTGGCTGTGGGTGTGTGTGTGCATCTGTGTGTGTGTATGTGTTGTGCGTGTATAAAGTGTGCGTGTGTGCATGTGTTGTGTTGGACCGCTGTAGTCACCTCTTACGACAGGCAGATCGTACCATGGGGCTATTCTATTCCCGGACCCACATGTGATAACGGAGTACAAGGAGAGGACGGAAGAAAGGAGAACCAAGTAGAACTGTGTGTTTATAAAGTGTGTGGATATATGTGTGTGAATGAAGTGTGTGGATATGGATTGGTCATATATAAAGTGTGTGTGTGTGTATGTGTTGGACCGCTGTAATCACCTCTTACGACAGGCAGGTCATACCGTGGGACTATTCTATTTCCGGACCCACACGGGTGAAAGAGAAAGCAAGAAAATGAAAGAAAACCCTGTAAAACGTTAAGCAAAACGAAATCGTAATGTCCAAAAATCATGTCCGAAGGAGAGCAAAGGCGTCATAATCTGGGGCGCGAGGACTAGATATTGGACTTGAGGCGTTTACTCCACCAGAAGGAGAACGAAATGAGATCAAGGGCATCAGCATTTTGCCGGCATATGTCCTCATGTTCGGAAGGAGCATAGAACAATGTCTGTCTTTTGTGGGCAGCTTTCTGCCAAACAGCAACAGCAGGAGGTGTAGCAGTTGTAGCACGAGATATAAGAGGTAGAGAGGGTAGTTTAGGAAACTCGAAACGAGGTAAGGACGAAAGTTGTGTGTTGTTAGGGTTTGAGGTAAGAAAATCAATGGTACATAAGGAAACATTATGGGTTGTCAGAATATCCACGGTAGAAAGAGAAAAAGTATTGGCTGTACAAGAATAAACCTTACGAAAAGAAACACAAGCGGAGCACACTTCTACGTTAACTAAAGAGACAGAAGTAGATAAAATTTTAAAGACATTAGATAAAGGACTAGAAGTATCACAGTTAGGACAGAAAGCAGCATTGGCTGTAGGAATATCAACCTTAGGAAAAGGAGCAGAATCCGCTAACACTTCAGTAACATTACATAAAGGAACAGAATCTGGTAGAACTTCTTCAACCTTACAAAAACAAACAGCATCAGGAAAAACTTCAACGACAGTAGATAAAGGAACATCAGCTAGAAGTTCATTAACCTTAGCTAAAAGAACACAAGCAAGTAGAAGTTTGTCAGCATGAGATAAAGAAACACAATCAGAAAGAATTTTGTCAACATCAGAAAAATGAGTAAGAGTAGGTAACGTTTCATCAACGTCCGATAAAGGAGTAGAGTCAAGTAAGACTGCATCACTGTTAGATAACGGAGTAGGAACAGACAAAACTTCAGCCACAAGAGGAGCTGATTCCTTAACAATAGTAGATAACGAAACACGATCAGGCAAAAGTTGGACAACAACAGCAGCAGACATTATAGCTACGGGCTCACTAACCTCAACAGGACCTTCTCTATCCGTATTAGGAGTTATCGTCAGTTCAGCTACAGCTGGTATTGTGGACACGACAGAAATTTCCTGAGTAGAACAATTTAAGAAAGCAGGAACATGTACAATTTTGACAGCAACAGCAACAGACATTAAAGATACAGGTGCATGGACTTCAACAGGACCTTCGCTGACTAAATTAGGAATCATCGTTACTTCAGCGACATGTGTACTTGCAGACACGATAGGAATTTCTTGGGTAGAATCGTTTAAGAAAGCGGGAACAAACTCTTGAGAAACTAGCTGCAGTCACTAATTCGAAGTATGGGTTGCAAGGGTGGTGGAGGCACAGTTTGAGGTGAGAGCGAATAAGTAGGACGAACAGAAGGAGGAGTAGAATAGGATATAGAACTAGAGACGGAAGAAATTTTGTTTGAAGCTATATTTGCCGAAGAAGGGTATGTTTCGATAGTAGGAGCCGGATGACCTGGATGAGGGACAGAAGAGAACGCAGAGTGAGAAGCAGAAAATACTAGGCAGCTATAGGTGAGCACAGTATTTGAAGTATGATTCGAAAACCTATTAGGAGTAGGATGACAATTTGGACAGTTGCGGCGAGAAACTCCCTTATATCCGCAACCATGGCAATGGAGTACTTGAGGACGAGTACAACGTGTCGAAACATGACTAGGTTTATAGTAATTAAAGCATACGACCTGACGAGTAGAAGTAGAACAAGGAGGAAGAACAGAAGAACGTACCGAAGAAATATCGGATGTACTCGTAGGCGTCGGAGAAATTTTAACAACTCGGTCATGTGAAGCAAAAGTATTTTTCTCAATAGTAGCAAATTTATAAACAAAGTCCGGGGGTTCAAAATGTTGAATCAGTAAATTAGAACACGACTTCCAGTCAGAACACCTATGCTGATAACCACGATACCAAAGTAACGCTTTCGACTCAAACAAATCCACTGCAGACTCAAATAACTGCACTTCCGACACATGGTGAGTTCGTCGGAGTTTTTCGGCCCGTCTCAAAAAATCATGTACGGTCAGTGTTCGGGGCACCAGAAAATTTTAAATTCCACTCCCACATAGGAAGACCTTGGTAGGAAGCCAAAAAAGAAGCCATAATAAAACAGAAATTGGGAGAAAGTAACTAAATAAAGACTAACCGTAACTCGATAGAAGCCAAAAGAAAATTATTGCGAGTACAGGGCAATCTAAAACATATCCGACGGATAAACTTCAAGAACGCCAATAGAAGCGAAACAACAAAATAGAAATTAGAATAGGGCAGTAGAATAAAAGAAAAATCGGAGGAAAAACAGCCAACTCTAGACGTGACGGGGAGAACAAAATGTACAGAGAGGGAAAGAAGCAAAAAAGTAAAATTTTGGGCGCCAGCGTTTTCCAAGCACTAGGATTATTGGCGAAAACACAAGACCGATAATATGAAATTAACCAACCGATAATATTGAACAATTAGGAAAGAAAACAAAACTAAAATTTAAGAAGATCGAACCCACACAAGAAATAACGGAAAGAAATAAATTCTAGTTCGAGCGTAAGGGAAAAAAACATAAGTAGTACCAGACCGAGAAACAAAACAAAAATTGCGGCAGAAATTAAGCGAAACAAAATCGAAGCGAACGCTAACCAAAACCAAAATCGAAGCACAAGTTAAGGCAACGTTACACAGAACAAAATCGAGGCACAAAAAAATTAACTTAAACAAATTCGCAGCTCCACGCTAGGGCGTCAGTAATTATGCTACGTTCCTAGACGTAGCCAGAAGAAAAGTAAACACCAGGCTAACTACCAATCGCAGAGAATGGGGGGATTCGCCTACATACAAAACAACCCAGAACAAAATAAAGTACATTGCCCACGATTATCTATTAACAAAATAAAAAAAGATAATTAAATTAAATGCATAATTCGGTATAAACAAGAGAACGCAATGGAATAAGCGTTATCATTTCAACACCAAACAAATATATTATACGGACAAATTGGATAGTGGATCCACGAAGTGCGCAATTCGCGGCTAACATTTTCCAATCGCAAGTATGTTAAATTTAGGTATTAAAGGTTTTTAAATGTAAATTTACTCCCTATCAAATATGTTAAATTTTGAAGTATTAAAGGCAAATTTAGGTTTTTTTAAGATGTAGTAGAAGTGTTAAACTTAAGCATTAAATATAACCCACGTTGTAGCAAGAATTAACGACGTATACCCAATCATCTGTTCAACAAGTATGGTAGGCTGGTTTTACACCATCCACCGTTGATAAATAAAAATCCTTGACATGTATAATAGAATACAAGGCACATACCTCTCTGCGTCAAGATACTCAACTTGCCAACTGCTGGGAGGAAGAAATCAGCATAACAACGTAGCTACCCTCGTAATTACAGTAATTGGTACACGGCAGCGAACAAGTGGGCTACACCCAGAAAGAACGCTTTTGGTCTCCGGCAAAAAAAGCAAATACACGCAAGACATATCTAATTGACAGAACAACAATAAACGTGTATTGCTTTTAAAGTGACAGAACGAATAATCTAGAACATATTTCGTCGCACGAGCTGCAGAATCAAATTCAGAATGGTTCAAACAACACCAATTCGAACAGCCAATTCCTAGTGTAGCGAAGCGCGGTAAAACCGGAAAACACGGTTTTATCGGATAGTTCAATACACTATGTAGACGAATGTTTAGATGGAAAACACATAAGAATCAATTATACTCTATCGGAAGGTTTAACAAATTGAAGGTTACCTAAACAGGACATAAACTATTTAATTTTAGCACTATAAACTTTACGTTTCTAAGTAAATAGGTTCAAATTGGAATTATTCGAAAGCGTATTTATTGCAGAAAATAAAATATACAGGATATTCAAAATAAACGTATCACATTTTTCAAGCGAACCCTGTCGGGATTCGAACCCGGGACCGGGGCATAATAGTCATACGCATTTTTACTGCGTCACGGAGTCGCCGGTTTATTAGTTACAACAGAATTTCTCTAGGAGGAGAGACGTAGAATATTCATTGTCTTCTGTTATTACCAATATATACAAGATACAAAACCTTTGACCTATAGAAACCTAGTGACTGTATTTTAACATTATATATAAAAAATGAGTACCACTGAATAATTTTTACGATGTTTATGTTCAGATACGATGCAATACTCCCAGGGGGCAAACTTTGTGTATTTAGAGAGAGCATTGCAATATACGGGTTTATAGAGTAAATTAATTGGAGGTTATGCTGAAATACAAGTAAATTTTACTGTAGTGTTTTGTAATTTCTTTTCAAGTGGATGATCCTCGTGATGTAATTGCTTCGTTTAGCTTCACACTCGAAAGTATATTTAAGCTTCCTTATTACTTCGTGTGCATTAATATGCATGTAACATTTTTTTCCACATTACATTCTGATACGATATAAATAGAAGACTTTTACAATTTGATACATTAAACATCGTAGAACTTAACACTTCATCTTAGACAACAGATACAAATAAATTTCGCACATCAAAAACTGCTGGTTAATTTCAATCCCAATGTACTGCACACAAATGCAGGTGGACAGCGTCTAATTTTAACATTCAGCATTCGCAATAAGGTATGGAAATGAATGAGCATCGCAGCTGGAACATCTCTAACAAAATGCACTTTCTTGTACACGTTAAGAAACATCTCTTCAATGACATTCCTGAAATATCATCTTTATTATAATGTTACACGCTTTTAACTTTTTTTCGTTTTTGGCTGGTTTGAGAACGTTTGCATCTTGAGAAAAAAACGCACACAACGAAGCTCGAGTGTTCGTCACAAATGTCAATATTAAATTGGCACACTTTTTGGTAGTTCCATCTTTAGAACGTAGTGTGTATTTTAATATATTTTGCTAGTATTTTTAGTAAGGATCATATCGAAAATAACGGGTGTGACGTAATTTATTTTGTCGAGGCCGTGTTTCATCTATAATTAGGAAGAGCAAGTGTAAAAATGTTCAGGTAGTAGGTGAAATGAGAAAAATTCTCGTTGTTTGGAGAAGTAATATTAATTTGTTACGATCGTTATAATGTACTTCGTTTACGATTTCCTGTTGCATCTAAATTGTATCGTGGAGGCTCTTGGCGATAGATTTACTTGTTGAAGTCGACCAGGTCTCGTACAGTGTCAGTGGGGAAAGATATATGAACTGCGAATTGTTAAATGAATAGTTTTGTCGTTTTGTTGCATAGTGTTTTGTACTTTCGGTGCAATTAGCGTTTCGTACCAAAATTGTTCTAGTTTAAAAACAGCCACAGCTTGCATGCGATGCAACGTTGTAATTTATTAATTATATTTGCCATTACTCCAAGGTATTAACAAAATCTGCTTGAAACTTTTAAAATTCATTATACAGGTCGAAATAAGATTTTTCTTCATAAAAGCGTGGTCGGAGATGCATCCTTTCCAAGTGTCTCAGCGTTGACAAAAACCACTAGTTGAAGGTGGTATATTTAGGTCGTGTAGATAAGGCATATTTCAGTAGGATTTTTAAAGACCTAAGACATCCTTAATCAAGAAATTTTTGAGGAATTTATATTTGTGAAAGCTTTGCATCCGAACCAATTGCTACCAAATTATAGCCCTTTTACAACCAGAACCGACAAGTTTTATTACAGATTCACAATCTATTCAGTTTTTCGGAAATTTTTCCGACCTAAGTTTAAATTTTGAAATTCTTTTGATCGGCCAACAAATAACGAGCTATAAACCTTAAAGTCTAAAATTATGCGATACTCAGACTTCATATTGTTTGTGGAGACTAGTGGGATAGAACAGGCATTTTGGCACAGCGCCACTGAAACATCGTCATACTTTAGCCTACGTTAGGGACTTAATAACTTCTTTCTAACTTCATCTAGGTTAGATTGGTTGGCTTTAAAATCATTTTCCTTATGTCCAAAAACCACTTGTTAATTTATAGAGTGCATAATATCAAACTTTTTTATTATATAGATAAGAAGGGACTTAACTATACTTTTAACTTCTACGCTAGATAGGTTTTGGACCTCTTGGAGCGGCTTTTTAAAAAGGCTTCTTCAAAAAACTCTTCTATCAATTTTATTAAAACAGAAATTACAATTGAATTTAACAAGTGGTTACGTTATATTCATTAACGTTTAACAATCAAAGTTACTTTTCACTAATTAAATTAATCAAACTAAATTGATTAGCTTGAACAACCAATAATGTTAAAGTTGTGAAGCTCGAGACTGACTGACCATCTTGGGCTCCTGAGGGTATTTATGTTATCCCTGCCCCTCACATTGCTTGTAGGAACTGCAGAGCTCATGTCTGCTATTTTCTTTATACAATACAAAGTATTATTTCTTAGTAATCTTAATTCTAACAATAAGTTTCTTACAATCTATTGTGACCTGCATCTGCAGTGTCATGTTACGTCTGGAATACAAAGTATTCACATCCGTTTTCATGTCTGGTTTATGAACTTCCATTAACCTTTTGTAATATGTCCTTCAATTATACATTGTACCCATCTAACTTAAGATTTTATACTTCCATTTGATTACATATATATCGTAATTTGGGGGATATGTAATTCACTTCAGCTCATATTCTCTCTTTTTTGACAATTGAATAGAGGGAGGAGGTACCTTCGGTCGTTATATTCGGTTATAATTAATAAATAATATTTAATTAAAAATTTATTTACAAAACATAAAATAAATAAATTTCGACACTCAAAAAGCTACCATTTCCCGATTTTAACGCGAAGTTCTTACTCAATTTAATTTCTATCTTATCATTTAAATTCAGAGTTTTGTTTGTAACTCTATCTCTAACCAGTAGCTGGATACGTGCAGCATCGTCTACTGTCTAACAATTTCAGTCAATAGTACATATTGTTGCTTCATATCTTGTAATACCATGTTTTTAGCCAGCGTAGCTATTAATGACTGCTTTAGTCAACGATCTTAATCGTTTATAAAATTCACCACCTGATTTTGAATATTTTCGAATGCCGAATTGGTTACTAGGTATATAAGTTTCTTATATATAGTAAAGCAGGTGTTGGAATTGATGCAAGTTAAGCAGCCCTTGTCAGTTGTACCACACGGTTGGAAATATTTACTTGGCAAACCATGAATATAATCAGTATGTATTATAAATCCAAAGCGCACCAATCCATTCACTGTCCATTGCAAAAATATAGGTAAAGTAACTAGAGTGTAACACTTTAGTTTAGTCAAATACGTGGTGCACTTAGTGCTGTGTGGATTGCCAGAATTTAGGCAAGAAAATCGCCGCTGATATGTTTGAGTTTAGTGCAGTCGTAGATGGATGATCATGCGCGTTGAAATAAACGTGAAACATTCATTCCTGTCGTTAGCATGTAGTCACTAGACACGCATTTTTATTTTGTATGTTTTTGGGGCCGTCATTACTGGAAGAAAGCGCCATTCATGGCAATTGCTTTTAGCTTGGCGTTGCAGCCATAGCACACAGCTCTGTTAGAACGTGGTTCTAACTAATACAAGTATTTATAAAACGCAAGCAGCTTTAGATATATAACTTATGGATAAGAAAATTGACACGGATTTTTATTTTAATATCTGATCCAGTGAGAAGCTCATTTAGCTAAATTGAAAGTAATTAATTACGAAATTGAGAATTTTTGATTTATAAGTTTGAACGATATCTTATTGAAACAAATCGTACTTTATTTGGTGTAGTTTAAATGATTTGGCAATTTTTTTATGTGAACGTATTCTTTTGTTCAAAATTTGTTAGGAACAACACTTTAAAACCACATGTGTTAAGATAAGAGTCACGTTTTCTATGTTTGTTTAAAACAGATGACACTTATGTTACTCAGAAACTTTTGTATTGAGATAATTTATGATATAGAAATAATTCAGTAAAAACCTTACAAAGACTAAAGTATAATATAAAGTAAATCGTTGTGAGCTATATCCAAGATCTTTGATTACCGCAATAAAAATAATGTATTGAGATTTTGAAAAAATTTTTTAATGACAGGTCTACCCTGTTAATAGCGGTTTATTTTTGCCAAATTAACATTTTTAATTAGCATTCATTTTCCTGCTATAGTATTTGCACTATAACCCTTTTTAATTTTTTGTACATAGATGAAAAGAAACAAATTTTTAGTAGATACAAATCAAAACTCACAATCGTTTTATTTCCAACAGCTCAATAAATGAAATAAGTAACCTCTCAGTTTTGATTGAAAAAAAAATAAGTAAAGAAATTATATTACTTCATTTCTAAATTCAGGTAGATATTATTCCCTTAAGGTATATGTGCGTCTATCTTTAGGATTAATTGACGCAGTGGCTCCCTAGTTTATTCAAATACAGATTTAGTCTCAGAAAGTACCCCGACCATCACATGCCGCCGCAGGAATAGACCCCGAGCTTAGACCGAGAGCACGTTATTTTTCTTTCTCAACACCAGCTTGGCCCCACTACATCCTCTATAAAGCCCAGCCTCAGAAAAATATATATATATCGAGAGAAAAATACATTACAAGATTACAATTTAAATTATTAGACAATATTGAGAACAGAAACAAAATAATAAGTTACGTCATTTTGGATTCAGTTTTAACAGTTTATTTATTATCTATATAGAAGTGATGTAAGATAAATCAAACAAGGATGGTGTACTAATCCAGAAATGTTCATCTGGACTGCCGTCTTTGATAATCGAGAAAATGTAAACATTGGCGGTGTAGGATAAATCGTTGCAAGTAATGTTTTCCGCTAAAAATTTTAGAGAGCAGACTATCGATTTAAGAAAAGCAAAGGAAGTTAGAGTATGTAGCGAAACATCTGGCATTAAGGGTAACAGCATTAAGATCGAGTAAAAAGGTAACGAATGTAGCTAAATTGAATGAATTGGAACAACTGGCGTAAATTTCTGCATTTACAGTTGATAACTGAGAAAAAAATTTATGTTGGAGTTTTTGCAAAGAAGAATAGGAATAAGGCTAACTAAGTTTTGTAAATCGTAGCGTATTAAGTTGTACAATGCAAGAGAATAGCTTACGAAAGAGGGATGCATATTAATTGTTTTAACGGACTAGATTTGGTTTGCTTATCTACAGGAAAGCCTTTTGCAAAATTTGAGACTCGCTTTGGAAAGACGAAGTCTTAACGTTTCTTACGGAGCCTGTGAAAAGTACAGAGAAGGTAAACTTTACATAGGCAGGAGTAAAACAAGCGCAAAATATTCTTATACAAGAAGTAAAGAAGCGCATAAACACTAAATGTTGTAAACTGAAGCAAATCGATAGAGGAACGGAACTTTTGATTGCTAGAATTAAAAAAATCAGACAACAGCATCAAAGCTTATTATATTTTGCAGTTCTAAAATTAGAACATACTGAATGTCCTCAATTAGTGGTTATAAAACGCATTCCACCAAGAAAATTGGATAAATTAAGAACTGCTCCAAGTAAAAATAAAGAAGTGGCGCGTTGCGCCTGTAGGTATAAATGTATTTTGTGTTCCTTAAATAAACGTTTATATCAGATGCTGTTTATTTATTAAGCTAGATTTGATTTTTTAATGATCCTCTCGAAGGTACTACATTGGCTAGGAAGCAAGTTTTTTACTTAAATTTTTGAATTATGCCGAACCCTTGCTGTTTCAAGCAAGGTAGGCATCTTTATCGTGCGTGACAACACCCAAACGCGGGACCTACATTTTACCTCCCATTTGAACGGGGCGTATTTTTGTGAAAAATGATCGCCTAACATTTTTCAAGCCGACCGTGTCGCAATTTGGACCCGGGACCTTGGGCATAGTAGTCTCAGGCATACCGACTAAGTCATGGAGGCACCTTGATTTTGTATATCTTATGTTTGATTTTCCAATACTCCACCCGAAGGTACTGCATTGGCCAGGGAGCGAATTTTTTTACCTGGAAAATTTGGAATTTTGCCGAACCCTTGCTGTTTTAAGCAAGATAGCGATTTTTAACGTACGTAATAACACACACACGGGACCTACATTTTACCTCTTATCCGAACAAGGACTTATTTTTGAAGAAAATGCTCGTCTAACATTTTTTAAACGGACCGTGTCGAGATTCGAACCCGAGACCTTGGGTTTAGTAGTCACAAGCATACTACTGAGCCAAATGGACTGCTTCCGACCACAATAATTAACATTGGAACGCACTAACGAAGAGGTTGAATATACCAGGGTTGACTGACAGGTCGTGCGGTGCAAGATCTCTTGATTGACAGGTACAGGGCTTTTTATTAAAAAATTACAATAAGAAATCTCGAGAATTCATTTGCATATTCTGGAACAACTGAAATGTGTAAAAATTTGCGGTCATAAATGTTGCAGGTCATTTCTATTTGCAGTTTCGAATATAATAATAGTTCTGATCGGTTTTAATCACGATGTTAGTTCTAAAGCTACGTTTTAATTAAAGTTCTGATAGTTATACATATGTAATATAAATGTATGTTTATATAAACAAATGCACATCTAAATTACTGTAGTGATTAAATTAATTAAGCATAGTGCTTCATATGTAAGTTTAAAAATTAACTCTTGTACAGATAATTATAGTGCTTCGATAATAAGTTAATTAAGAAGATATCATCGTAATTTTAAGAAGATTATACTTGAAATTAAAGCGTTAGGAGAGTTTTTAGAAATTTTATTGTAGCTACGAGTTGTTGAAAAGGCTTGTATAATAAGTTAAAAATAAAGAATTGTTCTTTAGAGTTTTCGTTACGATACCAACTAAGCCACGTAGCCGCCGCTTATTTATTACAGCAAAATTGTCAAAAATCGTATCTTATAGAACAACAATAAGTTGGGTCTTTCTTTTCCCAATATCAGCCACACAGAGAGAAAGAGAGAGAGGGACAGATAGAGAGAGATGTGACCTTGAAAGATACGGTATAATAAAATTCTTTGTGTCTGTTTTTGTTTGTGTTTAAATCTACCTTTGAGCATACAGATCAACAACCAAAACCATACCCATTTTAAACCATAATATATCTACTGACATCTATAAAAGGATTTTTAAAGGCTTTCGAGTTTTAAAAAAATTAAACACTGAAGAAATATTTAAAGATAACGGGACTATTGGGAATTGTTCCTTTTATAAGCACGAAGGTATACAAATTTAGATTTAGGGGATTGTACCTAGGTAAGGGTTGCTTTTAAGTTAAAACCAACAGCATATGCTTATTCTTGAAACATCCTAGGTCAAAACCATGTCTTAAATTTTTACAAAGAAGACGAAATCTGATGTCATAGTAATTTTGGGTTTTAAAGCTTATATTATAACTCTGTAAGGATTGGTCTGATTTGAAAAAATTCCCCAGAAGGTTTTCGAAAATAACATATTTTAGATCTTTACGCGTCTTCAAACACCGGAATGCAAAAGAAAAACGTATTGATTTACGTCTTAAAAGAAATGTTACCCAAAGAGGTTCATTGTCTATCAGAAACTGCAACAAATTCCACTTTTTCAGAAAATATTGTAGTAAATACATGTCTTAGGTTGTTACGTTTATTTTTCAACATAAATTAAATACCCCTTGTTCCCCTGGTTAAGTCATAAGCCGCTCGAATAAATTCCATTTCTATTCTTAAATTCTCCAACAATACCCTATATAGTGTACCTGTTCAGTATAAGCCCGCTCTAACATAATTTTAACTCAAATTCACTTTGCTTTTAAATCAAAAATTTCTTCGATAAATTAAATAGTCAATACCTTGTTTTGGGTAACCGTTAAATTGTTAAACATTCCGATAACGTATAATTGCTTTCTCTTGTGTTTCCCATCTAAAGACTTGCCAAAATAATAGATCCTACTATTAGTTGATAGCGTGTTTTCCACTTTACTAATCGCGCTTTGATAACGCGAAGATTGCAGTTCGAACTCGTGTTATTGGAACCAATTTTTTATTTGATTCTGCAGCTTGTACGTTGAAATATTTTCTACATTACTTGTCCCAGTACTCAAGAGCGATGCACCTTTTTTTTGTTCGAGAAGTAGGAGATATCTTGCCTGTATCGGTGAGTTTTTCCGCGCTTACTAATCCTAATCAGATTCTCTTTTTAGCTCTTAGCTGGAGGCCAAATTGGTTCTTTCTTTATATAGGCCCAACTGTTTGTTGACACAGACCAACTGCTTTTGTCTGTAGACCGTTGCTGCGGTTACGGCGTCAGGGTGAATGGATCCTGACTACCGCGGCGTTGCTGTGCTGTCTCACCCCCGATGGATTGCAAGATAAGCATCCCGGCGTATAGAGGTATGTGACTCGTTTTCTTTTGTGCACATCGAAGATTATTATTTATCAGCGGTTGATGATGTGAAACCAGTTCACATACATGTTTAAAAGCTAGCTTCGCTAGTGTTTCTGGTTATATTTCTTTAATTCTTACTACAACTTGTTCTACATTTAATACTTTAATGTAACACACTTGCTATTGAGAAAATCTACATTTAACACTTTGATTTAACACACTTGCTATTGAGAAAACCTATATTTAATACTTTAATTTAATACACTTGCTATTGAGAAAATCTAAGCATTACTTTTTTCCAATGTGTTTTAGTATATGTTAGCTACGAAATGCGCACTTCGTGAATCCATTATAAAATTTGTTCTTTACAATATAACTTAAATTTAATACTTTTCTTTGTCCATGTGAATCAAGAATTTTAATTTATTTTTATTGTTAATAGATAATCGTAGGCGACCTGCTTTTTTTGTTTGTTTTTTTTGGTATGTAGGTGAATCCTCCCCACTCTCCTGGTATTTACGTTTCTTCCGGCTAGTGTGATAAATCCCAATGTGCAAAACTGGGCGAATTCTCTTCTTCCTTTTTTACCTATATGGTATATGCCAAATCACAATTCCTTTGCGCTATCTTTGGAGAATACCAAAACTCTCACACATTTAGCTGTAGTAAAAATACCTTAAGCTACAATTTTCTTATTACGGATGGAAGAAAACAACAGCAGTAACCGTCATGGATATTTGTCCTAACAGTTATTCCTTGTTTTTAAGTATTGGCTGTTAATGTAGGTTTTGAATAAGAACTTTTATTTGCTTTATGTTATTGTATTAGTAGAAAAATATTTAAAGATACATAAAAATTTAGAAAGTAAATTCTGGGATAATTATTTATTTTGTTAATATAAAATATATTCCGAAAACACATATGGTGTATATTGGGGCAGAGCTTGGTGGTGAAAATTGGTACAGTTTCGGGATTTTTTTCTTTAGATTGTAACGATTTCAGATGATTGAATGATGAGCTCCAAAAAGCGAAATCAAAACGGAATCCCGCTTGTTACACATACGGCTGAAGATTCTGTCTTGGCGGAGGCATGAGAGACGTAGATGACATTGTTGACCTAAAATTGAACCCTCCACTGCGTTTAGGGATATACAAGGAATATGGAAACAAAAAGGGGAACGCAGAAACCCTTTGGCATGATTGAAAACAAGTAATCAATATCTTCATGGGTGGAATTATGTATAGATGATCCTATTGTAAAATTAAATCTGTAAAAAAATTATGCACAATATGAAATCAATATCAGAAACACTACTTTTGTCCTTTTGCAAATAGACAATGAACAATGCAAATTAGTTCCTACAATATTCTTGTCTAAAATAGTGCTTTGCTCATGCGCGTCTACAGTGTCACCAAGCAAACATGGTCCGTCCAGAGGCGAATTTACGTATTTACCGCTCCTAAGCTGGAAATATTTTGCCGCCCCTCATCTACAATGAATTAGATGACGGCATGTTGGGTTTGTGGTCTGGAGTAGAGAGCAATGAGTTTGGGGCGAAAGGTGTTGGTTTAATTTTAAATGATGAAGCAGAAGCATGCATGAAATAATATGAATTGGTTTCTACCCGCATTTTGTGGGTTAGAATGAAAGTGGGCTTTAGAAAGATTTTTGTAGTAGCATGTTATGCTCCAGCGAATGATGATAAGGTATGTGATCAGTTTTGGCAAGAGTTGGAAAATGTATTAGACAAACGCAAAAGAATGACCGAGCAGTTCTATTAGGTGATATAATACTTGGGTCGGAGTCATAGATAAATAAAAGGA
This sequence comes from Platerodrilus igneus, assembly GCA_036346225.1. NCBI lineage: Eukaryota > Metazoa > Arthropoda > Insecta > Coleoptera > Lycidae > Platerodrilus > Platerodrilus igneus. Next base: position 7,776,806 of record JARFIW010001148.1, read on the forward strand.
GCTCATCCGTTGGATAGGGAAGAATGGGAACTAAATTACGCGCATATTCAGTAGCGCATGGAGCTGCTGCAGTATCATCGAAATATATTTAGCCTACGTATGTCTCCGCGTATGAATGAAGAAGTAGGAACAACCTAACCTCTATCCTACTTGTTTTGTTTGGGAATGCCACCATCTTGAAGCTATTCTAATGTATATGGCATCATGGAATTATTGTTTTTTAAGAAATTAAAAAAATTGATGTTACAGGTATTCCATTCTCTAAGTCAATGTTTAAAATTCTGATTATTATACGGTTTAGGTATAGTTATAATTTTTACAGTTCAGTGCAGTACCATTATTATTGGCAAATTATTAAATTATAAGGTTTGACTTAGCAGGTACATTATTTTTAAATCAGCGTTTAAAATTATTAATTAAATATTTTTGTAGTATACATCAGCGTAATACTTTCCATTTAATACAGGTATGCAATGCATATTGGGAAATTGATTCACCATTATGTTGCCAAAGGTTGAGGAAATGCATATTATACTAACATAACTGATAACAACTACAGAATCAAAAAATTTGTTTGATTTCCTGATAAAGATTCAGGCCGCACACAAAAAGGGATTGAAATAATGGGTTGCCTGTGGTTAAAAGTAGGGCAGATTTGTGTCAAGACAATTTTGCGAAGGAAGCGTTTGTAGCACAGTGGTAGCTCGGCTATCATCCTATATCTCTTATTTTTTACTGTTTTCCACATATTTCCTTCTTCCCCTACCATTTCTAGTACCTCTTTGTTCTTAACCTTATCTTCATCATACGTCTGTAGCACCACATTTCAAAGGCTTCTACCTTTCTCCTGTCCGTTTTTCCTACTGTCCAGGCTGCACAGCCGTACAGTGCTGTACTCCACACATATGTTTTAAGCCATCTTTTCCTTGTTTCTGCGTTTGTTCTCTTTGAACACAGTAGTTGCTTTTTCTTGTTAAATGTTACACGACCTTGTGCTAATCTTTGTTTTATATCTTTTGTGTTTTTCCCATCTTGCGTTATTTAACTTCCTAAATTGCAAAAATCCTTAACCTCTTCTAAGTTCTCGTTACTTATTTGTATTTTTGTTTTTGGTTTATTTTCTCCTCCTTTGCATACTAGAACTTTAGTTTTACTTTTGTTAATTTTCATACCATATCTCTCTGTTAGAACTGTTTCCATTTCATTAATAGCAGCTTCTAACTCATCTTTGCTAGATGTTAATACCGCTATATCATCTGCAAATCTAAGCATATCAATCTTTTGTCGCTGCATAGGAATTTCAAATGTCTTCCTACATTTGACAGTATTCATTACCTCTTCTACGTACAAGTTAAAAATTAATGGGGATAAGGAACATCCCTGTTTCACCCCTTTCCTAATATTTACTTTTCTGCGTTACTGCTCTAATTCTATTACAACTCCTTGCTCTTTGTATAAGCTATGTACTATCCGTCTATCCCTAAAATTCATTCCGATCTTTTTTCCCATTTTACCTTGTCAAATGTTTTTTCCGGATCTACAGACCCTATGTACACGCTTTCCCCTTTTTCTACTGCCGTCTCCATTATCACCCTCAGAGCTAAAGCAGCCTCCCGAGTTCCCCTGTTTCGCCTATACCCAAATTGATCTTCTCGTAGTACTTCTTCGGCTCGTAGAATGAGTAGATAACTTTTGTCAGTTACAAAATTCAGCTTGCCAACAAGAAAACAAATAGGGAGTATTAGGTAAAATAGGAACAAGTGGGAAAGGTGTAGATACCGCTTAACGTTCGCTGACAACGGGAAGGCAGATAAAGTGAAGGGTAGTTGCTTTAGCGTGTATGTTAGAATGAGATGAGGAATACACGTGTTATGAATATAAAGTAATGGAGCGATGATAAAGGGATGGTTATACAAAGTGGAGTGAGTACAAAGTAACAGAGGTGATTTTGGGGCGTAGGTTGTAGCGAGATAGATACTACAGTTGTTGTATAGGGACATATTAAATGTTAACTTCGTCAGTTGGGATTTAAATATATACAACGTGATTAGTGAGAGATGTTTTGAATACGGGGAAACAAGTCGAGTAAGAGTGTGGGTTAGGAACGTTAGTTGGATTTTCAAGGAAATGTTTTGAAAAATCATGGCTGTTAGTGAATTTACAAGGAATTTTGAACATAGGTTAGAATATTACTGGAAAACGGTGGCCTTTGGAGTCGTTTGTGTAGTGGAATTTTAAGAATTGTGGACGGTTGAAAGTTTTACGTGGAAGTGAATGTTTGTATTGATCAAAGTTGCAGAAATTGACAAGCTTTTGTGGGGTGAGAAACAGGATATAAACCCCAATAGGTTGTTGTGGAGCTCGCTTAGCTCTTAACTCTTAGTTCTTCTGAGTCTACGAGTTTGAATAGTGAAAAGCTTTCACTTAGTACAACCAGGATGGCTTCAAGTAAAATACGTTAACGAGTAGAATAAAAGAGTAGTTTACGTAAGTAAAGCTTGTTTTAATTTTAATTTTAGTTATGGTTATGGTTATTGCAAGTCAAGATGGTGTTCCTGTATACCGCAATCTCTGAGGGAATGATAGCGGGCCGTATGCAGAAATAGTATCCAGGTAACTGTTGCTTTAACTGTTGCTTTTATTGTCTATCTGTATAAACTGGTTCAATAACTTTTGTGCATTGTGGGTATAATTTACGAACTTGAGGACAAAATTGGAAAGAGTTACTGGTCAAATTTTTTTATATTGTATTATTTTACTGTGTTGTTATGTGGGAATTTATATTAAGAGAAAAAGGTTTAGGATATTGGTAATATTTGTTTGTACAAAGTAAAAGGGACTTTTTGCTGTTTGAAGTGCAAAAAGTAGCACGAGAGCTTATGGTTACTAGGAGCTCTTACTAAACGTAGGCTAGGGCAAAACATGTGGTAAAGCCCTGTTACTTGCTTGGATAATCTATGGGAAATAATGAATCTGGGGATATAATTTGCGAAATGTATTATTTTATCAGGGATTGTATATAATGTATAAATACTGTGTAAAGGGGGAATGTACTTATGATTTGGCGTGTATATTTTATTTATCAGTATGTAATAAAGGTATGTGATTTACCGTAGCAGCTATTTTTTCGTTGGAGTATTAGTTGAATTGCAGAAAGCAGCTGAGCAGTCGTGGCATGCATTTCCTTTATAAGCGTTTCATGCATAGCATATCAACACTTCATCAGCTCCGAAGATAGCAGTATTTAATGAAGTCCAAATAGTGGGGCCGTAGTAGTAGTAGCAAGGACTTTCACGGCATCTTTGACACCCAGAGGTGGGACTCTAATTAGCATTGAAATCAGAGAGTTCGAAGCATAAATGGCGACCCGAGCGTGCGGGGCTCGAATTCTCATAATTAAATTTATTTCAGGAAACTGACAACCTAGAGATTAGAGGTTGAGTGTGTTGCATTTTTTGTTGTTTGTTGTGTATATGTGAGTCTGGGATTGTGAACGTATGTTGAGAAAAGGGTGGATGTGGAGTCAGGAAGTTGAGATCGGAAGTAATGATAGTGCTTTGTTTGATAAACCAAAATTGGAAATGGAAGCAGAGGCAGGAGGTAGTAGGGATCAGTCGAAGACGGAATCGAGAGACCAAGGGAGTGAAATGATTATGAGAATGCTAGAAAGAATGAGTGAATAGTCGAACAGGAAGTTGGAGAAAATAAATGAAACATTAAGTGACGCTAGGGAGGAAACGAACAGGAAGTTTGGGCAAATGAGTGAGGAATCGAACAGGAAGTTTGAGCAGAGGAGTGTGGAATCGAACAGGAAGTTAGCAAGAATGACTGAAACTTCAAGTAAAAAAATAGAGAAGTCGTCTAAGGAATTTAGTGATTTTAAAAATAATTTGACGGCAAAATCGAAGGAAGTCGATATGATGGTTGAACGGAATGAAAGAGATATAATAGGGATCAGACAAGAAATAGAATAGATGTAAACGAAAGTGAGAGTTTTTTGCGAGGAAGAAATTAATAGTAAGATGACAGAAGTAAGTGATTCATGCAGGGACCAGTTAGGTAGATTTGAAAGGGAGATGTGTGGAATCAAACAAAATGTAACCACTTTAACGGGGGATGGACATGAAATTTTATGGGGATAATCGGGTAAACCCGCAAATTTTTATCAATAGTATTCGAGCTTTGGTGCATAATTTATATGATGAGCAGGTGAAATTAAATGTAGTAAAGGCTTTACTTAAAGACAATGCCGAAGCATGGTATAATCTTGTTGGACAAGACATAGAGTCGTATTTAGATTTCGAAGAGGAATTTTTGAAATATTATTGGGGAGATCATAAAAAAGACCGAGTGCGGGATGATTTGATTACGGGTATATATTAGGGGGAATTTGTAGGATCTCGTGAGCAGTATGCGATCAGATAGTTTAGCATAGCACAACAATTAAGTCCGCCGTTGACAGATAGACAAATTATTAAATATCTATCTAGACATTTTGAAGTAGAAGTTAGACATCACGTCGCACTCCAGAACATTACTGAACGAGAGACATTTTTGGAATATTTACAGAGATACAATAACGTGAGTACCGGGAGACCAAGAGAATATAGGCACAGAAATGTGAATCAGGTTAGATTTGAGGATAGGGGGGATAATTTTACAATAGACGGGGGATGAATTTTAATAGACCGCAGTTGAGAAATAACTGGGAGTCCAGGGGAAATTATCATCGGAGAAGTACAAATCAGGGACCGAGTGTGCAACGTGAGAATAGCTCACCGGAAATCTCTAGAGCGCAACCTAGTACCGGTACCAGAAATAATGAAATTATGGGTTGGTCTGAAGTTAGTAGAACGTATGCAGAGGTAGTAGAGGGACAAGCGGTACCGAATGGTGAGACTCATGGGAGACAGGATTTTCAATAAGAGACAAGCCACTAGAGTTAGCAATATGTAAATATGAACATCCGCGGGAATTTATGACGATTGAGGAGGAAGTGGAGGCAGAAATAGTTGAGAAAGTTTGTTTACCGATAGTAAAGGTTAAAATTTTAAATTATAAGATAAGGTCGTTGCTCGATTCAGGAGCAGAGGCGAGTTTAGTTTAATGTAGTCCAAATAGTGGGGACGTAGTAGTAGTAGTAAGGACTTTTGCAGCATTTTTGACGTCCAAAGATGGGGTTCGAATTAGCATTAGAATCAGAGAATTCGCAGCAATATGGCGATTTGTGTCGTGTGGCCTGTTGTTTCGTTCTTCAGACCCATAATCTCTGACTGTGTTATCGAGGCATTCATTTTTTTTCCTTCCTTTCTCTGTTATCGTAATTCGGGCGAACATTTCGTTCTTTTCTTCCTGGTCCGCTCGTTTTACGTGTAACATAGTTTTAAGAAAATTTAAGCAGCAGCAGAACCGACGATTACAAGTTTTCTCATTTTTTTTGTATGCCCAATTAGTGATTGAGAAAAATTATTCAAGGTTTTAAGTTTTTGTACGATTTTGTTTTTGTTCGCCAAAGATCGATCAAGGATTAACACAAAGTAGTACTTACATAAAATTACTATTTCAAAGTGCTCACTTTTACGTAATGCTTACTGCAAATAAAATTAAGAAAGTATTACGAAATACTTTGCTCTGATTTTTTTAAACATGTCTGCCTTTAGATTAGGCGATGCAGTTTGTGTTGGAATTTGCGCTCAAGTATTTTTTAAAATTTGTTTTGCTACCAAACTCTTCAATGAAAAAAATCTAGTGACGTTGTGTACTACAGCTTGTGTGGTATATTTTTATATCACAAACTCTGGTTTAATGCTATTCATAATTACATTCTAGGCATACAAATTAACCAAGATTATCTCAATAATCATCACAGTGTACATTGTAGAAGACGTATCGAACAAGTGGATACATGTATCTAAACCTACATTTTTTCCAATACAAAAAAATTTAGTTGTACTGAATTATCATTAGAAACGATCAAATAAATTATTTACAGTTAAGGAAGTATGAAAAACAAATTACGCTTAATTTATTCAAATTTTGCACGCGTGTCATTGATTAATCTCCTATATATTTAGCATAAAAATGAGCGGAAAACTTATATAAATAACCACGTAAAACGCTTAATACAAACAAGTACAGAGCAACAATCGATCATCAGTAACATTTTAATGTCAGCTATTTGTGTTGGCAGCACGAGCAACTTTTAATCCGGCAACTCCCAGAGGTGTACCACAATAATAACACCACACTCACACACTTGTAACAAATTGCTTTTTTCTTCTTGCCTCGATGATCCTTACAAACACACAAACGTAACCTGTCAGTTAGAATTTCGCACTTCAGAAACGCTATTCGTTCTAATACGAACAGAAATAAAATTCTACGTTCGTGTCTTATGTAGTATGTCGTGATGTTAAAACAAAAAGCAGATTAAATCTGATAAGAAGGGATGGTTACTAAAGATAAACAAGGACAGTAAGTAGCGACGCCCTCTTCCGACGAAATGAAATAATGAAAATCAGATATTGCAGTTGTAGTAAGCTATAGAAATAATACATATTAAATCACAGACGGATTACAACTTCATCAACGCTTTGAACTTCTCATGCACCGTGTAACACATGAAGGGTGTTGTGTTGAACACAACAACCCAAGGGTTGGTTGGTCGGGTTCGTTGGGTGTTTTGGTATTGTTTGAATACACTCAATTAGCAAAAAGCATACGCTTGCTGACAAGCTTTGATTGATATCATGCGAAAATACATTTTGATAGCGGTTATTATTCGTGGTAATAATGGATCAGTTTTGTCGATTTCCGGTTTTCTCGATTTGTGTTACTAATGACGTTGACATAATTGGTTATTTCATAATTTTTCAATACCTCTACAAGCATTCCCCTAAAGCGCTATATTTAAACATGGCGACAAGATACGCTACAAAATTCTTAGTATAAAATATTTCGTGCGCGTCAACGTTTGAACGCATGCCGTTAAAGACAGCGTAATCTTGATATCTTCGACATTTTGAGCTTTTATCTCATAAACGTTCTTACAAACTGAACAAATTGTAGATAGTGCCACTTTACAAGTGCATAATTAATTCTAGAATGGTCGTAAGCGATAAAGGATTCCTTATAACTAAACTTTTTTGTAGTTCACGTATTAGGTAGAAATAACAGTTAATGCAATAAAAAGTAGTTATTAAGTATCAAATAAATTTAGTTTAAATGTTACAACGTTACACATTCGAACTATTTAAAAACAACATTTTTAGTTTTTATGACAATAAATTATGCGGTGTTTTTTTCATAATTGGAATTCCAGTACTGTCATCTATCAGAAACCGGTGGAATTAATGTGTCTGAAAGTTGATAAAGAACTTTGCTAGAACTATTATTTGTAATAGCCAATAACTATCAAATTATAGTAGATGAAGAGGTAGGATTGCCTATACCACAGATGTTGAATATTTTATATTATTGTGAGGTTAACCTCGTGCAAGAATCTTTTTTACAATAAAATTACATGGTAATTATTCATCAAAGCCCCCCCTCCCTCCGATCGCCTTCAAAATACATGCCTTCGACGCGTTTTCACACGGGGAACAACCTTTTCGTCTGGCAAAATTCGTGCTCTCCTCTCCAAAAAAGGATATTTAATGTCAAAGTTGAAATATTTGTACTATTATATACGTACATAAGATAAGATTTGTGTTTTCAACCAAACTTACGAAGTAAGTTAGGTTAATATAATCGCTACGTCGTCGTCGTCGCCGCTGTCGTCCGTTGCCATATTCCCATAATGATACAATAAATGATATATATGTATCTTGTTTAGTTTTTTACGCTGATTACAAATATGCTATACACTTTTCGATAGTTTTCGAGATAATCGAATTTAACACATCACTCAATAAGTCCGTAGGATAACTAAGAAAAACACATTTTTTTGGCGAAATTCGATTTTATTCATCAACATACATTCCTTCAAGAGTGATACAATCAGTCCAACGCCGTTCTAGCATTTCGATACCTTTTTTGTAAAACAATTCGTCTTTGGCCTCAAAATAAGCTTCAGTTTCAGCGATCACCTCTTCATCCGAGCCAAATTTTTTTCCGGCGAGCATTTTTTTCAGGTCTGCGAACAGGTAGTAGTCGCTGGGGGCCAAATCTGGAGAATACGGTGGGTGCGGAAGCAATTCGAAGCCCAATTGGTGCAATTTGGCCATCGTTGCGATCGACTTGTGACACGGTGCATTGTCTTGGTGAAAGAGAATTTTTTTCTTCTTCATGTGTGCCGTTTTTGGCAATTTCTTTCTTCAAACGCACTAATAATGCCATGTAGTATTCGCTGTTGATTCTTCTTCCTTTCTCCAGATAGTCGATGTACAAAATTCCGTGCGCATCCCAAAATACAGACGCCAAAACCTTATCAACCGACTTTTGCGGTTTTGGCCGCTTTGGACGTGGTTCTCCGGCTGCAGTCCACTCAGCTGACTGCCGATTAGACTCTGGAGTGTGGTGGTGGATCCATGTTTCATCCATTGTCACATACCGACGCAAAAGTCCTTTTATTCCGGTTGAACAGCTCCAAACAGCTCTCAGAATCATCGACACGTTGTTGTTTTTGGTCCACTGTGAGTAAACGCGGCACCCACTTTGAGAACAGCTTTCTCATGGACAAATGTTCATGCAAAATAGTGTGCACACTGCCTTCTGATATCTTCAAGGTGTCAGCTATCTCACGCAATTTCACTTTTCTGTTTTCCAAAACGATTCGGTGGACTTTTTTGATGTTTTCCGGTGTAACCACCTCAATTGGCCTTCCAGAGCGTTCAGCATCGTCAGTGTCTGTACGGCCACGTTTAAAATCAGCAAACCACTTCTCCACCGTTTGTCTCGATGGAGCAGAGTCCGGATAACACTTATCAAGCCATGCTTTGGCTGCGATGGTATTTTTACCCATCAAAAAGCAATGATAAATCAACACGCGAAATTGCTTGGAATTCATTTTTTTGAAAAACTCAAAAGTATCGTCACTTGAACCTCTGTAACTTGTAAACTAATCGTCGGATTGTCATGAAATTTTGACAGATATCTTTTTAAGGTTAGTACTTCCTACAAATCATATGGATTATTACATAGCAACGCCATCTATGTATCATCCTACGGACTTATTGAGTGATGTAGTATTTGAGAAATGTTAACAGTACTAACTAATATAAACTTTAATAGATATTTTAATTTAAATGAATATATAATTTCCCTTTATAAAATTCCCGTAAGTTTGGTTGTAAGGCATACATGCGTCTTAGATTTTTTTTTGTAACAGTAACCTAACCTGAAGTACCCTATATTATCTGATATGTCCTGTAAATATATATTTTGTGACGCCATGGACGGGACTCCGATCAGTATTGACGTCATGGATTCAGATATTTTTACTGGCGCGATCCATGATATTTCAAATTTTGTTTTTATAAAGGTAATTCCCATTTCGAATGGACCTGCACCTTGCGGAAGTTCTAGATTACTAGAACAGGTGAAATGGCTTGCGTGTTCTAATGAGCTAAAGAACCAAGCTACAGGTCCAATCAAAGTAGTAGGGTCGTGAGTGAGGAACCAGACTAAGACAATCCCCGAAAGAGGCAGCGGCTCTTGCGGTACTTAGATTGGCAGGTACCATAGGGGTCGGTATGGCAGTCTAAGACCCACTACCGCGACGTGCAAGACATTATAATTTGAATAAGAGGATGCTATACTTGCGGCCAAGTCCCCAGTGCTCCACCCGAAGGTACTACATTGGGTTTAAACGCGAAAAATAAACGTGCTTCAAATGAAAATCTATCTTCAAAGTTAATCGGTTCTAAATAAAAATCTAACAAACAGAAACTAAAACTAAAAATAGGGTTTAAATAATGGTATCCCTAGCGTTGATTTGGAGTGAGCCCGATCAACAAGACACAAGCAAAAGTAAAAAGCGAGGGATCAGTAATACCGGATAGCAGTCACCAGCTTTGCTTACCGGTGCGACCTGAAGGGTTATCTTAAAGCTATCCAAATCTAGCTAGCTAATTTAAAATGGATTCAAATTTTCTAAGTATTCGCCAAATATTTTAATAGTAAATCCAGCTATTTTGCCTACTCTATAAATTAACAAATTCCCTGATTTAAATAATTTATTTTATCTTTAGCCAAAATCCATCCTAGCTTTCCCTATCATTCCCTAACCGATTTATATTATAATTACAATCTTCACAATTGCAGTCTTCGTTCCTATAAAAATGCTGCCACCAAAAATGGCGGCAGAACGTCAGCAATAACAAAACAAACCCCGAAATAATATAATACATGCAAGGTCAATATAAAATGTAAATATAAAATATAAATATCAATGAATATAAAATAAATATAAGTATATATATATATATATATATATATATATATATATATATATATTTTCGAATTTATTTTAAATTCTTGATCACAGGCTATCTAAAAAAAATTTTTATACGCCAGATTACAAATGTGGTACATAAATTATAAACTTACAAACTTGAGGTTAATTAAAAACTAGCATGACAAACATAATAAAAATCTTGGAAAAACTTGTAAAACTAACAAAATTAGAAGTATTTAAACATAAATTGTAAATATTAAACTTGTATATACATCAATTTGATGCCATAAATTTTGATGTAAAAGATTTTTTGTTTCATAGGATATAAGATGACTAATTTGTTTGATGACAGAGTATCGAGTGCATAAGTATGTGTGAGTGTGCATGTATATTATATGATGTGAGTGTATAGTGTATGCATGTGTGTGTATGTGTGTGTGTGTGTGTGTGTGTGTGTGTGCGTGTGTACGTTTACTTTAATTTTTGTCATTAATTTTGTTCAAAATTTAATAAATATGTGTATATGGAACTTAAGTTACTAATATCTGTTTTCTTGTTTATTGTATTTTTAGTTTTAAAAATATGATACATTTCCAAAAAAATTCTTTTTGATTTGTTGTTCTCTATTCTTAAGATGTTTGGATTTTCAAAATCCATACTTTGATTTTTATCTATTACATGTGTGGTTAATGCAATGCTTTTGGTTTGATAGTTATGTCACTCTTATGTTGAGTTATCCTTTGTTTTAATAGTTGAGGGGATATTATAAAAAGCCCGGGAGCCCCAGTCGACGACAGTTAGTCAAGTGATCAGCTTTTACATTGCAGTCTACTTGCTACTCAAAATAGTACCTTTATCAATTAATTTCGATTTAAGTAAAGTATAATTGTAACTGTCAAAATTTCATATTTAATTTCTCTGTAATAAAATTAATTTGTTAAGAAGTTTAGAAATGGTTTTTTAAAAAGGCCGCTCCCAAGCCACGAACCTTAACTCGCGTACGGGTTCTTAAACTCGACTTCTTTTGCTAAAGCAAAAACAAACATACATATCTTACAAGTTGGAAGAAACATTCTGTTACTGCTTGTCCAACCGCTTTTAGAGTTCTTGCTTGCACCTTATCTATACCCGATGCCTTACCCTCTACCAGACCCTTTAATGCTAATTTAAACTCATTGCCAAGTATAGGATATCCCAAGTCATCCTTTTCAATGTCTGATTGCGTTTATAGTGCTGTTAGTTTTTCTCTTGTATATAAATTCCTTAAATATTCTTGCTATCTAACCACTTACTCTACATTTTCTATCATGATGTTTCCTTCTGCGCTCCTTATATTTTTGCTATACGGTTTTATATCCCTAAAATTCATTCTAATTAGTTTGTGTGATTCATCTGTCTTTCTTGTTACCATCTTAGTTTGTACCTCATCAATCCAGTGTTCTATAGCTTTCTCGTGTTTGCGAATAACTTTCCATTTTATGGCTTCGTATCTCTGTTTTTCTGACCTGTCTAGTCTGTTTTTGTATTTTCGTTTTCTATTAATTCAGGATATTCTTTGTTATCCGTGGTTCCTTATTTTCTTTGTGTGTTTACCACAGAATATCTTTAGCCACCATTTCTAAGCTGAATTTAACGTTATTCCATTCTCTTTCTCCTTCCTTAGTATCAGAAATTTCCTCGATGTCTTTCGGTAATTCATTTGACTTTTTAAATCTCTCGTGAATGTATTCATTTTCTAGTTTCTCAAAGTCAACGTGCCTTTTTCTGTTCCTTTTTTTCAAATTTTTAAATTTGAGTGCGGTCTTCATAATTACGATATTGTGGTTAGTGTTTATATCTGCTTCTTGATAGCTTCTACAGTCTTTTACTTGATTCCTATACCGTTGTCTTACAAAAATGTAATCTATTTGATATCTTCCTATATCTCCTGGCATCTTCCACGTGTATCGTCTTCTAGCATGATGTTGAAATAATGTACTTGTGATGATTAAATTGTTTTTGTCGCAAATTTCTACAAGCCTATTTCCCCTGTCGTTTCTCGTTCCTAAACCAAATAAACCTACTACCGCTCCTTCCCTATCCTCACCTACCACTGCATTAAAATCCCCCATAATTATTAAATTTTCATGTTTTTATACGCATCTTAGTATGTTTTCGATATCTTTGTAGATCGCTTTTTTACGTTTATTTTTGACGATAGATTTAAATACGTCCTTTTTGTGGTAATTCTTTTTTCATTCACCTAGCTTCTATTCAAAACCCCCATCCTGTATTTTTACCTCGTTACAATAGTACGCGCAATCATAACATTTCTTTCAAATCTATTCATTCTAAAACGAAATGTTATTCGATAAATTAAATAGTCGATACCTTGTTTTAGGTATCCGTTCAATTGTTAAACATTCCGATAACATATAAATGCTTTCTCTTGTGTTTCCCATTTAAAGATTTCTCGAAATAATAGATTCTACTATTAGTTGATAGCGTGTTTTCCAGTTTGTTAATCGCGCTTTGATAACGCGAGAATTGCAGTTCGAACTCGTGTTATTTGAACCAATTTTTAATTTGATTCTGCAGCTTGTGCGTTGAAATATTTTCTACAGCGATGCACGTTTTTTTGTTCGACAATTAGGAGGTATCTTGCGTGTATCGGTGAGTTTCTCCGCTCTTACCCATCCTAATTAAATTCTCTTTTTAGCTCTTAGCTGGAGGCCAAATTGGTTCTTTTTATGTAGGCCCAACTGTTTTTTGCCGCAGACCAACTGCCGTTGTCTGTAGATCGCTAGTGCCGTTATGGTAACAGGGTAAATAGGTCCCGACGACTGTGGCGATGTGGTGCTGATTCACTCCCTATGGCGTACAAGCTAAGTATCCCGGCACATACAGGTATACAACTTGTTTTCTTTTGTGTATATCAAGGGCATATTCCTGATCAGCGTTTGGTGTAGTTACGTGATAAGAAACGTGACACTGTAGGACTATTGTTTGTTGCTGCGAATCGATATTATCGCTGTACAGGTGTGATGTACCATTGTTAAAAATGTTTGACAAAAGCTCTCTAGTGATTAGTTTATGTTACAAAATGTATTATGTGCAATTTTAAAAACGCTTGACAAAAGCTCTCGCATGTTTATTGTCTACTGATTAGTTTTATTTTGTGTAAAATACGAGATGCGCACTTCGTATCTAAAGTACTAAATAGTTCGTATCACATAATTATTTGCTTTGAAATAGTAACGCTTAATTTATTTGTCAATAGATAATCGTGGGCCACGTGTTTTTTATGTTTTTTGGTATGTAGATGAATCCCCCTCACCCACCCACTCTCCGCGTCTGGTAGTTAGCCTGGTATTTACGTTTCTTCCGGCTGCGTCTAGGTACGTAGCAGCTTCTACCTCTTCCTACACTGTAGCTAGAGGTGGGCATGTATACTTGTATTATTACTGTATTACTCTGTTTAAACTTATCATGAGTACTCTTTCATTTTTTGTAAGTAGTTTTCTACACAGTGTCCCATCTTTTTAAGCAAAACAAAAGCTTTCTTATTCAAAAATTAGCAGAACCTAAACTCTGGGTTTCGAATCGAGAGATTCCCTGGTAAATTTTGCGCTGTCCATCTCGTGCAATCCGACGTTGACTTTTGCTAAGAGCCACAAACAAACTCCGAGACCTTCGACAACAGGAATACTTTTTTTATACTTTCACTCTCTCTGCATGTTGCTGCTTTTGGTTTTCAGCAAAAATTTACAAACTAAATCACTAAATAAATTTAACGTATATTTTCTCAAAGTAATATTTTGATCTAAATATTTTATTGAGTGGGTGTTCTTATTATGTTACTTCAAATTGCAGGGATATAATAAAATGATTCGAAATACAAAGCGCCTTATTACTGACTAGTATAAAGCGCGGCACGTTTTGTTCCTTTTCTAAACACAAACCCTGAGTGTGTATCACAAACTAATTGAACATCATAAAAGGCAATCAGTGGTGGTCCAAGTAACCGCACAACACGTGCCATAAACAAGTAGATCCCAGGCGAATTACGTTTTTCCTCCGTATTTTACCCCCTTCTCTTCGATTCAACCCCATTCTAGTCAATCACATGGATATTATGTTATTTTAGGATTAACATCAAGAGGGTTACTACTGTATTCTACTTAACATCAAAGGGACAAAGAATTTATTGTACAAATGCAAATAAATCTTTGTAAATATTTGTACAGATACACGCGCAGTTGTTATATATTGATACTGATTAAAAAAGTCCTGAACAGTCCCCTCTACAATAAATGTTTAGGAGATAAAATAAAATAAAAAACTTGATAATGAATATATTGGTATTCGAAACAATAGTCGTCGAATAAATAAAGAATTATATGATTATTATATGGGTTTGGTTTAAAGTTTTTCTACTTTCCAATTTAAATGTTTAGGAAAACTGCAATTACGGGAAAGCTGTAGTAAGAAAACGAACGTAAAAAAATTATATAAATCATGGAGACCAGAACCTTTTAGAGTAATCGACAGATAGATTTTTTTATAGTGTTAAAAGAAATCCTCAAATTAAGACATGGTGAAGTTGACATCATTTTTTAGTGTCACAAGTAGCAATAGTTGAATTCGCACATTTCTATAGATTTTCACAGGTAATATCAATAGTTCGACTTAATTGATTAAAATAATAGAACAATATAAAATCAAAATGCTAGCTTCCCGTAGCACCTAATTTAAAAAACCTATAAGCTAAATATAGTGTAACGAATATTCTTTTTTCTACGACTGTTTTGGAACGAGCCTGTTTTAGGTGTGTTTTTGATAGAGAAATCTACTACATTCTATACAGGTTTTTATTCCCGCACTCGTTGCTAGGCAAGTTGCTAAGCAACCAGTACGGGAATGTTCAATTTGCACGGTTGCGCTTATATTTCTATTAATCAAGTAGCCCTGCACTTGCATCATATTTCCAATGACGGCCGAGTTTTCAAAGGTGGGCTATGAAACAAATAATAAACCAACAAATGTCAAATAAATAATTTCATACTGTGAAAGCGTTTAAAATCTTAAAGTATTTGCAAAGTCTTTAAAAAATGGCTAGTGATAGTGAAAGCGAACTAGAACCGACGCCTCCAAATATTGTGGAAGCTGCAAATGCAACTACATTAAATTTATTACCGGAAATTTCCAAAAAAAATATGAGACTGCTTATAAATCGTTTATGGATTGGCGAAGAGATCAAAAGACAACATCTTATTCTGAAAATGTTTTAATTGCGTACTTTAATGAATTATCTAATAAGTATAAATCTCCGACATTGTGGACGCATTATTCTATGTTGAGAACAAGTCTCACCATCCATCATAATGTAGATATATCAAAGTATGGAAAATTAAGAGCGTTTCTCAAACGGAAGTCAAGCGGTTATAAATCGAAAAATCAAAAATTTTACAACAGAGGAAATAAATAAATTTATTACTGAGGCTCCGGATCAACAGTTTCTTCTGACAAAAGTATGTAATATTAACTTAGGAGAATAATGCGTGTTTATAGCTATTTTTATATTGTTACAGACTGCATTAATTATGGGAATTATGGGTGCTTGCCGCAGACAGGAATTACATCAGATGAAGATTACTCATTTCACGGAATTGGGTCCTGCGATATTAGTTACAGTTCCCGACACGAAAACAAAAATTATACGCAGCTTTACGATAACGAGTAATTTTTATGAAATCACAACAAAATACTGGAATCTACGTCCATCAAATGTTTGCGATCCTAGTTTTTTCTTAAATTATCAGAAAGGAAAATGCACTACACAGAAAGTGGGTATCAATAAATTTGGTGCTATGGGAAAGCAAATTGCAACGTATTTAAAACTACCCAATCCGGAATTATATACTGGTCATTGCTTCCGGAGATCTTCCGCCACTATTCTTGTAGATGCTGGAGAAGATATAACATCTTTAAAAAGGCACGGTGGCTGGAAATCAACACCAGTCGCCGAAAACTATATAGCCGATTCTTTAACAAATAAGTTGAATGTAGGCAACATAATACAAAATTCAATTGATAGCACATCAAATGTTCCATCAACGTCCAAAGACAAGAATTTCCAACGTCAAGAAAATTTAGTTTTGGGAAAACACCTTCTACAATGACGTTTAATAATTGCAATGTAACCTTTAATATTGTTAATAATAATGAATCTAAAAACTAAACTTAAATCAATTTATTTACTTTTATTATGATAAATTTGTACTTTTCTTTGAATTTATGTATATTCACAAACGATAATAAACTTATGATATTAATAAAATGTATACTCCTATACTTACCATGTATTTTATAATATTAACAAAAGAGGTATCACATTTAAAAAGTACGTACTACAGTCGTAGAAAAAGTATAGTGTACAACACGCATGGAATGCCCATTTCTCACTCGTATGATTTGCAGCACTCGCTTTCAGCTCGTGCTGCAATTTATCATACTCGTGAGAAATGGGCATCATTCCATGCTCGTTGTACAATATACTATTACAAAACAATAATTCTTTATTATCAACTGTTTACTCAAACTACTCGTAGCTACAGCGAAATCTTAAAGCACCATCTACAATTTATTTCCAGCTGATCGCTAACAATACTAACATAACTTCTTAAAGCTACAATACTATCTTCTTAATTACTATCTAATCACTATAATTAACCATTCAAGCACTAACTATTAATTCGATCACTACAAAAATTTATATCACATGTGCAATGTGTATTAAGAGAATGTACCACTAATTTACTTCATATCACAATTTTATAGCTCGAAAATCAAAGCTGTAAATTAGAATTGCCCTTCCAACCGCTTAACTGAAATGTATACCATATCCGACTGCTCTACATTATTTTGAGCATGTACCAGAAATTATGCAAATAACGTTCTAGAGGTTTCCTATAGTAAGGTTGATTAAGTTTTTAAATGCCAACTCTTTTAAACAGTCAATCAAGTTCATCTGAAGATGTCGCGCCACAGGGTGGCTATTAATCTCCTTTGTGTAAAAAGCTTTGTTTACGTTCTGATACATTATTCTATTTATAGGTAGGCTAAACTGCCCGACGTTAGAATAGATTCAAAATTCTTTAGTTTCTGATGTTTCAGGAAAATCTTCTTTTCTTCTTTATCTTTAGAAAAAATGTTGAAACATAACGTCTGCACTACACCACAAGGGTTTATTATCAGTTTGGCGGCAGTTCCGAACACTGTTTTTTTTATATTCCGAGAATTTCACAAACGTTTTAAAGTTTTAGAAGAGATTCGTCAAGAGTTTTGGTTTTAATTTATTTTTAAAATTGATACCAGCATCGCGCTACAAGGATAAGGTGATTTGCTGGCAGTTCCTACCGATTTTTGAATAGACTTCAATAATTTGGTTACGTTAATCAACATTAAGTAATAGAAATTAGTTTATTACTTTCAGTTGGTCATATGTGCTTTTAACATGAAAGCAGCCTGTAAAACTTAGAAGCTTTAGTAGTGTACATTTAAAACGTGACTATTCCAATATGATATTAGATTAGGATAAAGAATTAAAATGCACCTAGTATATTTTTATGCATACAACAGCAACGATCGGGAGTTTGCGCTCTTCGTATTAAATTTAGAAAAATACAGATAAACTTCAATACATAACCGACATAGGAAAGTTTATTTGTATACATTCACACAAGTTCAGAATCATGGTATTGAACTAACTTACATTACAACCTCAATAATCATAAAACCCACCATAAAAGAATTAATGCGTTACATGTAAATCATAGGCGGAATCAAGAACATACACGGGTTTAAAGAAACCGCCACCATGGTAGATAATCCACAATATTCATATACTCATAAATTATAGCCATAACAAATGTGTTGGGAACGTAAACGAATGACGCCGATTTTGGTATGCAATATATGTGTGAGAACAAAATAACCGGTCACATAAACAAAACTACATTGACCGCACTTTCTCATGAGAACGAAAAATAGCATGCGATAATCTAGGCCAAAATCTTAAAAATTCACGGATAATAAAAGATGGGCTCCTTCAATTTTTCGTTTTCAGTTATAGAGTTTCGAATTTGATCGATACGCAACATCGTCGTACGGGATAAGTTTGATTATCGGATAATTCAAGGAGTGTATTAAATCTTGAGATTGTTGGTAAACAAGTTTCTGAACGCGAATAAAAGCGGGAAATTAAAGATACGGTTACAGATGAATGCGCCCTGTGTTGAAAACTTTCATTCAACGTTAAGGTGGAGTATTTGATTATCTGCAACCAATTTCCCTGTACTAAAAGATCGTTCAGAACTTTGTAAAGGACCAATAAAATCTGTAAGTACTGAATTTTTGCTTTATGCGTGCTAAACATTTCATGCTCTTCGATGATTTATAATTATGATCGGTCGTAATAATAAGAATGAGTAAAACTTTTTACGGTAGTGCACGCTTACTTAAAACTCTTTGTAAATACAGAAATTCTCATTTGGAAAACACTATAACTGTATCCTCATAATTCATATGTACATGTTAATGTGGTTGTATGTCAGATAATTGATAAGTTTAAGATACATGCATCTTTGGCCAATCAGGGGTAGATCTTAGTTTTTATTTGTTTTTTACTGTGATATTCATGTTTGATAATATAGGTTAGATGAATAAGACTTTCCTTTTGTAAAGTTAAATTAATTCAGCTGCTTAACGTCAATTCAGCACGTAACAAACTACAGAAATCCAATACTTTTGAGTTTTGTCGAGGACTTGGTCCTTAGCTATTTTTCAGCGGAACGTGTTGGGATCCGAACCCGGGACCTTGGGCGTAGTGGTCACACCCCCTTCACATATCACTGAATATTGGAGAAATAGGGTATATAATTTTAGAACAATAGAAGGGATCCGAACTACATCTAACAAGAAAGAACAGCGCCTATGATAAAAGACATCAAACATAGAAACAATAAAAAAATTGTTTAGAGCATATGTGTGGAGCACAGCACAGTACGTCTATGAAATAAGAGCAATTAGAAAAGCAGACAGAAAGAGGTAGAAACCTTTTGGAGTGTTGTGCTTCAAGGATGATAGCATTGACAAAGTTAATAACAAATAGGTTATAGAAATAGTAGAAGAAAAAAATATCTGTAGAAAACGGAAAAAAAGAGAAATAGAAGGGTAGTATACGTTCTAAAATATTTTTGGGAAATAGTACGGTATACACTACAATCAGAGATAGGAAAAAAGAAGTAGAGGTTGACTTAGATCAGACCATCGCACGCAGTTAGTGATAGATGCAGATTGTGCAAATTTCAGGGAAGTGTGTAGGTTAGTTCAGAATAGGAAACAATGAGAGTACACGTCTAACCTGTTCCAGGACTGAAGATGTAATGATGATGAACTTGAGAGTTTTTATTATTATTATATGAGGTGACATGCTGCGACTCCTTGCTGTATTATGTCAATCCCCTACTTTACGTTTTTTATAGTTTTAATTAATGACTAATGCTTTATGTTTCAATTACGTGTTCCAATTTATTTTAAAGAAAATAATTTTATTACTTTTAGTTATAACGCTATTTTCCTTACGTTTACGTAATATTAAATATTCTTAAAATCTCAATATAACGGATTGCGTTCACATTAATTCTGTCCATCTTAAATTAATAATTATACCCTAAATTATGTAATCTTATACTACCTCAAGTTTAGCTAAAGTAACGCCAACGCGTTACAATTTTCGCTCGTTATCTGTTTCAAATGATTTTAGAAATTCAGTGTCGACACCACAACAAAAAATGGAAAATGTCGGTAGTTAGCGCTTTATTTGCTTATATATTCCGATAATTCGACAAAAGTTATGAAGGTGGGTTTTATCGAGAATTCTGGCTTAAACCTATTTACAAGTAATTTTTAAAACTTTCACAAGAGTAAAGTATCCTCCTCTATTGAACTGCTCCATAATGAAGAATTGTCATTAAAATTCCCCCCTCCGATTATTATTTTTCGGTTTTGCCCAATTTTTCGGAACACATTCTCCAATTGACTTATTAATTCTTAAGTTTGTGGGTTTTAGCGCCGTGAGTTGACCGGTGAAAGGTACGCGCTTATAACGTAAAGTGTTCGTCCCAGTTTTTATTCCCGCCGTTGTTATTAAATCATTGGATATGTTATTTACCACTATCTACGCGCATGGCTCATTGTTTATTATTACACCGCTGCGCGGACGCTCCCTATTTGTTTGTAAAACGGTAACACCTTCTCCCCATCCCGTCCCAAAATCCATTATCTTATAGTTATACAAGTGCGATTCCTACATGAACCCGACGTCAATTTTGTTTTCCGTGAATAGTTTAACGAAACTGCTAGTCGCCCCATTACCTTTCCCTAAATTTAACTGGGCGTATTTAAACTTTCTTCTTACAGGGATTGTCTGGGCTTTACAGTTCATAGACGATGTTGCGTGTGGTTGCGTCCTTCAGCGGTTGCATCGTGGGGCATCTGCTCGACTTAGCATCGTGATCCTTGTCGACCTTCGCGCCACCGCTTGTTCTGTTGTTCGTTCTGCGCCTCCTTCAAGCTGAAACATCAACAAGCCCATCACAAGCAGGATTTACTTTCTCCTTAAGAGTGTTTATCATATCTTCCCTCTGACCCGTTTTGGTGTCAAGACAGACCGTAAACGTCGACGTAGCACCCACGACTGCTGTAGCGTATGATGTCTTCCACTGCACCAACGCTTCTTGACATCTCAATCCCAGCTCTCTTGAGACGACCGCGACTTCTGATGCACCGTCTGATGCGGCTCCTGACTTACCAACATCCGCAACGACTTCCTCATTGTTCTAACTATATCAATCAGTTGATACGCAACGTCGCGGATCTCGGCCGCGGCATTCCTCATGTCTACGGCAATCGTGATGGAAGTCGCTCGAATCTTCCTGCAGATAATGACGTGCGCCTTTCTCGCCGTAAACTTCAGGAGTTTCAGCTCGTCGAGGACGGTAGCTTCCGTTACTGCTAGTCGACGTCTTGCGCTATCCTCTTGATATTGAGAGCAATTTCGACGTAGCAACATCCACAAGGGGCTCCGACCCACCCGCTGTAAACGCAGGCTTTATCTCCGACATCATAGCCTCCTTCTAAGTCTCCACCATCACCTTCAACCTTTTTCTGACAGCGCCCTCAGGCTCGGACCTAACTGATTCCGACTTGTCGCTCCTATTCCTCTTTGGAAACGGCTCGTCATCTTGTTGGACTACCATAATGTCAATAAAGGACAAAAGAACAACAAACAGAAACCAACAAAAACATAGCGCAAAATACGACGTGACCGTTGCAATGCACAAACGACGCAAAACCACTAAATAACGTCACAAATAACAGCGAACAGCGACACCAAAAAATAAAATCGTTAGCTCAATAAAAATACTTGTAAAATGAACCGCAAACAGCCCTGTATTTGTTTATTTATTCTAACTTCAAACCTCCAATACAAATTTTAAATTTTAAACAAGCGGATCGATCCACTTCAAGAAATCAAATTTATAAAATCCTCGATTCTGATTGGTCCATTCAATATTTAACTATTCAAATGAACAAGTAGAAATCGCGCTAATGAAATGCAATGGAATGCGGCACCGGAAACCTAGTAATTGTTTATTTACTCGATGACTGGTACAAGCTTGTACTGATAGACTGGTATTTATATTGAAAGTTCATTTAAAGATGATATTTTATGCACGTACACTTGAAAATTACAACATTTTATTAAAATTTTTACAAAAAATTGTCGTTTTTGAGCATTTTAATTTAATTCAAAAGCGCATAGATTTTGGTCTTAAGGTTGTTATTTTATTATACGAGTTATGTATCCCTCAATATATGTGTACCATTAATAGAAAGTATTAGAAATTATTAAGAATTATAAAGAATTACTAAGTTAGATGCAACATTGTATCTCAAGGATAATTAAATAAAAGTTAATGAAAGTTCAGAAGCAAGTTGTGAGAACAGAAGCAATACATTGTATTCCAGACGATAGTGATACTGCAGGTGGCAGGTCACAGACGGTTAAGAACCGTGATTACTTAGAAAGTAAGATTGCTACATTGTATAATGAATAGAATTAAGAAATAAGCAGACTTGAGTTCTGCAAGTTCCCACAGACATGTGAAGGGCAGGGACAACATAAATACCCCGGGAGCCCCAAGACCATCTGTCAGTGTGAGTATTTCAGCTTTAACATTGTTGTTTACCTAGGCTACTCGCTCTAATATTAGTTCAATTATTATATTATTTTTCTACTTAGAGTGTTTACAACAGTTTGTCAAAATTCCATAATTAATGTCTGTTTAAACTAATAAAATTTGTTACAAGTTTTGAAAGAAGTTTTTAAAAAGACCGCTCCTAAGGCCCGTAATGTTACTTACGTAAATTACAAAAAGATTTACAATATATTTGGACGTTTTACGCGATTTTTACTCGATTTACAATGTTTTTTGTTTTTGAAACTCGACATTTATTACCAAGGTTTTCAAATTTATTTTTGGAATTATTTATTGCAACTTACTTTATGGAATTTTTGATTTACCAAGTCGAAATTTAATTTTATTTGGTTTTAAACGCGGATTTTAGTTAGAATCAAATTACTTAATCGATCAAATGTTTATTTTTAAGTGTATTTCACTGCTCCGGGTTCAAAACCTTAATTCTGCACGGTATTATTATAACACACAATAAAAATCAAAACTCCAAGGTAAAATAAATATAAAAATCCCTATATAAAAACTTACTTGTAGCTGCTAGTCAGGAGCTCTACAAAGCACGTCCTGTCGGTTCAACTGCTGAAGTGAAAGTACCTCATTTTACGTCAATTATTTTCTATTCCCATAATCGAAATGTTCGAAGACAACAAACATTGAAACAAGGAAAAAATTGCCGAAAGCATATGTGTTGATTACAGCTCTGTATAGCTGTGAAATGTGGGCAGTAGGGGAAGCGGACAGGAGAACGAAAGAAGCCTTAAACATGTGGTGCTACAGACGTATGATGAATAAATCATGGAAAGACAAAGTTAAGAACAAAGATGATGGGGAAGAAAGAAATGGGTGGAAAACGGTAAAAAATAGGAGAGATAGGATGATAGGACACGTACTAAAGCATGAGGGAATAGCGCGGTATATATTAGAAGCGGTAAAGATAGGTAGAGGTAGACCTAGATTAAACTATTACACACAAATAGTCAAGATATAGGCTGTAGGAATTTTGGGGAAATGTGTAGGCTAGCTTGGAATGGAAAACAGTAGAGGTACACTTTCGACCAGTTCCACGACAGAAGACCTAATGTTGATGAATCGAAACTTATAGAAACTACAGCAAATAGAAAAAAAGCAACCCAAATCTTTCGACTATTATTCCCTTTTACTTCAAATTATTAGCGATTGATTTTATTAAAGTTGACTCAAGTTTTAGCATGCTTCCAACAGTCACATAATTAGAAGTTTATGAGTACCAAAAAATAACACAGATTTTGCAAAACTATAAAAAACCAAAGCAATTCAATTATACAAGAAGTGTTCAAAATATACCTCACGTGTTGAGTAATAAATTACGAGACTTGGGCAAGTCTATGAATAATCGTACTCATTAGAAATTAAATACTATATCATGCTTTTTTGATTTGTTGAGATGAATGGCCAGTTAGAAAGTACCTAATTTCATAATTTTTAGTAAAAAGTCCGTATCGTTGCGTTACATTTATGATGGATGTACAAGTACAAAATTGCGCAAATTTTCCATAATTTATTCTCCTAAATATGAAATTACTTGCGTAATATTATCGCTAGTAATATTATGCATTGCACTCAATCGTTAAAATGACTACATTTCCTTCTATTATAATTTACAACGCTCTTAGAACTTGTATTACTTATAAAACAACCGTAAATGGACCGAGTACGTTCTAAATAGCCAGGATGTTGCCGTCTATGAGCGACAGGTTCATTCATAATCCGATTGAGTAATGTTTTTCTCCACTTATAAAGCCGATCTCGTTCTCAGACCAAGATAAGAAGCTTAACTAAAACAATGGCATAACTGTTCGGGACTGAACGTCAATAAAGAAGAGACGTCCGTGTCCGTCCAAGACCTCCTTTGTTTCGAATACACATGTTGAGCACATGCATGCAAGACAAAACAAAAAGAGGGCGTTATGTTCGCAAACAGGAAGAATCCAATCCTCAACTAATTATTAGAAAACAGACGTGCTTTTCAAAGAGAAAGAGCGTTTAAATAGTTTCAGATTTATAATTTGTATGGAAATATAATGTTGACGTGTCGCTTGACTAACTTTGATCTTTCTCCACTTCATTGGCGCACTTTATTCTTTATCGCTTCCCTGATTCATTATAAACTCTGTTTCTTGTCTGTTAACGGTTGAAGTCTGCTTCGATTTTATGTGTCTCACGTGTGTGTATACAATCGACTTAATTTTGCCCCAACATCCTTTTTTCTTCTTATACTTTCTTATGTAAACGAATTAAGACGCAAGCACGCACCTTTGAATGCTCCAAAATATTTTCGAGAAGAGATAAACATAATTTCTTTGTTCTATTTGATGTTCATTCCTTGAATATTTATAGTAGCTAATCGAAAATTCTTGAAACTATAGTAGTTTACATGGCCGTAACCGAGTTTCTAAAAGTTGTTGAACAATACGTGTTTCGGAAATGAAAAATAACAAAAAGTGGAGAACTCTATCAGCATTTTGTAAATAGACTAAAAATGTCAATGTTATAAGTTTGGCAACGCCATTGCATGAAACCTGAATGAAAATTCCGATGAATCCAATTGTGCCATTTTTCACTATTTTAACCCACAAATTCTGATTAGAATTTTCTGGAGATTTCATTTCTGGCGAAATGTTTAACCTAAGAACAATTCCGCACTTCTTAATTGGAGACGCTTTCCGGTTCAAACATTTTTACTTTCAAGATTTTTACCATATGTGAAAGTCAAACTTCTGGTTATAATTTTTGGAGGTTTTATTTCTTGTTGAAATTTTAACCTAGGAACAACACAGCGCCTATTAAGAAATTCTCAATACAAATTTATTAATTTTTAAATATTCACATCGTGTTATAATTTTCTGGAAATTTTAACATTAATGGAATTTTTTACCTCAACACAATACTGTAGTTCTAAAAAAGTAAATGCTAACTTTTTCAGTACTCTTTTCTTTTTTTCAAAGTTTTTGTTTCATTCAAAGGATAAGAATTTTCAACCTGGAAAAAATACTACTCTTCAAAAAAAAACAAAAATAATGAGAACCTTTGCCGTTTATAACTTTTTCAAAATTTTCACAAAGTTCGAACTATAATTTTCTGAAAATTGTACCTCTGTTGAACATAGCAGCAACTCCATGCCTCTAAAAGTAAAATTAGAAGCGTTTTCCCGATCTCACATTTTATTTTTTGCGATTTTTATCTCATGTGTAAGTGAAAATTTTGGTTGCAATTTTCTGGAAGTTAGAATTTTGACCTACACTTACAAAAAAATTGTGAATTATTTTTCGTTCTAAATGTTTATTTTTCAAGACTTTTACCCCATGTAAACATTAAAGTTCAAGTTAGAATTTTTCTAGAAATTTTATTTTTGGCGAAGGAATTTCTAGCCTGACTTTCAAAAATAATTAGAGACCCTTTCTCGAACTGACTCTTTATTTTTTAAAAGGTTTACCACACATAAAGATCAACATTCGGGTTATAACTTTTTGAAGATTTTGGTTCTTTAGAATCTTTAACTTAAAACTAATCCTGCACCTCTAAAAAAAATAAATACGCTTTCCTCTTCAAACTTTCTATTTTTTAAGAAATTAATCGGTGATGAGTCAAAGTTTGATTTAGGATTCTTTAGAATTTTTTTTTCTTATATGACCTTCAACCTAGCAACCACTCTTCAAAAATTGAGAACTCTTCGTTCTAAATTTTCCATTTTTCAAAACACTTACCTCGTCAGAGTACAAATTATAAAATTCTGAAGATTTTACATTCGTGCAATTTTTATATAGGTGCAACTCCAAACGACCAAAAAGAAATTGTGAACTTATTCCTGTTCTAAATCCCACGTTTTTGGAATTGTCAATTCCATAAAAAGTTGAAGCTTGGGTAAGAATTTAAATTTTGGCTGAATTTTTGATCTAAATAAACTCCTCACTTCCAAAAAATTTTTAAAAGTCGTATTCCTGGAAACTGCACCATTACAAAAAAAATTGACCAATACTTTTTTGTTTAAAATTTTTCAAAATTTTTGCTTTTGTAAAGTTCAATTAATCTACAAGCTTCTAGAGATTCTAATTCTTGTGGCGTTTTCCACTTAGAAGCAACGTTACACTATAAAAAAACGATTGAGGTTCCTTTCTCAATCTTTTGTTTTTTAAACTTTAAACGTGTGTAAAACCACGATTTTTTTTACCTGAATATTTTGAATTTTACCGAACTCTTGCTATCCCAAGCCAGGAATGGATCATTCGTACGAGACAACACTCACACATGGGACCTACATATTACTTTTCATCTAAACGAGGGTGTATTTTTTGTGAAAATGCTCGCCTAACATTTTTCAAGGGTCCGTGTCAGAAATCGAACCAGGTTCTTGGGCTTAGTAGTCACACGCATACCAACTAAGCCAGGGAGTCGCCGATTATTGCATAATACTACATTTGATTTTCCAATGCTCCACACGAATGTACTACATTGACCACCAAACAAGTTTTCTTTACCTAACTAATTGAATTTTACCGAACCCTTGCTGTTCCAAGCAAGGTAGGGATTTTGAACGTGAGTAGTGTAAGACCAGACTATCCACCGCCTCATTTGCTCCAGCATCCCTCATTTGCTCCCTCATCTGGACCAAATTTACATGTAAATTCCCATTAGGAGGATTTGAGGAGATGGTTTTTTTCATTGATTTTTCCTTGCTCGGACACCCCGACATCAACCATTTTGATTACGTTACACCCGCCTTCTTTCCACCCGCGAGATAAATCTTTCTCCACATTTCCACACACGAGATAAATCTATATTGTTTGGTATCAATTATTAGATTTTTCTCAGCTACCTGAATTTCTAGGAATTTTTTAGATAACATCGCCCCCCAGGGAGCTACCCCAATTTTAAGATTTTTTTACCGCTAACATTCTGAATCAAATAGTTTTCTTCGACTAGCCATTTCCACCCACGAGATAAATGTACCTTGTTTGGTATCAATTAATATTAGAATTTTCTCAGCTACCCGAATTTCTAGGAATTTTTCAGATAGCATCATCCCCCAAGGAGCTACCCTCATTTTAAGTTTTTTTGCTGGTAGCGAATTTTTGCCCATCCTTATAAATTTTTTAGCTATGCGATTCGTCAAATTAGTCTAGATTAGAAATTACAGGCAGATAGGAAATAAATTAAAAAAATTAAATTAGAATTTAAGATGTAGATAGAAAATGGATAAAAAAATTATGGAAGCTAGAGAAGAGTTGAGGAATGAAGGGGTAGAGATAGGGTCTCAGGAAAGTGTAATCCTGCAAGATACGCAGACTGAAATTGAGGGAGAAATATTAGAAAGCGAGGAGCAGCAGACCACACAGGAATCAAAAATCATGTCAATTTTACTAGCGTTGAAGGAGAAAATGGATGAAAATGAAGAGGCCATGAAAAACATGACAATGCAAATTAATGAAAATGGGCAAAGGTTAGACTCCGAAATAAAAAGTTTAAGTGACGGTCTAAAGGAAACAAATCAAACGATCACAGAAATCAGGTTACAGTTACAAAGTAAAGTTGTAAGAATTATGGAAGACATTGATAACGTACGGGACGAGGATATGAGAGTTAAATTAAACCAAGAAATATGTGAAAGGGAAACAAACGAGAGAATTTCGGATTTAGGTGTAAAAGTACAAAAGGTTGAAGGAAATCGTGAGATAGAATTGAGAGATGTAAATAAGGAATTGGGAAATTTAAAAACGGACTTAGAAAATTTTGGTAGGAATACGGTGCAATATATTAGGGAACACATAAGGCTAAATCAACCAAACATATCACTTAGACCAATACTCTAAATTTTGCGGGGACAATCAGCTTAACCCAAAAGTATTTTTGAATAATATTAAACACTAATACAGGGATCAACAGACGAGTGATACAAATTAAATTTAGTCAGATCAATGTTAAAAGGGGGGTGCAGAAATATGGTTTGATTTAATAGAGAGCGAATTAGAAACCTTCCAGGAATTTGAACATAAATTTTTAAGACACTTTTGTGGGGACAACCAGCAGTATTAAGCAAGAGATGATTTTATTAGGGGCAAATATAATCGCAGTTTAGGAATGACTCGAGAATTGTATGCTATACAAAAGTTTAGCATCGCAAAGCAACTAGATCCTCCCTTAGAAGAAAAGCAAGTAATAAAATATTTGCCAGGGCATTTTGAGAGGAAGTGAGACAATATATCGCGCTTCAAATTATTGTAGATCGACATATATTCCTGGAATGTTTGCAACGCTGTGATGAATTGGGACAGAATCGTATGGTGGAAAATAGAATAGAAAGTTAATCCGTGAATTTGGTAAGAACACAAAGAAAGTGGAAACGGATAGATTTAATTATCTGCGGAATAATAACAACTATAGGGGAAATTTCAATAGGAACAATTACAATAATTATAATAATGGTTTTAGTCGTAATTGGAGTACAGGAAACACGCCAAGGCGAGAAACGGAACGGACCAACCATGATGAACATATACCAGAATACCCATCACCAAGAACCCGTGGAACCACATAGCACCACAAGACTGGTAGCTAGCACCCA
Organism: Platerodrilus igneus; assembly: GCA_036346225.1. Classification (NCBI taxonomy): domain Eukaryota; kingdom Metazoa; phylum Arthropoda; class Insecta; order Coleoptera; family Lycidae; genus Platerodrilus; species Platerodrilus igneus. Next base: position 7,806,102 of record JARFIW010001148.1, read on the forward strand.
AGAAATACGGAAATTATTACAGTTCAAAGTTTAGGGGGACTAAGGTGATGTCAGCCCCCCACTTCACCTTTTTTCAATTTTTTCTCTTGTACCTAATAGTACTAACATAGCAATACATAGCACCACCAGTCTCACAGCTAGCACCCAAAAGTTAACATAGATATAGCAGTTTAAAGTTTAGGGCCCCAGGCTATGTCAGCTCCCTTCCCCCTTTCACTTTTTCAAATATTTCCTCTTACACCTGCTAGAACTAACATAGCACCACATAGCACCACCAGTTTCATAGCTAGCAACTAAAAAAATGGCGTAGATATAACAGTTTAAAGTTTGGGGGCTAAGGTAATGGCAGTTCCTTCACAACACTTTTTTTCTCTTGCATCTACTAAAACTAGCATAGCACCACCAGTTTCAAAGCTAGCACTCAAAAAATGATGTAAATATAACAGGTTAAAGTTGGGGGAGGGGGTTAGGTGGTGTCAGCCCCCACAACGCCTTTTTTATTTTTTCTCTTGACTTGCTATAATTACCATCGCACCACATAGCACCACCCGTCCCATAGCTAGCACTCAAAAAATGACGTAGATATAACGATTTAGAATTTGGGGGACTAAGATGATGCCAGCCCCTCACAACACTTATTTTTTCTCTTGCACCTATTAGTACTAACAGTACCCTATAGCACTATCAGTCCATAGCTAGCACCCAAAAAATGTCATCGAATCTACTATTCGAGGATTGGTGACTAATGTGGGTTTGCTCCCAGGAGCTCCAATACTACACTTTTTTAAATATTAGTTCTTGCCTCTCCGATACATACTACTATCATCAAGCACCATCAGTCTCATATTTAGCATGCCAAAAATAGGGATGTTGTAATAGTTCAAAGTTTGTAGAGTCTAAGGTAATCAAAAATCTATCCCCTTCGTTTCCCGATGCTACTACTACTTTTAAAGAGGTACTCTACTCATGGCTCATGGGTAACTTACTTCTGACGCTAACCAAAACTTCCAATTTATTTAAAATAAAAACGAATAAGGGTTATACCCTATTCGCGATAAATATTTGACGACGTCATCAACAGTCATAATGTGCCAGCGACTCCATAGTATAGTGTGTCACAAGGGCAGAAAATGAACACTGACAGCCCGTGGATATTAGCTGCCTGAGCGAGCGAAGTGTGCGAAGCGACAGAGGGCAGCTGATAACTAGGGCTGCTAATTTCTTTTGTGCATGTGTGACATCCGACTGTTTTTCGAAACTTTATTGTAAACCGACGACGACGTTAAAATGAAAAATTATGTGAAACATCAGAATGCGCAATAACTGAAGCTCAACTATAGTCAAAGATGCCTAGATTGCGAAAAACTTCAAAATCGTGTGGTTATGAGTGTAGCGGCCCAAAGGACGATATAGCTTACTTTCAGTCATATTTTTAGGGTTAATATGATTGATTTTCATATATGTTAGTCTAAAAATTTTAAACGTAATTAGAGACCTTGCTTTGATGATATTACAATTTAGTGTGTGCAGTGAGTTACGTTTCGGGCCTTGGGAGTGGTGTTTTTAAAAACTACTTCCAAAAGTTTCGTAACAATTTATTTGGTTTATACCGATATTAATATGGAATTTTGACAAACTTGATTAAAAATGCTCAAAGTTATTAATTGAACTATTATCAGTGAGTAGCCTAAGCAAACTGCAATATTAAAGCTGAAATACTTGAGACTGATTGAATGGTCTTGCGGCTCCCGGGGTATTTATGTTGTCCCTGCCCCTCACATGTCTGTGGGAACTTGCAGAGATCATGTCTGCTTATTCTTAATACTATTCAATAATACATTGTAACAATCTTACTTTCTAGGTAATCGCGGTATCTTAACCGTCTGTGACCTGCCACCTGCAGTATCACTATCGTCTGGGATACAATGTACTGCATCGGTTCTCACAACTGTTAATAACCTTTATTTAATTATTCTTGAATTACATTGTTGCACTTGACTTAATAATTTCTTTATGATTTTTAATACTTACTAGTAACTTCTATTTTATAATACATATAAAGATTGGGGGATACATCTGAAAATTTGAGCACGCGTTTTCTTCGTCGTCCTCGTAGTTTTTGTTTGGTTCGTCACGTTCGTAATTTTCTAAATGGTTTGATTCATCGTTTGTACTGGGGTGAATGTAATTATTCTGGTCATTGTCAAATTCTTCTACTTCTTGGTGAAATAGTTCTTCTGATGTAAAGTTTCGTTTTTGGTTATGACTTGGTCGGATGTGCGTTATTTTTGTATTTTGTCTGGTATTACCGGATGAGGTATCCATAGGGGTTAGTTTGTAATAACTGTTAGGGTTGATACTGTAATTTGCCATTGGTGTATTTCTAATAGGGTTCGCGCTGAATGCTGGTTTTTGTTGGTGCATATTTTGGTTGAACCTTGGTGGAAATGCGGGTTTTGTAAAATTTGGGTTGAACGTTGGTCTTGGAAATTTTTTGAATTGATTGTTAAAATTTGTGTTATTAAAATTTGAGTTATTACTTCGCGGTTAATTTGTTTGTGCGTTAAATGGAGTGAATTTGGGTTGTGTGATTGTTCATCTCGCGGCTTGTATGGTTTTCATCGGTGAATAACTTTTATTTGCGTTGGAGTTATATAGTCTGTTTCGATAGTACATTACGTTTTCTTCTTCTATTATCATATTCATTGCTTCTTCTAAATTTTGGGATGTTGAAATCTGATTTTATCTGATAATCGTTCTGGTAGTGCATTTATGTAGGTGTCCAGTGCCATTTCATCATACATTTTTGTCTTTAGAAGGCGGATATTTTGATCGGGTTCTTCGATTTTTAATTTTTGTCAAGATTAGACTTCTTACGTCTTGACATTTCATTCCGAATTGGGACGGGAATAGGTTATTTTCCATTCTTAGATTTATTATGTCGCGGATAAGACATTTTATGTTTCTTTGGTCTCCAAAATATGCAATTAATATGCGTTTAAAGTCTTCCCATTGTTCTAAGTCATCTCTGCTGGCTATTAGCGTTAGTGCCCGTCCGGTCAGGCGTAAAAGTAATAAATACATTTCTTTCGTTGTAGAAGGTTTTCAAAAATATTTCGCACGCTGTAATGAAATTTTGTAGCAAGGATTGATCTCCGTTGAAATTAGGGGTGCTTTCGAAATAAATTTTTATATCTGAACTCATGATTGTTAAGGGTTGTTCTAATAATTAATAATTACTTTTGGTTTTAATTAATTTCAATTTTTTGTAAAAACTGAGATTTATTTAGCGGTTTGTATTGTTAATTTTTTGTTTGTTTTGTTAATTTTTCAGTTTGTGTTGGGTTATTTAAGAATCGAGTTACTTGTATTTTGTACGTAGTTATACGCTGCTGTAATTGAATTGAGGAATTTTTGCTTGGTAAGGTCTGGTTAATTGCTGTAGCCTTTAATTCATTTATTTATACTTCGCGGATATTAAAGTTGTCACGGGTATTAATTTTCTTAATGGTTTTTATGTGGATTAACATTCTTGCAATAATTTGCGTTATACTTTGTATGTTTCTGCGTTGGTTACGGTCTTATTCTATTCCTGTTGATTAATTCAGTCTGCTTTTGTCAGTTGCTATTTTCATCTGCGTAGGTGTTAATTGAAAGTGCATAATAAGTTTCTTTGTAACTGTATTGTCTCGTTGCCTTGAATGTTAAATATAAAGTTGCAAGTTTTCAGTCTACCGTTTTGTTACAGTAGTTGCATCAAAGTTTCCTTTAAGAATTTATACAATAATTTGTTTAATTACAGAGTCTTAAGTCTGCTGAAGATGTAATTTCAGCCTCTGTGAATAGTTTTAAATAAATTGCGTAATGCTTTTGTATAACTAAATATCCTCGTGCTGAAAAATATTCAATTATACTTTATTTCATTTTTCTGAATAGGTTTTGTTTTCAGTCGGTGATAAATTTAAATAAATCGCGTCTTTTACAATTAATTACTTTGAACTGAAAATATTTAATCATAAAATGTTATGTTTAAATGATAGCTTTTCAGTGATATAGATATTTATTAAGTTGCGATGGTGAATGGTTTCATTCACTGCTGATTGTCAGTAATAATTCGTATCAGAGTTGCGTTTTAAATTTGCACGCTTTGTTTCAATTTGCAATGGGTTAATGTAGTAAGAGATTGCAAAGTGCTGTTATAATTTAGACACTAAGGTGTTTAATTTATAGAAATGCGATGAAGGTTAAATTTTAAATAATCGTTTCTGTAATTAGTTGCGTTTTATATATTAGCTTTTGATACTAAATTTTCTAAACAATATTGTAAATTGATTAGGTTCTATTTGTCGTATTTTAAAATCGTTTTCATTTTGTTTCAATAATTCGTGCGCTAGTTACGTTTCTTTATTAATAATACTTCGTAATAATTGTACTTTTTAGTTTTTCTTGGTTAAAACAAGTTCTCTTGCTTTAAAAATAAATTTTCTCAAAATAGTTCTGGTTTGAAAATAATTTCTCGTAATAGTTGCGTAAATTATTTTCAAACAATGGCATAATTGCAAATATTAAAAAAATCTGTACATACATAAAATAATTTTAAAAAAATTCTATTACTAGCTAATATCAAGAAATTTGTAAAAGAATCAATGGGTTTTAAGGAAAATGAACTTACATTATTTTCATCGTCTGTTTCTTTTGTTTTCTGGCTGTGGGCTCGGTCGATTTCGTACTTCATCCACGTTGTGTTTCTTTGGATTTAGTCGATGCTTGTACCTCTTTCAAATTTGCTTGGTTGTGTTCGGTCGATGCTTGTACCTTTTCCAACTTTGTTTGGGTTCTTGCAGAATTGGGATTTTTTGGATTCGTAGTTCCCTTCTGGATCCGTACGACTGCGCCAGTTACGTTTTGGGCCTTGGGAGCGGTGTTTTTAAAAACTACTTGCAAAAACTTCGTAACAATGTATTTGGTTTATACAGATATTAAATGGAATTTTGAAAAACTTAATTAAAAATACTCCAAGTTGAAAGATAATTATTAATTGAACTAATATGAGGGAGTAACCTAAGCAAACTCCAATGTTAAAGCTGAAATACTTGAGACTGACTGACTGGTCTTGAGGTTCCCGGGGTATTTATGTTATGCCTGCCCTCACATGTCTGTGGGAACTTGCAGAGCTCATGTCTGATTATTTCTTAATACTATTCATAATACATTGTAATAATCTTACTTTCTAGGTTATTGGCGGTATCTTACCTGCCACCTGCAGTATAACTATCGTCTGGAATACATTGTAGTGCATCCGTTGTCACAACTGTTAATAACCTTTATTTAATTATTTTTGAATTGCATTGGTGCACTTGACTTAATAATTTCTTTTAATAATTTCTAATAATTACTAATAACTTCTATTTTATAATACATATTAAGATTGAGAGATACATAACTAGTGTAGTGATATTTTCTGCTTCTGCTTCTTTGGTATTTTCGTTGTAATTTCATTGTTTAGCTTTGTAATAAAACGTTTTGCTTTGTGTTAACCAAAACAACACAGCTTTTAAATAAATGATGGCGTCATCACGTATTCATTGACGATAGGGGGTATATATAACTTTGAAACATTGAGGTATTCAATTTAGACCAATACCAAAACCGCTATTTAATGAATCTAGTTTTTGAACTTGCACAGATACGAAGTTCCTTTGTGGTTGCAATCAATTGATAGGTAGTAATAATTAGTAGTAATTTCAGTATTTTACAGTTCACAGGAATAAGTATAGGTCTGAAACAAATGTACTGAAGTTATTGAAACTTATATATTAAATAAATCGTGACATGTATTATTTAGATTCTAGTAATCGCTGTATTTTTGACATTTTTCGGGTGATAGGTATCCGACTGGTGGTGCTACCCCGTACTGTGTTAATATAACCATAAAAAAAAATAGAAAAAAATTTGAGTCTTCCTGAAAGTTTGTACTGTTATATCTTCCTTATTTTTTGGGTGCTAGGAATACGATTTGTGGTGCTATGCGGTGCTATGTTAGTATTACCAGGTACAAAATAAAATTTAAAAAGTGGAGTGGGGGGCGACGTATCCTAGGGCCCGAAACTTTAAACTGCTATATCTACTTCAATTTTTAGGTGCTACCAGTGCGACTGGTAGTGCTATGTGGTACTATGTTAGTACTATCAGGTGCAAGAAAAAAATTGAAAAAATGTGCAGTAGGGGGCTGTTATCACCTTGCCCCCCGCTTTGAACTTTAATAACTGCTATAGTTTTTGGGTGTTAACTCCCAGTCTTTAAGTGCTAATGTGGTGCAATGTTGGTACAATCAGGTGCTATATAGAAAATGAAAAAAATTTATGTGGCGGGCAGGAAGGTGTCTTGCCCCTATTTGAAGGTTGCTACGTACCTAGACGTAGCCGGAAGAAAAATAAATACCAGGCAATCTACCAAACGCGGAGAATGGGGGAATTCACCTACACACCAAAAAAAACAAAAAAATACACGTCGCCCATGATTATCTATTAACAATAAGAATAAATAAAGGATTCTGTACAAACAAGACACACAAATAAATTAAGCGTTACTATTTCAAAGCAAACAATAATGTGATACGAACAATTTAGTACTTTAGATACAAAGTGCGCATCTCGTATTTTACACCAAATAAAACTAATCAGTAGAAAATAAACATGTGAAACTTTTATCAAGCGTTTTTAAAATTGCACATAATACCTTTTGTAAAATAAACTAATCAGTAGAAAATAATTAATGTGTGAGAGCTTTTGTCAAACATTCTTTTAAATTGTATATAATACCTGTAGAGCGATAATTGTTGCATTTCAAATTTGGAAATGTACATTGTTAAATATGCGAGTAAATTCCCGCGAATATTTTCAAATAAATTTGTTAATTTCCGTCATTCCGGACAGTTGCGTTGCGCAAAAGAATTCGCAGGCGCGGAGGGAATGTCGCAAGTGCGCGCGGTGTGTAATTCGACGCCATTAGCCACGAGACTTCGAAGCCGAGAACAGCTACCGGTGTCGTGCATCTGTCTTTTGTCTTTTTTAGGATGTAGGTTCCCTTTTGTCTTTATCTTCGAGTACCTTTCCCTGTATCCTTGTTGCCTTACCTACGAACGAACGAATGAGGAGGGACGACTAATTTTGGACTCACCAATGGCGTAGCCGACCCACACCCAAAAAATAAGGAGATGACCCTGAGATTTAACTGCAAGACACGTTTTAAGTGAGTACATTGCTTTATTTTTATTATAGATTAAGAATTGTATCATCTTTAAACGTGTTTGGTATTTGATACAATTTGCCGCGTAATCATGTCATATTAAACGATTGCGCAATAATGTGAAACGCGGAAGCGTATCATTATATCGATTCGTGGCAACAAACAATAGTCCTACATTGTCATGTTGCTTATCACGTAATTACACCAAACGCTGATCAGGAATATACCATTGATATACGCAAAAGAAAACAAGTTGTATATCTGTATGTGTCGGAATACTTAGCTTGTACGTCATCGGGAGTGAATCAGCACCGCATTGCCACGGTCGTCGGGATCTATTTACCCTGTTACCATAACGGCACTAGCAATCTACAGGCTACGGCAGTTGATCTGTGGCAAAGAACAGTGGGCCTACATAAAGAAAGAACCAATTTAGTCTCCAGCTAAGAGTTAAAAAGAGAATCTGATTAGGATGGGTATACGCGGAAAAACTCACCACGCAAGATACCTCCTACTTGTCGAACGAAAAAAGACGTGCATCGCTCTTGAAGTACTGGGACGAGTATTGTAGAAAAATTTCAATGCACAAGCTGCAGAATCAAATTAAAAATTGGTTCAAATAACACGAGTTTGAACTGCAATCGTCGCGTTATCAAAGCGCGATTAGCAAACTGGAAAACACGCTATCGAATAATAGTAGGACCATTATTTTGATAAGTCTTTAGATGGGAAATACAAAAGAAATCAAGTATACGTTATCGAAATGTTTAACAAACTAACGGATACCCAAAACAAGGTACTGACTATGTAATTTATTGAATAAATTTTTATTTTAAAAGCGAAATGGATTTGAGTTAAAATTATGTTAAAGCGGGTTTATTCTGAAAAGGTACACTATATAGGGTATTGTTGAAGAATTTAAGAATACAAATGGAATCTACTCGAGCGGATAATGATTTATCCAGGGGAAAAAAGGGTATTTAATTTATGTTGCAAAATAAACGTTACAAATTCCCCCCCCCCCCCCCGCAAAATTAATAGGTCGGGGTAGAAAAGCCAAAATCCGAGAATGGACAGGACTAAAAAAAACCCAAATAAAACGAAAAAGAAAGAAAATTCGGTTCAAACTGAAAAATCATTTATTAGGGAAACAACAAAGACACAGGAAAAGAAAAAAAAGGAACCCCCAAAATAACAAGACCGACCACAACAGATTCCGGATAGAAAAGAAAACAAAAACAGACACCAAACAAAATCCAGTTCGAAGTGCCAATAATAGAAAGAGAGAAAGAGAGGAAAAAAAATACGAAGGAATGGAAGACGGATAATAAGCAATCAAGGAGGACTAAGGTGGAACGGCCTCTGCACTGCGGAGTCGTAGAAGGACGGATGTTTCTCAGAAGAAACGGTAAGGTAATCAACCTCAAGAAACGAAAAGGAACGAGGAAGAAAACCAACAGTGCCAACCAAAACAGGACCCAAAGGTCAAGCCTCACATAAACAACGGGACAACAAGGGAGAACGAGAGGAAGAGAGGGAGGGCGCTGGTAAAAGGAAACGATGTACTACTAACTGTGGTAACCAAAACCAAAGAATCAAAGAAAGGACATGCTAAGTAGTCCTAAAGTCGACAAAGTCGTGGTTTCCGAAGAAAGAAAAATGGACTAGAAAGCACCTAACACAGGAGCGGATGGACGAAACACAATCGGACTAGGGACCGACAGCAAAGAGGACCAGCAACAGAAAAAAGGAGAGGAATGTGGAACAAAAGGAACGAGAAAAAAGAAATAACTAAAAAGAATAACACCAAGCACGAAGTGTGTAAGAAGTGTGTGTGTGTGTGTAGGTGTTGCGCGTGTATAAAGTGTGGGTGTGTGTGGGTGTGTAAGAAATGTGTGCGTATGTGTTGTGCGTGTATAAAGTGTGCGTGTGTGTATGTGTTGTGTTGAACCGCTGTAGTCGCCTCTTACGACAGGCAGGTCGTACCATGGGGCTATTTTATTACCGGATCCACACGGGTTAAGAAAAATCACGAAAACGAAAGAAAACCTAGCAAAACAAGGAAGTAAAACGAAATCGTAACGTCCAAAAATCAAGTTCGAAGGAGAGCAAAGTCGGCATAATAATCTGGGGCGCGAGGAATAGATATTGGGCTTAAGGCGTTAACGCCGCCAGAAGGAGAATGAAACGAGATCAAGTACATTAGGGTTTCTCCGGCATACATCCTCAGGTTCGAAAGAAGCATAGAATAATGTCTGGCTCTGTTGGACAGTTTTCTGTCACACAGGAACAGCAGGGGGGTGTAGGAGTTGGAGGTTAAGAAAGTGGAGGCGAGGGTGGAGATAGTAGTGGTTGTCGTAATTTATGGAACTCAGAAAACGTTATGGAAGAATGGTTTGTTTTTAGAAGTGGTGGTAAGAAAGTGAATGGTAGAAAAGGAAAAGTATGAGCTGTACGAGAATCAACCTTACGAAAAGAAACACAAGCAGAGCACACTTAGTTACGTTAACTAGAAGGACAGAAATAGATAAAATTTCAACGACGTTAGATAGAGGACTAGAATTATCACAGTTAGGAAAGAAAACAGTATTGGCTGTAGGAATATCAACCCAAGGAAAAAGAGCAGAATACGATAACACTTCAACCATATTACATAAAGGACCAGAATCAGGTAGAAGTTCATCAACGTTACAAGAACAAACAGTATCATGACGAACTTCATCCCCAATAGATGAGAAAGCAGAATCAGGTTGAATCTTCGTCAACATTAGATAACAGGACATCAGCTAGGATTTCATCCACCTCAGCTAAAAGAACAGAAGCAAGTAGCTTTTGTCAGCATGAGAAAAATGAGAAAGAATTGGTATCGTTTCATTAACGTCCGATAAAGGAATAAAATCAAGTAAGACTTCATTACTGTTAGACTACAGAGTAGGAACAGACAAAACTTCAGCCACAATAGGAACTGATTCCTTAACGATAATAGATAACGAAATAGGATCAGGTAAAACTTTGACGGTGACAGCAACAGGCATCACAGCTACGGGTTCCTTAATTTCAACAGGACCTTCTCTATCCGTATCAGAAATTATATTCACTTCAGCTACGGCTGTGATTGCCGGTACGACATAAATTTCTTGAGTAGAAGCATTTAAGAAAGCAGGAACAGATAAAATTTTGACAAAAACGGGAAGAGGCATTAAAGATACAGGTTCATGGACTTCAAGAGGACCTTTGCAGACTGAATTAGAAATTATCGTCACTTCAGCGACATTTGTGTTTGCAGACACGACAGGGATTTCTTGGGTAGAATCGTTTAAGAAAGCGGGAACAAACTCTTGGGAAACTACCTGCAAGTCACTAATTTGAAACATGGGTTTTAATGGTGGTGGAGGCACCGTTTGGAGTAAGAGTGAATAAGTAGGGCGAGCAGAAGGAGGAGTAGAACCGGATGTAGAACTAGAGACGGAAGAAAGTTTGTTCGAAGCTGTATTCGCCGAAGAAGGGTAGGTTTTGATAGTAGTAGCAGAATGACCTGGATGAGGGACAGAAGAGAACGTAGAGTGAGAAGCAGAAGAAACTAGGCAGCTAGAGGTGAGGACATTATTTGAAGTATGATTCGAAGACCTATTAGTAGTAGGATGACAGTGTGGACAGTTGCAGCGAGAAACTTCCTTATATCCGCAACCATAACAATGGAGTACTTTAGGACGAGTACACCGTGTCGAAACATGACCAGGTTTATCGCAATTAAAGCATACGACCTGACGAGTAAAAGTAGAGCTAGGAGAAAGAACAGTAGAACTTACGGAAGAAGTATCGGATCTACTCTTATGCGTAGGAGATAACTTTACAATTCGGTCATGTAAAGTAAACGTATTTTCCTCAATAGTAGCACACTTATAAGCAAACTCCGGCGGTTCAAAATGTTGAATCAGAATTAGACAACGATTACCAGTCAGAAAATCTATGCCGGTAACCACGATACCAAAGTAACGCTTTAGTCTCGAACAAGTCCACTGCAGACTCAAATAACTGCAATTCTGACACATGTTGAGTTCGTCGGAGTTCTTTGACCCGTCCCAAAAAATCATGTACGGTAATAGTGTTTGGGTTACCAGAAAATTTCAAATTCCACTTCCACACAGGAAGACCTTGGTGTGAAGCCGAAAAAGAAGTCATTTTGAATACGAACAAGAAATAAATCGGTAGAAAGTAACTAAATAAAGGCTAATCGTTACTCGATAGAAGCCAAAAGAAAATTATTGCGAATACAGGACAATCTCAAACATATCCGACGGATAAACTTCAGGAACACCAATGGAAAGCGAAACAACAAAATAGAAAGTAGAATAGGGCTGTAGAATAAAAGAAAAATCGGATTTTGGGCTCCAGCGTTTTCAATGGACTAGGATTATTGGCGATAACATATGTTCAATAATCTGACTTGAGCTAACCAAGGATATTTAGCAATCACGGAAGAGAATAAAATAAAAATTCAAGAAGATCGAACCTACAAGAGAAATAAAGAAAACCGATTCTCATATGAGGAACACCAAAGGGCCGAAAGAAAAAGAAAAAATAAACAATAGATCGAACGTATAGGAAGAAAAAATCAGGACGAGAAATGCGGGTAATGTAGGAACAGAAATGTAGGAGCAGAAATTAATCAAAACCAAATTGAAGTAACCGTTAACTAAAACAAAATCGGGGCCAAAGTTACACGAAACAAAATCGGTGCCCCACGTAGGGTGTCAGAATTTATGCTACGTACCTACACGTAGCCGGAAGAAAAGTAAATACCAGGCTACCAAACGCGGAGAGTGGAGGGATTCACCTACATACCAAAAAAACAAAAAAAAAACACGCCGCCCACGATTATCTATTAACAATAAAAATACATAAAGGATTTACAAACAAGACAAAGAAATAAATTAAGTGTTACTATTTCAAAGCAAACAATTATGTGATACGAACAATTTAGTACTTTAGATACTAAGTGCGCATCTTGTATTTTACACTGAATAAAACTAATCAGTAGAAAATAAACATGTGAAAGCTTTTGTCAAGCGTTTTTAAAATTGCACATAATACCTTTTGTAAAATAAACTAATCAGTAGAAAAAAATGAACGTGTGGAGAGCTTTTGTCAAACCTTCTTTTAAATTGTATATAATACCTGTAGAGCGATAATATCGATTCGCGGCAACAAACAATAGTCCTGCATTGTCACGTTTCTTATCACGTAACTACACCAAACGCTGATCAGGAATATGCCCTTGATATACACAAAAGAAAACAAGTTGTATAACTGTATGTGTCGGGATACTTAGCTTGTACTCCATCGGGAGTGAATCAGCACCGCATCGGGATCTGTTTACCCTGTTACCATAACGGCACTAGCGATCCACAGGCAACGGCAGTTGATCTGTGGCAAAGAGCAGTGGGTCTACATAAAGAAAGAACTAATTTGGCCGCCAGCTAAGAGCTAAAAAGAAAATCTGATTAGGATGGGTAAGCGCGGAAAAACTCACCGATACACGCAAGATACCTCCTACTTGTCGAACAAAGAAAACGTGCATCGCTCTTGAAGTACTGGGACGAGTAATGTAGAAAATATTTCAACGCACAAGTGGCAGAATGAAATTAAAAATTTGTTCAAATAACACGAGCTCGAACTGCAATCCTCGCGTTATGAAAGCGCGATTAGCAAACTGGAAAACACACTATCAACTAGTATAGGATCCATTATTTTGACAAGTCTTTAGATGGGAAACACAAAAGAAAGCAATTATACGTTATCGGAATGTTTAACAAATTAACGGATACCTAAAACAAGGTATTGACTATTTAATTTATTGAATAAATTTTCGTTTTAAAAGCGAAATAGATTTGAGTTAAAATTCTGTTAAAGCAGGGTTATTCTGAACAGGTACACTATATAGGGTATTGTTGGAGAATTTAAGAATAGAAATGGAATTTCTTCGAGCGGGTAATGACTTAACCAGGGGAAAAAAGAGTTTTTAATTTATGTTGAAAAATAAATATAACAAGGTGATTATGAAATAACCATGACTGAACTTGAACTTTCGCTTCGTGATTCTTTCTTTCTATTGTGTGTATTAATACACGTTTTCTAGAACTGCGCGAATATATATTTTTTTCTATTCTGTGTTAAGAATATGCTACGGATTTTAGAAAAAAAATATATTTATTACTATTATTATTATATATACATCGTTGTCGTTCGTATCAAAAGAGCAAGCACCAGTAGGGCAGTAACGCTATCGGGGAGCCAACTTCGACATTTTGCTTATTGTCCTTATATTCTTTCACACTATGCTATTTTAAGCTTGTGAAATAAAGTTTTGCGATAAACTTTTCTAATTATATAAAGTGGTTATAATAGCGCCGGCAAGATTGTAAGATATATACTGTTAAGCAAGTGTAAGGAAACTAAGAAAACGACCCTGTCTCGAGGAAGGGCGTATAGATGTTTACTCTAATTTAAAATTCGTAGTTTTTATTAAAGTAAACAGTATACGACATTCCGTTAGTAAAAGAACTATCAACGTAAGTAAGCAAATGTATAGAACATAGTCGAATAACGCTGAATACGCGATAGTGTGGATATGACATTGAATAAGCTCCTTCCAGACAGCATATCCCCAAGGATTTGTCACATCATGCCACAATATAGAGCCATATAATGCGACTTCAGACGAACATCACCAAGATTATAGTCTTTCTTTCTTTTGACGACTTATAAGTTAGACTACTTTTAATAGATTTCCTGAGGAGCAAAATGGAAGAAAAATACGATGGAGTTAGAACGCTCTTTACGCTTAAGAGTATATTTAGTTCGGTACTTGACATGGTTTATTATTGAAGAATAATTAGAGTGCGTTTAGAGAACCAACAAACCCTAACAAATATAAACTGCCGTAAACTTTATGAACTGGGAATACGAGCTTCACCCTATCCAAGTGTAATGCTAGAAGAAAGATGGTTTCTCACTGATTTAGCGCGTTTGCTGGAGTGACTGATGGACTGCGAGAAACAACACTCTTCACGTGTAACATAAATCTGGCGTACTCATTCGAATTCAACCTTTGAGACGAAAGGCACGATTAGTGTTTTATGATAATGTTGTTGCTTTAAATTTAAACACCGACGAGAGGATCGACAATCCACTGTCAACCTTTGTTAACTTCTTCGAGCTTAAGAATGCTGAACTGGCAATAACCTTCATTAATCAAGATACGTTGGGTTATGCAAATTGCTCTGGATTGCAATTAAATAGGATTTGTTCTAAATATTTAGAAGCTTGAAAAAGGAAAACGAAATAACCAGCTTAATATTTGCAACTTCAGGCCATGTTAAAACGTCGGTCGTGAATTCGATGTCTGTTCAGAGAGCATACAAACACGTAATATGAAAATAATGTGATATTGGTGATATATACAAGAAGCTGTGTGTAAACAGAAGATGTCTGTGGTCCTTTCAGAACTAGAAACAAGGCAGTATTAAATGTTGGTAGCAGAACAGAAGAAGCAAAATTGGATTTTGTTACACACAATATACTCTATAAAAATTAAAGACATACGACCTATTGGAATACTTTATGTAAGTTCAAAATTTTTCAAGAACTAGAAATTTATGTAGCAAACAATGAAATACTTCTTGAGAAACGATTTTTGTAAAGCTCAATGTTCAAACTAGTTGACGACATGTGAAGGCCGAATGCGACTGACGGTTATACTGGGTGAATCATATTGAACTTTCCGATTTCACAAGGTCATTGCCCGAACACTGGAGGGGAGTGGAAGGGTGGGAATGGCGTCGTCAAACGCGCCATGACGTGCAGTTTTCAGTGTAAGAAATGGCTTGGTCGGGTCAACATCGAGCGTTCGTGGTGGAAGAGTTTATTCGAAATGGTGAATCAGTGATCACAACACAGCGTGCGTTTCGTGTACACTTTGCTCTTGGTCGTCACGATCCCATCCCAACTGGACCAACAATTAGGAATTGGGTAACTTCGGAATTAAAAAAAGAAAACCATTGGGCCGAACTAGGACTTCGACGTCAGCAGAAAATGTGGCTACAGTACGGGCTTCAATTCAACAGTCCCCCTCAGCGATCTGTTCGTAAACACGCTTCACTGGGATTATCTGCCAGTAGTAGCAGAAGAATCCTTCATAGAGACCCTCAACTGCACCTATACAAGGTGCAGTTAGTGCAAAAGTTAAGTGACAGAGACTTTGACACACGAAAAAATTTGTGCCGGGACATTCTGCAGAGTATTCCTCGTACTGCTGTTTTGATCTTTAGTGATGAGGCTCATTTTCACCTGGCCGGAACTGTTCATAAACGAATTTTTCACTATTGGGCAGAGAATAACCGCCGGAAACTTCACCAACGACCACTCCACAGCCCCGAGTAACAGTGTGGTGCGCTGTTGGAGATTTTGGTGTGTGAGGTCCCTACTTTTTCGAAGAAAATGGTGAAGTTGTAACAGTGACTTCTGCTCGGTATTGTCACATGATTGAAATTTTTTTGAAACCAAAAGTAGATGAATTATTGCAAGACCATGAAAATGAAAACATTTGGTTCCAGAAAGATGGTGTTAGGGCCCATACATCTCATCGTTCAATGGAACTTCTAAGGCA
Source organism: Platerodrilus igneus (assembly GCA_036346225.1). Lineage (NCBI taxonomy): Eukaryota > Metazoa > Arthropoda > Insecta > Coleoptera > Lycidae > Platerodrilus > Platerodrilus igneus. Next base: position 7,822,018 of record JARFIW010001148.1, read on the forward strand.
AATGTTTCCCAGTCGTCTAATGTCTTTGCGAGGTGCCATTAGGTGGCCCCCCCAGATCGCCTGATTTAACCATGTGCGATTTGTTTCTTTGGGGTTACCTCAAGGAAAAGGTGTACAAGCATCGTCCCCGAACTATCGATGAACTGAAGGCTGCCATCACTGAAGAAATTAATGCTATTCTTCTGAATACGATTCACAGAGTCATGGAAAACTTCCAGGAAAGGCTCCGTCAGTGTTTGGACAATGGAGATAGACATTTACAAGATATCACTTTAATAAAATAAAACTGCATTCTATGTTCTTTCAAATAATAAAATAATTTTCATTATATCTTACTTTGTTTTTATTACGCACCTCTTTGAAATCGGAAAGTTCAATACGATTCACTTTGTATATTAACTATGGTTTCAGGTTAATTTATAAACTTTGATCCTTTAAACCACGAAGTACTTCAACTTATTGTTATAGATCAGAGGCCCTAAACCTTTTTTGTCTCGTAAGCAGATGAAAACCCCGAACTTTGTGACCACCCACCTACTCCTCCACTAATCGTTTTTTAATGGGAAAATTCATTAACACTAATCGTCCTTTAATGGGAAAACTCGTTAACGCTAATACCATTTTTTTCTTATATCACATCTGCCATCTGCACTTTTTCTTAGGTCACATCTGCCTTCCTCTATTTTATTTCTTACATCACATGTCATCCCCATTTTTTCATATGTTACGATTTTTGACTGACTTTGTATATATCCACTTTTGCTCCATCCTGTATATACATTTTTATCCGAAATTCTTAGAGAAAAAAATTGACTGGAGCGGTATTCGAACCCGTGCTGCCTGTATGCATAATATGTATCTTAAGTGCTAGACTATCGAGTCAAACAAAATAAATATGTATACATATCTCAGTATTGCAGTAATAACATAGAACCCATTTTTAATTTATCTGCGTCTTACTTTTCAATATGAAAAGCTTTAGGGCAAGAGTTCGAAGAAACATCTTACAGATTTCATCTTGAATTATGTAGGAGCTTAAACTTGAGAAACACTCAATTTTGTAGCAATCTTAATTATGAATTCCTAAACATCTATCCGGTTTCTCTAAATTTCTTTTATTTGCATTTTCTACCCATATTTGCGTTATTTTCCGGTAGTATAGTCTATCAAACCGTTATATTTTTTTCTTAGCTACTTATATCCCTTGTAAGTTTTCAAATCGGACCACCTCTCTAGCTACTATCCCTATATTTAGATTTTTTGCAAAATGTAATTGTTAGCGATATTTTTAATACAACTTCGTAGTGCTAGATGTCAATCAATATTGCTTTTTTCATAGCTACTCGAATGTTTTGGAATTTTCCAAATCGAAACACCCCTTACTGATTTAGAGACCAACTCTTTACAAACGATGCAGAATTTAATTATAATCTATTTCTAAACAGCATTGCTTTTGAGTTAAACCCATCGTTTAACCTATCAAATTAGTACAGAATTTCGTAAGGGATTTAAATCTGTCAAAATTTTTTTAATCGGACCATCTCTTTAGCCGCACTCCTATTTTTAGGTTTTTGCCAAACCAATTGTTAGAGGTATTTTAAATATAAATCCATTGTTCAACCTATTAAACGGCGGTGGGTTATTTGCTTTATCATGGAGAACATAATCGATGGCGCAATAGCATCCGATGGCTCAGAGCCAACAAAGCTCCGGGCCGCTCCTTGCCTCGCCAAAAAATCTGCCTGTTCGTTGCCATGTACTCCTGAATGCCCTTTGATCCATACCGGCTCAAGGGCATTAGTGTTAGAAGCAAGCTCGAGGATGCGGTAACATGAATGAACCACACCCGAGAGGAGTTTCTGCTTATTTAAGCTGAAAAGAGCTGCTCTGCTATCGCTCAGGATGCGCATAGCTTTATTTTGGATTCTGCATTCCAGTATGGCGTTAGCACCATGCATGATGGCTATGACCTCCGCTTGCAAGATAGTTACCAGTCTATCAGCGTAACACTTTCGTGGAGGTCTAGGTCATCGGTAAAGATATCTGCCCGGGTACCTTCATTTGTTTTGGAGCCATCTATGTAGATGGAGATCTCCGTTAAGGAGGCGTCCTCAGTGTTCGGACAAACCCCGAAGCGCCTCTTGGAGATCATTATGGATGCGATCGCATCAGCCACTCCTCCCAAGAGAGGGGGTTCCGCACCGCATTTCTTAGTATGTTGTGTCGTCTACCACGCATCTCTTGTGGATCCATAGACCTTTGAACCGCAGCCTCATTGCCGCTCTCAGAGCCATCTCCTCCACATGTAGGTCCAGTGGAGTGAGGCCTAGGATAGCTTCTAAAAGTGTAGATCGCATTGTGCCTGTGATGCCTAAACAGGCCACCCTTTGGATATAAGTAAGCTCTTTGACTGCATGGGCCAGTCTGGTCCTGAGTCACCAGACTAAAGCGCCGTAGCAGAGCATCAGCCTTACTATCGTGGTGTATAGCCACAGGACAGCCTTTGGTGGAAGACCCCAAAGTTTGCTTATGGCACGTTTACATTGCCAAAATACTTGGTTGTCTTTGGTAATTTTTGCTTATAAGTGTTTGGCCCAATTCAGCTTCTTGTCAGGTATGACGCCCAGGTACTTAACCTCTTCTGAAAAGGAGCAGAGAAGTATGGAAGAACGTTGGCAATCTAGTTACCATCAGCTTCCTTTGATTGGTAAACAGCACCAGCCCCGTTTTATTGGGGTTGATTGTTAGGGAGCTTTTGGAGCCCCACAGCTCCGTGATCCTTAGTGCTGCTTGCATTACAGCACCTGTTCAAATTTGCCGACTACTAAAAAAGCTATATTGTCCGCGTACCCAATCGTGTAGAAACCTGCCTCGTTAAGGCGTTGGAGAAGACTGTCCACTACTATATTCCATAGTAGCGGTGACATCACGCCCCCCTGGGGGCAGCCTTTACCTACCACCCTAACTACTGAGGTTTCCCCAACATTAAAGTGAACCCGTCGACACCGCAGAATCTGCATAGTCAACTGCCGAAAGGTGTCCTCCGCTTGATGTGCCTGCAGAGCTCTAATAATGCTTGCAAAGGTGGTTGCGATAACGCACCCTCAATATCAACAAATGCACCTAAGGCGGACATGTTGTTATGAGTTTTATTAATCCGTCCTACAAGGGCAGACTCCATGGATTTTCCTGGTATAAAGGCGTGCTGGTTTAGGTGAAGTGGATAAGAAAGCATTATCCTTTCCTCATATCATTGTCGCACAGTCTCCAAGCTCTTTAGCAAAAAGACGTAAGACTGATCGGTCTGTAAGATTTAGCCTGGGAGTAATCCTTCCGGCCTGGTTTAGGAATGAAGATAGCTCTAACCTCTCTCCAGCTGTTGGGGATTTATCTAAAAGCAAAACAGCCCCTAAAAGTACCACAAGGAATGGTGCCAGCCTCTCCACACTCCACTGTAGTAGGAAGATGTCATCAATTTCAGGGGACGTAACGGTTTGAGAGTTGAGATGGCCCATTTGATTTTCCTTTCATCCACTACACGGTTTGAAACCTCCCGATCGGCCCCATTAAGGGCGAGCTGGGTTGGTCCACCCCGTATGGAGAGTTGTGATACACTACCTGAAGAGTGGGTGTCCATGAGTAACTCAGCTGTTTCTGTCACGTTTGTGGTGTACGTACCATCCGCACGTTTCAGGCAGTATGGTAGATGGCAAGGATCTGTGGACAAAATCCTGTTAATGCGAGAGAGTGCATTGGCAGACTCGACTGAGTTAAAGAAGATCTTCCAAGAGTCTCTCTGTCGTCTTCTAATTGCCGTTTTGTATAGTCGTTGGTCGCTTTTATAGGCCTCCCAGTCAGCCATACTTGTGGTGTTTTTTGCCTTGTTGAACAGCTTGCTTAAGGTCTTTTTCAGCTTCTGTAGCTCCTCACCCCACCATGGGGTGATGGAGCGATTAGAATCTGTCCTGACCGGGCATGCCTGTTCAAAGGACTCTACGATGGAGTTCTGAAGAGAAAACGAGTATCTCTGTAGCTCTTCTATTGTTTTGGGGTTATCGAAGCCTTGTAGTGCCAAAAGTTGTTTCTCCAGGCTGCCTAAATAGATACACCTGTTGGTCGCTTTTGGGCCCTATATTCTTTATAGGTAACTTCTGCTGCCTTTATTTTAGAACTTAACAATCTGTGATCTGATAGTGTTGCTTTAGGCGTCACCTGCTATTTCAAGATATGTCTTGAAATACCTGCCGATGCCAGGGTTAAGTCGATGACTATCTGAAAGCGAGGTGTCCCAAATGTGGATTCGCTGCCCCAGTTAAGAATCTCCAGATTCTTACTCAATATGTACTCGAGTAGTACTTTTCCTCAAGGGTTTGTGTCAAGGCTGCCCTATACCGTATGGTGTGCGTTGGAGTCGCATCCGGGGCAGTTCCGTGGCGTAGTGGTATGTGTGTAACTACTACGCCCAACGTCCCGGGTTCGAATTCCGACACGGTCCGCTAGAAAAATTTTAGGCGAGAATTTTCACAAAAATACACCCTCGTTCGGATGAGAGGTAAAATGGAGGTCCCGTGTGTGAGTGTTGTCACGCACGTTAAAGATCCTTACCTTGCTTGGAACAGCAAGAGTTCGGCAAAATTCCAAATTTTCCAGGTAAAAAAAAACTCGCTTCATGGCCAATGTAGTACCTTCGGGTGGAGCATTGGAAAATTACATGTAAGGAATCGCATCCGATAATAAGATGCTTTTTGTACCTATCGCAATGATCAATGACTGCCGCCAGCTCCAGAGGAGGTTGGTTTTGGTCAATTGGAAAATAGGCTGAAACCAGGATTATATCAGTAATTTCCCCCATCCTGCAACTGATCTGGACGGCTGAGACATCAAGGCCACTCAGTTGTGGCAGGAAGAGAGCATTGACGTGTCTGGGTATGTAGATTCATGCCTTAGGCTTAAATTGGTTACTGGCCGCAAAGATAGTACCATTTGGGCTTCCCATTCCCGAGATTCATGAGCTTACCACCCAGAATTCTTGGATAAGGGCAATGTTCTGCTTATTGCTAAGGTGTCTGCAAAACGATGCTGCAGCCGTCCGGGCAATGTTATAGGTTTACCTGTATTGCATTTAGTCCCGCCATTGGATTACAATGGATTGGCATACATTTTAAGCCTCACTGGGCGGGCTATCCAGTGACGCTTTTCGATACTCATTCGCCAGCCACTCCACTAGCAGCAGGTCAGAGTCTAATGTGTCCATCTGACTGTTTGACGTTGTCGATGGTATGCCTACCTCGGCCTTCTGAGGTTGCTGCAAGAGCGGAGCTTGTTCTGGCTGCTCCGGGGGTGATGGTAGACTCTACTGTTGCGCGGCAGCCGGTTGGGCTGCCTCTGCAGCAGGTTGAGTCTTTTTGAATTTTAAGGTATAGGGAGGTGAGTTTGTAATGCAGCTTGCCTCCCCTGCTGTTGATAATCTCCCTCGCGTCTTCCCCAACGCCAAAGACTATCACCCTGCCTTGGGGTTGATATCTTGTGGCGGTGTGGAAGACGCACCATTTGAATGTGTCAGCCCAGGGGTTCTGCGCACGCAGATGCCTTTGGACGACATCCATGTCTTCCGGGTGCCCCGGAATCCATAGTGCCGCCTTTAGGAGTCTAGGTAGCAGTCACACCTAGACGACTGTAAGGCGTGCAGCCTCCTACAATTGTGGGCGGTTGCCAACTGCCTCTGTAATCCCTGGTAGAAAGCGGTCATCCGCGCACCAGATCCGGAAGATCTCGCCCGAGTACGCTCACCTCCTAAAGGTTGGAGGAGCACTGTCGTTGGGAACGGAAAACAGATGATCGTCCAGTGACTTCTCAATGGATTCTCAAAGGATTCTGCTTGAGTCTTGGTAATTTTGCCCCTGGGTTATTTTTGTCTATAATAGCCACGTACAGGTGCCTAGCGGCTGCCTCCCCGTAGCTGCCAGCGACGAACTGATTAGTATCGGTCTGACAGCCCCTCTTCCGCGGTCTTCTTTGCAGAGGCGTGCCCTCAGACCGGGCCCTTTTCATGCTCCGCACCTCTCTGCAGACCTAGGAACAGAGGTAGATGGTTTCGAGGTGGAAGGTGTTTAGCTGGTTCCAGACTGTGCCGCGGATAGGTTAGCCACAGGGCCAGCCTTTTCCACCGCACCCTCCTGGGCCGCCAAATGAGCCTTCCTTCTTATTTTCTGTTCAGCCCCACTGATGCGTTTTTTCTGTGGGCGCTGTGTTTTATGTGAATTGTAGGACACCGTGGAAACCGTTTGAAGTGGAAATCTACTATTACCTCATGGGATTACTTCTACATAGAGTTGTACGTACACATTGCGCCGTTACTTTATTGAAAACTTATCGTTGCTAAGTGGTATCTGCATAGAAGTTTCGTTCTCTACCAATCTTCATAGAATACCCTTGGAAAGGTAAATTATCGTTTAGTCTAGATGCATCTTCGTATGCATTATTAGTATATTAATTCAGGTATTCTATAGGTTTCGTTTGTGTGCTAGAAATGTCTTTTTTGCTGGTCTCTCAGTTCTTGCAGGGACATCATTTTCCAAAATTGGGATGTACAGATGCTGAAGTCTCGAGTAAGAATCTAGACAAGTAACTGTATTGTTACAGTGTGCAAATCGTATAACCGCTGCAACTGTGAGTATTTAGTTTGTATAAACGCTACCTTGTTAGTTAAATTAAATAGGCATATTGCTGCCGCATTTTATGTATACTCTGTATCAGGTTTGTTGATAAAGAAATAATATTATTTTGGGTAGCATCAGATGATACGATTGTTCAGAGACTTTTATGCTTTCTATTTCTGTTTATATGTGCTTTAGCCAGTAAAACGAGTTTGCTTACTTTCTTCTGTTGAACTTGTAAGCAAGCTCATACCTCTCCTTAAGATAATCTCATGTTCAAACTGACTATCTAAACGCTAGCCTGGTTAACATCTGTAGTAGAAAATATCCGTATAAAGGAATTTTTGGAGTAACAACAATTTGCTGAAAGTTTTTTGTGTCTCGCTTGTATCTACTGCAACTCCAGAAAGGACATTCTCGACAATGAAATGGATTAATAGCTGTTTTAGACATTCAATGAGAAGTGAGAGATTAACTTGTTACGTTTATTTTGAACATCCCGTACATTTTTACCGGTTAATAATCAATACGCGGTCCAATAATTTTCAACTCAAATCCTTTTTGCTTTAAAAACGACAAGTTTAGGCTACAATTAAATAGTTTACATCCTGTATATTTTATTTTTCTGCAATAAATACGGTTTCGAATAATTCCTCAATTTAAATTTATTTGCTTTGAAACGTAAAGTTTATTATGCTAAAATTAAATAGTTCATATCCTGTTTTTAGGTAACCTTCAATTTGTTCAACATTACAACCGCGTATAATGGGTTTTCTCGATTGTGCCAAAGTAACGACTTGTTGAAATAAGGTCGCGCACTATTCTCCGGTAAAACCGTATTTTCCAGTTTCGATCGCGTTTCGATAACACGGATGTTTGGATTTCGAATTGGTGTCATTTTAAATTCATTCTGAATTAGATTTTGCAGCCCGTGCGATGAAATATGTTCTACATTACTCGTTCTATCACTCTAAAGGCAATGCACGTTTATTGTTGTTCTGCCAATTAAAGATGTCTTGCGTGTATTGGTGTGTTCCCGCGCTTACCCCGTCTAACCAGATTCTATTTTTAGCTTGTTTTGGCTGGAGGCCAAAGGCGGTCTTTCTGTGTGTTGTCCACCTGTTTGTTGCCGTGGACCAGTTGCTGTAGTTAGGATGATAGCTACGTTTTTATGCTGACTTCTTCCCCTTCCCCCCCGTTAGGCGGTTGGCAAGTTAAGTATCCTGACGCAGAGAGGTATGTGCGTTGTGTTCTGTTATGCATGTCAAGGATTTTTATTTATCAATGGTGGATGGTGTCAAACCAGTCCACCATACTTGTTGAACAGCTGGTTGCGCTGGTGCTTCTGGGTATTCGTCGTTTATTCTTGCTACAACGTGGGCTGTATTTAATGCTTAAGTTTAACACCTGTAGTAGATGGAAAAGCTAAATTTACAGTTAATAATTCAAAATTTAACATACTTGCTAGGGAGTAGATTTACATTTAATACCTAAATTTAACATACTTGCGATTGAAAAATTTTAAGCATTAATTTTCCTTTTTTTACAGAGTTTAATACATGTTATCCGCGAAATGCGCACTTCGTGGATCCACTATCCAATTTGTCCGTATAATATAATTGTTGGCGTTGCAATGATAACGTTTATTTTATAGCGTTCTCTTGTTTGTACCGAATTATGTGTTTAATTTTTTTTATTTGTTAAAAGATAATCGTGGGCGATGTGCTTTAGGTTTTTTTTTTTTTTTGGTATTTAGGCAAACCTCCCACTCTCCGCGGTTGATGGTTGGCCTGGTATTTACGTTTCTTCCGGTTACGTCCAGGTACGTAGCAAACTGGTCATGCTTTATTGAGTATTCATAAGGAAATTGAAGTACCAATTGAGGACGTAATCGATAGATTTCCACTTTTGTTAAGAAGACTTCATTTTATTTTATAGTATATACTTTTTGTATTTTATGTTTCTGAATAAAGTGTCCCAATTTATAACCTTCGATATCTTCGTAAAAACTATACTGCCTCTAGTAAAGATATTTATTTATGGTTGAAATTTCGAAATATATCTTTTGTCGAATTGTATTTACTATAGTTTGTTCTGTAATGCATACGTCTCTTTGTAAGGTAAATTAATGTAGGATATTTTGCATAGAACTCCTCCCAAAAAATTTTCTGGGTACGGCCTTGACTACAGAGAGTCATTTTGCCAAATATGGTGCACCGATCCCGGTCTACCCCATACTCGATCTGAGTCTACCATCGAACTTTAAGTCACTTCCGAAAATTGGAATTTTCAAGCACTATTTTGACTTAATATAAAACGTTACTTTTAATATCTCCGAGTTAAGCACGACTCACTTCTGATTTCTTCTTTATGGTTTATGCAGAAGATTATTCTCATCAAAAGTTCGATGTTCTGCAATGAAACGTGTAATCAATTCCAAAGATCTCAAAAATTTTGATTAATATGTTCGCACTGGTTCATCCTAATGTAACCAGTCGAAGAAGTGATATGAAGTTCTTATACAATTTTAAATGATGGGTTTATTAAAAACGTCAAGGGAAACGTTCCTGAATAGCTTTAGAAATTATTCACAAAGCATTATAAAAACAAACAGAACACGGAAGCAGGAGCAACAGAAATTATGAAAACTATTATACAAAAGCCAGATGATAATAAAATACGTGCATACATAAATACATGTATATTGTAATTTATGAACCATAAACCGACCGACAATGTGGATTAAGAAAATAACCGCGTAGCCTCTGGACATGACACATATTTACTCAGCTACAGAATGGTATTACTATCATTACGATGTTGTTTACATAGCTGTTAGGTATCGTTATATAAGGCATATAATAAACTTCACATTTTAGTATATGGAATCAATTTTTAATTCATTCTGTAAAAGTTCAAATTAGGAAAAGTTTTTGATTAGAATTTACTTCAAGAGCGCTTTTGAAACTAACGTAATGAAATGAGTTCTTTATTGTCAACTGCTTACACAAACCTTTTCAAGGACTCGTAGCTACAGTGAAATTTTTAAAGCACTCACTATTTATTTCGGAACTAATCGCTAATAGTACAAGTTTTATCATCTAACACTGCTATGTTATCTTCTTAATTAACTTAATATCAAAGCACTACAATCAACTATGCCAGTACTAATTATTAATTTATGTAATCACTACAGGAATTCATATCACGTAGACTAATTTATATCTAGAACATATTGTAATCAAAACATCAATTAGATTTTAATTCCAGAACCCTTAACGGCAATTTATACCTTATTCAATTGTTCTAGATTATTCTAAAACACACCATAATTTGCAAATGAGATCCTCGAGACTTCCTATTGTAATCTAAATAACTCTATACAAAACGTTTGTAACTGTCAATCAACTCTACTTGAAGATGTCACGCCACAGAGTACCTACCGATTATTTTTGTGTACAGATGCTGTGTTTACGTTGTAATGTAATTATTCTGGTCGGAGGTAGACCAATCAGCGCTACACTGTATTCCTCTTAAAGCTGTTCTCTCCCAGAACACTTCCTGACTTAGACGTTGGATGTTCCTGTGGTGACAAGAACACCGAAACTCTTTCTGCAGTTTTCTTATTGATAGCATTAGCAATCATCACTTTACATCGCAGGCGCCGTACTATTTGGATTGCAACCACACACCAAAATCTGGACTGCGGTTATCTGGAACAATACCTGTAACATATTTCGTACGACTTTCCAGTCCAATCCTTCAAACCCACAACCATGCTCGACATGGCTAACTTTTTGTCTCCAAATTTGATCATTTGACTCTTGAGGTCCAATAACGCCTTCTACAGATTTTGTTAATTCGAATTAACAGGAGGTTGTTGCTTAGTCGTCAATTAGTAGATGCCTCGATGTGGGTCCTTTAGTTTTATGCTCTTTACAACCTCTGGTTATTGTCAACGAAGTTGATCTAAACCACCAAATTTATTTTTAAACATCCGCGCAAGTCCTCCCTACATATTAGGGTCAGCCGCTACGCAATGTGCTAGGGAGTATTCCGATGGCACATCGAATAGATAATTTTTTCATTTCTCTAATTTAACCTATGATCTGCTCTCTAAACATATTAGCAGATCGTATTATTCTTGCCTTTTACAGTTTTGCGCCTTACTAGGTGTGTATATAACACATTAACAATATGCACACCCTGTATCTAATTTTGTTAGTTTCTGTGTTAGTCAAACTTGTTTCTTATCCTACTATTGTTAGTTCCCTTTATTTTATTTTAGGAAGACCTTTCCGTTTACTTCACTTTCGTCCTGTCTCAAACATTCCCTAACCTTCGTTGTCCCCCAAAACTTCCTACTTGCTTCCCATCAGGTTTCTGACCATTGACAGCCGACAATCTAGAAACCCCATGTTATGCCACCTTACCTCCATGCGTGCGTCCCCGACTATCGGCAACCGGAAATCGGATGTTCACGCATGTTCCTGCTTGCTACTTCTTCTCCTTTTAGTATTCCTGTTTCCTTCACTAAGACCCTATTTACTTCCAAAACCGAAACAGCTATTCCTACTAGCCTTCACCTTCAGAACTACTCAACCTAAATGCTTTCCAACGAGTTTTCTATCATCGACAGCCGGAACTCAGGCATCCAGTGTTTCGCCTAAACCTAACCGTGCACGAGCGGCACGAGCAGCCGGATACCTGTTACTCGTACACGATTTCAATCTAATTTTTAATTCTATCCTACTAATCTTTTTATTGACATTATTATGTAATGACATGTCTTGGTTATGTTGGTCTTCGGTTTGACCGTAGCTGTTGTATGTATTCTCGTTTTATGCTCCAAGAATTCTGCTGTGCAAGTGTTTTAGTTGGTCATACGTTTCTTCTTGTGATATTTGTACTTCGGTGTCTAATTGTATTAAGTTACTCGTTAGGGTGGCGTTATTGTTGTTTTATGTGTGGGTGTACAATTCAACACCATGTGTCCGGGTATTCCAATTTCTCCCCATTGACATTTGTCTGTGTTTATCATCTTCATTCGATTCGGGTATAGGCCATGTCGCGTTATGTATCAGTCCCTCCTCCGATGGGTTGAAATGTTTTGGTTTTAGTCTGTTTTTGATATTTGGAATTATTAAGTACGCCCTTTTTCCAGTTGTAGCTAGAATGGTTTCTCTGATTTCCTTCTGTGTTACATTCTTTTCCAATTATTTGTTGGACTTTTACATTGTTTCGTTTCCTCAACCAGTTATCCCCAATGCGACTGCCAGGGCATCCAATGATGTTCTGTAATGGCTCAATCAGCCTTATTAGGACTGCTCGTTGTGTTTTGTTTACTGTGTTCGTCGGTCAGACACTCGCAGCATACGAAACTATAACTGCTAGGATATTACTTAGGTATAATCTCACACTGTTTAGTGATATTCTGTTCTGGCTCTGCACCAAATGTGCAATCGTGTACATTATTACCTTCGATTTAGCGCTTACTGCTATAATGTGCTCCGTATGTGTTAGTTTGCTCTTCAAGGTTATTTCTAAATGTTTCTTTGTCATTCATCTTTCAATCCCAACTGCTGGTAGTGCAGCGAGTTTTAATTTCACTATGATGTACGTGGTTTTTTTCTTGATATTTGAAGCTTATTATCGTGCACCAGTTTTCGATTAGTTCTAAAGTTTTTTTTTATTTTTCGTGCTATGTCCATGTTGCTATTACCGTCTAGGGTGATCGCGATGTCGTCCGCATATTCCGTGACGGACAGCACCTCGTCCGCTTCTTCGAATACTTCCAGTAGTTGTTCTATTACTATGTCCCAGAAGATCGGTTCGCAGACCGATTCCTGGGAACAGCCTTTTGTTATTCGCTTGCTAATTGTCTCTGCGCCTATAAGATGTTTTTTTTAATAAACTTTATTTTTTATTAGGCTGTTACCTAAAAAATTAAAACATACCTTACCCGTTTTCTGACTAACCCGTTGTTGAAAGTTAGAATGAAAATTTATTGTTGTTGGGGTGTTTGAAAACAGCCTGGTTTGTGTGTGTATGTGTGCGCGTGCTAGTACGGAATGTGTGTATGTGTTTGTCTGTATGTAATGGTGTTATGGGACTGCTTCCCCTCCAGTTCCCGACCGTCGGCAGCCGGATGTACTGTGCTATAAGATGTACATATTTATACTGGATATAGTTTTAGAAACCATAGATCCGCTGGACTGTTTAGGTCTTTCGGTGTTTCGTCCACCCTAGGTTATCGAATCTGCCTGTGGTATCTACTAGTATTATGCCAAGTTTTCTACTACTTGTTTTGATTGTAGTTAGAGTATTGATCGCGTCTTCGGTTGAACAGCCTTTCGTAAAACCATATTGGTTGTTGTTAAGCCCTACCCGCTCCCGATATTCGTGGAGTCTTTTGCATAGCAATCTTTTCTCAATTTTTCCAAGTTGTTAAAAGTCAAATAGGTCTGTAGTGTTCGGGATTAGTTTGATTTTCTTTCTGTTCTTGCTTAATATTACTACCTCAGCTTGCTTCCAGGCTTTTGATATATTTGATATCTAGAAGCAGCCCTTAATGAAAAAGAAACAGTTTTAACTGAAAAATATCTCAAGAAAATTAATAAAAATAAAACTAAGATAGTAATATGTAAACGAGGGGAAATAAGTAAAAAACTAGAATGCAAATAGGAAACGAAAACTTACAAGAGGTTAAGTATTTCTGCTACCTAGGAAGCCAGATAACGCAAGTTGGGAAAAGTTCAAAGGATATAAAACAAAGATTAGCGCAAGGCCGTGCTGCTTTTAACAAGAAAAAACAACTACTATGTTCGAAGACAACAAACATAGAAACAAGGAAAAGATTACTGGAGGCATATGGGTGGAGTACAACATTATACGGCTGATAAACGTGAACAGTAGGAGAAGCGAACAGGAAATATGCATCTACCGGTTCCAGGACTGAAGACCTAATGATGATGTGGATGTTATTAGTTTTTAAATAGTTTACAAAATTTATTCAGGAATCAAAATCCCATGTAATCATTAACGTAACATTTAAATATTTGGTTCAACGTATTTAAGTGCCATTCGAGAAGACCAACGGATGTTATTATTCTTCACCAATATCCATGTATCTGTAGCCCTAATGTTATTATTATTATTTGTCTATACTTATAAAATTGTCACCATATTTTTTCTTTGTAAGATTGTACATCGTTAAAGAGCTAATATTTTTTTAAAAGTAAGATATTGTACACGTAGGATTAAATCTGAAGCTTCCTAAGTATTCATTATGAAAATTCTCACGTTCCCGTTTCTCTAGGTACTACCTACGAGTGAATTACGCGTCTGTATCAGCTTAATGGTGTGGTACAAAATAGACTAAAATTGACATTCCGAGCACAAAACGATAAAAATCGAAAATTGAATGAAATAAGATTTGTGTATAAAATTAACCTGATTAACTCCTTCTTTCTATAATACCTGTAAAAATTGCGTATCAAATATATTAACGTGAAATATACAACCGTACATGTTGATGTAAATACAATTATATGTGAGAACATTTTAATACGTCAATTATGACATATCCACATCAATTTTACACAATAGGGAACCGGGGTTGGTTGTCGCACTTCTCTCTCGATCAGAAGAAATCTGATAACAGTGTATGGATGTGCAGGCGAAAGATCGACACAAACTGCATGAGTAAACCAACTGTCATTTAAAGCAGAAGGGTACATTTTGTCGTTCAAGACTATCTAAGGTAATATTCGCACCCTCCCCTTTGTTTTTTTGCTGCAAAGAAGTGTTACAGATTTTTAACAAATACCGTTCTGCTCTACAAAGCATATAGATATCTATTTACATAAATATATTTATTTATATTTATATTTACATTTTATATTTATTTATATTCAGTTTGCATTTATTGTTAGAGCTTGATTTGTTCTGTTTGACGTTCTGCCGCCATTTTTGGTGGCCGCATTTTTACAGGAACGAAAATTGTAATTGTGAAGAATGCAATTATAATATAAATCAGTTAGGGAAGGGTAGGGAAAGCTAGGAATGGATTTAAGCTAAAGATAGAATAAATTACTTAGTCAGGGAGGACGAATTTGTAAATTTATAGAGCAGGCGAAATAGCTGAATTCACTAATGAAATATTTGGCGAATGCTTAGAAATTTGAATTCAATTTTTAATATTAGTTAACTAACTTTGGATAGTTTTAAGGACTACCCTTGAGGTCGCACCGGTAAGCAGAGCTGGCGACTGCTATCGGATCCCTCCCCTGTTCCTTTCGCGTATGTCTTGTTGAACGGACACACTCCAAAATCAACACTAGGGATACCTTTATTCAAACCCTATTTTTAATTTTTGTTTTAGTTTGTTAGATTTTTATTTAGGATCGATTAATTTTAAAGTTAGATTACATCTGAAGCACGTTTATATTTTCGCGTTTAAACCCAATGTAGTACCTTCGGGTGGAGCATTGGGGACGTGACCGCAAGTATAGCAGTCCTTATTCAAATTATAATGTACAAGGCATAGCCTTCTAGTTGGTATGTGCGCATTTTATTGAAAAGTTATTGTTTAAATTAATATTACATCTGCAAGATGTGAGGGGTTCGTTGATACAAGGTCAACACTTTGCGTAACAGTTTCGAGGGCTAATTTTGAAATATAAATAAAAAGCAGTTTTGTTTAGTTATGGTTATTGCTGTAACTGTTTAAAATCACATAATGAAACGAAATTACATATTATCACATATATCATTTATCTTGTAGAAAAAATCAGACTTAGAAGGAAAACGGAGAAAGGAAATACACCTCCAGATGTTATGCTTCAGACTGCGAGAAAAGTAAAACTTAATAAAAAATTTATACGTAACGGCTAATACGATTTTGTTCGAAGGAAACACCTGAAAAAATTCATGAAAATTCGAATTTTCGAAGTACCAACGTAGGTGTTGTCAAGAACAGACAAGTAAAGTGTATCAGTTAAAATGATTTTATTTTGCCTTTCGTAATGTCTCTTTTTTTCGCAGTTTTTTAGTGACGGACAAGAACAGCTATTAGAGGAATAAATCAAAACAACTTCTGTTATATATTATGGGTTATCGCCCAAACAAATTAAGAAATTTGTTTGAGAATATACTATTTCATTAAAACTGCAAATCCCTGAATCGTCGAGGTGTTAAGAAATGGCTGGAACTGATTTGTTTACTTTGTTTTTAAAAAAACATAGAACATTATCTATTAGAAATCCTGAAACTACAAGTCTTGCCAGGGCATCTAACTTTAACAAAACAAATGTCACCCAATTAGTTCCTGGCCGTTTACAAATAACACCAAGTGACATATGGAATATGGATGTAACAGGGATTATGACGGTACAGAAACGTGATAGAATTGTAACTGCGAGGAGTTTGAAGCACGTAGGAAGTTTAACATCGCAGGAAAGGGGCATTCTTTTAACTAGCAGTTGCTGTTTCTGCAACAAAAAACAGCATACCTCCTTTTTTGTTTCCCAAGGGTGCACTTTTGCGATCATTTTGTTGCTGCTGGGTCATCTCAAAGTGCACGTGCAGCTAATCCTTCGGGTTCGATAAAAGCCAACCACTTTTTAGAATTTGTTCAACATTTGGTGCGTCATATCAAATGCTCTCAGTAGCAACCCGTGTTACTTTTGTTGGATAACCATGACTCCCATTTATCTATAGAAGCATTGGAGAATGCAAAGAGAATGGGGTACTGTCCTTCCCCCATCGCTGCTATCATAAACTACAACCACTTGACCGTTCCGTTTATGGTTCTTTAAAAAATACGATAGTTCAATAACTAATAATCAACGCCGCACCATCACAATCTATGATATTCCACAAATTTTAAGTATGACATTGTCACTTGCTGCAACTCCTACTAACATCATGGCTGACTTCAAAGCAACCGAAATTTCACCATTTAATTGCAATGTATTTTGTGAACACGAGTTTCTTGCTGGATACGCCACAGACAAGCCAACAGAACAACCTAATGATTCACAAATTTCTTCTGTGACACAATAAGAACATCGCAAAAGCAAATTCAATACTATTGATGATGGTGCTATAGTTGGATCCTTACATGCATAAGATTTTCTTGAAGTGATACCACCTCCAACACTAGAACAAATAAGACATCTCCTGAAAGTTGGACCACGTGGATCTAGGAGAAGACGTTGCACTGCAACTCTAACGCACACTCCCATCAAAAATGCCCTAGAGGAAGAAAAGCAAGCTGCTGTCAAAAATATTCGAAAGAAAAAGGCAATCAGGTTTCTAAATCGACCTAAAAATTCAAAGGAAGGGCTTAAGTGGTCTAAAGTGCGTAGCGATAGTAGCTCTACAGACTAGGAGGAAACTTTTGCCTTTTTGTGCGGATGCATTTTCTAACAGCAAGTATGGGGCACACGAGTTATGTGCTGGCGAAAAGTTCGTATATTTTGTGTGCCTTAATTACTACACTTCAGATGATTTGTCGGGATACTAATATAATGAAGTGACCGTCAAAGTGTGCGTTCTTCTTCGTCGGGATCATCAATGTAATGACCTTTTCGTCGGGGTCACCAATGTAATGACCTTGTTCTAAATCACCGGCGTGGCAGTGGACAGTGGTCACTAACTAGTATCCGGTATAATACTACAGTGGTCTAGCCGTTGCTAGTCCTACCGGCTACGTTACGCGAATCTAGGTCTACCGACAAGAAGAAACTAAGGTAGGTGAAGGACAGTATAAGTGCGCCGACAGTAGGCACGACGAACCTTATACCGGGGTTATGGGTGTTGACAATGGGCACGACACCGGGCGATGCTGAATGCCGGTTATGGGCACGACAGTGGTAATAGCTGGCTTTGGGCGCAGTGAGAAAAGAGAGTAGACGTCGGCTATGGACACGACGTCTATGGGTTTGGAGCACCGGCTATGGGCAAGGTGCGGAAGGTACTAACTATTTAACATTGGCTATGGGACATTAGTAAAAGAGTCTTTAACCTTTCAGAGCGAGTCGGCAAAGCAGACTGGTCTCTCTCGTAAAAACCCCGCGCTGATTTATACCGCTGCTTGGCCGACGCGATTTGTGTATTTATTAACCAAAATAAGTCATTACAGGTTAAAGCTTATCCAAGAAAAGAGCGTCTTTTCATTTCAAACAAAGAAGAAATACTTCAATTACAAATTAAATCAATACATCGTTTACAAACTCTTTGCCAAAGATTCAACTGTACCTTCTTTAAAAGTAACCTCAAAATATTAAGATTTTCATTTTAAACAGTTATATTTTATATAGTATTTGGATCTTTATGCTCTCTAAATAATCTATTGGAAATGTGAGCACTTAATATAATAGTTTCGTTGAATTAATTTAAAGATTAACACTCAAAAAGTTCAAAGGACGACGGTGCGATATAGTTGCTGACGACTGATTTTTGTCAGTGTAGGAAACTCTTTCCCTATGCATATTCTTATAGGTTTCATCTCTTGTTTTCTAAAATATTTTGGTATTTGATATTAGCCATACTACTCTATTTGCAAATAATAGAAAACAAAATAGTTCCTTTTAGGTCAGATTCGTACAATAAATTAATTATGACTGCTTATGTTTTATTCTAATAGAGCCTATAGGTACCTAAGTTCAGAAAATCAGTAGAAAAAATATTTACTTATCAAAAGCTTGCTTAAGAAATTTTATACTTCTTAATATACTCATAAAATCGTAGAGAAAATTACGTTTTTATCGAAATAAAACAAAATTTCAAACTTGCATCGAAGTTAAAATTAAATTACAAGTACTAACTGAAGTAATAATTCAATAAGGGAAACATTGCATCCCTGACCTAAATCCAATCAACAACACTTTTTATCTCCCGTTGCGATAATCCCTATTCCACGAGAGTTTATTTTATATGCGGCATTGAATGTATTTTTAATCTAGATGTAATGTGGTCATCTTTTCTTCTAGTCATTTATTAGCAATTACGACACTAAACAATTTATATATATATTATATATATATATATATATATATATATTGCAGTGGAACTTACAAAACAATTCTCGCCCCACGGATTGGGTGCCATAAAATTGCCGTGGATCTCAAATTTTATCGGGATCGTCTCTGTTGGGGCCGTCATAAAATTTTCTGAAAATAAAATTTAAAAAATTCTTACTTTTCCTTTGGAACACCTCCTTATTTCTGCACACCCTGGCTAACTCAGAAATCTGCTTCTTCTTGAATACCTACCATCTTAAGTACTCCTTTCTCACAAACACAGTCGAATGAAGTTACCACTCAAATAATGCAACAAAATATACAACCTTTTTATTTCCACATATTAACAAGTTTCCATTATTAAGAAAATATTTACACATTGGTACATACAGTTTGATAAAAACTGTTACCTTCTCAATCTTTAAATCTTTTTAAAATTTCATGATTTTAGTATATTTCAACAATTTTATCTTAGACGAGTAGATGGGCCCATCGTGCAACCCTAAATTGATTTTTAATCTGGTCTATTTTGAGCTCCGTATAACCCAGTTACTCTAAATGCTGTTAAATCCGCATTTTTATTTAAAATAAAGCTAAAGACTCGTTTACTCCTTACAACAACATTTTTATATCACTAATAAACATTTTTAAATAATCAATATTAATTATCCTGTACATATACCCCTTTAAATGAGTTTTTATGGTAATAAAATACACCCCCAATAAGTCAAAATACTCAAACACAAAAATATCAGCACAAATGTTCAAGCAGAAAGCAAGAAATTAATTTTCTTTACCTGGAGTAAGCTTCGTCCATCGTTACCTCTGAAGATGTGTACCAAAAACCCTCGTCGTTGTGTCCATATACTTCGTGATTATGCCTGGATCCAACTGATCGCCACTCGCTATTCAAATCTCTGTAACCACCTTTAATATTCTACCCGGATAATTGTCTTGATCAAACATAACCTTCAATACCACTACACTTCACGCATACTAGTTAAGCTTTTCGATTTGCTTACCCAAGTACCATCCTATGATCAGATTGCATCTTGTAATAACTGCACCTTATGTAACGCTAGCACCCACTTGTGTAAATCACTTTTAATATATTCCGGTACGTTACTACCAGCTTTACACACTTTAAAATAGGATGTTGTATGCTACTTCAATAAATAAGCACGTAATGGCAATTACGTTAGAGATCTAAACGATATAAGATCTAAGAGCAAGAGAGCTTTAATATCTCTCCCAGTGTATTTATACGCATTCGTAGACCCCTCACGGAACCTCCTTCATCGAAAAGCTTATTTTGAAAACCAATTCTCCAAATTTTGATCGTAACGTCTGAAAAATTCCGAGTTTATCGTGCTGTTATTATGAAATTCGTTCAATAACATCAACGGACGCCAGCTTCTCAAAACTGCTAGTCTTAGACCAATGATATTGCTTTCCCCGTTATAACGTTCAACGGCTAGCTACGTTTCTCCGTTTCACCCATATTTATTGTCTTTTTTAGAACCACACTCAAGCTACAGAAAATCGATATTGTTGTTGGCCTTCAAGTCTCCCGTGTATTTTAGACGTGTATTGTAACCCACGTTTTATTATACGCGTTCTCTGTCTATTTTACATTATAGATCTTTCATTTCACTTAGTCTTCAAAGCACTTGTTATATTAGCACCTTGTCGGACCGACCGTTACAACCAATTCCATAGAACTTCTGTCTCAACGTATAATTCCGTTCTCTGAACTTGACATTTAACTAACAGGTGTTTCTTTGAGATAAACTATCCGTTTAAAATAATAATTCCGAGTTTTACCACTTCTTATGATTTGTACAACGAACGTCTTCGTTTATTTAAATGGAAATATGCGTTTAAATTATTGATTTTCTATACTCAAAAGCTCCGTTACCTATCCCATCCGCTTGATTTAAACTATCACAACTAATTATGCGTATCCTTGAGTTTTCATGTACTCTAAAGCCTCTTCCCTTTATGCAATTTTATCATTCTAATTTAGTAATACAAAAATATCTCAATAACCGTCCGTTTACACTATGTAAACTGATTAATTTGGCGCGTAAATAAATTGTTCCTATTTCCTATATACACAGTTGTTAAAATTTTATTATTTAGACCTATTTAACCTATAATTCTACGACAATATATATATATATATATATATACATATATACATATATATTGCTGTGGTACGCCTATGAGTAGGAGCGCCACTAATTTTGCTGGTACTCGGGCACAGCGACCTATATTAATGAAAATGCAATAGGAAGTATAAAATTACTATCTCACCTTCCTTTTTCTGCCTGGCTAGATCAACAGAATAATGCTGTGGTATTTAAGAAAATCAAATGGAACACAGAAATCTCAAGATACATATATGCATTCAAACACATTTTTCTTGCATACAAAGAATTTCTTAAATTTAAAAAAAAACAGTTCACAGCTTAAATCCATAGAGAAAATTATTCCTAAAACTTACTTATTTATTAAAATAATCTTTACCTAATCTTTGTTAACGGGTACAAAATACCTTTTAATTTATATGTGGATAATTGTCTTATCTTTTATTACCCCGTTTATGAGTGTATATGGCCAATGACGCTGCACAGATAATTTAGCAAAGGTTTAAATGCTTTGAACTCTGAACTCAAAATTTCACTGAAAATTATCCTCTTACAAAAAACTAATTTTTATCAGATTAAGAATCTATTCTAGCTTATGTTATAAATATTTCAATATTCTTATGAGTTACAAAAGAACCAAAATTTATACTTGCAATTGTTATAAAATAGCACTTATCGAAATTTCACTACCAACGTAATTAATGGCAATAAATACTTCCTGATTCCATCTCAAATTGACGTTAAAATAACTGTTTACAAAAGTGAATTTATTGCTGATTGATTAAAATCATCAGGTGTGATCTATCAAGATTATCCATATGATTGTCATAAATCTCCCTTATACTTCATCAAATAATTATTCTTGATAACTTCTATGTTACTTCTGGTTTCCCAGTAATCGAACCGCTGCCACGATCATCGGATGCCTAGAGAAGGAAGTGTTCCAACGATTTGATTACCCAAAGGTCGTACTGTCCGACAGCGGAAGTCAGTTCCATTCAAACCGATTTGACAGGGCATTACGCCGTTGGAACGCTCATCACTGAACCACACCGATATGCCACCCCCGAGCCAGCCCCGTCGAGAGACGGAATCAGGAACTAAAAAAGTTGTTAAGAGTATTCGCTACAGGTTACCCACCCGAGTTATGGAACACCGCCATTCCCGACATCCTGTTCGCCTTATAGTCACGCAAAAACGCCGCCACGTGGACCACGCCGAGCCAAGCCCCCTTGGGTTACGAATTGTCAAGACCAGGATACTGCGGCGGAACTTTAGCAAATAACCAAGGGGAAGCTCGCCAGCAACACATTCGCAGAATACACACTAAAGAGCTAAGATTCAAAAGGAGATATACCGACGAAAAAGCATAGCCGATACAACTAACAATCGGTGATCAAGTAATGACCCGAGCACACCCGACCACTAGATCCAGGTTCGAAGCAAAATGGACAGGCCCGCACACCATCTTCAGACGAGCCGGCCCCACAAACTTTTGGGTGCAGATTGAAGGAGGGCAAGAAACCAAAATTCATATAGACGACCTACGACTAGCCCCACAGCGACCACCGCCAGCTGCCAACAACATATACCACTCCATCCTCCCCGACTATATACCCGGGGGGCGACCTTGAAGTACATTTTCTCTTTCCTTTTCTACCTTGGTCTGAGTGGTATAAATCGATATTCTTTACTATCCACGTGGACTCTTATTTGGGTTAAATAACCCCCGTATCTAGCCTTCCCGTTAATATAAGTTACGGTTTATCCGACCGTTTCCAATATACGCGGAATTTTCATGTTTATCCAAACAAATTAAACTGAAATTGACTTTTAAAAATACGCAGGTGTGTGAACGTTTTAACATAATTCTCAGAGCTTTATTTCGTGGTATTTTAACCTTGGATTTTCACAGGCTTTTATGCTTATTATACCTTAATAATCGTTCAATTAACTCCAATTAAAATAATAATGAATGGCATTGACTTCTACCCTTTAATTTTTAGTGAATCCTAATTAAATATTAATTATTATTTGTACATTTTGTTTAATACTCGTTACTTGGAACTTGAATTAATTAATATAAATTTTGCACGTAATTTCTATTTGTTTCTTTACTTGGAATAATTAAATTACATACAAGTTGAGCATTTTAATTCTGCTTCTTTTTCTAGAAAACGTCTAGTGAATAATTTAAATCCTTATTTTAATGAAACGAATAAATTTTTATGCTTCACGGTTTTAATAATGCGTGCTTTTTCCCAAAGCTTCCTTATACACGGTGATTAAAATTATTTGATGCACTTAATTAATTTTCTACCCTGGTCTAAATATGAGTATATATATATATATATATATATATATATATATATATATATATATTGATATGTTAACGCCGCACGCCGATGTAATAAACGTCCAGTTTCTTGCTGAACGCCACCGCTCTGTGTTTTTCTAATATTCTAATTTTAATTATGCCACGGCTAGCTCAGTTTAATTTACACAGAGTGCACAAC
This sequence comes from Platerodrilus igneus, assembly GCA_036346225.1. Taxonomy (NCBI): domain Eukaryota; kingdom Metazoa; phylum Arthropoda; class Insecta; order Coleoptera; family Lycidae; genus Platerodrilus; species Platerodrilus igneus. Next base: position 7,845,366 of record JARFIW010001148.1, read on the forward strand.
GTTACGATGATCGAATAAATTTACCCCTTCAAATCTTACCTGTTTGGAATGATAAAACGAAGTCAATCAATATTCGTATAATGAAAGGAAATAATATCTACACTTCAGAATTTGGTAATCTGACAAATAAACCCTTCAATCAATTAATATTATTTAGATTATTTCTCCCATAAATTATCTCCTTTTCTTTAATTTAAAGTCACCAAAAACGACGCCTTTTACTGCAAAAATCTAGAACGTTCAAGACCTTTTTATTTTCGTTACGTAAATTTCAACGTATTGAATATTTTTGTTCACTCCTTACAGATTAAAAAAAATTCAGTGTTTAAATTTAAATTTGAAATGATTCCTTATACTAGTTAGCCCTGACCTGTGATTTTCTTATGAGTCTTTTTCTCTTTGGTCTTCTCTTGCGTGTGTTGGATCAGCACCCCTTTATTATCTTCAATCGAAAAACAATGCCCTGCTTTGTACTCCTTCATGTGCTTTGAACAATAGTTTTGTTACTCCTTATTTTCAAAATTCACCTTGTGCTTTACTTTATATTTTTCTGGATACGCCTTAGATCCTTTCCACTTAAATACAACTTGGATCTCTGAATACCACACTTAGATCCACCTTACTTAGATTTCTTATAGTTTTGACTTAGATACACCTTGGATTTCTGACTTAGATTTCTTAGATTTGTGAATTAGAGCCCTACATTATTATAAACATTTAATTTATATTAATTAACAAATTTTTACTCATGTTTTCAGCAAAACGGCAAAAATTTTTCATATATCTTCAATGTAATCTGTCATCAACTACTATCATACAACATCACTTTTCACAATAATTTAATTTAAAATTTATTTTGACGCGTAAATCTTCGAGTAACAGTGATGCAGTTTCGACGTGATTCAAATTGAGACTGCCCTTTCTTATCAACTTCGGGCGTTATGTAATTTTCGCTATCTAAATTTGGATTGGTTTATCAGAACAGTCGTACAAAGTGTTGTAACCAACCATGGTTGTTTTGGGGCATTCCTAGGAGTTTTCAATCTTTATTTCTGATGAAACTATTCTGTAGTTACGTTATGCTTGTATTCCTATTATTTTACGATCTTTGACCGCCTGTTTTGTTATTATTGTTGGACTTTAATTTGTCTGTTGTTTGTGTAGATAAAGCTTTTTGGAGAATTGAATAAATAACTGAAGTAATATGAGTGATGTAAATCCACGTGTTCCTGTTTATGTCTCGTATTTAAAACTTATCTTTGAAAGTGCGTCTTTTATCAAAGCGCTTTATTATTCTTTCGTTATCCCATACTTACTAGGTTTTATCTTATCTCATGCGTATCTGTTTTATAAAGTTATTGAACGCTTCTTGAAGTAGTTTAACTGCATGTATAATTATTTCTCTGCTGAATATGTGTTCTATTTTTGAAAGATATGCTTACTGGCGTTGATTAAAGTTAATTACGGTCCTTATACAGGGTGTTAAATGTTTGCTATTTACATAATGTGCGAATTATTTATTTTTCTGCTAAATAAATGCAGTTTTCTAATTCCTATTGCTATTTACAGTTACTACGCGACCCTTACGACTCAATACACCCCTAAACAACCCCTTATCACAGCAATATATATATATATTATCGTGTAATTAAGGGGTCATTGGGATATATAAGGACACACGTGAACTCATAGGTTGAGAGCTTTTGAATAAGAGAAGATAAATTTATTCAGTTAGGGAGTTGGAATATTTTTAACAATTATTTTTTTAGCTTAAGTAGTGTATAATAATGTAGGGTCAATTTAATTTAGCCAAGGATAATGTAACATAATACTTGTGTAAACATAGGGCATAATAAATAATAATTGGGTTAAAACCATTCTAACGTATTTAAATATGTAGTAAAGTGTTATATGAAAAGCTATAAGCGTGGAGCAGGTGTTAAAATAACATTTCTATTTTCAAACGTAAAATCCAACACGTTTAAAACAAAACAACGAGGGGAGATAATATTTCTCGGTAAGCTTGACAACAAACAAACTTTAATGGGTTATTGGAAAAGAACAGCCGTTGGGATTAATGTAAACGCGGTTTGATGGTTAAAATATTGATTTCAATCTTGAAGGTAGTATAGGAAAGAGCCAAGGAAATACCAAGACAGAATAAAAATGTATTGAGTACAAGAGTGATGCGTATACTTAATTCAGGAGACAGTATAGTAGGGAGACCTAAATAAAATCGATAATTTCAAGGATATTTAGAAGTAAACACGCGTCTGTTAAAAAGTGGGAGAATGGAGCCAAGCAAGGTGATTGGTGTGAATTGTACAAGAGGGGCAGAGATCCAGCTGGTGGAGGCATATGTGTGAGATAAAGCTATAGATACAAAGGAGATGAGAGATATTTGTTGAAGTTGGAGGCGAAGACAAATGAAAATGTAGAGGCTAAATTAGAACGGCGGTTGATAGTTTGAAGCGATTTACCGAGTATTGTTATGTTCGTTATGAAAATTCACAAGAATGCGAGGTTTGTTGGGGGTTTTTTGCTGGAACAACGAGCGGTTGGAAAAGATTTTCAAGAATTATAAGAACAGGTATACAAGTGTACGGGCCAATTTAAAACAGGGAGGCGAATTTTACTATATAATCACTGGCAGAAAGGGGCCTTTCTCTTTCGTTTTGATTTCATCCATCATTGGTGATAATAGTTACTTTCAAGCGAAATAGTGCAATTTAATAAAAATTTATGTAGAAGCTAATAAAGCATCTTTGTGTTAAAACGTGTATGTAAGTACAAAGCTTATTATTTTTGGAGTTTGGAATTTTTGGTTTGGAAATTGTAAACAGCGGCATGCATGGCAGATATGGTAATTGGACCAGGGAGTTAGCTGATGGACTGGGTATCTACTAGACGGCAGCATCTCCAAGGAGCTAGATGGTGGAGCACACTTAGAAGATAAAAACCAGGTAGGCGATAAAATAGAACATTGAGTCGCGAATATTTTTCTGGTGTTTGTGATTATTTGGATTTAAGTTTGATGTGTTTTTATTATTATTTGATATTTTATGAACAGACATTTATGGGACTTTAAAAGAAAATTAATTTTTGAAAATTAATGAATTTACAGATAACCAGATGTAAAGATGTATAGAGGGCTTATTGATATTTGATAGTGGAGGGAATTTATATGCACAGTTATAGAGTTTTACTATGAGCTCATGCTAAGACAAAGGGTAACGTAAGGTATGAGGAACGCCCTCTTACTTTAATAAAAATATGTGTTTAAAAGGTTATCAAATTGCATGATTATTGTTATAAAATAATTGACCGTTATGAATGTACATCAAGGAATGGTGTTTTAAAATGTACTATGGATCTAATTTAAATACAGTGTGATATATTTGGTCAATTGAGTTATTTTTGAGTGTGATTGGTGTGAATTTCTATTTAGATTTCAGCATGGGGATATTGCGAGGAAGTTTTTGGATGTAACGGGTAGGTGTCAATAGTAAATTTAGAAAATTAGGTAATAGGAATTATTGGGAGCAGCCGAGGGCAAGATTCGCGTAGTTATAGCGTAAACCACACAAGATTATGTCAGCCCAAAAGTGGGGCATGATTCCAGAAACATTCCAGAAAAAACTACATAGAATTAAGACGGTCCAACAGTGGGGCACGTTTTAGTAGGATAAAACCACACAGAATTATGGCACCCAATTTGTGGGGCACGATTTCTACAGGTAAACCACACAGAAATATATATATATATATATATATATATATATTGCTGTGATATACTCCTTTGAATGCGGGAACTGGGTCCTTTCAACAAAAAATTCTAGTCCCACCGATTGGGCGTCATAAACTGCTGTGATCCTGGTTTCGCTTCAGCTGCTCACCTAATTTTATAAACCTCCTCATTCATAAAATTAAACAACACATTCCTACCACAAACATCAACGTTAACTCTATTTACATCAATATTCAGTATACATTAAATTTTCAAATTAAATTTCAGCATAAAATTCAGTTTAAAAAGAATTTCAAGATTAATTTTATTATCACTTTAACGTGCATCCAGAATTAAAGTCCTTGTTGGATGCCTACTAATTAATATAACAATATAAGCAGACCGGAGTCTGAGTATAAAGGAGCATCTACCACCCTTTACGTTAATTAACCAGGTTCGTCTAATTGAGCTCAAAGACATACCCAAAGTTTCATCATAATTCAGAACATCAATACTAAATACCCTTTCTACTTAAACAAGCAAATTTCATCTTAAAATTAAAATTTTATGGTTAGTACAATTTCACTAATGTCCATTTAAAGTAAATCAATTATAAAGTTATTCAACACACACAAAATGTCAAACAAAATAGTATAATTTACCTGAAGGTTACTGTCCTCGTAGCTTCAATGTACATCGTCCCTTTAGTTAATCACACCATTCCAACAGGATTATATTTACGGCTTCTAATTCTCAACGCTTTTAAAATTTTCTCCATCACCATTTATTTAAAGTTGTTTCTGGGCTTTTCCGGAACTCATCTGTGTATATCTGACCCTTGTTTCGTGGATCCAGACACGTATTTGAACCATTTAATTATTAACACCCCGAAAAATAGCAGAGAAATTCATGCGTCTTTCACCAATATACGCCAAAACTGCCTACTTTTGTGTATACATTTGTCGTTGTAAATTTTGCTAATTGGTACAGTGATACTAAATTTTATTACCTTGTATCTAAGTGCACTGAAGTACATTCATGTTAGCACGTAAATAACAAACTATTTTGAATCACTAAAATATACGAGCAAAATTTTAAATTATTTTATCAAACTAAAATGCACTGTTTAACATCTTGAATCAAGTCGCGGATGTAAGAGCTTTTAACGCATCGAATAGTCAAAAGTCTAAGAGAGCGAAATTCATATTACCACCGGTATATATAGCGAATAGCCGGCACGTCGCTTTTGTCCTCAAAACAGACAATTCTTAAGAATTTCTCATTCTATGTTCCCAGTCCGTCGCTCGCGCGTCGGTTTTACGAATTTTCACTCGCCCCATTTAAATATCAGAAATTCTCACACGGCACGCAAACATGTCCGAGAAAAACTAATTAATTTTGTACAGAAATTGTTGTTTCTACCTCTGATATTTGCATCCTATTTTCAACCAATTGTGACCCTCGTGACGTTGCTTAAATCACGCCTTTTACTATATGTGTCTTTGCTTGACGCATTTCTCTTTCCTTTTCTAACCTGTTCGTATTGGTGCAAATTGATATTCTTTATTATCGATTATATTTTAGTCCATGTGGACTATCTGGGTTTAATAACCCCGTATCGCACCTTCTCGTGAATATTAAGCCCCGGTTTCTCCAAGATTCTTTGTAAACATTAATTATCTGCAAAATTTTCGCCGAATGAGCTTTTTAAATAAACCCTGTTTTGTATTTCGTGCTAAAGCATCTGACCGTTTCCAATATCCTTAGAATCGACATGTTTATCTAAACAAATTAAACTGAAATTGCCTTTTAAAATACGCAGGTGTGTTCAAACATCCTACTTCTAACTAACACTTCTAGGATTTGCATTTTATTGGGTTTTACAAGTTTCTGTAGATATTATCTGTACGTTTTGTTCAATACCGGTTACTTGAAATAGAGTTAATTAAGATAAATTTTGCACGTAATTTCCATTTGTTTAGGAATAATTACATTACACGCAGAGCTTTTTAATACTGCTTCTTTTGATATAAAGCGTCTTGTACATGATTTAAACCTCTTATGTTTAATGAAACTAATAAATTTTTATGCTTCACGGTTTTAATAACGCGTATTATCTAATAATATTCATTATACACGGTGATTAAAATTATTTGATGTGATTATTTAATTTTCTACCCTGGTCTAAATATGAGTAATATATATAAAACAAGTAAATACGATTTATAAATAATCACAACCTTTACGAAAAATCGAAAGGAAGTTATTAATTATACAAAGCAAGCTAGTAATTTGCATAGCCATAAATGAAAGAATTTGTTTGTTTCATAAAGGAATAATATATATATATATATATATATATATATATATATATATATATATATATATATATATATACCTTAACACGGGTCGCCCCTTAAGACCCTGGCGGTTCTCCTAGCCCGGGACATCGTCGAAGAAGACCTCGGCTTTTCTCTGAGCCCAAGGCAGCACGACGGCGCCGACGCTGTGGCGCTTTCCCTAGCACAAAGTCGTCCGACGCCACAGCGCTGCATGGGCGGCGCCACGACAGAGAAGAACAGACGACGACTCCGAGAGCAGCACCTACGGCGACAACAAGGAGGGATCGAACAACGACGACAGCGATTACGAAACCGACAACTACTCCGTCAGTTCCTACAGCGACCGCCTTTTCCACCACGACTAGTGTCCTCGCTACCGCCATCACTCGTGGAGTGGTAAGCCGTCCCTTTGGACACCGACAGGATCCCGTACAACGGTGTAGAACCAACACTAGTCCACCCGGACGACCCCAGGAAGTTCGCTGTGAGGAAGGCGTAGCGAAACGGCGCGGACCGACGCAGAACGAACAACACCTTGTCGACCTTGTATATACTTCATCCTTGTATATATGTTATTTCTTAGATTGTAATTGCTATGTATATGTTCTAATGCATTCGAAACTCACGAATAAAAATCAAACCTAATTGTTTTACTGAATAGTGTTGCACAATATTTTGGTCGCGGAAAACCCAGTCGGATAACATTTTTCAGAACTCTAACACTATATATTGCAGGTTTCGAGTATTTAACGCCTACAATGCCTAACAGATGTATTCGCGCTCATAAGAAAAAGTTACTTTGATTCATTACTTTGAGGCCTATTATCTCTCTAAAAATTAGAAGTCTGGTCATTAAATATACATAAAACAAGTAAACCTTGGCAACATAGCATTTATCTGAATTGTGACGTCATGCTTTTTGAAACATTTGTAATTACTAGAACAAGACATAGAAACAACATTGGACTTTATTTTGGTTACATAGAGCTTTCAGCTTATGTTGGGTCAAAATATACCAGCAATTGTATGCAGATTTTAGTCCTATATTAAAAATTGTTGCTTCCAGAATATTGCCAACCTTGCGAGAATGAAACTAATTTGGTTGGATAATGTACGTAACATTATCTCCATCCAGTGTTCAAAATTTCTGGAGATACTACCGCGTTCGTAACTTGAATGAATAAGAACTCCTTTATACAACTGAACAGCATCCTTCTCTTTGATATTTTTAGTTCGTAATTTAAAAATCTAAACTACATTTTGCTTGTTCTCTGCGTGCAGTTGTAGTTTAATAATTAACAGCCACCGGAAGCGATACATCATGCTGTAATAATGACCGACAACGGTGCAATAATATCTATCCTGTTTTGCATGTTCTTTTTCCGACATTTTTCAATGAAAGATATCTTCGTAATCTCGGTAATTTTCGCTCGTTATTATCGGATAATTATTTGAATACGCGTTGGCTAATAAAATCCAAACGGAACATTATGTAGATTTAGAAATATGCACTCGCCTTCTTGAATTGCAGTTGAATGGAAGGATAAAATTGGATGTTTGCCCACATATATTTAGTAACTAACAGTAGGCGGCTTGGCACCTGCAAATATATACTTGAAAAAATAGGGAATGTAACTAACAGATGGACAATTCTTAATGTATCATCTTGATTTACAAAATTGCCGCATTGCGCTCATTTTAATTTGTATTTTTATTTTTACAGGCGTCAAGTTCCAATCTTGTGAATGAATCGCAAAAGCAGATTGAATTCCAACGGAGACAACAAGAGCAGCTTTTACATCAAAAACAGAAATTGCAAGAATTTCAAGAGCTTCAAGGACAAATTTCGGCGCAATATGCGGCTACTGGAGCAGTTGGACCTCAAGGACTTATGTTCTTGCCGTTTTTGGAACAGCTGCGAGGATTGCATTCTGGAGCGTTACCACCAGGACTGGCGAAAGCGCAATTTCAAAATCAAGTACGTTGCATTTATTTGTTGTTTCATGCAGCATTCAAATTACTGTACTTTTATTGTGGTATCTATCGTGTATAGCCGTTGAGCTGCTACTCGCTTGCATCCGGCTAAGACAGTTCGAAAACTATTGGTCCCAAAAAAACGTCAAGCTAAGTTGTAATCCCAAGAATCGCAACAATTTAAAACACAACATTGCATAGACGCGCTAAAACTTCCCTTTCGTAAAACTCTTTTTCAACAAGTCCCTTTATTTATTTTTGATTTGACTCCTCCTCTACAAAGCTCCTAGCTTATCAAAGTACGACATATTGTCGTCATGGATTCGACATACTCCCACCTCAGAAACATTTTTTCAACACAATACGTTTATTACAAACAACCAGAAAACATAATCACCTAATTATAAACTAATTAAAATAGCATATAAAATTTATCTTAACCTTGGTACTTTATATGAGATTTTGAAATTTACCCCCACGCGTGTGCAACACAGAGATACCACTGCCCTGCTTTTAGATACTTCCGCACCTACTACATTGTCCTCCACTTTTTCTCTGCACACTCTTCCATATTGTCTATCAGACTCCTTACAACAGGTTGTTACGTACGTTTTGGTCCCAGAAAAATCTAGCCGGTAATTCACAGAAAAATTCGGTAAACCACACTCCTTCCCAATACATTTGATTCTCCAATGCTCTACCCGAAGATACAACTTTGGCCAGGAAGCGAGTTTTTTTACCTGGAAATTATGAATTTTGCCAAACCCTTGCTGTTCCAAGCAAGGTAGGTATCATTAACGTGCGTAACAACACTCACACACAGGACCTCCATTTTACCTCTCATCTGAACGAGGGCGTATTTTTGTGAAAAATGCTCGCCTAACATTTTTCAAGCAGACAGTGTCGGAATTCGAACCATGGACCTTGGACATAGTAGTCACACGCATACCAACTACGCTACGGAGCTGTTGGTGAAGTATTCTGCTAGAAATCCTGTTTTAGTAAAATACCGAGAACCTCGACCGTACTAACAAAATGATTGCCGACTAACTCAGTGGGACGGGTGGTGTAAGTGAAAAAGGTTCCAGAATGCTACTGAGAGTATGAAATATGTCTTGATCGGGAAATGTTTTGGACGCCACCTAATCACAGGATTTTTAAGGAAAAGCCTTAAAAAAATAACAAACACGTATTAAACCTTAGATGAGGAAAGTGATGCCGGCTTAAAATTTGTACCTGAAAAATCTTTAAGGATACTATTGCTTAAACATAAAATAAACCTTAACCATAAAAACTCATTGATCTATTTAAATGAGCTAGCTGAAGAGAAGGTTTCTAAACCTGATCTGAATATTCAATCACCCTTCTACGTAATTGCAAAATAATTTACTACGGCAAAATTGTAACTATACGTTACATTAATGAAAAAAACAAATAACATATATTTACTATACTATACACTTGTTTTTAACTATATAGCACACTTATGTTTTCATTACAAATATATAATACAGTCTTAATCAGTATTAAACATCAGATACAAAGCAAATTTACGTAACTAAAATCCAAACCTAGATATACAGACGTACTATAGGTACTTTGCATCAGTTCATGCAATAAATTTCAAATGTTTTTTAGTTACAAACTCTTTCTGTGGTGTAGTTCCAGATAAATTTATAAATACTTGACGAGTGATTGACTATCGTTAAGGTGATTATCATGGAGACTTTACAATCTTCAACATGTTTATCTCCAACATATAGTTATCGATCTGGAAACCAAACTGTCCCTAAAATTGAAAATAACCCACTTGGTAGGGAATTACCAGAAAATGATTAGACTACTTTCAGTCTTGTTCAATATCCATATAGTCAAAGCTAACTGACCTACTAAGTAGCATGTTGATTGTTTAGATGTTAGGTACGAAGTGCTCTAAAAAAATAGATCTTTCCTTCATAACATAATTTGATACATCCTTAGCAAACTTCGGACGGATGAATTAAGCCTGCAAAACAAAAATCCCTTGTCGTTTTTTTCTGTCTAATATGTATTTATAATCAACTTACAGATAGCAGAACTAGAGTTTAAAACCGGGATTTTTATTTATTTAAGCCAGCACAAATCTACCTACGAAGTCTTTATGCTCAGCCGATGAAATCACCATGGCGTCAGAGTAATACATTATTAATCAAAACAAATGAATCAAAACTGCATTAATTTAAAACAAAATTATGAAGATAACATCGTCTCCAACCTCTAAAACTGACGTAATAAATTTGACAATCTTTCAGTATGATACAAAATAATTTTACCTTAGATCAAAATTGTAGTAACCTAAACATTATATTTCTTAAAAGAAATTACCTAGCCCTATTGGTGGGATTTATAAATGCAGAAATTATTGAAATGAAATACGATAACTATTTCAAAGCAACCTCACAAGTTTGATCATCCGCACTAATGAATTCAAGAAGATACAACCTTTGTATAGGTCTTAACAAGGTGCCATGTATCGTCCGATTGCGAATTAACCTAATATGCCCATCTTTACCTGTTAGTAATTCTTTAACAGGGAATCACCATTGACCCTTCCTTCAGGATGTCTTAGATTGTAAACTAAACCTTACTAAACCATCATTTTGTGTTAGTAAATGTACAAAAGTGGAACAAATGCCAAAAATTTGTTAAATTGGTCAAATCAAGATTGCAATGCTGATTCCTTTTCTTATGCTCTTTAAGGTCTTCCTCCTCATCAACACTAGAAGTTCCAACGGGACAATACCTAACATCTAAGTACAGCCAACTAGGACCTTCCTATAATTATAACACCAACAGCTGTTTAGGAATATACCCGCAAGGCGGCATTTCCGCTGGATTGTAAGTTCCAGGTATATATATAGCACCAACAATCGACTAATGTTAATTTTTGTATTTTCGTCGCCCAATTGTAGACAAACGTGTTCTACTCTTTGTTGCGTTTAATCCATAAGAGAACCACTGTAGAATCTGTTCCAAAAAAGCTTTCAAATTTGCTGTCCGGACTTCCTTTCACTTGGTTATACACTCTTGCCCCAAGTAAACGTCCCTAGTATTCCAAACTAGGGATCGTCGCATTTTTGAAGGACACAACTTTGGATTTAGGAACCAATAAATGCACATTCACAATCCCTTCTGTTACAACTTTAAAAAATGACCACATAAGCACTTTTGGAAACATTAGAAAATGTATTAAGGGTTATTTCTTGGACGTGCCACTATCAATCGAAATCTAACCAGGAATTCTTATTTCATACAACAACAATAGTTCCCCAAGCAACCTTTTAAACAATACAACTATCTCGTTATCAATAGGTGTATCCCACGAAATTTTCTCTAGTCACAACTTCTACAGTAACTGTTTGAGCACCAATGTGATTGATGACGTAAAACCAATGGAATTAAATACCATTGGTATCATCAGTAGTAGCCACACTTTTGACACCATCAGATTGTCTACATCTTGTAGCTCAAAATTGTCACTTACGGCTAACATGTCCCGCTTCATATACCACTCGAGCCCCAAAAAAAAAGATAAACTATGGTCAACAGTTGCTGGAACATCCGTGGCTTGGTTGGTTCATGTGTGACTACTAAGTCCAAGGTCCGGGATTTGATTCTTGACACCGACCACTTGAAAAATACTAGGCGAACATTTTTCACTAAAATACGCCCTCGTTCAGATGAGAGTTAAAATAGAGGTGTCCCGTGTGTGTGTGTGTGTGTGTGTGTGTGTGTGTGTGTGTTGTCACGCACGTCAAATATTTCTACCTTGCTTGGAACAGCGAAGGTTTGACAAAATAAAAAATTTCCAAGTAAAAAAAGCTCGCTTCCTGGCCAATGTAGTATCTTCGGGTGGGGCATTGGAAAAATCAAATGTAGTGTCCAGAAGTAATCACTTGTGATTATATGTGCTTTAAAATTCTTTCTAACAAAAACTACACTGACTAATATTTTTTTACTTGTTCTTTCATTTCAATTATGTGACATTCATAGCTCACCAACTTTGAAGCAACACGTTGTTGATATAAAATGTTAGCCACACAACACATGGTGTACATTGAAAGCTTTTAGCTTACTATTGAGCATGGTGTCTAGTACGCAATGCTAGTTTTGAAGTTACTCAAGCTACTAGGCACTAAACTACTAAATTTACTAAGTGAATAAGTAACTGGTTTATTTGCCTATCAGTTTAGATGGATGTCATTATTAAAGGAAATACTAACATAGGGTTTTATTAGTTAAACTTTATACAAGGAAGTTGACTTTGAGCTTATTAAACTAATCAAGGTTCTGTTACGGGCCAATTCAGCACTACGACACCAAGGGACGGATCGGGACCCGTGAGCGGCCTAGCTCTAGTCGGTGAGGGGTAGGTCAGACAAAAGTCGTAGATTGGGATTGTTAAATGCCCTAAGATGACAATTATAATGAGATGTGAATTCGGTCAAAACGTCAAAAATCGGGTGGGCACCAACAGTAATGTCACAATGCTAGATGGCAAAAGGAGAATCTCCTCACTGGTTGGTAGACTCCTTGCAGCTCAATATTTAACATAAAATCCTCAGAAAATCTCGCAGAGTAGAGAGGTTCAATTCACCCTAGTAACATAAACTTCTTACTAAAATAATGCACGAAGACAACTTTACTTAATTCTATTAACAAATCCCAACGACTGTAATAAATACATGGGTTGGTTACATAAACAAATATGGCACATACATATATGAACAAGTAAATGTAAACATTTCCACAAGTAATATTGTCCATAAAGTAAATGGCATACAATTATTATTACTATAAGGTATACTAGCCAGTAAAGCAATGTGTAATAAAATTAAGGTGGAGTTGAGTGCACAGGACACCCCCACTTGCTCTACTTACACAGTAACTAATAAAATATTTGAAACGTAATGCGTAGGACGCCGTGTGCATGCAACCCTACGCAACTAACTTAACGGCAACAATAACTTTCAATTCGAAATGTAAATTGTGATCTTAATTCAGCAAATATGTAATCATAATAATTTTGAATAAATGGCAGTATCAGTACAACTGTCTTAAATATTACGTTAATTGGGAATAATATGGTTTAACTATTTATACTAGTTAAATGTGTTTGTTGTTCACGACAACGGTAAAGTATCAATAAAGCGCACACACTTTAGGACTCGGTGATAAGGGATTAACACAACTTCATGTACGGGTTGTGCTTAGTTTAATTACACAAACATTCAATTATGATCGACGTATTTGGGGCTGCACTGTAAAAGCTACGAATACAGTCGCTTACCTTGTAAGGTGAATTGTACCAGTCAACGCTGTGAGGGTTTCGAGTTTTCTACTTACTACCGTAACGAGATTTCCATTCATCCTCCAGACAGTAGCTCCCAAATTCATTGGCATTAATTAATACTTCTAAAACGTAAACAACAAAAGAGGATGCCTCAACCTACAACAGAATGATTAACCACGTGCAGCACGTGACGCTATTAGCGAAGATCAACAATCAAAACTCGGCGCTTGTATTATAACTTCCCCTGAACCACTAAAATAAACGATCGATTAACTATGATATTGTAACTACATATTTCATGCAAGAACTGAACAAATCCGCTTTAAGCGATTTTTTTTTATATGTCAAACTCAACTTGACAAACTTACTTAATAAACGTCACCGCCCTCCGCCTTTTTGATTACCTAAAAAAAAACTGTCGAAATTATGAAGGGATGTGCGGGCAATGCGCTCTTTGTTTTATTTTAAACTGATGAATTATTTACACAAACTAAGGGACTTTATATACATATTTCTCTAATATAAGGTAACAAAATAAACGGAACCTTACAGTTCTTGTCAGTATTGCACTTAGAGAGTATTACACTCCCGTCGGCAATGCATGAGAGCCACTACGTCAGTTGGTAACACAAATATTTGACGAATAATGCGCAAAAGGGTCATTATTACGCCACAAATTATTATCACATACAAAGAAAAAGATAAAGGTACTTACGTAAAATGTAGAGCTCTTCACAACATTACGCTATTATGGCGGCAGCTGACATCGGGAAGCATTGAGGGCGTGGGTCATCCGTCTGCCCCCGGTTGAATCCAAATTCAAATTTGTCTTCTTCTTTGTAGCGGAACACAGGAATACAGGTAAAGGGTCGATAATCAGGCAGGACACCTACATATCAAAAAGAAGACACGATAACGGCACAAAGATAACTCACTAGCTCGACGTCTGGCTGACTAGTCCTGACATGTCCGAAATCCACCACTTTCCTCCACACTCGGCGTCGGCGCAATCTCGCGCAAACGCAACTATTTCAAGCGATGGAAATAAACGCACGTCTTTTTAAATTTTTGGCGCGAAATCCCTTAGAAATTAAAACTAAAATTGAAAATGTTTACGACCGATTTTCGGCACGTAACAAGAGAATGGACGATGTGTAACTAAGGGGATTGTTGATTTCAGGGTATTCTCTTGGTGTAATGGTCACCTACCTGATTGAACAAATATAACAGCTCTCAACTCACTTTGCGTAAATCTATTCTAAAATAACATCATTTGAGCATTTTTGTAAACAAATAGGCATAATATTTGCAATAGTGACCTAGAAATATTGCGATAACAAGATACATACTATAAACAAAAATAGTAAAATTCATTATTGGTTAATTCTTGATGCATCTAACCTTATGGTTAAATTTCACAATCAAATGCTTTTAAACTTGCAATGTCCTGAAAAAAACTGATATTCTTAATAATGAAACATCACATTGGGCAGTACTTTATAAATACCATCAACCGTAAATATCGTCCAAATTTTGCATGTCTAATGTTTACCTTACAGTTTCATCTGAAAGTCGCCCCGAATTGCATTGAAGCCAAGAGGTATCATTTCATCCTTCGGAACGTTAAATCCTAAACTAATTTGCTGGGAAATAAGTCGCCCCAATCTTCTTGGGTTTGTTGGTTATGTTGAAAATCTGTAATCAATCATATGAACCCTAATTTATTACTTCATAATTGACAGGGTGTTTGCGACAAACCAAATATTTATTTTTCTGTTAAACACCACATCTGTTTGTGTTGATGACTTGTAAGTAATTGAATTTTTTAGTTCAAGTGGCTGTCTAACAATGTCATTGTCCTCACTTTCTCTGTCTCAGAGAGGTATGCTATGACTATACCTAACACGTGTAAGATGCCTGACTGTCATAGTTTCGTTTTGTTAACTCCTACATAACTGTGATATAAACAAATGGATTGTCTTCTATAATGATGTTTCGCTGGTAATTTAATCTCTATGGGTTTCATTAACTCGTCGTTGTTTTTTGTTTATATTTAACAACATTCTAAAAACTTGATTTCTATTGTGTCATGCATACATTGTAACTGATATCTATAATTAGGTCGGTGTATTATTAAACGGAATATTTTTAATGAACTTAATGAACTTTCTTAATATTTTACGAGGAATGTATTTAAATCTATTTTCTTTTTTGGTGGTTTTTAAAATAATTAATGAATCAGAATTCTCTTTTAACTTGTATTGTACAGAAGTAAGACGATGTTTTTGTGATTTCTAAGTTTTTAATTTTTATAGAACTACGATTTATTGCTATAGCTTAAAAATATTATTATACCGAAATCAAGACTATAAGGGTGCTTCTAAAATAATTTGTCAGTTTTAAATTAATTTTTCTCCCTTTCTTATCTAATTTTTATTTTCTATAACACCTCAACGTTACAATGGGGTTCAACGTTACTGCCCAAATATAGTTCTTGTTGTAGTTTTCTTTGTGTCAAAAATTGAGGCATTTTAATATAAAGTTGAGCTGAAACCTTATTGTTGTTGGCAGTTTTTAAACTGAGTTAAACTATAGTAAAAACCGTCCAAATTACCCATCTAATTCTACAAAAGGTTTACCTCACAGTTTCATCTGAAAGTCACCTTGAATTTCATTGAAGCCAAGAGGTATCATTTCATCCTTCGGAACGTTGAATTCTAAACTAATTTGCCGGGAAGCAAATCGCCCCAATCTCCTTGGGTTTGTAGGTTATGTCGAAAATCTGTGATTAATCATGTGAACCCTCATTTATTACTCCATAATTAACAGGGTGTTTGCAACAAACCAAACTTTTATTTTTCTGTTAAACCCATCTGTTTGTGTTGGTGACTTCTAAGTAATTGAATTAGTTAGTTAAGGTGACTGTTTAACGATGTCATTGTCCTCACTTTCTCTGCCTCAGAGAGGTATGCTATTACTATACCTAACACATGTAAGATGCCTGACTGTCATGGTTTCATTTTGTTAACTCTCGCATAACTGTGATATAAACAAATGAATTGTCTTCTATAATGTTGTCTCGCTGGTAATTTAATCTCTATGGGTTTCATTAACTCGTCGTTATTTTTTGTTTATATTTAACAACATTCTAAAAACTTGATTTCTATTATGTCATGCATACATTGTAACTGATATCTATAATTAGGTCGGTGTATTATTAAACGGAAATTTTTAATGAACGATATACAAAAATTTTCTTAATATTTTATGAGGTGTTATACTTAGTGTCTATACTCTAAGGTATACTTTTAAAGTCCCGACGCATAATGTATAAGAGCCACTACGACAGTTGGTAACAATAATAAATACATGATTAATAATGCGCAATGAGGTCATCATTACGCCACAAATTATTATCACATACAAAGAAAAAGGATAAAGGTACTAACGTAAAATGTAGAGCTCTTTACAACATTGCAGCTATTCTCGCGTCAGGCTCTCCGCGTTGGTTGAGCGTTGTGGGCGTGGGTCGTCCTTTGCCCCCTCGTCGAAACCAAATTCAAATTTGCTTTCTCTTTTCTATGTAGAGGTACGGTAAAGGAATACAGGTAGAGGTACGATAACAGGTACAAGACAGGAAACATACATATCTGAAAGAGAAGACAAGATAACGGCACACAGATAACCACACTCGTCGACGTTTAGTTGACTAGTCCCGACGTGACGGAAATCACCACTTCTTTTTCACTCTGCGTCTGCGCAATCTCGAGCGCCAACGCAACTATCTAAAGTGATGAAAATGCACGCACAAGTCTTTTAAATTATTGGCGCGAATTCACTTACAAATTCAGAACTAACATTTAGAAATGTTTACAGGCCGATTTTCGGCATGTAACAATCGCGACAAAGCCATAGAAGAAAAAAAATCTTAAAAAAAGAAAATGATTGTTAGCATGGTAAAACCTTAAAATCTAAATCCTAACTAACCTACATAAACCCTAACTTAAATTCTAGAAAATGTTTATTATAGGCGCCACCTGGTTTTTTCCAACCGAAAACATGTCACGATTTACCAGGAAACGGAATGTATAGCCCCACTGTTTATGACTACATCTATAGGTGCACACACAAGTCTTTAATGTGGCGCAGTTATAATCGACAGCACAAATTTGTCGGGGAGCATGAAACACTACTTAAACTAGAAAAATGCGACAAGTCGCCTAACCTATATACTAAACTAAAGCTAACATTAAACTTTTCTAAGTGCAGACGCACATGAGCGTTGCATCTAGACTGCTTCTTCTTTGGCAAGAAAATGCCCAAATTTCAAAATGTTCAAAAGAGCAAGTTACTATGCACTTTAGCAAATTTTTTAGGTACTGGTGCTCTGGCTTAATAAACAATACACATCAAAACTTGTCCATGACATGGTTGTGAATCAACAAATTTACCAACAGTACCATCTTACTAATTTCTTACATTACTAACCTAACAAATTACATGGCTACCATCAGGTTAGCTTTTTTACTCAATATTCAAAAAAAATTTCCTACGTCTGATCGTAAATACCAAACGTTAGAAAGATAAAAAAGATAAAACAAAATCTCAAGTTATTATCGAAGATAATAGGTAAGATAACGATATTAAGCTAAAATTATTATCAAAGATAATAGGTAAAATAACGATATTAAGATAAAACTAGATAACGATAGAGTCGCTCCTTGGAGCCGTTAAATAGGGGAAAAAAACTCGTACCCCCTAAAAAGAGCGACCTGTGAAGCAGGCCCGTTTACAGAAACGGTACGAGGGACCGGCAAAGGCATTTGGGTGCATTCCTGCACCGGCGTTAAATGATATCGGTACGATATCCACACCTATATATCAACATATATAAATTCATGCACTCACACATTCACACACTCATACATACATTCACTGTTAGCGGCCATGTGCGCTGACTGCGACACCGCATGACCTTACGAATGATTCGCAGAGACGTGGTCCGGGTGTCTGTGAAAACCCCCCACGCAACTACACGGTGACTAACGGAAATGAAAAGGCAGTAGAAATATAGCAAAGGTAGAAAGAGGGAGGTAGGCATTTTGAAATGCATAAGAGGCACTTCCAGGTAGAAGAGAATAGAGGAAGGGCTCGCATTGAGCGAAAGAGACAGAAAAGGTGGATAGCAAAGCACTACTCAACCAGCCAATGTGGTCAGTAGCCCGGAGTGAGGGAAAAATTACTTTTATGTGGTAGACGGGTGTTCCGGGACAAGAACAGGTCTACCGAATGAAAGATAAGGCAGAAACGGAGACAGCGGGATAAGAAAAAATAGAGTTTTTGGACAAGCGTCCGAGAGAAGGTAGAGAGTTGTCCCTGTTAAACACAGGTCGGTCTGAAGGACCACCTGCTATATTAATCAGACAAGTTAAGGTACATAATAAGTTAAAAAATTACTAGATTCTTAATGAGAACTAGTACAATCATTTTCCTAACGAGTGCATCTACTACGATAAGAAAATCATACAAAAGTTGAAACAACAACTTAAAAGTATCACTACAGATACCTTCACACAAAAACCAACTGTTTGTTTTGTTTTCGAACTTACTTAAAGTCAGTTTGACGCAGCTCTAAATTCTTTTCTATTCTGAGCTAATCTAAAAAGGTCCACATACCCTTCACAACCTAAATCTCTAATTATTTGACTAATATAGCTTTGTCTAGGCCTTCCTACTCTATTTTTATTTGGTAGTCTATAATCTAAGACTTTACTAAATAGTCCCTCATGTCTTAACTGGTGCCCTATCATTCTATCTCTCCTGACCTTCAATTGTTTCCACATACAGGGTTCCTCACCTATCCTTCTATAAACTTCCTCGTTTGTTATTCTATCTGTCCAGCTAATCTTTAACATTCTCCTATAGCACCAAGTTTCAAAAGCTTCTATCCTTTTCTTATCTACTTCTTTAATTGTCCAAGTCTCACTACCGTATAGTAGAACGCTCCATACGTACGACTTTAAAAACTTTTCTATTATCTAAACTAATACTATTAGCTATTAGTAAGTTTTTCTTTTTTAAAAACATTTTTCTAGCTTGAGCTATTCTAGCTACTATATCCCTTCTGCTACGTCCATCCTTTGTAATTATACTACCTAAATAGCAAAATTCATCTACCTCCTCTAACTCGGTATTACCTATTTTTAATTTTGGTTTATAACTAGGCTGTAACTCACTTGTCATTATCTTTGTCTTTACCGAGTTAATTCTCATACTATAGTTACTCCGTAGTATCTCATCTAAAATATTTAAAAACTCTCCTAACTTTTTGTAGACTCTGCTATAATGGCTATATCATCTGCAAAACGTAACATGTCTATTTTCTGTCCCTGTACACTAATACCTATCTCTTTTCTCTCTCTAGCTAAGTTTAAAGCTTCCTCAATATAAACATTAAAAATCAAGGGAGACAGTATACAACCCTGTCTAACACCATTTCTAATCTTAGCTTCCTTTTCTATTTCATCAAATCTAATTACTACACTTTGGTTTTTATATAGACTGTAAATAATTTTTCTATCCCTATGAGAGATTCCTATTTTTTGCAAAACCCTGAACATAACAATCCAATTAACCCTATCAAATGCTTTTTCTAAATCTACAAATGCGAAATGAGTCTTTTTATTTTTTTGTAACCTTTTTTCGATAATTACCCTAATCATTAGTATCGGTTCTCTAGTCCTCTGTCTTTACGAAAACCATATTGGTCTTCGCCTAAATAATTCTCAGTCAAAGCTTCTACTCTATTTTTAATTATTATTGTTAGTATTTTGGAAGCATGAGAAGTTAAACTAACCGTTCTAAAATTCTCACACCTATCAGCTCCTGACTTTTTTGGGATTGGGATAATAATATTTTTTCGAAATCTATTGGAACCTCACCTGTGTCATATATTAATTTCACTAGTTCATATAATCTATCTAAAGTTTTCTGACTTGCATATTTTATTAATTCTGCGGAATATCGTCTATCCCTGGCGCTTTATTTAGTTTAAGATTCCGAACAGCTCTATCAAATTCCTCTCTTAATATTGAGAACCCTATTTCTACATCCACTTCTTGGTCGTTCTCTAACTCATCCATATCGTCTCCCTTATATAAATCTTCTAAATATCTTTTCCATCTATCTGCTACCTCAACTTTATTTATTAGAAGCTCATTATTCTCGTCTCTAATACCATTATATTTTTCCTATCTTCCCAAAAACTTTTTAACTGCCCTGTATGCCCTGTCTGTCTTACCTACTCTCAAATCATCTTGTATTCCTTACAGTTCTCTTCCATCCATTTATTTCTAGCTTTTCTACACTCATGTACTATCTTATTTCTAACTGTATTATATTTTTGCTTACTTTCACTATCCACTTCTCTGAAAGGTTTAAGCTTTCTTCTATTCTCTATTAAATCTAATATCTCCTTTGTTACCCACGGTTTTCTCGCTTCTATTTTTTTCTTACCTATAGTCTGTGTTGCTGTATCATGTACAGTCAGTTTTATTTCTTTCCATCTATTTTCTACGTTCCTTCCTACAGCTATCTCTTTGCTCTTATTATCTAATACTTGTTTATATTCCTCTTTTACCCTACTATCATTAAGCTTACCTAGATCCCATCCTTCTCTTTTACCCTTTCTCAATTTTTGAATTTTAGTTTACACTTCATTTTAACTAAGTTATGATCGCTATCTATGTCAGCCCCTGGATAACTACGACAGTTTTAACTTGGTTTCTAAATCTTTGTTTAACTAAAATATAATCTATTTGGTATCTAGCCCTATCACCTGGGGCTTTCCAGGTATATCTTCTCCTAACATGTTGTTCGAATAGGGTGTTTACAGTTACTAATCTATGTTCCTGGCAAAACTCAACTAATCTTTCTCCTCTATCATTTCGTCTGCCATACCCAAATTTTCCTACCATTTTTCCCTCACTACCTTCTCCCACTGACGCATTAAAATCGCCCATAACTATTAAATTCTCATCTCCTTTACTTTTCTCACTATACTATTTATATCCTCGTATACCTTTTCTACTTCCTCATCCTCGTACTGAGTTGTTGGCATGTAAACCTGTACTAAAACAGTGTCTGTGGGTTTTGTACTCAATCTAACCATAATTATTCTATCACTAAATTGTAAGTACTCTTTAACTTTATGCCCTAATCTTTTACCTAACACTATTCCTACCCCTGCCTGTCCATTAGTTGAAGAAGTTGTAATTATTCTATAATTATCTTTCCAAAAGTCATTACTATCTGGCCATCTCACCTCACTAATACCTAAAATGTCCAGCTTTTCCTTTCTCATTTCGACTAATAAATTCGTTAACTTATCTACTCTAAGTAATGACCTTACATTCCAAGTCCCTATCACTAAATCGAACTGTTGTTTTATATTCTTACGATGACGAGCCCCAAGTACCCCTCCCGGAGATCCGAATGAGGGAGTATTTTACCTCCGGACAAGAATTTTACTTGTGAGCTCTCCATCATATATATTTCGTGTTTTAGGCCACGCACACCTGGGAAATATTGTGGTAGGCTCCCATATCTTTCCACAACGCAGTTTTTAAAGATTTTAGCAAAAAGCCGTATCCGTCACGGCCAACCCCCAACAAGCTTGTAAATTATTGAGGATCGCCCGAGACCAACCGACCCTCCTCCAATATCTTTTAGCCAGCAAGGCTGCTGCCCCTTGCTGCGCCTTTTAATCGCCTTTTACGATAAGCAGGCTTACTATAGTAGTATTCTTTATCCCTACTATAGGGCACATTATAAATCCAAATAAACATAATAATAAAAGTGAAATTAAATGGTTTTAATTGTTAGGATGGCTTCTGATGATTTCCTGGGGCGGTGAAGCCAGGAGTAAACTGTATGCACCATTTAGTGGGGGTGTAGGTCTTCGGAAGGCTTCGACTTTCTTCGGGAAGCTTCGGATGTTGCTTCAGAGGCCCCGTGTGAACTTAACAGTGAAGATTAAGACATATATACAGGTCGGCGAGGTGGTGTTCGGTCCTCGTCGGTAATCTTCGTGTGTTTAGTGGTGGGTAGCAATTACGTTAAAGCAATTATGAACTGAAAATTATATACACTTAAAAACTACTATTTATAAAATATATACAAAAGCAAAGGGTCAGAAGGTATTCGGTGTCTTCTGAAGTCTTCGGCGGCGTCGTGGGGTTGATGGCTCTACGGGGATGTCGTCCCTGTGGTAGAGCTTGACGGAAGTAATCACAATAACGACGTCGGTGCAGTATGGAACGGAGCTGAGCGTTCGTACGTGCTTGTTAGTTGTGTGTTAATGAATTACGACGACGCGGCGGCGGATAGGGTAACGTTTAAGGCAGGACGCAGGCTATGGTGAGCACTGCGTTAGAATTAAGCGTGCTATGGCGAGCGCCGCTTTGGAAAGGTTTTCACAGGCTATCATGAGCACTGCGGAGGAGAGGTGAACCCCAGGCTATGATGAGCACTAGGACTGATTTATGCAGAAATTGAATTCGTATTTATAGTCTTCAGGTCGCTATCCATCGTTGTTGAAAAACGCTTATCAGAAAGTTAACCAATGAATTGCTTTGTTAGTTTTAGATTGTAAATTTTGATTATTCAAAATTTGAAAAATGTTGGTTTCACAATTCTTAGTAAAAGTTGTTCTGTGCTCAGCACGTGTACTCTGATATAGTCAAACTTACGTTTCGCTGTCTGCTCAGTGCATTGCATGCGATCATGAGTGTAATATTAAACCTAATGGGTACAGTTTTGGTTCTAATTGGGCGTTTCAGCTCTACAGGTACCGGATTAGGTTTGGGCGAGTTATTAACCATAACTTTTAAATTTGACCAGTCATCCTCAAAACTGGGACACAACGGAGGATGATTATTATCGCCTAAATAACTTTTTCGCATTTGGTTACGATGAACCAAACGAACTACACCACTTTCTAGACGGACTAGGTAGGTAAGTTTACTAACGACTTCAAAAATCCTACCTGGTATCCATTTCCTTATCTCCTTTTTTGGATTTTTAACGAGAATTTTGTCATTTACAACGTAACGGAAAAACACTTTATTAACCTTATAAGACAACGGATGAAATTTATCTTGAGGGTGGATCATGGACAAAGGTGTCCTAACTACATAATTAAACATGATTTGAGCTGGAGTGCACTTTGTAACAGTACACGGTGTATTACGGTATGTAAATAAACATTTTAGCAGTTTCAGTTCCAAGGAATGTTACGTGCCAAAAATTTGGCACTAAACATTTTGTAGTTTAGTCTTGCTGTGAGTGAGTTCGCGCCATAAATTCAAAGACTCGGTTGGCGTATTTCCGTCACGTTAGAAGTGGGTTGGACGAACTTCGCGCCGACGCGAGTGGCGGAGAAAAAGTGGGGAAGTTTTTCCGGGAGACGCTGTAACGTAGCCTTTTGCCTCTGACTTCCAGAAGAGTGGTTTGGTTTTAGGTATCGTATCGTATCGTTATCTTTATTTATGTAGATTTCCTTGTTTTATCTGATTGTCGTCCCTATTACCTGTTCCTTATTCGTTCCCTACATAGGTAGAGGTAATTTGCAAGCAGCCTGCCCGAACCGTAGTCCACGACCCTAGAACGAGCTGGAGTCCATGCTCCGCTAGCAGATAGCCAGAGCTGTCACCATCTTTAAATAACTCGGAAAGGGGTCCTAGCAACCAGGAAGGAAGCGGGACTTATTCATGTGAGTATTAACTTTTCACGATCTGTTTGCGAATTTGATATTTATAGCGTAATTGCGCAATTAAATTTGTTTCTTGTGTGACGTCATTGACATATGCGCGTTAATTTCCACTTATTGGAATAGCGTTACCAACTGCTGTTGTGTCGCGTATATCGCGTTCACGGGGAGATAATAGGAATCATTGCTCCTACTACAAATTACTGACCATAGTAACATTTTTTTAATTGTTTGCACCCCACGTTCTGCCAACCCGTTAGAACTAGGGTCGTGCGGGAGGCTATTACCAGCCATTATATTATTACTTTCTAAAAACGATTTAAAGGCATAACTGGTAAACGGAGGTCCACAATCGGATATCACCACTTATGGAAACCCGAAACAAGCAAAAGCTTGACTTAATTTTATGATTACTGCTACAGCAGTAGTGTTTTTCATAACCCAACACTCTAACCGCTTCGAGTGCTCATCAACTAGTAATAGAAATTTCCCTTGTTGTGTTTCTAAAAAGTCAATGTGCACTCTTTGCCAAGCTTGTGTAGACTTGGACATAGGAATGTAAACTTTCCTTTCACTATCATTTTGGGTAAGTTGGCAACTTTCACAAGATCGAACCATCTTATCTATATCGTCATTAAGACCCGGCCACCATAAAACTGATCTGGCTAACATTTTTGTACGAACAATGCCAATGTGGTCTTCATGAAGTATGTTTATAACTTTACTTCTTAACGTTGTGGGTATAATTATTCTATTCTCAAACAGAATCGAATTATCTTTAATTGATAGTGCTATACGAACTTAAAAATATGGTTTAAGTTCGTATTTCACTTTCTTTAGCCATCCTTTAACAATGTAATATTGAACTTCCAGTAAAATAGGGTCATGAGCTGTGGCTTCATCAACCTCATGAAATGAAACAAACTTTTGAGCAACAAAAAACACTCAATATTTAGACTATCATCAATTAACGTGGGTTGATTAACTGGTAACCTCGATAATGCATCAGCATTAGGGATGTTACTACCCTTTTTATATTTTATAGAGTAATTAAAACCTGACAGTAAAATTGCCCAACGCTGCAATTTTGCCGCTGTTACTGGTGGAATATTTTTCATAGGGTTAAAAATAGTTTGTAATGGTTGGTGATCGGTGACTAAAGTAAAGTGTCTACCGATTAAATATTTTGCAAACTTTTTAACAGCAAAAACAATTGCTAACGCTTCCCGTTCAATTTGACTATATCCCCTACGCTACTACTGTCACAAGTCACAACTAATGGTAGCGTGGGATTGTACAGCATAAGTAGGGTTTGTTAAGACAATAGATGTTTGCCTGTTTCAAACGCTTTTTGGCAATCCTTTGTCCATTCAAAGGATACACCACTTCTAGCCGAATTATGTAACGGTTCTAAGATGACTGGTAACTCTCTAGGTAAAAATTTATGATAAAATGTAAGTAAACCCAACCAAGCCTTTACCTGTTTAACATTTTCAGGTCTGGGCGTATTTTGAATATCTGTAATTTTATCTTTACAAGGTGAAATATCTTTTTTGCTTAATATATATCCTAAACAAGATAAACTTACAAAAAAACTGAGATTTTTCGATATTAACTTTAACATTAAATGGGTTTAATCGTGTAAACACTTGAAACAAACGTGTTTCACACTCACTAACATTAGTACCTCCTACGATTATATTATCAATATAACAACGTGTGTAACTGAAAGCTGCGAGTATTTGATCCATTATTGATTGAAATAGACCTGGGGCTCTGACTAAACCAAAACATAATCTATTCCAGCGATACAGGCCTAAATGAGTATTGACTGTCAATAATTCTTTAGATGCATCATGAATTTTAACCAGTAAATATGCATTACGTAAATCAATGTCACAAAAAATAGCACAGCCATGAAAAGAATTTAACAATTCTTTGACTACGGGCAACGGATATTGCGCTATATCTATACACTGATTAACTTTTCGTAAATCTGCACATAATCGTAACTTTCCATCCTTACGTGTAACACATACCAACGGACTAGCCCATGGGCTATAATCAGACGTAACTTTACTTATAATTCCTTGCTTAATGCTTAACTAAATAGTTAATTTCGGTAGTAACTTTATCTTTTAAACTGTATGGAACATTATAAGCATTTTGAAAAACTGGTTGAGCATTATCTTTTGTAGCTATGCTAACTTCAAAAGATTCTACAGGCTCAAAATTTTCAACATTAAAAACTTTTGGAACTTTACTTTTTAAAATTTCAACAATAGAACTTTTGTCAGTAACTACGTCACAGTTTAATAACAAATTTCTCCAACTAGGGTTTAACATTTCCAACCAATCTCGAGCTAATAATGGTCTTTGCAATCGATTGTTAGTAGCAATTAACGTTAACTTAAAATGATTATCATTATAAGATACCTGAGGTTTGAACATACCTATTACTACGATGGGTTCACTATTAGCTGCCGTTAACTTTAAATTTTCAATCTTACTTAATGGCCATGATTTAAAACACTTTATGCACCAAAAACCCGGCATCAACGCAACCGCTGATCCGCAATCAACTTCAAAATTTATGGGAATTCCATTTATTCCTAAACTTACAACAACTGGTTCTATTGCTTGGGAAACAATCTGCACATTGAGGTTGCCATCTGCTTTAATACAAACAAAACATCTCCAACTGTTGCGAGGTAATTTTTAAAAAACGGTAACACCATAAACACACAAAAATGCCTAATTATAAGCAGTTAAATACAGACACACTGTCCCAATATGCCAAAAACGACCGAGAATTCTATAAGGTATCAATAAAAAGCGATAGCACCTCACCACAAAGTTCAATAAAAAACAACGAAAAAAATGTTTATATGTTATGATAACTTAGTAGAAGAATAAAACAAGTAATGATATAGGATAAAGTGGGCGACTGTAATAATTCAGAGGAAAAACACGTGTAATAGAAAGTTCTAGTTTTTGGCAACTGCGAATATGGACTAGTTCTTACAAAGGCATAGGCCGCGTTTCCTATGTGAGCCCAAAAAAAAAGCAATCACTCAAAACATCAGCTAAAACCTATCATAAAAATTCAAAGAGTTATTGCAACCAAAGTTACGACAATCACCACAGAATTAAACGATGTAAGATAAATACTGAAAACAAAATAATATGTTGTAGAAAAGGTGCGAGGATTAATTAAATGAAGCGACAGAGTTATACTGGGGAAGCTAGATAATAAACCGATATGTGACTAACTATAAATTCAATGAAAGGTCAACAAGGAGCAAAAAAATAGCTAGTTTAAGGTAAATAAGTTAAACGTGTAGAAGATAGGTGCTGTATAAGAGAAGGAATAAGTAATTGAAGTTAACTAATTTATAGTAAGGACAAAAAACATTAGGTAAATCGTTAAGGAAATGGAACGTGAAAAATTTTCTATGTACGCAAGGCTTAAGCGATTTTAAAGATAGTTTTATGCCATCTAGTGTGATTTGAATCGATATGTGAAAAGATAACAGTAATCAAAACTCGATTTACTGATAGAATTGTTGAAAAACAGAAAGATATCTTATAACGCATATACTTACTAGGATGATGAGCCCTCCTTTGAGCTTCACCTAGACTAATAAAGAAAAACTCCAACATCATTCTTAAAAAAATGATTCACAAATTGCTAGAGCGACAAACTTGCTCCCGAGTCCCGTCTAGGCTTATAATGCTGAGCGACCAACTCGGATGGAAAATCTTGCCTAGACCAAATAGATCTTAAAATGCTGCGTTGGAATATCGATATATCTAAAAAATATACTATCAAAACAAAATCATACTCGCTACACAAAAGCAATATTCTACGATACATGTATAGAAAAAACAGTATTCCAAATTATTAAAATATTCTTTTGATATCGCGGGATTTGTCAACAACCATCGTAAATGAGCTTAAATACAAAACGTTATGAACTACTTCCTTATTGTAGTGTTTAGAGAAGCACATATAACGAAATCAAGTTACTATAACGTTTTAGAAGATAGAAGATATACTAAGAACTCAATTAGTTGCAAAATCTATATTTAGGGAAGGAATTTTCTTTATAGAGGTAATCGTAACTTATAATTGATTATTTAGATTATAAAAAGACACTTAGAATCATAGAGAAGTAAGTTATTATATGAGTTATCTAAACGACAGCTTTTTTAAAAAGTTGTCTCAAAAAACTAAAAAAATCTAAAGTTTATAATAGTTATTTAACTGACTTAAGTATATTTTTAAGGAGATTTTTACTCACAAAGATTGGTAAATGGAGCTATTTATTTATAACTAGAGTACTTACAGAAAAACTTATGTAATCCAAAATGCACATGCTAAAGTTAGGTTATGGTGATTTGATAGACACTTTTAAAAGGTATATGTTCCAGCTTCATGCTAAATTAAATTAGGTCACTATTCAAAAGAACCCAAAATACAAACACACTGTTTTTATAAGGCAACATGTGAATTAAATAAATTAGCAATACACTTATGGAAGGTAAACACAATAACCAATATGGCTGTCCATGTCAAATTGACATAGCAACTGTTTCCATGTCATTTCACTTAAGGTTGTCATGGCAACCCACAATGTTACCAACCTATATTTTCTATTTCACAGTTATTAAAAATTTAAATAATTATTTTTTGAGTGAAAAATCTACAGATATATTTAAACTAATACATTATAAGGTATAGAAAAAATAAAAACAAATTTTTTCAACCAAAAAAAAATGTTGGATGCGCCACTGTTATACTTAGTGTCTATGCTCTAAGGTATACTTTTAAAGTCCCGACGCATAATGTACAACAGCCACTACGACAGTTGGTAACAATAATAAATACATGACTAATAATGCGCAATGAGGTCATCATTACGCCACAAATTATTATCACATACAAAGAAAAAAGATAAAGGTACTCACGTAAAATGTAGAGCTCTCCGTATTGGTTGAGCGTTGGGGGCGTGGGTCGTCCTTTGCCCCCTCGTCGAAACCAAATTTAAATTTGCCTTCTCTCTTCTATGTAGAGGTACGGTAAAGGAATACAGGTAGAGGTACGATAACAGGTACAAGGTAGGAAACCTACATATCTAAAAGAGAAGACAAGATAACGGCACACAGGTAACCACACCTGTCGACGTTTAGTTGACTAGTCCCGACGTTACGGAAATCACCACTTCTTTTTCACTCTGTGTCTGCGCAATTTCGAGCGCCAACGCAACTATCTAAAGTGACGGAAATGCACGCATAAGTCTTTTAAATTATTAGCGCGAATTCACTTACAAATTCAGAACTAAAATTAGAAATGTTTACAGGCCGATTTTCGGCATGTAACAGAGGAACGTATTGAAATTTGTTTTCTTTTTTGGTGGTTTTCAAAATAATTAATGAATCAGAATTCTCTTTTAATATGTATTGTACAGAAGTAAGACGATGCTTTTGTGATTTCTAAGTTTTTAATTTTTATAGAACTACGATTTATTGCTATAGCTTAAAAATACTATTATACCGAAATCAAGACTATAGGGGTTCTTCTATAATAATTTGTCAGTTTTAAATTAATTTTTCTTCCTTTTTTATCTAATTTTTATTTCCCATAACACCCAAACGTTACAATGAGGTTCAACGTGACTGCTCAAATATAGTTCTTGTTGTAGCTTTCTTTGAATCAAAAATTGAGGCAAATTAATATAAAGTTGAGCTGAATGTACTATAGTTGATCGTGTTGACCTTTTAAACTGAGTTAAACATGTTAAAAACAATTGAACTCATACATTGTGTTACTAATTTTAATGTATTTCTCCCGATTTTTTAATCGAATCATTACAATATACGATATCAGCTGTTGGATTCTGTTCTCATGGAGTTTTATGTCTTTTACTAAAACTTTTGATTTTTATCTAGTTCATGTCCAATGTACCACGGTTGTGCTGATAATATAATCTCCTATTATTGACAAATGTTTTAAACCAATTTTAAATCTAAATCGCCAAAACACTTACCTGCTGATATTTTTTATAATCGTAGCTTTCTCCAGGACTATCCATTTATAATAATTTATTATAGCTGGTTTGAAATCTTCTGTAACATAAATCACACTTACTAACATTTATTTATTTTTGTTCTCTTGTTTAAATTATGCGATGTCTTATCAGCTCACGGATTTTCCAGCAACCTGCTGTATATATGCTATCCAAGCCACACAACTGCTCTTGCTGCATTATATGTGTAATCTTTTTTTATTAACTATTTAACGTTTTAGTATTTTGTAGGTCATTTTGGTTTGTCAATCTTTTCTAAACATCATGATCCATATTTATAGTTTCAAATGCAGCAATTACCATTAGACAACAATAATAATTTTATTTTCCACTGAACCTATTTTAAATTATTAAAAAATAACAAAAACACTGCTTTGCTATTTTTTGAATGTTTCCTAACAAATAAGAATAAAAATCCCCCTACTTTGTGCAAAGTTCACATTGCCAATATGTCAACAGAATCATTATTCAATTACTTAACCTGTAACTCACCGCATTCTAGTAAATATTACAAACAACTTCATTGTAACATTAGAAAACTTGTTAAAATTCTATTTAACACTAATGCTATATTTCAGATGCTTCCACCACCACCCCATCAAATGCCAAGTTGGATATCAGCAACCGCACACTTAGCACAGATGTCAGCAAGTATAGCAGGCTGTAACACTGAGAAACATTCGCCTCCTCGTCAACCAACGCCTTCACCTCCACCAAATTTATCAGATCCTGACACTCCATTAAACTTAACTAAACCAAAGTCCTCAAGTTCAGGTTCCACAGGTTCTAGTCCCCAAAATGCCATAAATATGCAGCATTTTAATGAGCAACCTCTAGTAGCTACTACACCAAAACTTCTACCTCCCGGTCTGGTGATGCCTCGTGCATTTATGCCTTATGCAGGTTTACCACCACAGTTTAGCCCACTTCCAGCTGGTGGTGATCGTCATCACAAAACTAACAAAGACGGCCTACTCAGTCCCGATAAACCACATCATTTTCCTATGCATATGTATGGTTTACCTACACCACCACATTTAACTGGAAAATCACGTGATGATTCTGTGGGAAAGGATGAATCAGATTTTATGGCAGCTTGTCACTGTAAGTATTTTTTGACATGCTTCAAATGTATTACGGATATTTATTTTTTAGTATGGGGAGCACCTGAACCTGGTTATAAACTATCAGATGACAGTAAGGATGCAAAAATTGTACGTCAAGTTAAACGTGAAGTTGAAAATAAACCACACATTAAAAGACCAATGAATGCTTTTATGGTTTGGGCAAAGGATGAAAGACGAAAAATTCTTAAAGCATGTCCTGATATGCATAACTCAAACATTTCGAAAATACTAGGAGCCCGATGGAAATCAATGTCCAATTCCGAAAAGCAACCCTACTACGAAGAACAATCTCGATTATCAAAGCTGCACATGGAAAAACATCCTGATTACAGGTATCGTCCTCGACCTAAACGGACCTGCATAGTTGACGGTAAAAAAATGCGTATATCAGAATATAAAATGCTAATGCGGCAAAGACGTCAAGAAATGAGACAATTGTGGTGTCGTGACAGTGGGTCAGAAATGAGCTTTTTAGCTCCTGGATCTGATTTAGCATCACCAGCATCTACTTCTGCTGGTCGCATGTCTGTTTCGCCACCGATGGGTATGCCTATAAATGGAGCTGGACCTAGTTCAGAGATGTATTACCACAGAACTGACAGTATTTCACCAGAGTCTATTAGTTTTATGCATGATCACTCTGCGTATGATTCAAGCCCTCGGCACGAGGATGACTGAGCCTTAGCAATGGGGGAGAGGTTCTTCCCCCATTTTTTCTCGAATTAACTATGTCTTTAAACCAATTTAATCTATTAAAATGATGAGAGTGCCATCAATTTAACTCAAGTACCTACAAGACACGATTTGTCAAAGTTGTCAAAAAACAAACAAACATTTTTAAAAACCCGTTATTGTAATTTGGTGTGTTGTACGTGTTGTTATGTAGATAGAACGTTCAGAGTTTCTCGTTATTTATTTATGGTTTAGTTGTACAATATATTTATATTACACTTTTTTCATTGCACATTCTTTGAATTCTATTATGTTTGTTTCCATTTATTACAAATGTACGTTAAGGAAAAACATAAGTTGCTGGTTAGAAGAGTGCAAGAACGTCATACTTTGGTATTGAGAAAACCGCTTAACATTTAAAATTTTGAAAAATGTTTTTGGCTATATAGTATTTGTTTAATAAAAATATCAACTCAATCTTGTTAAACAATAAATATCATTTTTATTAATAGTAGCTTTTATTTTGAAAATACTGCAAACATTCAAATAACAAATCGAAGTATCACAATTGTTCTTCAATTTTTAACGCTTACTACATTACTTAAATTTGCGTTAGAATAAAAAAGATAGCATAAGAATTTACTTTGAAATTATAACTTAGGCTTTTATGCCATACTTAAATAATAATTTCAAATCAATCTAGTAATCGAAAGAAAGAAAATTTAGGTCTCAGACAGGATTCGACCCGGTAACTTTCCAATTAATACCTGAACACGCCCACCGATTTCTTTTTAACTGTAATTGTCTATAAATGTTACAAATATACTTTAATGTAAATACACTGAAACGAAAGTGTAGTTGTCAAATTTTAAAAATTAACAACAAAATATTCTTTTTTACCGGTTAAGCATCTTTCATTATTGATTTTAACGTAATAATTACTAATCAATGTTCCATCTTCTGTTAAATTGTTATTAAAAACCCACTTTTCATACAAATTGTAATATTCCAAAAACTATACGTTCATTAATCTTAAATCTTAAATTTCCTTATCTTTAAGTAAATTCTCTCTTATTATAATTTTAATTTGTTTTAAATACACATTTCAATATATTTTTAATTAATTGTTGGTTGCCTCTTTTTTTACATTTTTGTGTATGAATTACGTAAACTGTGTTTTATCAAAGGCAGCATACTTTTACTTCGATGTTTCAATCAACACTGACCTAATGGCTCTCCGGACTAGAATTAAATAAGTCAAACCGTCAGGGCGTCACCTGTTCTAGGTGTTTTCCGAATCTTCAGTATTAAACTAGTAACCTTTCATGTTTCTATATCCGGTTCAAAAATCTCGCACTGTATTGCTATGTATTTTATCAACGTTCATCGTATTCGAGAGCTCAATGTCATAAATCATGCTATTTATGCATTCTGATACTTGATTGAATGGTTTAAACTCACATTAATAAGTTTTCAATTAGAAACATGTTCTTTTGTCATTAAATTAAAAATGAAAATTTTTTAAAAATATTTATACACGCAACTTTCCCGTTATTACATATAATTGAATATTAGATTTATATAAAATATGATCTTTTTGGATAAAATTCTTTTAATGATCACTCGTTTATGTGTTGAATGTGCTTACCTTTATACAGTATATTTCTCAAATTTTCTCGAATTTATGCAGTAACATCCCTATCATATAATATAGTCTAAGGTCACCGCTAAAGTCCCGGCATAATTGATAAGAGCCACTACGACAGTTGGCAACATAATAAACACGTACATAATATTGCGCAACAAGATATTACGTCAGAATTGCGTCTCAATTTGTTATCACATACCAAAAATATTATTGTAATAACAGAGGCGCCTAAAGGAAATAGATAAAATGTACTCACGTACAATGTGGAGCTCTTCACGACTTTGCGGTTTTTCTTGCGGCAAGAACCATATTTATTTCCATTTTGGACGTGGTTGAAGCCAGATTGCTTTGTCTTCCCTCTTTTTTCTGTAGCGGTACGATAGGAATAACCAGGTAAGGAACGAAAGAGGCAGAGATAAAGGGAAACCTACATTATCTGAAAGAGAAGACAAAAAAGACACAGATAAACCTCACTGTTAGACGTCTAGTTGACTAATCCCTCGTGTCAGAAAAACGCGCCCTTCCTTCCCACTACACGTCTGCGCATTCACTGGCGCCGACACAACTGTCCCAAGTTACGGAAATACACGCACAAGTCTATTTTTTAAAAATTGGCGCGAATTCAGTCAATATTTAAAACTTAAACCAAAAATGTTTACATAGCCGATTTTCGGCATGTAACATTGTAATATGACCTGGCTATGACCTTAAATTGCAGTTTTATACAAGATATTTGTAAATAGTTTTGACTATAAAAATCAACATTACTTCTATTTTTAGCTTTTAAACTCTCTCTGCATTTCTGTGTTTAATTTTTTTGTATGAAAACATAGTAGTTGAATAATAACGAGCAATAAAAATATTCCTTAAATAATAAAATTAAACGTTCACATAATTTTGCATAGTTACTAATGTTTAATGTTCACAAAATCGTATAACATCACCAAAGTCATGGAGAGGAATTTTTGTTTAAACATTTGGCTTTTTTGAACATATTTTTAGATGCAACCCTCAATTAGGAAGTTTTTTCTACATGTTACACTAATATGCTAATGAAAACAAATATAAATTTTAGGTAATTACATAAGAATACCTCGATGATGAGGTATTTATCATTCAAAATAGCAGTTATATGAAAAATATTCAATTCGCAACCTTTTTGCCACAGAGTGATGTAAAATTTGTAAAATATTATTGTGATCTGGGCAGTAATGCTGCAAAGAGGATATAAAATCTGCTATAAACTTTGCTCTTAAGTAAGTTACTGTATACCATTCTTCATAGAGAATATATAAAAATTAGAAATCATAATAGGTAAATTGTTGAAACAATTAATTAAATACTTCGAGTACTTTGATTATTAACAATTTATGTAAGACACTCAAAACCATTTACAGAGCTTTTATTCGCGGTTACTAAACATCATAAACTGTTTGTTAATTATATACTTGCTATTCTATAATCAGCAAATTATTGTCCTCAAAATCAGAGTGCAATGTCTTTTTTGTATATTGTTTTTTTTACTGTTGATGTTTGTATATTTTAATATTAAGTGCCAGTACTTTAAGCCATATTTATTTTTTCTGTTAATCTTTGTAGATATTATATAAACCTTTCCCTTTTTTATTGTTTTCTCGATGGTCGCTGTTAACAGTTTTTGTACTTACTTCAATAATTGTTATATTGTGAGCAGTGATCCTCAGTCTGATTAATTAATAACTAGCAGCTAAGGTTTGTATGTGCGTATGTGCCATTGTTTTGCCATATAAATGTCACTTTAATAAGAAATAGCCATTGATAGATAGACTTTTGATCGAAACGATTTTTTTAATAGTCTTATGTGCCAAAATTATAGTGTAACAAAAGAATACAGCACACACACCTTTTCTTCTAAAATTTATTATCGATACCTAGTTAATCATAATTGGGTAAGTAGGTAGACAATAGAACTGTATATAATATATAAATTGAGATGGTAATATAAAAGAAAACAAGATAATATTATGAACATATTGCTATTAATAATTTTAGTCTCATTGTGTGCTAACATGATTGTCGAAACATTATTTTATTTGCAACACAATTCATAAAAAAAAAATAGCGCTATTTATTTTCTTTCATTTAGTAAAATTATTAATAGCATGTGTGCGAATAAAATGTGATACCTGTAGTAATCTCTACATATAGGTATAGTTTATTTCAAGTAGTATTGAAATTGAAAGCGAATAATGTACCGGAATGCAGAATGTTGTGACGTGTGACGGTTGTAATAGAGTGAATGATTTTAAATAATATGTGGTACGCATTTAAAATATTCCTTAAAGCATATAGGGCTAGTGAATGTTGTTTATAAATTACCTACCATTATAATCAATGTCTATTACGCATACAAGTTATAGAGTAATGTATCACAGTTAATGATGTTTTTTCTAGAACTATTATAGGCTCAATACTTTCTGTGCCAAATTCAAATTAATAATAAATCATAAAGTATGTACAAATTATGATATTGTTTTTTTATAATAATACAAACACCAAAAGCCTTATATAAGAACCTTGTTATAAAATAATCATGAAAACATGGCAACATCAGGCTCATCATATTTGTTTCAGTTTAATGTTTTAAAATATTTCAATAATACAAAATTGATTGTGTTTTGATGGTTATTTACACTGCTGCCATTTTTACATATTCTTAACATTAAATATTTGTATCTATAGCTTTATAATGAGCAATGGTATTTAAGGTTCGGTCTATTTTTAAGAGAAATGTTGCACTCAATAATAATTAAAGCATCAGTTGATACAAATGTTAAGACTTTGGCTTATGGCTGATTACCTACAGTCAATTGATACATTATCTGGTAATTGCATTTTTCCATGTTATGATCTGTGAAAAAAGTTAATCTAAAGGTAGTTTTGAAATCGAAAAAATTCACAGATTTAAAATGAGGTTGTACATAAACAATTAAAATTATTTCAATTATCTTCAGTATTTAAGTGGAGTTAGAATTAACAGAACACTACTTATATTATTTGAATGAAATTTTGTCTATGTTGA
This sequence comes from Platerodrilus igneus, assembly GCA_036346225.1. Taxonomy (NCBI): domain Eukaryota; kingdom Metazoa; phylum Arthropoda; class Insecta; order Coleoptera; family Lycidae; genus Platerodrilus; species Platerodrilus igneus. The sequence goes on from JARFIW010001148.1 coordinate 7,882,106, forward strand.
GATGGTTTTGGTTTAATACTGACTGACTTTGTAGGTTGTCGACAACAATATGGCACTACATAAGATCTCCGACATGGCTGTTTCCTAAGGTAAATCCTTCATCCGATGTTGCTCAGAGATGATCATAATTACATCATTAGAGAAGTTACAACTTCTTAAGGTGTATTTTCCTGGTTTTGTTATGCTTTCTTGTATCTACAAACATAAACTACAAAAAATGTATAGATGACCATTGTGTAATAAAGAAGTGTCTTGCTGTTACATGAGAAATTAACCGACGCATTTTGTTATATTATCATACTCTAGCCTATCTAAGAATTATAATATCATTCGTAAGAGAACACGTAACAGATATCGAAGTGATAATTCGTCAATCTGTTAGCGATTTCTTGCAAGAGGATAAGTTGCTCGGTGTTCAAACATCAGACAGCGACCTACAAAAAGAAAATGGGGATGATTAGTTTAGAATATTAGAGGTATTTTCAGAATCTTTGGTATCCCAGAAAAAAATAATAAAAATTTGCATACGTCACTCTATACCTAAAACGATGTAACTCCAGAAACCATCAATTTCAACTGCTTGTGCTTTTTTGTAGTAAAAATGAAACCTGTTTTATTTTAAAACCTCGTGAACTCTAACACATTTAGAAATAAATGTAAAATATTGTCACAAAAACTCTGTTTGCCATAACAGTTGTTTCTTTTAAAACTGAGCATACAAGCCTTTTCAACAACTTGTAGCTGCAATGTAATTTGTTAAAAACTCTCCCAACAATTTATTTTCAGCTAATTAAAGAAACTTATTTTCAACAAGAAGTAGGACAAAACAAAGAACTACTTTAGCACCTGTAAAAAAGATTGTTTATAAAAAACTACCGATCATTAAAAATTTAACATTAAACTACTCGTCTTACGGAATGACTCTATCATAATTTTCAAACATAACCCCTCTACTATCAATCAATTTTCAGCATAAGAGGTGAAACTCCTGTGCTGAATAGATCTATTGTCATATACTCTATTCCATGCAACAATTGTGCTAAGATTTACATTCGACAATCTTCACAGTGGCTACATTCCAGGATTGCTCAACAGAGGAGTGACTGTAAAATAAAAATTGCGAAGATGTAGAATGATATTAAGAATTAGGTTAAAACTAGAAAGTTTAATATTATTTATTGCTATCAAGCGCAAAACCTTAAAAAATTTAGAACAACAGTTTACCGACTGTAAAATTGGTTGATGCGCTATAGAAATTTCCATGTTAAATGTTTAATGTACAAAGATTGACCCTCCAAATTATTTTAAAAAAGTTTTAATTTAATTTAATTTAATGCGTGTATGAATCACAAACGTGAATTACAATTAGTCATCATAATTTAAAATACAAATACATTTAGAAAATACTTAATTTAAAACAAACAATCAACAGAAGATATGCATAGAGAAATACGTCATAAATCTTTCATGGGCAACCTAAAAGATCCAGCAGAAGCTAAAATGGCAGATATGGTATAGATAGCATTTTCCAACAAAAATCTTTTTAAAGTTATTTTAAATTGAGGCCATTCCGAATGGACCTGCACCTTGAAGAAGTTCTTGATTACTAGGATGGGTGGAGGGGCTTCCGCGTTTCAGTGATCGAAAGAGCCAAACTACAGGTCCACCAAAGTAGTAGGGTCTTTTGTAAGGAACCCCAAAAGAGGGTAGCAGCTTTTTCGTTACTTGGAGTGGCAGAGACCATAGGGGTCGGTATGGCATTCTAAGACACACTACTGCGATATGGAAGGCAACGGGAAACCACCACATTACTTTCCAAGTACACAGCGTACATAAATTGTTATTAAAATGATAGCATCTTCTAGGGTAAAAAATTTCAGAGTTAAAATAGTCAACCATTCGGATCTTCAGGAGGGAACTACTTGGGGGGATGTGATCGGAAAGTATAGAAAAAGAGTGTGGTGAACATTCTGTGAGTCGGATAGATGTTAAAATTTTTGAACAATAAGTTTGACAGCACACGTGTCAAAAATTGTACAAAAACGAATGGAAAACGCGCTGAAGAAAGAATATGAGAAGATAAATCTGGGTTTAGGCGAAACAGGGGAACACGGGAAGCTATTTTAGCTCTGAGGGTCATAATGGAGAAAACAATAGAAAAAGGCGAAAGTCTGTATATTGTGTTTGTAGATCTGGAAAAAGAATTCGACAATGGAAAATGGAAAACAATGTTCGAAATACTCAAATAAATTTGAATGAATTTTAGACAGATACTACATAGCTTATACAAAGAGCAAACAGTGATAATAGAATTAGAGCAGGAACGTAGGGAAGTAAATATTAGGAAAGGGGTGAGACAGGGATGTGTCTTATCCCCATTAATTTTTAATTTGTACATCGAAGAGGCAATAAATATTGTCAAATGCAAGAATATTACAATTTAATCGTACGTATTACGTATTACAATTCAATTGGTGATAGTTGTTACCATTTAAAGTCGGTAATACAGTTAAAAGTCGATAATACAGTTACCAAAGTTAATAAATACATCGCGCAAGCGCAATGAGAAAGCGGGCTACGCCTCTGGCGGATGGCAGCGCGAATCTTATACAGATTTGGGGCGCGGTCATCTACCATGACGTCACCAATAATTTATATTGCGCCATAATCGGAAAATTTACATACATATAAGATAAAAGATAATTTACTCACACGATAGGTCCAGTTTTCCCCCAGGTACGCCTATCATCCTTCCGGATAGATAAAGATGGTATTGCTCCGGTGGTGTTGGCTGAGCATGGACATTCGGCTCATCTCGGGTCGCGGGCTGCTCCAGGGTCGTACCATATTTCTATATGCAGGGGAACGATAAGGAAGAGGTTAATTAGGTAAAGACAAAACAAAGATAATCAAAAGGAAATCTACATAATAAAAATGAAGATACGATACCCGCACGACCACACTCCTTGAAAGTTCGGGCAAAACAGCCACGTTTTAGAGCATCACGGAAAAACCTCTCACCACTTTGTCCCCACTCTCTGTCTTTTACACATCCGCACGAAGTTATTCGTCTACCCCTCTAGTGTCGCATGATCTGCGCAAACTCACTGTGGCGTATCGGAAGTACACGCCTAGTCTATTTAAAATTCCCGCGCACCGCGTCTTTTGAAATTATGGCGCGAAACTCCCGTACATCAAAACTTAACCTAAATACAATGTTAAAGTGCCAATTGGATTGGCACGTAACAAGAATACATTTAGAATTATTATGCAGGGGCAAAAGATTGATATGCTTAGATTTGCAGATGATATAGCGGTATTAGCATCTAGCAAGGAAGAATTATAAGCAGCTCTTAATGAAATGGAAGCAGCTCTAACAGAGAGATACGGTATAAAAATTAACAAAAATAAAACTAAAGTAATAGTATGCAAAGGAGGAGAAAATAAATTAAAAACTAGAAAACACATAGGCAACGAAAACTTACAAGAGGTTGAAGGTTTCTGCTCCCAAATATGGGAAGACCACAAAAGATATAAAACAAAGATTAGCACAAGATCGTGCTACATTTAACAAGAAAAAACGACAGTGTTCAAAGACAATAAACATAGAAGCTAGGAAAATATTGCTTAAAACATTGTTTAAGAATTAGTGGACTGTAATCTTTTGAGGGTTAGAGGTAGAGGAAAATAAATGCAATTTATGTTTACGGTAAAAGTCACTCACCAAATCTGTAGCACTTGTTGTTCTAGCTAGAGCGTTGGATGCATCACTGGAACTGGTAGATCGGCATTGTCTGTGTATAACACTAACCCGTATCACATAAGGGGTTGGATAGGGTAAGAATGAAGAAAATAATAAAAGGATTTGAGAGAGTGCAACTAAGTTTGTTGTATCCTAGCGCACGTCTCGTACAACAGTCATTAGAGGCACGATATTATCGGGTCGCTTCGCGAGTATTCGTTTTAAACTGAGAGCGGCGCGAACATACCGCCCACCTAAAATTGGGGAAATTTTATGGACGCGAAAGAACAGAGAGAGAACATAATAACAGGGGGGAGTGAAAATAGCAGGGCATTTCCTCCCAGCTAGGGAACGGTTATCCCGCCGATACTCGGGTTACAAGAGGGTCGAAAGAACTACAAAAATAAATTAAATTCAAAAAATGAAAATAAATAGAATTTACTAAATAGGGAGAGGGAGGAGTTTGTTTACCAGACGAATAAAAGTACCGCTTGTGGTTCTAATAGAAGCCACGCGCACGATGCCGTCACGGCTTGGAAATAATTTTATAACCCGGCCAAGAGGCCAAGCTAAAGGGGTGGTGTTAGTTCCAGTTATATAAACTAAGTCTCCGATATTTAAATTATTTGATGACGATTCCATCTATTTCGTTGAGTGAGAGTGTGTAAATACTCCTTTGACCAGCATCAACTGGCAAAGACGGTGTCAACGGGACCGCAAGTCAAGAGATTCATCTAATATTACCTCGGGGAGACATAAAATTAGACCGCCAATTAAAAAATGGCCAGGAGTGAGATAATCAATCTCGTCATTCGGATCCGAAGAAGGGAGGTATAAAGGCCGACTATTGAGAACAGCTTCTATGCGAGTAAACATCGTAGCAAGTTCCTCGAAACTTTGAGGTTGCTTTCCAAGCGTACGTGTCAAAAGCAGTTTAGCCGATTTTACCTCCGACTCCCACATGCCTCCAAAATTTGGGGCATGAGGAGGGTTAAAAATCTATCTAACTTGACGAGAGGCAAGGGCAGACAATAACTCTTCCTGGTGGTCCTTTAAAAATTGAATTCCTTCTTGTATTAAACGTGACGCTCCTAAGAAATTTCTGCCACAATCGAAATAAACAGAGTGAGGTAGACCGCGGTGAGAAACGAAGCGGGTGAAACATGCCATAAATGCATCGGTGGAAAGCTTGGATACAAGCTCTAAGTGAACAGCTTTTGTGGATAAACAAATATAAATACATAAGTAAGCTTTGAAAATAGCTGCATTACGACGAGAGGAAGCTTTGATTAAAAAAGAACCCGCAAAGTCAACACCAACATGAGTAAATGCTCGGGTTACACGTACGCGAGCGGGAGGTAAATCTGCCATTATAGGTTGAGGAGGTTTCGCACTTAAACGAAAGCAAGGTACACATTTGTTTTAGTCTCCTCCTTTAATTTTAAATGTTGTGTGAAAAAGAGTCATAAATACTATGTGTGCACTAAGTGCTTTAATTTATATCATGAAAGTTGTATTTTTAGAACTCAAGGCAAGAAATTTATTAGTGACAATTTAATTATTTGTAAAAACTGTGTAGTAAACCAGCCTGAAGGGAATGAATTTCAAAATGAATTTAAGGATTTTATAGAGGAATTAGAAATCCAGATAATGGAATTCAAACAAGAAATTGAAGCCAAAGATAGAGCTATTGTAGAATTAAAAACAGAAATGGAGTACCTGGTGAAAGAAGCAACAGAAAATGAGCAAGTATTTAATGAACAACTTGATAAGGCAATAAACAAAATTAAGCACCTAGAGAATATATTATCTTCTAAATCATTAAATAACGGTAAGGTGAATAGAATTGATAACTATTCACAAGTGGATAATGCTGTTGTTGGGTTACCTCCTGAGTGTTATCTCATATCACATGGCATCAGAGGAATCGAGAAATCTTATGAACCAATTAAGATAGATGGAAAAATACCAAATAATCAAAATAAACTGACTAACTGTAACAAAATATCAAGTAACCTTGCTAGTACTTCAACTAAAATGAGATATAATCAAACAAGACATAACAATATTCTTATACTAGCAGATAGTAATGGGAGGAATTTAGGAACTATATTGAATCTAAATTATAAACTTAATTATAACTTGACAAGCATTTTTAAACCAAATGCAAACTTTGTCAAGGTCACGGAAGATGTGGACAAATTGACTTCAGCCTTTATGGCTACTGATGTGGTACTCATCATAGCAGGAACAAATGATATAACCAATGAAAAATATCCCTTATTTAAAGATATTTCTAGAATTATAAAATGTTGCATGCATATGAGAATAATAATCAGCACAATCCCTTATCTTTATGACAGAATTAGTTTAAATTCATACATAATCAAATTCAATAATATGCTCATTAATTTTATAAAGAAAGTTAATCAGGAATGTTCAAACAAGGTGGAGGTTATGGAAATAAATAGCCAATTTTCAAGAAAAATATACACTAAACATGGGAGTTACTATAATGCATTAGGAAAGAAGATTTTAGCAAATAGTATAGTTCAGCAACTTGATTATAGTAGCAAATTGGGGCAATCAAACTTAGATATATTCCGGAAGAAACAAAAATTTAAAGCTCGGCAATCTGATACACTGCAAAATAAATTATCTGGCGGGCAAAATAATTTAGATAACTTAAAGAACTCATTTGGGACAATAGATACTTCGTGTTTGCAAGTGAATCTAGAAAGATGAAGATAATTTTTTAGAACTGTAACAATACTATCACTTAATATACAAGGTATTAAGAGCAAAAATGATGACCTAAAACTATTTTTGGTAGAGTATCCGAGAGTTAATATCTTATGCTTTACAGAGCACTGGCTAAAAAATCAAGACTCTCCTCCTGTTTTTGAGGATTTTTATGTAAGTGCGAACAAATGTCGTAAGGATATGCAGCATGGAGGAGTCATAATATATGTAGAAAATCAACTCAAGAGCGTATGCATGAGTGATTATGATTATTTGTATGAGGAAAGAACATTTGAATTTTGCTGTATTTCCCTAGGCAATGATGTTTATATAATATGTATTTACAGTTCACCAATAGTTTCCAATGAAAACATGTTTTTAGAAAAATTACAGAATCTGATTGGTAAATTCTCACCAAAATCTAAATTAATCATATGCGGTGATATTAATATTGATTTATCAGACACTCATAAATCACAATCTTATGTCAATTTATTAGTATCTTTTGGTTTAATAATGCATGTTAAGTCTCCTACAAGAGTGTGCAAATCAAAATCTTCTATCATTGATCATTTTATAAGTAATTATTCTGAAATAGATGTACAAACGATAATCAGCACAATAACGTTTTCTGATCACAAAGCGATAATAGGTCAGGTAGTAGTTGAAAATATTGGTAAGATCAAAAAGCAAAATAAAACTGTTAAAATAATGTCGCAACATAACCTAAATAAATTTTACAATAACTGCAACCTAATTAACTTTTCGAACCTAGCGAATATTGTTAAATTTAATGATAAATTCTCTGAGTTTATGAAGACTCTTACTGATACTTTTGAGATTTGCTTTCCTGTTAAAACTGTAGTAAACAAACCCTCCAATAATTGGATTACTAAGGGAATACGTTATTCAGCGCGTAATAAAAGATGTCTGTACTATATCATTGTACATGCAAAAAATGGATCTTGTTTACTAAATTATTATAAAACCTATTGCTCATTGCTAAAAAAGTCATTAAAAAAGCCAAACAATTGTATTACTTACATAGAATGAATAAAGCTAGAAATAGAGTGAAAGAAACATGGAAAATAATACACAGCCTACAAGGGAAAACATCAAACCCTAAAAGAATGCCAACGTATCTACTAGTAAATAACATAAAAGTCACAGAGTACACAGCAATAGCAGAAATTTTCAATTCTTATTTTATCAATGTTCCTGTTGTGATATTAAAAAACATAAAATCTAATCACAATCATAAAAACTTGATAAGTATCACTCCTCACTCGAACTGTAGTACTTTTTATTTAGAACCTACAAGTGCTCAGGAATTAAAACAAGTAATAGTGCAACTAAATAATAAGTACTCTGCTGGCATTGATAAACTACCACCTGGTGGTGCTACAGACATATGATGAAGATATCATGGACAGACAAAGTTAAGAACAAAGAGGTACTAGAAATGGTAGGGGAAGAAAGAAGTATGTGGAAAACATTAAAAAAAGGATAGATTGGATGATAGGAAAAAAGAGAGATAGAGGTAGACCTAAGTTAGGCTATTGCACACAGATAGACAAAGATGTAGGCTGGGGGAATTTCAGGGAAATGTGCAGGCTAGCTCAGAATAGATGGAAAACCTAATGACGAAAAAAATAACTGTACTTAAACCTGATGATAACTATAAACAACTACAGGTATTGGTTTTGCAATAATCTCAACTTATGTTAATTGTGCGAAAGGATTTATTAGAAAATTATTAATTTGGCAAATGTCTAAGTGTTGGGGGATCCTTGGTAGTCACAGGCTGCTTAACCCCCTTCACATAACACTGAATCTCAGTGATATAGGGCATATAATTAAGAAACAACAGACGGGAAACCTAACTGTATCTAGGCTGTGGAAATTTCAGGGAACGGTATAGGTTAGCTCAGAATAGAAATAAGTGAAGGTACGTGTCCAACCAGTTTCAAGACGGAAAACCTAATGACGAAAAAAATAATTGCACTTAAATCTGATTATTATTATAAACTACTACAGGTTTGGTTTTAAAATATTTTCAACTAATGTTGATTGTGCAAAAGGATATATTTGGCAAATGTTTATGTGTTGGGGGATCTTGGTAGCCGCAAGCTGCTTAACCTCCTTCACACTACGAGGAAATAGGTTATATATTTGTAAACAAGAAAGAGCAGCGGCTATATTCGAAGATAACAAACATGGAAACAAGGAGAAAATTGTTGAAAGCATATATGTGGACCACAGCAAGTACTCAATGAAATAGGGGTAGTAGGAGAAGTAGACAAAAAAATGAAGAAGTCTTTTGGAATGTTATGCTTCACATGTATGATTATAAATACCATGGACAGACAAAGTTAAGAACAAAGAGGTTATAGAAATAGCAGGTGAATAAAGATATCTGTAGAAAACAAAAAAATAGAAATAGAAGGGCAGGGTCTGTTCTAAGGCATTTTTGGGGAATAGTGCGGGATATATTACAAGCAGAGATGGGATAAAAGAGGTAGGGGTAGCTCTAGATCAGACTATTGCATGCAAATCGTGAAAGATGCATACTCTAGAAATTTCAGGGAAATGTGCAGGTTAGCACAGAATAGGAAACAATGAGGGTACACGTCTAATCAGTTCCAGAACTAAAGACCTAATGATGATTAAATTGAGGAACGGGTAATTATTTTATGCTAAAATGAAGTGTATAGTAAAAGATACAACCAAAATAGTTGAAACCATTTCTACTTTTACTCACTCTATGGGAAGGTACAACTAATTTACACGTACTGCGAGTGTCAAATTGATGAATATTGGAATGGTACTGATATTATATAATTAGCTTATTAACAAGAAGTAAATATTGTAAAATAAATAGGCTGGACTAAGTTAAATTTTTCGATTTTATGAAACAGTCGTGGCAGTCATCGCAATACCCAAGATTAGATATAGGTAATACGAACAACTTTGTGTTGAAGCTTGAATACGCGTGAGGTGGCACTAAAATGGCCCCAAACAATTGTTACATATAAAATGACAGTGCAACATGCCTTGATAACAAGACGGCAACACATCAGGTGAGACTGATTTTTCTAAAAAATTTATGAAGTAAATAGTTCAGCAAAGTTTTATGCAAAGCAAATCACAGTGAGTGTCCCAGGAACCTAGATGGCTGCCTGGAATTATCGTGATTTATTGATATTAATTGCAACACTGTTTCTGTTTTGAATACAGAACAAGCCTATCCCTTTTCATGGCATTTGCATACACGATAGCAGATTCAGTTGCTCATTTTTTCAGTGTTTATAGAAATAAGTACAACAGTGAAATTAGTGTAGAACATTGAATTACATAATTACTAAGTTTAATGCAAAATTGTACATCTTGGCATTAAGCACGCATAATAAGCCAAGTTACATGCTCTAACTACCGATACGTACTACTCTTGAAGCAAGTCGCTTCCAGGATCTCAGATTAAGTGGGGCGAGAATATACATCTCGCTTCTAATACTAGGTACAGTTGAACAAAATTTATAGTAATTAAGGAAAATCTTTAACACTGCCAATGAACAATCATGTAAAATTGGTCTGCCAATTTCTTGTATTTGCTGTCACAAAAATGTAGTTACAAAAGTTGTAGAGTGTTTCAAGTGGAATATTAAAATGCACTCATCATGTAGTGCCAGGATATGAGCATTTTTAGCAACAGAATGGAATAAAAGTATTTATTTGCAATAAATGCAATATGCTTCCATAAAATACTCATATTAATGACACAATTGTAGAATTACTTGAAGTTCAAGATAAGGTAACATGTGACTTCAATGAAGAAGAAAATGTTGTAGTTACCTTTTAAAAAAGTAATGAATTTGGTGTAATTATAAAAGAGTTTATCAGAAAGGAATTATTTCATCTTCAAAATGAAATTATATCTCTAAGCGATGAAGTTAATATACTCAAGAGTAGTAATATTGATCTGATAAGATTGCTGAGTAAGGAGAGTACTTAAAAAGTAATATCCTCAAATAAGAGAAGTATATCAACTTTATTAACTCAAACTAATAACACTGTTAGTGTAAATCCTGTATATCCAGCATTCAACTCAAATGTTAGAACTGATAAAAAAATACCTGAATGTAAACAAGCTTAATCAAGCCACAAATGAAAATACTATGGTTGTGAATAACAGTACAGGAAAGATAATAAATACAGGTTTAAGTAATTTATTAACCAGTAAACTTGATAGGAAAATTCCCAAAAATCATCAGCCACATAAAGGTGAGAGTATGTTAGTTGCAGAGAAAATTAAACTAATACAAAAACCACAAGAAGATTCAAAAATGGATAATAAAAATCAATAGGTAAAAGTTGATAGGAAAAATCAAAAATTTAAACAAAGACTGTAATTAGTAGATGTAATCTAGATAGTAACGAACAAGACAAAAGCTGTACCAAAAAAAGCTTTTTTGTTTGTGAGTAGACTGCAACCAAATACCACAAAAGAAGCTTTAGAAAGATATGTGCAAACTAGATTTCCAAAAGCAATATGTGAGCCGCTTAATTCGAAATTCCCGCAGTATTATGCATTGTTCAAGGTGATGATTGACCTACAGAATATTAAAAAGGCAATGCAACCACAAATGTGTGCTCCCGGTACCTATGTTACTCGTTATTTTCACCGGCATCCCAATACCCAAATAGAAACTTAGCACCTGCTTCTAATTATTTAGACTCTGCAGTAAATAAAGGTCATTTATCTAAAGTTACTAATTCTTTTAATATATATTTCCAAAATGTTAGAATATTAAATATAAAAACGAATCAATTTTATATTGCAAATATGATTGAAGCTTATGATTGTGTTATATGTGTGGAAACGTGGCTTACTAGCAAAATAGAAACAATGAACCCTTTCCAGTTCACTATATACAGTTTATCGTAGGGATTGAAATAAAGCTGCCACAGGTAAAACTAGAGGTGGAGGTGTCCTCATAGCTGTTGATTCCAAATATATTACTGAAGACATTAAACTTACATCAGTTGGGGCAAATATTGACATATTGGCTATTGCAATTAACTTTGGGCATGCGAAATGGTATATGCTCGCTTGCTACATACCACCACCAATGGGATTAGAGGTTTATCACCACTTTTTTGACCATCTTGCATCACAATTAATAGATAATGACAATTTGGTATTAGTGGGAGACTTAAACATACCACAACTGGTTAATTTATATGATAGTATACAGACTTTAATTCAACAAGTCCGGGTCGCGGTACGGTGTAGACGTGTTTAGTTAGTCGAAGTAATAAATAATAATTTATAATAATTTTTGTTAGAACCGGATAGATAAACAATGCCTAGTAATTGTAAAGAGTGCAACGGCCTGATAACTCGTCACAGTAATAGCATCCAATGCAAAGGTGCATGCAATATGGTGTTTCACATGAAATGTATTGGATTGCCAGATGAAGCTATAGCAATAAACGATATTAAAGGATTCTCATGAAAATGTGCTACATGCTGTTCTCTACCAGAAGGTAATTCTGATAGCATTATAAATTTACTCACCACTACAAGATCCGAAATATCAGTCATTAAAACGGCTCAGTCTGAAATGTTAACTTCAATTCAATTTTGTTGCAATAAAATAGATGATTTCGAAATTCAACTGAAAGAAGTTCGAGCCTCACTTAAAATTATAGATACTTTGAATGCTGAGTGTAAAATGATGAAAGAAGTAATACAATCACAACGTGCTCAAATTACTGAACTCGAACAGCGTTCCCATATGGATAATCTTGAAATCCAAGGTGTTACTGAATTAAATAATGAAAATATATACGACACTTTAACAGCAATAGGTCAAGCAATAAATTGCAACATTTCATATAACGATATAAGTATCGCACACAGGGTGTAGCACATGAATAATGATAATAAAAAGCCTCGTAACATAGTAGTAAAGTTCGTATTGAGACGCAAAAAGGACGAATTTTTAGCTGCATCGAAGCTTTACAAGCGATCATCCACTAATTTCAAACAACCCGGAATTAAAATCGATAAACTAGGCGATGTAATATTTATTAATGAACACTTGACTAATGGAAATAAACTACTTTTGCAACAAGCCAAAGAAACAGCTAGGAAAAATAGTTATAAATTCGTTTGGGTTCGTAAGTGCATTATCTATATTCGCAAGAATGAAACCTCGCCCGCTAAACCTATCAAGTCCGAAAGTGATTTAAACAAACTATAGTTGTCTCCTTTCACTTAATTTTGATTTTTTTTCTTCACCAATTTGTACATACTTTGTAATAAATAATATGCAACTTGTTTTTTAAAAATGGCTCTAAACGTTTTTTACCAGAATGTACGCGGTCTACGAACGAAAACTCATAATTTTTACATAAACGTTCTAAGTTGTGACTATGATATCATTTGTATCACTGAAAGTGGGTTGGTTTCGGGTATAAGTGATAGTGAACTTTTTTCGAATGATTATACGGTATATCGACGTGATAGGGAAACCACAGGATCCTCAAAACAGTCAGGAGATGGAGTCCTTATTGTGGTCAAAACCTCTATAGTATCGAAGAGAATAATAAACTGGTCATCCACAGCAGAAGACATCTGGATTTCAATCGGTCAAGGATCCTTTTGGATTGTTGCTGGCATTGTCTACTTACCTCCACGTGATAATACAGCACTAAATGTTTATTTAGATAAGCTATGCGTCAATATAACCGATACAAACGCAAACGTATTCGTATGTGGCGATTTTAATATGCCGGAAATTACATGGATATCTAATAATAATACTCTATAGTACGTAACACCTACAGGATATTCAAATCGGCGCTCCATAGTATTAGTAGATGCTCTGATTTTATGTGGCCTACAACAATATAATACACATTGTTACAACAATCAAAAAGTTCTTGATTTGGTATTTAGTCCCAGAGGATATACATCATCCCTCTCTTGAAATTTTCGTAACATGTAATATCAAAAACAATTTACCTATAAATCCGTTGATTATGTACAATTTCACTAAAGCTAACTTTATACAAATTGACAATGACTTATTATCAACTGATTGGGATGAATTGCTCTCTGGCAGTAATATAGAAGATGCGGTGCATGTGTTTTACAGCAAATTAACCGAAATATTTGAACTAAGAATACCAAAAATAAAACAGAACCATAATAAACGTTTTCCAAGATGGTACACAAGAGCAACCATTAAAGTAATCAAGGAAAAGAAACGGTATCATAAACGGTGGAAAAATTACAATAATACACTTGATTACTGCTCATTTTCAATACTTCGACGCCGCAGTAAAACTCTTATCGCAACCGATCATCAAAATTACATGAAGCGTGCGCAAGATAACATACTTACAAACCCTAAGTATTTTTGGCAATTTGTGAAACTAAAAAAATCGCATAGATCAAATATTCCACACTCTTTAAACTATGATGGTAAAACTGCTTTTAAAGGCGAGGACATTGCTGAATTAGTTGCTTTATTTTTTCAATCCGTGTATGAATACGATGTGAATGCCAATATTAATTTTGACTGTGACTCCAGTAATCACAATAGTTATGCCGAACACATAATCAATACATGTGGTCTCCATCGGCGTCTACGCACGTTGAACATAAACAAAGGTCCAGGTTTAGACGGAATACCACCAATCTTATTAAAACGATGCTGCAACGGAATAACCCACCCTTTATCCATTCTATTTATTAAATCGTTAGCAACGGGGATATTTCCATCGGTATGGAAAAGTGCATTGTAGTTCCAATATTTAAATCTGGCGATCCCTCAGATATAAAAAACTACAGACCAATTTCTATACTGTCCGCTATCCCAAAACTATTCGAAAAAATTATATTTGACGTGCTATATTTTTCTGTAAGCTCCGAAATCATTCCACAACAGCATGGTTTTATTAAAAGGAAATCTGTAGAGACAAATTTATTATACTATTCCAACTATATACTTGAGTGCATGGGGCGGCGATGTCAGGTTGACGCCGTGTATACGGACTTTAGCAAGGCATTTGATAAAATCAATCATATGATACTAATCTGTAAACTTATCGAATCCGGGGTTCATGGTATTTTATTGAGATGGGTCTGTTCCTATATAAGAAATCGATCACAAGCAGTCTCTGTAAATGGATTTCGTTCTAAATTTTATTCAGTAACATCCAGTGTTCCGCAAGGTTCTCACTTAGACCCGTTACTATTTGTATTGTACATAAACGACATACATCGGTGTTTCTACTTTAGCAATATACTACTCTATGCTGATGATCTGAAGGTTTTCAAAGAAATCACTTGTAAAGATGATTGTCAAAAACTTCAATCAGACTTACAGCGACTTGTTCACTACTGTGAGGAGAATAAATTATTTTTAAATTTTGCTAAATGTTATAGCATCTCATTTACAAGTAACATCAACATAACCGATTATACGTATAGTATTTGCAATCATATTCTAGCCACAACAGCTAAAATCACTGATTTAGGTGTCACGTTTGACTCTAAAATGTTATTTTCAACGTACGTAGATAATATATGCAAAAAAGCTAATAAGATGTTGCGGTTCATAATGAGAATCACAAAATATTTCAACAACATAAACACTACATTAACGCTTTACAATGCGTACGTATTATCAATTTTAAGTTACGGAAGCTCGGTTTGGAATCCAACTTATCAAGTTTATACTAAAAGAATAGAAAAAATACAAAAAAGAATGATCACTTACATAATGAAAAAAACGCCATCAACTTCTAACTCATACCTCTCTAGTTGCAAATATTTTAATATGCTAACTCTAAAAGATAAACGAACTCTGGCAGACAATGTTTTCTTTGCTAAAATTTTAAAATCAGTCGTTGACTCTTCCCACCTTTTAGCACTTATTAACATATACACCCCTAATCGTATATTGCGTAAACCCCTTACATTTTATCCGACAACATCAAAAACTAATTATAGTCGCAATTCTCCTATAAACCACATGTGCCACACCATGAACTTAACAATGCAACTATCAAACATCGATTTGTTTGATGACAGTGTTATTTTAATAAAGCTCCATATCAAAAACAAATTTTTAAAAATGTATTTTTAGGGAAATACTGTATTAATTGTATTAATTGTATTAATTGTATTAACTGTATTAACTGTATTAACTGTTTTGCTTACTTCACTACAAGTTCAAACTGTATATATATGTATGTAGGTATTTTTTTCTTTCTTTAGTTGAATTATATATCGGAGCTACTGTTTTGGGCTCTGCCTGTATGTAGTTCAATAAATTTAAATAAATTAATAAATAAATAAATGATGACTATTGCAACACTGTAATTTTCTATTACCAAAATTTTATGGAATTACTAGGTGCCAAACAATATAATAAAGTGAAGAATGCAAGTTTACGGATTTTGGATGTCGTACTTTGCAACCAACCATGTAATGTGACCAAGAGAGATGTTACCTTAGTTCCGGAAGATAGCTATCATCCGTCTTTAGAAATTAATTTTCGGTTTCAATTGCGCTGTAGACATAAAATTACTTAATGTCTGGTTTATGATTTCAAAAAGGCAGATTTCGAAAAAATGTATTATTGTTTTCAAAAGTGAACTGGGATCCAATTTTCAAAGCTACAAGTGTAGAGGAATGTGTTGAATCATTTTATGCTATTATTGACCATATCTTCAGTTAGACAGTACATCAAACCAAAACTGCTTTTAAGACATATCCCCCATGGTATAACTCTGATATTATTTATAATCTTAAATTGAAAGAAAAGTATAGAAATAAGTGTAAATTTACAAACGACATTAATGACGAAACAATATACAAACAGCTTAGGGCACGACTTAATAAAGATGTTAGAATAGCACAAATGGTATACATGTCTCAAATAGAGCATGATGTAAAATGCAATCCTAAGGAGCTGTTCGCTTCTAGAATCCCAACATCTTTAGTTTATAAAGGAGTTACATACAGTGATGGTAAAAGTATTGTTAATGCTTTTGCACATCACTTCTCCTGTGTATATGAAGATATAGTATATTGTGTCACAAGGGCAGAAAGTAAGCATTACCAGCCTGCAGCTATTAGATGCCTGAGCGAGCGAAGCGAGCGAGGGCAGCTGATAGCTAAGGGCTGCTAATGCATTTTTGTTTGTGTGACACACAACTGTATTTCGCCTAGCATTAAAGAAAAAAAAATAGGAAAAATAACACAAAATAAAGAAGGTTAATAACATTTGACGTATTTATTTATTATAGTAATTGATATTAATTATCCCTTGAGCATTATTATGCATAGTAACACCAACGCCGAGGTTAAATGAAAAATTATTTGAAACGTCAAAGTCGCAATAAATGAATCTCAATGATAGTCATAGGTGTCTCATCATCATCATTTTGTTTTCGACCTTACTTAAGGTCGGTTTGACGCAGCTCTAACTTCTTTTCTAATCTGTGCTAATCTAAAAAGCTCTACATACCCTTCACAACCTAAATTTCTAGGTCTTCCTAAATCCTTCTATCTTTTTCCTATCCAGCTGACTCTACATAGATATTAGCAAACTGATGGTTGTTAAAGAACTCTAACATGTTTACATGATTACCATTTATAAGGAAATGAAATATAACCTGGTTATCCGCTTCAAAAAGGAAAAGTGTTAAATTATATGTTATGGTAAGGCTTAAGCAACGAATCGCTGCCAACATGAAAGACCGCTACCTAATTGTGAGTTATGTCATGGTGACGTTTATTAAATTATATGTTATGGTAAGGCTTAAGCAACGAAACGTTACCCACATGCCAGACCGCTACCTAATTGTGAGTTATGTCATGGTGACGTTTATTAAATTATATGTTATGGTAAGGCTTAAGCAACGAAACGTTACCCACATGCCAGACCGCTACCTAATTGTGAGTTATGTCATGGTGACGTTTATTAAATTATATGTTATGGTAAGGCTTAAGCAACGAAACGCTACCAACATGCCAGACCGCATAGGTGTCTAGATTGTGAAAAACCTACAAAATCATGCTGTTATGAGTTTAGCGGCCCTAGGGCCGCAAAGGTTTACTTTCAGTCACATTTTTAGGGCAAATATGATTCATTTTCATATACGCTAGGCGAAAAAAGTATTACTTTATGATGGAGATGATAATTTCGATCCCAATATCCCTCAGCTTTTTGTAGATCTGAAATCTGTCACTGGAAAAGACGTCCTAGAAGCTATTGGTAAACTCAAAACCAAAACTTCTATGGGAGACGATAATTTTCTAACTTATATATTAAAGGGTTGTAAAGACTTTTTCACCAGACCACTGCAGTATATGTTTAATTTGTCATTATCAACCCACCGCTTTCCAAACAAGTGGAAAATAGGTAAGGTGTGTCCAATATTTAAAAAAGGTCATAAAAATGAAATTGAAAACTACTATCATGCTTTTCTAAGGTATTTAAAATTATTCTATACCAATACATATATACAGCTATTATGTTTTTGATATCAGTCAAGCAGCATGAGTTTATGCCTACTCGTTCTGCGCTAACAAATCTTACAATCTTTTGTATATATATTTTGAATGCCTTTGATAATTCTCGTGAGGTCGATGCTTTCTACTTAGATTTTTCTAACGCATTTGACATAGTTTCTCACTCTGTGCTACTCCATAAATTAGAGCTCCAATTCAATTTTTCTACTGGTCTAGTGCAATTTCTAAAGTCATATCTTGACTCGAGGAATTTATCTGTTGTTAACAATAACATAAGGTTAAATTTATACGTTCCAACAGCAGGTGTTCCGCAAGGAAGTAATTTAGGTCCTCTTCTCTTTTTAATATTTATTAATGATATAGTTGATACAATCTCATCTAAGATTTTATTGTTTGCAGACGACATTAAACTGTATAGACAAATTACATCAGCGATGGATTACGACATGCTGCAAAATGATCTGAATAGTTTACTATAGCTGGTCAATAAGAAATAAACTTCTTTTTAACTATGATAAATGCTTTCATATCAAATTTTCTTGTAAGATTAACAATTTCAATTTAAGTGTTTAATATAAACAGTGTGTTTTTAACAGCTCTGTGGATTTAATTAATTTGAATGGTTACTTTTGGACATATTTTCTAGAAAATTATACCTGTCTGCTCAGTATAATCTGGGCTATGGAATGATCAATCTAAGTGGTATCAGGGATCCATTAAACAGAAGTTGTAAGCTGTTTTATAGTAATTTTCCTGTATTTATCTGTTGAGGCATGACATATGTTCAAATACAACAACTGTTATCAACATATTTAATAAATTTAATAGATAACTACTACAAATAGCTAACTATTGAGAACACATGTTAAGGTACTAATTCTTAATTGTGCAGTACAAGATCTAGGAAGACTTTCAATTTTAATTAATCTAAAAATGTCTGAGGCTTCCAACTTTTGCAATTTAAAAATTCTTGATGATGAAAATTATACATCTGCTGAGATAGTTGTGGATCAACATTTCATGCTACCAAAAAATGCTCTATTTTAAATGTTACCGAAGCTAGAGCGATTCAACTAAAATCTCAAAGATTAGTTATTTTCTTTTGCGAGGATTGCAAAACCACAGTATTAAAAGCTCCTCTGTTATTGAAAAAGCTTACTGCTGTGGAAAAAGAATTGGATAATTTAAAACAGCAGTTTGCAGTCCTACAGCAAGAAAAGAATTCTATGGATTTAAATAACGACAGTACAAGTAATAGTGAAACTATATACAAAGAGGTTCATGAGAGAACAGTATGTGCCTGCAATTTTATGGTTTTTAACGCAAGTGAATCTAAATCTTCGCAAATAGGTGAATTTCACATGATAATAAAATTGCAGCTAAAATTTTGGAGGCTGCTGGTGTGCAGTCAAGTGATTTCATCAATGTTATACACCTTGGTAAGGTTGCTGGTGATAGGCATTGTCCTTTGAAGGTTACTTTATGTAGCTCTGGTAGAGTTGGTCAAGTATTTAAAGCCAAAAGAGCCATCACTAACTATGGTTATTCAGTCAGTCTGGATCTGACACATATACAAAGGCAACAATATGCATCTGCTCTTAAAGAACTCAAGCAACGCTATAAGCATGGGAAACTAAATCTAAGAATTATTCATAAAATGGAAGTACCTTGTGTGGTCAAGAATGTCCAGAATGTCCCAAAAAACTAAATAATAATAAATCCACAACTCCTTACTCACTCTCAGTTTATTACCAAAATGTTGGAGGTATGCGTACTAGATTTGTTGACTTTGCTCTATCGGCTCTTGTTTGCCAATATGACGTGATTGTGTTGACAGAAACTTGGCTGCATGAAGATCTTTCTAATGCAGAATTGGGACTTTCTAACTATGAAATCTACCGAGTGGACCATTCCTATCTAACCAGTACTAAAGAACGTGGTGGTGGGGTTCTTATTGCCACCAAGAAAGACTTACCGTTTGTAGTCAAAACCATTTCTACTACAGTCTTGAATGTTGAGCACTTGTTTATCGAATTCTGGGGAGGTAAATTTAATTTTGTTCTGTGCGGTGTTTACATTCCTCCAGGATCCTTGTCAGAGGTGTATATGGACCACTGCTCGGCAGTTGAGCAAGTAGTTGATAACTATCCTGCTTCTTCTTTCTTTATTTTTGGAGATTATAACTTACCAGCCGCAGTATGGAAATCGCGTGATGAATTATTAGTACACTGCCGACCAGGGTACCCAGCTACTGAGGTGGCAGAATACTTCAATTTCTTGGGGTTTAAACAATTTAATAATATACCTAATGACCACAATGTATTTCTAGATCTATTTTTTGCTAACGTATCTAACTCAATAGATGTGTCACTTGCTAACGATTGTCTTTTGCCCAACAATTACCACCACAAAGCTCTCAAATGCAAACTATCTCTTACTACTAGGTGTAGAACCTTACAATTCAATGAAAAGTATAGAGATTTTAGAAATGTTGATTATATCGCATTAAATGAATATTTTGGACAAATTGCATGGGATTCTTTCCTGTTAGGACCTTTTATGAAACAATCAATGTTGCCATTGTTAAATTTGTACCAGTAATCATCCGTAGATTATATACCTTTCCCAGATGGTTTTCCAAGGACTTGATATCTTTAATACATGAGAAGAAGAGAACACATGCTATATTTAAGGAAACCCGTTCCCAGATTGATTATGTACGTTTTAGTAATTTATGCTACCTTTGTAAACAGGTTACGAAATGCAGTTATCTTACTTTTTTTTTTATCTTACTTATATGTCCAATGTAAATAAAGGGAGATGTTCTAATCCAAAACAATATGTCCAATATGTCCAATGTAAATAAAGGGAGATGTTCTAATCCAAAACAATTCTGGGGTTATGTTAATAGTTTAAAAGGGGAACATTTACCTGTGAGCTTGTTTCTTGATGATATTACTGCTAATAATGGCGATGATATTGCCAATCTTTTCGCCTCTCACTTCGTAGGAAACTATAATGATACCCCCATGGCTTTCGATACTAATCTCTCTATGACCGATTCACAAGTTGATATCCTATTTATACAATTTTGCTTGGAGGAGGTATTCATTGGTATCAGATCCCTTCCCGATAAATTGTCAACGGGTTCTGATGGGATTTCACCTATTTTTCTAAAGAAGTGTTATTTACTTTGTGTAAACCGCTTCAATTCCTATTTAACTTAACATTTAAACTTCAAAAATTTCCATCGATGTGGAGTACAAGTTGTCATACCCGTTTGTAAAAGTGACAATAAAGGGGATATTAGAAACTACCGGCCAATATGTCTGTTGTCTTCTATACCTAAACTACTTGAAAGGTTACTAATTGTGTACTTAAATTGGTATTGTTGTAAATTAATATGTGATAACCAGCATGGGTTCACTCAGAAAAGATCGACAGTTTCTAACCTACTTGTCTATCAAAACACAATTACCACTGCTTTGGAGAATGGGTTGCAGGTTGATTCATTATATGCAGATTTCTCTAAAGCTTTTGATAAAATCAACCATTCCATATTGTTAGGAAAATTGAAAGCTATAGGATTTCCGCATTACTTACTTCAATGGCTAAAGAGTTATCTCAGTGGCAGGTCACAGTCGGTAAAGATTAAAAATTTTATTTCAGCACCTATGGAAGTTTTATCTGGAGTGCCTCAAGGGTCACACTTAGGGCCCATGCTATTTAACTTATTTGTAAATGACATTGACTTGTTTCTTCCTGGCAGCAAGTTCTTACTATTTGCTGACGATTGTAAATTATTCAGAGTAGTTGGGAGTGAATCTGATTGTCATGAGCCTCAGAAAGAACTTGATTCATTTTATAATTAGTGTGAGAATAACGTGATCTGGGTGTTTATTTTGATAGTAAGGTATCTTTTGTTCCTCATATTAATACTATTACTTCAAAACTTGCGGTTTGGTAACTATGAACTTTTTAAATGTAAGAAGTCACGGCTGTAGATTAGTTGCAAGATAGAAGCAATCACTGAAATCATTCTGGTCTCGACATACTTTCCGAATGGGTCTGATCCCCCTCCTTTGGAGTTGATGGCGGTCATCGACCATTGTGAAAATCAAAGAAAGCACCTTATTATAGGATGCAACTCTAATGCTCACCACACAGTATGGGGTATTTCTGACACCAACCCTCGTGGAAAGGTGTTTATAGAATACATTCTGAGTAAAAACTAGGAGATTTTAAAGTGGGACAGCGAACCCACATTTGTGGTATCTCGCTGTCAGATAGTAATCGACATCATGTTTGCTTCGGCAGATATATCTAAACATATGGCAAACTGGCAGGTGTCGCCAAAGGCGACCCTGTCTGATTATAGATGGCTGAACTTCAAAATAAAGGCAGCGGAAGTTGTCTGCAAAAAGTACAGGAATCCAAAAGCCACCAACAAGTCGGTGTTTGTGGACCGACTTGCTGAGCGACTTTTGACACAGTATGGCGTTACTAACCCAACGTCTGTAAAGGCTGCAAAGAAATTTTGTTTTTCTACAGACCTCTATTATAGAATCTTTTGGGAATCTTTTGAGACTTTTGTTAAAGAAAAAAACAGGCCCGTAACAAATTAATTTTCGCCCAACTCCCGGGCTCCTTTGTTTGATTTTCTGTAGTTTCGCTATCGTAACGAGTTTTTCTTTGTTTTTTTAAAAATTTGTCAGTATGGGTTTACGAATGATTGCCGAACGGTTGAGCAAAGAGGAGTTGCAGTATACCCTTAGTATTAGAGGTTGTAAGACCGAAGGTATAGTTAAAGATTTACGTGCTGCGTTGCGCAAGGTTCTTAGAGAAGAAAGAGAAAGTGGTTTGAAAACTGTTGTTAATATTCCAGAATTTTCTGATGATGTTGAAGCCATTGAGAAAGGCTGTGGTATTTTAGAGAAATTAATTGATGCGTATGAATGTACACCGTGTAAGGAATCTGCGTTAGCCATTGAGACTAAATTATCACATTATTTTGACCGCGGAAATAATAGTTGGGAGAAAGATGTAAAACACACAAACTTTTTTTGAAATTATCGTTATTAATGTCCCGTTATCAGTTGTTGTCACTTAAAGTTGATTCTGATGAATTAGTAAATGAAGGTACCAACGTTGAAAATACGGTCGCAAAACTAATCCCGTTATGCAAACGTCAATGATTGAAAAGTATATGGTGAAGTCAGTTCCAGTTGTGAAGTGGGGAATTCAATTTTCTGGCAAACCTAGAACAATGTCTTTAAGCGCATTTCTTGAGCGCGTGAATGAGCTTAATGTTGCTCGTAATGTTAATCCCGTTCAATTATTCTCCGAATCAGTCGATCTTTTTACCGGTAGAGCACTTTTATGGTATAGGGCAAATAAATGTTCCGTAAATAATTGGGAAGAATTAGTTCGTTTATTGCGTATGGAATTTCAGACGATTAATTATAATGAGCGTTTGATGGAAGAAATTAAGCGTCGTACCCAAGGTTATGAAGAAACGATGGGGATTTATATTGCTGTTATATTGAATATGTTTAGTAGATTAAATGAGCCCATTTCTGAAGCCGAGCAACTTAAAATTTTAATGCGTAATATCGCTCCTTTTTATCAAAGTCAATTAGCACTTATTGAAGTACGTTCTGCGAATGAATTATTGTCGTATGGTAGGAAAATGGAAGAAAGGCGTTTTTCTATTGATACTAATGTACCGCCTTCTCGTCGTCGTACAAATTTGGAAGCCGATTTAGCTTATATGGGTTCTTCTAATAATGTATGTAGTACTGAAGTTTCTGCAAGTGCAGGTCAAAGATTTAGAAATGATGCGCGTCTAAAAACACTCCGTTGTTGGAATTGTGACCAAAGTGATCACCGAGCCTCTGGAATGTGATGTACCGCGTCGTCGTCACTATTGTTACCGATGTGGAAACCCTGGTTTTACCGTGAATACTTGTAGTAAATAGTAAATAGTACTAGTACTAGTACTAGTACTAAGTTAGACATAGGGTTCCATTAAGGCAACTTGGGATAGTCTTAGATATGTGTCGTGTAGTCTATTGTGTTTTATGAGTTTCTCATGTGGGGAGGGGGCAGTGTAACAGTATAATTTCCTATTACGATGGGAGAGTTTTAGGCAACTCTATGTACACTATAATGCATGTAGTTTGGAATGCAATTAGTTTCTTTGTCACGTAGTAAGAACTAGAGGGGATAAGATTGTTTGATATTGTGTGCGCACGTTCATCGCTACGTGGTACTGGACATGTAGTCGATGTCGGGTGGGACAATGGACCGTAATGGCGATGCTCGTCCTAAATTAAATTTCAATTACAATCACGACCGAGTCAAGATTGTTTCTTTGGTCGAATACATTTTGCAACGCCTGTTAGGGGTAAGATTCATATTATAATTTGCATTAATACAATCATTGTCGCGTATGCATTTTTTAGTACCTAATCTGTTATTTGATTTTCCAATATTACGGAATCACTTTAAAAATTATAATCTACCCAGAGACTTTTGAGAATACATTTTTCGTATGGTTGGATGCTGTAGGAGGTCGTATTAAATGGTTAGAGGCTTTTAATGGACACCTTATATACCAGAAGCTGCTTTTGTCGAAGATGTTGCTTTTCTGATTTAACTCATTTTTTAAACATTTGCCTTTATTTTTAGTTTATGCAGAAAAGCCCATTATAAATTGTTTCTCGTACTTTTATCATCAGTGAAGGTTACTTGATGTCAGCAACGGCCGAGGTCAACACCTTGTGATAAAAGTTATTGGTTTATAATCCCGATGGTATTTCAGGTATTTATGCCATAACTGATTTTTGCGTTCTTATAAATATTTTCAAATATAATTGTTAAAGCTAATTAAAAAAAAAATTAATTCGCTATTGTATTAAATGTATTGGTTACTCAAATGTAATTCATTTCTTTAATGTTTGAAACAAAATATTGATAAAGGCGTTTAAAGTGTTAATTTAATTTCTTTTCTATGTGAATTGCTTTGAGCTCAGAGTAGTGGTTAAAGAAATTGCAAAGCCGCTAAAGTTACTTAATTTAAAAAGATTGTCTTAAGGGAGTTTAAAGATAATATTTTATATATACCTATTTGAAGGTGTTTAATTTGTCTGAAATTGTTTGTATGTAGAAATTTCAGTTAAACTGATAATTACTTGTGTACATTATTATTTTGTTTTTTTTTTGTAATATATGGGATTGGTTTAGTAAGTTAAAATATCAGCTGTTTTATTTCTATATCATTTAGGCAACAAAAGTACAGTTTGGAACTTATAACAATTGTGATCAATTGCAGCCACAAACATAGAACCCACTTGTTTCCCTGAGGTAGATTCTTGTATATGGTCTTTTTTATTTGCAGGTACTGATCAGAACAAATTAAAATATAGTTAAATTACTCGTAAAAGGCTGAAATTACAAGTGTTACACTACATACCTTTATAGATGCAAGTGAGTGGGCTTATGCTACTTTTGTTTATTTAAAAATAGGCATCAGTGAAGACAGTAACTGTGTGCTGGTCAGTGCCAAAGCAAAGTGCACCATTGAAAATACTTTCTTTACCCAGATAGGAATTGGAAGATGCCTTGATAGGCGCACGTTTAAGCAAATTCGTGTTAGAATCTCTAACCTTGAACATATCTAAGAAATATTCCTGGTGTGATTCCAAAACGATTATACTTCGGCTTCGTTCAGAACAACGTCAATATGGCAGATTTTGAAGCAAAACTTAAGAATACGACAAATGTTGCAGATCGTAAAAGTGTAGCAGGTGTAGAAGCCGAATTTTATGCATTTAAAGAGGTTATTATTAATAGCATTGCAGCGTTGAGAAATTTAATAGAAAATGTGAATATCAAAATTGACGATTTGGAACAGTACGGGAGGCATAACATGCTAATTATTCACGGAATACGAGAAGAGGATAATGAAAACCTAGAGCATACTTTGGTAAATATATTTACACGATCATTGGGTATCGAAAACTTTAATATAGAAACTATGTTCGACAGATGTCATAGGCTTGGTAAATTGTCAAAATATCGACATAGACCAGTAATAGTAAAATTTTGTTCATATCGTTATAGAAATATAATATTGTCACAAAAACACAAATTGAAAGATACAAAACTATTTATAACTGAGTCTCTTACCAAAAAAAAGTTCTTATTATTAAAACAATTACAAACCTTAGTTGGTAAAAGAAAAGTATGGAGTTTAGATGGGAAAATTTTCTGTATTTTACCCAATAACAAGAAAATGGTCGTCAGGAACATAGAGGATGTTAAGTTAAATGACGAAGATGGTGTTCCGAAGCCACTAGCAGCCCAGAGCAATGAAACTGTTCAGGATACCCAGATAGTTCAAACAAAGGTGATGTCATCTAAAGGTTACTGGACTCGCAGTCACAGCAATAGTGCTTCGACACAAAACTCACAGGTGTAATATTCTTTAACGACGCTCTCTTGGTAACATTAATTATACTGTCCTTAACGCTAGTACCATATACCTTTAGTAATTTATTGAGGATTTTTGTGGATGGCCTTATAATGAGATACGGTTAATTTTTAGGAATTCTTTCAGGAATTATCTCTACTTTTTAGAAATATTTGTTTTTCATTCTTACACTTTAAAAACGCCCAACTATACATTCTTGCACACACATCAACACGCAAATAAGCTCTCACACACAACATACAACATACACAAAATACTAATACATTTTCACATACATACACTTACAAGTAACACAAGTATTGGCAAACACGCATCTCATTCATAACTACCTAAATATTTGTATTGGTATTACGCACTACATCAAAAACTCAGTTAAGATTTTTATACCCAAAGTAGTAATATCTCAAAATGTTGTAACGCATGAAAGAGATTGAAATTTATTATCAGAATGTAAGGGGACTACGAACCAAAACACAATTTTTCTCTTTAAATGTTTTAAATAACAACTTTGATATTATATGTCTTAGTGAAACGTGGTTGCATGCCGGAATATATAACTCGGAGATATTTGATAATAGGTACAATGTATATAGAAAAGATAGAGAAACTGAAAATAAACGGTGGGCGGCGGAGTTTTATAGCAATTAACAAAAATATTTATCGGTTCAGCTGAATTTTAAAACTGACTTGGACCTAGTTTTAGTCAAAACTACTATTGGAGGATCCAATTATTATATAAGTGTGAATTATTTTCCGCCAGGTTCGAAAACTGAAATATACCAAGAGTATATTAGAATATTTACCGATCTGTATATGTCACATGAAGCCCGGTTATTACTACTAGGTGATTTTAACTTGCCATTGGTCAGTGGTAGAAAATTTAATTTTAAAACAAATACTCCGCTAGTTTACAAAAATATTGGAGAATTTATTGATCTTTGTGGTTTAGTCTCATACAATAATATAGCCAATAACTCAATGAAAACATTAGATTTAGTGTTGTCAACTATGACTGTCAATGTAGTTTTATTAGACGAAAGTCTTATCCTATCTAATCCGTACCATCCTCCATTACTTATTAAATTAAACATAAACAAATATGTACATTCAACGTGCAATTCTATCAGCCAATTTAATTTTAATTTTAAGAAATCTGATTTTGTTGTAATGTACAGATTATTAAATAATACGGATTTTGCTTTTCTTAATAATTTCACTGATGTAAATAAAGCAGTTGATGCTTTTTATAACATTATTTATGCTGTGTTTAGAAAATGTGTTCCGCGTAACACTAGATTCCATCATCACTATTCAGTATGGTTTACTCGGAATATCATTAAAGATATTGAACTCAAAAACTTTCACCATAAATATAAACATTCATCAGCTTACCATAATAAAGAGTTTCGGCAATTAAGACAAAAATAAAAAGATACAGCCGTGGCCTACCAAAATACATCAGTCAAGTAGAGGATGGAGTTGTGTCAGATCCTATGTATTTCTGGACATACGTGTCTAATAAGAAAAAAACAATAACGAAGCTCAAAGTTTTATATATGAAAACAAAAACCTTGAAAATTTAGGTGCAATCGTGAATGGTTTTTGAATATTTTCCACTGTATATACTGAAAAATCAAGTTACAAAGTAAAGTATGAGCCGGAATTAAACAGTAGTATTTCAGATACTTTTAATTTAAAATTAATAACCGAAGACGACGTAAAATTGCCATAAAAGATTGAAAGCCAAGAGGTCAGCAGGACCAGACGGGATTCCAGCTTACATATTTAAAGGCTGTATGGAAATATTCATGCAACCTCTTACTACTTTATTTAATCTGTCACTAGAAACAGGTATATTTCCCACTAAGTGGAAATTGGCAAAAGTGACTCCCATACATAAATCGGGTACCGTAAATAATATTCTTAATTACAGGCCAATTTCTATTCTATCCACGCCAGCAAAATTTTCGAACATATACTGTACATAAAGATTTTCCATCATGTGTCGTCTGTATTAAATACTAGTCAACACGGCTTTATCCCCAAACGATCAATTCAAACTAATTTAACCGTTTTTGTAGATTATGTGAGCGAGGTACTAGACAATGGGGGACAAGTAGACGTTATCTATACTGACTTTACAAAAGCCTTTGACAAAGTTTGTCATGATGTCTTGCTCGAAAAGTTAGCATCGATTGGGTTTTCTGAGACTATGATACAATTTTTTAGGTCATACCTGCAAGAAATACAGGCATATGTTTGCTATAGGAACACAATATCCAAACAGTTTGATGTGGCATCTGGAGTACCGCAGGGGAGTAATTTAGGGCCATTAATGTTTTTGATATTCATCAATGATCTCCCACTTGCTTTAAGTAATTGCAGGTATTTACTGTATGCAGATGATCTAAAACTATTTAAGGAAGTGATAGATATGAATAGCTGTAAAACTATGCAGGCTGAACTAAACAAAGTCCAAC
This sequence comes from Platerodrilus igneus, assembly GCA_036346225.1. Lineage (NCBI taxonomy): Eukaryota > Metazoa > Arthropoda > Insecta > Coleoptera > Lycidae > Platerodrilus > Platerodrilus igneus. The sequence continues at coordinate 7,911,118 of JARFIW010001148.1, forward strand.
AATGGTGTGAAACAAACAAGTTACACTTAAATGTTACAAAATGTTTTAAAATGAGTTATTCGCTTAAAACAAACAAGATTAACTATAATTATACATTGCTAAATAGTACATTAACTGAAGTGAATAACATCAAAGATCTAGGAGTTATATTTAGTAGCAATTTACATTTTGGCGACCACATCGAAACAGTTTGCTCATCTGCGTACAAAACACTGGGATTTATCATCCGTAACACACGGCAATTTCAGAATACAGAAAGTATTAAAGTGTTGTTTGATACCTTAGTCAGATCAAAGCTTGAGTTTGCAATCACTGTCTGGGATCCAGGGACTCTTAAGCACTCACAAATGATAGAAACGGTGCAAAATAAATTTATTTCGTACATGTACTTTAAAAAATATAAAACATTCATCGGTTTCAATCCATATGCTTCTGCGAGGTCAATGCTAAATGTTACTAAGTTGGAACAGCGAAGGATCGTGATAAAACTCACTTTTTTGTATAAAATAATCAACAATCTCATTGACTGCTCCGTTATTTTGAGTAAGATTGGGTTCTATGTACCCTTCCATTCTGGTAGACTAAAAAAGTTATTTCATATTCCACAGTATCACACAGAGCTTAGGAAAAATTCTCCTATCATAAAAATGTTATCTCTATACAATAATTTACAACAAAGCTTAAATATACCTTTATTTGAAAAATCATTGCAAAATTTCAAGAAAACGATGTATGAAGTTATCAATTAATTTAAAAGTACTTGCGTAATACAGGCACATACACACACACACACACACACACACACACACACACACACACACACACACACACACACACACACACACACACACACACACACACACACACACACACACACACACACACACACACACACACATATAATTTGTAAATATAAGTCATGTTTATTTATTTATAAAATATTCATTACAATTAACCATAATTTCCTTACATGGAAGGATTATATAAAAATGAATAAACCATATTATTTATAATTAGCTTAGTGGAAATATGTAACTAGGCGTACGCCTGTATATTTCCAATAAATAAATAAATAAATAAATAAATATTGTCCATATATTGTCTTTAGAATAAGAGAAATTCTGGAAGTAACAGATATTAAAGAATGGCAATGACTGCCTTCCCAAGAAAATGTGGCAGATGAGGCTACAAAATGGAAAAACTACCAGACATTGATCCGTACAGTAGATGGTTTAATGAGCCAAAGTTCCTGCATAAACCAAAGGATGAATGACCTAAGAATTTGCCCTGGCCATACTCAACTGAAGAGGAAATTTTCTCAAAGTTCGTACACCATATACATCAACAGTGTGCCGTCATAGATGTGTCTAGATTTTCCAGCTGGATGCGACTTGTGAGAACTGTAGCACTTGTATATAGATTTATTTGAAATTGTAGAGGTAGCCATGATAATAAAATCAAAGATTGTGTCTTAGTGGAAAAGGACGAGTATATGCAATCTGAAAATTTCCTGTACTGTCTAGCTCAGTCTGAAGGGCATGCTGAGGAAGTAAGGGCTCTATGAAATACAAAAGGACAGGTAGCCGTAACGAGTCCTCTATTTAAAGTCAACCCTTACTTGGATGATGCTGGTGTAATGAGAAGCAGAGGTCGCCTAGGCTCTGCACAAGACATCGATATACAGTGTAAAATACCAATAATAATGCCGAAGGATCATTATATCACAAGGTGGTAGCAAAATTTTACCATGAGAAGTACCATCATCATATACTATGATACCGTATTGAACGAAGTTCCACAAAAATATTTATTTCTCAAATTCGAGTATTGTTGAAAAGTGCAAGAAGTGAGTGTCAAGTTTGCAAAATCCTAAAAGTCTGTTCCAACATACCAGAAATGTCAGATTTGGCTGCTGCTCGATTAGTGCCCTATACACATCCATTTAGTTTTGTTGGGATAGACTATTTTGGTCCTATGTGCGTTTTAGTTCACAGACGAGTAGAAAAACGTTGGGGTGTTCTAATAACGTGCTTCACTATAAGAGCAATTTACGTTGAAGTGGCACATTCTTTGACCACAGATTCATGTATTTTATGCCTTCAAAATATTATTGCTAGACAAGGACAACCAATTGAAATACATTCCGATAATGGAACAAATTTCAGAGGAGTCAGTAATGAATTAAGGGCTATGATTCAACAAATAGATACACACAAGTTAGGGGAAAAATTCACCACTGCTGTAACCACATGGAAGTTTAACCCCTCTTCTTGTCCACATATGGTAGGAAGTTGGGAGCGGCTGGTAAGATCTGTAAAACGTACCTTAACATACATTGTACCCACCAGACGATCTCTTGAGAAGCATGCTGATAGAGGTAGAGAGCATTGTCAATAGTCGACCATTAACCTACGTAGCTATCGAGGATGAGAGTGCTGAAGCTTTGACACCTAACCACTTCTTCCTCGGTTCCACAGACGGGTCAAAACCAATAGGAGTCTTTGATGATAATCAGTCTCTATTAAGAAAAAATTGAATGGCGGCACAACAATACGCAAATAGATTCTGGAAACGTTGATTACAAGAATACCTCCCTAAAATTATGCACAGGTCAAAATGGCACAAAGCTGTTAAACTGATAGAAAAGAGTGATATAGTAATAATAGTCGACATGAGTGCTCCTAGAAATTATTGGCCAAAGGGGAGAATTGTAATGTAATTAAAAACAAAGAAGGCCGCATACGCAGAGCTACTGTTCAATGTATTCTTACATTTACGCGTGATTCTTACAACACCGCAAACTCGGTATAAAGACACCAAGGCAGTTGGCAACACTAATCTACAATGCAGAAATTAGCGCGCCAATCTGTCAATGACGTCACACAATATGCAAATTATTACACGTAAATGACGAAATATGTAAAATGCATAAAAGGTATTATAAAAAATGGAGTACTTACATAAATAGGTACAGCTTTCTACAGAATCATTTCCTGATGGCAGCTCGTGGCTTCCTTCAGGATAAGTTAAAGATGGCGGCTGCGACTTCCATCAGGATTGCTCCGGCTAGCGACTGTGGGCGTGGGCTGCTACCAGATTGTTTCCAAATTTCGCCTTCTTTTACCTATATGTAGAGAACGGCAGGATCAGGTTTATAGGGACGACAATCAAAGGCAGAGGAAATCTACTTAGAAAGATAAAGATACGATACCAGACCCGACCACTCTTCTCGATGTTCAAAGGCAAAAGTCCAGGCGTCTCCCGGAAATTTCCCCACTTTTTCTTTCGCCACTCGCGTCGGCGCGAAGTCTCGCGCAAGCACTTCTGACGTGACGGAAATACATGCGCCAAGTCTTTCAAATTTATGGCGCGAAACTCCCGCATATCAAAACTAAACTAAAAAAATGTCTAGTGCCAAATTTTGGCATGTAACAGTATTGCCGGAATATACAAAAAACCAGTGTATATGTTAAGTTCTCGATGTATACAAAGATGAAGATGGTAAGACTACCACCCGTGCTGTTATACCAAGTGGGAGCATTAATGATGGCTCTAAATTATTAATAAAATAGTAGTTGCAAGTGATAGTTTCCTTGGTAATAGAAAAAGCAAAGTAAATTGTCAATTTGTAACTGATTGATTTGTTTGAAAATTTAGCAATAAGAAACATTTAATTTGGATACTAAAGCCACTAAAAGTAAGATGAGAAAGATGTATAACTTTAATTAATATGTATTTGTTAGGTATTTATAGCAATCTCAAAGACACATGTTACAAATATATTTGTAAATTTGACTGGTGTTGTATTGTTTACAAAATACAAAAGGAGAATTCTGTATCCATTGATCTGAGTAGTTCAAGTTTCTATTGCGACCAATTTATCTCCAACAATAACAGACAGTTTATTTTTCAATTCCTCGTTTTCTTTTTGCAACGAATCCATAATTTTCAACTTATTCGTTACTCTACGTAAAGTCACCTCAAAATCAGACATCTTATCCAAAGTGGAAATTACGGATTGCTGTAGTTCATCAATTCTATTAAACATCTCGTTTTACAACTCCTTTAATTTATTTATTTATTTTTATTTATTTATTGCATACACGTTACAATTACAATGTACAATTACAATTATAGCTTATAGAATTTAGACAGTTTTAAAAGAATAATTATATACAATTAAAGACATTTAAAATTAAATAATATTGTACATGGTGTTATAGTATGTATATACAAAATTAAGCACCTAAGTGATTAAACACTTGTATGTGCTAGGATAATAGTAAACAAAAATTATTAAATGTAATAAACAGATGAAACAAGTTGTATTGGATGGTGTTAGTAAGCGTATAGGTATAGATTAGTAATTCTAACAAGATAAATTAGTACGAGTTTTAATAATTTGCTGTAGTTTTTGTATATGAATTCTTTTGATTTGTACGAATACTGTTTTATTTTACTAAGCTGTTTAATTTCAATTGGCAACTGATTAAAAATGATGGGTATAGTATAGCTTGGTAGTCTTTGACAGAGAGTTCTATTAAATTTTGGTACTTGTACTAGCTTTTGCAAAGTACTGCGAGCATTGTAGCTTGGTAATGAGTATGTATTTAGTAATTTATTCCTAAAAGCAAACATACATATACTGTGAAAGTACAGTGATCGAAGATTTGGTATTTCTTTTGTATAAAGCATATTTGCGTGAGTTCTCTTGGGTTTGTTTAAGATAACTTTTAGAATATAGTTCTGTGTTGTATTCAGTTTTTGTAATGCATTATTATACAATCCGCCCCATATAAGTATCCCATAGCGGAATATAGATTCAACTAGTGATTTGTAAATTATTAAAAGAAGTTTTTTTGAAAGAAATTCACGAAGTTGATAAAATTTGTATATAGGTTTTCTAACTTTCTTTGTTAAATAGTCAACATGGTTAGACCATTTTAGATTTCTATCTATGATTATGCCTAAATATTTCACTTGGTTTGCTTCACAAATTTCATCTTCCAGGCCAGTTACCTTTATACTTGTAAAGTCTGGCCTATTTACTTCAGTTATTCCAAATGCAATATATAGTGATTTGCTAATATTCAACAACAGTTGAAACAAATTAAGCCAGTTCATAATTTTTTTTATACCATTAGCGACAGCTTGTTTGCAGTTTTTCCAAGAGTTACCTCTAAAAATAACCACAGTATCATCAGCATATGATATTATTTTTGCAGATATTTTAATGGATAGTAGTGAATTTATATAGACTAAGAATAGTATTGGGCCAAGTACTGTGCCTTGCAGGACTCCAATTTGAATTATCTCAGGTTCGCTTAATTCATTATTTATTTTAACTCTGTATCCTATTGGATAAGTAATTACGCATTAAGTCCAATGCTATGCCTTGAATTCCAATCTGCTCTAAGGTATTTAGAAGCAAGTCATGGTTAACTGTGTCAAAAGCCTTTGCCAGGTCAAGGAAAACTGCGATGCACTTTTGGTTGGAATCGAGACTATCTGTTATGTTTGAAATTACAGAGTACATAGCATCATTTGTAGATTTACTTTCTTGAAAGCCAAATTGTAAATCATGTAGTATTTTATTTTAGCAAAGAATTTCATTAAACGTGACTTCAAACATTTTTCAAAAATTTTACCAAAATTATTTATCACGCTAATAGGCCTATAGTTATTAATTTTGGTTTTGTCTCCACTTTTATATATAGGAGTGATTATTGAAGATTTAAATTGACTGGGTACCTTACCCTTTTCAAAAATCAAGTTAACTATGTGAGTTAAAGGCTTTTTTAAGTATTTATGGTTTCTTTTAATTAAATTTGCAGTTATTTTATCTGGTCCTGGTGAACTGTTCGTCTTTAGGGAAGATATGTGTGTAATAATTTCATTTTTCGTTATTGGATATAAAAACATAGATTCACGGATTCTTTGCAAATTGTCATTGTTTGCATTCACTGTTTTCTCGATGTTTTTGACTAATTTTAATGCCACATTAGCAAAGTAGTTGTTACAGTAGTTTGCAGCATTTTTGTTGGTATCAAAAGGTTCATTATCTTCCTTTAAGATTGTAAGCATGTTTGTATGATATACTTTCTAATTGGTAGCATCTGAAATTAGCTGGTATATCTTTTTAAGGTTATTTTTATTTTGGTCAATGTTTGTCCTATAGTAGTCATTTTTTGTTTTTTTAGCAGTTTATTTAAAATATTTCTGTATATTTTGTAATCATTCTCTAGTGCTGGCGAAAAATGTTGGTTTAATTTTTTTAAGTTTATCTCTCGTTTTTATTGAGCTTAAAAGACCGACAGTAATCCAGGGCTTTATTTTCTGGACTTTTCTTGTATATGTCACGATTTTTGTTGAGATTTTTATGAGATTATTAATCACAATGTCAAATGTATTTGTTGCGTTTTGCGGGTCATCTTGGGTCATTATGCTGTACCAATTTTCCTGTTTGAGAAGAATTTCTAATTTTTTATAGTCTATCACCTGAATTTTTGAAGTATAGGGTTTATCAACTTTTGGTATAGTTAGTGTTTTAGATTTTATACTTAATAGCAATGGATAATGGTCAGTAATATGACAGGTAAAAATACAAGTCCTAAACTGAAAATTATGTCTGATAGGACTTTTTATAAATATGTGATCAATGCAAGATTGTGATTGAGATGTTATACGGGTGGGTTTACTAATGTAGGGTACAAGACCATGTCTTGCAAGACTAGAAAGGTATTTATTTACATAAACGTTGTTTTCATTTAACAGGTCAATGTTTACATCTCCTGTTAGTATTTCAATAGTTGATCTTTTCCTGTTCTTGTCGAGATAATCATCAAGTTCATTAATAAAATTAATCAAGTTACTAGAGTTGGGTCTATACAATGCAATTAATCTAATTGAGATAGTTTCAATGGTTAAGTCAACAATGCTTAGAGTAACACCACATTCAATTAGCTTGTGATTAAAATTACTGTAATTTATGTTCGATCTAATGAAGATGACAACACCATCATTTTTGTTAAAATCTCCTTCACTATATAAAGTTGTATAGCCGTAGAGATTTATATTGCTAATGGCAGCACCTTGAAAACTTTCACTTAAGACAAATATATCACAAGTTAGTTTGTAAGTTTCATACAAAGCAAGGAATTCATCAAAGTTTTTGTTAATGCTACGAATATTCAAGTGCATTATGTTAATGGATAATCTTGATCTATTAGTACAGTTGAATATTTATTAGGCTTCAAATAGTAGTCACAATGATCCTGCTCTAATTGATTAATGTTGCTTAAAACAATATCCTGATCAAGAATTACCATCAGGGAGAGTAGTCAATTTTATTTCTAAGTCGCTTGATATGAAATTGCAGTGTCTGGCAATTTAAATCGGTTGAGCAGTGATTAATTTCATTCTTAAGACCATATTTATTATTAGAATTAACACAGTTAATGCAGTTAATATGTTAGCAAACTCATTATGGGTTTCAACAGTAACAAGTTCTGACTCCGTGTTGATAATGGAATCTCGTTTACCATTATCACACTTATTACATTTCCATGGCATGCCTTCACGCGAAAGAATTTTAACATTCGATGCAAATAATTTGACACAGTTGCTATGAAAAAAATTACCAAAAGCTCCAGTACAAAGTATGCCAGTATGTTTAGTTTTAGTAATGAGTTCATTGCAAATAGTGCACACAACCATGTAGTACTTAACAAGCTGGTATCTATTAACACTGTACACAAACAACACGTCCGACTCTAACTGTTATAACTGCTATGTCAAAAACCAAAATACAAGTAGGAAACCAGAATTTACAAGAGGTTAAGGATTTCTGCAACCTAGAAAGCCAAATAATACAAGATGGGAAGAGCGTAAAAGATATAAAACAAAGATTAGTACAAGGCCGTGCTGCATTTAACAAGAAAAAGCAAATTTTATGTCTGAAGACAACAACAAAAAGACCGATGAAAGCATATATGTGGAACACACCGTATGGCTGTGAAACGTGGACAGTGGGAGAAGCAGACAGGTAAAAGGTAGAAAGAAGCCATTGCAGCGTGGTGCTACAGACGTGTGATGAAGATATCATAAACAGACAAACGTAAGAACGAAAAGGTAATAGAAATGGTAAGAAAAGAATGAAATAAGTGCAAAACAGTAAATAATAGGAGAGATAGGATGATAGGACACGTTGGAGAATAGTGCGGGATATATTAGAAGCAGAGAAAAGAAAAAGAAATGTAGAGGTGAACCTAGATTACATTATTGCACTCAGATATGAAAGATATAGACTGAGAATTTCGGGAAAATGTGTAGGTTAGTTCAACATATGAAATAATGGTGGTACGAGTCCAACCAGTTCCAGGATTGAAAACCTAATGATGATGATATAATATAATTATAGTTTAACCATAAAATATTATTTTTTGTTAGATAAAATTAGATAGTCACTTTAGCTGAATCGATTAAACTATTTTTTAGACTAAATTTAGAAAAAAGACACAAAATTAAAACATTTGTTCCACTAAAATATTTAAGTACAAAGGTTATAAAAGCGGCTTATAACTGGAACATATGTATTTTACGGAATCTATTGGCATTTGTAACACTAATTCCGGAATCTATTTTAGAGTTCATTCTTAAGAATACGAAAAACTCAAATTATAATACATTCAAGAATAACTAAATTGCATTTTATAAAGCAACCGTCTACAGTCCATTCTGAATGGACCTGCACCTTGACGACATTTTAAAATACTAGAACAGGTAAAATGGCTTGCACGTTTCAATGAGCTAAAAAGCCGAACTATAGGTTTAACCAAATTAGTGGGGTTTTTAGTGAAGAACCAAACTAAGACAGGTCCTCGAAAGAGGGCAACAGCTTTTTCGGTACTTAGAGTGGCAGAGACCATAGGGGTCAGTATGACATTCTAAGACACACTACTGCGATGTGGGAGGCAACGGGAAACCACCACATTACTTCCCAAGTACACAGCGTACAGAAATTGTTAAAAATGATGACATCCTCTGGGGTAAAATATTCCGGGAGTAAAATAGTCCCCCATTTGGATCTCTGGGAGGGGACTACTTCGGGGGATGTGATCAGAAAGAATAGAAAAAGACCCGTGAACATTCTGCGAGTCGGAGCGTGGAATGTCAGAAGTATGAAACAATTAGGTAAGCTAGGGAACCTGAAACTCGAAATGGATAGGTTAGTACTAGACATAGTAGGAATTAGCGAAGTCCGCTGGGCAAAGGCGGGGGATTTTTGGAGTGGAGACTTCAGGGTGATTCATACAGGATCAGAGGAAGGAAATTCGGGCGTGGGAAAAGTTATGCGATAAAAGATAGGCTAACGTGTAGAAAACTACCTACAAAAAAACGAAAGAGTACTCATTAGATTTGAATCTAAACCAGTAAATACAGTAATAATACAAGTATACATGTCCACCTCTAGCTACAGTGAGGAGGAGGTAGAGGCGATCTACAAAGATATCGAAGACATACTAAGATACGTAAAAGGACATGAAAAGTTAATAACTACAGGGGATTTTAATGCAGTGGTAGGTGAGGGTAGGGAAGGAGCGATAATAGGTTTATTTGGTTTAGGTATGAGAAATGACGGGGGAAAGAGGGTGGTAGAATTTTGCGACGATACACGTGGAAGATGCCAGAAGATATAGGAAGGTATCAAATAGATTACATTATTGTTAGACAACAGTATAGTAATCAAGTAAAAGACTCTAGAAGCTACTCGGAAGCAAATATAGACACTGACCACAACATCAGAATCATGAAAGCCGCACTTAAATTAGAAATCTGAAAAAGAGGAACGGAAAAAGGCACTTTGACTTTGAGAAGCTAGAAGATATAGATGTCCACGAAAGATTTGAAAAAACAATGAATTGCTGAAAGATATTGGGAAAATTTCTGATGCTAAGGAAGTAGAAACAGAATGGAATAACATTACATCCAGCTTAGACATGGCGGCCAGAGGTATTCTGGGGTATTCACAAAAAGAAAATAAGAAACCATGGATAACAAAGGATATCCTCAATTTAATAGAAGAAAACGAAAATACAAAAATAGATCAGACGAAACAGGAAAACAGAGATACAAAGTCATAAAATGGGAAATTATTTGCAAATGCAGGAAAACTAAAGAACAATGGATTGATGAAAAGTGCAACGAGGTACAAACTAAGATGGAAATAGGAAAGACAGACGAAGCATACAAACTAATTAGAATGAATTTTAGGGATATAAAACCATATAGCAAAAATATAAGGGATGCAGGAGGAAACGTCATTATAGAAAATGTAGAGAAAGTAGCTAGATGGCAGGAATATATAGGGAATTTATATTCAGGAGAGGAATTAACTGCATTAGAACAGGAATCAGACATTGAAAATGATGACCTGGGATATTCTATACTTAGAGATGAGTTTGAATTAGCATTAAAGTGCCTGAAAAATGTTAACTCTAAAAGCCGCTCAACAAGCAGTAACAGAACGTCTCTACCAACTTGTAAGCTATATGTATGAGACAGGCGAGATACCCAAAGATTTCAAAAGTAGCATCATAGTAACTAGACCAAAAAAGAAAGGCACAGATAGATGTGAAAATTTTGGAACGATAATTTTGACAGCACACGTGTCAAAAATATTAACTAGAATTGTACAAAGATAAATGGAAAAACGAGCTGAAGAAATACTGGGAGAACATCAATTTGGGTTTAGGCGAAACAGAGGAACACGGGAGGCTATTTTAGCTCTGAGGGTGATAATGGAGAAAACAATAGAGAAGGGAAATGTATATATATATATATATATATATATATATATATATATATATATATATATTACTCAAATTTAGACCAGGGTAGAAAATTAATTAACGACATCAAATAATTTTAATCACCCTGTATAAAGAAACAAATAGAAATTACGTGCGAAATTTATATTAATTAATTCAATTTAAATTAAAGGGTAGAAGTCAATGCCATTCATTATTATTTTAATTGGAGTTAATTGAACCATTAGTAATATATAATAAGCATAAAAGCCTGTGAAAATCCAAGGTCGGTAACAAACAGCTAAAGGGAAAGTTAAAATACCATGAAACAAAGCTCGGAGAATTATATTAAAACGTTCATTAGGAGCACACACCTGCAAACTTTTAAATGTCAAATTCTAATAAATTTGAATAGATAAACATGCAGCTTCTACGTATATTGGAAACGGTCGGATGTTTTAGCAGGAAATGCTAGATGAGGGGTTATTTTACTCAAGTAGGAATCCACGTGGATTTAAATAGCAGATAGTAAAGAATATCGATTTGTACTACTCAGACCAAGGTAGAAAGGGACGGATAAAACGCGTAAAGCAGAGACACTGATAAATAGAAGTAGGCAGTTTTGGGTATAGCCTGAAAGAATTATGAATTTCTTTGCTATTTTTCCGGAGTGAGTAATCAAGTGTTATTCGTAAACGTGATTGGATCCACAAAACAAGATTTAGATATACATAGATGACTTCCTGAGAATCCCTGAAACAATTTAGACAAATGGTGGTGTAGAAAAATTTTAAAGGCGACCAGGAATCCTAGGACGTAAACATAACCCAGCTGGAATGGTGGGATGAGCAAGTTCGATGTACATTGAAGCCACGAGTGCAGTAACCTTCAGGTAAATTATGCAATTTTTGTTCGTTCTTTGATGTTTTGGTGTGTGTTGAATATCTTTATAATTTGTTTGATAAAAAATGGACAGTAGTAAATTTGTATAAACAACAAATTTTTAATTTTAAGGTAAAATTTTCTTGTATAAGTAGAAAGGAGTATTTATCAGGTTTATGTTTTTGATTATGATGAAAATTTGGGTCTGTCTTTGAGCTCAATTAGACTAACCTGTTAAATTAACGTAAAGGGGTGGGAGATGCTCCCTTTTATTCAGACTTAGGTCTGCACATATTGTTAACTTAATTAGTATGCATCCTACAAGGACTCTAATTCTGGATGCAAATTAAAATGATGACAAATTTGAACTTGAAATTTTATGATGCTGCAATTTATGCTGAAATTTAATTTTGATGTATTGTGAATATTGGTGTAAATAAAGTTAACGTTGATGTTTGTGGTAGGAATGTGTTTTTTTTATGAATGAGGATGAAAGTTTAACTAGGTGAGCAGCCGAGGCGGAAGGATTCAAGAGGCGATATTGAGGTAAGAAATCGAATATCAGAGGAGATTTCACCGTAGTAACGAGAATCACAGCAATTCTTGACGCCCAATTCGTGAGGCTCGATTCTTATATCACAGCAATTATGACGCCCAATCTGTGGGGCTCGAATGATCAGCAGAAAGTACCAGTTCCCGTGACCAAAGGCGCATTACACAGCAATTCATATATATTACTCAAATTTAGACCAGGGTAGAAAATTAATTAATTACATCAAATAATTTTAATCACCGTGTATAAGGAAGCTTTGGGAAAAAGTACGCGTAATTAAAATGCTTAGTGTGAAGATTTAAATCATTCAATTAGAATGTAAAGTTTGTATAGAATTCTATTAGATAATACGCGTTATCAAAACCGTGGAGCATAAAAATTTATTCGTTTCATTAAAAATAAGGGATTTAAATTATTCACTAGACGCTTTCTATAAAAAGAAGCAGAATTAAAATGCTCAACGTGTATTTAATTTAATTGTTCCAAGAAACAAATAGAAATTACGTGCAAAATTTATATTAAGTAATTCAATTTTTAAGTAACGAGTATTAAACAAAATGTACAAATAATAATTAATATTTAATTAGGATTCGCTAAAAGTTAAAGGGTAAAAGTCAATGCCATTCATTATTATTTTAATTGGAGTTAATTGAACCATTAGTAACATGTAATATGTATAAAAGCTTTTAAAAACCCAATAATATTCAAATCGTGGAAGTGTTATTTAAAGTATTACGATTGAACACCTGCGTATTTTTAAATGTCAAATTCTAATAAATTCGAGCTGATAAACATGCAGATTCTGCGTATATTGCAAACGGTCGGATAAACCGTAGCTTATATTAACGGGAAGGCTAGATACGGGGTTATTTAACTCAAGTAAGTCACGTCGTGAGTCCAAGTGGATTGAAATAGCTCATAATAGAGAATATCGATTTGCACCACTAAGGCCAGGTTAGAAAGAGATGGATGAAACACGCAAAGCCGAGACACGGATAATAGAAGGCGTGATTTGAGCGACGTCACTGGGTTTGCGATTAGTGGAAATAAGATGCAGATATATGAGAGGTGTAAGCGTAACGATTTCTATACAAAATTAATTAGTTATTCTCGGACGTGTTTGCGAGCAGTGTGAAAATTTCTTAGATTTAACTGGCACGAGTGCAAAAATTTTGTAGAATCGCGTGCCGGGCTGTTGAAAAGGAACGGAGAATGCGAAATTCTAAAACTGGCCGTCGCGGGACAAAACCGACGTGCAGGCAAGCTATTATATAAACCCGGACTTTAAACAGTTTCGCGCTCTTAGATTTTCGATTTTGATTCAATACTTTAAACAGTTTGCTCTTATATTTTGTGATTATTGAATACTTTAAAACAGTTTGCTGTTTACGTGCTACGATACAAGTTATTATGCATTAGTGCACTTAGAAAAGAAGATACAAGGTAATAAAGTCTAGTTATATTTGCAGTATTACTGTACCAATTATCCAAATTTGCAACGATAAATGAATAAACAAAAGTAGGCAGTTTTGGGTATAGCGTGAAAGAATTATGAATTTCAGTGCTATTTTTCGGGGGTGTTAATAATCAAATGTTATTCGTAAACGTGATTGGATCCACAAAACAAGATTTAGATATACATAGATGCGTTCCTGAGAAGCCCTGAGACCTGTTAGACGAATGGTGGGGTAGAGAAATTTTAAAAGCGTTCAGAATCTAAAGCCGTAAACATAACCCAGTTGGAATGGTGAAATTAGCAAGGACGATGTACATTGAAGCCACGAGTGCAGTAACCTTCAGGTAAATTATACAATTTTGTTCGAACTTTGATGTTTTGATGTGTGTTGAATATCTTTATAATTTATTTGATAAAAAATGGACAGTAGTGAATTTGTATAAACAACAAATTTTGAATTTAAGGTAAAATTTTCTTGTTTAAGTAGAAAGGAGTATTTAGCAGTTTATGTTTTGATTATGATGAAAATTTGGGTCTGTCTTTGAGCTCAATTAGACTAACCTGTTTAATTAACGTAAAGGGGTGGAAAATGCTCCCTTTTATTCAGACTTAGGTCTGCAGATATTGTAACTTAATTAGTATGCATCCTACCAGGACTTTAATTTTGGATGCAAATTAAAACTGATGACAAATTTAAACTTGAAATTTTATGATGCTGCAATTTATGCTGAAATTTAATTTTGATGTATTGTGAATATTGGTGTAAATAAAGTTAACGTTGATGTTTGTGGTAGGAATGTGTTTTTTTTATGAATGAGGATGAAAGTTTAACTAGGTGAGCAGCCGAGGCGGAAGGATTCAAGAGGCGATATTGAGGTAAGAAATCGAATATCAGAGGAGATTTCACCGTAGTAACGAGAATCACAGCAATTCTTGACGCCCAATTCGTGAGGCTCGATTCTTATATCACAGCAATTATGACGCCCAATCTGTGGGGCTCGAATGATCAGCAGAAAGTACCAGTTCCCGTGACCAAAGGCGCATTACACAGCAATTCATATATATTACTCAAATTTAGACCAGGGTAGAAAATTAATTAATTACATCAAATAATTTTAATCACCGTGTATAAGGAAGCTTTGGAAAAAGTACGCGTAATTAAAATGCCTAGTGTGAAGATTTAAATCATTCAATTAGAATGTAAAGTTTGTATAGAATTCTATTAGATAATACGCGTTATCAAAACCGTGGAGCATAAAAATTTATTCGTTTCATTAAAAATAAGGGATTTAAATTATTCACTAGACGCTTTCTATAAAAAGAAGCAGAATTAAAATGCTCAACGTGTATTTAATTTAATTGTTCCAAGAAACAAATAGAAATTACGTGCAAAATTTATATTAAGTAATTCAATTTTAAGTAACGAGTATTAAACAAAATGTACAAATAATAATTAATATTTAATTAGGATTCGCTAAAAGTTAAAGGGTAAAAGTCAATGCCATTCATTATTATTTTAATTGGAGTTAATTGAACCATTAGTAACATGTAATATGTATAAAAGCTTTTAAAAACCCAATAATATTCAAATCGTGGAAGTGTTATTTAAAGTATTACGATTGAACACCTGCGTATTTTTAAATGTCAAATTCTAATAAATTCGAGCTGATAAACATGCAGATTCTGCGTATATTGCAAACGGTCGGATAAACCGTAGCTTATATTAACGGGAAGGCTAGATACGGGGTTATTTAACTCAAGTAAGTCACGTCGTGAGTCCAAGTGGATTGAAATAGCTCATAATAGAGAATATCGATTTGCACCACTAAGGCCAGGTTAGAAAGAGATGGATGAAACACGCAAAGCCGAGACACGGATAATAGAAGGCGTGATTTGAGCGACGTCACTGGGTTTGCGATTAGTGGAAATAAGATGCAGATATATGAGAGGTGTAAGCGTAACGATTTCTATACAAAATTAATTAGTTATTCTCGGACGTGTTTGCGAGCAGTGTGAAAATTTCTTAGATTTAACTGGCACGAGTGCAAAAATTTTGTAGAATCGCGTGCCGGGCTGTTGAAAAGGGAACGGAGAATGCGAAATTCTAAAAACTGGCCGTCGCGGGACAAAACCGACGTGCAGGCAAGCTATTATATAAACCCGGACTTTAAACAGTTTCGCGCTCTTAGATTTTCGATTTTGATTCAATACTTTAAACAGTTTGCTCTTATATTTTGTGATTATTGAATACTTTAAAACAGTTTGCTGTTTACGTGCTACGATACAAGTTATTATGCATTAGTGCACTTAGAAAAGAAGATACAAGGTAATAAAGTCTAGTTATATTTGCGAGTATTACTGTACCAATTATCCAAATTTGCAACGATAAATGAATAAACAAAAGTAGGCAGTTTTGGGTATAGCGTGAAAGAATTATGAATTTCAGTGCTATTTTTCGGGGGTGTTAATAATCAAATGTTATTCGTAAACGTGATTGGATCCACAAAACAAGATTTAGATATACATAGATGCGTTCCTGAGAAGCCCTGAGACCTGTTAGACGAATGGTGGGGTAGAGAAATTTTAAAAGCGTTCAGAATCTAAAGCCGTAAACATAACCCAGTTGGAATGGTGAAATTAGCAAGGACGATGTACATTGAAGCCACGAGTGCAGTAACCTTCAGGTAAATTATACAATTTTGTTCGAACTTTGATGTTTTGATGTGTGTTGAATATCTTTATAATTTATTTGATAAAAAATGGACAGTAGTGAATTTGTATAAACAACAAATTTTGAATTTAAGGTAAAATTTTCTTGTTTAAGTAGAAAGGAGTATTTAGCAGTTTATGTTTTGATTATGATGAAAATTTGGGAATGTCTTTGAGCTCAATTAGACTAACCTGTTTAATTAACGTAAAGGGGTGGAAAATGCTCCCTTTTATTCAGACTTAGGTCTGCAGATATTGTAACTTAATTAGTATGCATCCTACCAGGACTTTAATTTTGGATGCAAATTAAAACTGATGACAAATTTAAACTTGAAATTTTATGATACTGAAATTTATGCTGAAATTTAATTTTGAAATTTTAATGTATTATGAATATTGATGTAAATAGATTTAACGCTGATGTTTGTGGTAGGAATGTGTTTTTTTTTTTTATGAATGAGGATGAAAGTTATCTAGGGGAGCAACCGAGGCGGAAAGAGTTCAGAGGCGATTATCAGAAGAGACTCAACAGGGCGAGAATCACAGCAAATCTTGGTGCCCAGTTTGAGAGGCTCGAATATTTTTTTTTACTCTGGTGAGGCTTTTTGTAGATTTCACAGCATAATACATGACGCCCAATATGTGGGGCTCGAATGTTTTTTAGAAAGGACCTGAGACCTGTTGACGAGAGATTCACAACAATATATATATATATATATATATATATATATATATATATATATGTATATATATATAGGGTTTGTAGATCTGGAATAAGCATTCGACAATGTAAAATGGAAAAAAATGTTTGAAATACTCAAAAAGATTGGAATGAGTTATAGGGATAGACGAATAGTACATAGCTTATACAAAGAACAAACAGCAGTAATAGAATTAGAGCAAGAAAGTAGAGAAGTAAATATTAGAAAAGTGTGAGACAGGGATGTGCTTCATCCCCATTAATTTTTAACTTGTACATAGAAGAGGCAATGAATACTGTCAAATGCAGAAAGACATTTGGACTTAATATGCAGGGAGGCTCTTTTAGCTCTGAGGGTGATAATGGAGAAAACAATAGAAAAAGGCGAAAGCTTGTTTATTGGGTTTGTAGATCTGGAAAAAGAATTCGACAATGGAAAATGGAAAACAATGTTCGAAATACTCAAAGAATTTGAATGAGTTTTAGACACATACTACATAGCTTATACAAAGAGCAAACAGTGGTAATAGAATTAGAACAGTAACGTAGAGAAGTAGATATTAGGAAAGGGATGAGACATCGATGTGCCCTATCCCCATTAATTTTTAACTTGTACATCGAAAAAGCAATGAATATTGTCAAATGCAAGAAGACATTGGGAATTATTATGCAAGGACAAAAGATTGTTATGCTTAGATTTGCAGATGATATAGCAGTATTAGCATCTAGCAAAGAAGAGTTAGAAGCTGTTCTTAATGAAATGGAAACAGTTTTAATGGAGGAATATGGTATGAAAATTAACAAAAATAAAACTAAAGTTCTAGTATGCAAAAGAGGGGATAATAAATCAAAAACAAGAATACAAATAGGTAGCAAGAACTTACAAGAAGTTAAGTATTTCTGCTACCTAGGAAATCAAATAACACAAGATGGGAAAAGCACAAAAGATATAAAGCAAAGATTAGCACAAGGTCGTGCTACATTTAAAAGGAAAAGGCAACTACTGTGTTCAAAGACCACAAACATAGAAACAAGGAAAAGAATGCTTAAAACATGTGTGGAGCACAGCACTGTATGACGGTGAAGCCTGGACAGTAGGGGAAGCAGACAAGAAAAAGGTAGAAGCCTTTGAAATGTGGTGCTACAGACGTATGATGTAGATACCATGGACAGACAAAGTTAAGAACAAAGAGGTACTAGAAACGGTAGGGGAAGAAAGAACTATGTGGAAAACAGTAAAAAATAGGAGAGATAGGATGATAGGCCACATACTAAGACATGAGGGAATAGTGCGTAATATATTAGAAGCAAAGATAGAAAAAAGAGAAGTAGAGCTAGAACCTAGGTTAGACTACTGCACACAGATAGTGAAAGATGTAGGTTGTGAGAATTTCAGAGAAATGTGTAGGCTAGCTCAGAATAGAAAAAATCAATGGAGGTATGCTTCCAACCAGCCGCAAGATGGAAAAACTAATGACAATAATAATAACTATACTTAAACATGGCGATTATTATAAACAACTACAGATATTGGTTTTGCAATACTCTCAACTAATGTTAATTGTGCGAAAGTATTTATTTGAAAACTGTAATACAGCAAATGTCTAAGTGTTGGGGAACCTTGGCAGCCACAGGCTGCTTAACCCCCTTCACATACCACTGAGTCTAGGTGAAATAGGGCATATAATTGGAAAACAATAGAAGGGAATCGAGCTGTATATCGGCTGTTGTAAGAATTGCAGGGAATAGTGTAGGCTAGCTCAGAACATAAATAAGCTGAGGTACAAGCCCAACCAGTTTCAAGATGTAAAACCCAATGACGAAAAAACAAGTGCTCTTAAATCTGATGATTATTATAAACAACTGCGGGTATTGGTTGTGAAATATTTGCAACTAATGTTGATTGTGCAAAAGGATAAATTTGAAAAACTATCAATTTGACAAAGGTTCAGGTGCTGGGGAACTTGGTAGCCAAAGGCTGCTTACCCCCCTTTGTATACCACCAAATATTGAGGAAATAGGGTATAAAACTGTAAAACAATAGGTGACCAAACTGAATCAAACAAGAAAGACAAGGAACATAGATACAAGAGGAAAACAGTTCAAAGTATAGTGTGGAGCACAGCACAGTACATCTATGAAAAAGGTGCAGTAGGAAAAGCAGACAGAAAGAGATGGAAGCTTTCTGGAATGTTGTGCTTCAGACGTATGAAGATGGTAGCATGGACAGACAAAGTTAATAACAAATAGGTTATAGAAATAGTAGAGGAATAAAGATAGCTGTGGAAAATGAAAAATAAGAGAAATAGAAGGACATGATACGATCTAAGATATTTCTGTGGAATAGTACGGGATATACTATAAGCAGAGATAGGAAAAGAGAGGTAGAGGTAGACCGAGATCAGACTTTCGCACACAGATAGGGATAGATGCAGACTAAGCAAATTTCAGTGAAATGTGTAGGTTGGTTCAGACTAGAAAACAATGAGGGTACGCGCCCAACCAGTTCTAGGACTGAAGACCTAATGATAATGATAATGACCGGCTACAGTATATATTATGTAATCTTATTAAAACATCTGCTTAGTAACAGTACTTTCAAAGATGGTCAAAATAACGAATCAAGGAAAGTATATGCTATTTTTATATATTTTTGTGTAAATACAGTATTTTGCGGAAATTAATTTGAGGTTATCTATCTCGAATGTATTAATTTTAGTTAGAATTTGTTTGAAATATGCATTGCGATTTTAAATATCATTTGGCTGGTTATGTTATTGTTATAACAGTTGCACTAATATTAAGCGACTTTCATTTCTAGTGTAAAATTGTTTTCAAACAATGATGAATTGAGGTTAAGTTTTTGTCATAATAGTTAATATTTTACTAATATTATTATAATGCAAGAAGTATTTTATATGCAAAAATATGCACGTTCAATAAGAAGCAAAGGTTGTTAGAGAGTTTTTGCAAGAGGTGCTGTTAATATTACTGTAAATTTATACCGTTTAAAAATAATATGTGTTAACGAAAATATGTTGTTTCTGATAGTTTGGTTATGTTACCGTTATTTGACAGCTAAAAATTCATTATTGTAAAAAGTGAGGTTATATATCGGAATAATATCAACAAGTAAGGCGATTGGCATTTCCTATTTACACTCTATATTGGAGAAGTTTGGCGTCACATTTTTGTTTGGTTGTCATTGTTTTATAATATAGCGTTAAAAATAAAATTTACGTTAACGTTATGGTTTCTCTTTATAATTATAAGCATGAAGAACGTATTATAAGGGCAAAGTATACGTCCCAAACTATATTTTTGTTATAGTTCCGCTAATATTATTCAGCATTTCAATGTTTGCAAATTCTTAAAATTCATTATTAAATAAGCTCAAAATAGGTCACAGTTTACGTTAAACAACAAAACCAGAATATTTTGGCAGAAACTACATTCTCTAGTGAATGCTGTTTATTCATCTGTAATATTTGAACGTGTGACGTCAAAGCGATACTTAGTTCCGTGTTTAAAATTCAATGCAGTAAAACTGTTAGAAATCCATGACTTAAAAATATATGTATTTCTACATATTTTCCAAATTGTTTGTAATTTATAGCTAGTCATGTAATGTACGCCCTCAATTTTAAATTTCGATAATTTTATTAAAAACTCGTATGTTATTAAACAATGACACATACCTCGTCTAATAAAAATTTGATTATTTTGAAGTTATAAAATCAAAGCTATTTCTGATATATTATCACCGCTCGCTAAATATATAAGGAACCTTCTTTTTATTTTCTCGTTTGATTATACCAGGCGTAAAGAACCTATCTAGTTGTTACCTAAAAAAACAACTTTCTTGACTACCTACTACTAATATAAATTGATAAACAATTAAAATAGATTACGTTAACTAATTAAGTATGGTTAAATTGGTTCTGAAGGCGCGAGGTTATTCAGAAATCAATGTGGGTAGGATAGTTTTAAAATGTAGTAGAAGTGGCTTCGTTGACTAACAAGAAATTATTAACTTCTAAAATTACACAATATTTAATAAGCTACTAATATGTAATTTCCATTTATGGGTTTTGTTTTTTTACTTGCATCATGTTACCTATATTTCGCATCTATACGTAATTTAGTATGGTAAATTTTCTCAGTACTTTCAAAATTCTGCTTCTTGCAGATTATTTAATTATAAATATTGATAACTTCGATATTAATTTGGATATTGCAGGCTAACCGCACGTTTATTTGAAACTATGCAAATTCAAAAAAGTAAACGTTAGAGTTTAACCGGAGTAAAGCAATTTTTAGAAACAGTACACGTCTTTGTCTAATTAATATTTTATGTTCGATTAAATTATTGATGTAGACATTACCGACCATTAACTAACTTTTATTGATAAATAAAGCTACACTTTGATTAATACACAACATTTTGAAGCAAATACAACTTTCAGTTAATGTATTGCATATAAGGATATTGGATTTTAATCTTAACTTTGGCGGATGTTCTGTCAGCAGTTATACGTTTTAAACTAGTTCTTTCAACACTCTTTAGTAGGTGCGACAAATCAGTTTGGTAGAAAGTCCTCAAAAAAAGGCAAGAAATTTAATTTCACTACATTCTACATTCCTGACGATTAGAGAAGGATATGCATTTTTGATTGGTTGTTTCTTATTTTCTGTCGAGATGCATTATATCCCGTTGCTTAAATAAATTAAGGTCCGGTCGTTGACGAACGACCACGTTGCCTTCAAATGTTGTAACCTTAATTACAAATACCGTTTGAAAGTGAAATTTTTCAAATATCAAATTTGTTTAATCGGTTTAATTAGAAATTATTAGTTTAATCTTTATGCAAAGCAAAACCTATACGTAATATTACGCGCTGTGGCCAAGAAAGTAGGAGTTTTATAAATTATTTTAAACAGAAACAGTGACCAGCAGTTCTTTAGTTCTTGTTACATGCTGGACATTGCGACACGACACACCACAACTGGTAGAACGAGATCGCGTTTCCTTTTAGTTTAAGAAATAGGGCATTAGGTGAAAGTAAACTTGATTGTATTTGATATAAAAATATCCATAAAAACTCGTTATTTCCGAAGTTGTAGTGAAACTGGCTTTGATTTAATTTTAATTTTTCTTCGCTTCGTGTTGCAAGAGGTGCGCGAACTTTACCATTTACAAAATTGCAGGAAATATATTAAGGTTATTGCAATAATTGCACGGCGATATGTTATAAACATAAATAGTGTACATTCATGGTTCGTTTAATGTAACAATTTGAAAGTAAATAAGTATTTGATTAATAATATTTAGTTGTAGGTACATCATTTTAAGTTTGTGAAGTTAGTGCAATGTGTCAATTATGGCTGTTAATAAGTGCTGTAGTGTGTTTATTTTCTGATAGTGTACGTTTATTGGAAAATGGTTTGGCTAGGACACCACCGATGGGTTGGTTAGCTTGGGAACGCTTTCGCTGCAATACAGACTGCAAAAATGATCCTGATAATTGTATAAGGTTAGAATTTATTTATTTTTAAAGCAGTCTTCTATTTTACATGTGATTTGGTAATATGAAAAATATTGAAATGTAGAAAATAGAAGGCTGTAACACACTTATTGTTTTAGCGAGCGATTATTTCGTACAATGACTGATCTCGTAGTATCACAAGGATATGCTGATGCAGGTTATGAATATATTAATGTAGACGACTGTTGGTTAGAGAAAGAGCGTAGTTTAAATGGCCGATTAGTTCCAGACCGAACAAGGTTTCCAGCTGGAATGAAAGATTTATCTGATTATGTATGTATAATTATTTGTGGAGTTAGTTTCTGAAATAGGCTAGACATATTAAAATATTACTTTTAATCAAAAACATCTAAATTTTAATTTTCTGTTGTTAACAGTTTAATCAAATCACGGGTGGTTGTAAACGTGCATAGATTTAAGACATTGCTAAGCCCATCCAGATAGGCCAAGATTCTCGAGTCACTTTCAATCCATTCTTTTAATAATCCCAATAACCAGTTTTTGTTTAGGGCCATTTCAGTTTTTGGCTGTGGTTTCTAGATATATGCAAACATATCACTTCATTGTATCAGACCAAAGGGGTGACTCACTTGGTTAAAAATGTGACATTATTGTGAAAATATGGGATTTTAGCAGTCTGCCAAGGATTTTTGGTACTGTCAAAGGATTTCTGAGATTTTTGGAAGCTGCCAAGAAATTTCAACGATTTCATAATCTGCCAGTTATTTCTTAGGTCTGTCGGATTTTTCCAGAGTCTACCAGAGATTTGAATAAACAGTCGAGGATTTCTGAATATCGCCTGTTTTTAGAGTGATTTATTAATCTATATACTTTTTCTTACCTTTGCTATAGCAAAAGCCACCTTTTAAATGCAGTACAGGTGGATTGTAGCTGTATATTTAAAATAGGTAAAAAAATAAATGCCGTTGGCTCGATACAATGACGGTACTGGTCTGCATTACTTGTTAAAGAATTTAACACCCACAATGAAAAAACCAATGGGATCAGTGGCCACATAATTTTTGTCAAGAAGTTATTACATTAGTAATGAATCACGAGTGTTATTTTATGCAACTGGCACTTATAATCGACCTTAAACACTTGCATTTGATATAATTAATTCGCCATGTTAGGAAAACAAAGTTGTATTTGACTCTGAAGCCAATTTGAGGAATTGCTTGCCAAAAATTGATTTGCTTGTAGTTTTACTAGTTTAACTTCTGAAAGAAAACTGTTTTTACACAAATTGAGTGGTACGTGGGGTGCTAAAAAAATGCTAAACATAATTGAGAGTTAGGTTTATGTATAGTTCTGTACACGATTTAGATTTGTAAATTTTCCAATTATAGTTATCGGTCTCGGTGGCATAATTGGTAAACGCACAGTCCCAGCAAGACTGCAGGTTCAAATCCTGTCCAAGACCTTATATTTTCTTTCTTTCAATTACTAACTCGATTTGAAATGATCATTTGGGCTTTGCATAAAAGTCTAAGTTTCATCTTATTCGCTATATATATTGACCTAAAATTTAAATATGCCTTGGCTAGCTCAGTTATTTCACACAGATTGCACAACGTTACAATAATCAAATAATTTACCCCCTTTTCTCTAATACTTTTCCTGCTTTGAATGATCAAAACGAAGTCGACCAATATTTGTACTGTTGCGAGCTACTATTAGGCAACCCATCGAATACACAAGCGCCGTAAGCACTGTATATTCTTCATGGACCGAGAACGTTCTAGTAATTACTGGAGGATGAGTCATTTTTTTAATTCAGGGTATATATAAGACCGCTTATTAATGTAAGAGTTAGTCTATATCAGAATGTCGAATATAAATTATATCGTGTAAAGTTAAATAGTTGAGCTTTTGGAAGTCTAAGAGTATACATAAATGTTATATTATGTGTCTAATGTGCATGCAGCTTGTAGAATACATAAATAGACAAAAGTGTAATAAATAAATAGTTGTGTTAGTGTTGTTAATGGACTTATGGTTAATAAGTTAGTTAAAAAGATATGAGTGCTTGTAAATTCATTAGTGTGATAGTACTTCATTGGTAATTGGACTGAAAACATCGATAAATAAGGCATATACTGTTAATTAGACTTGAGAACAGTGAGCAATAAAGACCTTTGTTATTACTTGTTTTAAATTAGTGAAACGCGGTAGTAGTAGCCAGCTAAAGTATAATGGGAAAGAAAAATCATATACACTTCACAGCTTAATCTGTTTTACTGTACGACAAAAATGAACTCCTGAATCAAATAACAATAATTTTTAAATTGTTTATCCCCAAAAATTATAGCTCCCTTTCCTTATTTCAAATCCAGCAAAAATGACACTGCACTCTACTGGAAATTCTTTGAACGTTCAAGACTTTTCCGTTTTTTACTTAAATTTTCACGTATAAAACAAATTTTTGACGACTCTTTACATAAAATATTCAGATATAATAAATATAGACAATATTCAAAAAAAAATAAAGAAAAAAAAAGCCTTATGCTAGATAGTTCTGACCTGTAGTTTCCTTGTGCGTCTTTCTGGATCTGCTACTGCGTGCTGTGGATCAGTATCCCAATATTACTTTTAGTTCAGTTGCTCCATTCAATGCTTAAAACAATTCTCTGTTTTGTGCGCCTTTGCCAAGATTTATTTGGATTTCTTCCCAATATTATCAATGTATTTGGTATCAAAATTTTACTTCGTTTAATCAATAATCTACTTTGTTAGATTTACATGGATTTTCTTAACCTGCCTTAGATTTTCATAATCTCACTTAGATTTACCCTGTCTTACTTAGATTTTCATAGTCTCTCTTAGATTTACCCCGTCTTACTTACAGTCCTAAATTATAAATATTTAACATTAATTAATTAATAAACTTTTACTCACGTTTTCCAGCAAATGGCGAAACTTGTCTCATATATTTTTCACTATTATTTATTTTAAAATTTTCTAACACCACTTTTCACAAATTTGATTATTTAATTTTAATATTCACTTATTGTGTAGATTCTTAACTATAAGTGATGTGGATTGTGCTCAGTTCGAATCAAGACACTCTCTGCTTTATAAAATTTGCGTGTTGTATAAGCTACGCCCCATCTAAAATTCATTGGTTATCGGCGCTGTTTGTTCAAAGTTTACGACCAGCCATAGGATGTTTTGGATATTTTGGGCTTTTACAGGTATACGTCTGATAGTAACTCGCCTGAATGATTTATTGGTCAGTAGGATACCAGTGGATTTCTATTCTGTATTTATTTTAGACCATCTGTTTTGATGTTATTACTGGAATTTCTAATTTGCTTTGGCACGTAATTTAACTTATGGCTGTTGTTTGCCTAGATAATACTTTGGGTTTTGTATTAACTCCATGTAGAAAATCACGTAGACGAAATGACATAAATTAACATATTTCTGTTTACATCTTGCGTTTCCAAAACATATTTATTTTGAAAGATGCGTTTCTTATCAGAACGCTATGCTATCTCCTTTCACTATCGCATGTTTAATTTTAATGGGAATTTATCATGATTTTCTAGCTTTTACTGCATTTAACGCGTATCTATTTACAATTTATGAATGTTTTTTGGTTTAAGACAAGTTTGATTGCGTGTAGAGTTATTTGTTTTGCTGAATGTGTGTTTATTGTTGAATGGTATGCTTCCCGGCATTAATTAAAGTCAACTGCGATCCTTTGTTCTTTGCATAATTTGCAAATTACGTATTTTTCATGCTAAATAAATGTAGTTTTCTAACTCCTAGTATTATTTACATGTATTGTGCGACTATTATGACTCAATATACCCCTAAATAACTCTCTTATCATAGCAATATATATATATATATATATATATATATATATATATATATATATATATATATATATATATTGCCGTGGAATCGTGGATTTAAACTTTTCAACATCGAGCCTAAGCATTGGGCCATTATAAGATTGCTGTGTTTCTCTGGGACAGTCTCTGGAACAGTCGAACCTTTTTCTAACAACCATTCAAGTCCCACGAATTGGGCGTCATAAGATTGCAGTGGACTCTGGTATTAAGGTTTTTCTGCTTCGTCAGTGTTATCAAATAATTTTCAAAAATGCACAACTTTCAAAGAAAAAAATTGCTTACCCTTTGATTTCTGCTTCAAAAATCTTCAGTAGCTTCCCTGGCTAGCTCAACTGTGCCTCTCCTCTGATACCTAAATTTACAACCATTCTTCCTTCACTCTCGCACACCATTCAATAAAATCACCAAATAATACAACAATCATACAATCTTTTATTTAACGCTATTTACAGACAAATTATTCACATGTATAAAAGAACAGTTTGATACACTAATTGCAAACTCAAATGTGGTATGTTTTAAAGTCCTTGATTTTTTAATTATTTTCAAACAAATTCAGTAAAATATGAGTAGATGGGCACCACGTATTACCCTAAATTGACTGTACACTGGAGTATGGTGAGCTCATAATAACCCAGTTTATTTAGTATATGCCTTTTACCTTGCATAAATTAATACAAAATTGGTAGACCCGTTTACCCTTTACAATCCAATTTATATTCAGAATAAAATTTTATAAGTTTTAAATACTCCCCTTTTCAATATTTAACCCCAATAAATTGTCCAGTACATGTATCTTTCCAATAAGTTTATATAACCATAAATAAACCCCAAAATTCACTCACAAAGCACCAAAATTTCACAAAAGTTTATCAAACAACAGAAATTTCAAATAAAATACCTGGAGAATGTTTCAGGCTTCCATTCTTTCGACGACGATCACCAGAACATCTCGGCTTCGTGACCATGCGCTGTGATACTCAGCAGATTCAGAGACGATAAGCTTCAAGGCGAGCCAAGCGCCTCGTTTCATAGTACCATTCCATATCAGCATACAATCCTGGTTGTTTGTGATGCTTACCCCTCATATATTATTCTTCCATTTATCGATTTTCTAGCTTAGTATAGTAGTAGCCAGACCTCTATTAATTTAATTTACGCTACATGTATTTCGCATTTATAAATAGAAGGCCACTACTAATACGTTATACGTGCTAGCACTATATTTACTGTATTATTAATATATCTAATACTCACAAAAAAAAACTCTACTATAAGGTTGGTCGGCATATAGTACTTTATCTTACTACAGTAGTATAGAAGCGACAAGAGAGCCTTAATAATTTCCATTCCGCATTTATATTGGTTCAAAATCCTACCCCCGGACACACTTCACGTGAAAAGCTTATTTTCAAATTTAAATTCTACAAATTTTGATACAACCGTCTTGAAAATTCCTGAAGTTTACTCCGTCTACGTGCTGTACGTATCCGAAAGCGCTCCCACCTGTCGCGTTTGTCTACGTTTGTAAAACTGTCTGTTCTTAACCAATGATAAAATTCTCTGTCGTCACAAATCCCGCCTAAACTATCTTTATCGCTGTCTGATGCATGTCTGCTGTCGCGTTCAAAACCCCACTTGAGTTATAGAAAATCGATATTGCTGACAGCTCATCTCCACTCCACGTGTATATAGTACGTGCGTTTTCAATATCAACGATTTTATCTCTGTCTCTATCTGTAGTATATAACCGATCGTGCATCTCCCCTGCTCTTTAAGAACTTTGTTAGCTTGTTATTCAAACCAAACTGACGGTTGAAAATATTTTCTATGAAGTCCTGTCCTAATATGCTCATAATTTCGACGAATGTAACCTTTTTTAAAAAAGCAGGTGTTTGTTAATTATTGACTGTTTAGCACAACAATTCTTAGATTTTATATTTTGTTGTATTTGTATAAAACTGACGTTTGCTTGTTACTACCAAAACTTTTGCCTTGGAATTATTGATTTTCCTTACCCTAGTGGGTTTTCTTATGCTTTTACGTGTTGAATTAAAATAAATTAAAATTAATTATGCGTATTCTATTTGTTTTAAAACTGTTTTTCTTTATGTGCTTTTAACCTTTCAATTATTAATTATAGAAATACGTCAATACTTGTCCGTTCTCCCTAAATGAATTAAATAAATTTTGCGCGTAAATAATTTGTTCTTTTCTCTATACAGGGTGGTTGAAATTTCATTGTTCACTCCAAATTTAACCCTTTGAATCCACAACTATATATATATATATATATATATATATATATATATATAATATAGTTTAGAGATAATGACCTTTTATAAATATGATGATATATTATTAATGGGTTTGAGGTCAGCTGTAGGAAAGTAAACTCTTTTTTAAGGCCTAAATTTTCGAATTTTATTTAAATTCTTGATCACAGGCTTTCTAAAATTTTACAATTAACTAGGCTAACATATAAATGAATTGATAGTAACTTACAAGACGAGGTTAAACATTAAATTAACATGAAAATTACATCGAAATCTATTTTAACTAATTTTTGCTTCAATTTGTTATAAGAAAATTGTATAACTTGTATAAAAATAAAAATAAAAATGTCAAATTTTGAAACCTTTCAGTTTCACTTTTTTTAATTATTTGAAAATTTAAAAACAGAATGCCTATGTGTGCATGTATGCATGTGTGTATGTGTTTGTGTGTGTATGAGTGTGGGTGAGTGTACATGTTATATTTATGTGAGTGTCTATGAATATTTGTGATTATGTATATTAATCTGTTTGTTTGTTAGTACGTGTATGTGTGAATGTGATAGGATGTGTATGTATGTAATGCTAATCACTACAATACAAATTATTGCATTAGGTATATGTTACTTCTGAAGACTAAGTATGTATGTGTAAATCGAACTTAGACCACCAATATCTGTTTTTTTATTTATGCAATTTTTTAACAAAATCCGTCCGTAAAAACGATTTTAATATAAAAGATTCTTTTGAATTTTCTGAACAAATAAATAATTTTCGTTTACCAAAAAATTATGTTTTAATCAGTTTAGACGTTATTTCCCTTTTTACAAATATATCTAAAAATTTAGTTATCAATAACATTAATAAAATTTGGACTGAAATTGAACCAAATTGTAAGCTATCAAAAACAATGTTTTTACTAACAATTGAATTTTTATTTGACAATTGTTATTTTTCCTTCAACAATAAATTTTATCTACAAATTTTTGGATGTCCGATGGGATCAAATCTCATTCCCATTATTGCTCAAATAGTAATGGACGAACTGTTGAATTCAGTTATTCCTCAACTTCCATTTAATCCTCCATTTATTAAAAAATTTGTTGATGATATAGTGACAGCTATTCCGAAAGATAAAATAGATGAAACTCTTAACATTTTTAATAAATACAATACCCACATTCAATTTACAATAGAAACGGAATCAAATAACTCTGTACCATTCCTAGACATTTTATTAATTAGAAATGATAAAAATGAAATTATTTTAGATTGGTATCAGAAGCCTACACATTCAAACAGATACTTAAATTATTATTCTTATCATCCATTTAAAACAAAATTAAATTTTATTTTGGGATTAAAAGATCGAATAAAAAAGATATCCCATCCCTCTTTTCATAATAAAAACATGAAACATCTTTCAAATATTCTAAAAAATAATAACTATCCTATACACCTGATAACAAAATTATTATATAACACAAAAAAATACAATAATATAAACAATAACGATGGTGATATACATAATAATAATACAATTAACGAAAATAACAAAACTATACAGCTATACAAAACACTACCAAATATAGATGACCACCTAACTCATAAATTAATTAAAGTATTTAAAAATTACAATTTCAAATACGCTAAAAAAACATTTTAACATTAAGAAGCATTTTTCAAAATTTAAAGATAAGACACTAGATTTATTTCAAAGAAACCTTGTATACCAAATTAATTGTATAGATTGTAGTAATCCTTATATTGGGCAAACGTCACAAACTTTAAAACAACGATAACCCAACACAAAAGTGACATTAGAATCAAACCAAATTCCTGTGCTTTATCAAGACACTCAATTGATTTAGATCACAAAATTGATTTTGAACATCCTAAAATTTTAGAACTAGAAAAAGATACACAAAAAAGACTATTTCTGGAAATGTATCATATATTTCGCCAAAAAAATTGTATAAATAAAAAAACAGATATTGGTGGTCTAAGTTCGATTTACACATACATACTTAGTCTTCAGAAGTAACATATACCTAATGCAATAATTTGTATTGTAGTGATTAGCATTACATACATACACATCCTATCACATTCACACATACACGTACTAACAAACAAACAGATTAATATACATAATCACAAATATTCATAGACACTCACATAAATATAACATGTACACGCACCCACACTCATACACACACAAACACATACACACATGCATACATGCACACATAGGCATTCTGTTTTTAAATTTTCAAATAATTAAAAAAAGTGAAACTGAAAGGTTTCAAAATTTGACATTTTATTTTTATTTTATACAAGTTATACAATTTTCTTATAACAAATTGAAGCAAAATTAGTTAAAATAGATTTCGATGTAATTTTCATGTTAATTTAATGTTTAACCTCGTCTTGTAAGTTACTATCAATTCATTTATATGTTAGCCTAGTTAATTGTAAAATTTTAGAAAGCCTGTGATCAAGAATTTAAATAAAATTCGAAAATTTAGGCCTTAAAAAAGAGTTTACTTTCCTACAGCTGACCTCAAACCCATTAATAATATATCATCATATATATATATATATATATATATATATATATATATTGCTGTGATAATTCCTGTAGGAAGAATAATATACCTTAGTTATATCTCTTATATCGGGCCCCACGGTTTGGGTGCCATTAAAATACTGTGTTACTCGCAGCCCCTACGATTGGGTGCAATATAATGCTGTGATATATGAGCCCCACAACTTGGGCGTACATAAAAATGCTGTGATTAACCCCTATTACCCTCTCACAGCCCCTTATACCACTCAAACACTTGTGAAAATGTTAATTTATAATTTTCCTTTGTCTCGACTAGCTGATTCAATTAAATAAAGCACTTCTATAATACACAGTATAATGACTGAATATTTACAACTCTTTTAACTATCTTCTCCCCTTTTATATCATGTATATCTGTCAAATTATTAGAAAATCAAGCCAGCAAAATGAGCTTTTTATTACCTTTAAAGACTTATTGAAACGTTTCAAGCAGTCTGTAACTTTTCATAAAATTTTTGCAAGCAACCCCCAATTTGTCTACTTTTACACTTTTAATTATGATTGAGATAAAACAGTTTAAAAATAAATCATATCAAAAATATTTGAGATAAAACAGTTTTAAAAATAAGTCATATCAAAATCTTTAACCTGAATTATTTTCATAGGTGCTCCTAAGAATTGAAGTCGATATCCGAATCGTTATTGGTGCGTTTATTTCAATGAAAGGTTTTTCATTTCCGTAATAGAATATTTACCCTCAATTTGCTTGAACAGGCAGCATTCTCCAAAATTGTATTTTTGATCTTAGTGGCTTGTAATTTAAAGTTGTACAGGAATCGTAACATTATTTTACTTGTAATTTATGATTGTAATTTATATCGTAATTGAGATGGTCCTTCCAATGGTAATTGAGATGGTAAATTTAGATCGACTTTCAGAGAGGAATTTAGATGGACATTCAGAGTCTTGTTTTATTTATTATTAGAAATGTTAAAATTTCCTAAATCTTATTTACTTACGTCTCAGAAATACGGCACAATTTTTACAATTATACACTTTATAATTTCACTGTTAACAAATATTTATTATTCATGTAAATATTTGGCACTTTCAGGTATAGTCACTGCCCAGTTTCAAAGTATACTAACTTGATATTCCATTCTCAAGATATTTATAGGATCGTCCCACTTTTGTTTGTGATTTGCTGGCTTCACGTGCTAGGCGAGGCAAAGCATATTATCACTTGTTATTTTGGGAAAATTTACCAATTGTATGTATTTTAATTGCATGACGCGGTACTTCAAGTCACGTAATTCAGTTGTTATAGCTTATATCTACTTCAGGAATTCCAGGAATTTTTGTACATATCGATCATGTAGTCTTGTTTGTTGGCCTTATTCTAATCTAAATTGAATAAATTTGGTGTTTGTTTATTTCCCAATAAATTGGATTTTCGAACAACTGTGATTCTCTTAGATCACGTACGCTTTTAAATAATGCATAATTTCTGCGTGCGTTTATGTTAATATCTTTACACACTTTATGAATGTTTATATAGCCACTTCATGCAGGTTTTCCACTGATTTAATTTTAATGCGTTTCGTTACCTTTTCTAAATCCTAATCTTTGCTAGTAGCTACTTTTGGATATGTGTTTTAATTGTTTGTACTGCTATATACAGTGTGCTCGCAACTAATAATTTTTATAATAACCTATTTACTCTTCTAATATCTATAATTCCATACTTCTGTTACTTGGGAGTTTCCCTTGCTTATTCTACGACCCCAATGACTTAATCTATCCCTAAATTAACCCTACAATTACAGCAATAAATATATATATATATATATATATATATATATATATTTACTCATATTTAGACCAGGGTAGAAAATTAAATAATCAAATCAAATAATTTTAATTACCGTGTATAAGGAATTTCATTAAATAATACGCTTTATTAAAACCTTGAAGCATAAATAAACTCGGTCGTTTCAGTAAAATAAGAAATTTAAATTATCTATAAGACGCTTTACATCAAAAGAAGCAGTATTGAAAAGCGCAGTGGATAATTTAATTATTCCTAAACAAATGGAAATTACGTGCAAAATTTATATTAATGAACTCTATTTTAAATAACTGGTATTAAACAAAACGTACGGATAATAATTTGTATTCGCTAAAAATGAAAGGATGGAAATCAATTTTAATTGGAGTTAATTGAACCATTATTAATAATAAGCATAAAACTTGTAAAACCCAATAATAGTCAAATCGTAGGAAGGTTATTTAAAATGTTACGTTTGAACACCCCTGCGTGTTTTAAAAGGCAATTTCAAGTTAATTTGTTTGGATAAACATGTTGATTCTAAGGATATTGGAAACGATCAGATGCTTTAGCAGGAAATACAGAACACCTGCGTATTTTAAAAAGCTCATTCTGCGTAAATTTGGCAAATAATTAATGTTTCAAAGAATCTTGGAGAAACCGGGACTTAGTATTTACGAGAATGTGCGATACGGGTTTATTAAACCCAGATAACAGTCCGCGTGGACTAAAATATAATCGATAATAAAGAATATAAATTTGCACCAATACGAACAGGTTAGAAAAGGAAAGAAAATGCGTCAAGCAAAGACACATATTGTAAAAGGCGGGATTTAAGCAACGTCAAGGGGTTGCGATTGGTTAAAAATAGGATGCATATATCAGAGGTAGAACAACAATTTCTGTATAAAAGTAATTAGTTTTTCTCGGACAACTTTGCGGGCCGTGTTGAAATTTTCTGAGATCTCAATGGGGTGAGGACTAAATTCATAAAATCGACGTGCAGGCTACAGACTGGGAACGTAGAATGAGGAATTCGTTGGAATTACCCGTTTTAGGGAACAAAGCGACGTGTCGGCTATTCGCTATATATACAGGCGGGAATATGTGTTTCTCTCTTAGACTCTTAGACTTTCGACGATTCGATGCGTTAAAAGCTCGTGCATCCGCGACTTCATATTAAACAGTGCATTTTAGTTTGATTAAATAATTTAAAGTGTGCTAGTATATTTTAGTGACTCAAAATAGTTGGTTATTTTACGTGCTAACATGAATGTACTTCAGTGCACTTAGATACAAGGTAATAAAAGTTTATTATCACGGTACCAATTAGTAAAATTTACAACGACAAATGTATACCCAAAAGTAGGCAGTTTTGGCGTATATTGGTAATATTGGTAAAAGGAAGTATGAATTTCTTTGCTATTTTGCGGGGTGTTAATGACTAAATGGTTCGTAAATGTGTCTGCATCCACTGAACCAGAGGCAGAATACACAGATGAGTTCCGGAAAAGCCTAGAAACAACTTTAAATTAATGGTGATGGAGAACATTTTAAAGCGTTGACAACTTGAAGCTGTAAATAGAATCCGGTTGGAATGGTGTGATTTACAAAGGGACGATTACACTGAAGCTACGAGGACAATAACCTTCAGGTAAATTGTACTATTTTGTTTGACATTTTTGTGTGTATTGAATGACTTTATAATTGATTTACTTTAAATGGACATTAGTGGATTTTTCTAACCATAAAATTTAATTTTAAGATGAAATTTGCTTGTTTAAGTAAAAGGGTATTTTGTTTTGATGTTCGGGAATAGGATGAAATTTTGGGTAGGTCTTTGAGCTCAATTAGACAAACCTGGTTAATTAACGTAAAGGGTGGTAGATGCTCCTTTATACTCAGACTCGGTCTGCTTATATTGTTATATTAATTAGTAGGCTTTTGGATGCACAGCAAAATGATAATAAAATTAATCCGGAAATTCTTTTAAAACTGAATTTTATGTTCAAATTTAATTTGAAAATTTAATGTATTCTGAATATTGATGTAAATAGAGTTAACGTTGATGTTTGTGGTAGGAATGTGTTGTTTAATTTTTATGATTGAGAATGGAAGTTATCTAGAAGAGCAGCCGAGGCGATTAACAGAAGGAATCAACGGACCAGGTGATTTAAAAGGTATCACAGCATTCTTGACGCCCAAACTGTGGGGCTCGAATGTTTTTTTTTAAAGGGCCAGTACCAAGATATGCTGGGAAGATTCACAGCATATCTTGGCGACCCAAAAGTGAGGCTCGAGTTCCAAATAAAATTTTTGTTATTTTATTCCAGGAAACTGGCGATCTGAGAGAGAGTTTCTGTTTGTGTATAAATTTAAGAGTATTTTAGAGTGTGTGTGAGTGATTTGAACGTATGCAGAGAAAGGAGTGGTTAAGGAGTCAAGGAGTGGAAATTGGAAGTGACGATAGTGCATTGTGTGAGAAAATTTCGAAAATGGAAGAAGCTGGAGGCAGTAGAGATCAGTCGAGGACGGAATCAGGGATCAAGGAAATGAGTTAATGATGAGAATGTTAGAGGAAATGCGATTAGCTAGGGAGGAATCCAATAGAAAATTAGAACAGCTAAGCGATGAATCGAATAGAGCGAGAGGACTCAAATCGAAAATTTGACCGAATGAATGAGACATTAACAGGAGTTAGGGAAACCCTAAGTGAGAAAATAGACAAGACAAATAAAGAAGTTTCAGAATTTAAAATAGTCTTACCGTAAAGATGGGGAAGTTGAAAATAGGGTAGATAAAATGAGCGTGATATTACAGGTCTTCGACAGGAAATGGGACATTTAAGGTCCGAAGTACGCATTTTTGTGAAGAAGAGATTAATGTAAAATGACTGAAGTAACGGACTCATGTAGGGATCAGTTAGGCAGGGTAGAACGCGAAGTTAGTAGTATCAAATACAACATGTCAAATTTAACGGGGATGGTCCCAGATTTTCTACAGGTGGAGTATCATTGGACCAACACATGAAGTTTTATGGCGATAACAGGGTAAATCCACAAATTTTTATTAATAGTGTAAGAAATCTAGTGGGAAATTTATTTGACGAACAGACTAAACTAAATACGATAAAGGCTTTATTAAAGGACAATGCGGAAGCATGGTACAATTTAGTAGGACAGGACATAGACACGTATCAGGACTTTGAAAACAAATTTTACAACATTACTGGAGTGATCACAAACAGGATCAGATTAGGGACGACTTGATTACAGGAAAATTTAAGGGAGAGTTTGCAGGTTCTAGGAGCAATATGCCATCCGAATACAGTGTGGCCAAACAACTGAATCCACCATTGACGGACAGACAGATAATCAAGTACCTATCACGACATTTTGAACTGGAAATTAGACAACACGTGGCCTTACAAAACATCACAGAACGGGAGACATTTTAGAGTATTTACAGAGATATGACGATGTATGTGTTGGACGGACAAGAGAGATACGAGAACGAAACGTTAACACAGTTAGGTTTGACAACAGGACACCGAATTATCCGAGACGGCCTGACTACAACAGAAATTTTCGACCGAATTGGGAACGACGAGGACAGGAATACAGGAGCAATAGTGCGACTAGGGGACCGACGCCAAGACCTAGTTACACGAGACAGAACAGTTTACCGGAAGTAAACAGGACTGTGACCAGCACGCCGAATAGAGATAGGGACACGGATATTAACACGAGGAGGACGTACGCACAGGTTGTAGAAGGACAACCAGGACCAAGCACGGAAAACAGGATGAGACAGGATTTTAGAACGCGACAGACCACTAGATTTCTGTGTAAATGTATACGAACATCCACGTGAATTTTTCAAAATTGAGGAGGAAGTAGAGCCAGAAACTGAGGAAAAATTATGTTTGCCAATTATTAATTTAGAAATTTTTGAGAATAATGTAGAAGTATTACTTGATACAGGGGCAGAGGCGAGTTTAATATCGGAGGAATTCGTCAGCAAAATTAGGGATAAGGTTTGTGATAGAATTATGCCTATAAAACGTAGCCATTTAGTAGCTCCAAATAAAAAGAAGTTTGCTGTAGTAAATAGTGTTGTGGTGCTTAGGATAGATATAGGAGGTTTAAGCTGTGAACAGGAGTTTGTAATTGTACCTGGACTGAAGTTTCAGAGCATTTTAGGTGTTGACTGTATGATGAAGTTAGGGGTTTTGATAGATATGGAAAGGAAGGTAATAAGAATTAAGGATAGGGTAGTGCCATGGAAAGGCAGTTATGAAGTCACAGAGGATGACACGGGGTTTAGTATTAATGTAGTAGAGGTAGAGGATGATGAAGGTAAACAGATCAACACGATAAGATGTCCAGAGGATAGGAGAGTAGAGGTTCAAGCTTTATTACGAAAACATGCAGAATTAGTGGGGGTAGAAGCAAGCACAGCGTTAGGCTATGAGCACAGATTGGAAGTGGATAATTCAGAACCGTTCAACGCAAAGGTTTATCCAATTCCAGCAGCATATCAGGAGCAGGTGAAGACGAAATTAAGTAAAGATGGCAAGTTTGTTTTTAATCAAGTAGATTTAAGGGATTCATTCTGGCGGATTCCATTACACAAAAATTCTAGAAGGTACGTAGGGTTTTCCATAGAGGGAAAAATCGATAATTGTAAAGTAGTATCGTTTGGTTTGTCGGCAGAAAGGGAAACAAGAATAAATGAGAAACAGACAAGTGTAGGGACTGAAGAAGAAGTAATATTTAAGAGTCAGGATAAGAGGGATGATAAGTTTATTGTATGTGAGATAATAGAGATGTTAAGTATAGATATAGAAGGGGGAGAGATAGGGATGAAGAGTATTAGGATGGTAAGAAGGAAGACTTGGAGGGTCAAGAAGAGAGTTAGATTTAAATAGGATAGGGATAGCATAGGTGTATATAAAAGAGTAGAAGTAAGTGGTTATAGAAAATAAAGCTAGATATAGGACACATATGGGAGATAATTAGAATAGGTTTAGGATGAGGATAAAGAGTAAATGTAGGAAGAAAATAAGATAGGTTAAGTATAGATATTTTATATAAGATTAGTGGAGAGTTAGGAATAGAGTAAGAGTAGGATAGGCATATAGGATTAGGTAGGGGGAAGTAAAGTATAGTGAAGATTAGTTAAAAGTTAGGAATAGGATAGGTATGTAGGATGTATATAGGATTAGATGGATAAGTAGGATGAAGTTAGGATAATTTCAGTTTATAGAATTAGGTGAGAGTTAGGAATAGGATAGGGATATAGGTAGGTGTAAATATTTTCTTTTGATTGGAGACAAAGTAGGTAAGTTAGATAGATAAGGATAGAGAGATAGGCAAAATTTTGTAAAGATTTTTGGCAGTCTAAATATTTGATATTTGCATTCAAATAAGTGGGATTATTTGTATTCAAATAGGGGGAAAATACTCATATTTAGACCAGGGTAGAAAATTAAATAATCAAATCAAATAATTTTAATTACCGTGTATAAGGAATTTCATTAAATAATACGCTTTATTAAAACCTTGAAGCATAAATAAACTCGGTCGTTTCAGTAAAATAAGAAATTTAAATTATCTATAAGACGCTTTACATCAAAAGAAGCAGTATTGAAAAGCGCAGTGGATAATTTAATTATTCCTAAACAAATGGAAATTACGTGCAAAATTTATATTAATGAACTCTATTTTAAATAACTGGTATTAAACAAAACGTACGGATAATAATTTGTATTCGCTAAAAATGAAAGGATGGAAATCAATTTTAATTGGAGTTAATTGAACCATTATTAATAATAAGCATAAAACTTGTAAAACCCAATAATAGTCAAATCGTAGGAAGGTTATTTAAAATGTTACGTTTGAACACCCTGCGTGTTTTAAAAGGCAATTTCAAGTTAATTTGTTTGGATAAACATGTTGATTCTAAGGATATTGGAAACGATCAGATGCTTTAGCAGGAAATACAGAACACCTGCGTATTTTTAAAAAGCTCATTCTGCGTAAATTTGGCAAATAATTAATGTTTCAAAGAATCTTGGAGAAACCGGGACTTAGTATTTACGAGAATGTGCGATACGGGTTTATTAAACCCAGATAACAGTCCGCGTGGACTAAAATATAATCGATAATAAAGAATATAAATTTGCACCAATACGAACAGGTTAGAAAAGGAAAAGAAAATGCGTCAAGCAAAGACACATATTGTAAAAGGGCGGGATTTAAGCAACGTCAAGGGGTTGCGATTGGTTAAAAATAGGATGCATATATCAGAGGTAGAACAACAATTTCTGTATAAAAGTAATTAGTTTTCTCGGACAACTTTGCGGGCCGTGTTGAAATTTTCTGAGATCTCAATGGGGTGAGGACTAAATTCATAAAATCGACGTGCAGGCTACAGACTGGGAACGTAGAATGAGGAATTCGTTGAATTACCCGTTTTAGGGAACAAAGCGACGTGTCGGCTATTCGCTATATATACAGGCGGGAATATGTGTTTTCTCTCTTAGACTCTTAGACTTTCGACGATTCGATGCGTTAAAAGCTCGTGCATCCGCGACTTCATATTAAACAGTGCATTTTAGTTTGATTAAATAATTTAAAGTGTGCTAGTATATTTTAGTGACTCAAAATAGTTGGTTATTTTACGTGCTAACATGAATGTACTTCAGTGCACTTAGATACAAGGTAATAAAAGTTTATTATCACGGTACCAATTAGTAAAATTTACAACGACAAATGTATACCCAAAAGTAGGCAGTTTTGGCGTATATTGGTAATATTGGTAAAAGGAAGTATGAATTTCTTTGCTATTTTATGGGGTGTTAATGACTAAATGGTTCGTAAATGTGTCTGCATCCACTGAACCAGAGGCAGAGATACACAGATGAGTTCCGGAAAAGCCTAGAAACAACTTTAAATTAATGGTGATGGAGAACATTTTAAAGCGTTGACAACTTGAAGCTGTAAATAGAATCCGGTTGGAATGGTGTGATTTACAAAAGGGACGATTACACTGAAGCTACGAGGACAATAACCTTCAGGTAAATTGTACTATTTTGTTTGACATTTTTGTGTGTATTGAATGACTTTATAATTGATTTACTTTAAATGGACATTAGTGGATTTTTCTAACCATAAAAATTTAATTTTAAGATGAAATTTGCTTGTTTAAGTAAAAGGGTATTTTGTTTTGATGTTCGGGAATAGGATGAAATTTGGGTAGGTCTTTGAGCTCAATTAGACAAACCTGGTTAATTAACGTAAAGGGGTGGTAGATGCTCCCTTTATACTCAGACTCCGGTCTGCTTATATTGTTATATTAATTAGTAGGCTTTTGGATGCACAGCAAAATGATAATAAAATTAATCTGGAAATTCTTTTTAAAACTGAATTTTATGTTCAAATTTAATTTGAAAATTTAATGTATTCTGAATATTGATGTAAATAGAGTTAACGTTGATGTTTGTGGTAGGAATGTGTTGTTTAATTTTTATGATTGAGAATGGAAGTTATCTAGAAGAGCAGCCGAGGCGATTAACAGAAGGAATCAACGGACCAGGTGATTTAAAAGGTATCACAGCATTCTTGACGCCCAAACTGTGGGGCTCGAATGTTTTTTTTTAAAGGGCCAGTACCTAGAGATATGAGAAGATTCACAGCAATATATATGAATTACTAATAACGACCTCCTTTATTGTAATTTTCTAAAAATGTTGTGGGTTTTAGGTCGGCTGAATTATTTAAGAAAACTCTTTTTTTTATAAACCTGAGCTTTCGGATTTATTTTAATCCTTTTTCAAAGGTACTACAATAAAAGAATTGATAAATAAACATTAAATGATATTGTATACTCACTAAGGCGAGGTTATAATAAATTGGCGATTAACATAAAAAGTTATTTTGGTTATAAATCTTCTAAAATGTATATAACAACTTCAAAATACAACAAGAGGTAAAAGTATTATGTAAATAAAATATTGATAATAAATAAAAGTCAAAAGTTTGATAGAAATTGTTATTAAAAGGCAACCTTAAAAAATGTTTATTATAACTATTCTGTGTATATATCTGCATGTAGCACTGTGAGTGTATGTATGTATGTATGTATGTATGTGTGTGTATGTGGGTGTGTTGTTTTTTTTTGTGTGTGTGTGTGTGTGTGTGTGTGTGTGTGTGTGTGTGTGTGTTGTTTTTTATTATATTTATTTATTTTAATATTATTAAGAGAAATTCATCTTATAGATCCATTGACAAATTTGTTGCTGTGTGGTTGTTTTTATTTTTGATATTTAGAAGATACGTGTAGATACAATTTAAGTTATTAATTATATTACAGATGGAAGACAAAAAATCAAAAAGAGAGTTTCTAGAAATGTGCCACATCTACCAGCAAAAAAATACTATGAACAAAAGAACAGATATTAATAACTTAAATTGTATCTACACGTATCTTCTAAATATCAAAAATTAAAACAACCACACAGCAACAAATTTGTCAATGGATCTATAAGATGAATTTCTCTTAATAATATTAAAATAAATAAATATAATAAAAAACAACACACACACACACACACGCACACACACCACACACACACACCACACACACACAAAAAAAAAATGCACCCACATACACACACATACATACATACATACATACATACACTCACAGTGCTACATGCAGATATATACACAGAATAGTTATAATAAACATTTTTAAGGTTGCCTTTTAATAACAATTTCTATCAAACTTTTGACTTTATTTATTATCAATATTTTATTTACATAATACTTTTACCTCTTGTTGTATTTTGA
Organism: Platerodrilus igneus; assembly: GCA_036346225.1. Classification (NCBI taxonomy): domain Eukaryota; kingdom Metazoa; phylum Arthropoda; class Insecta; order Coleoptera; family Lycidae; genus Platerodrilus; species Platerodrilus igneus. Next base: position 7,953,160 of record JARFIW010001148.1, read on the forward strand.
AGTTGTTATATACATTTTAGAAGATTTATAACCAAAATAACTTTTATGTTAATCGCCAATTTATTATAACCTCGCCTTAGTGAGTATACAATATCATTTAATGTTTATTTATTAATTCTGTTATTGTAGTACTTTTGAAAAGGATTAAAATAAATCCGAAAGCTCAGGTTTATAAAAAAGAGTTTTCTTAAATAATCCAGCCGACCTAAAACCCACAACATTTTTAGAAAATATTATATATATATATATATATATATATATATATATATATATATATGAAACTGACAGCACTAGCTGCTAGGTGCGAGCTGATGATTCTAACCCAAAGTTTGACATTTTTGACAGTATACATACTTCTAACCTTTGCCATATGAACACTATTTGCCTTGTTTTGATCGAGTTGAAAATTTCGCCTCGGCCAAAAATTGGAATTAACTCATGAACATTTTCGTGCGATGCGTTTTATGACTTCCCACGTGGATTATCTCCACAACAGATAGATGTATAGATAGATTTATTTCCACAAAACATTTTCATGCTGTAGGAAACTACACTTATATTAATTTACAAAATTATCTTAGAGGCTATTAAAACATGTCCTAATCTAATATAATCACTAGTGTTCATTACAGTTATAATGTCGCTAATATCAGTGTAGTATCAACAACAGCTCTGATTTATATGGTTTTGTCATCAATGTATTCATGCACTAAGTAATATGCCTTTTGAAGCGTAAAGCTTTAAGCACCAAATGTTAGAAGTGAATGGTTTTTAAATCTGTTAGGAAGATGGTTGTACATTGTAACACCCATATATTGCAAGCTGTTTTCAAATTTTCTGGTATCATGTCATGGCACTACCAGCAATTGGCCCGATTGCCTGGTTTTAAGTGTTTTGGAGACTTCAAAGAATACATTTTTAAATTTATGCACGAAGCAGACATTGAAAGATGTAGACACATGGAAAGGTTAACAACTCTAAGGATACAAATAGTTTTCTGCAGCTTTTTCATCTAGGACACTTACTAAGTATGCGAATGGCGGTTTTTTTGTTCGAGGAAAATTCTATGAGATTATATACCCCAAACCATAATGCAATAGCGCATTATACTATAAAAGTATGCGTGATATACCATCAATAGTGTTGAATGTGACAGTACTCTAAGAAGTTTGCGCAGTGCAAATTTTGGCTTTTATGAGACGTTTATGAATTTGAGTAATGTGATTCTCCCAATCAAGCGAGCAATCTGCAGTAGCTCTCAGGAATTTTTTATTGTGAACGACCTTTATGCCAATGTTGTCCATGGAAATTGTAATCATTTTGTTGAATAATATGCAACTAGTTTTACCCAAATTTAATGTGATTCTATTTAATTTATACCAATCCGTTATACTCTTTAAGCTTTCTTGTATTGAAGTACTCAATCCTAAGGGAGTCGTTGACTTACAAATACATAGAGCATCATCTGCATAGAGATAACTAAGTCGAAACTCAATGTTTGCTGGGAGAAAAATAGTAATGGCCCCAAAATGGAGCCCTGAGGAACTCCTTGGTTTAGTACAGCCTCCAATGACAAAGATACCCTGCCATCAATACCACCAATTGCAACATATTGTTTTCGTTCAAACAAATAAGAACAAATTAAATCATAGGCTATACCACTAATACCATAATGTTCTAATTTAAATAACAGTATTTCATGTTTTACAGACTCAAATGCTTTACTGAAATCGCAGGATATACACCCAACATACAGCTTCTTATCTATGCTGGTATGAAATTCTTTTGTTTTATTATAAAGTGCTGTTTCTACACTTTGTCCTTTGACGAATCCATGTTGTAAACTAGAGATAATATTACATTCCTTGAAGAAACTAATAAATCGGTTGTAAATTACTTTTTAAAAAATTTTTGATATGCATGGAAGTAATGCTATTGGCCTATAATTGTTAATATTGTGTGAATCGCCTTTTTAAACACTGGTATAATTTTGGCTGTTTTAAAGCATTCGGAAAATCCCTTGTTCTAAAATCAAATTAAAAATATAGGTACACCAGATTTTCAACAATTGAATACTTGCAATGTTTAATTACTGTGATGGAAATTGAGTCCAATCCAGATCACATCATTTGGACTGTGAAAGTTGCTCAGAAATAAGACCGGCTTTTTGTCCATCTGCTTCAGATACAGTAATCCCTCTGTACTTATTGCCCAATCGGAAGTGCCCCTTTCAAACTTAGTATTATTTTTCACTATATCCTTTGGTTCGTCTTTCTGCCTCTTCCTTATTGTCCCACAAATGTAAATGTTTTCATTGTACAGTTCGCATAGCAGTCACACAGATGAAAAAATTATTAAAATCTACATTGTGATGCTTTCCCACTAGCGCATGTGTTAGATCCTTGACCACTCTTGGATCTAGCCCTTTCTCCACTTCATCTTCGGTTTTTTCCAGTATATATTCGAAATTGTGATACAAATCTGGACTGGTCTGCCCAGATCCATATTTTGTAATCCTTCTCGATGGACTTGAAAGGCATAGACTGGTGAATTGCAATTTGTCTCTTGAATTTGACCATGGACTCGTTAATACTTTGATTTTTGCTTGGTTTGTAACAGTTGCCAAAAGTTTCTGATAATGCAGCAAGAAGTGGTTGAAGTTTGTATAACTTGTCAAAACCTGCTTTGCCTTTTTTTGGTTGAACAAAATTGTCATTGAGGTGCATATTAGACAAGAGCTAACAGAACCGGTGTAAGTTGACTGACCAGTAGTCCCGGTAACTTGGCTTTTTTATAAGTCCCATAATAAGATTTATATCAAAGAAACATTTAATTTATATTCAGAATTAGTTGGAAAAATCATTCTCCAAATTGCTGTGTTGCATATAAATTTGTTTTATATGTTATTTTGTCAATAAGTTCCTTTGTAAATAAACAATAAAATGTTTCTGTAGGTATTTCAATATTGTCACATATTTTAGGACCAGAACTTAGATCTTTTGTCCATTCGCACAGCTTTACTTCGGTTTTGTAACAAAATGAGAAAGCGGAAGATCATCTTTGCTTTCAAATTCTAAATCAATGTTACTAATAGGATCTTCAATGTTAGAATCAATAACCCAAAATTCTGCAAGATTGCTATCGTCAAGAGCATCATCAAGATATGCAATTATAATTATTTATGGTTCCGGGTTGGGACCGTGTCATTTTGTGAATTAAGTCGACGTTTTGCCCACTTTTGTAAGGGGCTTCATCAGGACAATAAAATAATTTTTTTTAAAAATTATATAAAAAGAAGAATGATAATATTAAATGGACAAGTTATAGTGTAAAGAGAAGAGTTACTTCTGAACTAGCAGACTCACTAGCCCATTCATAACCAAAATGTGTGTTGTGGCGAAGTAACTGGTGAAAATAACGAAAGTGGTGGTTTATATAGGGCGAGAACTTGATGCATGAGTGATCATGCTTAGAGAGGAGTGTCGTAGTGGATCAGTGAGCGTCATGGTTCCGCTGTTGTGAACATAGACTTGTTTTCCAAATAGGGGAAAGGTAGTAGCCATCGTCTTTGTTTAGATTATTAGAATTTTTATTGATCTCTATGGATTCTCTAATTTTTCTATTGTAGAAAAATAGAATTCTGGCAATTAGTTTCGTCTTGTCAAAGTTGATGGTATGGCCTGTTTCATGTTGGTGTTCGGCCATCGCTGAGCGATTGTACTGGCTTGTTCTTAAGCATCGCTTATGCTTGTTTAGTCTAGTCTGTACTGACCGTCCTGTTTCTCCTATGTATATTAAACCGCAACTGCAAGGTATACTATATACGCCTGGGGCTTTAAGACTATTTTCGGAATCTTTTGGGGTTGGTAATATTTGTGAAATTTTATTAGTGGGTTTATAGATTGTTTTGATGTTGTGTTTTCGTAGAATTTTGCCAATTTGGTCTGTTACTCTGTGTATATATGGAAGGATTGCTATAGATCGTGTGAGTTCAGTGGTTTTTTTGGGCTTGCAAGTATGAAATTCGGTCAAATAGAGTCCAGTCATTGTAGTTAAGCGTGGCGGATAATGTTAGGTGGAGCTGTAGGAGTTGTTTTGACATGTTGTCTATTTCTTTTCGAGTGTTGGAAATTCGTTCGCGAAGAAGTGAGAGTTCTGCTCTGTGAAGAATTTTTCGACTGGAATATGTTTTAATGTGGTATTTTATTTTAAGGAAATTTGGAACTATGTCCGAATCGCGACACCGTACCAAAAAAGTGAGTGTACAGAGTAATTTTGCTAGTGAGTGTCTAAGGTTACTGAAAGTTTTTGTTTTGTTTACAATATCCTCCCCGTAAAGGTTTTTGTGATATTGTCGGAGGCTTTCACGGCCGGAGTCATTATAATTATTTATGGTTCCGGGTTGGGACCGTGTCATTTTGTAAATTAAGGTCGACGTTTCGCCCACTTTTGTAAGAGGCTTCATCAGGACAATAAAATAATTTTTTTTTTACCTCAAGAAGACGAATTTGAGCACCTGGGCATGCTCATAGAGAAATGTTTAACCTCTACCTATTTTGTTTTCGACGGACAATTTTACAAACAAACTTCGGGCACACCAATGGGCTCACCTCTGTCCCCTATTGTGGCCAATATATTCATGGAGTCTTTGGAATCCATGGCTCTAGAATCCACAGACCTTAAACCAAAAACTTGACTCCGTTATGTAGACGACACTTTTGTAATCTGGCCCCATGGACATCAAACGCTTAATAATTTTCTAGATCACATAAACAATCAACATAAAGATATTAAGTTCTCTATAGAAATTGAAAAGAACGGAACTCTGCCATTCCTTGACGTTCTGGTAGAGCGCAAACTTAACGGACGACTAGGTCATTCCGTATATCGAAAACCCACACACACAGACAGATACCTACATGCGTCGTCACATCATCACCCCTCACAAAAATCATCGGTAATCAACTCTCTAGTCCACCGTGCAATTAAGATTTCACAACCAGAAAACTTATCTAATGAACTGGCCCATCTTAAAACTAGTCTTATAAAAAATGGTTATCGCAACTCAGATATTGGCAGAGTAATAAACCGACATCTGCATCCTACACGAACTCCCAAACCACGCTGTAATCTCGATACACGATCTATAGCAATCCTTCCATATATACACAGAGTAACAGACCGAATTGGCAAAATTCTACGAAAACACAACATCAAAACAATCTATAAACCCACTAATAAAATTTCACAAATATTACCAACCCCAAAAGATTCCGAAAATTGTCTTAAAGCCCCAGGCGTATATAGTATACCTTGCAGTTGCGGTTTAATATACATAGGAGAAACAGGACGGTCAGTACAGACTAGACTAAACGAGCATAAGCGATGCTTAAGAACAAGCCAGTACAATCGCTCAGCGATGGCCGATCACCAACATGAAACAGGCCATACCATCAACTTTGACAAGACGAAACTAATTGCCAGAATTCCATTTTTCTACAATAGAAAAATTAGAGAATCCATAGAAATAAACAAAAATTCTAATAATCTAAACAAAGACGATGGCTACTACCTTTCCCCTATTTGGAAAACAAGCCTATGTTCACAACAGCGGAACCATGACGCTCACTGATCCACTACGACACTCCTCTCTAAGCATGATCACTCATGCATCAAGTTCTCGCCCTATATAAATCACCACTTTCGTTATTTTCACCAGTTACTTCGCCACAAGACACCTTTTGGCTATGAATGGGCTAGTGAGTCTGCTAGTTCAGGAGTAACTCTTCTCTTTACACTATAACTTGTCCATTTAATATTATCATTCTTCTTTTTATATAATTTAAAAAAAATAAAAAATTATTTTATTGTCCTGATGAAGCCCCTTACAAAAGTGGGCGAAACGTCGACCTTAATTTACAAAATGACACGGTCCCAACCCGGAACCATAAATAATTATAATGACTCCGGCCGTGAAAGCCTCCGACAAGATATGCAATGCCATCAATTGATGGAGCACCTAAAATAATTGAACGTGGATCAGAGAAATAGAATCAGTAAGGACGTAGCGTTATTGGAAGTAAAGTTGTTCAAATTTATAAGGGTATGATTAAATAATTTTCGGTCAAAATCACGCTTCAGGCGTAGTGAATTCATTTGGAACCATACACTTTTCAGACAAATGCGCTATTTATCTTCTTTTATATTAGTAATGTGAATTAATAAAAATAAAAGAATCTATTTTTCAGGGGGAATACGAAAGAAATTTACCAAAAATGTAAATAATTTTTCACAAGAAAGTGGCACTTATTAGGTTAGGTCAGATGCACGCAGTTAACAGCCGAAACAACACCATTCATATGCGAATAACATGCATTGTCAAATGCGTAAAATATTTCGAGCTTTTAGAAAATGAGTGGAGGAGGCCATTGTAGAGCGTTAACAAGTGTGGTTCCATATAATGTGGACTAGTCATGTTTGGGAAGCAACTGAATTCATGGTATCTCTGCAGGACTATATGACAACAAAGGGTTAAGCGACTTTTCTTTACAGGATGGCTGCTCTTATTAAACGCTTGTTAAACGTTTAACCGCACATATAAACCGTGGTTAAACATTTAAACTGATAATGTATGCTAGCTGATATTGGAAACACAAAAATATCCTAATTTTCACTAAATTGTTGAATGTGCATAAATCATGAGTTTAAACATTCTTTTGTATTGTCTTTATTATGAAATTAAAATTCGTCATTCGATTCAATATTTAATTATAGCAAACATATTAGATAACATTATATTTTGGCATATTACCAATTCAATTTCTAACGATACAAACTGCTGCAGTGCAAATCCTTGACTCGTCTAATTGCATTAAGTGGGGTTTAACGACATTCACATAAACTTAGCACCTGACTTTAAAAAAGAGATCAAGATTATATTTTGTTTGCACTTGTACCCATTTGTATCACCCGTGGTTTTGTTTTTACCTTAATAGTTAAACGTGGAGGTGGGGTTTAAAAATCGCCAGCACTGTAAAACTATGCAATTAAAAATTACCAATATCATTCGGAAGAGCTTCGCTTGAAGTTATTTGTATCACTTTCAATTTCGTCTGTACCCTCATTGTCAACTATTGCGATATTCGAATTTGAAAATGGGCGCTGTCTTGTACCAATTTATAGCACTTCGTATTTTGTTTACACCCTCATGGTGGTGGAAGTACCAAACTAAAAAGCTCTGCACGTAAAAAATTTGTCAATTTTTGAGATATTCGAATTTTGCAAAGAAGTGCTGTTTCCTAATTGTTTGTACCCGTTTGCATCGCTTTTGATTACGTTTGTACTCTCATGGGGTGTAAATACAAAATTTTGATAAATCTTGCAAATAAGCTTGATAATTTTTGAGACAATTGAATTTTGCAAACGGATGCTGTTTCATAGTTGCTTGTACATCTTTGTACCACTTTTGATTTTGTTTATCTCGGTTTATACCCTCATGTGAGCAAAATTAGAAAATTTTTAATAATCATGTAAGGGGTAAGCTTGGTAATTTTGAGATATTCAATTTTTGTCAACCTATGCTGTTTCATAGTAGTCTATAAGACTTTATATTTCGTTTTATGGAGACTAAATAGAAAACTGAAAAATAGTTTAAGTAGTTTTTGGAATATTTGAATTCTGCAAATGAGAGTGGTTTCGTAATCGTTTGTACTACTTTTCTTTTTATGCGTACCCTCATAGTGGTCGTAGTCCGAAACTTATAGATGTGTTTTTTTGCTAATATGTGTAATATTTTAGATTCAAATTTTTAGGTTGACGAACAAGCAGCTAGAATTGAAATATCGTTTCTGATGTTAGTCATTTCAATATATATCTACTTCGATATATCTACTCGAGGTGATTTTAGTCTCAATGAAAAGAAAGAAGAATATTATGTACTTTAATAAAAAGCATTACACATTCAACTAGATAGACTCTGCTTGATTTTCCTTTTGCTACTCTTGCTTATACAAAGGATTTTATATTCACAACAGCAAAAAAAAAACATACAGATTTTTCAGAATTTCGTACTGTGGCCACTATGATGGTACGCATAAAAAGAAAAGTGGTACAAACGATTAAGAAACGACTTCCATTTGCAGAATTTAAATATTCCAACAACTACTTACAATATTTTTCAGTTTTCTATTTAGTCTCCATGAGTGTAAAAACGAAATATAAAGTCCTATAAACTACTAAAAAACAGCACCAGGTGGCAAAAATCGAATATCTTAAAAATTACCAAGCTTATCCCTTACATGATTATTAAAATATTCCTAAGTAGTACAAACACATGCAAGCGAATATGAAACCGCATCCGTTTGCAAAATTAAATTCTCTTACAAATTATCAAGCTTAACCCTTGCAAGATTTTTCAAAATTTCATATTTATGCTCCAATGAGAGTACAAATAAAATCAAGTGATACAAACGGGTACAAATGATTAGGAATCAGCACTCCTTTGCAGAATTCGAATATCTGAAAAATTGACAAATTTTTCTCTTGCAGGATTTTTCGGTATGTGTGTTGCCAAAAGCAGAAACACGCGATTCATTGTTTCTCGCATACAGAATAACAATATACTTCAGTGTCCATTGAGGGTTGAAGACTAACTTACGTTATTTAATTATTATGAACTTTCTGTATTAATAATTATAGTTATTTATCCAAAGGATAGTTCTTCTACAAATTATTTACTGAATGTATAAGATATAAACTTTAGAGAAACACTGAATTTTACTATAAAAGCAGTTCAAAAAATAGCGGTGCTGTTGGTGATTTGGATGAGAATTCAGATTATGTACTATCTGGCAATGATGCACTCATTTATGATCAGGAGATTTCGATTCTGCATACGATGATGCATTGCTAGAAGACGAGTCTGCTCAAGATAATCCTCGTTTCTACCTTTAACGGGCAGACAAAGAAAAATCAGATGACACGTGGTGATAAGTGTTGTACTAAGGACTGCTACATAGGTACTACATAGACCAGGAAGTGAGTTTTTTTACCTGGAAATTTCGAATTTTGCCAAATCCTTGCTATTCCAAGCAAGGTAGAGATTTTTCACGTGCATGACAACACTCATGCTCGGGATCTACATTTTTACCCCTCATCCGAATGAGGGTGTATTTTTGTGAAAATTGCTCACTTAACATTTTTTCAATAGGCCTGTGTTGGGAATCAAACCTGGGATCTTGCAATCAGCAGTCACATGCGAATCTGTCTGATCCACATAGCCGCCTTGTACTAATGGCCATTCAAAATTTTCCTAACGTCGGCTAGAAATATTATTAAACAATGTTTCCCTGGCCTAGCAGCACCTATCTGTTAGAGCATTGCGAAACAATCCAAACAAGATTGCAATATGAAACCTTTTGTTTGATAAAAATATAGTTAAGTAAATACATTGTAACAAATCCTAACATTAAATTGGCTTTTGTGATAAATTTTCAGACTATTACAAGTAAATCCATTTATTGGGATACATTTTGTAGAAATCTAACATCAATTCTCGAATATATCCAAAAACCAATTGTTATAGACATTTTTGATATTACATGGAATAAAAAAATTATAAAGCAGGATGGCTCTCTGTAAATACAATTAAAGGTTTCATCTCGGGATTAGCTGAAATGGCCATAGATTGTTTAATTATTGAATTTTATATTTTCTTACTTTTAAGGTTCAACAAAAAAAATATGATAAAATGACAAAAAATTAACGAATGATGTATAAGAAAATAAGTACTAAACATGCAGAAATCATGCACTTTGTGTGGTTTTTGATAATATTTTGTAAAAATAAATGTTTTTAAATTTTTTTTTGTCTCCTCAAGAAACTCATCCTAAAAACACGATTTTACCACTCAAAAGTAATTCAAAACTGTATTTTCTTAAGTTATCCCACCTTTAAAGCACTCTTCCCTTTGTATTTGCTCTTTTAACTTGCTTTAATTCGTGTGTTTTTACCCAAACTTATGATATACTTATGATGACTGATGATGACAATATTGATTTTAATTTATGGAAAATTAGGAGTTCAGATATCAAAAAAGGGCCACTAAGTTTGGGACTCCCTGCTTGTATAATGTTCTTGTATCTTATTTGTAAATAATTTGAATTAGGATTTACCAAATGAACCAGAATCCAATATACTAATAGTAAACTATCGACAATTTTTGTAAATTTTTAAGTAACTGACGAACCAGACTTTAAAAATTTGTATGCATAATTTATGAAACGATGGATAAAGTGCCATTTTTGTTCAGCTATGCGCATAGTCTTCGCTTAAAAGTATATTACTTCTTATGCAAAGTAAAATTTTACAAATTATTCAAGCTTGCTACCAACTAAAAGTTGACAATTTCAGAAGCATGGTGTTGTGTATAGTTTTGACCCCATAAAATCTAGCCGGTAATCTACAGAAAAAACTTGGTGAAGAATCTTGCTAAAACTTTTGTTTTGAGAAAGTACCAGAAACCCAGACTGTACTAACAAAATAGTTGCCAACAAAGTCAGTGGGAGGGGTGTTATAAGTGTTTGAAGAAGGTCTCAACATGCTATCGGGTATGGAACATGTCTTAATCAGGAAGTATCTTGGATGCTACCTAATCTCGCAAGCTTTCTACAGAAAAACTCCAGGAAAAATAATTGAGTGCCAAAACCTGAGAATAGGAGGGTGATTCTGTCCTAAAACTCGCATGAGAAATCATTAAGTACACTATTGTTAAAGTAAACATAAAACAAACGTTAACCAAACGAACACTAATATACCTATTTAAAACGGTTAACTGAAAGAATGGTTTCTAAAACCAAATGTTAGATGATCTAAATTTTAATCACACCTCTAGGTAATTGAAAATAATTTATTATAACAAAACTGGAAATATTACCTTTAGATTAGTTGTGAAAATTGCCAATAAAAGGTCTTTGCACTATTATAGGATTATGTTTTCATTACAAGTACATGATATACATTCTTAAACAAATACAATAAAATATATCAAAAAGTACTTAACTTAATGGAAAATGCTTTTGATGATATTTATAAATTTCATGCAATTACTTAAAAGTCTTCATTTACAAACTTTTTCTAGGTTATAGTTTCAGAGGTTTTCATAAATACATGATGAGTGAGTTTTGCCTGAAGCTAACTCGAACACCACTAAATGCTTTTATCTATTGCAACATAAGAACTAGTTGTTCTCAACATGCTTATGTCCAACAAAGTTTTTGATTCGGGAACCCATGTGCCTCTAAAATTAAAAGCAACCAAACTAGTAGGGTATTTTCCGAACTCTGTTGACTACTATCAGTCTTCGGTACCTTTTCTTCAGGGTAAACTAACCTACACAAGTTACATGTTGTTTCTTTGGATGTTAATTACGAAATGATCTATAAAAAATTGATATTCCTTCCATGAAATAATTCGAAACATCTTCGGCAAACTTCGAACAGATGAATTATGACTGCAAATTGAAGTTATTTGCGTTGTTTTTCTGTATCTAATATATGTACAATTAAGTTACTGAAAGGTTAACTGGAATCATAAAAATGGCCTTTTTGTGTTCTGTATCAGCACAAATTGCGTGTGAACTTTATTTGCACTTCGTCGATGGGATCATAGGTGCCAACGTAATACATTATTAATCAAAACAAATGAATCGTGAAACTAGGTAGCCATGGAATCATTTCTAAACTTTTAAAACTGCCATAATGAATTTGACAACCTTTGTATTTTTTTCAAAGAGTAAGTGCAATGCCTGATGCAAGATGGCATTGGGTGTCTCTTTTATAAGTCGAATAAAAAATAGAATGGCTTCAGGATCGAACCGGGCACCCCATGCATGCTATCTGAAAGCATTAGCAAGGTGCTATTATGCCGAATGTTTGTTGAAATGTGAAATCTTTTATGCATTTTTCTAATGCCACGCAAAAATGCTTCAATTTATTGAGAAATTCATGATCGAATGTAACTATTCGGTCGGGTTTGTTTGCGTCCGTGAATAGAATTTAATTTTTTTTAAAAAAAGAAACCTATATTTGAAATCTGTAAGAAATTAAATTCTAAATTGATTTTTAGGACTTACAATACATATTAGGCACTATATATAGACATCCTTTGCAATTTAGAAATTAATTCTGTTTTTTCAGATTTTAACGACAACGTTTTGGCCACATCAGAAAGTGTCCGTGACCTAATTTTGACAGAAGTTAGATCATTTTAAATTCTCGAAAAATAGATCTACGTTAGAATGACATCGAATTCAGGTTCTAAATCGATTAATGAGTTTCTTCTTGCATATTAGGTATTTTATAAAATCCCCTTGCAAATTCTGGAAACCAAATTGATTTTCTTTTTTATTACACTCTTAGAAAGGACACCTCAGCAATTCTCTCGCATGGCATGTTCGGGAAAAGTGTGAGACGACCACAAAACTGAAAATTTTTAAAAAATCCCCTTTCTTCTAGAAAATCTCGTTTCGCATCATGAAACCTAGCCTACCAGATGCAGGATTTTATTCCCTGTTGAACCCTAAGTTCTTCCGTAACCCTCTTCGAGAAGATACGCGATTAGCTCTGCTTGAACTCCATTGGAGCGAAAGGAAGCTATCAAATCCTATTGTAAGGTGGACATTCAAGTATTTTTAAATATGACATGCATGTTTGTTATTTAGTATGATTTGTTTTTTTCTACAATTACACGATATAGGATGGCATGTGCATGTTCACGTTCACTATTTGTTTTTGGTAGAGAGCTCGAGAAATCTTTAAATCACCTATTAGTGTCTCGTCTTTTAAATAACTACAAACAAATGTTTCAAAATGCTTATTAAATTTTTAGGAAAAAAACTCTAAATGATCAAACAAAAATTTATATGTTTTAGGCAGTACTGAGCTTGTTTTTGTTTATTATGTTTATTCCGTTGAACTGTTCATCCTGGAATTTAATTAAATGCATTGAAAATATTTTGCTGAAGTTGGTTTACTTTATCTGTAGAATTTTTGTATAATTTATTTTTCACTATATCCCAAAGAAAATAATCAAGTGGACTCAAATCTGAACTTCTTGCTAGCCTTGCAAATATGTCTCGGTTACCGATACATTTATTTGGAAATACTTGGTTAATATAGGTCCTAACAACTAGGCTATTGTGGAGTGGTAAACCATTTTGTTGTCATCAGGGACCTTGCATAATATTTAATTGGATAACGTCAAAATAATTCCAGAGATAATTTTTTAGAAAATTTAGATACCGCTCTGATGTAAAAGTTCCATTAAAAAGTAGGGGTCAATAAAACTATTCCACACATCAATCCACACGTTTACTGAAAACCGTCTTCGATTTCTCATTTCATGATTTCTCAAGGGATTTTCAGTAGCACAGTAATGTTCGTTATTTTTAGCGAACATGCTGCAGTGGAAAAATTACATTTGCTTGTCCATAGAACATTCTTTAAAAAATCATTGTGTTGGTTAATGTTGTTCATTATTCAATTACAATATTCTAATTGTCTAATATTGTCACCTGGTCGAAGACTATGACTAATATGTACTTTGTAGGGTTGATAGTTACTCGATTATAACATTCTCCAAAATTTCATTCAAGGTAAATCCAGCAGGCATTTTTCGAGTAGAAACAGAAAGATTATTATGAACCTAAAGAAGTGCGAAAGTTTTTTCAAAAAACGTTTGTGAATTTCTGATAAAAAAATGTATATCCTATCACGTTGCTCGTAATTATGACATTCTAATATTTACAGGAGAAATAAACGATGTTACAACGATAGTGTACAATAAAAGTCAGCTGTCAGATATTCTAGGAAATTAGTTACAACTGCTTTATGTTGGTTTTTACAAATTGAGACCAAAAGCAAATACTGAACGTGCATTTGCCATATATCATCGTAGTTATATGAACGACGCCATTTAAAAAAAATCTGAAAATTATGACTAGATTATGATGTAATATAAAAAGCTACCATAAGAAACTTTGTTTTTAAATATTTTAAAGAAAAGTAAGCTATAAAGAAAAAGTGTATTTTGAAAATGATTCGAGATATATGAAAATTCTTTGTTATGTTCCGTTTCATAGTTTGAATACTTTCTGTATTTTTGATAAATGTTTACTTTGGCGTTTGGAAAATTGCTCAATTATATGAGCTACCTGTGATACATATCATTCAATATTTGATGTAGTTAAATGACATAGTTTAATTGTAAGTAGATAAAGTGATTGTGCTTTCTTTGAATGCTAGAAATATGATCAAAAGTGTTGTTGCTATCCTATAATGGATTATGTGTTGTGGGGTATATAAATACATGTAAAAATGCTGTTAATTTTTCTGTGTAATCAATTGAATGTTGTATTTTACTGTATTGGACAGACTAGTGTTCTGTCCATATATATATATATATATATATATATATATATATATATTGCTATGATAAGGGGGTTATTTAGGGGTATACTAAGTCGTGGTGGTTGCACAATACAAGAAAATAGTACTAGGAATTAGAAAAATGCATTTAATTGGCATGAAAAATACGTAATTCGCATATTATGCAAAGAACAAACATTTAACACCCTGTATAAGGACCGCAATTAACTTTAAACAATGCCAGTAAGCGCGTCCTTCAATAATATAAACATATTCAGCAGAGAAATAATTATACACGCAATTAAACTAGTTCTAAATCAAGAAGCATTAATAAATTATAAGTAAATAAATACGCATGGAATAAGGTAAAAGCTAGTAAATCATCACGCAAATTGAGCGTGTACAAATCAAGTTCATTAATTTCATTCTCTGGAAGCTTAGATATCCGTATGCCGAAAGTTCACATGACATTCGGCGTCGATTGGTCGGTTATCAATCACTGCTAGCTCGACGTACTGCAGCGTTTATAATATTTCTTTATAAATTGCTACATGACATAGTTGACTGTCCGGAATTACTAAGCATGCTGCAGTTTCGGATACCAGTTAAAGTCACCAGGAGTAATGATTTATTCTACATCGGTAGTCATCGTACTAACTATGGGGCTAGTGCATTTAATGATAAGTTAATGGGAGTTTACAATGCTTCTATACCACCCAATATCGATATTTTCAATGTCACGTGTAAATATTTGAAGACATCTTTATCCATTTTGTAAAGTGTTAACTATGTTGCTCATTTCTTCATGTATATTATTACTATTTGGGTATTACCTGTAAGTAATTAATTTATATAAATAAATAAAATAAAATAAATAAATATCTATTAAAATTAAGCATGCGATAATGAAAGAAGATAGTAAAGCGTTCTGATAAGAAACGCATAATTCAAAAGAAATGAGTTTTAAACACAAGATATAAACAGAAAATATGTTGATGTACGTCATTTATGCTACGTGATTTTATTCATGAAATTCGTTTGATTCCCAAAAGTTTTATCTGCACAAACAAGAGTCATAAGCTAAATTAAAGGCCAAGGCAAATTAAAATTTCCAGTAATAATACCAAAACAAGCGGTCAAAGATCGACAAATAATAGAAATATTAGGAGAGTACGTGATTACCGAATCGTTCAATCAGAAATAAACTTGTAAAATCCACAGAAATATCCAAAACAACCTGTGGTTGGCTGCAAGCTTTGAACGACGGTTCAGATAAACTTATGAATTTTAGATAGGATAGACTGTATAACGCCCAGAGTTTGATAAGAGTGTCAGTCTCAATTAGAACCCCGTAGAAGCTGCATCACTCAAAAATTTATGCGTTGAATTAATATTTAAATGTAATAATTAAAATTTGTGAAAAGTGGTGTATACAATATTTTAAAATAAATTATAGTGAAAATAGATGAAAAAGGGTTCGCCATTTGCTGGAAAACGAGACTAGAAATTTTATTAATTAAAATAGGTTAAATATTTATAATGCCGGGCTTTAAGAAAATTCTAAGCAAATTCTAAGAGAACTCTAACTTACATCCAAATTATGAGAAGCGAATTCTAAGAAAATTCTAAGTTACTCCAAGTTTATCTAAATAAAGCACACAGTAAATTTCGGAAACAAATTAATAATACTGAATGAAAATTATTGGTTCAAATTCACGTGAGGAAGCACAAGGCAGAGCATTGTTTTAAAAGAAGCTACTCGATTGAAGGTAATCAAGGGGTGTTGATCCACAACACGTAGCAACAGATCAAAGGGGACAACAAAGGACACACTGGGAAAACTTATTTATAACGAAAATAAATTTTAATGTTAATTGCCAATTTATTATATAACCTCACTTTATATCTTTGAAAAATGATTAAAATAAATCCGAAAGCTCAGGTTTATAAAAAAGAGTTTTCTTAAATAATCCAGCCGACCTAAAATCCACAATATTTTTGGAAAATTATATATATATATAAATATATATATATATATATATATATATATATATATATATATATTTATTCGCCCTTACACCCCTCCAATCCGTTACTGATTTCGTGCTTTCTTCCTGGCATGTGTAACATCTTTTTTTTTTAGCATGGTTCCTTTTTAAAAACTGCAAAAGTGCCAAGTTTAAACATAGCTTACATCTTTTGCAGTAAGCGACATTACGATGGTGAGACTCCAATTTGGGACATCATTACATGTTAAGGGTGTTTGTTTTGTTATCTGACTATGATGATTTTTGGCTATTTTTTACACAAACTCACTTTAATCCAAAATGTTTGTTCTGCAGATATCATACACAGCAAAATTTATACTATACGCACTCATTTTAGTCGCATTTTATTCTTACACTGCAAGTCGACAACTGAAATTACTCTGTAGAGCGACCATAAATATGTTCTTAAGAGTAAATGAATAATATTTTAAAATACGCGTTTTATCAATAGGACTTAGTGATGTCTGGGTTTAATATGCTGTAGTAAATAGTAATAATTACAGGTAATGTGATGATTAACTAATTATAAAAAGTATAGATGCCTTAATAATTAAGTTGTTAATCAAATAAATGTTCCTCTTGCAATAGTCTGAATTTGAAATGTTTGCATAGAAGTGTCCAAAACAGTTGTTCATTGCGTATGGTTGAGGCTTTTTCAAAATTATTTATATTAATTCATTATATTTCATTGTGAAACGCACTATGCTGAAAGCAAGTTTATTCTATATTAAGAATAAATTCTATACATATTTTTTATTCGAGATTTCTTGTTTGCTCATTTTGGAATCTGACTCACATTCAAAATGCAAACTAATCTTAATTTTAAACAGATTCATGCAAAGGGATTAAAATTTGGAATATATCAAGATTTTGGGAATTATACTTGTGCAGGATATCCTGGAATTATAGGTTACTCGCAAGTAGATGCAACGACATTTGCCTCTTGGGATGTCGATTATGTAAAATTAGATGGTTGTTATGCTCATCCTAGTGCGATGGACCATGGTTATCCCGAATTTGGATATTATTTAAATCGAACTGGAAAATCAATGGTATACTCGTGTAGTTGGCCGGTGTATCAAATATATGCAGGAATGCAACCAAATTATACTTCAATAATAGAACATTGTAATTTATGGCGAAATTATGATGATATACAGGACTCTTGGGACAGTGTTCAAAGTATTATGGATTATTATGGAAATAATCAAGATTTGTTAATACCAAATAGTGGTCCTGGTCATTGGAATGATCCTGACATGGTGAGTAAGTTATAGATGATGATAATTGTAGTGAAAGTACTTTCACAATTTACTCTAATTTTATAAAGACTGCATTTATTTATTATTGTATGACAATGTTTGTTTTTGCAGGTATTATTATAAAAGTGAAGTATATAATTATATTTCTCTTAAACAATTTCAAGCAGGAAGTGTTTTTTTAACAAATGTAGAAAAATCATACATGTTAAGAGTAGCATTCGTAAAAAGTTACTGCTGCCTATACAATGGCTCTTTTTAAACTAATTTTATAGTTATTAATGGTGTGTTATATAAAAAACAATAGGTTATTAGAAATAATAATGCATACCAAATTGAGACATTTATGGTTTAATGATGGTTTTACTCCTATAGAAGAATGTAGAACAAGGTGAAAATGTTGGAAGCGAATATGAAGGCTATAATAATACAATATAACTATTACAAATGACATCACGATTGTGTAGTTCATTTATCAAATAGGTTTTGAATGAACGAATGAGTAGGATGCACTTTAATCTTTGATAAAAGCTTACGGCCATGAAATACATTCAATAATTTACTCATAAATATTTTATTTGGTAATATTACGCCATGTTGTAAAAGGGAGATTTTTTTATTTTTCAGATGGTTGTTGTACTGACATTATTCAAGGATACAATTTGAATTAATGTCATGCATGTAATATGTATAATTTGTCCTACTTTTGAAATATACAACTGGACTATTTATTTTTATAATACGTAGCACCTAGAAGATTATGAATGGAAGGCCAATTAAGTGTGTTAGCTGTGGAGCTAAATTGCGAAACTAAAGCAATGCTTTAAATGTAGGCGTTCAAACTAGTTAAATTTGCTTCAATATCTTATCAGAATCATCCAAAGTTTACAGTAAAATCACACACTTTAAATATTTTTATTACATGGAAAAGTGTCTTATAATTAATAACAATCATGTAAAATTTAAAACAATTGTCTTTTTTAATATATGTTTATGAATTTAGTTTTGATTTAATTAGTTTTGCTCAAGGGGAAAATTGCTGATACAAATTTTGTACACTAGTTCCCAAAATGTGTATACTTCCAGTACTACCTAGAGAGTAATTTGTACTTCCCGTACTTCCTATAGTTCCTCTTCACTTTATTTACCTCCTTTATACTTCCATAACTTGCTGCACACCATACTTGTCTTCTTTTCATATTTTTATGATGTTTGTTCACCCAACATCAACTTTGATAGTTTATGTTTTGATTAAACAAATCAAGCCAAAAAACAGAACTTAAAAGTAAAATAAGTTGTTCGCAACTAGAAAAAGCTTCTGACAATGCTGATTGCAACAAATTCTTTGAGGTTATGAAGATGTGTGGAGTAAAATGTGAGAACAAATTTATACTGAAAGCGAACTGCAATGACAGAAGTCGAAAAACACGAAGGAGAGGCAATAGTTCAGAAGGAAATGTGACAGAGTTGTAGTCTATTTCCTATGCTGTTTAACTTGAAGGTAGAACAAGCAATGAAAAATTTGGGAACGGTGTTGAAGTTTGTTACGTACAGTTTTAGCCACAGAAAATCTAACTAGAAATTTACAGAAAAACTCTATGAAATATCCCATTAAAAATTTGTTTTGAGAAAGTACTGAAAACCACTGTGCTAACAAGATTGGTGACCGATTCATTCAGTGGTATGGATGATGTGTTTGAAGAGAGTCCTCGAAAGCAAATGTTGTTAAACTCACGCGACAAGAAGGTTGTGTTTGATATCGCTCTATGTTTTATTGGTTGTTTTAAGTTGAACATTCTTGAAAATTAGCATACTTGTGTGTCTGTGCGTAAATAGGCTTATTTTGGTAAGTCTCATATACCTTATGCAGCAGCTGCATGAAAATTGTACAATTGATTTAAATCCCATATATCGTAATCATAATGCCAAACACTTGTTTGATTTGTAGTATTGCTATTTATTTATTTATTTATTTATTTATTTATTCACATATACGGATTACACCTTTAATATTGATAAATAATGCTTTAAATGCTATAAATAATTCAGAATATTAAAATATTAAAACTAACATGAATTATAAAATATATGTCAAATTCATAAAATACTTAAAATATATAAAAAAAACTTTAAAAACTAGTGAAGCTCACTGTAGGTTTCTAAACAGCCCATTATACTCCCTTTAAATTCCTTTTAAATTCTGATTGTGAAATTCTATCATCTTATAATCATGCGATTAGCAGACCTAACCATCCTAGTTAGGGGCAGAAATAAGTATAATTAACCCTATGATAGGGCACAAAAATAATGATGTGTCTCTTGTGTTACACTGTGGTATCCTAAGACTAATCAGGCTAAGTAATTCGAAACAATCAATATCTCCTGCCAAAACTTTATACAAAACTAGAAGGTCATTATATTCACGTAGGGTTTCCAGAGGTGGTAATTGCAAAGCCTGGCGAACGAGGTCATAATCACAATTAAATTTACTGAATACTGTTCCAGTCTTATATGCACAAAATCTTAGGAACCTATTCTGCACTGCTTCAAGAGTTTGAATGTGTACATTATGATGGGAGACCAGATCGAGAGGCATACATAAGTATACTCCGAACGTAACACAAATACAATGTTCTAATCGCTGTCACTGAAAGGTCGTGGCGTGTCTTGAAATAAATCCTAATGCTCTTAGAGATTTTGAAGTAATAGTATTAATATGAGGAACAAAAGATACCTTACTATCAAAATAAACACCCAGATCACGTACTGTATCAACACTTTTCAAATGCGATCCATTGATAGAGTATACATACTTAATGGGGTTTCTAGAATATGAGAAAGTTATACTGCAGCATTTGGAAATATTAAGAAACATCCCATTATTCTCACACCAATTATAAAATGAATCGAGTTCTTTCTGAAGGTCATGACAATCAGATTCACTCCCAACTACTCTGAACAATTTACAATCGTCAGCAAATAGTAAGAACTTGCTGCCGGGAAGAAACAAGCCAATGTCATTTACAAATAAGTTAAATAGCAGGGGCCCTAAGTGTGACCCCTGAGGCACTCCAGATAAAACTTCCATAGGTGCTGAAATAACATTTTTAATCTTTACCGACTGTGACCTGCCACTGAGATAACTCTTTAGCCATTGAAGTAAGTAATGCGGAAATCCTATAGCTTTCAATTTTCCTAACAATATGGAATGGTTGATTTTATCGAAAGCTTTAGAGAAATCTGTATATATTGAATCAACCTGCAACCCATTCTCCAAAGCAGTAGTAATTGTGTTTTGATAGACAAGTAGGTTAGAAACTGTCGATCTTTTCTGAGTGAACCCATGCTGGTTATCACATATTAATTTACAACTATACCAATTTAACTACACAATTAGTAACCTTTCAAGTAGTTTAGGTATAGAAGACAACAGACATATTGGCCGGTAGTTTCTAATATCCTCTTTATTGCCACTTTTAAAAATGGGTATGACAAAACTTGTACTCCACATCGATGGAAATTTTGAAGTTTAAATGTCAAGTTAAATAGGAATTGAAGCGGTTTACACAAAGTAAATATACACCTCTTTAGAAAAATAGGTGTAATCCCATCAGGACCCGTTGACAACCTATCAGGAAGGGATCTGATACCATTGAATACCTCCTCCAAGCAAAATTGTATAAATGGGATATCAACTTGTGAATCGGTCATAGAGAGATTAGTATCGAAAGCCTTGGGTGTATCATTATAGTTTCCTACAAGTGAGAGGCGAAGAGATTGGCAATATCATCGCCATTATTAGCAGTAATATCATCAAGAAACAAGCTCTCAGGTAAATGTTCCCTTTTAAACTATTAACATAACTCCAGAATTGTTTTGGATTAGAACAAATCCTTTATTTACATTGGACATATAAGTAAGATAACTGCGTTTCGTAGCCTGTTTACAAAGATCTCGTAAAGTACTAAAACGTAAATAATCAATCTGGGAACGGGTTTCCTTAAATATAGCATGTGCTCTCTTTTTCTCATGTATTAATGATATCAAGTCCCTGGAAAACCATCTAGGATAGGTAGATAATCTACGGTTGATTACTGGTACAAATCTATCAATGGCAACATTGATTGTTTCATAAAAAGTCCTAACAGACTCATCAACATCCAAATTACTCAAGAGAGAATCCCATGCAATTTGTCCAAAATATTCATTTAATGCGATATAATCAGCATTTCTAAAATCTCTATACGTTTCATTGAATTGTAAGGTTCTACACTTAGTAGTAAGAGATAGTTTGCATTCGAGAGCCTTGTGGTGGTAATTGTTGGGCAAAAGACAATCGTTAGCAAGCGACACATCAATTGAGTTAGATACATTAGCAAAAATTAGGTCTAGAAATACATTGTGGTCATTAGGTATATTATTAAATTGTTTAAATCCCAAGAAATTGAAGTATTCTGCCACCTCAGTAGCTGGGTACCCGGTCGGCAGTGTACTAATAATTCATCACGCGATTCCCAATCTGCGGCTGGTGTTATAGTCACCAAAAATAAAGAAAGAAGAAGCAGGATACTTATCAACTACTTGCTCAACTGCCGAGCAGTGGTCAATATACACCTCTGACGAGGATCCTGGAGGAATGTAGACACCACCCAGAACAAAATTAAATTTACCTTCCCAGAATTGATAAACAGGTGCTCAACATTCAAGACAGTAGTAGAAATGGTTTTGACTACAAACGGTAAGTCTTTCTTGGTGGCAATAAGAACCCCACCACCACGTTCTTTAGTACTGGTTAGATAGGAACGGTTCACTCGGTAGATTTCATAGTTAGAAAGTCCCAATTCTGCATTAGAAAGATCTTCATGCAGCCAAGTTTCTGTCAACACAATCACATCATATTGACAAACAAGAGCCGATAGAGCAAAGTCAACAAATCTAGTGCGATACCTCCAACATTTTGGTAATAAACTGAGAGTGAGTAAGGAGTTGTGGATTTATTATTATTTAGTTTTTTGGGACATTCTTGACCACACAAGGTACTCCCTGTTTATGGATAATTCTTAGATTTTGTTCCCCATGCTTATAACGATCCTTAAGTTCTTTAAGAGCAGATGCATATTGTTGCCTTTGTATATGTGTCAGATCCTGACTGAATAACCATAGTTAGTGATGGCTCTTTTGGCTTTAAGTACTTGACCAACTCTACCAGAGCTACATAAAGTAACCTTCAAAGGACGAGGCCTATCACCAGCAACCTTACCAAGGCGTATAACATTGATGAAATCACTGGACTGCACACCAGCAGCCTCCAAAATTTTAGCTGCAATTTTATTATCATGTGAAATTCTCTCAGCTATTTGCGAAGATTTAGATTCACTTGCGTTAAAAACCATAAAATTGCAGGCACGCACTGTTCTCTCATGAACCTCTTTGTATATAGTTTCACTATTACTTGTTCTGTCGTTATTTAAACCCATAGAATTCTTTTCTTGCTGTAGGACTACAAACTGCTGTTTTAAATTATCCAATTCTTTTCCAGAGTAGTAAGCTTTTCAATAACAGAGGAGCTTTTAATACTGTGGTTCTGCAATCCTCACAAAAGAAAATAACTAATCTTTGAGATTTGAGTTGAATCGCTCTAACTTCGGTAACATTTAAAATAGAGCATTTTTTGGTAGCATGAAATGTTGATCCACAACTATCACAACAGATGTAATTTTCATCATCTAGAATTTTAAATTGCAAAAGTTGCAAGCCTCAGACATTTTAGAATAAATTAAAATTGAAAGTCTTCCTAGATCCTGTACTGCACAATTTAGAATTAGTTTCTTAACATGTGTTCACAAAAGTTAGCTATTTGTAGTAGTTATCTATTAAATTTATTAAATATGTTGATATCAGTTGTTGTATTTGAACATATGTCATGCCTCAACAGATAAATACAGGAAAATTACTACAAAAACAGCTTACAACTTCTGTTTAATGGATCCCTGATACCACTTATATTGATCATTCCATAGCCCAGATTATACTCAGCAGACAGGTATAATTTTCCAGAAAATATGTCCAAAAATAACCATTCAATTAATTAAATTCACAGAGCTGTTAAAAACACACTGTTAATGCCATAACATACAATTTACAGCAAGGTCGCCCGGCATATCATGTACAGGTCGTTGTCGTGGCTTTTATCATGCCAAATGTTTAAATATATCAAGTGCTGTACTAAAAACAATAAATGCTGCTAGCGAAGCCAGCTCGTCTTGGAAATGCAAGGAGTATCGTCAATCACACGATGTATCAGTAATCATTGCAGATACAGGTAATTCTAATAGTGATGACGATAAATTTGAATCTGATGAAAAAGAAGATTCCAGCTCTGTGACGTACATTTTAAGATTTATTCAGCATCAACTTTCAAAAATGAACAAGAAACATGATTCTTTGCTTAAGTCTGTGGAGTTTTGCTCCGATAAAGTATCCGAATTTGAGAAATTGCTGGCTGATATTAAGAGAAAATTCAAAAGGATTGATACATTCGAAACTCAAAACGTTTCTCTAAAAAAAATTATTTACAATCAATACAAGATTAGACAATTTCGAACAGTATAGTCGTGCTACCAATCTGGAAATTCAAGGTGTTCACGTTAAAGATAACGAAAATATTTAAAAAATAGTTGAGTCGACTGCAGCCGCCGTAAACTGCCCTGCTGTTCCATCTGATATTGAAGCTGCCCATAGGGTTGTGCATAATAACTCTAATAATAAACAGCACAAACCTATAATAATAAGATTTTGATCTCGCAAGAAAAGAGATGATGTACTTGCTGCTGCAATACAGGCGAAATGCGATAATAAAGAGCGTCGAGGATTACATGTAGACAATGTTGGTTCCAGCACATATATATATATATATATATATATATATATATATATATATATATATATATATATACAGTGCGTCCCAAAAGTAACGGATATATTTGATTAAATGATTATTGACAATTTCTGAGTAAAAGCTCTGACACGTCGATTTTTATTTTTATATTGCCATTTAATTATGTAATTTGTAACCCCCACCCTTCAACCCCTAAGCGCTAGCATCCCTACTTAAAATTTTAAATAGCAATGTACCCTTGTGATACCTCAATTAACAGCATTTTTATGCAGAATTAGAATTTTACAAAAATTCTAAATCCAATAATAAACAACTGTTTTATTCAATAAAAGCTTATTCACTTAAAATGCCAATTATCGAATATGCCTTGACAAACAAAATGTTTGTAAAGTGTCAAATAAGTTTAGTGAAAGTGCGTTAGTTAAGTGCGTGTTGCTTGTTTAATAATAAGTCAGCAAAATGAAACTTAACGAGCCGAAAGGATTGTAATTTTAATGATGATTGGCTTTGGAGATAGAATTGAACGCAAAGAAGCTCGAATTTTATTCGATGAAATTCATCCCGACCTCCCCAATCTCGTAATCAACGATAAGCCGAATTAAAAATAAATTTCGGAATATTGGACACGTACAAGATAAATCTAAAGAGGGACGTCCATCAAGATTCAGAATTGGATGTCTTGCTAATTGTGCAGAAAAATCCACATTCAAGCGTTGCGGGAGTCGCTTCACAGTTAAATGCATCAAAAAGTGCAGTTCATAGATTTTGCCGTAAGCAAAAATTTCACTCTTACAAAGTGCAATTAGTGCAAAAGTTATCAGATGATGATTTTGATAGGCGAGCGCAATTTTGTGAGACAATGATGGAACTTTGCAATGAAAATCTTGAGTTGGAAGGAAATATTATGTTTTCTGATGTGGCAACATTTTATTTAAATGGTACCGTTAATAAGCAGAATTGCCGTTATTGGGCTGATGAAAATCCGCATTGGATGATGGAAGCAAATACACAATTTCCACAAAATATTATTGTTTGGGCGGGGATAGTGGGTAATAAAGTTATTGAACCGTACTTTTTTGAGAGAACACTCAATAGGGAACCATATCTAAATTTTCTCCAATTTTAATGAATTCCGGCTTTACCGGTACTACATCCGAATGCAGAAGATCCTGATTCACCCGATCCCAGTATTTGGCTACAGCAAGATGGTGCACCACTCAAAAGTAATTCAAAACTGTATTTTCTTAAGTTATCCCACCTTTAAAGCACTCTTCCCTTTGTATTTGCTCTTTAACTTGCTTTAATTCGTGTGTTTTACCCAAACTTATGATATACTTATGATGACTGATGATGACAATATTGATTTTAATTTATGGAAAATTAGGAGTTCAGATATCAAAAAAGGGCCACTAAGTTTGGGACTCCCTGCTTGTATAATGTTCTTGTATCTTATTTGTAAATAATTTGAATTAGGATTTACCAAATGAACCAGAATCCAATATACTAATAGTAAACTATGGACAATTTTGTAAATTTTAAGTAACTGACGAACCAGACTTTAAAATTTGTATGCATAATTTATGAAACGATGGATAAAGTGCCATTTTGTTCAGCTATGCCATAGTCTTCGCTTAAAAGTATATTACTTTTATGCAAAGTAAAATTTTACAAATTATTCAAGCTTGCTACCAACTAAAAGTTGACAATTTCAGAAGCATGGTGTTGTGTATAGTTTTGACCCCATAAAATCTAGCCGGTAATCTACAGAAAAAACTTGGTGAAGAATCTTGCTAAAACTTTTGTTTTGAGAAAGTACCAGAAACCCAGACTGTACTAACAAAATAGTTGCCAACAAAGTCAGTGGGAGGGGTGTTATAAGTGTTTGAAGAAGGTCTCAACATGCTATCGGGTATGGAACATGTCTTAATCAGGAAGTATCTTGGATGCTACCTAATCTCGCAAGCTTTCTACAGAAAAACTCCAGGAAAAATAATTGAGTGCCAAAACCTGAGAATAGGAGGGTGATTCTGTCCTAAAACCCATGAGAAATCATTAAGTACACTATTGTTAAAGTAAACATAAAACAAACGTTAACCAAACGAACACTAATATACCTATTTAAAACGGTTAACTGAAAGAATGGTTTCTAAAACCAAATGTTAGATGATCTAAATTTTAATCACACCTCTAGGTAATTGAAAATAATTTATTATAACAAAACTGGAAATATTACCTTTAGATTAGTTGTGAAAATTGCCAATAAAAGGTCTTTGCACTATTATAGGATTATGTTTTCATTACAAGTACATGATATACATTCTTAAACAAATACAATAAAATATATCAAAAAGTACTTAACTTAATGGAAAATGCTTTTGATGATATTTATAAATTTCATGCAATTACTTAAAAGTCTTCATTTACAAACTTTTTCTAGGTTATAGTTTCAGAGGTTTTCATAAATACATGATGAGTGAGTTTTGCCTAACTCCGAACACCACTAAATGCTTTTATCTATTGCAACATAAGAACTAGTTGTTCTCAACATGCTTATGTCCAACAAAGTTTTGATTCGGGAACCCATGTGCCTCTAAAATTAAAAGCAACCAAACTAGTAGGGTATTTTCCGAACTCTGTTGACTACTATCAGTCTTCGGTACCTTTTCTTCAGGGTAAACTAACCTACACAAGTTACATGTTGTTTCTTTGGATGTTAATTACGAAATGATCTATAAAAATTGATATTCCTTCCATGAAATAATTCAAACATCTTCGCAAACTTGAACAGATGAATTATGACTGCAAATTGAAGTTATTTGCGTTGTTTTTCTGTATCTAATATATGTACAATTAAGTTACTGAAAGGTTAACTGGAATCATAAAATGGCCTTTTGTGTTCTGTATCAGCACAAATTGCGTGTGAACTTTATTTGCACTTCGTCGATGGGATCATAGGTGCCAACGTAATACATTATTAATCAAAACAAATGAATCGTGAAACTAGGTAGCCATGGAATCATTTCTAAACTTTTAAAACTGCCATAATGAATTTGACAACCTTTGTATTTTTTTCAAAGAGTAAGTGCAATGCCTGATGCAAGATGGCATTGGGTGTCTCTTTTATAAGTCGAATAAAAAATAGAATGGCTTCAGGATCGAACCGGGCACCCCATGCATGCTATCTGAAAGCATTAGCAAGGTGCTATTATGCCGAATGTTTGTTGAAATGTGAAATCTTTATGCATTTTTCTAATGCCACGCAAAAAATGCTTCAATTTATTGAGAAATTCATGATCGAATGTAACTATTCGGTCGGGTTTGTTTCGTCCGTGAATAGAATTTAATTTTTTTAAAAAGAAACCTATATTTGAAATCTGTAAGAAATTAAATTCTAAATTGATTTTTAGGACTTACAATACATATTAGGCACTATATAGACATCCTTTGCAATTTAGAAATTAATTCTGTTTTTTCAGATTTTAACGACAACGTTTTGGCCACATCAGAAAGTGTCCGTGACCTAATTTTGACAGAAGTTAGATCATTTTAAATTCTCGAAAAATAGATCTACGTTAGAATGACATCAATTCAGGTTCTAAATCGATTAATGAGTTTCTTCTTGCATATTAGGTATTTTATAAAATCCCTTGCAAATTCTGGAAACCAAATTGATTTTCTTTTTATTACACTCTTAGAAAGGACACCTCAGCAATTCTCTCGCATGGCATGTTCGGGAAAAGTGTGAGCGACCACAAAACTGAAAATTTTAAAAATCCCTTTCTTCTAGAAAATCTCGTTTCGCATCATGAAACCTAGCCTACCAGATGCAGGATTTTATTCCTGTTGAACCCTAAGTTCTTCCGTAACCCTCTTCGAGAAGATACGCGATTAGCTCTGCTTGAACTCCATTGGAGCGAAGGAAGCTATCAAATCCTATTGTAAGGTGGACATTCAAGTATTTTAAATATGACATGCATGTTTGTTATTTAGTATGATTTGTTTTTTCTACAATTACCGATATAGGATGGCATGGCATGTTCACGTTCACTATTTGTTTTGGTAGAGAGGAGAAATCTTTAAATCACCTATTAGTGTCTCCTTTTAAATAACTACAAACAAATGTTTCAAAATGCTTATTAAATTTTAGGAAAAAACTCTAAATGATCAAACAAAATTTATATGTTTTAGGCAGTACTGAGCTTGTTTTTGTTTATTATGTTTATTCCGTTGAACTGTTCATCCTGGAATTTAATTAAATGCATTGAAAATATTTTGCTGAAGTTGGTTTACTTTATCTGTAGAATTTTTGTATAATTTATTTTCACTATATCCCAAAGAAAATAATCAAGTGGACTCAAATCTGAACTTCTTGTAGTTGCAAATATGTCTCGGTTACCGATACATTTATTTGGAAATACTTGGTTAATATAGGTCCTAACAACTAGGCTATTGTGGAGTGGTAAACCATTTTGTTGTCATCAGGGACCTTGCATAATATTTAATTGGATAACGTCAAAATAATTCCAGAGATAATTTTTAGAAAATTTAGATACCGCTCTGATGTAAAAGTTCCATTAAAAAGTAGGGGTCAATAAAACTATTCCACACATCAATCCACACGTTTACTGAAAACCGTCTTCGATTTCTCATTTCATGATTTCTCAAGGGATTTTCAGTAGCACAGTAATGTTCGTTATTTTTAGCGAACATGCTGCAGTGGAAAAATTACATTTGCTTGTCCATAGAACATTCTTTAAAAAATCATTGTGTTGGTTAATGTTGTTCATTATTCAATTACAATATTCTAATTGTCTAATATTGTCACCTGGTCGAAGACTATGACTAATATGTACTTTGTAGGGTTGATAGTTACTCGATTATAACATTCTCCAAAATTTCATTCAAGGTAAATCCAGCAGGCATTTTTCAGTAGAAACAGAAAGATTATTATGAACCTAAAGAAGTGCGAAAGTTTTTCAAAAACGTTTGTGAATTTCTGATAAAAAATGTATATCCTATCACGTTGCTCGTAATTATGACATTCTAATATTTACAGGAGAAATAAACGATGTTACAACGATAGTGTACAATAAAAGTCAGCTGTCAGATATTCTAGGAAATTAGTTACAACTGCTTTATGTTGGTTTTACAAATTGAGACCAAAAGCAAATACTGAACGGCATTTGCCATATATCATCGTAGTTATATGAACACGCCATTTAAAAAATCTGAAAATTATGACTAGATTATGATGTAATATAAAAGCTACCATAAGAAACTTTGTTTTTAAATATTTTAAAGAAAAGTAAGCTATAAAGAAAAAGTGTATTTTGAAAATGATTCGAGATATTGAAAATTCTTTGTTATGTTCCATTTCATAGTTTGAATACTTTCTGTATTTTTGATAAATGTTTACTTTGGCGTTTGGAAAATTGCTCAATTATATGAGCTACCTGTGATACATATCATTCAATATTTGATGTAGTTAAATGACATAGTTTAATTGTAAGTAGATAAAGTGATTGTGCTTTCTTTGAATGCTAGAAATATGATCAAAAGTGTTGTTGCTATCCTATAATGGATTATGTGTTGTGGGGTATATAAATACATGTAAAATGCTGTTAATTTTTCTGTGTAATCAATTGAATGTTGTATTTTACTGTATTGGACAGACTAGTGTTCTGTCCATATATATATATATATATATATATATATATATATATATTGCTATGATAAGGGGTTATTTAGGGTATACTAAGTCGTGGTGGTTGCACAATACAAGAAAATAGTACTAGGAATTAGAAAATGCATTTAATTGGCATGAAAATACGTAATTGCATATTATGCAAAGAACAAACATTTAACACCCTGTATAAGGACCGCAATTAACTTTAAACAATGCCAGTAAGCGGTCCTTCAATAATATAAACATATTCAGCAGAGAAATAATTATAAAATTAAACTAGTTCTAAATCAAGAAGCATTAATAAATTATAAGTAAATAAATACGCATGGAATAAGGTAAAAGCTAGTAAATCATCACGCAAATTGAGCGTGTACAAATCAAGTTCATTAATTTCATTCTCTGGAAGCTTAGATATCCGTATGCGAAAGTTCACATGACATTCGGCGTCGATTGGTCGGTTATCAATCACTGCTAGCTCGACGTACTGCAGCGTTTATAATATTTCTTTATAAATTGCTACATGACATAGTTGACTGTCCGGAATTACTAAGCATGCTGCAGTTTCGGATACCAGTTAAAGTCACCAGGAGTAATGATTTATTCTACATCGGTAGTCATCGTACTAACTATGGGGCTAGTGCATTTAATGATAAGTTAATGGGAGTTTACAATTTCTATACCACCCAATATCGATATTTTCAATGTCACGGTAAATATTTGAAGACATCTTTATCCATTTTGTAAAGTGTTAACTATGTTGCTCATTTCTTCATGTATATTATTACTATTTGGGTATTACCTGTAAGTAATTAATTTATATAAATAAATAAAATAAAAAAATAAATATCTATTAAAATTAAGCATGCGATAATGAAAGAAGATAGTAAAGCGTTCTGATAAGAAACGCATAATTCAAAAAAATGAGTTTTAAACACAAGATATAAACAGAAAATATGTTGATGTACGTCATTTATGCTACGTGATTTTATTCATGAAATTCGTTTGATTCCCAAAAGTTTTATCTGCACAAACAAGAGTCATAAGCTAAATTAAAGGCCAAGGCAAATTAAAATTTCCAGTAATAATACCAAAACAAGCGGTCAAAGATCGACAAATAATAGAAATATTAGGAGAGTCGTGATTACCGAATCGTTCAATCAGAAATAAACTTGTAAAATCCACAGAAATATCCAAAACAACCTGTGGTTGGCTGCAAGCTTTGAACGACGGTTCAGATAAACTTATGAATTTTAGATAGGATAGACTGTATAACGCCCGAGTTTGATAAGAGTGTCAGTCTCAATTAGAACCCGTAGAAGCTGCATCACTCAAAAATTTATGCGTTGAATTAATATTTAAATGTAATAATTAAAATTTGTGAAAAGTGGTGTATACAATATTTTAAAATAAATTATAGTGAAAATAGATGAAAAAGGGTTCGCCATTTGCTGGAAAACGAGACTAGAAATTTTATTAATTAAAATAGGTTAAATATTTATAATGCCGGGCTTTAAGAAAATTCTAAGCAAATTCTAAGAGAACTCTAACTTACATCCAAATTATGAGAAGCGAATTCTAAGAAAATTCTAAGTTACTCCAAGTTTATCTAAATAAAGCACACAGTAAATTTGAAACAAATTAATAATACTGAATGAAAATTATTGGTTCAAATTCACGTGAGGAAGCACAAGGCAGAGCATTGTTTTAAAAGAAGCTACTCGATTGAAGGTAATCAAGGGGTGTTGATCCACAACACGGAAAGATCAAAGGGGACAACAAAGGACACACTGGGAAAACTTATTTATAACGAAAATAAATTTTAATGTTAATTGCCAATTTATTATATAACCTCACTTTATATCTTTGAAAAATGATTAAAATAAATCCGAAAGCTCAGGTTTATAAAAAAGAGTTTTCTTAAATAATCCAGCCGACCTAAAATCCACAATATTTTTGGAAAATTATATATATATAAATATATATATATATATATATATATATATATATATATATATATATATATTTATTCGTCCTTTACACCCCTCCAATCTCCAACTATGTTAGTGTGGTATTCGTTTTTTTAATTTCTTTCCGCTCCTTTGTTACCATAATTAGTCGAGCATTCCGTTACTGATTTCGTGCTTTCTTCCTGGCATGTGTAACATCTTTTTTTTAGCATGGTTCCTTTTAAAAACTGCAAAAGTGCCAAGTTTAAACATAGCTTACATCTTTTGCAGTAAGCGACATTACGATGGTGAGACTCCAATTTGGGACATCATTACATGTTAAGGGTGTTTGTTTTGTTATCTGACTATGATGATTTTTGGCTATTTTTTACACAAACTCACTTTAATCCAAAATGTTTGTTCTGCAGATATCATACACAGCAAAATTTATACTATACGCACTCATTTTAGTCGCATTTTATTCTTACACTGCAAGTCGACAACTGAAATTACTCTGTAGAGCGACCATAAATATGTTCTTAAGAGTAAATGAATAATATTTTAAAATACGTTTTATCAATAGGACTTAGTGATGTCTGGGTTTAATATGCTGTAGTAAATAGTAATAATTACAGGTAATGTGATGATTAACTAATTATAAAAAGTATAGATGCCTTAATAATTAAGTTGTTAATCAAATAAATGTTCCTCTTGCAATAGTCTGAATTTGAAATGTTTGCATAGAAGTGTCCAAAACAGTTGTTCATTGCGTATGGTTGAGGCTTTTTCAAAATTATTTATATTAATTCATTATATTTCATTGTGAAACGCACTATGCTGAAAGCAAGTTTATTCTATATTAAGAATAAATTCTATACATATTTTTTATTCGAGATTTCTTGTTTGCTCATTTTTGGAATCTGACTCCACATTCAAAATGCAAACTAATCTTAATTTTAAACAGATTCATGCAAAGGGATTAAAATTTGGAATATATCAAGATTTTGGGAATTATACTTGTGCAGGATATCCTGGAATTATAGGTTACTCGCAAGTAGATGCAACGACATTTGCCTCTTGGGATGTCGATTATGTAAAATTAGATGGTTGTTATGCTCATCCTAGTGCGATGGACCATGGTTATCCCGAATTTGGATATTATTTAAATCGAACTGGAAAATCAATGGTATACTCGTGTAGTTGGCGGTGTATCAAATATATGCAGGAATGCAACCAAATTATACTTCAATAATAGAACATTGTAATTTATGGCGAAATTATGATGATATACAGGACTCTTGGGACAGTGTTCAAAGTATTATGGATTATTATGGAAATAATCAAGATTTGTTAATACCAAATAGTGGTCCTGGTCATTGGAATGATCCTGACATGGTGAGTAAGTTATAGATGATGATAATTGTAGTGAAAGTACTTTCACAATTTACTCTAATTTTATAAAGACTGCATTTATTTTTATTGTATGACAATGTTTGTTTTGCAGGTATTATTATAAAAGTGAAGTATATAATTATATTTTCTTAAACAATTTCAAGCAGGAAGTGTTTTTTAACAAATGTAGAAAATCATACATGTTAAGAGTAGCATTGTAAAAAGTTACTGCTGCCTATACAATGGCTCTTTTAAACTAATTTTATAGTTATTAATGGTGTGTTATATAAAAACAATAGGTTATTAGAAATAATAATGCATACCAAATTGAGACATTTATGGTTTAATGATGGTTTTACTCCTATAGAAGAATGTAGAACAAGGTGAAAATGTTGGAAGCGAATATGAAGGCTATAATAATACAATATAACTATTACAAATGACATCACGATTGTGTAGTTCATTTATCAAATAGGTTTTGAATGAACGAATGAGTAGGATGCACTTTAATCTTTGATAAAAGCTTACGGCCATGAAATACATTCAATAATTTACTCATAAATATTTTATTTGGTAATATTACGCCATGTTGTAAAAGGGAGATTTTTTTATTTTTCAGATGGTTGTTGTACTGTGACGTACATTTTAAGATTTATACAGCATCAACTTTCAGAAATGAACAAGAAACACGATTCTTTGCTTGAGTCTGTGGAGTTTTGCTCCGAAAAAGTATCTGAATTTGAGAAATCGCTGGCTGATATTAAGAGCAAATTCAAAAGGATTGATACATTCGAAACTCATCACGTTTCTCTAAAAAAAAGAATTATTTACAATCAATACAAGATTAGACAATTTCGAACAGTATAGTTGTGCTAACAATCTGGAAATTCAAGGCATTGCCGTTAAAGGTAACGAAAATATTTATAAAGTAGTTGAGTCGATTGCAGCCGCCGTAAACTGCCCCGTTGTTCCATCTGATATTGAAGCTGCCCACAGGGTTGCGCATAATAACTCTAATAATAAACAGCACAAACCTATAATAATAAGGTTTTGGTCTCGCAAGAAAAGAGATGATGTACTTGCTGCTGCAATACAGGCGAAACGCGCTAATAAAGTGCGTCGAGGATTACATGTAGACAATGTTGTTTCGAGCATATATATTAATGAGCATCTTACTCTAAAACGGAAAATTTTATTTAAAGCGGTAAGGGAAGCTGCTAGACAGAATAATATTAAATATGTGTGGATTAAACATGGGCCTATATACACAAGGAAATCTGAGTCATCAAAAATCGTTATTGTGAATTCAGATACGGACATTCAGAAGTTAAATAAGGACCG
The DNA here is from genome assembly GCA_036346225.1 of Platerodrilus igneus. Lineage (NCBI taxonomy): Eukaryota > Metazoa > Arthropoda > Insecta > Coleoptera > Lycidae > Platerodrilus > Platerodrilus igneus. Next base: position 7,988,153 of record JARFIW010001148.1, read on the forward strand.
CCTTGTTTAACTTCACCCTTTCCATTATTATTGTACAAATATTGATCATCTGCATTATAGAATAATGAGTGTTTTGGTATATTACCAGAATGTTCGTGTATTACGCACTGCACGCATTGCTAGTTTGCTATTGATTTCGATATTCCTTGTTTTAGTGAAACTTGGCTAAATTCTAGCGTCGAGAGTAGTGAACTTCTTGGCAATAATTTTGTGATCTTTCGACGTGATTGCGACACTAGTGCATCATCTAAAAAAGATGGTAGCGGGGTGCTCATTGCCGTTAACAATAAATTTACAACTGTTCATCAATATAATTGGAGCAGTGATGCGGAGGATCTCATTGGAAACAATAATCAAAAGCTGCACGTATGCTGTGTATACCTGCCGCCAGGTGACGACGAAACTGTTATGTACTTTATTTCCAAGTTATGCGCTATTATTACTACCACTCCTGATGACACATTGTTAATTGTAGGTGATTTTAATCTTTTGAAGATGCAGTGGGCTAGAACTACTAATGTTTTTTCTCCATACAATATGTCTAATAAATCTGCCATATTCTTCTATAATATAGCATACTGTGGTTTAATACAATTTAATAATATTCTAAATTGCAAAAATCATATTCTTGATTTGATATTTAGCAACAAAGAAGTAGTTATGGACATTAATGAATGCCAAACACCACTTCTGAGTTTAGATAAATATCATCCTCCAATAGAATTCTTAATTAACTTCAGAAACATTTCTTATTTAAAACAAAACATTAATGAAATATATCTATTTAAAAAAGCTAACTATAACGATCTCAATATTACATTAAATAACATAAATTGGTCATACCTAGAGGAGCTTGACGTGGATAAAGCCCTTAATCACTTTTACTCGGCCATATTTAAAGTTATCACTCAGCATGTCCCTCGTAAGCATCTTAACAATAAGTACCCTCTATAGTATTCTAAACCCACAATTAAGGCAATAATTGAAAAGAAAAAATGTAAGTTATGGAAAAAATTTAGTAGTAGGTTAGACTATATTACTTTTAGCATACTTAGAAAAAGAGTGAAACTTCTAATAGAGAAAGATTATAACATTTATTTATTTATTTATTTATTTAAAAAATATGGCACTACAGAAACATTGTTTCCAACTGACCACCTTTAACTAAAAATAAAAATATAATAACATAACAACATAATAATATAACAATATGGTAGAATAAAACGCACAATAGAGTAATAATCCTAAATATTGCATGCTCCTTTCTTTCTAAGGGATCATGCAATCTTCTTCACTGCACTCAAACTTAAACTAAACAAATCAATTCTTGAAAAATGTTTATTATAGTTAACCAATAGCCGATCTGATATGTGGTAGGTGCCATAGTTAGTTCGATGTTGCCTTTCTTGAAATAAACGCATTACCATACGTGTGTTACGCTGCGGTATTCGAAGCAATACCTCAGCAAGTAGGATTCACAAATTACAAGACCATTGACAAGCCTGAACAAGAACATTAGCATAGCATTAAGTCTTCTCTGGTGTAAAGTAGTCATGCCACACAATTGCAATCTGGTACTTGCTGTAAAAGCGTCATGTGTAAAGTGAAGTTTCCACAAGAGATACTTAGTGAATTTATTTTGAATACGCTCTAGTCTCGTAGAATGACAAATATAAATAGGAGACCAAATAATACTATTGTATTCAAGGATACTAAGTACTAAACCATTATACAAAGCTTTGATTGCAGTAACATCTGAAAAATGTTTTGTGTACCTTTTGATGAAGCCCAACATCCTGAAAGCTTTAATATTAATGTTATCAATGTGGCAGCTGAAGGCTAACTTCGAATCATATGTTACACCCAAATCATTAATAGTGAAACAGATTCTAGAACCTGGGATTTACAAACATACTCATAAACAATCGGGTCTCTGCATCTGTTAAATCTCATAACTTTGCATTTACTGATATTTAAGCACAGCTTTTTCATGTCACACCATCGAACAAGGTTATTGATATCGTTTTGGATCATGATACAGTCTTGTGTAGAACCAACAGCTGCAAACAGTTTGAGATCATCTGCATACAACAGGAACTTAGTGTTACGTAGTATTTGGGATATGTCGTTTATGAAAAGGCTAAATAAAATGGGACCCAAATGAGACCCCTGAGGAACTCCGGAGGTAACTGAAATATCAATTGAACTTGCCCCACCAATAACAACTTTTTGAACTCGTTCAACCAGATAAGAACTTATCCATTTAAGGTAATTGCTATGTATTCCCAATAAATGTAATTGGGAACATAATAATTCATGACACACACTATCAAATGCCTTCTGGATATCTGTGTATATCACATCTATTTGTTTGCCACTTTCAAGTGACGAAATTAGAAAATTCTGATAGACTGCCAAGTTAGTACAAGTAGAGCGGCCCTTAAAGAATCCATGTTGTTCTTCGACTATGCAATTTTTAAAGGTTTCAAAAACTTCGTCAGAAATAATAGCTTCCATTAACTTAGGAATAGTGGATAATAGTGATATTCCTCTATAATTATCTATTTGGTCTTTTTTACCAGACTTAAAGATCGGGAACAACTTTGCAATTTTCCAAGTTGATGGAAATTCCCCCACATCAAAAGATTTTTGAAAAAGTTGTAATAATGGTTTACAAAGTGCTTCTGCACACTTCTTCAATAGAAGTGGAGGAATACCATCAAGTCCCGCTTTTTTATTCACATCAAGTTCAGATATCTTCTTCATTATCTCCTCCTTAGTAAACTTATGAAACGACAAATTTACAGTACTCTTACTATAATATAAGTTTGAGGTACCATGAGAAATATTTTTGTGGGTTGTGTAGCATGCTTGAAAATGTTTGGCAAATCCGTTAGCAATGTCAACCGGATTGTCATACTGATTAGTGTTTAATTCCATCCTAGCGGGAATACCAGTCTCTTTACGAATGCCATTGATATAAGACCAGAAATGTTTCATATTCGAAGAGACCCCATTTTCAATATTTGACACATACAAAAAATAAGACAAGTCGATCAGATTCTTGCATGTCCTACGAGCATGAGTAATTCTGATAGTCAGTGGAAGATCCGGTTTGCTTAAATTTTTTATAAAGCCTATTCTTTTGGTTAATGCATCTTTTAGTGTCAAGATTATACCATCTAGGATATTTATTAACAAATATTTTTTTTAGTGGAACAAACTGCTTTATGCCACCAAAAAGAGCTTCATTAAATTTGTCACACGCCTCATCTATGTTATTTATATCAGTAATAAAGCTCCAATCATAACTTTTGTAAAAGTCATTTAGTGCATGATAATTTCCTTTTCCAAAATAGTATACTGCATCTTCAGAGGTGTTAATAGTATCCCTTACTTTCACAGACTTAAATAAAAACTCAAGAGCAGGATGCTGCTTATCAATATTTACTAATGGAGAAATAGATTGAATAATCTTCACATCATCAAGCTGATCTGTAAAAATTAGGTCTAAAATTCTACTATTATTGTTTCTTATATAATTATGTTGTTGAAATCCCAAAAGAAAAACAATTCTAAGATTTCTTCCCAGCATTGCTGTGAAAATTTTCAGGCATGAGAATCCCATCTTCCAAAATCCAGATAATTTCAGGAAGATTAAAATCACCCAATATTATAAAAGTAACCTCAGGAAACCGATCCTTTAAATGTTCAGTCGATTCGGCAAGATGTTTGTAAATCTCAGGGGAACTACTTGGGGCAATATAGACCACACCCAACATATATTGTAATGTACCATACTTGATGTGCACCCACAATTCATCTATTGAGGGCCGAGAAGAGGATTTAACAATCTTAGTTGGATAAGAGGCCAAAGTAGCAATAAGCACACCACCACCTCTGTTACAACTTTGATTGGCATAATTACGATCTTGACGAAATACCACATAACTGTTATTAAAAGTTCATTGTTACTGAAATCACTATTTAACCACGTTTCTGTAAGGACAATGATATCATAATTTGCACAAGCAAGTGCTCTATTAAAGGAGTCAATTTTGGTACGAAGACCCCTGACATTTTGGTAATAACACGTAACATTATTGTGAAGCGAATCAATGATCTTGTAACTCTTACCTTTTGCCATCTTGTGAATATCACTTTTAATAGTCTCCTACTACTATAGGAAGATAACTTATGTAATTGCTGTAATGGCTAGGATGTCTTATATGCAATTTTAGCCCGTTGGGACTGCATTTTTTTCTGCCATACAGGACACGTTCTATCATAAGGTGAATGCAATGTATTCATTGCTAACGAAAATCTGTGATTGAAATCTGCACAGTTCGGACAATTTTTATTGACTTCTTTACAGTCCTGTATAAAATGTTGACTAGATCCACACTTTGCACAATGCTGTAGCCGCATACATACGTTAGCTGTATGATCAAAGCCATGACATCTATAACACCTGCGTAAATTAACATATTCAAAAACGGAACAGACTGAGAAATCTATACAAAGTGCACCATTGCTCATAATATTAGTATAAGTGGACGGATCAGTTTGTATTATTACCATATATCGGTTAATCATTTTTTTAAATGTGACCACTCTGATTTCTGCATCATCACTCACAAAATTATTTTGGTTAATAATTGCTTTAACTAGATTTTCATGACTGATCTCTTCTTGTATTCCTATAATCTTGATATGAGGTTTAAGCTTACTGGGAACCCTTATATTATACGCATCTCTTAGCTTCATTTGAGATTCTGTATTAAGCTTATTTAGATCCTCTTTAGTAGTACAATTTATTAGTATGCCCCCACTGTTCATGTTTGTTAATTTTAGAGATAGCTATACCCAAGTCTCTAACATTGATGCTTTTTTTCACTTCACTCATGGTTTTTATAGCTTCCTGCTGAGTTTTAGGTTTAATGATAAGAACATTTTCATCAGATTTAACAATATTAGCATATGTTTGTTTACTGCAATCTGTGTCCTTTGTTTGCTGTACCTGTGAAAATTCTTGATGTTTTAATAACAATTCTTGGACTTTATCTTGCAGAAGTTTAATAATAACTTCCTTATCATTGATAATTACATCTTTTTGTACAATTAATTCTTTAAGTAAATTGATCTGTGTATTCAATACTTCACTTTGTTGAGATTTATAGGTTACTTTTTCATCACAACAGATAACCTTATTATTTCCAATACTTTTAATGTTTTTGTTTCTATCTACACAGCTTTGGTGATAAGGTGAATAACAGTTGATACAAATTAATGTATTACATGCTTTAGTTTTGCAACATTTATAAACTTTTTCAAGAGACATATCATCAGACACAACAACATCAGCAGCCATCTTGGTTATGGTTTATGTTGCTGACTTAGAGCGCAATCTATGTGATAATCCCAAAAGGTTCTGGACGTTCGTTCGTTCGTAACAAACGTTGTAATTGTTGTTTGCCAAGGATTATGAAATTTGGAAATGAAACAGCTTCTGATCAAGCTTCTGGTCAAGCAGTGTGTGAACTATTCTCGCACTATTTTGGTTCAGTGTATGTTAGCAGTGTTAAAGCCTCAACAATTGACCCCTTAATGTCCAATATGTGTTCAATTTGTCCGTTATTTTCTGAATTAGACATTTGCAGAGCGCTAGGTAGTCTAGATACGCGAAAAGGCGCTGGTCCAGATGGCATACCACCCATTTTTCTTCAGAAATGCTCTTTCACTTTAGCCCGTCCGATTTGCCTTCTTTATAATAAATCACTTAATTGTGGAATTTTTCCTGACCTTTGGAAAAAAGCACATATCATACCCATATACAAATCTGGTGACAAAAGCAAAGTTAGTAGCTACAGGCCTATTTCGATCTTGTCATCTATGGCCAAACTATTTAAGTCGCTGGTTTTTAAAGTAATATATAACATGGTAAGCTCTCAAATAATAGCTGAGCAGCACAGATTTCTCAAAAGACGTTCAGTGGAATCGAACTTACTTCTTTATACGCATGATATTGCTCGAGCTATGGATGGCAGAGTACAAATGGACGTAATATATACTGACTTTAGCAAAGCCTTTGACAAAGTTATACATGAGATATTGTTTGAAAAGTTGCTAAAGTTAGGTATAATCGGGAACAATCAAGTGAGTTATTAAACTTATGTTTATAGATATTAGTGGATACTTTACTGGGGCTTGTCGTGTTTGTATCTCATAGTTTTAATAAATAAATACGCCGTGATCGGGAAATATCTTTGACACCGCCTAACCTCGGAATACAAGGATTTTTAGGGAAAAGCCTCAGAAGAAATAACAGGATGCCAAAATCTGATAAGTGATTCTGGCCTAGCATTCACAGGAGAAATAATTAAGTACACTAATGCTAAAAGTAACTTAAGATAAACGTTAACACTAAAGACACTGATATACCGATTTAAAAAGTGCTAGCTAAAAAAAGGGGCTTCCAAAATCGCATGTTAAACTACCTGAATATTAATCACGCGTATCGGTAATTGCAATATATTTTATTACAACGCAAGATTGGAACTATTATATCCACAGTAGTTGCAAAAAACACCAATGTAGGACTACCATACAATTATGTTTTTATCACAAGTATATATAAACATTCTTAAACAAAAATTAAAAACCAAATATGTCGCAAATTACTTAATTTGATGGAAAACGTTTTTGGCAAACAAAATTACACCCAAATTCTTAACCTAATAACAAGAATGTATTGTGGATATGTTTATAAATTTCATGCAGTTAAATAGAAAAAAAGTTTATTCATTCACATCGACTGTAGGTTACATGCATAAATATAATGATACATACCCGATTAGTGATTTTTGACTGTAGATAACTCGGACGCCACTAAAAGCTATTATCTCTTGGATTAAGTGCATTTTGATCAGATTCTACTGGAACTTTGAAACAACTAGCTATTCTAAATCAACAACCTGTTTTTTCCAACATGAAGTTGTCGATTTAATGGGAACCAAGTTGCTCCTAAAATTAAAAGTAATCAATTTGGTAGGGTGTGATTTGAACTTCAATGATTAATTGCAATCAGTTTGATACATTTTCTTCAAGGTTAACTAATCTACTCTAAATACATGTTATGCTATTCAAGGATAATCACGAACTGCTCTATAAAAAATTCTTCCCTGTTCAAAACAATTCAAAATGATATATTCAGCAGAATTCGGACAGATGAATTAAGACTGCAAATTGAAATGATATTGTGTGAGCTGTGATCCGGCTGCTTATGCTACATTGGCAATAGTTTGTAACTAGTTATTACGTATGCCACTAGATGTGCAGTAAGCTTCTAGCGGATGTTCTAAAAAAAGGGTATGCGAATGGCGATGTCATTATCATTGTATATTTTCTTATAATAAAATCTTATTTGTGGCGTCCTGAGTATTTATTCCCTCTTGGAGCTAACATTTCAGAAGTGGAATCGTGACTAAAGGAATAGATAGCGTTTTACGTGAAAATTTTTATCGAGTATAGTTTTCAAAATGGCGGACAAGGAACAGTCGGAGTTGAAAACGAAATCGGAAAATGTTGATGGCGTGCAAGGGCGTTGCATTCCCACAACAAGCGCAAAATTCTACCGAGGACGATTCTAAAGTGCTTATTGAACAACAAATGGCGAATGATGCAGATAACGAACACTGCAGAGAGAAATCGTTCCTACACAGAACAATTATTTAGCAATGCTTTAGAGCAGAATCAAGATTTTTAACGTCAAATAATACGAGTTTATGGTATCAACTGATTGCAGATTTAAATAAATCGATATAATTTTGGGCTGATATCGAAGCTTATATCGAATTAATATTTGCACTTTACTACATTGTTGGTCAGAAGAAATAAAATTGGAAACAGCGCGTATTCATGTAGTCGGACCAGCTCAAGATCGGTACGAAGTTCTGTGTTCAAAATAAAATTTTGGAAAGAATTTGAAAAAGAATTCCGAGCCACATTTGATTTTGCACAGAGCACAACCACCTTATCGAACAACATGATAAAACGAGTTCAAGGTGATCTTGAATGTGTAGAAAGCTATTTTTATGATAAGTGCAAATTGTGTAGTGCACGCACGTTCTCCTTTCCAGAGATTAAAAATGAAATCGTGATTGGACTATATAATAAACAGTTTATTCCCGGCGTAACGGCACGGAGATGACACGTTGTTGCATGATATACAGTTACACTAAGTGATTAAGCCACAACAAGACAATCGTGTACGTATAAATTACAAAACAAATTCTTCCGTACAAACGAACATTGCAGTGAATACCATTGTGGTTAAAAAACAAAATGACACGAGTAGTTTAAAGTGTTATAATTGCGCCGAAAGCAGACTTGTCAGCAAATTGTTCAAAAGCGAGTGTGATAAATGCTTGTTTTAAATGTAAACAAAGCGAACATTTCTCTAAATATTGCCAGCAGTGTAATGTGCCTAGTGAGCATCATCATATTACACATAAAAGCATTGATGCCGCGTCCAAACAACAAGAAAATTGTGATTCTGTAGAAAAGTTTTTACGCATAGTGTATGGGAACAGGCATCCATTGATATGGGAAGTTCAGTTTGTACAATGCGTCCTGATATAGTTAAAATTTTTTCCCACCGAATACGAAACAACAAGAATTGTATGCTTTTGAGTCATAGAAGCCAGTAGTGAAACCAAGTGCATTTGTGGAAGTTGACATCGAAATAGATAACGGGAAAGTAAAGAAAATTAAATTTTATGTGTTACCAAATACAACGCAAATAACTGATATTTTAGTTGGAAGATCGTTTACAGAAAATTCAAGCGTCGCATATATACGAAAAGACAATAAACTAGTATTTGGATATCGCAATGAACCTCCTATCCCCTATAGTAGGGGATAAAGAATACTACTATAGTAAGCCTGCTTATCGTAAAAGGCGATTAAAAGGCGCAGTAAGGGGCAGCAGCCTTGCTGGCTAAAAGATATTGGAGGAGGGTCGGTTGGTCTCTGGCGATCCTCAATAATTTACAAGCTTGTTGGGGGTTGGCCGTGACGGATACGGCTTTTTGCTAAAATCTTTAAAAACTGCGTTGTGGAAAGATATGGGAGCCTACCACAATATTTCCCAGGGGTGCGTGGCCTAAAACACGAAATACATATGATGGAGAGCTCACAAGTAAAATTCTTGTCTGGAGGTAAAATACTCCCTCATTCGGATCTCCGTGAGGGGGTACTTGGGGCTCGTCATCGTAAGAATATAAAACAACAGTTCGATTTAGTGATAGGGACTTGGAATGTAAGGTCATTACTTAGAGTAGATAAGTTAACGAATTTATTAGTCGAAATGAGAAAGGAAAAGCTGGACATTTTAGGTATTAGTGAGGTGAGATGGCCAGATAGTAATGACTTTTGGAAAGATAATTATAGAATAATTACAACTTCTTCAACTAATGGACAGGCAGGCGTAGGAATAGTGTTAGATAAAAGATTAGGGCATAAAGTTAAAGAGTACTTACAATTTAGTGATAGAATAATTATGGTTAGATTGAGTACAAAACCCACAGACACTGTTTTAGTACAGGATTACATGCCAACAACTCAGTACGAGGATGAGGAACTAGAAAAGGTATACGAGGATATAAATAGTATAGTAAGAAAAGTAAAAGGAGATGAGAATTTAATAGTTATGGGCGATTTTAATGCGTCAGTGGGAGAAGGTAGTGAGGGAAAAATGGTAGGAAAATTTGGGTATGGCAGACGAAATGATAGAGGAGAAAGATTAGTTGAGTTTTGCCAGGAACATAGATTAGTAACTGTAAACACCCTATTCGAACAACATGTTAGGAGAAGATATACCTGGAAAGCGCCAGGTGATAAGGCTAGATACTAAATAGATTATATTTTAGTTAAACAAAGATTTAGAAACCAAGTTAAAAACTGTCGTAGTTATCCAGGGGCTGACATAGATAGCGATCATAACTTAGTTAAAATGAAGTGTAAACTAAAATTCAAAAATTGAGAAAGGTTAAAAGAGAGGGATGGGATCTAGGTAAGCTTAATGATAGTAGGGTAAAAGAGAAATATAAACAAATATTAGATATTAAGAGCAAAGAGATAGCTGTAGGAGGGAACATAGAAAATAGATGGAAAGAAATAAAACTGACTGTACATGATACAGCAACACAGACTATAGGTAAGAAAAAAATAGAAGCGAGAAAACCGTGGGTAACAAAGGAGATATTAGATTTAATAGAGAATAGAAGAAAACTTAAACCTTTCAGAGAAGTGGATAGTGAAAGTAAGTAAAAATATAATACAGTTAGAAATAAGATAGTACATGAGTGTAGAAAAGCTAGAAATAAATGGATGGAGGAGAATTGTAAGGGAATACAAGATGATTTGAGAGTAGGTAAGATAGACAGGGCTTACAGGGCAGTTAAAAAGTTTTTTGGGGAAGATAGGAAAAAATATAATGGTATTAGAGACGAGAATAATGAACTTCTAATAAATAAAGTTGAGGTAGCAGATAGATGGAAAAGATATTTAGAAGATTTATATAAGGGAGACGATATGAATGAGTTAGAGAACGACCAAGAAGAGGATGTAGAAATAGTGTTCTCAATATTAAGAGAGGAATTTGATAGAGCTGTTAGGATCTTAAACTAAATAAAGCGCCAGGGATAGACGATATTCCCAGAATTAATAAAATATGCAAGTCAGAAAACTTTAGACAGATTATATGAACTAGTAAAAGTAATATATGACACAGGTGAGGTTACAATAGATTTCGAAAAAAATATTATTATCCCAATCCCAAAAAAGTCAGGAGCTGATAGGTGTGAGAATTTTAGAACAGTTAGTTTAACTTCTCATGCTTCCAAAATACTAACAATAATAATTAAAAATAGAGTAGAAGCTTTGACTGAGAATTATTTAGGCGAAGACCAATATGGTTTTCGTAAAGACAGAGGGACTAGAGAACCGATACTAATGATTAGTCTAATTATCGAAAAAGGTTAAAAAAAATAAAAGACTCATTTCGCGTTTGTAGATTTAAAAAGCATTTGATAGGGTTAATTGGATTGTTATGTTCAGGGTTTTGCAAAAAATAGGAATCTCTCATAGGGATAGAAAAATTATTTACAGTCTATATAAAAACCAAAGTGTAGTAATTAGATTTTATGAAATAGAAAAGGAAGCTAAGATTAGAAATGGTGTTAGACAGGGTTGTATACTGTCTCCCTTGATTTTTAATGTTTATATTGAGGAAGCTTTAAACTTAGCTAGAAAGAGAAAGAGATAGGTATTAGTGTACAGGGACAGAAAATAGACATGTTACGTTTTGCAGATGATATAGCCATTATAGCAGAGTCTAGAAAAAAGTTAGGAGAGTTTTTAAATATTTTAGATGAGATACTACAGAGTAACTATAGTATGAGAATTAACTCAGTAAAGACAAAGATAATGACAAGTGAGTTACAGCCTAGTTCTAAACCAAAATTAAAAATAGGTAATACCGAGTTAAAGGAGGTAGATGAATTTTGCTATTTAGGTAGTATAATTACAAAGGATGAACGTAGCAGAAGGGATATAGTAGCTAGAATAGCTCAAGCTAGACAAATGTTTTTAAAAAAGAAAAACTTACTAATAGCTAATAGTATTAGTTTAGATAATAGAAAAAGTTTCTTAAAGTCGTACGTATGGAGCGTTCTACTATACGGTAGTGAGACTTGGACAATTAAAGAAGTAGATAAGAAAAAGATAGAAGCGTTTGAAACTTGGTGTTATAGGAGAATGTTAAAGATTAGTTGGACAGATAGAGTAACAAACGAGGAAGTTTATAGAAGGATAGGTGAGGATCCCTGTATGTGGAAACAATTGAAGGTCAGGAGCGATAGAATTCTAGGGCACCAGTTAAGACATGAGGGACTATTTAGTAAAGTCTTAGATTATAGACTACCAAATAAAAATAAAGTAGGAATGCCTAGACAAAGCTATATTAGTCAAATTATTAGAGATGTAGGTTGTGAAGGGTATGTAGACCTTTTTAGACTAGCTCAGAATAGAAAAGAATTTAGAGCTGCGTCAAAAAAAAATAAAAATCAGTTAATTAAATGTCACCAGGACATAACTCACAATTAGGTAGCGGTCTGGCATGTTGGTAGCGTTTCGTTGCTTAAGCCTTACCATAACATATAATTTAATAAACGTCACCATGGCATAACTCACAATTAGGTAGCGGTCTGGCATGTTGGCAGCGATTCGTTGCTTAAGCCTTACCATAACATATAATTTAACACTTTTCATTTTTGAAGCGGATAACCAGGTTATATTTCATTTCCTTATAAATGGTAATCATGTAAACATGTTAGAGTTCTTTAACAACCATCAGGTTGCTAATATCTATGTAGAGCCAGCTGGATAGGAAAAAGATAGAAGGATATAGGAAGACCTAGACCAAACTATATTAGCCAAATTATTAGAAATTTAGGTTGTGAAGGGTATGTAGAGCTTTTTAGATTAGCACAGAATAGAAAAGAAGTTAGAGCTGCGTCAAACCGACCTTAAGTAAGGTCGAAAACAAAATGATGATGAATGAACCTCCTTTCAAAAATATACACGTAGAAGAAATTTCTAGGCAAGTTAAAAGAAAATCGTATTTTATTAACTAACAGATAAATTTTGTAAGAGCTGAATATAATAATGAAACTGTTACTGTGCCAGTAGTGAATATTTGCGGAAAAGAATTGTTATAACCCCGGTGTCCGTATTCAGTGCCACTACTACAGTTGGCAACACTGATACGATCCACGTTCACAATATTGCACAATAATGATATTATGACAATTACGTGTCAAATTGAATCACATACCAAATACGTTTACAATGATACAATTTTTTATTACACAAAAGTAAAGCAAAAGTACTCACTTAAACGTGCCAAGCAGTTGATCTCAGGATATCTATTTGGGTGTGGGTTGCATCATGCCATCGTTGAAACCAAATTTATCGTCTTCCCTCTTCTTTTGTTTGTAGCAGTACGATAGGAACAACCAGGTAAGGAACGATAAGGCAAGATAAGGAGGAAACCTACATCCTAAAACAGATAAGACAAAAGAACGACACAGGCAGACGTCACTGTTCGACGTCTCATGGCTAATAATCCTGTCCTGTCGTGTCGCAAACCGTGCACTTCTCCATCACTCCGCGCCTGCGCATTCTTTTGCGCAAACGCAACTGTCCGAAATGACGGAAATAAACAAGTCTATTTTAAAGTAGTCGCGGGAATTCACTCACATATTTATACTTAATCTAAATATGATACATAGTCGATTTTCGGCATGTAACAGAATAACAAGATACAAATTACAGCGGATATGTTAAACATTGACTCACATGTTGACGAAACCATTAAACAGCGATTATTGACTTATGTGTTAAATTCGGAGATTGTTTTGCATTTAATTTAATGGAGCTGGGATGTACAAATTTAATCAAAGTAGATATTTGTGGTACAGAATTACCCATGAGATCAAAACATTATCGTGCAAGTTTACAAGAGCAAAAAATTATTACTGATATCGTTCAACAGTGGAAAGATGTGGGTATCGTAACAGAAACAACATCTCCATATGCAAGTCCTGTCATTTTAGTGCATAAAAAACTGGCGAACCACGTTTAGTTGTTGATTATAGAGCTTTAAATCGACAAACATTTAAAACAAATTTTCCTAGTGTAACAATAGATGAACATTTAGAAAATTTAAGTGGTACTAAAATTTATTCAGTGTTAGATTTGGCACATGGATACTTACAAGTTCTCTTAACTGAGTCTGCACAAGAGAAAACCGCTTTTATTATTCCGGATACAACGAATCAGTTTGAAAGATTAATTTTCGGGTTAACAATTTAGTAGGCTAATGTTAATCGCATCAGGTCCACTGAAAAATTGACTTACAGTGTCGTACCTAGATGATCTAATGGGACCAGTGAAAAATTGGAAAGAAATGTTTGAAAAATTGCGACAAACTGTTGAACCCATCCGAAGAGCGAAACTGACATTAAAATTGAGAAAATTTCAATTTGGATTACAGCAAGTCGAGTTTTTGGGATTTGTGATATCTGCGAATGGAATTTCACCAGGACCTGAAAAAACAAGCGCTATTCAAAATTTTAAAAGGCCGGAAAGTGTTCATGAAATGCGTAGATTTCTTGGACTTACTTCTTATTTTCATAGGTTTATATCACAATATGTAATTCGTGCTCATAGTTTATTCGATTTAACATGTAGAAATGCTACATTTATGTGAACAGAAATACAAGAAAAAGCTTTCATAGATCTTGGAGAAGCTTTAATTAGCGAATCGAACCAGGTCTAGATCAGACTAATGCACACAGATAGTGAAAGATGCAGACTGTGAAAATTTCAGGGAAATGTGCAGGTTAGTTCAGACTAGGAAGCAGTGAGGGTACACGTCTAATCAGTTCTAGGACTGAGAACCTAATGATGATGATTGGTTTGCATGACTGAAGCGTTATGTTGACCATATAAGTTTTTTCATTCATAGTGAAAATAATACATATATTGTAGTGCTGATTGATGCTTTGACAAATTTGTCAAATTATATCCCGTAGGAAATATAGAAGCAATAGTGAAAATGAGTGTAATGGAAAAATTTGTAGATAGATAGATAGATAGATATATATTTGTACCCATATAGAATGGTAGTTACACTTATCCCTTTAAATAATACAATAAAACTTTAAAAATACAAAGTTACATCTAAAATAAATAACAATTTACACATTAAATAATTTAAAATAACATACTAAAAGTACTAGTCAAAGACATCCTCCAGAAATTCCTCTAAGGTATAATAACATCGTTCGCGTAACAAGGCTAAAAGCGCACTTTTAAAAGCAAAAAGATTATTTAGGTCTTTGATTGAGGCTGGGAGTTTGTTATATAAAGTAGGGGCCATATACCAGAACGATCGTTTAAATCGTGTTGAAGTAGGCCCAGGACAATGTATAGCGTTGGAATTTCGGGTGTTGTAACCATGAACAGAATTTGTGATGGGAAAGTTAGATCGATACTTGTAAAATAATAGGAGGGTATCACAAATGAATGCTGAAGCATAAGTGAGAACGTTAAGTTTTTTAAATAATCGTTTGCAATGAGTATACCTAGAGGTTTTGCAGACTATCCTAATTGCTTTCTTTTGCAGTTTAAATATTATTATAATGTTTTTGAGAGAGCTGTTGCCCCAAAAAGCTAGTCCATATCGCATTTTTGAGTCGAATAGTGCATAGTATGCATTAAGAGTGCCAGTTTCCGTTGATACCCTGGACACAGATCTAATAGCGTAGCAAGCAGAAGCTAAGGAATTAGCAAGCTTGGTTACATGCTCATTCCAGGTAAGGTTGCAATCAACCGTCAGACCTAGAAATTTGGTAGAAGTGGAACAGTTTAAATTACTGAGCTGTTTCATTTCTTTAATGCAATTCAACCCTTGAAGGTCATGGAACAGGTTTTTCGTGTTTACGAAAGCTTATTTATCTTAAACCAATTATTGGCTGATGACATGTCTGAAGAGATGTGAGATTCAAGTGAAGTGATCGAAGAAGATTCCCAACTTAAGCTAATATCGTCCGCAAACAAAGTGACAGATGCGTATCTGATAGAAGTTACAAAGTCATTGATAAAAAATAAAAACAGTATAGGCCCCAATACAGAGCCTTGAGGCACACCTAGTTTTATTTCAAGTTTCGAAGATACATTATAATTTCCATTTCGAACTGCTTATGACGTTCACCAAGATATGATTGGAACCAATCATTGGGGATACCTACTCCATAAAAATAAAGTTTGTTTAATAGTATCTCGTGATTTACAGAGTCAAAAGCTTTACTTATATCTACGAATACAGCAAAAGAAAAGGAATTTACAGTGTTTATACTTGAATAAACATTAGTGAAAAAATTATAAATAGCGTCCTTTGTTGATTTTTTCGCACAAAAACCAAATTGAGTTGAAGCGAAAAGATCAAATTTATTAACAAAACTTAAGAGCCTGGATTTGACTAATGTCTCGATAATCTTTGAAAAAACTGACAACAATGATATTGGGCGGAAATTATTTACCACAAATAAACCTCCTTTGTGTAGAGGGATGACAATTGCATGTTTAAGACAGTCTGGGAAAATCCTAAAGAGAAAGAGTCGTTTATGAGATCAGAAAGATGAATTAGAATGTTCTCAGGAAGATCGAGAAGTATTTTTGCAGGTATATTATCAGCACCAGAGCAACTTTTATTTTTAAACGAACTAATTACTTCCCTTACTTCTTGATAGCTTGTAGGACGGAGCATGAAATTATTAGGGTTAGATTGTTTATTTGTATACAAATAATCGCTTGAAGCGGAAATGGAAACATGATTATTAGATACTAGGGAATAAGCTGCATTTACAAAATGTAAATTTAAGGTATCCGCTACCTTATCATCAAGACAGTTATTCAAAGATATGGCCTTTATAGCAGGATTAGTTCTTCCTGTTACCTCATTTATAATATGCCATAATTCTTTTTGTTTGTGTTTTGATACTAAGATTCGTTTAGTCATTGTAGTAATTTTTGCTAACTTGATTACAGATTCAAATATTTTCTTATAATTTAAATAATAGTTCCTTATAAATAATGAGTTAGGATAATGCTTGTATAGTAGGGTAGCTAAGCCGGTTTGGCAACAGAGATCCACAGCAAGATATGTATACGCCGGTTCGAGAACAATATGAACAGCTAAGCCGCTTTGGGAAACAAAACGTGCAGCAAGATATGTATACGCCGCTTTGAGAACAAAATTGTCTTTGTGTGTAAATTTGTTGCGTCGGGGGGTCGTTAGGTCTTTGGGGTGTGCGTTCGGCGGGGTCGTTAGATTTTTGTCGTGGGGTGGTGCGCGTGCGCTGGGGTGGAGATATTTTCTTAAGAAATTTTTTTAGCAGCGTTCCCGACGTTAAATATTAAATATTAAATTTTAAAAAAATGTTGTTTGTGTAGAAAATGGAGTTCACGTGTTGGTTCGTATTTTTCTGGGGTAGGTTAAGCTAAAAATTAAAACGCCGCGGTGAAGAATTTTTTAATATGAGGCAAACGCGTGCATGTGGTAAAGAGTGTTTTAGCTCTCCTCATAAGCTGCGTTTTGTACGAAGTAGAAAATAAAATTGAGAAAATATACGAAATGTTATATGATGGAGGTCAAATTTTAAACGTTTGCAGGTAAAATCTTGTAAAAAGAAGTCGTTCACTTCTCGCAATTTCAATGTCACGATAAAATACTAAGAATTTGCATGCAGTCGAATATAACCTCGTGTTTTTTATTTGGTAATATATATGTAAATCACGTCGACATTCGACTTTTAATATAATGTATTTAATTAACATAAGGTGTGTTGCAAAAACATTTCAAGACAGGTATGTCGTATATTTCCTTTTGGTTACATCATCCCAAAATAATTTATACAAGTACACTGAACTTGCAGTCGGATCTAACATATAATCTTTTAATTATACCCGTATGAATTTAAAATATATGCAAATTATACCACCTTTCATCACGATTTATTTGACTCTCAAATTATTTGATTTGATCTTATATCAAGGCTTATGTATTAACTTTTACAACTCAAGGTGTAGCATCAAGGTTTTTACGTCACTCTCAAACTATAGAACTTAATAAAAATAGCTTTCCTTAGCACCAATATCATTTAGAAAATATGTGTTTCATTAACATATACTTATTTGTTAAATATTTCCTACCAAAATTTATTTAAAAAATTTAAAAGTTCTTTTTTTCATTTTCATATAGGTAAAATCACCACTTTGCTATGCTCTCGGCTACCTAGTTTCGGCTACTTTTCCAAGGTCGTTGTGACGTCATAGCCTTTTATAAATATAGAGCAATGTTAATACTATTCTAAAATTCTAAAAGAGTCTTTCTTACTAACCACAAATACATACAGCTTGTAGAACGCGGATGTATCCAAGTCAGTCCATCGGCACATAAAATAATCTTTTAATCCTTTCCTCTTTCTCTAATAAGATGTTCTTTGTCTAACAATCTTTGTATTGTTCGCGTATTGTCGCAGTGTCTTCCAATTTAGTCCAACTTTCGCCTTTTGCATGCATTTCCTCTAATTCCAGCTGTCTTTTCTTCCACTTACAGCGTATGGCGTGCATAAGGGCAATTTCCTGCAGCGTCAACGGAAGAGTTTACTGCCAATATTTACGCGTTGTCGTACAACCTCTGGGCGAATGTTAGGCGTACTTATCAACCCCGATACCGAAATGATTATTTCTTTTGGAATTGTAGAATATGGTGTTACAGATTGTGTAAAATATGTTACCTGCTTTAATATAGCACTTGTGTAAGATTTTATTTTATCTTGGCTGTCTTCCTACTCTACTATCTCCAAATAATTTACAGGTAAATAGTTAAAACTAAAAGCTGAAAGCACATACTTTATCAATTTTTCCCTTTCTCTGGTTTTTCTGACAACTAATTTGCAAGCCCGTCAATTTCTTTGTATTGCCGTTCCCCAATACATGTACTGTAGCAGGTTATTATACACTAAACAGCAGCTATTTTGAAGCTTGTCCGATAACTTACTCCACATTTTGGCGGTACCGAGTACATTGGCACCTTTAGGAAGTATAACTTACTATCTTCCAATAAGGTTAAACAGTCTTTTAAGGATTATACACCCGTTCCGCACTGACATAGCTTCCAATTGTACAGTTTTATATTGTCGCTTCCAATTGCGTAATACCGTGTTCTTTGGTCAAAGTAGACGCGAATGTTGCTCTTAAACGTGCATCTGGACAACGTAAAAATCTAGTATATAATTTCCAAGTTGTTTATTAACACCAGGATTTGTTATCTGACACACAAATTTTTGTATATCTTAATTCTTCATTGGTTGTTAGCCATGTTAAACAATCGAATTTAAATTAAAATTAAGTTTAAATGGCTCCATGCTTGGCATTAAATATTTTTAAATTTTGTTATGTATAATGCCAGAATAAAAATTTTAGAATAGTATTACATTGTTCTTTATTTATAAAAGGCTATGACGTCACAACGACCTTGGAAAAGTAGCCGAAACTAGGTAGCGAGAGCATAGCGAAGTGGTGATTTTACCTATATGAAGAATTTTGTTATGTTAAGTAAAAACGTGCAAGTGGTAAAGAATTTTTTAGCTTTCCTCAAAAGCTGTATTTTGTATGAAGTAGCGAATAACATTTAGAAAATATACGAAATGTGATATAATGGATCTAATTATAAAGTCTGCATGTAAAATCTTGTAAAAACATGTTGTTCACGATTTCATTACCAAGATAAAATAACAAGAATTCGCAGTCGAATATAACCTCGTGTTTTTATTGAAATTATAGCTCTCTGGTAATATATATGCAAATCATTCAACTTTTAATATAATGGATTTAATTAACATAAGGTGTGTTTGCAAAAACATGTTAAGACTATTTCCTTCTTGGTATGCAAATTATACCACCTTTCATAACGATTTATTTGACTCTCAAATAAAAAAATTAATTTGATCTTATATCAAGAGGTGTTCTTGCTTACATTTAGCAATTTCAATATATATTTAATATGTGTGTTATATGTAAAAACATGTTAAGACAGGTCACTCGTTATTTTATTCATGATTGATTGCATCACCAAAATAATTTATACAACCACACTAAACTCGTACCCGGATCTATATAACCTTTAAATGTATGCAAATAATGTCGTTATTTAAAACGTGGTGAAGAATTTGGATGGGGATGTACTCATTCTCAAATGCGGAATGGTACTCCATAAGGCGTTCTGAACGGAGGCTTTGCACGCATTAGGTGATTGAATACTTCGGAGATTTTTAGGTTAAGCAAAAACATGCACGTGTTGAAGAATCTCCCGAGAATTTCAAAAAATTATTTTTGTATTAAATATATAATATTAAAAAGAAACACACAATATTTTAATGTTTTATTTACAAAAACTTACATTCTTTAATTGTCCCTATCTTTTTGTAGGTGGCGGTAGCAGATTCTTATTTGAATAAAATATAGATAAGACTTCCACATTAAGAAAAATGTATCTTAGTTAAATGTACGGGATTTTATTAATTATAGTTTAGTAAAGTGCATGGTAGTTAATGACCTCGAGGTTGTGATATTTATAACAACATACCGATATATGTAAATTATATATGGAAACTGCATAACTTCAAATCATTTTAGCATAATTGTTAATTACCAAAATTCATAATTTCTACTTCCGTTAAAAACACATTAAGTAAGTAAGTTTATACATACCGATAATACAATGGTAAAAATTCTTCTACAACACATTAAACAGCTTATTTATATTTGCTACCTTAAACAACTATGGGAGTGCATATAAATGTCAGAGGAAGATTTCTTATCGTTCCTTCCAATCTTAAAATTTATATCGTCAATAAAATAATAAACAGATTACTAATAATAGGTCGTCAATGGAACTAAAACAACATATACAAAATGTGTACAAATGAAAAGACCACTTATTAATTAATCATGACTGTAAATTTCTTTAAAGATTTGATATTCATAGGTAGTAACAATGTTGGTGCTATATATAAACGACTTTTATGAGCATAGTTTAAATTAAAATAACACCGAAATTTATGTAAATTTAATAGTTCTGGTTTATAGTTGGTTGATTTTGGAGAATAAATTTTATGAAACTTAGGTTTAAGAAATTAATCATTTTGCAGGTGGGATTAAATAAAAATGTACTACTTTGATGATAAAAACCTATGCAATGCTTTTTATGTTTACACAACTATAACATACTTTAAAATTTAATACCTCGGTAGTAGAATATAATTTTTTAATTGTATTATTGTAACATAAAGTTTGCATAAAAAATGCAAAATACATATCCGTTAAGAGGAATTTTTCAATATGATACTTACAGATTCGTTAGTAAGTTTTACAATTAAACTTATTTCAAGACATTTTTTGAAACACATTTTACTAGTCTCAAGGAATATGTATGTATGTAGGTATAAAATATACAAATAAAAACACTACTTAATGTAAACATTATTCTTTATTAAAATGAATAATTGGTTATATGTACAAACCAGTTTTGAGTACAATTACATCTGTGGTTGCGCAATTGAATGACGAATGTCGTGTGGTATGCTAGAAACACTTGTGTGAATTGGTGTAATACTTTAATTTATGTAGAGGAGTACACCCTAAATCTTCTAGGTTAATAACATTTAGGTGTGGAAATTCATTGTAAATTGCCATCATCTCAAGATATACCGTGAAAGTTTCTGCTTAACCATACCTTTTGGTATTTGAAGCGAGCTGATAGACAGTTCCAAGAATATGATGGTTTCAGCACATATGTTATTGCAACTCCATTCGATAGGGATAGTTGTAAAACAGCCATTTCTTTAAACACAAAGTTATTATGTGCAATTTTAAACCTTTGAACGTCGACAACTAATGGACTATTAATTTTAGACTTCACTCACAATATTGGTTGCAGGATTGTAGCGGACCAAACGATCGTGTAGAATGAGGCAGTACGCTGTAGTGTGAGCTTTAAGCGCTTCTTTCATTTGAAATTCTAATCGTACGTCAACCGCTCCCACTTTCACTATTTCGTTTTGATGGGAACAATCGATGACTACAAGTGGAGCGTGCGTTTGAAATTCATTGGGTGTTAATATCGGCTCGCTGATACCCCGTAGTACGATTGTTGAAACTGTGCATACATCTCATATAGTATAGAATAGCGATTGGTATCGAAATCAATGTTAAGATTATCGTAAGGATACATAGATGAACCCAGATGTAATTTCATATTGGTCAACTTACAGTGGTCGAACTGACTGCGCCCCTTTTGCGCGATGTATCGGTTTGAAAGCAGACAATAACAAAACGTGGTTTCTCCACTTGAGAAGCCGTCTTCACGGCCCAGGTATGCGTGTGTGTTGTATGTAATTCTGGATATTCGTGTAGTTCCCAACTGCGAAAGCTTATGTCCATGGTGGCATTGCGTTGAATATGTTTGAGTAGTTTTAAGCGCTCTGCATCTGCAACGGTTATATGTGGAATCCGCCATGATATATGTGTAATAGTAATTTTGATTGACTCTTTGGTATCAGAATTCGATATAGCTGCATCGTCAGCACTACTTCTAATAAGAATAAGCTCCTGTTTGATATTCAAAAGAATTTTTCGGTAGTCCTCCGCAAATCCTAAAACCATGCGCAAGGGAATGCATACGTTGAAATGACCATTAGCATCAACGAGATCAAGCTTATCGATGGGGACCAACCGGCGTTTCTAAAGCGACGACTTTCGCTATAATCGTAGGATAGGAAATTTTTAATAGTCGTAGTTATACCTGGATTACGAACGCGGTCAATAGTCTTTCCACCAAGTTCATAACGAATTTCATCAAATAAAAATAAAACTCCGTTGTTGACAAAATCGGCTGTAGGCGAAACGCCACCATCTGACTTATTCATTGTACCCTCAATATAAATTACGCTGTCCCATGGTAGTGTATAGACATCTTCGTTTTCTATTGGAATCCGTATAACATCGTTCTTCTCATACGTGGTATTGGAGTACGGAGTATGCATATGTTTGTCGGCAT
Organism: Platerodrilus igneus; assembly: GCA_036346225.1. Lineage (NCBI taxonomy): Eukaryota > Metazoa > Arthropoda > Insecta > Coleoptera > Lycidae > Platerodrilus > Platerodrilus igneus. Next base: position 8,010,900 of record JARFIW010001148.1, read on the forward strand.
TGACGATGGTTGTATCAAATATAGCACGTTGCGTAACATTTAAAATATTACTATCCATTTTAACTATGTAGCACTTTGAGTCCTAATGTTTGCAGAAATTTAACGTTTTCCGGTGTTAATCGGTGCACTGGTGTCTTGTAACTGGTAAAGGTGCTGACAATGCGTCTATTAATAGGTTTTGGTGGTTTATGCTCATAGCGCAAAACCATTGTTTAAAGACGCTTTAGATAAAGTCTAATCGTGATGGTTTCCGACGAAAAGTGATGAGATTACCGTTTTGATCAACTATTTTAACAATGATGCGATCGATGATTCGTGTATTAAGTGGCATATAGGTGACGTTACGGGGTTTTCAATAATCTTGTACCCTGCAGCAACTGCAGGAAAGAATTGATGCAAAATGTGTACAGGTTTGCTATTCCGATACGATCCGACCACAAGATTACATTCAATACATATTGAATTGATTGGAAAGACTTGTGCCGGATGGTCCGAAATAGCAGTAGTGAGAGCTGGTAGTTTACGTTTCTCAAAACCCAGCAACGAAGCAAGTGAATTTGGTTGTGTAAAATCCACTATACCTGATGCTTTGATTTCTGTATGTAAACTGTTATTATTGGCTCGAATATCAATAAGATAACGTTTGGATGAAGTGCGTTCACGGGGATCGTTCAGATTACGTCGTACGAACTTATTAATATCTGCCACTTCATAAGTTCCTTCTGGTAAAGTAAGCACGATGTCATCAATGTAAAATTTATTGTTCGCTTCCGTTACATTGGGAATTGAAAAATATGTATCAAAGTTTGTAAGACCAATAACGTATTCATGGTCATCATCGAGAACAATTGGTGGGTTGATGATTGCGGTGAGCGTAGATTCAGTTCCAGTTAAAGTAAATGTGTACATGTTCGGTGGTTGACGATAAACTAACAACTAGTCGTATTCGTAGTTGGGATGGGGTAATAAAAAGCAAATTCCTGAAACACTTGCAATATATGGTTTTAATTAAACACTTTTATACAAAACAGTTAAAAATACACTAAAATCAAATAATATATAACGTTGTTAGAAACTTAACGGAGGACTATTTTGCAGTAAAAATTTCAATACGAAGTGTCCACAGGTAACAGTGTTAAGCGGTTGAAATTGTTCATAATTATAATAGAGAGTGCATGGTCCTGATGAGGTTAAGTATTTGACAAGTTCCCTCGGAGGTCGTAGATTACCAATGCTATCATAATAGACTGCCCTTGAACCATCTTTTTGTACGCGGTCCAATGAGTTCCCACACCACGTGTAGTATCATGATTAAGAATACCACATTCTCGCCAACGAATTGTGTTTGGAAGTGAATTGCGCATGAATATTCCACGAAAGTGGGATATTGGTAAACGTTTTATGTATTTGTTCAAGTCAACATTGGTCAACGCTCGCATAGGTAGGTTTAACGAATGCGTTGAGTTTTTTTCGTTGTCTTTGTTTACGCAAACCTTGCCCGTGTGTAAGAAAAGGCTTTAGGTACAGTCCATGTCCACGGCGATAAGGTTTCAAATAGAGACCCTTTCCAAGTGTCACTGCCTCTTGTGCCATATTATGTCGTTTCGCTTCATCTAATTGTTGTTGTCCAAGTTTAGCATCGTTGACAGCTTTTGCAATCCCAGCTGCTCCACCCGACAACGCTCCAATTGCGGAAAGGGCTGCAAAATAGGTATCAAAGGTAGGAAACCACCAGTTTTGGGTACAGGGATTACACGTGGGATGCCACGAATTTCATCTGTTATATCTTTAATCGGTGCCACTGCAAGTTTAGCAGTTTTAATAAGATCGGTCGGACGAACGTTTTAATGCGTTCCCAAATGGTGCGAATTAAACGCTTGAATGGTATACCACTTCCTGTACGTAGACGCTGACCACGTCGTTTTCCTTTACACCTTATCGTTTTCTTGCGACAACCCATACCAAATTTAACTTTGGCATTCATTGCAGAACCAACAGCAAACGCAGCAAGTTTTTCACCTAACGAAGCGTCGGGTGCAGTACGACGTTTTGTGCTGTTTCGGCAAGACGTCGATCAGCTTGGTGTCGGGTTGTTAAGTCTGTAGAAAGATCGTAGGCGATGTCGTGTAGTTTGCAGGCTTCGTCTAAGGGATTACGACCTATATCACCACGCTCGAGGCGTTTCTGAAGCTTAGTACCCGGTCCACAGAAGCGATAGCCTGGTAAATGTAATTCTACCGGTAAACGATTGATAGCACTATTGAGTAACCCGTAGCCACGATAGGATTTCATTAATCTTGTCAGTCGAAAGGTTTAAAGGAGACTGGTCATGCGTGTAGAATTACTCGCTTAAATGCTTACCATACTGCAATTACGTTTTAGTATATGGATAGAATGCGTCTGGTAAAGCAACAATTGGCGTTGCCAATTACGGACCACAACTGCAGCAACAACACTAACGTGCAAAAGCATGGACTACTATTACCATCAACAATACGGTGTATCATTACAGGTCCATCCAATTGTGGTAAAACTAATGTAGTCATCGGTCTCTTGAAACATCCGAATGGTGTACGCTTTGAAAACGTTTATCTCTACTCAAAATCCTTGTATCAACCAAAGTATCAGTACCTAGAGAGGTTATTACAACCAATAAAAGAAATAGGATATTTTGCGTTTAACAAATGGGATGCAATTGTTACTCCAGCGGATGCAAAACCTAATTCGATATTTATTTTCGATGACGTGTCGTGCGATAAACAAAATGTAATGCGAGAATATTTTTCTTTAGGTCGACATAAGGCCATTGATTGTTTTACCTATGTCAGACCTATTCCAAAATACCTAAACAATTGATTAGAGACAATGCTAATGTCCTAGTGCTATTCAAACAAGACGAACTCAATTTAAAACACGTATACGCTGACCATGTAAACACGGATATGTCGTTTAACCGGTTTAAAGAATTGTGCGGCTATGCTGGCGAGATCGGTATGGGTTCCTGGTGATCAATAAAGATGGCGATTTGCAGAACGGTCGCTACCGAAAAGGTTTTGACACCTATATATACTTATAAAGCACATAAATAGCATATCACTTCCTACCCGTTTCTAGACGATGGCAGACGACGTGAAAACCAAACGAGAACTCATAAAAGTACGAAAGGCAGTCAAGAGGAAATTACAAGCGCTAAAAGCAGGTGTGGTTGAAAAGGAGCTTGCATTAAGTAAAGTCTATGCACCTATTACAAAACGTTTACAAACACTTCAGACCGGTCTGCTGAAAGATATTAAACAGGAGTCCAAGATCGAAAGCCAGCACTGGTTACCACAACAACATGACGTACAATCTACTCCTAAAAGACGCCCTAAATTTCTCGATCAGGTGCGCAGTTCCACACCAATCGCCGCACCACCAATAGAGGAGGCATGGGAACACAATCCTCATAGCCCAGTCCAGTCTGTGGAGTCCACTTCGAAGAATCGAGAGTAGCGGCAACACTCCAGAGACCCATACAGAGTACGAACGGTACCTAAACAGCGAAGAACATCAGACCTATTACAACGATTCTTACCATCGGTAAGATACTATGTCGATAATCTGTTTTCCAACTTTACTGGTATTTATAACAATGACACGGAGCACTTGCGCAGGGATAAAGTACGTTTTAATCCGGAGACAGGAAAATTAATGATTGGTGATTCGGACATTATCTTCGGGATTGGTGAAAAGGTGTGTGTAGAACGATTTTGCTACAACGGTAGCAAAGGGTTGTACGAGCAACTGTTCCTTCTCAATCCTTTGGGTAAATTCTCACTTAAAGAAATTAACGATTATGCGGACATTAAAAAGAAGTAATGCAATGTATAGCTTACGACAGCAAACTATAAACCCGAGTGGTCGTGGTCTACTCATGGATTATAACGAGAAGCCACTAGAGTATGTATACTTTGATGATCCCAACGAACTGTGCGAACGGCTCAAGCTTCTGGTCGCCTCGCAAGATGCAGGTAACACCGGTCACACAAACGAAATTACATCGATTATGGAAGAATTACGCGAATTGCGTATAATAGCGTAGATTGTGCGACTTGTTATTCATTATCACGATGGTTATCGACAAGTTTGGACATGCGTCTGACTGTGCTTCATATATTTCTTATGATGATTACTACGATTTTGACAACATGAGATTAGCGCGCGTCGCTACACCACAAGAAGATGATGATGCAGTCACGAAAGCGTACTTAGAATCGCGGTTAGCAACGCTACACCAGCAAGAGGGCGAACCAACGCTTGGAAGTGGTTCCACTATTCAGCAGTATATAGACACGCTTGTGAAGGAGACAACAAACAGTATGATAACACAATTCTCGAGCGAGTATGTTACAAGATCAGACTTTAACCATTTTGAAGAGATGATGCGTAACCTTGTTCCAGCCACTGTGAACGCTAATGTTGCACAAATCGTAACCAAACGGATAGATGATTCTATGAATAGCATATATAAGACATTAGACGCTGCTATTCAACAAGTGAAAGCACAATTTAGAATAGACATTGCACGAATTCAAGCAGATATTCAACAGTTGCAAGAGAAACTTAAAACGCACGCATATAGCCGTCAACCATAACACACACACACACACATATTAGCAATATGTCTGTAAAAGCAAATCGTCCACGAGTTACATAAGCCTGCTCGCATTAACTTTCCTAGAAGACATGTAATCACAAAAGGATTAAACGAGCTGTTTCAAGCCGATTTGGTGGAAATGATCCCATATGCAAAGATGAATAAAGGATTTAGATACATTCTAGTTGTTATCGATGTATTTTCTAAATACTTATGGGCCGTACCGGTTAAGCGCAAGACGGTAAGGCTGTTTCAAACGCTTTTCAATCAATTTTCAACAAAGACCATCGTATTCCACGGTACATTCAAACGGATTTGGGAAAAGAATTTTATAATTCAACATTTAAGGCTTTAATGGAAAAATATGAGATTACACATTATAGTGTGTACAGCAATAAAAAGCTTGCGTAGTAGAACGCGTTAATCGTACCTTAAAGTCAAAAATGTGGAAACAATTTAGTTTGAATGGTTCGTATCGATGGCTGAATATACTATCCTCACTCGTGACTGCATATAACAACACCAAACATCGAACAATCGGCATGCGACCTGTAGATGTGTCAAAACGCAATGAACGCAAACTTTTCAATACAGTGTACAGTACGATCAAAACAGTTAACTTAAAGAGTAAAAATTTTCTGTTGGGGATCATGTTCGCATTAGTAAACATAGAGGTCAATTTACCAAGGGATACACACCAAATTGGTCTAACGAAATTTTACGGTGTACAAAGTGCATTTGACTAATCCTTTAACGTACCTATTGCGCGATAGTCGAGGACAACCAATATTAGGCGGCTTCTATGCAGAAGAACTTCAACGAACACACTATCCGGATGTATATTTAGTGGAAAAAGTATTGAAGAGAGTTAAAATCAAGTATATGTGAAATGGTTAAATTTAGATTCTAGCCATAATAGTTGGATATCCAAAATCATATTTTGTAGATTTGCTGTTACGTGTTTGTTTACCATCATATGTCATTCATCAATAAAAATTTTTTACTGTTATATGATTTATTAAGCGACACACACACACACACCACACAAATTACATCTATGTACTACTAATTACTACACTAGTTCTACGTCAAGAAAGTTGTTTATAATTCCTCATGCCCGAAGCGCAAAACGTTGATGTAGGTTGATTTTCGCTGTTTTGGTTGAACTTGAGTATTTCGATGTCCGTGAATATGTGTAAATAACAAGCAGGTAAAACACATTACCTTCTCAGCTAACAATTTCTCCCCGTACTTGACCAACATTCGAGGTATATATATTTATTGTAAAAGGTATGCGACACGTACAATAGCATCCTCCATTATATCTAATAAGTGCTATCTATAGCGCATCAGGTAGGATTACCAAGATGGCATGATTTACATACAAAAATAGTATTAAACTAAAACAATAACTTTAATAGCATATACACTTTTTATAATCATCTATACTATTTGATGGCCATTTTCCCGAATCCGGACCACACGTCCATCCTGGTTGCTGTTTTGAGCCCTCCATTGCCAAATTCTTGAGGAGCCAGTTATATGTTGTTCTATGAGGGCCAACTACATTAGGTTGGTACTTATAATTTACCTTATACTTTAAAATTAACTTCAATACTTTTTTAATACCATAGGTTGTGCGAAATATACAACATCTACAATCATATCGTCAATCGCTGTGACCAGTGATTTATAGTTGCATTTATATTCATGATAGGATATGCCTTCGTACTCAATACAGCTCGGTTGGTTAGTAATTCTTCAAGGAAATATACATCGCTCAAACTATAATTACTCTCTATTGCGTCTAGTACACCGCGCACCTGATGACATTTTAACTCTGTTTTGCCGTTGCAAGCATCAATGAAGTTTGATACAAATTGATCGCACCTACTCTGTTGATTAAACAGCATGTCCATTACATCAATGGATGTATCATTGGTCAGCGTTAGCCATTTGAAGGCTTTAAAGGGAACATGAACACCTACTTTGAACAGTATACGTTTGATTTTGTCTACATCATTCAATACTATGGCATGTTTCAGATGTTGGTGTAAAATGCGTTGTTCACTCTCGAACAAATCGTACAGTACATTGTCCATGTTAACTTGAAAACTTCGCACCACTATCGTCACTATCGTTGTTGTTCCACTCACTGCGAGATCTATCCAAGTACCTAGCTTTTATGGCACATTCATCAAAATAGGTAATGCTAAAGTGTTGTGATACTGAGCATCACCTAGTTATTCGTCTGATAAACCCCCACTAGTTTTGTAACAGCATTAACAAATCAACAACCTCGAGATGATCTCTGGCAAGGCGACTCTGTTGAATTTGAGCAATATATTTAAGGAAAATCCAATTAGAGGTGTGTTGGTGGTGAAGATTGTTATTCAAATTATCTATGGGAATATCCTTCACTTTTAACGAAGGATTCATGCCCGGTAAATTGCAAATTAATCAAAAGAGCATAACGTTAATCATTACTCTACATACAGCACAAAAGCTGTCATAGCCATGCGAGAAATATGTTGCCTGATAAATACTCCTGTATGATTGTTGTGGTTTTGACAATTTTACAACGATCCTAGGTCATGGATCGAAACGTAAAGAAAGATGATTTTAAAACTATGAGTGTTTTAATTCCCAACGAAGATTAAGAAAAGGTTGCCTGATGTCGCTAAATCTATATATATAAACCAATGTTTAATACCTTGAAAGTAATAGGAAAATAAAATTTAAAGTTGTCAACCATGTTCGGTGGTAATGTTGATTCGGTCATTGATACCTACTGCAAGTTAAAACAAGTCGTATACAATGATAAAAGTTTTTGAAACTAACTAAATGTGATCTTGAATACATGCTTTGTAAAAGCGATATAGTTCAGATTCTGCTACGATTCTTCAACAGACAATAACAATAAAACTCTGTTTAAATTAATTTTTAATAACGACTTAACATTGCGTAATTCTATTAAAATGATTTGAAATATAACGAGAATAACTTATTGAATTAAAGTAGGTTATTTATAAGTACTAAATTCTACAATAATTAAAACGAGTTTGAAAATAAAAATGTATTGACAATGTAGCTATACTTGTAATTTATTCTGCCAGGATCAACAAAATATAATGCAAAATAGTTGTTTTAGTTATAAACCAGAACCATATAATTTACATATTGGGATATGTTGTCATAATAATACTATAAATAGCACAATCGCCGAGGTCATTAACTACCATGCACTTTACTGAACGCGGTTGTTAAAGGGCGTTATATGAACGTTTTTTGCAAAGAAATAAGTAATATTTATCTCAGTTTGCGAGATGTTGAAATGTTTAGATCCGTAAGTTATGCATATCTTTTAGAAAACATATTTGCTTTTATGAACAAATTTTGCTTTACATTCCTTAACTTTAATAATTTCACTAATCATGTTTACAGAGTCTTTTTAAATAATAATATCCTTTGAACATACTATCATCTGGAATACAAATTTTGTTATACCTATATCTAGTACTAATAATAATTAGTGTCTCTAGCACTGTAAAATTTAACTAGAATAATTAATTCACAATCTTTTTATAGTGTTTAATTAAATCGGTCTTTTAACAACAAAAAGAGGTATTTTGCACATTGCAAATTATTATTACTATGCTTGTAGCAATAAATATTACATAATAAATTGCTGGTTATTCACCTAACAATAAAATTTTACACTAAGAAGATATAATTGGTGTATGCTGGGTTGCCTGCCATAGATATGCATATATTTTTTAGAATTCAATTAAATTTAAGTACACGTAGGTAAATGTGAAAGTTACTTTACATTTCAGTATTCAGCTGTATTGTAAATAGTTACTAATATTGTATTGAAAAAACGACACCCAGTATTGTCAGCTGTGTAAAAAATGTTTTGTTTCGGCAGTGAATCAATCAAACTGTATGAAAATATATGAACTCATTAGCATGTAATTAAAATAAGCTGGTAAGTGAAACTAATATAAATAAAACATTCAAATTTTGTGTGTTTCTTTTAAAATTATATATTTAATACAAAAATATTTTTTTAAAAATCTCGGGGGATTCTTCAGCACGTGCACGTTTTTGCTTAACCTAAAAATCTCCGAAGTATTCAATCACCTAATGCGTGCAAAACCTCCGTTCAGAACGCCTTATGGAGTACCATTCCGCATTTGAGAATGATTACATCTCCATCCAAATTCTTCACCACGTTTTAAATAACGACATTATTTGCATACATTTAAAGGTTAAATTTTAGATCCGGTACGAGTTCAGTGTGGTTATATAAATTATTTTGGTGGTGCAATCATGAATAAAATAACGAGTGACCTGTCTTAACATGTTTTTTTGCACACACCCAATATTTTAAATTAAAACCATTATAAAATACGAGTCGAATTAATTTCTCCTATTCTTTTGATATTTAATACAAAAATAATGGGGCAGAGCCCCGTTTAGGGCACGTTTAGAAGCTCCTTCCCCACCATTCATCATTTTGAAAGTGATTATGTCATCCACCACATTTCCTATTTTTGCTTAACCTAAAATCTCTCTTTAATTAACTAAAGCAACGAGAATAAAAACAATGACGAAGCTCTAAAGATCACCGCTAAATTCTTCACTACATGCACGTTTTGCATAACCTATAAATTTTTATCACGTTTGTGCAATTAAACGAGTTATATATATACAATGTCTAATACGTCATCTACATACAATCACCAAACCGCTAAAAGTAAAAGAATTTTTATTACCATAAATTAAATGTATAATTACATTTAAATATTTAAATATATTCAAATTGCTAAAATGTAAGCAAGAACACCTCTTGATATAAGATCAAATTAATTTTTTATTTGAGAGTCAAATAAATCGTTATGAAAGGTGGTATAATTTGCATACCAAGAAGGAAATAGTCTTAACATGTTTTTGCAAACACACCTTATGTTAATTAAATCCATTATATTAAAAGTTGAATGATTTGCATATATATTACCAGAGAGCTATAATTTCAATAAAAACACGAGGTTATATTCGACTGCGAATTCTTGTTATTTTATCGTGACATTGAAATTGCGAGAACTGAACGACTTCTTTTTTACAAGATTTTACCTGCAAACGTTTAAAAATTTGACCTCCATCATATAACATTTCGTATATTTTTTAATTTTATTTGCTACTTCCAGAAGAAGAAAATGAAGATTTACTTAGTTTACTAAACGAATTTTTGGAGCAAAATATTTAATGAATAAATAAATATTAAAGAAACACATATTTTCTAAATGATATTGGTGCTAAGGAAAGCTATTATTATTACGTTCTATAGTTTGAGAGTGACGTTAAAACCTTGATGCTACACCTTGAGTTGTAAAAGTTAATCCATAAGCAAGAAATCCTTGATAAAAGCAAGTTCAGTGTACTTGTATAAATTATTTGGGATGATGTAACCAAAAGGTAATATCGACATACCTGTCTTGAAATGTTTTTGCAACACACCTTATGTTAATTAAATACATTATATTAAAAGTCGAATGTCGACGTGATTTACATATATATTACCAAATAAAAACACGAGGTTATATTCGACTGCATGCAAATTCTTAGTATTTTATCGTGACATTGAAATTGCGAAAAGTGAACGACTTCTTTTACAAGATTTTACCTGCAAACGTTTAAAATTTGACCTCCATCATATAACATTTCGTATATTTTCTCAATTTTATTTTCTACTTCGTACAAAACGCAGCTTATGAGGAGAGCTAAAACACTCTTTACCACTTGCACGCGTTTGTCTAATATTAAAAAATTCCTCACCGCGGCGTTTTAATTTTTAGCTTAACCTACCCCAGAAAAATACGAACCAACACGTGAACTCCATTTTCTACACAAACAACATTTTTTTAAAATTTAATATTTAATATTTAACGTCGGAACGCTGCTAAAAAATTTCTTAAGAAAATATCTCCACCCAGCGCAGCGCACCACCCCACGACAAAAATCTAACGACCCGCCGAACGCACACCCCAAAGACCTAACGACCCCCGACGCAACAAATTTACACACAAAGACAATTTTGTTCTCAAAGCGGCGTATACATATCTTGCTGCACGTTTTGTTTCCCAAAGCGGCTTAGCTGTTCATATTGTTCTCGAACCGGCGTATACATATCTTGCTGTGGATCTCTGTTGCCAAACCGGCTTAGCTACCCTACTTTGTATAAATAGTGTAAATATTTTTTATTTCTTGCAGAAATACGAATACCATTTGTCAACCAGGATTTATTATGCTTTTGTTTATATTCTTGAAGTGGAAATGACTTTTCAAAAGCTTTTGAGAGGGCTGAAACTAGTGCTAAAAAATTTTGATTTAAACTCGGTAATGTCTTAGAGGTATCGATCTGAGAGCATAGTATTGCAAATTTAGATTTAGTTTTGTGATTAAAAACACGTCGTTTAATACCCTTTGAGCTATCCAGGTATAATGAAGTGCAAGAGAAATATAAGAATTCATGGTCAGACAAGTCATTACTTATAGGTTCAGAACATAGGATCGCAGAGGAATGAATATTTGAAATAATGTAGTCAATACAAGAAGCGGATTTTGAAGATAGACGTGTATCGTAGTGAACCTCCATGGTCATATTATACAACAACAATAAACGCTTAAAATTAATTAAATTTCTATCAGAAGAATTATTATAATTTAAGTTAAAGTCACCAGTTAAGATGACTTTACTATGAACCGAAGTTGCATTAAGGATTGTATCTAGGGCATCAAGGAAGTAGTCAATGTTACCGGTAGGTGATCGATATATGCAAAAGATATGTAGATTATTAAATTTAGAATAGACATGACTAACCTCAAAGGTGGATTCAACCTCAAGTGATCAAAGGTGGATTTGCTTTCACAATTAAAATTAACAGTACTATATATTGCCGTGCCTCCATGTTGCAGAGAGTTTCTGCAAAAAATATTAATAAGATTATAGTTGTCAATATGGATATATTCATTGGGATTTAACCAATGTTCCGTTATGCATAATATGAAAGGAAAATTTAAAGATTCTAATATAATTAATAAGCTATCAACCTTGTTACAAACTACGAATATTAAGTAATAGAAGTGAAAAGGAATCTCTGGCGAATGCTTATTTAAAAACGATTTGCTATTAAAATCACATGTACTAGGCGGAAAAGAGTTATTTTTGTCAGCAGTAGTGTTTAGTGAATCCTCATAAGTATTAATATAAGAATCTGGTAAGGATTCAATTGAATTGGTACAAGTATTATCAATACCAATTTTAATGCTTACCAGGCTGTTTTTGGTACAAGAAAATGAGGAAAATACGAAGTGAATTTATTTGTACTTTGCACTACATGTTGAAGAAGAAAACTTTCCGTTATATTTCATGTGAAGTCCATGACGGGTGAAATGATCCACAGATAATATACTATTAATATCAAAGTAATTAAACACAGCATTCGAAGATGTGAGAAAATCATATATTTCAAGGTTTAAGGAATGAATGATCTGATTCAACACTATACGGCCCTTCCAGAACGGTGCGGCAATCAAGTGAAGGTTTGTGCAATCTGCGATATTCTTTAATAAAGACAATGTTGCAAGAGGTACTTTAGAACCTTTCAAAGCATTGCCAATGCCACCTAGTATAATAATAGAATCAAGTTTAGAGAAATCACTGAGTACTGCTGACACATTCTTTATAGACTGTTCTAATGTTGCACTGGGTTTACATTCTGCATAAATTGTGTAGGAATCAGACCCTAATAGAGAATATAGGATTTCAGAAAATCGTCTAACATGGCTATCACCAAACACAGCAATTTTTCGTTTGTAGGTAGATGTTGAAACGTTTTGTTCAAAGGCCTACTAAAACACTACTTTATTAACACCATACTTCAAGTTAGGTGTCTGCAAAACGAAATCTTCCGACTTAACTAGGGGTCTATTCCTTGGGTAGAGCTATGAGCAATGGGGGGGTAAGTCGAAATCTGTAGGGGGTCACACTCAAACTAAAACAAACAGGCGCCACCAAGTCCAGATTGATTTATATTAATGGCATAGCAAAATTCTAAGGGCGGACTTGGAGACCCAAAGAAAAAAAGATCGCCTTCGCTGACATACAATTTTGTCTTAACAGACTAAGACACTGCTCCTGTAAGAAAGAATAATAGTTAAGTTATCTAAAAAATATGGGAACACTATTTGCGTCCCTCAGGAATATCTAAAATGCATAGAGAATATTTCTTACATAATGGAATCATAAAATTTAACTCTTTCTGTGTTTTGTTTATCAGGTCTGATCAAACCAGATCAGAATAAAAACTTTAAATGTAGATAATTAATTTACTAGAAAGAATTTTCTTTGTTTCAGTAAATAAAATTTCATGATAATTAAATAAAATAAATATTGATATTCTTGCAAAATTGTTGTAAGGTTTAACAACTGATCCTTACTGAAATATATAACACTTCAGTGTAACTAACAATATTAAGTTTCTTTACAACCCAACCAGATCTGTGTAGGTCACTTACAAATGAATATATGAAATTTTCTCATTAATTTAACAAAATTAAAATTAGTCTGAAGTTAATAGAATCACCAAGATATTCTCTAATTTTATCAAAAGTGGCAGTACTGTAATGTTAAACATCTGTTAGCCATTATGCAATTGTTGACGGCATTGTTCAAATAAACAGGTGACGTAATAGCAGCTGTTAATTTACGTTGCAGTTTATCACATCTTTACAAAACTAAGTGAAATCAAATTTTGATACTGGGGAAAACCAGCTTAATTACAGGTAAACTGAATAACAATTTTGTACATCTAACAAACAAAACGAAATAATGTACTTTCAGAAGGAAGTACTGAGGAAATTCTTAATTCTATTACGAACCCAAATACCGGCTGTCGTCCTTGGTTGCAATGGAAACAACTTCGCAGAGCGGGCCTGCTGTTAAATATGTTTGTTTTCCATGCTTTAATACAGATGCAAGAGCGAAGCGGATTTCTTACATTGGTTCACGGCATCTTTTATTCACAGCGTACTCCTCCGTTGTCTAATTTTATTTCAAAGTGGTCGTGCGGTTTTCTAATTTATCGTTGCAATTTCTGACGTATTGTTGCTTTTCTAACGAATGGTTGCTTTTTCTAACGTATGGTGGCTTTTCTAACGTATGGTTGCTTGGCGCTAAATAAATTTTAAATTAGCTAATATGATAACGAATATGCAATATATGGATTAAGTACTAACCGTTACTCAGGAAGTGCTTCACCAAATTAAAGCGACCCGGAGGTCACTCGTCATTCTTTTCGAATGCATCTTCACGGTGCCCTAAACTATCGACGAGTCGCCGCCGCACTCCTGCAAGGTGGGAGGATCATAAGTGTGGTTCTCGAACCTCTCACGCGCGCTAGTGGCTTGTGGATTGCACCGAACTCCGAAACAAATAGACTACTAATCCTAGATATAGCAATACTATAGAAATTTGATTGTTACTTGAATCTTTATATTAGTTAATAAAGGTATTTCAATATTCATGGTACGTTTAATGAGCATGTTCCTTTACTGCTAAAATAAAATTGTTACAATGTTATTGTTCTGATATTACACTTAGGTACTTCATTTTCATTAACAAATGGAGCATTCTTAGTAGCTGCATTACAAAGTTCTTCATGTAGCGAGACATTATAATTTTCTTTGCAAGAATTTGAACTAGGTACATAATGTAATTTAACACCTCGATTTGTGCCACGTGGATGGACATGTGCCGGTATTTGATTTGTGGTCAACTGCTCATGGTCAATCTTTCTCAAATTTTCCTGCTCAGTTTGCAAAGCAACACTAACTGAACAGTTGTCATCCCCCCATTTATACTCAGTTTGAGAGCATACGTTAACACAAAACTTTTCCTTATGCACATTCAGATAAGGATCAAGAGCACTAGCATCAGGTGTTTGCGTAGCTTTATTAGTTAGTGCCAGATTTTTAATTTTTTTATTATCTTCTAGTTTCATTTTGAGAGTCAACAGTTCATTTTCAAGTATCTTAGTTTTATGGGAAAATTCTTTTATTTGTAGTTGATTTTCTTTATTTGTATTTGATAAGGAATCTTCCATATTAACACTCTCTTCAAGACAATTATCTAGTTGAGCGGTGAGACGTTGAATATGACGTCCCAGACTGTCACATTCAATTTTCAGATTTTCATTCTCTGATTTTAGATTGCATATATCATCAGTTAATTTGTTATATGCATCCAGTGTAATGGTCATCTTTGAACTATTGCAACAGCTAACTTTAAAGTTTTCAATTTTGAGAATTTTTTATTTTCGATTCGAGACAGCTCTTGTGATATATAGCATTACAGTTTACACAGATATAGTTACTATGGAACTTAGTACGACAACAGTTAAATACAAATCGTTCAGACATGATAGAGTATAGGATACTTTGACAATGGACACAGAATTGAGAAGTGAGGAAAGGTAAGTGAATATAAACTCTTCACACTAGCGGGGTCCTTCGCAGTGTCTAACAAGTTCAAAGTAAAAACTGGACCACGGTAGGAATTACAGTAGAGTAACAAAGGTATATATGGGTACAATAAAAGGATGAATGATGTAACATAAGTTATAATAACAATTGAAGATTGTATGGAATGCAATAATTCATAAAAATAGATGATAACAGCCACAATAAAATAAACAAGAATTTATACAATTAAAAGGTCAATTATTGTATTCAAAATCATTCAAATATTAGGAAATTTTAATAACATTAAACCTTATCAAGCTGTTCAAAAGACAATACATATGGACAGTATTTGATGAATTTCTAGGCGTAACATAAAATGACTTAATGAAGGTCAACTGGTTTCTATAAGAATTTATATATGCTTTAGTCTTTTATGAATAATCAATCAGCCTTAAGTACAAAGCTGATGAAACTATTTTCATAAAACAAAGCACCATAACTTCACAATGTGATAAACTTGACAAGTATTTAAAACTATTTTTTACCACACAAAACAAGTATCAAAGCTGGAGCACAATAAACACAACACTTGTTATTCACTTTCAATCATCATAATTGTAATTGAGTTTGGTATCCCTAATCGAATTGTATCTAATCGAGCTACTTGTTTTACGTCAGGTTTGTTTAATAATTTTATAACTAGAAATGGAATCTAACTTACATTAAATTCGTCACAATGAGCTAGAGCAAACAGTCAAGTAGAATGTGTTAACAAAACATTAATACCGGTAATTTTGACATATGTGCAAAATGAAATGAAACTTCTTGGGATATGAATCTATTAGAAGTTGAAGGTAATTTAAACACATCGATAAATAAGTAGACAGGAAAATCTCCATTTAAAACCTTGTTTGGTTTTATGCCACGTTTTTCGGAAGGTAAATTAGCGAGTATCATACAAGATCATAAAGATGTTGAGTGAAAAACTCCTCAAGAAATTCAAAGAACAGTTTGTGAAAAATTAGTGCGTGAACAACAGGTGACTAAAATGTAATACGATTTAAAACGTTGCAAAGCAGTTACATACGATGTTGGCGATATTGTTTTTATAAGAAAATTGCTGACACATAGAGGTGAAAGTACGAAAACACAAACATGGTATCGCGGTCTTTTTACAGTTACAGACATGTTACCGGCGGATAAATATCGAGTTGCAAGTATCCAAGGCATTGAAGGGTACAGATTAGACAACTGTACATGTAAGTAAAATAAAAATTTATAAAGCCCCCAGAGGAAGATGATTCTGATTCATTGGATCCAGAGGATGCACCCATAAATAATAACAAAAATATAACATATTTGGTTGATGAAAGTGAAACACCGCTATTGGGCAATTGGAATGACATCAACGAAGTTACAGATGTGCATTTAAATGACATTAAAGTTGCGTGTTTAAGTGAAGGTAATGATGTGCACTCAAATGAGGTTAGAAATGTGTGTTTTGATGAAGGTAAAGATGTGCCTTTGAACGAATGTGTCACATGTAATAGAAAAGTAAGAACACCTAAATATTTAAATGATTTTTATATTTATTAGTTTTGTAAAAAGAAAAGGACTATATGTTTAAGATTTTTTTTTGTTAAATTAAGCATTTATATGTAGCGAAATAGTTTGTGTTATTGTATTGTTTTTGTTCTTAAGATTGTAAATTGATTGTGATCGTCGAGGGCAATGATCTTGTCAGGATGGCCGAGTGTGATCTGTGATCCGGCCGTGCATGCTACGTTGGCAGCAGTTGGTAACTAGTTATTACGTATGCCACTAGATGTGCAGTCAGCTTCCAGTGGACATTATAAAAAGAGAGTATGCGAGCAGTGGTGTCATTATCATTGTATATTTTTGTATAATATAGTCTAAATCATGAAAAAATGAATTCACGTCATAGGTTGCTGAATTAAAAAACGACATACTTTCAAATCTTATGCATTAAGTATATTCCGATAGATCATTTAAAAGTATGTCCTTTTTAAATTCAGAAACCTATAACGTGAATTCATTCTTTCATGATGTAGACTATAAAATGTTATTTAAGGCGTCCTGAGTATTTATTCCCTCTTGGAACTAACACTTGCGTAATTTTTTTCTATCTTACAATGTGAAATTAACTTATGGAAAGGTGAACTAGAAACCGAGAAATGGGCTTATTTTTTCGAATCACCATAAATTTAATGTGTGAAAGTTCATTCAAAGATGATGAGGTCATAGGTGTCGGCATTAATACATTATTAATCAAAACAAATGAACCACAAGACTGTACTACTTTAGAATACAAAGTTACCATGCTATCATTCTATAAATACCGCCATAATGAATTTGAAAACCTCTGAATATGATGAACAATATAAGATACAATATTAATCTTTCCTTAGATCAATAATATATGTAATCTAAAAACTATGTTTCTTACAGGAAATAACAGTGATTCTATTGGCGGAATTTACCAATACAGAAACTATTAAAATGAAATATGATTATAAACATTTCAAAGTAATGTCATAAGTTCGATCAGAATAACTTAGGACATTGAGGTTTGCAGATGACTTTAAGATTTTATCAGAGTCAGCAAGGGACCTAGTGGATTTGTTGAATGACGGGATTTATTCTGTTAAATGATTATTTCATGAACATTAATAAAAAAAGGTGATGGAATGGAGTCGTGTAAGATCAGATGAAGCAGTGAACAGCAGATTAGGAGATAAAACATTGAAGAAAGTGGAGGAATTTTGTTACTTGGGTAAGATAACAAGGGACAGTAGAAGCAAAGAGGACATAAAGTGTAGGCTGGCACTTATGAAGAAAAGAAGTTTGATAACATCATAAATAGATTCAAGTATTTGAAAAACATTTCTGAAAGTTTTTGTATGGAACATGACTTTATATAAAGTGAAACGTGGACGATAGGTAGCACTGAAAGGAAAATAATAGAGGCACTTGAAATGTGGTGTTACATATGAATTTTAGAGATTAGGTGGATAGATTGGGTCTCGAGTGAGGCGGTATTGAGGTGCATGGGTGAAGTGAGCTCTGTGGCGAAATGTGAAGAAAAGAAGTAATAGGATGATTGGATATGTCTTAATGGATACAGAATTGATTAACTTAATGTAAGAGGAAATGTGATGGGTAAACATGATAAGGCTTGAATGTGATAAACAAATGGATGTAGAATGTATAGTTAGATATTACTGAAGAGGTTATCTCAGGATGGGTTAGCATGGAGAGCTGTGTCAAACCAGTCAGGTGAATAAGAACTCAAGAACAACAATAACATTAAGTGAAGTTTCATTTAACGAACACCTCTATAAAATGAAAGCACTTCCTTTAACAGACAGTATGATGTAGCCCTGATTAAACAGATTACATTTATTGTTTGGTATATTTTCTGTACAATTGATCCTTTTTATAACAGACGTGGACACTTAAAACATCAAATTTAATACATTTTATCGTTTATATATAGCGTACATACATAACTAATATAGTCCTGGAAAGATTTTGCACCTACAATAATGTGCTGTCTACAGAATCTAAATAGAAAGCAGTTCTTGTCATCTTTGAAGTAAATATGGGTTCATAATTCTTTAGCATCAGTATTGGTGGTTATTTAATGTTAAAGTCATTGTCAAAGTGTACATGCTTTAGCAAAACATTTTGGAGTAGGAAAAGTACAAATCAGTGACGCTATAAAAATAAACATAAACTGATTGAGAAATTTCCTGAACACAGGACTGAAAATGGAAAACAGAATTTTCTTGAAAGTAAAGGTATCACATTGGATGTGTTTTTAACTAGTTTACCAAGCTTGCAGTAGAAACCTCCCAATGTGTGGTCCAATTTTACAAGAAAGGGCTAAAGAAGCAGAAAAGAAGTTTAACGTTTTTAAAGCATCTAAGGAAGGATTGAAAATGTATTTGTAACCATTTGGTTCGTTATTTAAAAGATAATTGTAATCAAGAATTTCATGTTAATGTTTAAAATAGCATTGTATCATTTTAATGTAGAGACGACACTTTCCATAAAATTAAAGGTTAAGTACTAGAAGCGGTTTGTAGTCCCTACGGGACTACTTTGAGCGCCTCTACTCTCTTTACGCCCCGCCCTCTCTGCGCCCCGCCCTCTCTGCGCCACGCCCTCTCTACGCCCCGTCCCCTCTGCGCCCCGCCCTCTCTGCGCCACGCCCTCTCTACGCCCCGCCCCTCTGCGCCCCGCCCTCTCTGCGTCCCGCCCTCTCTGCGCTATACCCTCTACTTCCTACCCTCTCTACGCCCCGCCCTCTCTACTCGCCGCCCTCTCTACGCCCCGCCCTCTCTACGCCCCGCCCTCTACGCCCCGCCCTCTCTACGGCCCGGCCTCTGTACTCCCCGTCTTCACTTCCCCTAGTAGAATTCATTAAAACGACTGAGAAGTTGAGCGAATCAAGATCACCTAACTCTAGTAGACTTTGTCGAAATCACTTCTGGAAGTCAACCGGATCAAGATCACCTCGCTCAAGTAGACTTTGCCGAAATCACACCGGGAGTCGATCGGATCAAGATTTATTTCACTGTAGTAGACTTTGTAGTAGACTCACCTGTCGCAGTTGTTCGGATCAAGACCACTTTGCCCTAGCAGACTTTGTTGAAATCACTTCAGGGAGTCGATAGGATCAAGATGCCCTAGTAGACTTTGTCGAAATCATCTCGTAGAACGACCGGATCAAGACTACTTCGCCCTAGTAGACTTTGTCAAAAACGCTTCGGGGAGTGGAATGGATCAAGACCACTTCACCCTAGTAGACTTTGTCAAAATCACTTCGGGGAGTAGATTGGACCAAGATCATTTCGCTGTAGTAGACTTGTTCAAAATCACTTCGGTGAGTACATCACCTCTTGTAGTTGATCGGATCAAGACCACTTTGCCCTAGCAGACTTTGTTGAAATCACTTCAGGGAGTCGATAGGATCAAGATGCCCTAGTAGACTGTCGAAATCATCTCGTGGAACGATCGGATCAAGACTACTTCGCCCTAGTAGACTTTGTCAAAATCGCTTCGGGGAGTCG
Organism: Platerodrilus igneus; assembly: GCA_036346225.1. Classification (NCBI taxonomy): domain Eukaryota; kingdom Metazoa; phylum Arthropoda; class Insecta; order Coleoptera; family Lycidae; genus Platerodrilus; species Platerodrilus igneus. Next base: position 8,031,156 of record JARFIW010001148.1, read on the forward strand.
AATGGATCAAAACCACTTCACCCAAGTAGACGTTGCCGAAATCACTCCGAAGTGTCGATCGGATCAAGACCACTTTGCCCAAGTAGACGTTGTCGAAATCACTTCGAAGTGTCGATCGGATTTAGACCATTTCGCCAAAGCAGACTGTCGAAATCACTTGAAGTGTCGATCGGATTAAAACACTTCGTCCAAGTGGACTTTGTCAAAATCACTTCGGAGAATTGATCGGATCAAGACCACTTCGCTGTAGTAGACTTTTTCGAAATCACTTCTGAGAATCGATAGGGTCAAGACCATTTCGCCCAAGTAGAGTTTGTCGAAATCAATACGAAGTGTCGATCGGATCCATACCACTTCGCCCAAGTGGACTGTCGAAATCACTTCGAAGTGTCGTTCGGATGAAGACCACCTCGCTCCAGTAGACTTTGGCAAAATCACTTCGGAGAATTGATCGGAGGAAGACCACTTCGCTCTAGTGGACTTTGTCGAAATCACTTCTAGGAGTCGAACGGATCAAGAACGATTGAGAACGATGCAGAACGATGCAGGACAAATGAGAACGTAGCAGAACAATTTTGAACGAATAGAGAATTCCTACAAATAACGCCGGTTGGTAGTTGCCGTTCCGTTTGAGAATAGATAATTTGAAGGAAGGGCATTTCGAACAATCATAATTCTTCCAAAATTAATAAACAATATTTGAGGTGGTTTTCAGCAATAGTTTTATAAGTAGAAATTAATGAAAGTGTTGAAGCATAAGTTGAAATGTAAACAATTCCCGGAATAGCATGTTAGAGTATGTTTAAAAATTCTTCTAAATATTTTCGAGTCTGTAAACTAAAGCGTCAACTTTGTTAAGCTCTTTCGTTCGTAGAAGTTTTGTTAGTGGCTAAATAAAGAAGCAACTGTATTTATTTTTGCGATTATAAATATTAAAGTAGAAAATGCGTGCAATTTTTGCTAATTGTTTTTATTTTGATTTTGATGTATTATAAAATGAAGGTTATTGAGTATATGTATTCTTTTAAAGCGGATATTTAAATAGAGCTAATATTACTGGAGCTTTCTGTATAGAGGAAATAATGTATGTTAAACAAACGAATAGATCTCAGTCTACTTTTGCAATGTATTCTGTGTATGTAATATATTCTATAAGAAGATTAAGAAGAATATATTTAATTTGTTTTATAAGGCTGATATGTGAAAGTAGTCGAAATGAGGTGATTGGTTTAGTTTAATTTACGTGGAATGAATGTACCGAGGATGTATTTGGATACTTGTGTATGCTAATTCGTGTGGTAATAAATTTTCTTTTTTCAATATTAATAAACAGGCGTATTTTATATTTCCGATATATGATGATAGTTAAAAGTAGTAAGTTATAAAAGTGCTGAAAGCAACCGTTGGATAAAGCATAAGGTGAAATGTTAACAATATCTTGAATAGTATATCGCAGGTTAAATTGGCGATTTAAAAATCACGGTGATTCTACGAAAGTGGCTCGGACGTTTAGCGTTTGCGTTTGCGTTTGTCGAAGCTGCAAATGGTTAAACAAAGAAGTATGAGATTAATGTAGCCTCATTAAAAGTGATATGTTTTGAAATATCTTTTAACATATTGCGAATGAAAATAATGTACATGTACGTTTTAGATATTTTTCATTGGTATTGAGTATCTCCTGTGAAGGCGTATGAAATCAATCTAACCTCGAATGTACCTGTTAACGAATATAAATAAACTTTTAGTAATTATAAATATACATGAGGTGTAATGTTGAAACTGTGTGTTCTGAAAAGTGGTATATGCGTGCATTTGATTTTTGACTTATACATAAGAAAAGCTATGTATTTGATGTACACCCTTTGAATGAAAATGGAAATAAAGCTGTCGTGATAGTTATATTATTAAACGGCCTAAGTAACAACAATAGTGATAGAAATCGAAGTCGACCCCAAACTGTTGTAGTTACAGTGCAAACCTATTAAACTGGGCATTCCGTATGATTTATTTATCCCAATAAATTGGAATGATTTTCACATATAAAATGAGACATAGTTGTGCACGTTTGAGAAGCATTTGGATTTCTGCAAATGTACGTTAGACCATTATTAGAAAATATAATAATTTATCATGTGTGCAATGTAGAGAACTCGAAATACCTAAATGAACTGCGATATGCCCACAACTGCCAAATAAGAGGGCCCTTTTTAAAAATAGACCGCGCATATTAATTTATTCTGTAAAGCGGGTATTATTTAAATTAGATACTAAATTAGATATTAAATTAATCCAGATTTCTATGTATAGCAAATGTTCTATGTTACATAAAGAAAAACATTGAATTCTATTATTTGACTATAGTCTGTGTATTAATCTGTTGTTGACTTTACCGGAATTAATTATACAAAATTTAATAAATGTTTTAAGGAAATACCGCAGTACCTGCTTTCAATCTGTTAACATTTCAGGTTTTAGGATACGGATTGTGTTTATTGACATATATATTAGTAATTTCTTAGAAGCCTATTACGAATTTCGAAACCAACGCGATCTTCCACCTCTCTCATAGTAAAGCGCTCCGTGTTTTTAGAACGATCAACTTTAAACGTCCGAACCTTGCTTGATGCATAAGACAAAGCAGCATTTGTTTCTACAATGCGGAGAATTCCTGGAATAGAAAAGCGTCAGTAATGATATTTAAGCAAACGTAACTGACAATTTTGAAATGAAAGAGCGGCGTAAGGCATACGAAAAAATGTGCTGGTACTTTTTATGCATATTATTGAATTAAATAAATGCTGGTGTTGTTTATAAAGTTGACGAAAAAATTAAAAAAAGTAAATGGAACTGGGAATTGAACCATTAAACTTACGCTTGGTAGCCAGATATCATAGCATCGCGCTATGGAGGTGTCAGTATTTGTAAATTGGTTAGTAGTATACTTTAAATTACTTTTAATCACCCCGAATTACTTTCAATTTAGCGGACCAAACACGAAATACACCGAATTCTGACCAAATCACGGTCTATTGAAAATGCTCGGCTATCATCGTGAAGAAACGCCAAAATGAAAAATTTATTATTTTTGAAATAAATAGCCAGCGTATGTGGAAAAGCGACGTTTTCCTATAATTTAAATCAAGTAACGGTACTTCTAAATCATATTGGTTGAATTGTAATGGAAAATTCCAGAAATTTGAAAGGAAGTATGTTACCATAGATTTTGAAGGTACACGCTCGTACTTTTCCGTTGGTGATCGTTACCTGATTTTGACGTTTGTCGAATAAATTATACAATTTTTAATAAGTGTTTTAAGAAAAAACTGCAGTGGTAGCCCGCAAATGGTGAATTATTCAGTTTTTAGAATACGAATAGCGTTGTTTGATATGTATTAGAAATTTTTTAACGCCCGAATACGAATTTTACAAACCAACTCGATCTTTCTTCTCTCTCGTACTAACGTCAACGGAACAGTTCCCGACCTCGTCGCACGACTGGTTCGGTTTTCAGATCGGAATTTTTTGAGGGATCCAAGCTTTTTTAACACGTTAACGAATACGTCGCTTCAAATTAATTTTTTCCCGGAAAATCCTTATTTCTCCGCAAGTTATCGGTTTTCCGCCATAAAAACCGGCCTATCCTAAGCACGCAAAAATTGTCCACCTAACCACCACCCGTCCGCGCCCCTAACTCCGAAACCCTCGGACGCAAATCCCAATAAGCGATCGATTCGCGCCTCTCAACTTTAACACAAAGACGGGCGTACGAAACTTATAGTTATAAGATAACAGGCAATAATATTATTTAAGAAACAAACGTTATCTTATTAGTTTTCATTAAGCTCCGTTTTATATGAGATTGTTGAAAGCTTTGGAAATTATTTTTTTAGCATCGAGGTGTTATTCACAAAAATATCCCGAAAGGCATCATCTAGAAGCAAAAGCATTTGTTAATCTGAAAGAAAGGTTTAAGAGAGCCGGAAATGTGGCTTATGAGAAACTAACTAGACATAAGACTGTTTTGCAAGAGGCAAGTAAGTGTTAGAGAAATAAGTAAAAACCTTGACATTTGTGAATCGTCTGTGGCTAAACGTTTAAGGCAATAGAAGTATCATCTATACCATTTGCAGCTTCCCCAAGAGTTAATAAACACTGGCTTTGAAAAAACGGTCGAGTTTTGTACATGCGCACAAAATAAGACCAGAGAAAGCTGAATTGTTTTAAGAATGTTTTATTAATGGACGAAGTAACATTTCACAGAAAAGGTTTTGTACAATAGTACAAATCCACATAAAGTTCATGTGAAAAGTTTCCAACACAATTGGACTTTAAACGTGTGAGACGAGTTATGATGACTACATAATTGACCCATATTTTTTGAAGAAGGTTTAACAGTAGCAAGATTCTTGGAACTTTTTCCTAGATTAATTCAACATCTACCAGACGCTGTCAAAAATGAAATGTAGCTTCAACTGGATGAAGCTTCTGTGTATTTTCAAATGGCAGTTAGGCATCACCTAGATGATACTTTTCCAAATAGGAGAATAGGTAGATCAGGACCAGTTAATTGGCTAGCAAAATTACCGAAAGTAATATCCGTGGATTTTTTATGTGGAGATGTGTTAAATCCGAAGTGTACTGGGATGAAGCTAGTGTTAGAGAAGACATGAAGGAATGGATTTGACAAGCCTTTCAAAATATAACATCTGAAATGCTACGAAACGTTAGAAGTTCCTTTGTAGAAAGACTTGACAAATGCATTGTGGCAAACTTTGAAGATTTATTAAATCAAAAATTATTAGCTTATGGTCAGCATCTGGTGATGGGTAAAACTCACTATAGTCCATTCTAAATAAGAATAAAGTAGATGACCTTGTACGCAAGGTGGATTTACACAGCAAATTAATTATAATTTTTATATATACCTACAGAATAGTTATTAATTCCATATTTGAGTGATTATAAATCGTGACTAGCCTAAATTAATTTCCATAACCCGTTTTTATTGCAAATTTGACAATGGCGCATTATATTAATTTTAAATACAAAATTTTAAAATTAAGCTGTGTAAATCAGCATCATGTTTTAACCAATCAAATCGAAGGTTAAACTTTCCCTATATCTTTCATCGCTTTATTCTTAGCAGGAATGGACTATAGTACTATGTTTAAACAATAGAAATAATCGAATATTCTTCCTGCCAGGTATATTTAAAACTACAAAATTGATTAATATTTACATTTGTTATATTGGTGTTAGGTGGTTGTTGCAGTAAATGAGTTTTTCTAGGAAAAGATTATCAATCGATAATGCACTTAGTGAAAACATATCGAATATGAAAGTTTTGGTAGTAGGTGAGTTTTACCTGTCCCTGACATCAGGTTAATGAAAAATTTCTAGTTGATATTATAGTCTTTTGTATTGTCTTTTTTGTAGTTATTTTTATTGTTGAATTAGTTAACTGGCCAGATTTAATTAAAATATTTGGAACAATGTGAATGTCTTGAAATTAATATTACCCATTTTTTACAGCCTAGTTGATGTTATTATAATTTTTCGAAATAAATTGATTTTCTCAAAAACTCTCAAAATTAAATCAAAACCTATTGGCATTGGGAAGAAAGTAATAGAACTATCTATCCATAACCACGTTAAAATAAAGGACACTCCATTTGAAAAAATCATGGTATTTCATTTCAAAATTTCTTCAATCTGACATTAAGTTTTAGACACCCGGTATAATGAAAATGTATGGTAATAATATTATGAGATTTTAATAGAACACATTTGTCAAATAATTTTAAAATTGAGGCATAAACCCCTAAGTTACGTTGATATTAGTCTAAGCATTTAAAAATAAATAAATAAAAGCATTTAAAATAAAAAATTTCAGAAATGTACCTGTAACTGGGCAATGCTGCATGAGTTTAAAATGAAATTTTTGGCTTAAAGAGTACTTTTACATGGCAATCTGATAGTACCAAAAAAACTATGTGGTTCCATTTAAAATAATATTACCCTTTTGTAGTACTTTTTAAAAGAACACCCTGTATATGTGTAAATATGTCCAAACTGAGCCTTACTTAATGCCATTTGTAATTGTCAAATTGTTTTAATGTCCAATCAAAAATAAAACCGTAAGAGAGGAAGGTAGTATTAAATGAACACTCTGTATAAATAACAATCATCATCATTAAATTTTCAGTCTTGGAACTGGTTAGGCGTGAACCTCCATTGTTTCCTATTTGTCTTTTTTTTTGTTTTCCACAGATATCCCTTACTATTTCTATAACCTATATGTTATTAACTTTGTCTGTCCGTGGTATCATCATAACATTCCAAAAAAACTTCTTCATTTTCCTGCCTGCTTCTCCAACTGTCCCTATTTCATAGGCATACAGTGCTGTCCTTGTGTCTATGTTTGTTGTCTTCGAACATAGCTGCTGCTCTTTCTTGTTAGATGCAGTTCGGTTCCCTTCTATTGTTTTATAAATATATATCTTATTTCACCGATAGTCAGTAGTATGTGAAGGGGGTTAAGCAGCATGTGCCTACCACGACCCCCAATACAAACATTTGCAAATGAATAGTTTTCAAATAAATCCTTTTGCACTCTAAAGATTAGTTGAAAATACTGCAACACCACCTGTATTTGTTTATAGTAATCATCAGGTTTAAGTGCAATTATTTTTTCGTCATTAAGTTTTCCGTTTTGGAACTGGTTGGGCGCTTCTGAGCTAGTCTATACAGTTCTCTGACATTCCTACAGCCCCGATACAGTTCAGTTCCCCTTCCATTGTTTTGTAAATATATGCCCCGTTTTATTGATATTCAGTGGTATGTGATGGTGGTTAAGCAGCCTGTGGCTAACAAGATCCCCCCAACTAAGATATTTGCCGAATTAATAGTTTTCTAGTAAATCCTTTCACACAATTAACATTATGTGGAAATATTGCAAAACCAACACTTGTAGTTGCTTTTGATAATCATCAGGTTTAAGTACAATTATTTTTTCGTCATGATATTTTCTGTCTTGGAACTGGCTGGTCGTGTACCTCCATTGAATTTCTATTCTGAGCTAGTCTACACATTTCCCTGAAATTTCCACAACCTACATCTTTGACTATCTGTGTGCAATAGTCTAACCTAGATCTACTTCTACCTCTCTTTTTTCCTATCTCTGCTTCTATTATATTCCCTCATACCTTAGTATGTGGTCTATCCTCCTATCTCTCCTATTGTTTACTGTTTTCCACATATTTCTCCCCTACCATTTCTTAACTTTGTTTGTCCGATATCTTCATCATACGTCTGTAGCACCACATTTCAAAGACTTTCTATTTTTTCCTGTCCGCTTCTCCTACCGTCCAAGTTTTACAGCCATACAGTGATGTGCTCCACACGAATGCTTTCAGCATTAAAGCTCCCGGCTGCTTAAGCCTTGCGGTAACGTAATCACACACTTCTTTAATAACCATCCCATCAACTGTATAAATAGAAACATATTAAAAAATGTTTCCCAATCCTCAACTTAGACTTTTTATGCAAAGCCCAAATGATCATTTCAAATCGAGCTAGTAATTGACAGAAGGAAAAAAAAAAAAAAACTACCTAAAATATTAATATATTTAATACTTGGCGTTGCTTCCTATCTATACTGACATAAGTAAACAATTTGACAATGTCAGATATGATTGACAAAATTGCTAAACGTAATTGAAAGTTAGGTTTATGTATACTTGTGTACACGATTTAGATTTGTGGATTTTCCGATTATTGTCATCGGTCTCGGTGGTGTAATTGGTAGACGCTACAGTTTACACATCCTGCATATATTGTATATGCTCTAAATGCTTGAGGCGTCCTCTGCACCCTGCAACCTGTATTGTAAAGTTAGTTGGCTTCTTGAGCCTGCAATGAACGTATCTACTACTGATGTAGCCGTTCGTAATAGACACAGTTTACAGTAAATAGTAGTTTTCATTGTTTTACTGGAATTAATCCCGAATAATAGGCTTCATGCCGAAACAGTGTGTTTTAATTTGTTGATTTATTAAAAAAAAAAGATTTTATATAAGGTGAAAAGTAAGCTTAACGCCTTTCCTAATTAGTTGTGCTTAATATCACATTAAGTAAGTAATGTAGTATTTGTAATTACGTACATTTTTATTTACCTGGAGAAATAATTTAGCAAATTGTTTGTAAGCCAAAAGTTTCATGAAACGGTTGGTTGTATAATTGCTGTTAAAAATGTTTGGGTATACATAATATTTTATAACAAGTGTTTTGGCGATTCATAATTATTTTTAAAATTTGTAGAATTGTTTATCGTCCCAACGGTATATTCTTTGAAATAATGCGATCTGTTAAACATGTATTTTACTATGAAAGGTAGATTTATTTTTACGAATGAAACATACGGCCTTAAGCCTGCAAGTATTTGATTTAAAAATAGTATGATCAAACAAAAGCTTTATGATTTTATACTACGTTTGACCTACGTCCAAAGTCTTACTAAACTAATTTTTTTTTTGTTTTGTTAACACATTTTTACAATTTTCAGTTTATGAAATTTCACAAATCTGTTTAAATTTTTTTATCGTAATAATTTCCTTACAAGGTTATAGCTTTTCAACTTCTTATCTTCCTCTTGAGATTTCAATTCTTTTGCAGCCTTTGCAACCAAAAACGGTTGAGTCTAGGTGTGCCAGGGTAATTTATCTATATCTTGTCGTGCGGCTATTCTTTTCATCACACCTGGAAAAGGGTAGGGTGCATTATTATCAACAAAAATGGCCACAGTAATACTAGGAATAAGATTTTCAATGCTCTGAGTTAAATTAATTACTCGCTCGACAGTAATGTGTTAACTTAAATGTATCAAAAACTAAGCATATGCGTGTTACTTCTTACAGTGACGACATACCGACTTTGGAAACTAAATTGTACCAATGATAATAATAGTAACATTTGTACAGAGTGTAAATACAAAACTAAGCTATATTTAACTACAAGCATAAAACATCCAACATGTAAGATGGAAAAGACAAATTATTTTTCAGCAATCGTCAGTTTCGATCAATTGTTAATGTTCGTGATAACATGAACCACTGTAAACACGTTCAGTTCTTCGCTTATATTGTGTACTTATAACAATTAAATGATTCTATCGAGAACTCTTGATTACTTAGTAAACTTCATCAAAGTATACTTACAATGTTTTGTGACAAAGCCATAGAAGCTAACAACACGACGTGACACATGTTTCTTATTGTTTTCTTATAAAAACTTTTAACGTTCAGTGACAACAGCTTTTTACAAGTTCTTTATTTTAGTTGCACATATGTTTTATTGCTAATTTATTACTATTTTGAACTGATGTTATATTATTATTATTATTACATTGTCATTTTTGTAATATCAAATTGCATTTTAGCTGATTATTGGTAACTTTGGACTAAGCTATGAACAAAGCAAAACACAAATGGCAATATGGGCAATATTAGCAGCCCCACTTTTAATGTCTGTAGATTTACGTACAATACGACCTGAATTTAAATCAATTTTACTAAATAAAAAAATTATAGGAATTGATCAAGATCCACTAGGAATTCAAGGAAGAAGAATTTACAAGGTAGACTGATCGATACATTTGAAACTGTGTTAATACCTTATTTTTTAATAGCACAAAGGGATAGAAATTTGGTCACGACCAATTACGCCATTATATCAAAGCTACTTTTCATATGCAGTGGCATTTGTGAACAGACGGACCGATGGTACACCTTCTGATGTTGCAGTGACATTAAAAGAGTTAGGATTGGTATCGCCTACAGGTTATCAGGTTGAGGTATGCTGTTGACTGTTTGTTAATATTATTTGAGACATTGAGCTTGCAGGACCTTTATGAAGATGTAGATTATGGTGTATTGTCTTCACAAACTAAAATTAAAGTGAAAGTTAATCCTTCAGGTATTACAAAGTTGATATTTTTTGCTAGACTTATGTTTCTTTTAGGAGTTGTAATATTACGAGCAGATGTGCAACCAGAATTTAACAAACGGATATACTTTACGTCAGAGAAAACACCGTATAATCCTTTAAATAAAGTTTTTAAAATACGACCTAATGGATTTACATTTGCTTAAACTTAAAAAAGTGGAAATACAATGTTTGCCATAATTTTTTGTTTTAATGTTATTTAAGTAATTACGTAGTTTTCTTTTAATACTGAAAATATAGGAGTTTGGTATGTCTACGGTATTCAACCCAACATATTTTGTTTGCTCTCTACAAGTTACCATCTTTTTTTGTTGAATATATTATTTAAAATGTATGTAAAAGCAAAAGTGTTAATTCTAATATTGATTATAAAGATACATTATTTGACATGGTTTTTGACTGAATATAACTAGCCATTTATTGTCAGTTTGTTTTATTAGTTTTGTCAAGACCCCTTTATTAAAAAAGCCATTTTAATTAGTTAAGCAACCAATGTTGCTCATTCTTGTCCATATGTTTATATCACATTTTCTGTTTTCGTATCTAAGAATGTGTTTGATAGGAATTTCCTGAATGTTGCTAGTTTAATTGTAATTAGATAAAGTGGCTGTAATACCTTTGAAAGATAGAAATGTGCTCAAACCTGTTTCTATTCTATATGGAATTACCTTGATTATTCTTCAGAAAATAATTTTATAAGTACGTTGGTTGAATGAGTTTATTATATTTCTAGCACTAGTTCACGCTGTTTCTTCTATGAAAAATATTATAAATCTAATCAGGTAATTACTAAATCCTTATTCTAATACTGACAGTATGAAGTAGACAACAATATCTTGCTCATTAACTCTAAATATTTACCTACTACTAGCAAATTTACATATCGTAAGTAAATGAAGCAATTGTACCTGATTTTTGTTCACGTAGGATTTTGAGAGTCTTAGGTAACCACAAAACCCTGATCGCATTATAACTTCATCAGCATTCAATGGCAGTTAAACAAAGTGTGGTAACAACAGTGAAATTTCTGTAGTACGACCCAGAAAGAATTAAATCCAAGAACCTAACAATGTGGGGGTAAAATGCAGACTCAGAATGTGCATTAAAATCCAAAGAATATTGGTTACCAAACGGACAGGAAATATTAACATTTCTGTTAAAGAAACATCACCTTTCAATTACCTGCATCATGAAAAAAGAGAAAGCATATTTTTCATCACAAGGCTTTTGTAACTACCCGATTGAGTTTATAAGTTTATTAGTAATTTGTTACGTACAGTTTTGACCCCATAAAATCTAGTTGGTAATCCACAGAAAAATTCTGCAAAGTACTTGGCTAAAATCCTGTTTCGGTAAAATAACAAAAACCTTGGCTGTACTAACAAAACTGGTTGTCTTCTAAGTGGGACAGTGGTGTAAGTGTTTAAAGAGGGTTCTGGAATACTATCGAGTGTGAAATGTCTTAATCGGAAAGTACGTTGGAAGCCACCTAATCTCGCAGGGTTTCTAGGGGTAAATTCTAAAAAAATAACAAGAGAGTGCCAAAACCTGAGCTCAGGGGAGTGATTCTAGCTTAAAAATTACCTGAGAAATACTATTGTTTAAACTTAGAAGAAACATTAACCATGAGAACACTAATAGACCTATCGAAAACTGGTAGCTGAAAGAAAATTTGCTAAAATCAAACGTTAAATGATCTGAATTTTCAATCATGCTTCTATGTAATTGCAAAATAATTTATTACAACAAAACTGTAATTATACTTTCATATTAATTGAAAAAATCAAAGATAGACATTCTTTACACTATTATACACGGTTGTGTTTTCAACTGTATTACACACATATGTTCCTTACAATAATATGATAGACTTTCTAAAGCAAATATCAAAAATCAAATATATCACAAATTTACTTAACAAAATTCTTAACTTAAGCGCACAAACGTACTACAGGTATGTTGTATCAGTTCATGTAATGAATTCAAAATTTTCATTTACTTAAAAGGTTTCTCAAGTATAGTTTCAGAGGTTTTCATAAATATGCAATGAGTGATTGTTGACTTAATTAATGCGAACATTATTAAAGGGCTCTATCTACTTTGAGTTTGTAACTCACAAGATGCTTATGTCCAACATAAAGTTGTTGATCCAGGATCCAATATGCCCTTAAAAAATTAAAAGCAACCAACTAGGTAAAAAAGACTTTGTTAAAAAGAAAAGACATTCAAAATGTTATTTTCAAATTTATTTTTAAATATAGGGCATTAGCATGGAAAAGCAATAAGCATATCGATATAAAAACTCAATAGCTGAATATGTATATTCTTTTAGCTTTTCTGGCTTTGATTTGTATGTATTGTAATTCTGTTAGAATAGATTCAAATGATGCCGATTTGTGTGCTTGTGCTAACCTGCGGTACTGGCATATGACAGTTCTGGAAATAATTATAGAAACTTTATTTTAAATTTGCAAAATGGGTATAATACCTGTATGTAAATGTTATTTTAGTCAGTTATTGAGTGGAACTTCTTGCACATATTAGATATTTTATAAGGACTTTCAATTGATAAAGATTTTACCTTCTGCATCTAACTTTTACGAATCCACATCATGCTGCTTTTCTCTTACAGTGTATTAGTCTTGCCCGTTAAGACAAAACAAACTTGCTGGAAATGTAAATGTTGTAAATGCCTTTTTTTAATGAAAATAAGGAATAAATAACATATTGTAGACCGATGTATAGCGGTTATAATTTTTTTTTTTGGTATTTTTACGCATATTAGATGCTTTCTAACGTTTTAAAATGCAACACAAAATAAAAAAAGAGGTAAACTTTACTGAGCATCGAATCACTGACGTTGCAAATGGAAGACAAAGCTGTTAACCCTGCGACACCGAGCTGATGTATATTGGAATGCCGTTGGTTGTTTACTTGCATTAAAAAATTTCACATAAGGAATACATTTTCTGACTAAATCACATTGAATTGTAATTGCTCGGCCGTATTCGTAAAGTAACGTCAAATTAAGTTTCAATGACTTCTTCAAAAATAGAAAGTGTATATTAAAATAGAGTTTATTTTTAGAATCCTAATAAAGGAATAGTAGTAAAAATATAATTTTGCCATTTTAGAAGGTTTAATTTTAGAAATCTGTAAAATAAGTGTCAACAGAGATTTTGATGGTAATTACTCGTTTGCCTATGCCGGTCTTCGTAACCTGCTTTTGACATTTCTCGAATTACAGTATTGCCCGAAATAAACAGTACTGAAACTAAGTTGGCGGTGTTTTTATGCGTGCACTGTCACACTCAAGTTAGCTAGTATATACCTGACAAGTAAACCTCAAACAAGTAATTAGTAGGGCCTAATTGTTAAAAATGGTGTTAAGTACAGAGGAGAAAGTGTTTCTGGTAGAGCATTATTTTCGTTCATACGGAATCGGCCGACGTAATGGTGCAAGTTTGCTATACGTGTCTGATCAATTCACACAAAGGTTTAATAAACGTTCTCCAAGTAATGCTGTAATTTTGAAGGTTATTGAAAAGTTTAGAAATACAGGTAGTGTATTGTGCCAACGAAAAGGAAACTCGGGCGTCCCAGGACAGTTAACAACAACAATAACCATGAACGTGTTTTGAGCAAATCTTAGAAAATCCGAAAGTCAGCCAGGCAAGGACAGCGTTACAACTTGATTTAAAAGAACTTCCTTTCAAAGAATCCTGAAGGAGCTGGGTACATTTTCGTATGTGATTCAGGTACATCAACAACTACATCCTCGGGATTATCGCAGTAGAGTGGAATATTGCGCCAGATTTCTCGCGTTACAGTATGAAAAACCTGAATTTTTGAAAAATGTTTGGTTTTCAGACGAAGCACATTTTCACTAGTCAGGCTATGTGAATCGTCGCACAAATCGATTTCTGGGCTTTGCCAGACCCGATGAGGTTCAAGAGGTTCCTTTACATAGTGAAAAAGTGAGTGTCTGGTGTGCTGTTTCCGGACACGGAATCATTGGTCCGTACTTTATCGAAGAGAATGGTAGGCAAGTCACACTTAATCAACAGAGGTACAGACAAATTTTAACACGATTTATCCCTGATCTACGTCAATTCTGTCGTGCACGTAACTTGGCATTTCGAAACCAATTTTTCAGCAGGACGGGCAACTTGCCATACTGCTGCCGCAATTCGTCAATTTCTTCAAGAACATTTTCCAAGCAAATTCATATCACGATTTACTGACTTCCCTTATCCTTCACATTCTCCAGACCTCACACCTCCAGACGCATACATTTGGGGCATGGCTAAAATGCCGTTTTCAACGGGCACCACAAACCATCGATGAATTAAAGGATGCCGTTAGAGTCTTCTTCGCAGCCCTGAGACAACCCTTATTCAATAACATGACCAGAAACTTAGAACATCGTTATGAAGTCTGTCTCGAACGAGGAGGTGCACATTTAGAACATATAATAAAGTGTCAATAATATGTATTTTTTAAATATACAAAACAATTACAATTTCAGTACTGTTTATTTCGGGCAATACTGTATTATACAAATTTTAATAAAAGTTTTAAAAAAAAATATAATACTTGCTTACAAATGAATAATAATTCAGGTTTTAGGATATAAATATTGTCTTTTGGTATATATTAGATATTTTTTAGGGATCGTATACGAATTCTGGAAACCAATTCCATCTTCCTTTTCTCTTGCACCAAAGTAATCGATATGTTGTCTTTATCGCACCGTGCGCTCGGGTTTTGAGATTGGAAAATTTTAAGCGATCGTAGGTTTTTTAACACATAAGCAAATACTCGCAGCAGACCAATGAATTTCAGAAAAACCCTTATTTATCTCTTAGTATTGGGTTTTTCATGATAAAAACTGGCCTAAGCAATGCACACTAAAATTCCCCACCAGACCTCGACCCATCCGCACCTGTAACACCTACCCTCTGGGATGCAAATCACGATTAGCAATCGATTCGTCTCAACTTTAGCACAAAGATGGGCTGGACACGTTTTAAGATATGGGATGTTAATAACTTAGCCTTTTACTATGTGACACAAATACAGTCATTATTTGAGGTACGCTTAAAAAATCACACTATGGGTAGTAAGCCCCCTTTGAAATGGGTAGTGGTGCCATTCAAATATATACTTTAAGCTGTAAAAACGATTTGTGATGTCTCTAAAAATGAAACGCATTATAATGCATATAAAACACTTTGTCATTCATTCCAGGGACTTCAAAATCCTTTTTTCTGACCCCTACTGATTCTACTGAAGTTAACAATGTGATTAATGCTTTAAACAGATCACCATCATGTGATGTGTACAATTTAAACTCCATTATAATGAAAGTAGTAGCCGAAATCTTTGTAGAACCTCCATCATACTTATTTAATGCATACTTTGAAGTGGGATATTTCCAAATGCATTTAAAATCTCACAGATCATACTGATCCATAAAAGGGTAGATTCAAACTTGACAGATAATTATCGGCCAATAGCCATATTGCCAATTCTAGGAAAAAATTTAGAATCAACATTAAAAAATCGTTTTGTAAAATCTTTTGAGCAAAGTAATTTGCTCCATAATGCTCAATATAGGTTTACGGCTGGGCACTTTTGAATTCAAGCAGTGAGTAACACAGTGGAGCGTATAGTGGATGGCCTGGAAAATGATCACATAATGTTATTAAGCATGTGCTACCTCTCCAAGGCATTTGATGGTGTGCGCCATAATTTACTCGTACTCAAATTAAGCAAACACGGCATACGAGGACTTCCTAGAAATACTTAAATCTTATCTGCATAAAAGTGTCCAATATGTTAGTATCAAAAATGAAACATCAACTAAAAGAGCAGTCATGGGGTATTTCAGGGTCCGGTACTGGGCCCGTTCCTGTTTTTAGTCTATGCAAATGATTTTCTTTAATGTTTACAACCATTACAAAGTGTCCTCTTTGCTGATGATGCTACAATCATCAATTCAGCACTATATGAGGGTTTATTTACTACTCATGTTAATGATTCACTGGAGGAAGCTACAAAATGGTTCTCTTGTAATAAATTAAAATTGAATAACAATAAAACCCAGTATATCAAATTTTCTACTAAACTAAAGGAAACTGCTCACGTAAAACTACTAGGAGTTATTCTTGATAACCATTTAAATTGAAAGGAACATGTTGATTATTTGTGTAAGAATGGCTAAAACAGATTTCTTACTTAGAAACCTTAAACAGCTAGTTGGGGCGTAAGTTCTTATTAATATGTATTATGCACTTTTCCAGTCCCACATTAGTTATAGAATTATTCTTTGGGGGTAATTTGGTAGACTTGATTAAAGTTTTTCTACTATAAAAGCAAGCAGTAAGATTAATTTCAAATTCTGAGGCAAGAGACCACTGTAGGCCCTTATTTATTAAACTATAGTGCGTTTAACGAACAAATTCAGTAATTAAAATAATAGGATGGGCTTAGTTGCACAGTACAAACTGAGCATAAGCTTGATTTACAGCGATCAAATTGTAAATAACCTACACAAATGTAATAAGTATTGAAAAATACTGTTTTTGAAAAAAAAGTACAAGAGCAAAAACTACGAAAGACGAGTGAACAAAAAATAAAGCCAAGACAAACACGAAAAACTAATTGACATTTGTAGGTTAATGTTACAAATTGAAATGTGTGGTTGTGCGAATCTGGCCAACCAATACAAAATCTTTATTTAAACTTGGCGTTGATTTATGGGCGGAGCATTTACTGAATCTTCGTTAAACGCACTATAAGTATTATCACTTTATCTGCATTGTTTATTTACAATGAACTACTTGCTATCCATTCAAAAAACATTACCAACCAATGCCACTTTTCATCAGTACAATATGAGAAGTTGGTGATAACTTAGTGATAGAGCGCTTTCGCCTAAAAAATCTAAGAAAAATTAATTACATTTACAATTATACAATCACTAGTCAACCAATTGTCTACACCTGCATTCAAACGAGTTTTAAAACTGTACTTCACCAAACAGCACCTTATTCTGTTCAGAAATATATTGACCTTACTTCCAACATTAGTGAACTCTAATGCTGTTGATTCATTTCTCATTATAATTTTCTTCATTTCCATTTTCAGTACTTAACATTTTTTAATGGTCATTCTTGAATTAATTAATTAAATAAATAATTTATAGTTATTGTTTTTGGAGACTTACTGCACTACAATATTAATATGCATTACGTTGTTAATAATAGTTATTTATGCAACAAGTGAGTAAAGTAATAATTTTTTCATGAGTAGGAAAATTTGACCGCTCGAGCCAAGGTGAGGGTGGCCAGTCCTACGAGTGAAAAAAAGTTACTTTACTGAAGAGTTTTATACAAAAATTTTTCTACGTCTGTAGATAAATAATTCGATAAAATTATATTCTTCTAAATACTGCTCCTTGCATTTCAAGGGCAAAAGATTCATTGTAGCTGCATTTGCCGCTTGAACTACATCTTTGGGTATGCAGATAAATGATTCATCACTATCATTATCCGTCACTCTACTTTTATTAACAGGATAACAGGTAGCTATCTCAAATTGTTTAAGAAAAGTTTTGACAGTTTAGATGATTGTGTTACGTTCACTTTCCAACGGTAAAATTAAAACGTACCTTTTTGTCTTTTATTATTCATTTACGTAGATTCTGCTTCAATCCTTTAAGAACACCTGGTATATTAGACCTTCCTACAATAAGTACGCTTCCTAATATGAATTTAAATCTATTTATTTTAAAACGAAAAGCTTGCTTTTCTACAATTGAATAGTCGGTACCTTGTTTTAGGAGTCTGTTGGTTTGGCCCATATTCTTATACATATAATTACTTTGTATACTACTTTGACCTAAAAATTCATCGAAATAATGGATCTTATTTCATTGATAAAACGTGTTTCGAATTGCTAATCACACCTGTGTTTGATAATACTGGCATGGATGTGAATTCCTGCTATCACAGATATTAGCATTCATTTTTCTTTTCTGCAGACGACCGAGAATGTTCGTTGCAGTTTTCATTATTTTATAAAATTTTCGTGCACACAGTGTGGTAAGTATTTGCAGTGTTAAAAAAATGTACTTTTCTTTCATAAAGAGTCTAATCTTTGACTGTAATTATTATAACTTCCTCCAGTGGACATGATAGTCTCTTGAATTGCCGCTCCATTGGGTATAGAAGGCTGCACCAGTTAGTTACGTGGTCTCAGGTCCATTCCTGTTTGTGTCGAGACCTGTCCACTTAGATATTACTGTTTGGGGCTCATACATGTCTCGAATTAATTGTATGTACGAAAATGATTTAATTATTTTGGGATTTGTTGCCATGGGATTAATATATCACGATTGACTTTAAAAAGAAAAAAAGAAGAAATATACTATCTATTAATGCGTAAATGTGTTAAAAACTTGCTGGCACATTGGAAAACCTTATTGCCATTGTATTTGTAACTGCAGGTTATATGTTAGCATTATTAGAGCCTATGTGAGGTATCATAATATTATGATTACTAAACTAAATTGTGAAATCTGGTATACAAATACACTAGATTAACAAATTCTAAAATAGATTGTTTATTCTCACTTACTCAAACCGGGTTAATGCCCGTTGTAATGTATCCAAATATTGGGCAGTAAAAAGGTAGAAAACGTTGCACAGTATAGTCATTATTTTTGCAAGGTGTTAGTTACCCGCCAGGGATTGTAATGTTTTTTCTTGCTAATTAGAATTATTTTGTTAATGTGTTACTTCCTTTGCTTTTTTTTTGTATTTAGCTATAACTTCAGGTAGGGATTTCTCATACAAGTTGTACTGAATGGTCAATAATTTTTTTTCATGCTTTTCCTTTATTTTTTTATTTCTAATACCCCGCATACTTGCCAACTGAGCCGGGGCATTCTTTGTTTTTCAGGGTATATCGATGTACATAGCAATTGATGACATAGAGCGAAGCATTCAAAGCACACTACGTTTGCATAAACATTTTAAAAAATGACATGCCATGATTCTTTTTTTAATGCAAAAGCATGAAAAAATGAACTGCTAGGACACTTTTTTTAACGCTTTTTGATCGATTCAATAATCACATACTTTATCAATGGAAAATAATTTAAAAAACGCGAGTTTTATAAGACATAAATATATATATGAACCGACTACTGTATGGTAATTAACATCCAATATGCTACTGTGTATGTGATGAACGTACATTGTTTCGATGTTGTAATGATCACTAGATCGTCCTAGAACTGGTTGGACGCATACCTCCATTGTTGCCTATTCTGAGCAAACCTACACGTTTCCCTGAAATTCCCACAGCCTACATCTTTTACTATCTGCATGTAATATAATGGCCTGAAAAATAAAAATTATCTATCTACAAGAAAGTTGCCTCATCGTCTTTGGTCTCTTGATACCTTTCGGTAGAAAAGTATATCATTTTATGGTATTCAATAGACAAACTTCGACCTTCAAGAAAGCTACCTCTTAACATTTATCTCCTGATACCTTCCGGCACGAAAATAATGACTTTTATGGTTTTGCAATCAACTAACTTCAACACATTCAAATTGTCGCTTAACATTTATGATCCTATGATGCTTTTTGGCATGAAACGAAATCTTACATTTTACAATCATTGAACTTCGACCTTCAAGAAAGTTGCCTCAACGTTCATGATTTTCTGATACCATTCGGCAGGAAAGAAATTCTTTAGATGGTTTTACAATCAATAACCTTTACCCTATAAGAAGGATAATTAGCATCACTTATGATTTCTCGATACCCTTCGACAGGAAAAATATTCTTAAATTGTTCACCTACCCTACAAGAAACTAAACTAATATCTCTACGATTTCCTAATATCTTTCAGTAGGAAAAAATTCCTTTATATGGTTTTGCAGTCGAATACCTTCACTCTTAGAAAAAGAAAACTAACATCCCTTATGATCTCCTGTTGCCCTTCGACAGGAATAAAAATCCTTTAGATCATTTTGCAATTGATCACCCATCCATCACCTTACAAAAAGAAAGGCACTCGACAGTTTTTGTTAGGAAAA
The DNA here is from genome assembly GCA_036346225.1 of Platerodrilus igneus. NCBI lineage: Eukaryota > Metazoa > Arthropoda > Insecta > Coleoptera > Lycidae > Platerodrilus > Platerodrilus igneus. The sequence goes on from JARFIW010001148.1 coordinate 8,051,272, forward strand.
GAAATCTTTTTATTGGTGTTGCAATCCGCCACCATTACCCTACAACGAATAGGGTTAATATTCATTATTAGCTCCCGATACTTTTTGGTAAAAAAATAAATCCTTTAAATAGTATTGTAATCAATCACTATCGGCCAACAAGATGCAAAACTAGATTTCTTATATGTTCCCGATTACTTTTAACAGGACACGATATCTGTTAGATGGCTTTTCAATCAACAATAATCTTCATACAAGAGAGAGGATTATTATCCTTTATCATCTCCTGATACCCTTGTGATATTCCTTTGAAATATTTATAATCATATTTCATTTTAATACTTTCTTCTGTATTAGTATATCCCACCAATGGGGTTGTGTTATTTTCTCTCAGAAATAAAATTTTTATGATACATGCATTCTTAATCTAAGGATTATTTCTGAATTATACATTGTTGATATTCAAACGTTGTCAAATTCATTATGGCATACTTTGTATTCTAAATTATTATAGTTCTATTATTCATTTGTTTTGAATAATAATGTATCCTGTTGGCGCTGATGACCTCATCGTCGGGGCATGAAGAACTTTCACATGAAAAGTTGTGCTGGCTTAAATAAATAAGTTTGTCGAATAGATCACGAATTATTTTATGAAAGGAGTTCAATTTTTTTATAGACACTTCACAATTAACATCGAAAGAAATAACATGCAACTTGAGTAGGCTAGTTTACCTTGAAGGAAAGGTATTGAACAGTCCGATAGTAGTCAATAAAGTTTGAATAAACCAGGTTGATTACTTTAAATTTTAGGAACTTCTAGTTTCTTTTGAAATCACCTGGAGATAAATGCTTTTGGTGGTGTCCGAGGCACCTACAGGCAACAATCACTCGTTAAGTAGTAATCCAAAACTCTGAAATTGTACCCTAGAAAATTTGTAAATAAACGAACATTTTGAATTCATTGCATGAACTGATAAAACGTACCTATAGTACGTCCGTGTGATTGCGTTAAGAATTTAGTTAAGTAATTTCTGATATATTTGATTTTGTAGCGTCGGTAGAGCAAAAACAATTTGTACATTCGAACTTGTTAAATGCTTTTTATTACAAACATGTACATTGAGTACTGAACTAAATAAATGTAAAGAAAAAAAACAATCAAATACTAAACAAAGTCACATAGTTATTTAGCTGCACGTGGAGTTCTCGCATCATCGCGGACCGTTGGAACCATACTGGCCTGCCTAGTACTTTTCAAGGCGCGGCGGGTGCTTTTCGATACGGCGGGAATCCCTGGTTCTATCCGGTTATTAGGTGGGTCGCTACAATTTTTAATATTTGCTTATAATTGTTTATCATGTATTTGCAATGAAAATGTAAACATGTAATATAGTTAAAAACACAATCGCGTAATACTGTAGACTTCCGGTTTATATGTACTGCTTTGTATCGAGTAAATAAAGGTTCAGTGGTCAGTCTATAAGTTCAGTTTAGAATTGAGACAGATGTGTGCACCTGTTTTATTATAATACTAAATAGAATACTGAAGTTAGTTTAGCAATAAAAATGTGATTAATACTAAATGGGCATAATTTCTTAAAGTGCTTAACAACTAATTCATAATCAGAAATAGCCGACTAAAGTTTTTAAATTGGCATTATTTATTGTATATTTTTTTCTTACATAGATCATCTTTCTATTAAACAAGTTCATAATCTTTCGTTGGATCATTATTTAGAGCAGGAATCTAAAAACACATTGCACGGCACATCGTATTTACAATATATTATCTAACTAGTGGAATTATAAGCAGGCAATGCCGTTAACGCAAATTATTTGGTTCAATTATTATGTTGAACATTTTCATTTGCTAGGGTTAGTAATAAATCTGATTGAAGGGCTGTACGAGCATATGTTACTTCATCCAGTATTAATAATTATGAACAGTTTTATTATCATAGTATAATGTACTTGTAATAGTTTTTTTTATTAACAAGTATTAGCCCACAATCCATTTAATATCTGAAAAACTGCAGGAAAACCATATTTTTGAATGTAAAAAAAGAAAACTTTTTGGAGGGTTTGAGACCCCGATATACCCGATTTTGATGCTGGTGAATCAATCAGTTCGCAGGATTTCTTGCAAAACCATTAAAATATTAATCGAATCCAAAAAAGGGTTAAAATACTTCTATTTTCATTTTTGCTACCAAATCCAATATTTAAAACAGGCTTTTCTGTTGACTAAATTAAAACAAAAATACATGTGGTCTTATAATTATTTAATATATTAAATTTTCAATTTGTGATTGTACAGCTTTTCTCTAACCTAAATAATATTTTTCTTCAGTTTGTCCTATGGTAATGGTTACTTTCAATCCTCTAACATTATTTTTGGTTCGCTCACATCGTAAAGTACCCTCTATTATATCCCCTAAAATGAAACATTTAATTTACATCCTAATATTTGTCTATTACACACCTTTATTTACTTCAATAGGAGTTTTTAGAAAAAATATCGTCTGTTGCCAATGTGTTTTTGTACTGAAAGGTCCTGTTGAAAAAACTATTGGATTGTCAAGTTCAAAAAATATGTCAAAGTAACTAGCAAGAGCTGTTAATGTTCCACTAGTAATAACTTCAAGTTTGAATGATGACTTAAAATTGACGGTTTTGATAGTACATGTTGTTAAATTTATATCCTTTAAAGTACTGTGTGTAGTTATCACAGCGTTTTCTGGTACTATCTCTATAAGTGGTTCTTTTATAACTTCTTCTCTCATACATTTCATACTAAAACCATAAACTTCATCCCAAAATGTGATACGTTTATTGTAATTATCTGAAATCAAAGTATAATTTTATACAAATTAAGCTGTTTTGTTTCACAACCTAAATCACTTATGCCTAATAAACTTATGGTACATCTGTTTGGTAATAAAATTCCACCTGGTGTTAAGAAAGTATTTCGTGCATAAATAAAACTGTCTAGCATTCCTTCAAAAAGAAGGAAATAACCCATCCACTCTGATACGATTATATCAACTTTTTCGACAGGTAAGGCTGTGTTTTCAATTCGACTGTGAATCAAATGTATTTGCTCTTCTAAGTTGTTTTCTCTGGAATAAAAATTGTGAGTTTAGAATAACTATAAAATAAATAAGGTTGTGGAGTCAATTACTATTGTTATAGTTGACAAAATGGAGGTCAACTAATGCATTCAAGTAGACTTCTGCAGTTTTAACAATTTTAGCTACTTTTTGTCTGTTTTTATAAAATAATTTCAGTAAAAGTAATTATAATGGATGATTATAGTCGGGTCAAATTAAAAAAAAACGTTTCATTGCTAAGATTACAAGAGTTATGTTAATTATGACTAAAATTTAGTTTCATATATAAATAAGCAGATAGCAAATTATACCATCAAATATAGTTTTCGTAAGAATTTTAATCACAAACATAGCTAACTTATTATTTACCATATATTTATAACACTATTTTAATGATGCGTACAATTGTATGCTTAGTAGAAAGTTGGTAAGCGATTGTCTCTTATTTTATGATTGATATGATTAACCAATGAAAACAACCTTTGTGAAAATGAACAAAGTACAAGAACAAAACGGCGTCATTTTTCTAGGAATCAATCATCACAGGTGATAATCAATAACTGGAAGACGAATATTATAAAATGAAATAAACAAACAATATTTCGAACAATCTCATTAAATAGGCAATTAAATTTCAAATAAAAAGTGTAAATCGAACATGCAACACTTTCCATATACACACAAAGCATGAAAATAAATAAAATGCACATACCTAGTAGGTGCATCGATAATACGATTAGTTACTGGAAAAAGCAGCTGTATACGGAAGACAAAAATATTTCTTTACAATCTTGTAATTCCATTCCGAATAGACCTGCACCTAGAAAAAGTTCTAGATTAATACAACGGGTGGAATGGCTTCCGGGTTCCAGTGATCTAAAAAACCAAACTACAGGTCCAACCAAAGTAGTAGGGTCTTTAGTGAGAAACCAGACTAAAACAGGTCCCCGAAAGAGGGCAGCAGCTTTTTCGATGCTTAGAGTGGCAAAGACAATAGGGGGAGGTCGGTATGGCATTCTAAGACACACTAACGCAATGTGGAAGGCAATGGGAAACCACTACATTATCTCCCAAGTTATTAAAGATGATGGCATCCTCTGGGGTAAAAAATTCTGGAGTTAAAATAGTTCCCCATTCGGATCTCTGGGAGAGGACTACTTCGTAGGATGTGATCGGAGAGTATAAAAAAAGTCATGAACATTATTACGAGTCAGAGCATGGAATGTCAGAAGTATGAAGCAAGTAGGTATGCTAAAGAACTTGAAAATTGAAATGTATAGGTTAGCACTAGACATAGTAGGGATCAGCGAAGTTCGCTGGCCAGAGATGAGGGATTTTTGGAGTGGAGACTTTAGAGTAATTCATACAGGATCAGAGGAAGGAAATTCGGGCGTGGGGATAGTTATTAAAAAAAAAAAGATAGGACAACATGTAGAAAACTACTTTCAAAAGAACGAAAGAGTACTCATGATTAGATTAGAATCTAAACCGGTAAATACAGTGATAATACAAGCATACATGCCTACCTTTAGCTACAGCGGCTATCTACAAAGATACGTAAGAGGACATGAAAATTTAATAATTACTGGGGATTTTAATGCAGTGGTAGGTCAGGGTAGAGAGGGAGCGGTAGAGGTTTATTTGGTTTAGGCATGAGAAACAACAGGGGAAATAGGTTGGTAGAATTTTGCGACAAGAACAATGTTTAACCATCACAAACACATTATTTCAACATCATGCTAGAAGACAATACACATGGAAGATGTTAGGAGATATAGAAAAATATCAAATAGATTACATTCTTGTTAGACAACGGTTTAGAAATGAAATATCGCCGTCGCTTAATATTAGCGCAACTGTTATAACAATAACATAAACGATCATATTTCAAACTAATTCTAACTAAAATTAATACATTCAAGATAACCTGAAATTAATTTCTGCAGAATACTGTATTTACACAAAAATATATAAAACTCGCATATATTTTTGTTGATTAGTTATTTTGACATTCTTAGAGGGTACCATTACTAAGCAGGAGCTTTTCTAATAGTGGTTATGTAATGTGTACTGTAGCCAGTATATTGATAAAATACAATTCATTCTTAAATGCATTATAATTTGAATTTTCCGTATTCGTAAGAATGAACTCTAAAATAGATTCCGAAATTAGTGTTATAAATGCCAATAGATTCCGTAGAATGTATATGACGCAATTAACTTTTAGTGACTTTTTTCTAAACAATAGCACCAATCACGGTATTCTCTTTCGGGGTAACCAAACTTAGCACCTCTTTCTGGGAGGATATGCACGGTATAACTCTAGACTACTATATTACTTTTATTCCCAGCACCATTCACAATCTTTCTCCAGATCACTCGATACCTACACACTTCCTTTGCCCCTCCAACATTCAAATTCATACATTGCTTTTGGCATGCTCCTTTATTCCTCATACTTCTCATCAGTCGTTCTTTCAGAACCTGATTTACTATATCCAACTATCTTTTACGTGGTCTGCTCCTTGCAGCTCTAACAGTCATCTTGCTTGCATATATCCGTTTGGTAAGTCATCTATCCTCAGGAGATATAGGAAGATATCAAATAGATTACATTCTTGTTAGACAATGGTTTATGAATCAAGTACTGTAGAAGCTATCCAGAAGCACATATAGACATTGACCACAACATTATAACTATGAAGGCCGCTCTTAAATTTAAAAACAAGGAATGGAAAAAGGCACTTTGACTATGAGAAACTAAAAGATAAAGATATCCACGAAAGATATGAAAAAAAGTCAAATGAATTGCTGGGATATACTGGGATATGCTGAGATATACACAAAAAAAAAGAAGCCGTGGATAACAAAGGATATCCTGAATGTAATAGAAGAAAGACGAAAATACAAAAATGGATCAGATGAAACAGGAAAACAGAGATACAAAGCCATAAAATGAGAAATTATCCGCAAATGCAAGAAAGCTAAAGAACAATGGATTGATGAAAAGTGCACAGAAGTATAAACTAAGATGCAAATAGGAAAGATAGACAGATGAATCATTCAAACTAATTAGAATTAATTTTGGGAATATAAAACCGTATAGTAAAAATATAAGGGATGTAGGAAGAAACGCCATTATAGAAAATATAATGAAAGTGGATAGATGACAAGAATATATAGGGAATTTATATGCCGGAGAGGAACTAACAGCATTAGAAGAAGACATTGAAAAGGATGAGATTATACCCAGAGATGAATTTGAATTAGCATTAAAGAGTCTGAAAAATGATAAGGCACTGGGTACTGATAAGGTGCAATAGAAAACTCTAACAGTAAGAAAATGTCTCTTCCAACTTGTAAGCTATATGTATAAGATAGGTGAGATACCCAAAACGTAACAAACGTAACATCCTAGTTACTATATTAAAAAAAAAGAGGCTCGGATAGATATGAAAATTTTCGAACAATAAGGTTGACAGCCATGTGTCAAAAATATTAACTAGAATTGTACAAAGACGAATTGAATAATGTACTGAACCAGTACTAGGAGAAGATCAATTTGGGTTCGGACGAAACAGGGGAACACGGGAGGCTATTTTAGCTCTGAGAGTGATAATAGCGAAAACAATAGAAAAAGGGGAAGTGTATATAGGGTTTGTAGATCTGGAAAAAGCATTTAACAATGTAAGATGGAAAAAAATGTTCGAAATACTCAAAAAGATTGGAATTAGTTTTAGGAATAATAGGATAGTTCATAGCTTATACAAAAAGCAAACAGAATATAATTAAAGCAAGAACATGAGAAGTAAATATTAGGAAAGGGGTGAGACAGGGATGTGTCCTATCCCCATTAATTTTTAACTTGTACATCTAAGAGGCAATGAATAATGTCAAATGCAAGAAGACGTTTGGAATGATTATGCAAGGACAAAAGATTGAAATGCCTAGATTTGCAGATGATATAGCAGTATTAGTATTTAGCAAGGAAGAGATAGAAGTTGCTCTTAATGAAATGGAAACAGTTCTAACAGAGAGATACGGTATGAAAATTAACAAAAATAAAACTAAGGTACTAGTATGCAAAGGAGGGGAAAATAAATTAAAAACTAGAATACAAATAGGTAACAAGAACTTACAAGGGGTTAAGAATTTCTGCTACCTAGGAAGACAAATAAGGCAAGATGGGAAGAGCGTAAAAGATATAAAACAAAGATTAGCAACATTTAACAAGAAAAAGCAAAATTGCTTAAAACACATGTGTGGAGCACAGCACTGTGAAGCTGTGAAACCTGGACAGTAGGAGAAGCGGACAGGAAAAAGATACAAGCTTTTGAAATGTGGTGTTACAGACATATGATGAAGATTTCATGGACAGACAAAATTAAGAACAAAGGGGTACTAGAAATGATAGGGAAAGAAAGAAGTATGTGGAAAACGGTAAAAAAATAAGAGGGATGGGATGATAGGCCACATACTATGGCATGAGGAAAGAGTGCGAAATATATTAGAAGCAGAGATAGGAAAACACAGAGGTAGAGGTAGTCCTAGGTTAGACTATTGCACACAGATAGTGAAAGATGTAGGCTGTGGGAATTTCAGGGAAATGTGCAGGCTAGCTCAGAATAGAAATCAATGGAGGTACGCGTCCAACCAGCCCCAAGATGGAAAATCTAATGACGAAAAAAATAATTGTACATAAACCTGATGATTATTATAAACAACTACAGGTATTGGTTTTAAAATATTTTCCACTAAGGTTGATTGTTCGAATGGATATATTGGAAAACTATTAATTCGGCAAATGTTTAAGTTTTGGGGATCTTGGTAGACACAGGTTGCTTAGCCCCCTTCACATACTACTAAAAACCGGGGAAATAGGGTATATATTGATAAACAATAGAAGGGGAACTGAACTACATCTAACAAGAAAGAACAGCGGCTATAGAAACATAGAAACAAGGAGAAAATTGTTGAAAGCATATGTGCGAAGTACAGAACAGTACATCTAGGAATAGGGGCAGTAGGAGTAGGCAGAAAAACGGTAAGAGCCTTTTGGAATGTTGTGCTTTCGATGTATGAGGATGATACAATGGACAGAGAAAGTTAATAACAAAGAGGTTATAGAAATAGTAGGGGAAGAAAGATATCTGTGGAAAACAAAAAAAAATAGGAGAAACAGAAGGACAGTGTATGTTCTAATGCATTTTTGGAGGATTGTGTAAGATATATTACAAGCAGAGACAGGAAAAAAGAGGTACAGGTGGAGCTAGATCAGACTATTGCACACAGATAGTGAAATATACAGACTGTGGAAATATCAGGGAAATGTGTAAGTTAGCACAGAATAAGAAACAATGAGGGTATGCATCTAACCAGTTCCAGGACTGAAGACCTAATGATGAACCTATTGTATTCAGGAAAGCTAAACGCCACAGTCTGGACATTGTAGTATATTACATCCGTTGGTTGTATGTTTACATATTAAGATCTAGTTAGGAATTGTCAATAAGGCATTAGATATATTGTCTTGCCAAGTATTAAAGTAATGATTGTAATAAAGAATTATTCTTATGGATCGATTATGAAGTGTTCAATCTAATAATAACCTATTGCATTACTCTTCGCTGTTCTCAGTATAACGATATAACATATGTGCCGACGAGGATAAAGAAAAATCGATGTCTCGAAATTACTAATAAAAATTAATTCAAAGATTGTGATACAAGAAAACTGAAAACAATTAGTGTTGTTGAAGGTAAAACTCAGACCTTTTTCGCAAACAACAAGCATCCCTTAATAACTGAAGAACTAGCGTTTCATAGTATAAACCAAGATGACATTATTTCAGCGATTGTTAAATTGAAATCCAATGCTGTGGGTCTAGACGAGATCAGTGTAAAAATGTTAAATCTTGTTATTCCATACTGCCTTGATACTCTCACACACCTGATTAACAACATTCTTGAATCTTCACATATACCATCATCTTGGAAAGAGTCAATCATCATTCCGTTGGCCAATGTCAATGTTGCTACTTTCTACAAAGAACCTAGACCAATCAGCATTTTGCCCACTTTATCCAAGGTTGTTGAGTATGTACTATACAAGCAACTCATACATCACTTTGAAATCAATAGTATTCTTCCTGCCAGTCAATCAGGTTGTAGATCTAGACATAGTATAGCCACGGCACTTACCAAAATCACTAATGATATCACCAAAAACATAGACAACTCCGGAACAACTATAGTCGTCTTTCTCGACTACAGTAAAGCTTTTGACACTATACATCACAAGCTACTGCTAGCTAAACTTTCTTATTATGAGTTGAGCTGCAAAGCACTACACATGATGGAAAGCTATCTGTCCAGAAGGTGCCAACAGGTCTGCTTCAATGTATTATCTCCAGCAGACTAGCGAGTGAACAAGGAGTTCCGCAAGGAAGTATCTTAAGACCGCTTTTATTTACCATCTTTACTGACGGCCTTCCAGCAATCATTACAAAAAATTGTAGCATCCAGATGTATGCAGATGACACACAACTTTATATTTCTACTAATCCTTACCACGCCAATCAAGCAATTAAAGAAATCAACACTTGTTTATATGCAGTGCATGATTGGTCGGTAGCTAATGGGTTAACATTAAATCCTTTGAAAAGTACTTGTTGATGTGTGGGGACTCCACATGGCTGTGAAGTGTTTAAATCTAATGCTTCAACTAACATCTTGGTCAATAACCACATACTGAGCTTTAGTGAATCAGCTAAAAACCTTGGTGTCATTTTTGATTGCAACCTTACCTTCGGAAAGCATGTTAACAAAGTATGTAATACAAGTTATTATAAGCTCAAGTCCCTGTACAGATACAAAACTTTGCTGACATCATATACAAAATGGAACATATGTCAAAGTCTAGTGTTAAGCCATGCCGATTATTGTAGCTTGGTGTATTATAATTATTTAACAGTCCATCTGAAGAACAAATTGCAAATTCTTCACAACTCATGTCTGAGATTTTCATACAATGTGAGTTATATGGAGCATGTGACACCTATATACAATGATTTGAAGATATTAAAATTTCGACCCCAATGTGAACTTTTCTTTACAGTTTTCTTATTCATCTTATACAAGTCAGAACAACCTAGTTACTTATACAGTACAATACATTTGAGGTTGCATAATCATAATCCAAATCTTCGTAATAACTGCAACATAACCATACCAAAGCACAAAAGTTCAAAATTCAAATGTTCTTTTGAGTATAGAAGTGCCAAAATCTTCAACAAATACTCAAATCTTTTCTTAAACCCCAGCTTAGACTCTGTCACTAGGTTTAAAACAACCATTGCCAAGTGTCTTTTTCAAGAACAAGCCTTATGCCAGCAAATATTGTCTGAACTTTACTTGTGCAGCAGGTATATTATAAAAACCAGCTTTGCTGACTTTATACCTTTAAGTAATAATTGTAATTATTATTTATTAAATAAATAAATAAACCTGTAAATGCGACAGTAGTCAACATTGGTAACCTGGCAAATATTAATTCTTTCTGGGAAATATTTTCGGCAAACAAAGTTGAAGAGAAACGTAGTCTCTATTTTGATTACTTCCGTTAGTGAAGAAGTATATAGGATTTTAAAAAATCTTTGTTATCCACAAAAACAACATGAAAAGAGTTATAGAGATTTAAATAATTTGTTGGATGACCAATTCAAAGCTAAAGTATCACTTTTACGCAAAAGAATTGTTTATGACGACCTAAAAAAACAGGGCAGTGAGTCTATTAATGAATGCTATGTCAAAGTACGTAGTGCTACGGCGGATTGTGATTTTCAAGTTTCGTTAGATGAACAAATCAAGGACAAATTTGTTCGTATGAGATCGGGGTCGATATTAGATCGATTATGTGAAGAAACCCCTACTAAATCGTTGAATGAGCTTTTGACAAAGGAGATGGCGTTAAAGGAATCCCGAGGATTTGGGGTAGACATTCATAAAATTCAAAGAGTAAGAGGTTGTGCTAGTCAACTGGAGAGAACAGTTCAACAAGAAAAAGAAGAAAACAAGAAAAGAAAGAACAACAAAGCCACGTGCACGAAAAGAGGAGTGTAGAGGTAAGTGCATTATTGTTTCCATTGTAACAGGGGTGATCACGATTTTGAAAGATATTGTTTTAAGGAATATAGAAATATATGAACTGTAATACTATGGCATACTGCTACTGCTTGTAAATCAGGACCAACTAGTAATAGTTTTGTTGAGGAAGTTCAGGAGAATGAACAGATTGAAATGTTGCAAGGTTGACATATTTAATAATCAAGATGATGATTTTATTAAGCCGAGTTGTGTTGAGATTTGTATAAATAATGTAAAAATACCCACGGAGGTCAATTTTTGGCAAACGTTAAAATTGGTTATCAAACAGAAAAATTTAGTTTAATCGTAATCGAAGGTGCTCATAGGGCATTGTTAGGTAGAAATATTATTACACGATTTAAATTAACATTAAAGGGCACCGAAGTTTATTATGATAATAAAACATTGGTAAGAGCATCGGTATTGATGCCTATTTCTAGCCGTACTATTCGTAGAGTTGCAACAAAATCCTTGGATGGCCCATCAGATGAATTGAGGGATCATTTAAAGACACGTTCTGATTTGTTTAAGGTGGAGTTGGTCACTTATAAAAACGAGAAATTTCACTTAGAAGTAAGTGCCGACGTAAAACCTGTTTCTGTCAAACCGCAACAGAAAAGCATTTGCATTTCGGAATAAGGTTAAATCAGAACTTGCGAGATTAGAAAAGGAGGGTGTGATTGAAAAGGTAATTCATTTTAACCGGGTCATACCTCTAATTCCGGTACTGAAAGCAAATGGCGAAAATATTAGAGTCAGTGCAAACTACAAAATTACAATTAATAAAGGTTTAAAGGACGATACCTTTAATTTAGGATATTTTTGCCGCTTTGAGTGAGTGTCAGAAGTTTACTAAACTAGACTTTTTAACCGATTATCATCAGCTTGAAGTAGATCAACCTACGTCAGAACTATTAGCATGGAGCACCCCTTTTGGAATTTTTAAAATAAATCGACTACCATTTGGAACAAAACCTGCTTATTAAAATTTTCAAAATATTGTTGAGATCTTATAAGATTGTTCCGTGTGTGTGAACTACATAGATGATGTGGTCATCACCAGTAGTAATGATGCTGAATATCTCAGAAATCGGTTTGTTTTTAAAAAATTGCAGAATGCATGATTAATGAAAAGTGCAAAGAGGTACAAACTAAGATGAACAGAGGAAAGACGACGAAGCATACAAACTAATTAAAATCAATTTTAGGGATACAAAACCGTATATCAAAACTATAGGGGACACGGGAGAAACGTCATTATAGAAAATGTAGAGAAAGTGGTTAGATGGCAAGAATATATAGGGAAATTATATGCAGGAATGGACCTAACAGCACTAGAACAGGAATCAGACATTGAAAATGACGACTTTTGATATCCTATACTTAGAGATGAGTTTGAATTAGCATTGAGAGGTCTGAAAAATGATAAGATACGGTACAAGCAGAAACTCTAAAAGCCACTGAACAAACAGTAACAGAACGTCTCTTGTATGTTATGTGTATGAGACAGGCGAGATATCCAAAGATTTCCAACGTAATATCATAATCACTATACCAAAAAAGAGAGCCTCGGATGGATGTGAAAATTTTCGAACAATAAGTTTGACAGCACATGTGTCAAAAATACTAACCAGAATTTTACAGAGACAGATGGAAAAACGAGCTGAAGCAATACTAGGAGAAGATCAATTTGGATTTAGGCGAAGAATGGAAGGCTATTTTAGCTCTGAAGGCGATAATGAGGAAAACAATAGAAAAAGGGGAAAGTATGTATATAGGGTTTGTAGATATCGAAAAAGCATTTGACAATGTAAAATGGAAAAAATGTTCGAAATACTCAAAAAGGTTGGAATGAGTTTTAGGGATAGACGGATAGTGCATAGCTTATATAAAGAGCAAACAGCGGTAATAGAATTAGACCAGGAACGTAGAGAAGTAAATATTAGGAAAGGGGTGAGACATATTATGCAGGGACAAAAGATCGATATGCTTAGATTTGCAGATGATATAGCGGTATTAGCATGTAGCAGGGAACAGTTAGAAGATGCTCTTAATGAAATGGAAACAGCTCTAACGGATAGATACAGTATGAAAATTAACAAAGATAAAACTAAAGTACTAGTATGCAAAGGAGGGGAAAATAAATCAAAAACTACAATACAAATACGTAACGAGAACTTACACGAGGTTAAAGATTTCTGCTACCTAGGAAGCCACATAACGCAAGATGGGAAGAGCTCTAAACATATAAAACAAAGATTAGCCCAAGGTCTTGCTACATTTAATAAGAAAAATCAACTACTATTTTCAAAGACAACAAACGTAGAAACAAGGAAAAGATTGCTGAAAGCATATGTGTGGAGCACATCACTGTACGGCTGTGAAACTTAAACAGTAGAAGAAGCGGACAGGAAAAAGATAGAAGCCTTTGAAATGTGGTGCTACAGACGTATGATGAACATATTATGGCCAGACAAAGTTAAGAGTAAAGAGATTCCAGAAATGGCAGCGGAAGAAAGAAATATGTGGAAAACAGTACAAGATAGGAGAGATAGAATGATAGGTCACATACTAAGGCATGAGGGAATAGTGCGGAATCTATTAGAAGCAAAGATGGGAAAAAAGACAGGTAGAGGTAGATTTAGACTAGACTATTGCACGCCAATAGTGAATGATGTAGGCTGTAGGAATTTCAGGGAAATATGTATGCTAGCTCAGAATAGAAATCAATGGGGGTACGCATCCAACCAGTTCCAAGACGGAAAACTTAATGACGAAAAAATTTATTATACTTAAACCTGATGATTATTATAAACAACTACAGGTGTTGGTTTTGCAATATTTTCAACTAATGTTGATTGTGCAAAAAGCTTTTATGGGAAAGTATTAGTTCGGCATATGTTCATGTGTTGGGAATATCTTGCTAGCCAGAGGCTGCTTAACCCACTTCACATACCACTGAATATCGGTGAAATAGGGTTTATATTTAGAAAACAATAGAAAGGGAACCGTACTGTATATAACAAGAAAGAGCAGTGGTTATGTTCGAAGACAGCAAACATAGAAACAAGAAAAAATTTAAATTGTTGAAAGCAGATGTGTGGAGCACACCACTGGACGGCTATGAAATAGGGATAGTAGAAGAAGCAGATGTATGATGATAGCATGGACAGACAAAGTTAATAACAAAGAGGTTCTAGAAATAGTAGAGGAAGAAAGATATCTGTGGAAAACCAAAAAAATTAGATATAAAATGACAGGACACGTTCCTAAGGCATTTGGGGAATAGTGTGGAATATATTACAAGCAGAGATAGGAAAAAGAGAGGTAGAGGTAGACCTAGTTCAGACTATTGCACACAGATAGTGAAAGATGCAGACTGGGGGAATTTCATGAAAATGTGTAGGTTAGGCCAGAATAAGAAACAATGGAGGTACACATCTAACCAGTTCCGTGAAGACCTAATAATGATGATGATGACCACAACGCATTATTAATAAATAACATGAAAGATGACATGTGTTATGTACAATAACTTATGGTACTTTAGAACAAGAAACAAAAGAGTCTTGTCACATGGAGCTTATATTTTAAAATAAAGCAATTAGTAGTCGTAAATATACAGATTGAAGTAGTTGCTTGCATTCCAATAATTTTCATTTCCTAAAAGTATTCTTGTGACTTATCCCAGTTAAAGTCTTACTTCAAAGATTCTAACCATTGTCTCCATAAAGTGATACTTTTATATTTGTTTTAGACTTCAGAATACCTTTTCCGATACTTTTTGCAATTTCTTATTTTCCAAAATATTAATAAGAGTTAATTTATCTATAAAAACAAACATTTTGCTTAATTCAACTGTAAACATAACCTTTTCTTGCTTTTACTCTCTCCAAAACTCCACGTGTGTCAATTGAACTACAGTAATGTTTAAAAAAACCTTACTGTTGAGAATTCACTTGACTTTTTCCTTATTCTAATATTTATCAAGGTGTCCCTGGCGTCATATTAATTCAAATTGTTTGATGTGTCCTTTGAACGCGCCCCACTTAAGAATTGCTTGGTTTTCCGATAACACGGGCTATATAGTAGTATAAGTTGTCTGTTCGTTGTGTGTGGTTCAAACTAGAACTTTCCAATGTTCCAAACCTTAAATTCAAATATTTAAACTGAAATGCTTAAATTCAATTCCTTAAATGCAATAATTATTGTATTTTATTCAAGTATAAATTGAGTGGAGCAGAAAGTTACATGTAATTTTTAAACAATAAGTTTGACAGCACATGTGTCAAAAATACTAACCAGAATTTTACAGAGACAGATGGAAAAACGAGCTGAAGCAATACTAGGAGAAGATCAATTTGGATTTAGGCGAAGAATGGAAGGCTATTTTAGCTCTGAAGGCGATAATGAGGAAAACAATAGAAAAAGGGGAAAGTATGTATATAGGGTTTGTAGATATCGAAAAAGCATTTGACAATGTAAAATGGAAAAAATGTTCGAAATACTCAAAAAGGTTGGAATGAGTTTTAGGGATAGACGGATAGTGCATAGCTTATATAAAGAGCAAACAGCGGTAATAGAATTAGACCAGGAACGTAGAGAAGTAAATATTAGGAAAGGGGTGAGACATATTATGCAGGGACAAAAGATCGATATGCTTAGATTTGCAGATGATATAGCGGTATTAGCATGTAGCAGGGAACAGTTAGAAGATGCTCTTAATGAAATGGAAACAGCTCTAACGGATAGATACAGTATGAAAATTAACAAAGATAAAACTAAAGTACTAGTATGCAAAGGAGGGGAAAATAAATCAAAAACTACAATACAAATACGTAACGAGAACTTACACGAGGTTAAAGATTTCTGCTACCTAGGAAGCCACATAACGCAAGATGGGAAGAGCTCTAAACATATAAAACAAAGATTAGCCCAAGGTCTTGCTACATTTAATAAGAAAAATCAACTACTATTTTCAAAGACAACAAACGTAGAAACAAGGAAAAGATTGCTGAAAGCATATGTGTGGAGCACATCACTGTACGGCTGTGAAACTTAAACAGTAGAAGAAGCGGACAGGAAAAAGATAGAAGCCTTTGAAATGTGGTGCTACAGACGTATGATGAACATATTATGGCCAGACAAAGTTAAGAGTAAAGAGATTCCAGAAATGGCAGCGGAAGAAAGAAATATGTGGAAAACAGTACAAGATAGGAGAGATAGAATGATAGGTCACATACTAAGGCATGAGGGAATAGTGCGGAATCTATTAGAAGCAAAGATGGGAAAAAGACAGGTAGAGGTAGATTTAGACTAGACTATTGCACGCCAATAGTGAATGATGTAGGCTGTAGGAATTTCAGGAAATATGTATGCTAGCTCAGAATAGAAATCAATGGGTACGCATCCAACCAGTTCCAAGACGGAAAACTTAATGACGAAAAATTTATTATACTTAAACCTGATGATTATTATAAACAACTACAGGTGTTGGTTTTGCAATATTTTCAACTAATGTTGATTGTGCAAAAAGCTTTTATGGGAAAGTATTAGTTCGGCATATGTTCATGTGTTGGGAATATCTTGCTAGCCAGAGGCTGCTTAACCCACTTCACATACCACTGAATATCGGTGAAATAGGGTTTATATTTAGAAAACAATAGAAAGGGAACCGTACTGTATATAACAAGAAAGAGCAGTGGTTATGTTCGAAGACAGCAAACATAGAAACAAGAAAAATTTAAATTGTTGAAAGCAGATGTGGAGCACACCACTGACGCTATGAAATAGGGATAGTAGAAGAAGCAGATGTATGATGATAGCATGGACAGACAAAGTTAATAACAAAGAGGTTCTAGAAATAGTAGAGGAAGAAAGATATCTGTGGAAAACCAAAAAAATTAGATATAAAATGACAGGACACGTTCCTAAGGCATTTGGGGAATAGTGTGGAATATATTACAAGCAGAGATAGGAAAAAGAGAGGTAGAGGTAGACCTAGTTCAGACTATTGCACACAGATAGTGAAAGATGCAGACTGGGGGAATTTCATGAAAATGTGTAGGTTAGGCCAGAATAAGAAACAATGGAGGTACACATCTAACCAGTTCCGTGAAGACCTAATAATGATGATGATGACCACAACGCATTATTAATAAATAACATGAAAGATGACATGTGTTATGTACAATAACTTATGGTACTTTAGAACAAGAAACAAAAGAGTCTTGTCACATGGAGCTTATATTTTAAAATAAAGCAATTAGTAGTCGTAAATATACAGATTGAAGTAGTTGCTTGCATTCCAATAATTTTCATTTCCTAAAAGTATTCTTGTGACTTATCCCAGTTAAAGTCTTACTTCAAAGATTCTAACCATTGTCTCCATAAAGTGATACTTTTATATTTGTTTTAGACTTCAGAATACCTTTTCCGATACTTTTTGCAATTTCTTATTTTCCAAAATATTAATAAGAGTTAATTTATCTATAAAAACAAACATTTTGCTTAATTCAACTGTAAACATAACCTTTTCTTGCTTTTACTCTCTCCAAAACTCCACGTGTGTCAATTGAACTACAGTAATGTTTAAAAAAACCTTACTGTTGAGAATTCACTTGACTTTTTCCTTATTCTAATATTTATCAAGGTGTCCCTGGCGTCATATTAATTCAAATTGTTTGATGTGTCCTTTGAACGCGCCCCACTTAAGAATTGCTTGGTTTTCCGATAACACGGGCTATATAGTAGTATAAGTTGTCTGTTCGTTGTGTGTGGTTCAAACTAGAACTTTCCAATGTTCCAAACCTTAAATTCAAATATTTAAACTGAAATGCTTAAATTCAATTCCTTAAATGCAATAATTATTGTATTTTATTCAAGTATAAATTGCGTAGTGGAGCAGAAAGTTACATGTAATTTTTAAATGCAGATAACAGGTATCGCAGTTGTAAGAATTAAACCGTTGCCGTATGGACTCAATCAACCTTATTTATCTTGTTAGAACACAGAAATAATATAAAAACATTTACGCCGATTTTACGGCATATCTTGCTGTCATCTGTTTATAATTATTATGTATTGATTAAATAGTGTGTGTACAAATGGTTGTCGTTCATTCTATTCTATCAGCGACCTGGTTCTTATCTATCGAAGGAAAAATTAATAAATAAATTTAACTGTTGAAATCACTACTCAGTAATTGAGAACAAGAAATGCCAAAAGGCATTGTTAAAACCAATTTCTTTACAGTTATCATTTTTAAATACAAATGGTAGTGATAAAAATACTTTAGTAAATAACCTTCTACCTGCTTGTGATATAACACAGTTTGAAAAACGAGAACTCTGAACTAACCAATCATTCCCCTCTGAATAATTAAAATAGAAATAAATAAAAATATTTAACTGTTAATCATGCTTGTAGTCGTGACACTTCAATATTTTCAAAGTGGCAACATTGCTTTTGCATGACATAAATATTGATGCCACACATAGGATTTTAAATTGCTTAAACTATATCAATAAATACCTAACAATTTCCATTGCTTTAAAGATGACGTCAGATTGATCTATACCATACACTTTAGAAGCTCCAGCTTTTGCAGCAAACATTGATAATATTGCAGTACCGCAACCCACATCCAAAACAATTTTATCTTTAAAAATTTCTTGATTCTTCATAATTGCATCTCTATAACTTGTGGTTCGAACAATATCCTGGCAATTTCAATTAATGCATGCTAGAATAAAATAACATATTTTGGCTTACAGATAGCATATCAAGATGAATTCCATAATGTGAGTAAGTATTAAAATATTCACTATCATAATGTGATGGAATTGAAGCAACATCAGTCAAAGGAATAACTTCGTCACCACTTTCTACAATCGATTTTGTAACTCCACGCATCTTTTCCATGTCTTGCATTGCATTATGCAATAGACCATCGTTTTGCTTGAACTACAACATGCATTATTTATGCAATAATCACAAATTCTAAAAAGTACCTGTACAGAAAGTTCATAAACTTGTCGTCGTAAATTGTTAATAGTATCACTAATCACGGTTATTTGTTCTTGAGCAAAATGAGGCGTTGAAGGGGTGCTACCAAGGTCATCAAAATCTTAAAAGCAATATTATAAAATACAACTTCAGTATAAAAGCTGCATGCAGTACCATACATTAACCAGGATTCCATTTCACCCGGTTTTAAGTAAACATCGTCATCCCAAAGAGCACACGATGATTCTGTAAGTATTTTTGGGCTAGGTTTGTGAAGACGAATATAGTTGATCATTTTGATGAATGAGTAACAATCCATGTTATATTTAGTTTTTAGTTCAAGTAAATCGAAGTTATGCACTGTACGGCAATGATCCAAAGCTACAGCAATGGTGTGGAACTGTAATGAACAGAATAAACAAGTTGTTTGATCCCCGGAAACTTCCATCTCGTCCCAGCCATCTGAATCGTTGGCATCGTCACTTGAAGAAGTTGGATCTAAATAATACAAAAACAAGAAGCTGTACAAATAGTGATATCCCAAAGCTGAAATATTTTAAATATTGGAAGTTTAAAACAAAAAAATTAGAAGTCAGGGGGTGCATTTTTAAAACATACCCTAACTTGCAACCAAAAGCCGATATCCGGCTTAAGGCCTGAAAACATACTAGGTTGTTGTATATTGGAATATTTAGTTAATGTTTCTGTTGCTGTGTCAGTCTAATCTTAGTGTATCTGTGATACATTGTGTTAATATTGGATCAGAGCTGCCACAACAAGGAATATAGTTTTAGTTAGTTACTAATGATGGCCTGTGCTGATGTACCTATTTAATTATTAATTATTATTGATTCAATAAATACTGTAACTCCGACTATTGTTTTCTAATTAATAAAACATCGATATATCAACAAGATATATAACATAGTGCTGTGAAGGCGAACAAATGATTAAAATAAATCCTGAAAAAGTTTTACGTTAACAAGTGCTTGATTGGTGTCATCAGCTAATCTAATTAAAAATGGAAGCATTTAAGCCACCAAAAAATCTAATATTAAATGAAAATTTAACAGAAAATTGGAAACGTTTTCAACAGTCCTTTAAAATATATATGACTGCATCTGGGAAAAGTTCTAATACACCTGAAGTTCAAGCTGCAATACTTTTAAACTTCATTGGTGAAGAAGCACTAGAGCTTTTAATACATTTAACCTATCTGAGGAAGACCAGAAAAATGTTAAAAAAATAATTGAAGCGTTTAATATTTACGTCCGTCCAAGAAAAAATGTTATATATGAAAGATTCGTATTTTATAGCCGGAATCAAAGAGAAAATGAAGAATTTGAACAATTTTTAACTGACATAAAGAATCTTAGTTCTACTTGCGAATTTGAGGGGTACAAAGATGACATGATTAGGGATCGAATTGTGTTAGGTGTCCGAAGTCAGGATCTACAAGAACGATTGCTTCGTACAGAAAAACTAACATTAACTACAGCAATTAATATTTGTAGAAGTCGTGAAAAAAGCAGAAATTTGGTAAAAGGTTTACATAATGTGCATAATGTAAATGCAGTTAAATACAAAAGTAATAATTCCAAGACTAACCGTAAAATGACTGCTAATAATTCAAATATTTATCTTTCTAAGAAATGTGGTTATAAGCACACTTACAAGTCATGCATATGGAAAAACTTGTGATAAATGTGGAAAAACTAATCATTTTGCCGTAGGTTGTCAACAGGTCCGAGAATAAATGGAATGCTGGAATGAGAAGAGTTCGAGAAATACAGACGGTAAATAATGTACCAGAACTACAAGAAGATTCTGATGGGATTGAAAACCTATTCGAATACCTTCAAATAAGAAGAATTGATACAATTCAGGCCAGTTTACTTAGTAAGGTATACAATAAGCATAAGCAATGGTTTGAAAGTTTAATAATTAATGATAAATTTCGAATAAGCTTTAAGTTAGATACTGGTAGTGAACTGAATTTGATACCATTAAGAATATATCGACAAATGTTTGGAAATAATTTTGGGGGGCTACATACAAAAAATATATGTATTATTGAGGCATATGGAGGTTATCGTATTAACCCGCTAGGAAAAATATGTTTATCTTGTAATGTAGGTGGTAAGAATTTAGAAATTGAATTTTTAGTTGTCGACTGTGATAATACACCATTGTTAGGATTGGAAGCATGTGAAGAGCTACAATTAATTAATAAGTGCAGTGTTAATTCTGTAATTAATACTGTAGATATGTATAAAAATAAGGAACATTTTATTAAAAATAATGCGACAATATTTGAAGGTTTAGGCATCTTCCCTGATAAGTATAAAATAAAAGTAGATACTAATGCACAAGGCTTTATAAAGCATCCTAGGAGACTGCCACAAACTTTAAATAATAAACTTAAACCAGAATTAGATAAATTAGTCCAGGCTAAAATAATCTCTAAAGTGGATGAACCAATAAATTGGGCTAGCAATTTAGTAATTGTCGAGAAAAATTACAAGAGTTTGCGTATCTGTTTAGATCCTAGTGAATTAAATAAAGTAATTACTAGAGATTATTATTTAATACCCAAATTAGAAAATGTAAGGGATAAATTAGTAAACAAAAAATATTATACCTGCTTAGACATTAAACAAGGGTTTTGGCATATTCAGTTAGAGGAAGAGTCAACAGACTTGTGTTGTTTTAGTACTCCGTTTGGATACTATAAATTTAATAGACTGCCTTTTGGGCTAGCCTGTGTTCTAGAGGCGTTCATTAAATTAAACGAGAACTATTTTCGTGATCTGAATCCAAATGACATAATAATATATTTCGATGATATACTGCTTGCAACTGAGACTGAGGAGGAACATGATATACTACTAAAACAGATAGTAGAACGTGCAAAGAAATATAACGTTAAATTTAATGTTAATAAATTACAGTATAAACAGAAAGAAATTAAATTTCTGGGTCATATTTATAATGAAAAAGGGATCACTGTTGACAGTGATCAGGTAGAAGTAATTTTAAAGTTGCGAGAACCAGCAAATAAAAAAGAGTTACAGAGTATACTGGGTATGATAAATTACTTACAAGAATTTATACCAAATCTGGCAAATCTAACAGGCAGCTTCAGAGAATTATAAAAAAAAGTACAATTTTTATGTGGACTAAAAACCATAAAGAACCATAAATTAAAAGAAATAATTGCAAATTTACCTATACTAGGTCATTTTGATTCCAAAAAAGAAATCGTCATCCATTGTGACGCATCCAAAGATGGCTTAGGCTGCTGCCTATTACAAAACATAAAAACCCATTTCATTTGCATCAAGAAGTATGACCTCTACAGAAACAGGTTATATGCACAAATTGAAAAAGAATTATTAAGTCTGGTTTTTGCTTATAGAAAATTTAATCTTTATATTTACGGGAGAAAAATAATAGCATACACTGATCACGCTCCCTTAGTGTCAATCATGAAAAAGGATATTTCTTTAATACCAAATAATATTGGGGGATCTTGGTAGCCACAGGTTGCTTAACCCCCTTCACTGAATCTCGGTGAAATAGGGCATAAAATTAGAAAACAATAGAAGGGGAACGAGCTGTATACACATGCTGTGTGAGAATTTCAGGGAACTATGTAGGCTAGCTCAGAATATAAATAAGTGCAGGTACGTGTCCAACTAGTTTTGAGACGGAAAACCTAATGACGAAAAAATAAGCGCAGATAAATCTGATGATTAGTATAAACAACTAGTTGTTGGTTGCAAAATATCTACAACTAATGTTGACTGTGCGATAAGATATATTGGAAAAAATATTAAATCGGTAAATGGTTAAGTGTTGGGGGAACTTGGCAGCCACAAGCTGCTTACCTCCCTTCACAACCATGCATTTATATTTCCAATGCTCCACCAGAAGGTACTACATTGGCCAGGAGGCGAGTTTTTTGTTGCCTGGAAATTTCGAATTTTACCGAACCCTTGCCGTTCCAGGCAAGGTAGGGATCTTTAATGTGCGTGACAACAGTCACACACGGGACCTCCATTTAACCTCTCATCCGAACGAGGGCGTAATTTTTGTGAAAAATGCTCACCTGTCATTTTTCAAGCAGTCGGCCGTGTCGGGATTTGAACCCAGGACCTTGGGATCCGTAGTCTTACGCTTACTACATTGATTCACGGCGACGCCTCCCTTCACAACCACTGAAGGTCGGAAAAATAAGGTATATAATTGTAAAGCAATAGAAGGTGACCGAATGGCATCTATCAAGAAAGAACAGCGCCTATGAGGAAAGACAACAAACAGGACAAAAAGAAAATTTGTGAAAGCATATGTGTGGAGCACAGCACAGTATGTCTGTGAAATACGGGCAGTCTGAAATGCAGACAGAAAAACGGTAGCAGCCTTTTGAAATGCTATGCTTCAGATGTATGAGGACGATAGCGTGGACAGACAAGGATAATAACAAATAGGTTATGGAAATAGTAGGGGAACAAGGATATCTGGGGAAAAAGATAAGAGAAATAGAAGGACAGAATACGTTCTAAGGGATTTTTGGGAAATAGTATGGGATATGTTACAAGCAGATATAGGAAAAAAGAGGTAGATGTTGACCTAGATCAGATAGTGATAGATGCAGACTGTGCAAATTTTCGGGGAAATCTGTAGGTTAGTTCGGAATAGGAAACAATGATGGTATGCGTCTAACCAGTTCCAGGACTGAAGACCTAATGATGATGATGACCAAATAATAGATTACAAAAAATGAGACTGAAATTATTAAATTACGATATTGAACTTAAATATTTACCTGGAAAGAAAATGTATTTAGCAGATTTATTATCACGTGATTACCTACCTGAAACCTTTAAAGACGAGTTAAACATTGAAGGTCAAGTGCATTGTATTAATCGTTATACAAAAAATTACAATAAACAGTATGACATTGAAAAGGCTACCAATGCCGATTATGAGTTGAACAAAATATAGATCTATTCCAAACAAGGGTGGCCCGATTTAAAATATGTTGAAACTAGTGTAAAACCGTATTATGGATTAAGACATGACATAACTGTAGAAGATGGTATGTATTGTTTATTATCAAAATCGAATAGTTGTACCAGTTAGTTTAAGACAAACTATGTTAAATTTATTGCATGAAAGTCATATGGGAATTACTAAAAGTACAATGAGAGCAAAAAACCTCTTTTATTGGACAGAAATGTCAAAAGACATTGAATTCATAGTAAATAAATATAAAATATGTGAAAAATATAGAGGTTCTAATAGGAAAAATACACTACTACCTCATGACGTACCTGTGCTGCCGTTTGAAAAAATTTGTGTAGAGATCTTGACATATCAAAACAATCGACTATTACTCTAAATGGGTCGATATAATGAAATTAGCTAATAAAACAACAACTGAAATAATAGGGAAATTAAAAGAGTTGTTTTCAACTCATGGTATACCAAAATGTGTTAGGGTCAGTTGGGGTATTTGTAAACAGGGGGTAAATGTAAACGTAATTCAAATAATGGCTGCGACTATACTTACTACTTAATAGATGGCACTAGAAGGTTGTTTTATATTATAGAA
Source organism: Platerodrilus igneus (assembly GCA_036346225.1). Lineage (NCBI taxonomy): Eukaryota > Metazoa > Arthropoda > Insecta > Coleoptera > Lycidae > Platerodrilus > Platerodrilus igneus. Next base: position 8,076,132 of record JARFIW010001148.1, read on the forward strand.
AGAGGTAAACAAGTTGTTTCCTGTCCATTTGGCTTTAGTTCTTGAAATGTGGATGTTGTTGTAGCAGACTGATCTAAATATTATTTTCTCGGTTTAAAGTTGTAACATTAAGTGTGTTTATTGAAGTGAAGCAGGTAAGTTTTACTACCAAACTATGTTTTGTTTGTAGTACATAATGTAGATTTTTATGTTCCTCAGTATTTTTTTATTAATAAGTTTAGATTAAAAGTAATTACTAAGGTGTTTACATTTACCCCCCTAGTCCAAGCTAGATGGGGTAAATGTAAACATATATTATTATAAAATCAGTATCTTAAAACGTCCTATTTCTCAAATAATTTGTTCCAGTTATGCCAAGAACGTATTCCCAAAAGAGATCTGGACCATCTTATACTCTTAATGATATTAACCGAGCTGTAAATGATGTCCAGAACAAAAACTGCACGTATCGTGAAGCTGAAGAAAGATATGGCATACCTATTTCGGTGATTTTTCATAGAATTAAAGGGAGGCAGATTCCACTAAATAAATTAGGAGCTGGCAGACCACGAGTCTTATCAGATGAAATTGAAAATCAGATAGCTGTGTGTTTAATTGCTAGGGCTCAAATAGGATATCCCTGTAAATAATATTACAAACCCATTTAAACATAATATTCCTGGGAATGATTGGTATTTGTCCTTCATGAAGCGTCACCCCCAACTTTCACTAAAAAAACCTGAACATCTACAAAAGGCTCGAAAATTAGCTCGGAATCCAGAAATTGTGTACAATTTTTATTTTATTTTAGAAAAACTGTTCGATGATCACAATTTAAAAGATGACAACAAAGCTAGTTTTATTTTCAATTGTGATGAGACGGGATTTTCCAGTGATCATAGTAAAATTAGAGCAATTGGAGAAAAGGGCAAATCCCTTTGTCGAATATCTGGAGGATCTGGACGTGAAAATACTTCGGTATTATTTTGTGTATCTGCTGATGGGAGCTTTTTACCTCCTCTAATAATATTTGAAGGAGCTGCTGTGCAGGCCCGGTGGGTTTCTGAAGAAGCATTTAGTGGAACTTTGTATGCTGCTTCAAAAATGGGTGGATGGAAGAGCATCAATTTTTTCAATGGTTTAAAGAAGGTTTTATTCCTCATGTTATTAAAATTAAGGAAAAACAAAACTTACCTGATCAAACTTCAGTTTTAATATATGACGGACACAGTAGTCATATAAGTATTAGAATTATTGAAGAGGCTATTAAAAATAAGATTGAGCTTGTTCGGTTACCGAGCCACCTAACAGATAAAATACAACCTTTGGATAAGAGTGTATTCGGACCTGTTAAGACAAAGTGGGACAAAAACTTGTAGAATTTGGTAAAAAGCAAATGGGAGTAGGAACAGGTCGTCTCTCTAAGGCACAATTTGGTGTACTGTTAGAACAGAATCTATGTGAAGCTGTAACTCCAGAAAATGTAAAAAGTGGCTATAGTTCAACTGGAATTTTTCCACTGGATTCTACAAAATTTCCACAGGATTTGTTTGACCCTCTTGATTTAGCTCGATATGAATCACGTAAAAAAAGTAAATAGCTATTCTCTACTAATGGCAATACAATTATAGCTAATAGCAAAAGTACAATATGGGAGCAACTGACCAAAAAATCTCCTATTAAAAACATAATTACAGTTTCTGAAAGATCAAATGATATAGATGAAACTCAAAATAATGCTATTAGTGACATAGTTTTAGACTTATCCACAAGAATTAAAAAAAAATCTCCAGAGGTACCCAAGATTACACCTAGAAGCATTGTTGAAATATTCAGTAACGTAATGAACGTTAATAAAATTGAACAGATCACAAGTTTAAAAGGAATTCCTAGACTAAAGCAATCAAACTATGGCAAGGTTTTAACAAGTTCTGAAGTTTTAACAAAATTAAAAAATGCAGAAAAAGAAAAAACTAAATACTAAAAGAGATAAAAAGTCAAAGAAAATGGAAAAGGAAAAATATTAATGAACAACAGGAAATGCATTTTTCTATTGATCAATTAACTCAAGAGTCTTCTGATGAAGAAAATTTTCTGGATTCACTAATTCTGGACACAATACCTGAAGTTAATTATGAAAAACCTACTTGGAATGAATTGAAAGTAGGCACTTTTATCTTGGTAGATTTTTTAGGAGGGAGAAGAAATACTGTACACTATAAATACGTTTGTTCCGTTGATAGCCTTATTGATGAAGAATCTGGTGACATCATTGTTTCGGGCTATAGAAGGTTTGACAAGTTTGCTACAGAATTTACAATAAAGGAACACGATGTGTCTACTATAACATTAGAAATGGTTTTAGCAGTACTGCCAGAACCTTTGTTAGAAGAAAAAGAAAGGCACATTGTATACAGATTTGCAGGAAGTGTGACTGTATTTGAAAAATGACTTTAGTTAACAGTTGCATTTAAAATAGTACCTATGACGTTTATTTTGAATGTAATACATATAATAGGGATTACAATATTTTATTTTGTACAATATAAAGTTTTTTTTTGCGTTGTCTAGTACTTCTTGGGGATAATTGTAAACATGTTAAATTTACTTCTATTTGTGAATCAAATTGTTAGTAAAACTAGTGCGTTTACAATTTCACTGAATTTTATAATGTTTAGTCTAAAGGTTCAAAAGATATTTATATAGGGATAAATGTAAACATGGGGAAATTGTAAACATGAATTTCTCATAAATTATGTAAAAATTCATATTTTAACATAACAATTTGCAACGAGAAGATTACAAGAAGTATCATGTGTAAAAACACGATACAGCAGAAAATAGATAACGACTTCAAAATTATGAATATGTGCAACATAGTAAGAAAGTATTTACAATTACCCCAACTGACCCTATATCTGATAATGTACCATTTTGGTCATATGAATTTGAACAATTCTCAAACGACTGGAATTTTAAACATATCACATCAAGTCCTAATTAACCACAAAGTAATGGTATGTCTGAAAAAGCTGTACATATATCAAAACAAATATTAAGAAAGACAATAGAAACTAAAAAAGAGATTTTTATTGCACTACTTGAATACTGAACTACTTCAATACCTAGCTTAAAAGCTTCACCTTATGAATTATTAATGTCACGTTTATTACGTACTAAAATACCCATATCGGATAAAAAATTACAACCTAATATTCAAGAAGATGTTCCAATCAAAATTAGAAACACCCAAAATAAATATAAATCTCATTATGATAAAACTGCATCGCGTGCCGAATGAATATTTGAACCGGATGAAAATGTAGTCATTAAAAATAGAGGGAAAATATGGGTTCCAGGGCGTGTAATACACCCTACCTCAGAACCAAGATCTTATCTTGTAACAAATAATAAAGGCAATATATTGCGTAAAACTAGCACTCATCTTAGACCAAGCTTAAATCGTTGTGAAATAGGAAATAAAATAATTGAATCAGGTGAAGAAAATACTGATGTAACCGTGGGAGAAAATACTGATGTAGCCGTGGGAGAAAATGAAAATGTAGTCGAACATTCTGTTGTAACCACAGCTGATCATTCCAAACCTATAAATTTACAAAGAACCAGATCAGGTCGCATAAGTAAAAAACCTGCATGGACTAAAGAGTATTACTTAGAATAGCAGTCATTAGGATATTGCGTTTTGTATATTACAGTGGGTTACATTGTTAACATATTTTTAAAAAAATATTACTTCTTGTTTTGAAAGGGAGATGTTGTATATTGGAATATTTAGTTAATGTTTCTATTGCTGTGTCAGTCTAATCTTAGTGTATCTGTGATACATTGTGTTAATATTGGATCAGAGCTGCCACAACAAGGAATATAGTTTTAGTTAGTTACTAATGATGGCCTGTGCTGTGATGTACCTATTTAATTATCAGTTACTAATTATTATTGATTCAATAAACACTGTAACTCCGACTATTGTTTTCTAATTAATAAAACATCGATATATCAATAAGAATTGATATATAACAAGGTCTAGCTTAAAATCTGACTCGAATTATATTATAGGTTAGGCCGCTGTATTGCGGTTGTGCTTTTGGGAAGCTCTAAGTTAAAATAATAGTATCAATAAAATATATCCGCATCATTCGAAAATGATACAATGAATTCGTACAAATTGGAACTTGACAGCAAAGGTCACAAACATAAATATAATAATTAAAGTATATTTGAGGTTAAGAATGTGTGTTTAAATTAGCTCCATAAAATAAACAATTTTAGTAGGTTAAAATATAAATAAAATAGTGAAAGTTATATTAAAAAGTGTAGAAAGAATAGCTCTACAATGTAGTTACTAAACAGTGCTGAAATATTCAACATTTTACACTATATTTTACAATTCATTCTATTCTCAGCAATATGTGTTGCTGACCATATGTGCTTATCTTTAATAACCAATAATAATTACTAATTTATATAAAACATAAACGTTGAACAGGATTGGACTTAAAATATGTCCCAGTGCTTCATTTGTGAAAATGTGGAAAAGGATATTCAAATTTGTAACTGTGATAATTGTGCTAAAAGAATATGCCAAGGTTGTGCAAAACTAATTCCCTTCTGAAGTTAAATGCATGGATTTGAAGAAAAACAGATCACTGTGTTTTTTCTGTGAAGGAACATCAAGAGGGTAGTTGTAAAATCTTAACATCCACTTCGGATTGTAAAACTGAATCCATAAAAATTTTTCTAAAAGGTGAATTCAATGCTATTTTACAGAATTTCATTAAAGGCCAAACACAGATACTGCTTCAACAAATGAAGGAATTAAAAGTAAAATTTTCAATTCTCAAAGACAGTAACATTGTTGTTATTCGGTTATTAACAAAAGAAAAGAATTATTCTGCTACTGATAGGTCTACCAACCACAAGTACTCTAATATCGATTACGATAGAAATATACAAGAAATAAATACACTCCCTTCTAGCTATAGCAATGAGGTAAAGTACTATGCTACAGCATTAAATGATGTAAAACTAAATAAGAAGCAGAGACCCATTGTAAACGGGAATAGGTTAGGAAATAAATACACAGATATAATTTCAAGAAAAGGGAATTATGAAATTGATTTAGACGCAATCTCGGCATCAAGTTCTCAACATCCTCTTAATGCAGCCAAAAATAGTGATACTGAACTTGCAAGATCGCATAAACCTAATTTTCAAACAAAAGCCCTCTCAAACTTACAATCAAGACCTTTCTCAGGTTGTAGACAATCCCTATACATTAGTGCAGAGGAAGAATAGTGGAAATAGGAAACAAATTCCTAATGTAGTTGTTGGTACTGGTGTTATTGATAAGCAAAATTCAGGGTTATGTGCAGCTGTAAAACATGCGTGGTTGTTTTTGGCCCGTATTAAGCAAGGTACCCTAGTGAAAACTGTTCAAAATCATATTTCAAATTTATTACCTGGAAAATCCTATACATGTGAATCTTTACCAACTAAAGGTGTTCATGCCTGTTACCGTATTGGGGTTAACTTTCAAGATTACAATACAATAATAAAGCCTGAAAACTGGCCTGAAGGTGCTGTACTTAGACGATATATTTTTCGTAAACAAGCCTCGGGTTCGTATTACAAATAATAAAACGCACAAGAAAGAGAATAAAATGGTAGCCAGTTATAATGAGTCTCTTAATTGTAACCTTTTTGTATCAGAATGTAAGAGGTCTACGAACAAAAATAAATAGTGTGGCTTTAGCCATACAATCTGTAGATTATGATTTTCTAGTTTTAACTGAAACGTGGCTTACAAAAGACGTACTTAGTACTGAATTATTTAATAATAAGTACCAAGTGTATCGAAGAGATAGAAATTACACCGCTCTAAATTGTCTGAGGGGTGGAAGAGTGCTTATTGCACTTAAATCTGAATTTATCTCAAATAAAATAAAAGGCAGTGACAATCAGAATTTTGAAGATGTTTGGGTGAAAGTTTTAATCGGAAATTCCAAAGTTATACTTGGAGCCATTTACGTACCACCAAATTCTTCTGCCCAAACATATCAGGATTTAGTGGATACTATGGAAAATGTGCAACACTTAAGTGATATTCACAAGATATGCATACTAGGCGATTTTAATTCTTCAGATATCCACTGATATCTTGAGTGTGACCAGTTTATACCTTCAGGATTAAACAATTCAGAATCAGAAATAATAGTCATTGGTATGTATTATTTGGAGATGCATCAGTACAATGTTATTGTAAACAATTATGGTAAAATTTTTCTTAATCTTCTTTGGGAAACAAACCACTCAAACTTGTTAAAATCGTCTTTATTTACGTTTCGATCCATGAGCTAGGATCGTTGTCAAAATAATAAAAATGTTTAAGTTTGACATTTATGACACAAATTGAAGATGACTGATTTATTAATGTTTGATTTGAATACATTAGGTGAAAATTTTAAAGTTTAGAAAAATGCGTGCCTTCAATTTGTGTTGCACCCTGGGAGTGACTTTCTAAGGTAGCCAATGTGCTTAACGTGAAATCAGCTGATTAATTTTTATATAGTTAAATTTCATATAAATTCAATAACGTGAAGATTGGAAAACATTTTTCAACATGTATTTATTTATACGTTTGAGGGGGTGGTTATTAAAGAAGTGTGCTATTACGTTACGTAAGGCTTAAGCAGCCGTTTTTTGAATTTTGAATTGCGTTTTCGGGTTTTGTTTTTGTTAGTTGTGTTCTTAGTGTATTGTTGGTTCTAAATACTGTTTTGATTTTGAATTTGTTTCCTATTCTTTGGATTTTTTCGGCGAATCCTTTTATGTATGGTGTTGAGAGCATTTTTATGCGTATCGTTATTTCCGTTTTCTTCTTTTTTATTTTTTGGGATTTTATTCATTTCTTTTTCTATTATTCTTTTATGATACTGGTTTTTTATTAGTGTTATTAGTGTTTTTTATTAGTGTTATTACACTTAAATCGGTGATATATTTATATGGTGATAGACAGTTCTTAAAAGTCGGTAATACAGTTACCAAAGTTCATAAGATACATCGCGCAAGCGCAATGAATAAAGCGAGTGACGCCTCTAGCGGAGGGCAGCGCGAACCCCTTTTACAGGTTTCGCGTGGCCAACTACCATGACGTCATCATTGCCCCAAATTATATTGCGTAATAAACGGAAATATAAAAATTAAACAATGAAAGATAAAAGCGAATAATTTTAACAAACAAATTACTCACATAAGATATCCGGCTACATCCCGGAGGAATTAAAGATGGTGATTCCTCCGGAGCTGCTAGTGGGGCATGGTCATCAGGGTCGTGGAGTCCAGTTTGCCGAAGGTTGCTGATTACCTACCTATGCAGGGAATGACGGAAAAAAAGGTATAAGGTACAACAAACAAAAGATAAGCAAGCAAGGGAACTCTACATAGGTAAAGCTAAGATACGATACCTCAAAGCGACCACTTCACGCGACGAACCAAGGCAAAAAGCCACGTTTCAAAGCGTCCCCAAAAAAACCTCTCACCACTTTTCCCCACTCCTTGTCTTTTTCCCATTGGCGCGAACTTATTCGTCTACCCCTCTAGTGTCGTGCCATCTGCGCAAATGCACTACTATGACGTACGGAAGTACACACCTAGTCTATTTAAAATTCCCGCGCACCGCGTCTTTTGAAATTATGGCGCAAAACTTCCGTACATCAAAACTTAACCTAAAAACACTGTTTAAGTGCCGATTGGATTGGCACGTAACAGTGTACATTTGATTAGGTCTTTCTCTTTCTTTAAAATTTCTTCGTTTGATGATATTAATTTTGCTCTTGCGCGAAAACGCAATTCAAAATTTAAAAAACTGCATCTACAAAATACCATGCGAATGTAACAAGTTTTACGTAGGAGAAAGTTCTAGACTGAAATTATAATTACTTTTTGGCTAATTTATATTACTGAGGGTGGTTTTTAACTAGGATGACATTGAGCCAAACTGTGTTGCCAAAAGAAGTATAAATGGTCGCGGACTATCTCGGGGTCTATCCCTGCAGAGGCATGAAATGGGAGGGGTTCTTTCTAAGATTGAATCTATCTTTATACAGTTTAGGGCGCCACTGTGTCAATTACATTAACAAAAAATGATCTTCTTAAGGAAAGACGCAGATAAACCTTAAGGGAATTTACTCATGCCTGAAGATAGATATTCAATAACATAACTCCATTTCTTTTCCACTTAATTATTGCAACCAGAATTTAGATAAATCACTGTTTCTCTTGTTAGATTCTCAGAAATAAAACTATTACAATAGTTTGCAGATATGTAATAAAATTATTTGCTCTTCTTTTATATACAAAAAAAAATTAAGACAAAATCATAAATACAATAGCATGAAGTTGAGTGCTCATAGAAATGTTAAGTCGACAAATTAGCAGTTATTAATGGGTTAGGCCCATCATAAAAAATAATATCTCATTACATTAAGCGAATGCTTCAAGCAAAGATCTTTGTTTTCGGCTCACAAGGTTTAGTTATAAATCAAACTTTAATCTTTTTAACATCTAAGTGGCCTTTCTTTAAAAGTCGAAAATTATCTCATTATACAACTTGTTTGAAGAATTCTTCTTAAGCTTCTTTGGGAATTAAACCACTCATAGTTTTTAAAATGATCTTTATTTACGTTTCGATCCATGACCTAGGATCGTTGTCAAAATAATATTTTATTATTTGGTTTAATTCCCAAAGAAGTTTAAGAAGAATGCTAAACAAACCACAACAAACATACAGGGAGTATTTATTTGTTTGAAGAACATACGTGTGACTTGTTTAAGTAAACATGTATCACCAGATGTTTATCTGGCAGATGTTAAACCAAATTGTGCCCTAAACGACTATTTAAAACTAACAAATAATAACAAAAAAGTCTAGCCAGATCATCTGACATATCCTAAATAAAGTATAATTTATTTTAACAGGAAAGCTTTCGTATTTAATATTTAAAAATATACTAAAAATTTTAAATCGTTAGCCAAATCATCTTATATATACTAAAAGAAGCATAATTTATTTGAACAAGAAAGCTTTTATATATTTAATAATCGAAAATTTACTGAAATTTTAAATCGTTTAAGTAATTATTTGTCGTCCAATTCGACACCGTTTCAAAACGAAATTGCTTCTCACTTGGATTGATGCTTGTTACAAAAAAAGGAAGCGTACTCACCCTAGCAAAACTCGGTGCTTACAAAATTTACAACACCTGTATGATTGCAGCCACGCGCAAATGTCGTTCCATTATTATGAACAAACAGGATTCCGTCTTCAAAGCTTGACCCACTTCCAATTACTATAAAGCGATTCAAATAGATTCCTGAAACCAATTATATTCCTAAGAATGAAACTGCTTGCTAAAAATTCAAACAAATTAGTAGGGATAAAGACGCCATATTGCCACGCTTACGAACCGTTTTTCAAATCTTGCGTTCACTTCACTGCTTAGCTTTAACAATAATCTTTCTACATTACAACCCAGGCAACATGTCTTTCCCAAGAGTGGAAAAGTTTCTTCCACTCGACATGGCAAGGAAATATTCCTCCACGTTTTTAAAAAAAATTGCGTCTTATCTGACTACATGCTAGTACAAGAATAATTGTAAGTATCTCGGGCAAGCGCCTCGAGCTTCATGCGCATAGCTGCGTGGATCGATAATCACGTCGACTAACAATATTGCACCTAGATCGTGGCATCCCACATAACATTGTAACAATTTCGATTTTCTGTTATTCAAATACTCAAGTTTTGTTCGATACACCTAATCAATAAATGTTAAATTTCTATTGGAACCTTTTATTATAAAATTCATACATAGTACGCCCTCTACATTAGAATAGCAAAAGTACACATCAAGTGGCTTCCAGTTGTTTGTATCTTGTGTCAATATCCCCCTTTCCCGCGTATACGAGTAGAAGGAAGGCTGCCTCGTGGAAAAAGCCATTTTTAATATCAAATGTAGTCCGTAGACACGTATATTTCGGAGCTTGCACGTTTTTAATCAAACATGCCGCCCGACCAGTTATTTAAGTGGAGTCAACATGTTCCATAAGTTAGTCTTAGTTTTGGTAATAGCATCGACCTAAAATGGTGATGGAAATATTTTTACGGTAAGAAAGATTGCACAAGCTTACCCCAAATTTTTATTCTTTCGTTTCATTTCAGCACAAGTTTTTGAAGTTCTTGAGATCTTCAAGTTTTTATTCATTTTTTAGTTTAGCGTTCTATGGATTAAACTAACCATCATTAAATATGAAGATAATTATAATTCAGAATTTTTAAAAATATTAAATTCAAGTTACAAGTAAAGAAGTTATGGAAATTTAAAAGCAGTTTCAATTGTTACTAGGCAAGAATGTAGAAACCCGCACATGTTTTTGGTTAGTACAAAGGTTAAATCCGGACCCCTGTGTCAGCTACGCTCAACTATAAGAGTAAGGACGCAGATATAGCAGATGTTTAGCGGTGAGTCACCCTCCATTTTTAATACTTATATTTTGTTCAAGAAACTTTCAATTAAATGCTCAGATAAATTTTCGAAGAAGCTATACCTAAGTTTGTTTAAAATTAATTCTCCAAATTTTTGCTAAAGTTCATAGTTCAATTAATTTGTTTCATTTAAAATTTAATTTAAAAATGTAGTATTTGAATAAGGCATAATTGACCTTAACATTTTTAAGATCTTTGTGCAATGTTATGTTTGAAGTTACAAAGTTGTATTAAAGGATTTGCTTTATCGAACATGCGATAGGATAAGAATTGTTTGCCGAATTATAATGTATAACACATGGTAATAATACACCTGAAGTATAATTCAATGTCGACAATAAGTACTTTCTTTGACCTTTGATTTTATTAAAAATTGTTATTAAGAATGTATAACCATAACCTGAGAAATTACTTTTGAATACGTAAATTTTGTTTGTGAACTGGAAAGGATCCTATCCAAGTAAAATGAAGTCATTGTAACGTAAATTAAAAGTTTCATATTTCTTACTGAAAACTAAAATAATTTATGCATTTAATAAAACACTATTCCACGGAACTGTTTCGAAAGTCTCCGTATAAATAAGTTGTATAAACAATGTATATATAATTTTTTTTTTTTTATAACAAAATTAATAGAAAAAATTTTTAAGTTGTCTTAAAATTTTCTTTCTTTGAAGTTTGTCCTACAGAAACAAACTGTTTATAATTTAGAAGCTTTAGTACTGAAAGAAGGTATTATTAGTGTTAATGTTGAAAGTTTTTCTTGAAGGTATAATTTTGAGTAGTAATTTATACATAATTATTTTCGTAATAAAGTGACCAGGCTCTCAGGAAGCCCTAGTTGGAAAATGTCTAGGTGTGATTAAATTTTCAGATAGCACGAGATCGCCGTTCCTATTCCAGGTTGCAGAAACCACAGTAAGTATTGTTGTATATGTTGCTTGTCGTAAATTTTTTTTTTAAGATTTCCGTATCTGATCTTCGCATAATTTCTTATAAAACACTCATTAAGATACGGTGGCGTCCAATAAAATTCCTTTTGTTTTTTTCGTATACCATCCTACGAACTTAGCTCATAGCTCTGCCCTAGGTTGAAGAAACTTAGCTGGCTGGAAGAACTCTTTAGAGGGATCCTTTTCTCTCAAAGCCATCCAACATCCTTTTACCCTGGGCTTGACCATCAAACAAGAACCCCTCGTAATCTATCGAGGCTCTGTCGCTTGTATGGTAGAGCAGACATATTTAATAGAAAACTCGAATGTTACAACATATAGCAACTTTGAATTTGCCTATATGTAAAACGTTACAAGACCATTTGAAGTTCGATTAAAAGAACATAAATCATATATAAAAATAGAAAATTTGAAAAATCCATGATTTGCCAACATGCATGGAACTTCAGTCATAAAATAAAATGGGAGGACGCAAAAATTATCGACAAAGAAGAAAACCACCAAAAACGCAAAATCAAATAAGCTGTTTATATAACTCTACATAAAAATAACTGCGTTGCAAACGAATCCGTGACTTTCAGTAAAGAATGGATTCTATTACTAAAAGAAATAACAAAGGAAATACACAAATGAAAATCAAATGCCCCCAATATCTAGGTAGCATTGCAAGCTTTTCCTGGGTTTTCCTTGCGATATTAACATGAAATACAGCCTACATACATGATTTATATTTATACATACAATAACTATATACATAACAATAGGCATATTAACTCGGCAAATATTCGAGTGTTGGGGGATCTTGGTAGTCGCAAGCCTACTTAACCCCCTTCACATATTACTAAATGTCATGGCAATAAGGTAGTTTTCCTCCTCAAGATAAATATAAAAAACGGCTGCTTAAGCCTTACGTAACATAATAGCACACATCTTTAATAACCATCCCCTCAAACGTATAAATAGAAACATGTTAAAAAATGTTTTCCAATCTTTACGTTATTGAATTTATATGAAATTTAACTATATAAAAATTAATCAGCTGATTTCACGTTAAGCGTATTGGCTACCTTAAAAAGTCACTCCCAGGGTGCAACACAAATTGAAGGTACGCATTTTTCTAAAGTTTAACATTTTCACCTAATGTATTCAAATCAAACATTAATAAATCAAAGTCATCTTCAATTTGTGTCATAAACGTAAAACTTAAAATTTTTTATTAATTTGACAACGTCCTAGGTCATGGATCGAAACGTAAATAAAGACGATTTTAACAACTTTGAGTGATTTATTTCCCAAAGAAGATTAAGAAAAATACAAAACAAACCACAACAGACATACAGGGAGTAATTATGGTAAAATTCTAGACCTCATGTTTGCTGCCAACTTAAGAGTCCACACAAGTTATTAAAGCAAATTTTTCAATTTGTTTCATTGATGCATACCATCCACTTTGGAGGTATCTTTTTGTGTAACAAACATACCTCTTATTAGTGCTAAATTGGAAGTAGATGTTCGACTATATAATAAAGCAAACTATCTGAAATTAAATAAACTTCTAACAGAAATTGATTGGAGATTTATAACCAAGGCTGTGAATATCGATAAAGCGGTACTTCAATTCTATGATATACTTCATAAAGCTATCCACAAATATGTACCATTGAAGATCATTAAAGAAAATAAATTCCTTAAATGATATACTACGGAATTAAAAAAACTTATCACAGTTAAAAATAAATTGTATAGAAAATACAAACGTACAGGCCTAAAGTCTGATTACAACTACTACGCCAGTGTTAGAAAGGAAACCAAGTTCCTCAGAGATTAGTGTTACTTAATTTTTGTATCAAACACGGAAACAATGATACCAACTAATTTAAAATATTTTTGATCTTATATCAATACACTTAAAAAGGTCACAGGTATACCTAACATTATGTCGTATCAAAATATCACAATGGAAAATCCGACTGCAATAGTTAACTCTTTTGCAGCACATTTTCAATCTTTCTATTTATCATACCGGACAAATATTCAGATGAATATTGCTGACTTTAATTTTAGTACTTTATCTGGACACCATTTTACTGAGTCTGAAATACTGAACAAGATAAGATCTCTTGACTCTAATAAAGGTGCAGGTCCGGATGGTAAACCGCCTATGTTTGTTCAGCAATGTGCAGGTTCACTATTAACTCCATCATTTGCAAAATTTCAAAGATCGTGTAATGAAGGACGTTTTCCACTACAATGGCAACGTTCATCTCTTTATCCGATTTTTAAATCTGGAACAAAAGATATTATTGAAAACTACGAAGGCATTTCTCTAATTTCCATCAAGGCAAAAATTTTTGAGGCAATCATTTCTAATGAAATTTTTTATACATATAAACACTACATAGTGAATGAACAGCATGGTTTATATAAAGGTCGTTCAACAACAACCAATCTAGGAATTATTCAAAAATTTTTAATAACAAATATAGAAGAAGGATCACACATACATGTGATTTATCTAAACCTATCAAAAGCTTTTGATAGCGAGTGCCACTCGCTACTTCTGCACAAGCTTAATGCAATTGGAATACATGATGTATATCTCCTTTGGATCAAATCTTACTTGGAGGATCGCAAACAGCATGCACAGTTATGTGGTATCACATCCTCAGACATAAATGTGCTGTCAGGGGTACCCCAAGGTTCACATCTTGGCCATATCTTCTTTCTACTATTTATTAACGATGTAGTGTATATTTTCAGATATTGTAGATGCCTTTTGTATGCAGATGACCTAAAGATATACACTGTTGTTAAATATCCACCGCATTGTTTGAATATTCAGGATGACCTGAATGCACTAATTACATGGTGCGATGAAAATAGTCTAAAACTAAATATATCTAAATGCAAGGTAATGCATTTATACAGAACAAAACAGCCACTGATATATACCTACAGAATGGGAGAAAATGAATTAGAATCTGTTGATTTAATGAATGATTTGGAAATAACTTTTGATCGTGGTCTCACCTTCAATGCACATAAGATTACATTACTCTGAAAGGTTTCAGAATACTGGGCTTCATTCGAAGAAAGTGTGAAACTCTTTGTGATACTCGGGCGATAACAGCTGTTTACAACAATTTGGTGTGAAGTGTCTTGGAATATAACAGTGTTATATGGTCACCATTATATGAATGTCACAAACTCAGAGTAGAGAGGATGCAAAATACTTTTTTTGAAGTTTTTTCTTTATAAATCCTGTTTTCCATATAAACATTTAACATATAATACTCGGCTGAAGTTAGCTGGTATTGAACAGGGGCGTGCAGTCCATGGAAGCACCGCTTTCCCTAGTTGTTATAAAAATAAGCATTTAAAGTTTATTCAATATTTGATAGAGCATTCATTGCTCCTTGACGTACGTTGATCTTTGCATCTTTCATGAGTAAGTTACCTCCTCAAATAAATACAAGAAATTGAATAGAAAATTATTCATGATGTCTACATCATCATTTGTAAACGACCGATCGTACATAATCGCGCCCCTTCGTCTGTCAGCATAGACTTTTTGAACTAGGTCACTTTGCGGCATTTTTTAGCGCTTCTAAATGTGTAAGTGATATCAACTTGAGGTTCATCCTACAGGACAAGTCGTCACAATCGTGTATTTATCAAATGATGCCGTTTTTAACTGAGTTGGAAACGATGTTCACTGCCGCTTCATGTAACATGAACTTCTGTTGTTATTTGTGTTGATGGTGGTTATCCATATACTAGGAGTAGCATTATTTTATTGATAGCGTGACTTAAGTAGCAAACTCATGGTTTTAGTAGGCACTAATTATTTTTAAATAAATCACGAGCAAGTGAATTATTTTTAATTTGAATTACAAAGTTTCAAAACTAATTAAAAATGTGAGTTTAGTAATATGATATAAGCTTTATTTAATTTAGATTATTATACCATCATTAAATAGAGTTTGTGTTTGTAGTAGGTATCATAAGAAAAGCTAATGTGTTGTAAATTTTTGGGAATATTTCTCAACAACTCAGAAGCAGATTTCAGAACTTCAGTGAATTAAAATGTCGAATTATGTAATTATAACAACTATAATAAAGCCCGTTTTCCTGAAGAAGCCTTTAATAGCTTAAAACATAGTTATGCAATTTTTTTTTGACATTTTGGCATTAAATTCACAGCTAAGTGTTTTATACTTACAACACTCCAGAAGTCAATAATAAAAAAACATCGTTAAATATGCTACGTTTTCATAAAGAAATTGATTTGGCAGAGTCCTATAGGGAAGTCTTTAAATTGCGTCAACTTGTTTTAACAATTCCCGCAACAAGTGCTTCGCATGAACGCAGTTTTTCTACATTAAAGCGCATTAAAACCTTTATCAAAAATTCGATTGGTGAAGAAAGACTATCCCATTTAGCTGTGTTGTCTATAGCAAAAGAATGTATGAACTTGCTACAGAATCCAAGATTTTATAATGATGTAATAGACAGGTTTGCACAGGTTCATAGAAGAATAGAATTGCATTATAAATAAAATATTAAATAAAAGCCAAAGAAAAAAGTGCGTTGTCAACACTGTATATAATGTTTAAGTGTGTGTATATTCGTTTGTCTTATTGTTTATAGTTATTAATGCTTAGTTTTTTAGTGCTCGATAATAAATTTAAAAATACAGTCACATTAATTTGAACTTTTACGTCCTTAGATTTATTATTTTTTTAACTAAAGATGCCTTTTTAATATTTCTACAATAAGACGATGTAGTTTTACTTCGAATAATAAATAGGTTTCAAAGATTTATCTTTGTTAATGTGAGTGCAATTCGTAAAATTGGAAAAATAAAAAAGCAATGTGGTCTTCCTCACATTTAAACAGCTGGCTCTTAATGCAAAATTCGCAGAATAATTTATTGGTTATATTTTAGCATATTTTTTTAAAAAGGTTGGTTCAATTCTAAATGAAAGTTTATTGGCATCAAAGGTTTTAAATAACTTTTTAGGTAATTTGAAAATTCAAAATAATACAAACATTAACAATACATAAATCGGCAAAACTAATTATTTAAAATCCAAGGAAGTGAAGCAATATGCTGTAATACGTCTCCAAAACAACACATACTTTCTTATATCTACTTTTTTGCTTCTAAACACACACACACACACACACACACACACTGGGTGTCCTTCAAAATGCGGAAAAAGAGGAGTATTAAAAATCTAAAATTCAAAAAGAGATAGAATTAAGTAGTATAAGTGCCAACTCGAAGCGCTTCGCCACCAAAAAATCTCATGGCACGCCACTGGTATTGAAAGTTCAGAGTTGCGCAGGAAAAAAGCCATGCTTTTCTTTATACATAAATTATTAAATGGTATTATAGATTCAGAATATATTCAATGTATCAGTTACTGTTTTTAAAAAGCATGTAAATAATCTATTTCATATCATCTTAAATGATTTGCACTAAACATTTTTCTATTGTATTGTAGCATGTTTAATTTGATCAGTAAATATTCGCATTGAATTACGAGGATAATGCGCCAAGCGTGCCTTATTCTCTAATAATGTTCCATATAGTACATAATGGAACGCTTCGTTTTAATAATCTTGTTATAGTAAAATATCTGTGTGACTTAAAGTTATTTTGTCGGGCATCTCTAGCTGTTGCTTTCGTATTTCCCCACCTTTAACCGCGAGTCTGTGAATCGTCGCTATGATTCGGTTCTAGTTTGGTTCGTTAGTCGCACCTTAGCTATCAATCCATCAAGATGTTTTCCCGGCTAGAGGCTTGCGACATTCGATTGAATTATTTGTGTGAGCGGTCAAGTCATGGTAGACTTGAATAAATTTCAATAACTTCTACTAACGGTTTGTAATTTATACATTTTACGAACTCAATTTAATTTTGTTTCATTTATTTAGAGCGCCTACGAAAAACAATAGAAAAGGACAAGTGAAGATTTTGTTTTGTAAGTTGTATGGTTCTGTGCAAGGAATGGTTACGGCTTCCTAAGTTTGAAATGGCTTATAGGATTGTTTGGAACTGATGAAATTTCTGTTCGGATTTGTCTAGGAATATCAGATGCAGTTTGGTTCGTTATTAAGTTTAAGAAATTTTTGCACGTGTTTAGAATGTCGTTTGTCTGTGATAAACAGACGGTTATAAAAAAAACCCACGAAATTTGCTATCATGTTTATGAACATATGATATTTCACTTTCGATTATTGTTGAACTGGTTTTACAAACCGTAGAAAGAAATTTTGTCAGGTTCGGTTTATATAATTGTAAGCTTTGTTCCATTTGAACTTCAGATAAATTTCAAGGTATATTTTCGACATTATACTTTTTTTGTGATGTAGCAACATTTGACAGATGTTTGCCGTGAAAGCAGATGTTTTGTTCAGCTTTACTAAAATTCAAATTAAACATTCTTCAATCTTGAAGTTAGCTATTATTCACAGATAAATTATAAAAACTAAGTATAAAAATTTAAATACACGCTGCGTAATAATTATGAAACTGTAATCTACCTGATAAGATCTGCGCAGGATAGAAATGTTAGTTCAATGCATTGTGGTTACAAATTATTTTGATCAAATATTTAAAACAAGCTTATGTTTAGAGAGCAGTCTTTTGCTTTAAAAAGACAAAATTTTGACTTTGTTATAAATGTTATTGTTGAGAATTTTTTCTACATGTTAAAAAGTTATGATTTTTTAAAAGAAAGTTTTTTACTTCAGTAAACAATTAGCTAAACTTTGAGACTTTTATTTTGGTCAAATGCGATCAAATCTGATAACATAAAGGTAGAATTTTGGGGTAATAATTTTGTGCCAATATCATATTGGATGTACATTTTTTTATTTTTAATACTTTTATAGGACACAAATGGTGTTCCACTTTTTCTTTTTTTAATCTTTGTAATTTCTTACAGGAGTTGCACCTTATTCTTATAAGACAGGTTTTTGTTAACGAAGGCGATCGTTTTATCTTTGGGTTTCCACTTCCGCCCTTAGAACTGTGCTTTGCTCTTATCGTGATTATCTCAGAACTTAGTGGCGCCTATTTAACTTTGTTTAGCTTTGGTTTGCAAACAACATTCGACTTACCCTCCCACTTCTTATTGCTCTACCGAGGAATAGACCACTAGCTATGTCGGAAGATTTTTGTTCACTGGCGCCCATTTAAAAAATAAGTTTCACTAGCGCCCATCAAACAACTACAAAAAATTAGTTTCAGTATATGTATATACCATTTGGGATCAGCCTGTTGTATCATATTGTAAATAAATAAATAAATTACTACCCACATAAAAACAATATTTATGATTATTTTCTAATATGTAGCTTGCCATTTCTTTGCACAATAAGCGACTGTAAAATTGATAAAAGAACAAAGAACAGTTGGGGCTACATAAAAAAGAACCAATTTGGCCTCCAGCTAAGAGCTAAAAAGAAAATCTGATTAGGATGGGTACGCATGAGAAAACTCACCAGTACACGCAAAATACCTCCTACTTGTCGAACAAAAAAAACGTGCATCGCTCTTGAAGTACTGGAACGAGTAATGTAGAAAATATTTGAATGCACAACTGCAGAATCACATTAAAAATTGGTTCAAATAACACGAGTTCGAACTGCAATCCTCGCGTTATCAAAGCGCGATTAGCAAACTGGAAAACACGCTATCAAATAATAGTAGGATCCATATTTCGACAAGTCTTTAGATGGGAAACACAAGAGAGAGCAATTATACGTTATCGGAATGTTTAACAAATTAACGGATACCTAAAACAAGGTATTGACTATTTAATTTATCGAATAAATTTTCGTTTTAAAAGCAAAATGGATTTGAGTTAAAAGTATGTTAAAACGGGATTATTCTGAACAGGTAAACTATATAGGGTATTGTTGTAAACGCAACAAATCCCCTGCAACAAAATTAACAGGTCGGGGAAGGAAAGCTAAAATCCGGGAATGGACAGGACCCAAAAAAAAACCCAAACAAAACGAAAAAGAAACAGTAAGGTTATCAACCTCAAGAAAAAAAAAGGAACGAGGAAGAAAACCAACAGTACAAACCTAAACAGGACCCAAAGGTCAAGCCTTAAGCAAACAAAGGGACAAGGGAGAACTAGAGAAAGAGAGGGAGAGCGCTGGTAGAAGGAAACGATGTACTACTAACTGTGGTAACCAAAACCGAAGAACCAAAGAAAAGAAATGCTAACTAGTCCTAAAGTCGACTAAGTCGAGGTGTCCGAAGAAAAGAAAAACTGACTAGAAAGCACCTACCACAGAAGTGGATGGATGAAACACAATAGGACTAGGAACCGACAGCAAAGAAGACCAGCAACAGGAAAAAGGAGAGGAATGTGGAATGAAAGGAACGAGAAAAAAGAAAAAAAAACAAACAGAACAAGCACCAAGTACAAAAACAACAAAAAAAGATCCCTAAGAATCACACAAAAGAAAATAAAACAGAATCCCAGTGTAGTTATGTATGAGTGTGTGTGTGTGTGTGTCTGTATGTGTGTGTCTGTGTGGATGGGGGGGAGAGTGAGTGCGTGCGTGCGCGCGCAGGCAGGTCGTACCATGGGGTTATTCGACTCCCGAACCCACGCGGGTTCAAGGAGTACAAGCGGGAAATGAAAGAAAGGAGAACCAAGTAGAACTGTGTTTATGAAGTGTGTGGGTGTATGTGTGTGTATGAAGTGTATGGGTATGTATTGGACGTCTATAAAGTATGTGCATGTGTGTGTGCATGTGTGTATGTGTTGGACCGCTGTAGTCGCCTCTTACGACAGGCAGGTTGTACCATGGGGCTATTCTATTCCCGGACCTACACGGCTTAAGAATAGACCCACGGTACGACTTGCCTGATGCGCACTTTGTATCTAAAGTACTAAATTGTTCGTATCACATAATTGTTTGCTTTAAAATAGTAACGTTTAATTTATTTCTTTTGGTTGTTTTGTACAGAAACCTTTATAATAGATAATCGTGGGTTGATGTGCTCTTTTAGTTTTTTTGGTATGTAGGTGAATAACCTCCCCACACTCCGCGTCTGTTAGTTAGCCTGGTATTTACGTTTCTTCCGGCTACGTCTAGGTATGTAGCATAAATTTTGGGCTTACGTTGGGCGCCAAAATTTATGCTACGTACCCAGATGTAGCCGGAAGAAACGTTCCCAGGCTAACTACCAGACACGGAGAATGGGGGGATTTACTTACATACCAAAAAAACAAAAAAAAAAGTTTTAAAAGCAAAATGGATGAGTTAAAATTATGTTAAAGAGAGCTTATTCTGAACAGGTAAACTACATAGGGTATTGTTGAAGAATCTGCCCCTGTATACAGAAACTAAATATAGCCCGCATAAACTCGTGTTTGGAAAATAAATCAAGTACTGTCAAACATGGTAAACTCTGTAGACCTATTATACAATTTTGATAACTATCCTGCAAAACTTAAATATAGGTTACAAGTCACTGCAAATGAATGCAATTCAAAAATAAACGAAAGCATACGTTTGATATCAAAACCAAGCATGTTAGTTATAAATTAGGAGATGTTGTTAGTTAAGAATACATCTCTTAATAAAAGGGATCCAATATTCGTCGGACAAATAAGGTAATTTTAGATAAGAATCCTAATGTTATAATTAACATAGACAATAAGCGAGTAGAAATCCACAGGAATAGAACTAAATTATATAACACATTGTAACGCAATTATATAGAGCAGTATGAGCAACATGACGATACGTCTCGCTTTGGGTGGGACAGTCCCGCTTTCACACTGTCTGTTCCGCTGTCCCCAGTAAGAGCAAAAATGTCCCGCTTTAGCTTTAGGCAAAATGAATGCCATATTGATCACCAAGACAAACATCAACAAATCATGTAATCAGCTCCATTCTTACTTGAAAACAAGACCCGATACTTTGAAACAGATTTGCTCCGCCGACAAATATAAAACAAGTCTCAAGAGACGTTATATTATTCATTCACTTTCTTATTAATAAATAAAAAGCAGTTAAAACAGAAACTAGTTTTTGTTTTGTTAAAAATTCTGCAGGTGTCTCACTCTGAAGAAAAATATAAATGGTCACTTTAAGTATGAGACGTGCTACCAATTTAGAAATTTTTTTGTGGAAAAACAAAAATTTTTTAGTGTATCCCATGGAGGTGTTGTAATAGGTGAATATCCTAATAATTTATAGTTATTAGTGAATCAAGTTTTATTCCTTTAAAAGGTGAGTGACAGTATAGGAAGGACACAGTGCAGAATTGTACAGTAAGGCGATCAATTGGAAGTATATGTGCAACGAATTGAAATTATAAAGTAAGCATAATTGCATAATGAGTATTAGCTGTTGAGAGCGAGAAGGGAATAAGGGAGTCGAAGTAAAACCATAGGAGGTAAAGCTTGTATTGTATCTGAATGTATTAAATAAATAAACTAATAATGGTTTTCGACTTTGTTTTATCAACGTCAATGCCCTGACCAATGAGAGACGCCAAGAGAACACCACATGACGACCCTGCCACTCCTACTGATCATGCAAATCTTACAGATTTAATTCTATTACATAAATTACTGAAAGTCGATGCAATGGGAAGCAGCAATTTCAAAGAAGTAGTTATCGCACAAACGGGAAGTAATAATGGTTCAATCAATCGATTTTCAAATACTCAGGTAAAAGGTATCACGTCAGGAACAATTTTAGCGTTGTTGGTTATTTTCATACTTTGTAAAATGTTTGAGGATGTTGGGCAAGAAAATTAGGGAGAGAAGTCAGCAGAAGCCAGCAGATTGTATAGTAAGGATAACGTTATTTTAAGCTATATTAATTTAAATACGAGATAAGATTAATGACGGAACAGTTAAAACAAATTTTAGATAAATTTAAGATTTTTAGTAAAAATTTAAATAAAGACAGTCAAGAAAGGCGAAACGATTTAGATGTTACTAATAGAAAATTTAATTACTTCAATCGATTATGTGAAGATTATAGGTTAGAGAAAGATAAGATTAAAAGCACAAAATTTGATAGTTCTGAAATTACCGATAAAGTTAAGCAGTACGTAGCCGTAATAGATAAGTGTATAGGAGATATTACTGAAATTTTAGAAAGTAGGAAGCTCAGTATTTTAAGTAGGAAAAATTACAACAACATGGGTGAAAAATTTGAATTAAAGGCAGCAACCTCCATGATCACAACCATAAACGGTTCAGAAAATACTACTAAGCAAATGATCAACTCAATCGAACTGTATGATAGCTTGCTAGAGGATGAAGATAAGCAATTGTTAGTAAATTTTGTCATAAAAATTAGTTAATTCAAAACGCTAAAATGCGATTACGAGAGTGTGCAAGGCGCTTGTGAACAATATCAAACTAAAAAATCAGCTACAGGATTGTCATCAGAATTACACAATGCCAAGCAACATAATAAATCAATTGAAAATTTTGGTAAAACGATCGAGGAATTAATGGTCAATTTAACATTAGCTCAAGTAGACAGTGAAGAAAAAGCATTAAAAATTTTAACAACTGCGAACGAAAAAATTGCATTAAACGTATTTTCAAACGGAATTAGGGATAAAAATTTAAAAACTATTTTAAAAGCTCGAAATTATAATAAATTAAAAGATACTATAATAGCCGCGAAAGAAAAGGAAATTGCAAATAAACGACAGCAAATGTATTACGCAACTAGAAAAGGTCGTCATTTTATTAGGCATATAAAATATCATAACCACAGTACAAATGGAAGTCAACGTACTTCACACGTCAGACATCAAAGTCAAGGAAATAGTTCACGCACGTTCACGAACATTAGAGGCCGAGGAAATACAAATGTAAGTAAACCAGTAAGAGGTAATCAAATGTATAATAAGGGAAACCATCGAAATTTTTATATCAACCCGTTAGATAAACACTCAACAGAAGATACATCAGACGGAACTAGGGAACCGAAAACATTTTTTCAAGACCCATAAGAATAATTTAGAAAACGCTCACATTTTAAATCTTAATAGTATAAATTCCATAAAATTAGGAGAATTAACTCTGGAAAGACAAAGATAATGACAAGTGAGTTACAACCTAGTTCTAAACCAAAATTAAAAATAGGTAATACCGAGTTAGAAGAGGTGGATGAATTGTGTTATTTAGGTAGTATAACTACAAAGGACTAACGTAGCAGAAGGGATATAACAGCTAGAATAGCTCAAGCTAGAAAAATGTTTTTAAAAAAGAAAGACTTACTAATAGCTAATAGTATTAGTTTATATAATAGAAAAAGTTTCTTACAGTCGTATGTATGGAACGTTCTATTATATGGTAGTCAGACTTGGACAATTAAAGAGGTAGATAAGAAAAAGATAGAAGCTTTTAAAACTTTATAGGAGAATGTTAAAGATTAGTTGGACATATAGAGTAACAAATGAGGAAGTTTATAGAAAGATAGGTGAGGAACCCTGTACTTGGAAACAATTCAAAGATTAGGAGAGATAGAATGATAGGGCACCAGTTAAGACATGAGAGACTATTTAGTAAGGTCTTAGATTATAGACTAGCAAATAAAAATAGAGTAAGAAGACCTAGACAAAGCTATATTATTCAAATTATTAGAGATTTAGGTTGTGAAGGGTATGTAGACCTTTTTAGACTAGTTCAGAATAGAAAAGAATTTAGAGCTGCGTCAAACCGACCTTAAGTTCAAAAACAAAACAACAAAAAACAAATAAATCAAAATGTCACCATGTCATAACTCACAATTAGTTAGCGGTCTGGCATATTGGCAATTCATTTTGTGCAGTAAATCAATCCAAATGGGTTAGACAGTTCATCATGGTTTGTATTTTCTGCTCTGTATGATTAAAACTAATTTTAATTGGTTTCCCTTGCGCAACACTAAAGTTTTTAGTCAACACTGAAGTTTTTAGTTAACACGGAGATTTTTGGTCAACATGGAAATTTTTAGTTTACACTGAAATTTTCATCTAATAATGGCTATGCGTAACAGCTAATCGATAGCGTATAAATTGTATGCGAATGGAAACCTACAGTTACAGATCTCAACGATGGCTCTTCCCTAAGGTGAATTCCACTTTTTTTATTTTTATGGTTCTGATCTTCAGGATATTGCTGTAACTAAGTGGACAACAAGTTTTTGCTGTCACTATGCAGTATTAGAGGCGCACACATGCTTCGAGTTTATCTACTAAATGCTTTGTAACAAATTGCACTCTACGTTCGAGGTCGGCAAGTCAATTTTCCTTTGTTATGAAAATCATCTGTTTGACGTACAAGGTTTAGTGGTTATTTTTCTCTAATTAGAAGATATCCAAGGTTAAGCTGTAATCTTTGAAGTTTAAGCTATTGAAAATTAATATCTTAATAATTATATTTAAAATTTTGATCTTTGAACATTACACTAAATTAAACTCTTGCTATATAGGATTGTTTACCAAAACGATCTGTTCAAGAACTTAGATTGTGAATCAGACTAAATGATGTTATTAGAATTTGCTTATTCATGTTGATTTTTTTAATACAGTTGAGTAGTTTTTTACACATACTACTTTTTTAACAAAGCTTAAAATTACTAACTAAAAGATCCTATTTCATAAGTAATTTAATAAAAATGTACGTCGTTTGATCAGTACTGGCAAAATGACAAAAGCTAATAATTTTGTTAATGAAATATATAATGCCTATTTTTGTTAGGGGTTCCGATACAGTCAAGTTTATTACAGAAATAGCAATGAGTAACTAAACACTTACAACATTTATTGTAAATTGCTGTCATTTTGAACAAAAATTATTTTCAGTTAATATATGTCTTGGTTTCTAACAAGTTTAATTTTTTATAAATTTAGAAGTGGTTAATCACATTTTAAGAGAAACTTAAGAAGTTGTATTTATTCTACCACATACATATTTTTGGATTCTATAAATCTTATATGAACCAAAGGTGCATAAATTTAGTAAGTAGAGTATCCACGCACCAATGGCCAGTAGCAAAATCTATAAGTACATATAAGTTGTCTGATTTATTAATTTTAGTATTTTGAGACGCAAACTGCTGTCTCCAATGCATTTTTATGTATTTTATTTTATTTCAGGATAAACGTTTGTACCATCTATGAATACAGAATCTTGTATTCCAATAACAGAATATATTCGTCGAGGTTCCTGTATTTTTCTTGGCGATATTCCTTGTTCTCATATATTACATAAGTACAGTGGCGCCTAACCCGTCCGTATTTGTTTAACGACCCCCCTGATAGTCTCTATGAAACCGCTGAAGTTAGAGTTCAGAGCTAGTACAGAAGTCTACAAAAGTCAGTTTATGTTAATTCGGATAAATCAACATCTTCTGCACGACTTTTGTTAGAAATATGTTAAATCACAAGAACTATGCAAAGGCGTATTTCTAGCAAACGTAATCACAAAGCCAGTAAACAAATGTATTCCAGTTAGATAATGAATACAAACGACACTGAAATTAAGTTACGAAATTTTAAACCTACCGTAGAACGAATTTCAGATTACATGGTAATAAAGTTTGAAGAATCAAAATTCTCAGTCAAGCGTATTGATAAATTGTTAAGAGACATTAACGTAGAAGAGTTTGATTAGCAAGGAGCAAACCATTATTCATAAGATATGTGCTAAGTTTGCAGATGTATTTTATGTCAACAATGACCCAATGACTGTCAAACATAAGCGAGCAGCAGATTCAGTTACACACAGATACAAGAGCAATGTACGTTAAATCATATAGGTTACCGTATGCACAGAAAAGCGATATAGGAAAACAAGTGGATAAAATGCTATACGACGGGATAATCGAAGCTGCGCAGAGTGCTTGGTCTCGCCTCTACTAATTGTACCAAAAAAAATCGAATAGTTTAGGCAACAAAAAAATGGCATGTAGTTATTGATTATAGACAATTAAACACTAAATTGCAAGATGACAAGTTTCCACTACCGAGTATCGAATCAATTTTAGACTCTTTAGGAGGGGCGATCAACTTCTCACGTTTAGATTTATATCAAAATTACTTTCAGATAGGATTACAGGAACAGTCCAAACCGTGTACAGCATTTAGTACAGACAAAGGTCAATTTTAAATGACTAGGTTACCAATGGGGTTTAAAGGAAGTCCGAGTATTTTTTCACGAGCAATGACAGTAGCTTTATCAGGATTAAACTACGAAAATTGTTTTACATATTTGGGCGATTTAATTGTATTCGAGGGTAGTTTAGAAAAGCACAATACAAATTTAGTAAAAGTACTCAATAGATTAAGAAAGGTCAATTTAAAGTTAAATCCTAGTGTGAATTTTTAAAGAAGGTATTTTTATATTTAGGGCACGTTATAACTTCACAAGGGGTACAACCAAAACGAAAAAATCGCAATCATGCAAAATTATGCAACACCACTGAACGCTAACGACGTTAAAAGGTTTGTAGCGTTTGCCAATTACTATAGAAAATTTATTCCCAAATTTACTGAAATAACAGCACCGTTAAGCAAATTGTCTAGGAAAGGCGTTACTTTTCAACGGACTCACGAATGTCAAGCAGCATTTGAACTGTTAAAAACAACTTTAACAAACCCAACAATATTACAATACCCAGATTTTTCGAAAAATAATACATTTATACTACGCACGGACGCATTAGGTTACGCGCTAGGAGCAGTTTTGTCAAATGGAGACGACAAACTAGTGGCTTACACAAGTAGAACACTTAATAAGGCCGGAATAAATTATTGTACAATAGAAAAAGTGTTATTGGCAGTGAAAAAATTTAGACCATACCTATTTGGCAAAAAATTTCAAATTTTAACAGACCATAGGCTGTTAGTATGAGTAATCCATCTAGTCGATTAACAAAATTTAGGTTAGCATTAGAGGAGTATGATTTTATAATAACGCATGTTAGGGGTACTGAAAACATGACAGCGGATGCTTTATCCAGAATTATTATAGACTCAAAATAAAGAATATGGAACGAGCAGTTCACGAAAAAGTATATGTAACAACAAGAGCCCGAAGTAGAAAATAAGGCGACTTCCAAGTAGAATCAAAAGCATCAAACGATGATGAGACTGATCACCCCAACATTGTTGAACTTTTCAAGCGTCCTAGGGATGCAACGGAATTACGTTTCATATCAGAAAAAGAATTTAACATAATCATTAAATCCAATAAAAAAAAATTGTTTTCATGCAAGAATTAATTTATGATAAGAGTAAAAATATAATTTACTTGAAGCAAGGTACTCGATCAGCGTCAGCCTTCGGAGCGTCGTTGAGAAATTGCAATATATTCATAGAGAATTTACAATTTCAGAATTTATTATTATAAAAAACAAGGAAGCAAAGTCATTTTTAAATAACTGTAAGCCGGACGTAACTTACTTAATAAAAATGACATACAAATAACATTACTCTGAAACCCAAAAATTAATCATTAATGATTTTCATTTATTGTCTATGGGAGGTCACGCGGGCATCAATAGAACATACAATAACATAAAGCGATATTATTTTTGGTCAGGTATGCGAGAGGATGTAGAAACATTTATTAAGAAATATGAGAATGTCAAAGACAAATATTCCAATATAAGCAAACAGCCAATGGTAGTTACAACTATGGCATCGGAAGCATTCGAAAAGGTTTTTCTAGACTTAGTAGGACCATTGCAACCAGATACAAATGGAAAAGTACATTTTGACACTACAGTGTGATTTAAGTAAATTCGTAGAAGCATATCCATTACAAAATAAGGAGACTGAAAGTATAACTAGAGCGTTTTTCGAAAATTTTATTTTACGCTACGGCATCCCATGCGAAATTCTTACGGATAAAAGTTCAGAATTCATGTCGGAGATCTTTAAGGAAGCATGCAAATTATTAAATATAAAACAGTTAAATTCTACAGTTTACCATCATGAAACTATCCGTGCACTCGAGAACTCACATAAAAATTTAGCAGCATCTCAAAGGATTCAGTGTCCGCAGTATTCCAATAATTGGAGCAGTTGAATTCCTTATTGGTGTTTTGCATATAATAATTCGGTGAATACAGAAACTAAATATACCCTGCATGAACTCGTGTTTAGAAAAATAAATCAAATACCGTCAAACATGGTAAACTCTGTAGACCCATTATACAATTTTGATAACTATCCTGCAGAACTTAAATATGGAGTACAAGTCGTTGCAAATGATGCGAGATATAATTTAAGACAATCCAAAAGTAAACGAAAGCATAAGTTTGATATCAAAACCAAGCATGTCAGTTATAAATTAGGGGATGTTGTTAGTTAAGAATACATCTCTTAATAAAAAGGATCCAATATTCGTAGGGTCATATGAGGTAATTTTAGATAAGGATCCTAAGTTATAATTAAGATAGACAATAAGCTAGTAGAAATCCATAAAAATAGAACGAAATTATATAGCACATTGTAACGCAATTATATAGAGCAGTATGAGTAACATGACCATACATCCCGCTTTGGGTAGGACAGTCCCGCTTTCACACTGTCTGTCCCACTGCTCCCAGTAAGAGCAAAAATGTGCCGCTTTAGCTTTAGGCTAAATAAATGCCATATTGATCAAAAAGACAAACATCAACAAATCATGTAATCAGCTCCATTCTTACTCGAAAACGAGACCCGATATTTTGAAACAGATTTGCTCTGCCGACAAATATAAAACAAATCTCTAGAGACGTTATATTATTCATCCACTTTCTTATTATTAATAAATTAAAAGCAGTTAAAACAACAATTAGTTTTTGTTTTGTTAAAAATTCTGCAGGTGTCTCACTCTGAAGAAAAATATAAATGGTCACTCTAAGTATGAGACAAAAACAAAAATTTTTTTAGTGCATCCCATGGAGGTGTAATAGGTGAATATCCTAATAATTTATAGTTATTAGTGAATCAAGTTTTATTCCTTTAAAAGATGAGTGACAGTATAGGAAGTACACAGTGCAGAATTGTACAGTAAGGCGATCAATAGGAAGTATATGTGCAACGAGTTGAAATTATAAAGTAAGCATAATTGCATAATGAATTAGCTGTTGAGAGCGAGTGGGCAATAAGGGAGTCGAAGTAAAACCATAGGAGGTAAAGCTTGTATTGTATCTGAATGTATTAAATAAATAAACTTGTTACGGTCTTCGACTTAATATTATTATCGTCAATGCCCTTACCCGACGAGAGTCTCCAACAGAACACCGCACAGGAATGTGTGGCTTCTATAGCTTTCAAACATGAACACCACTGTTGCTGGTTATACCTCAGCAAGTTAAAGTACCAAACTACTTCAACTACAATAGTTACATTAAAACATGCAATACACATATGAAAAACATCAATTTACAGGAACTTATTCCTTACAATCAATATGAATGTTTATAAGTTTTAACACCAAAAGAAATAAACGTGCAGCATAAGGATTCTTACCTACTTCAACATCGGTCATTTTATAACTATACAATACAATACACTAAGAACTAAATGTAATTAATGCAACAATGTGCAAGAAAACTGATTTTGAGGTTATAATACTTTTATGTAGATATCGCAACACATTAGTATGCTTATGCCTTTTGGGAAATTAAAAAAAATTGTTTGAATAGCGAGATGAAACAAAGATTATAAAAGACTAAAGAAATAATCGATCTTAGGTGCAAATTTAAAAGGAACCTTTATTGGAATGTTTATACAAAGGTGGTTACAATAGGGTGCAAGTGAGCGTACGAAAAAAAGTGTCTGGATATATTTCCCGCTGAATCAATGAATTGTAATTAAAATTCAGGCATTTACATTTTAATTGGAAAAGCAAATAGTCTCTTGCAATTACAATTTGAAAAATATTAGTTTTAATAGCCAATCTTGGAATGTATTGTTTTTAAATTTATTTTTGACAGTTTGAAGTTAAGAACTATTCAAAACGTCTTAATATTTGTCATCAAAAATTGTTATAGTGTTTGTCAATAATTGTACTAATTACTACTAAGAGCATGAACGTAGTCTAATACGGCATCAATCCTATTTGTATATATTAATACGTATATTAATTTAATTGCAATAGGCAATTCACCATTTAATTCTGTTTATTTGTTCTGGGAAGAGCGCAACTTTGCCAGTGATAGCTATTTTTCCTATTTGATTAAGAAAATTTAACGTTTATGTCTTACTATATTGTAAATAATAT
Source organism: Platerodrilus igneus (assembly GCA_036346225.1). Classification (NCBI taxonomy): domain Eukaryota; kingdom Metazoa; phylum Arthropoda; class Insecta; order Coleoptera; family Lycidae; genus Platerodrilus; species Platerodrilus igneus. The sequence continues at coordinate 8,106,897 of JARFIW010001148.1, forward strand.
ATTATTATAATTCCTAAAGTTTAATATAAAGTACGTTTTTCAATTTTTATTCTAAAAGTAACAAGTGGAATTGAAATACATTTCAATACGCTTAAACTCACCTGCTTAATATAATTTGTGCGTTTATTTAAAGAACTTTAAAATATTTGTCAACAAAATAACTTACAAGAATTTCAATACTTCTACGGGAAAACTCACAAGTGTTAAGAACAACAATGTTCTGAGATTTTGAGAGAATACTAGCTAAACGTGGGGTTATGGTGAATTTCTATAACAATGTTTATAAGTATTACAAAATACTTTAAAGAAGTACAACCTTCGAAACTTTAAGACTACATTAGCACCAGAACTAATTTCAGTTGAGCATGTGACTGAATCGCGGTAGCAAAAAAATAAAATTCATAAAATAAATTTAATTTAAATAACAGTAAATATTTATTTTCTACAACAAATCGGTTTGTATCAGAGTGTAGAAGAAAGAGTATTTCTAAGCGTCAATTGAATTACATTTAATCATATTAAACATATAGTCCGTGATTTTAGGTTTTACTAACGTAGTTCTGCGATTTTCTCTCTAGTTGAATTCAAAACTAATCTTGTTTAAAACAAATTTTAAACCAGTGTTATTTAAAAACTATTTCATTTCCACGAAGTTCTATCAGCAATTGTACAGAAGCATGTTTTCTATAATAAAAGATCATTGCTTTGATAGAAAATGATGAATACTTATGATATTGTTGCGAGCTACTATTGGGCAACCCGTCAAACACACAAGCGCCATAGGCACTGTATAATCTCCAAGGACCGAGAATTCTTCTAGTAATTACTGGAGAATGAGTCATCCTTTTTAATTCAGAGTATATATAAGATCGCTAATAAATGTAAGAATTTAGTCTATATCAGAATGTCAAATATAAATTATATCGTGTAAAGTTAAATAGTTAAGCTTTTGGAAGTCTAAGAGTAAACATAAATGTTATATTATGTGAACGTATCTAATGTACATGCAGCTTGTAGAATATATAAATAGACAAAAGTGTAATAAATAAGTTAAAGTAGTGTTTAGAGTTGCTAAGAAGACTTATAGTTAAGGAACTAGTTTAAGAAGATATTAGTGCTTGTAAATTCATTAGTGTTAATTGGACTGAAAACATCTGTAAATAAGGCATATACTGTTAATTAGACTTGTGAACAGTGAGTAATAAAGACTTTTGTTATTACTTGTTTTGAATTAGTGAAACGCGGTAGTAGTGGCCCGCTACAATATATATATATATATATATATATATATATATATATATCAAAGAATGAAATTTAAGGCGAGTGACTCAATATTAGCCACAAGGGCATCCGGTCGACGCGTTTCGCTCTTATTGGGGCTCATCAAGACAGGAGTAGTAAAGATTTAACACGAACACAATTTGGGAAGTTACATCTTTGCTACTCCTGTCCTGATGAGCCCCAATAAGGGCGAAACGCGTCGACAGGATGTTCTTGTGGCTAATATTAAGTCACTCGACATTAAATTTCATTCTTTAATATTATTTTAGGACTCATTAAATTTACTTTTGCTGTGTAATAGCCGCTACGTTTGGGCGTTATATAAATTTGCTGTAAAAATTTACATGCAAAGCCCCAATGTTGGGCGTCAATAAATTGCTGTAAAATATCCCCACGATTAGATTGCCAAATTTATAGCTGAGAATCGCTCCACGATTGGGCGTTATATTTATTTGCTGTGAAATCCCCACGATTGGATGTCGTATTAATTTTGCTGTAATTTCTGCTCACCATGATTTCGTTACACAACTTTGCTATGTCACAGCTCCTAACGTTGCCGTCGCCTTTTAAAACTTTACTGTTGTGTTCGTACTCTGCCTTTATCCTCTGCGTCTGTAAATTCTATAATCTCTTGAATTTGTATGCCTCGGCTAGCTCAATCTATTAAACACAGAGTGCTCTACGTCACGACAATAAAGATTGTTTAACCCCTTTTTTTCTATTACCTATCTGTTAAAATAATATAAATGAAAATGAAAAATTAAGCAATCCAAAATTATACAATATAATAATCGATAATATGTACACTTTTATGTCAATAACTTATTAATTGGTTTAATATTCAAAATTAGCCACTGAATAAAATATTGATATCTATCTGATTCCACCAAAATTTATGTTCCCTGACAGCCAGCAAAAATACCACTGTAATTACTTTTAAGTATCTTTTGAACGTTGAAAACGATTCTTACTCTATTTTTTATATTCTCAAATGATTTTTGATGACTCTTACAGATATGTAATACAGCAAATATTAAATGGTAAGAATTAAAAAACAGTCACACTATTAATGAATAAAATCTCTGACGTGTTTTCCCTGCGTGTTTCTAGGAACTACTTCTGAATATCGATGGTCAGCACCCCTGGATTGTTGCAGCTTGACTCGTTGGCGTAGTTTCTTTACTTGTTGACGAGAATGATTAATTAATTGTTGCTTGACTTTTCCCTTTGTATTTTGGAATGACTTGTAGTTTACTTGTAGTTTAATTTGAATATCTTGACGTTTATTTTATGTTTCCCTGTAAGCTTATTTAGAAATATTTTTAGAAGATTCTCGAAGTTTGTTTAATGGTACATTTAAACGTACATTCAGAGCCCTAAATTCTTCAATATTAGGATAAAATTCAATTAATAGTTTACCTTACGTTTAAGACAAAACGGCTACTTCTCGTTGTATAAATTGGCACTTGAAATTTTCACTATTTAAATAAATTATTAATTTTCACTAATTTCACTTTTACGTAATATTTCACTTTCAATTGACGTGGTTAGTCCATTGGTTGAACAGATACCGAATGTTTATGAGTATTTATAGACTTCTATCTATTTTTCCTATTGGTGTTCATCGTGTGTTTATTGATGAAGGCGTCATACCTTGCGCTTATCTCTACAGAACTCGGCATTTCTAAAAATTCCCTGTTCCGATTCTTGTTCAGACATTCCATTTCACACGTAGACGTTCAATCTTGTGTGGCATATTTTGCAGAAAGTTCAAATTTTATTGCATTTTGGTCACGTCTTTGTGTTTGTGTCGACTATATTCCAAACTTTATCAAATCGCGGACCGCCTGTTATTTATTTTTTGTTACTCCAAATATATTGGATTTTATGCAATACAATGTCTTTGGTTACTTATTCATATTTTTAATAATGACGTATTTGAACGCGTTTACTTATTTATGCGTTGATATATTTAATGATATTGTTAAACAGCTAGTATGCCAGGTTATTTATCTTCACCGATTACGCGTTTATTTTGATGAAACTTGATTGCTTTTAAAACCTTATTTTTGCTCGTTTCTTTCCAGTTCTGGACTTGTATATTTAACTTAAAAGGTATTATACGACGTACACATTATTATTTTTGCTAAATAGTATCTAATTATTAAAAAATGGGCTTCTTTCTTATTAATTAAATTGGTTATGATTTATATACAGTGTGCTCGCTATTGACTTTATGTATATATATATATATATATATATATATATATATATATATATATGTATCGGTATATCTCTGATGCCTATTTTAACAAATTCTTAAAAGTTATAAATTTTCACTTACGAGATTTTCAATTAGAGGTTTATAGATCTAGACCTAGACCTAAACTTCGTGTCACAGTACTAACGCTGATTTTTAAAGCAGTAGATACGCGCTAGAACGTAGAAACAAAAAATCAAAGTATGGTATTAAAGTGTACTTCTTGTACTGTTTTTAATTGAAATTAGAGGACCACGTAGTCACAACTATTCTTCAAGTATGCTTAAATTCAACATCGGCAGTTGTGCTTAAACTCCCAAGGTTGAACTTTTAGAAGGCAAAATTTTGGTGTGAAAAAATGGGTTTTAATGAAATTGCGATAAATTCAAATAAATACGATAAACAAAATGAGAACAATGGCGATGTTTGAGGAATATGAATCCAACCAAAAATATCAGCAAAAGTGTGGTTATAAATATAAATGTAAAATTATACACAAGTCATATGAAAATCTTCAGGCACCAGCGTGAAGGAAGTCTGGACATACGACACACAGCTTTTTCTTCGTATCTTTCTGCACAACATAGAATGTACTGCTTATATTAATAGCCTCCGCCCTCCCCTATCGTCAACACAAAAAATCTCATAAACTCTGCTTTTTGACAGAATACCAATTTTATCTTTGATTTTAATCAGATGTATGTTCTAGTTTTAAATGATAGTTCAGGGTTATTAAAGACGTTGAAAAACCTTATTAATCTGTTGTTTGAACTTTGATTTGTAAATTGTATAGTAATATATTGTGTTTTGAACTTACAGTAGTTTCTTTATATGCGATATCTTGATGTTTTTAAAACTTATTCATACGTTTGTTGATTAAGTTTCGGATTTTAGTTAAGGTTGTTACCTGTTAAGTGAATTAACCCGTAACACGCCTTTTATTTGGATTTGCAATGGACCTACTTCGACCTACAAAAAAGTCTACTCTTATCGTTTATGATTTCCTGATATCTTTCGGCCGGAGAAGAAATCCTTTTATGGTTTTCCAATGGACCAAATTCAATCTTCAAAAAAATTGACTATTACATTTTATGATCTCCAGATATCATTGGGCAGAAAAGGAAATCCTCCTATGGTTTTGCCATCAACCAACTTCGACCTACAAAAATGCTGACTCAATGTCGTTTATGATCTCCTTATACCTTTCAACAGGATAAGGAATCCTTTTATGGTTTTGCCATCGGCAATTTCGACCTACAAGAAGGTTGGCCCTTATCGGTTATGATTCCTTAATACATTTCGGCAGGAAAAAATCATTTTATAGTTTTGCAATCGACCAAGTCGACATGCAAGAAACTTGATTTTTGCCGTTCATAGCTATGACCTCCTGATACTTAATGGTAGGAAAGGGCATCCTTCAATTGTTTTGCCATCGACCAACTTTGACTACAAGAAACTTGATTCTTATCGTTAATGATTCACTGATACCTTTTGGCAGGAAAGGAAATTCTTTTATGGTTTTGCCATCGGCTACCTTTGGCGTATAAAAAAAGGCGATCCTTACTGTTTATGATCTATTAATACCTTTCGCCAGGAAAATATCCTTTCATGGTTTTGCAATCGACCAACTTTGACCTGTTAAAAAGTTGACTCTTACCGTTTATGATCTCCTGATATCTTTCGGCAGTAAAAGATATCTTTTTATGGTTTTGTAATCGAAAATTCCAACTCAAAAAAACAGTTTATTCTTACGTTTATAATCACCTGATACCTTTCGGCAGGAAAGAAAATTCTTTTATGGTTTTGTCATCGACCAACTTTGACTTACAAGAAAGATGATTCTTACTGGTTATGATCTATTAATACCTGTCGCCAGGAAAAAATCCTTTTATGGTTTTGCAATCAACGAACTTCGCCTGACAGAAAGTTGACTTTCAGCATTTATGATCTCCTGATGCTTTTTGGCAGGAAAAGATATCATTTTATGGTTTTCCAATTGAAAACTTTGACTTAACAGAAAATTTACTCTGACTGTTTATGATTTTCTGATACCCTTTCTTGCGCCTTTTTTAAAAAAAGGATTTCGACCTTTTATTATATTATTTAGGTTCAGAGGATTTTTAAACCCCACACTGGAAACTATCCAGTATTTATTATGTTTAAAATTAGCGTTACATGAAAGCTACACAAAGATTTGATTCTCGCGTAAATCCGGACATTTATCAATAATTTGTGATTAGGGTAAACGCTTAACAAGACAGCTGCGCCCACCAATGTACGTCGGTACATTAACCTATCTTACAGAGGGGCCGATGGTTCTTGAGAACCGAGGTGTCTAAACAAAGAGACTTCACTACTGGCCTTCCTCGAGTATAGACGTATTTGGTAGTGTTCCGATAGTTCGGCGAAGTGGTTCGTTTCCCTTTTATATTTTTCTCATATGGTTATACAACATACCGGAATTTCGTCGATAATTGCTATCTCTAACCAAACAAGGGAGCATCTGGACGCCACCCTAACGAGATTAGAGACGCACCGGGGTTAGGATAACCACAGGGTAAGTGCTACCTTTAGAATTTCAGACGTATTTTACGTTCCTGGGGAAATTTAACCCCGTGTAAAGCTGAATCTATTGTATATTATTTATTGCAGCATATTATGTAGTAGATTAACTGTAAATTAACGTTACAATAGAGGCCCCCTTTATAAATTTGAGTGTTTATAAAAAAGGATTAGCTTTTTTACGTTTAAATAGATCTGCTTGACTACATCATCTAGTAATTTCATGTTTGCCTTATATGTTTATATGTAATACCTAACTTGGAAACAAAAAATTGTACGTTTAAATCTGAAAACATTCTAACAAATTCAATAAACACCTTGGTTATCGATTTTAAAATTTCATTCTTAGTAATATTGTCAGTGACTTACAATTCCATGATTGGTAACATTGTAAACATAATATTAAATATAGCCGATACGTCATTTCTTTGTCTGAACTTAACAGTATTTTTGGTTATAAATATATCAAATAAATATTCCAGTTAATTATTAAACAGTTTTTTATTATGTTAAATGAATTTTTTTAATTATATATAAATAATTGTGTGTTGTGGTGAATCTTTTCCGTTATATGAAGGAGTTTTGGTTACATTAAATTACACAGAAATCTTCACTATTTTGGATTAATTTACAACATCTAAGGTAAGTCGTAATTTTTATTTAATTATTGTTTAAAATATTCCTATATTGTGAATTTTATACATTTCCCTCGAAAAACTTCTAAAAAAAATTATTCAAAATTCGGGAAATTTGTGCTAATTATTCATATTTAAAAATGTCTTTAACATGAATTAAAATTAATACCTTTAATTGCATTTTACCGTTAACTAACTCTAACGAATTATCTTTATTGGCTTCTTATTTGGCATACGAATAAAAAATTGAAATTAACGTTGTGTAGTTTTAAATTAAAAATATGAACCATCTGCATTTAAAAACCGAAAAGCTCTCATGGGAGCTTAGGGCTCGTAATATATTAGCTTTCACGAAAGATTTACGTCGTCTGCAACTTAAGTCTGTTTTATCCCAGAAACATAACGTGCCGTTCAACTCTAACGTGGATATGGACGCTGATAAAAATTTAGAAGAAATAACTAATTCCATGGATAATATAAAATCTATGTTTATTTAACTAATCATATGACAACGAAGAGAGCTAGCACGAATCCATTCGCGCTTAAATCATGTAAAACAACGTGTCGATTTATTTTCTGCCTTAAACCCTGACCAAACTGATAAAATTAGAGTGAACCTATGTCCGAATTATTCCTTGATGAGGGATTTGTGTTAGAAAACCTAGATATTATCCCTGATCGTCCAGTAGTTTTCTCAAATTTAAATAATTTATCGTTACGTGTAGAAATATAGACGTTTCTGAATCCATATCTGTTTACAAAGGGAACCTCACCTCTTCAGACAACATCTCAAAAATCTCTTTAGCATCCTTCTTTAAACGAATTGACGATTTACAAATTTTTAGGAAACGTTGTTACGTTTGTCGAGGCAGCCACGTTGGGCGCCAAATTTATGCTACGTTGGCTCGTAGCCGTGCGTAACACCAAGAAAATCAAAGAAATGACCGGGCTCAATCGGAGATTAGGGGGGTTGTAGAAAGCAGACCAACATATTATGTACGCGGCTGTAAGGAGTTAGTAACAATACCTGCAATAAAAAAATTAGAATAGTAAACCTGAAATAAAGAAAAAGCATAGCTTGCTGATCGAGCATAGATTGTTCAGTACTTTATAGAATGTAAAAAAAACTGTTTAGATAATCTATATAATATAACAACGGTAAAAGCAATACAAAAATTTTTAGTACAAAGTGAGGTAATATTGGGGAGTAGCAGAAACGTTTCCTCACACACCAATTAAACATAGATCAGACAAAATTTTAACAAAAGATAAATAGGTAAGCACAATTGATATGAGTCATCTAGTATTGTTGATTCTTCTTTTTTTTTATAGCATGCAAGTCTATGGTAAAAGGTATCAGAACGACAAAGATATGGCAAAACAACGGATAGATATTTAAAGTAGTAACAAGTAGGAAATAGTTCAACTTACAAAAGGTCCTTCAGTAACGCTTCCTTGCAATTGAAGTGTGGGATTCACGATGTCCTGCACTAACGAAGCACTTCACCCTTGACTGTGAGGGTGTTGATGGAATTTCTTACACTTTACACTAATCACACCTACGTATTTCACTGGTGTTAGCAGCAGACATTATCATGCTGATGGAACTATGTAGCATTGATAAATTTCTTGTTAATTCTATTTCCTGAGACAATAATTTCGAAATATTTTGTAACGCAAATCGTAAAAAAAATGGTAATAAAAATTTAGAATCACGGGCTTCAAAGGCACGATGTAATGCATTAAACTAACAGTAACGTGAGGTGTTCTATTTGCTACCTATGGTAACAAAGAAAAATCTAATGCTTTTGAATAACGAAATTTGCGCAAACAATGATCTATTTTAGATTCTTTGGGGTTAGAAAATTCAGAAACTACAGTATCAACTGTCTTTACATGTGAATGAGATACATGTTTATAAGAAGCAACCTTTTTTTCCAGATTTTTTGGAAATCTGATCTTCACGTCGAATAATGCAAACCAGCCCATCTACTAAACCTGCTACAACTGTATCATCATTTTTTTTAGAAACACTCAAGCTTAAAACTGTATTTGGATAATCCAAAGTATGCACTACTCTGATAAAAAAAGTGACCACGAAAACTAGATCGCACACACAGTTCAAATATAAAAAAACAAATCAACTAAAAAAACACAATCAATAAAGCACGTGCAAACACTAAGCAAGTCCGTCAAATGCTCCGCACAACACGCGTGCAGGTCGAGTCCAACAAGTTCTACCACTTTTATTTCCAACAGAAAATCAACAAAAAAACACAATTAGTAAAGCAACGCGTATCACTAAAACCGTCCGTCAATGACCTTAAAACCGCACGTGTGGTCAACCAAACACGTTCGCCTATAAAGCATACTTCCTTCAAAAGGAATTAGAACTACACTTACTACAGTTAATATACAACTTTTATTTCACAAGAAAAACAACTAAAATCGTGCCGAGCTTGTTCATGAACAATTCGAAAATTCACACCGCATTAATTCTCACTATTTTCAAAGCAAAAAGGAAAACAGTATTTTTACCGTAATTAATATATAGGAACAAAGAACAAACTACAACTACAACAACCCATCTGTTTATCCAACTCGTTGCTATTACAACCTCTTATCGATAACTGGAAAATCAATAATATCCACTCATTATAATACGACGCATTCACCTAAGGATGTGTTTCAATCTCGATCACCTAACCACACTATCGAATTGTAGAGAGTGAAAGTCGATAATCGCGTAATATAATATAAAGGGATTATTCGCAAACGAGTTAATAAATATAGAACATAGAGATAGTAGTTGCAGAAATGTATTTACGAATTGAGTATAGCGTAAAATGTTAAACTACAAAAATGCACGTTACAACGTTAGGACAAAGATCAACAACTGTTACCTTCGATGTTTACCGATATCCGAAAAATTTATTAAAAGCTTATGAAAAAAGCAAAAATTATTACAATCTTCGTAATAGAGACATTTCATTTACTTGGACGAACAAGTATAGAAGAAAAATAATATTTTAACTGATACCACTAGAAGGTTTTCCCCTAAACTAGCTCCGTAATTCATTTTATGAAAATTCTCGTGTAATGTTGGTAGGAAAATAATGCTTTTGTGATTTTGCAATGGGCCAACTTCTACCTAAAAGAAAGTTAACTCTGGCCGTTTATGATTTCATGATCCCTTCCGCAGAAAAAGAAATTCTGTTATGAGTTTGCTATTGACCAACTTAGACCTAAAAGAAAGTAGACTCCTATCATTTAGTATCTTCTTATAAGGAAAATAATTATTTTACGTTTTTGCAATAGGTAAACTTCGACCTACAGGAAAGCTGACTCATCGTTTCTGATCTCCTGACACCTTTCTTCACGAATGTATCGTTTTATGGTTTTGCAATCGAAAACTTCGACTTACTAAAAAGTTTTCTCTGATTGTTTATGATTTCCTGATACCCTTCAGCGGGAAAAGAAATCCTTGTATGATTTAGCCATCGACAAACTTGGATCTAGAAAAAACTTGACTCTTATTGATATTGATCTCCTGATATTTTTACTTAGAAAAGGATATCGATTCCTATGCCCGAGATTGCTAATTTTCAACATAGTATCGTTTTATTAGCTACCGCTGTCGTAGATATGTACAACGGCTATGGTCTGTTTGAGCCTGTGCAGCTCCTAATTGATTTAGGTAGTCAATGTAATTTTATTTCTGAAAGTTGCATACGTCGTTTGTAGTTACCGCAACGTCCATGGTCTACTTCCATTTTTGGTCTTAACCAAATGAGTTCCGCTTCTAATAAAGGATCAGTTTCTTGTTTGATTAAAGGGCAAGATAAAGATGATCTTAATTTTTGTTCTACGCTATTGTGGTTTCTAAACTTTGTTCCGATTTGCCTGCCTTTTCAGTTGAAAATAATGAATGGACTCATTTAGAGAGTTTAAATATTGCAGATAAATCGTATTTCAATTCCGGGCTTATCGATTTATTATTAGGCGCAGAGGTATTTCAGCAAATTATAAGGGAAGGCAAGATTATTTGTAATTCAGACCAACCTACAGACCTGAACACAGCGTTTGGATGAGTAGTTTTAGGAAACATTAAAAATTAAAATTAAACATTCGCAAGTTCACTCATTTCCTACGCATGTTCAGATTCCTATAAAAGTTTCAGCAATTATCACAAACGTTAAATACTAGTTAATTATATAGGAACATCAGCTAGATAATAGGATAAATAAAACAACAAACATATAATTACGTTTAAACCAAGATATGAGCGGTGCAGTTGTAAATGTGATTAATTTGCTGCAATAAAACAATTACACATAATAAAAAGTCAAATGCATCACAAAAAACAAACATTATAGAACATGTAGGCAGCAAATGTATATCAAAATTTGATAGCACAAGTACAAGCCCAGTTGCAGGCACTAAATTTTTATATAAATTCATGTTAATTAAATATATTAACTCTAGTAAGCAAATGGTAAAAGTTATTCATTATGATTGCATCGGTTAAAACGTACTTTGTAAAAATTAAACACATCGTGGCATTACAAATTACAAACAAAAATATACACAACTTTGTGGTTAATTCAATAAAACTCAAGACAAATACAACATTAAAATATAACACTGTTCGTATTCAAACTTGCCTAAAAATATTTAATATATTTAAGGAAGCGTGTTGGTACTAATTGTTCAGAAAAATCACAGTACGGGTACATTTACTATAGATTCGGTAACAGGAGCAATGCAATTAGAGTTACAACTCCGTATTAAATACTAAATAAACATTATTTCAAATAAATAAATATTAGTTTTTGGCCGATAAACCAAACAACACCCATTTATACATAAAAATGTTAAATAAAATCGTAAATGAAAGCTGGAAATTACATATTATACCTGATAAGTAAAACAACTGGCAAATTCAGAGACAAAAGCAACAGGTAATCATAAAAATATTTCCTTCGATGGTTAAATAAATAACGGTTTTACAATAAGTACCAACACCACACTCAAATTAAAGCTGGAATTACAAGATGTAATCAGATTATCTTAAATAGCAACTAATTATCAACATAAAAACATTACCTTTAATAAAAAAACCGGCAAGTGAAGTCCATCCACCTTGAAATCTCAAAACAAAGTGCTTTAAACCTGTCGACTCGATCGATCGTCTCTACACATGCGCGCATAATGTAAATTCTAACATAACGGAATGCGTTCCGAAACCTGCAAGTGGTTAATGAGCTATTCCGTGCATTTATATTTCCAATGCTCCACCAGAAAATACTACATTGGCCAGGATTCGAGTTTTTTGTTTCCTGGAAATTTGGAATTTTGCCGAACCCTTGCCGTTCCAGGCAAGGTAAGGATCTTTAACGTGCGTGACAACACTCACACACGGAACCTCCATTTAACCTCTCATCCGAACGAGGGCGTAATTTTTGTGAAAAATGCTCACCTGTCATTTTTCAAGCAGTCGGCCGTGTCGGGATTTGAACGCAGGACCTTGGGATCCGTAGTCTTACGCTTACTACATTGATCCACGGTGACGCCTACTGAGCTATTCCAACAAATACTTTCAAATATCGAAATGTACACTATAATATTTTCAATAATTATCAACCAATGAGAAATCGACTTAGAAACACTACGGATCACTTCAACACATTTACTCAAATATAGATATTTATACAAATTAAAAAATTAATTATCAATAAATGTAGCGGCGGTCGCATGTCGTTACCTTGATTTTTGTAAATTCAAAAATGTTTACTAGGTATAGTTGCAAGAAACGGCGTATTAAACCACGATTTTTTCTTAGTAAAACTATACATTTTACACGTGTAAGTAGCTCTGACAAAGATACTCCTAAAAAAATATATATTACATCGTGTTGTGTTGTCCTCTTAGGTTAACGTAGCGGCGGTCGCAATAAGAGATATTTTACTTTTTGCTCCCTAGATGGCAGATGAAGGAGTCGTAAGTTTGCCAGTAGTGAGTCTTTATCTATGGTAGTGAGTGACCAGTGCAGCGGTAAAATAGTGTATTTTTCTTCTCTTCGCTATATTATTGGTAAGTCATAATTTATTGAATATTTGTGTCATTTAAGATTTTATGTTTTTAAAACGGGGTACCGGTCGTACTGTTTAAAGAGTAATACTCTCATGATAGGTTATCAATATTAAACTTGTAGTTATAGTTACTGGTCAAGATTCCCATGAATTTAAAATGAAAAATCTATATTTATTCTTCAATATTTTCCGGTTTCATATGTATTTTTTACACTAAGTTGGTAATTAAAATTTGAAAAACGATTCAGAACAGTATTTACTTTTACTTTGCAGATCATGTACACTGCAAAAAAATCCTGTCAAAGGAAAAAAGCGCCGAGGAAATTAGGATTTATAACAGAGAAAGGCAAAGAGAACGAAGAAAGAAAATGCGAGAAGATCAGTCGGAGGCAAAAAGGAATTACGATAGAAAATATAAACAGCTCAAAAAAGAACAAGGACTTTGGAAGAATGTAGCAAATATGACAGAACGAGAAGCTAGGAAAGTAAGACGTCAAACAAGAGAAAGAACAAGATGTTGTCGGGAAAAGATAAAGTTAGCTGCTAAAGCAGAGTATATTAGAAGATACTCTGCCTAGTAGTCCCAACAGAAATGACCAAATAGAATTGCCAAACGTTTTACCCGACAGGGTCGGTTCGTCAAAGAGGCTGTGGGTCGTAAGAAAAAAATACTTTCAAGAACAAAGATATACAATGATTGTTAAGAACAAAAAAAGAAGAAGATGTGCAACGTAAACGAGCAGAGCGCTACAAAAAAAGATACGAGAGGCTTAAGAAATTTGTAAAAGCCCAGTCAACCCCGTCCCCTGGCACAAAAATTAAATCGCTGTGTGAAAACGTTAAGGTGCCCACGCCTGTAAAAAGAAGACTTATTTTTTCAGATATTTTAGTGACACATTTGGAAAAAAAGAAGGCGGAATTGAAAGCAAACCTGATAAAACAAAGCCAGTATTCAAAATTCGTTTCACCTATTGAACTCAAGAAAAAAAGAATGATTAAAAAGTTTCTTCTTTAGTGTCTTACAAGATGTATAAAAAAGCTGTTACAAACTTCGAAAGAAAAAGACGTCCGAAGAAACTAAACCTTGGTATGCATGTAAAAGCTTTTTTAGAACAAAACGTAAATAGTAGCATGTGTCAGGAAAAAGGGAAACCAAAACCAAATCGAAAGTTAAAGTCCAAAAAAGGATCCTATTGTATGGTTCTGGATCACAATATAAAAACAAAAATAATCTGTATTCACTTTTTCATCAGCTCCCTAAGGTTTGATCCAACATACAAAAATGGACGTGGAATTTTTCGATTTCCGGTCATAAAAAGATCCTATGGACAGAATAGAAGGCACCATCAAAAGGACAGCCGAAACAATTGTTCTTCACGGGCATGATGTTGCCTGTACCAAAGACCTAAGCGATAAAGTTAGATGGAAGTTAATCCAGATGACATGTATAAAAGGGAATTCTACTTGCCAGAAAAAGGTACATCAAATTATATGGGCGAAATGCAGTCCCTTTAGAATTAAGATCAGAAGCCTGTCATGTACATAATGCCTTTTTAAAGCCTGCAAACATTTTAATATTGGTGACGGTTTCATATACTTTGAATGTGGTACTGCAAAATATATTTTCTATGATAATCAACAGTATATCCTCGATTATGACGTTGTACGAGGGATTTCCAATGACGGCCAACAGCCGATGTCCAATGATAGCCCTTATCAAATCTTAGATGACGGTCAGCAGCAGCAGATCTTCGTTCACAACGAACAGCAAATTTCAGATGGCGAACAACAGCGGATCCCGATGATAATCAACAGCAGCAATGTAGTGGCAGTATCCTGTTTATATAAGGGAAAATCAAATATATACACTACAATCTATCCCACTACTATATTTCCGCGTCCCCTTGCTTCTCTTCTTGCCACCTTTTTCCAGCCGATGACTATTCCTTTTAACCTTGTTCTCGAACCTGTCATCCACTATCCAATTCTCTATTAATCCTGCACTCTTTAATAAAGTCGTATATAATATCTACTAACTTTTGTCGAGTGCCACCTTTTCCGTAAATTCGCCAACTAATCTTCATCACCATTTATTTACATTTGTTGTTCAACTTACCTTTCTGATATTCATAATTTATCTACTTACTTGTATGCTTGATTCATCCGACATCTACTTTATTTTTCTTGACATTATTACCATAGGAACAATTCACGTTTGGAATGGTACAGCAGTTGTCGAAAACGTGGATAACAACCTGCAGTCCCCTAGTATTGGATCTTATGTCGCAGTGATCTACGACTGGACATGGTTCCCAGGTAAATAACCACCTATGGCAAAGATTTTTACTGACGTTGAAAATACAAGTGACTTAGTGATAATAAAGCTCTCTATTTTAAGAGTGATTGAAGAGGTACACGGCGACTTCCTTCATGTTAACTTCATGGCAAAAAACGGTCAATACTTTTACTGGCTACATATGCCCGACCGTCAAGAGTGAGGGCAAATACACTTCTCTGCATCATTGAGCAGGAGCCCAAGAAAGTTTCGTCTAGAAATTACGCATTTTCAAATTTAGAAACTAGTTAATGGTTTCTCACAGAAAGGTCATGCCCTTTGGATTATGCAATGCCCCTGCTACTTTTGAACGTTTGATGGAGTCGATACTGCGTGGACTGTCTTGGAAAACATATCTGGTGTACCTAGACACGTGATAAAGTTAAGAACCTAGAGGAGATATTCCTAAAATTACGCTGAGCAAACCATACCTTGAGCCCCAAGAAATGTCACCTATTTGGAAAAGAGGTGAAATAACTAAAGACATGTCATTTCGGAGACCGGAATAAGAGCCGACCCTGACAAGATAAAAACGGTACAAGAGTGGCCTACACCAGCAGATATACACCAACTATACAGTTTTCTAGGATTGTGTACATATTACCGACGTTTTATACTACGGTTTGCGCACATTGTCAAACCGTTGACGAAATTAACCGAAGATGGACAAGAATATAATTGGAATGACGACTGCCACAGCGCATTTGAACAACTGAAACGGCTACTAGTTACAGCACCATTCTGAGTTATTCACGGATGGAGGGAAATTTGTATTGGATACCGATGCCAGTAACACAGTTATAGGAAGCGTTCTTTCTCAAGTGCAGGGCGGACAAGAAAAAGTCATTGGGAAACAGGACGTTAGAAAAGTACCTAACCAAAGTTGTCTCCGAACATCAGCGAGACTGGGACCAATATTTACATTTGTTCCTACTGGCGTACTGATCTTCGATACATGACAGCACAGGATACTCTCGCGCTTGTGTGATGTTAGGACGTGAATTGCGGCTACCATGTGATCTTCAGTTTGGATTTAAACCTGTAGAAGGGGGTGCAGGTGAAGATTACGTTAGTAAGCTTCGTGAAAGATCAAATAACATTCACGAAAACGTCCGAAAAAATATCCAGGCAGCAAGCGATCGAATGAAATCACAATATGACACGAGAGCACAAGAAGGTGGTTACCAACCTAGAGATTTAGTGTGGTTGTACAATGCACAAAGAAAGCGTGGATTGTTGCCAAAATTACAAAGACAATGGGAAGGCCCGTTCGAAGTGTTAAAAAGAATTAATGATGTAGTGTACCGGATCAGAAGATCTCGCCGTGGTAAACCAAAAGTGGTACACTTTGACCGTTTAACATCTTATGCTGGAAACAACCAGGAAGACTCAAATAATGAAAATGATGTGCGAAGAGTTATTAATCGTGAGCCAAATGTAGATTTTGAAAGTTTCATGGCGGCGTATGGTGGTTCCGCTAAGGCGAGATTTGGCGTTGTTATTGAAAAACAGCAAGATCTGTTTAGAGCATCCGAAGAGTATTCCCCTGCACATTGTGTTCCTCAAGATCTGGAAAAAGTTTAGATGTGTGGATAAATTAGTACAACAGCAGCCAACTGTGGGAAAAGCTTATTTGAATCCATTTTTAATATTAGCTAACTAGATTTGGATAGTTTTAAGACGACCCTTCAGGTCGAACCGGTAAGCAGAGCTGGCAGCTGCTATCCGGTATTACGTATCCCTCCCCATTCATTTTTGCTTGTGTCTGGTGGATCGGGCTAACTCCAGAATTAACGCTAGGGATGCCATTCTTTAAACTCTATTTTTAGTTTAAGTTTGTTAGATTTTTATTTAGTATTGATTAACCTGAAGTTAGATTAAATTTGGAGCACGTTTCGCGTTTAAACCCAATGTAGTACCTTCGGGTGGAGCATTAGGGACATGGCCGCAAGCTAGCGGCCCTTAATTACATTATAATGTGGGAAAAGCTTTGGTTGTTCATGATGAAAATCGTTATATTTACTATCTGGTCACCAAAAACTTTTCATGGCAGAGACCTAGTTATGGACATATATGGGAGGCTTTGCTAAATCTTAAGGCTCAGATGATGGAAAATGGGGTAACGAGACTAGCGGTGCCCAATATACGCTGTGGACTGGATCGCTTATATTGGACAATAGTTTGAAATATGCTAGAAGTAATTTTCCAGGGAACTAACGTCCAGGTCCTTGTTTGTTGCTATCAACCGGTTGCCTACCAAGACCAAGAAAAGAGTGTTGACTGTTATTTCCAACGACGTGGTGAATGCACCAGAGGGGATAGCTGCCGATACCGTCATCAGTCATCAAATTAGTGTCAAAATGTTTTTCAGTTACGGGACGTAACGGTCTTATATCCCCGTAAACGAGGAATATGCGACACAAAAGATAGTTGGTAACGCTAATCGATAATGTGGAAATTAGCGCGCCCATCTGTCAATGACGTCACACACTATGCAAATTATTACACGTAAATGACGAAATATACAAAATTCATAAAATGTATTATAAAAAACCTTACTCACGGGGAACTTACGTGAATATGTAAGCGTCTCACAGAATTACTTCCTTCAGGGTTGCTCGTGGCTCCCTACCGGATTATTTAAAGATGGCGGCTGCGGCTTCCTTCAGGGTTGCTCCAGCTAGCGACTGCGGGGCTCCTTTCAGGAATATTTAAAGATGGATCTCCTGGCGTCCTTCGGGATCATTTAAAGATGGTTTTCAGGGGTGGACTGCGGTTAGGCCAGGTTGCTTCCAAATTTGTATCTTCTCTCTATGTGTAGAGGTAACGGCGGGAACGGGTTATAAGGAAAGATAAACAAAGATAAGCAAGAGAAAAAGGAATCTACATAATTAAGAGAAAGATACGATACCAGACCCAACACCACTCTTCCTCACGTTCAAAAGCAAAAGTCCAAGTCCCATCGTCTTGCGGAAACTCCCCACTTTTCTTCTCCCACACGCGTCGGCGCGATCTCGCGCAAACGCACTCTGTAGTGACGGAAATACGCGCAACAAGTCTTTCAAATTTATGGCGCGAAACTCCCGCACTTATTTTAAAATGTCTAGTGCCAAATTTTTAGCACGTAACAATGGTTTTAAAGAGAGGGCAGTGTTACGAACTACTATTAGGCAAACCGTCAAACACGCAAGCTCTATAACCGAAGTGCATTCTCCAGGAATCGAGAATCTTCCAGCATATACCAGAGTATGAATCATCTATTTAATTTAGGGTATATATAAGACCGCTGATAAAGTACAGAGTTAGTCTATATCTAAATGTCGAATATAAATTATATCGTGTAAAGTTAATTAGTTACGCTTTTGAAAGTCCTATAGTAAATATAAATTTGTGTTATATGAACGTGTATATTGTACCGTCAGCTTGTACATAAACAGACAAAAGTGTAATCAATAAATTATAGTAGTGTTAGTGTTGTTTATAAGACTTATGGTTAAGAATTTAGTTTAAGAAGATATTAGTGCTTGAAAAGAACATTAATGTTATAGTGCTTTATTGTTAATTGGTCTAAAAACATCTCTAAATAAGGCATATACTGTTAATAAAACTTGTGAACAGTGAGTAATAAAAACTTTTGTTATGACTCGTATTAAATTAGTGAAACGCGTTTAATAGTAGCCCGTTACAATACATTTCATTCATATCTGATAAGGTGGTTGTATTAACAACGTGTAACGTGCATTTTCGTAGCTTAACCTTTTTACAATACTCAATTCGTAAATACATTTCTGCAACTACTATCTCTGTTTTATATATTTATTAACTCGTTTGCGAATAATCCCTTTATATTATATTACGCGATTATCGACTTTCACTCTCTACAAGTCGATAGTGTGGTTAGGTGATCGAGATTGAAACACATCCTTAGGTGAATGCGTCGTATTATAATGAGTGGATATTATTGATTTTCTAGTTATCGATAAGAGGTTGTAATAACAACGAGTTTAGATAAACAGATGAAGAGTTGTAGTTTGTGTTTTGTTCTTCGTTCCTATTAATTACGTGAAAAATACTGTTTCCTTGTGGCTTTTACTAATTGTGTTTTTGTGGCGTTGTCCTTTTTTTATGTGAGTAGTTCATACTTTGGATTATCCAAATACTGTGGATACTGTAGTTTCTGAATTTTCTAACCCCAAAGAATCTACAACAGATCTTTGCTTGTGCAAGTTTCGTGTTTGCGAAATATAACAGATTACCGGCTTACAAAGGTATCGGTTGAATTTTCTCACTGCTTTTTGGGATGTTTATAAAGATAATAAACGTTTGGTTCCAGTTGAAATTAAACTAGTGCTACAACATATTTCGAAATTATTGCCTCAGGAAATAGAAGTAACAAGAAATTTATCAATGCTACATAGTTCCGTCGCGTGATAATGTCTGTTGCTAACACCAGTGAAATAGGTAGGTGTGATTAGGGTAACGTGTGATAAGTTCCATCAACACCCTCCCAGTAAAGGGTGAAGTGCTTTGCTAGTGCAGGACCTCGTGAATCCCACACTTCAAATGCGAGGAAGCGTTCCTGAAGGACTTTTTGTAAGTTGAACTATTTCCTACTTATTATTACTTTAAATATCTATCCGTTGTTTTGCCATATCTTCGTCGTTCTGATACCTTTTACAATAGACTTGCCTGCGATTAAGAAAAAAAAGAAAGAAAAAAAAATCAAACCTGCTGAATTACTCATACCAATTGTGTCTTATCTATTTATCTTTTGTTAATATTTTGTCTGATTTATGTTTAATTGGTGTGTGAGGAAACGTTTCTGCTACTCCCCAATATTACCTCACTTTGTACTAAATATTTTTGTATTGCTTTTACCGTTGTTATATTATATAGTTTATCTAAACAGTTTTTATTTACATTCTACAAAGTACTGAATAACTTAGACTTTGCATTGCTGCTATTCTTTTTCTTTATTTCAGGTTTGCAGGACTAATCTTTTTTTTATTGCAGGTTTGCTATTCTAATTTCTTTTATTGCAGGTACTGTTACTAACGCCTTACCGCCGCATACATCATAGGTCAGTCTGCTTTCTACAACCCCCCCTACTCTCCGATTGAGCCCGGTCATTTCTTTGACTTTCTTTGTGTTACGTAGCATAAATTTGGCGCCCAACGTGGTTGCCACGAAAAAAACGTAACAAACGCTTCCATTAAAATATAGCAATACTGGGAATTTTCTCGTGCGGGGTTTAAAAATCCCATGAATCTAACTAATACAATAAAAGATAAAGCTCTTAAAAAAAGCGCAACAAGTGTTGACAGTTATAAATTATGCTCGAAACTCAAGCTTTAACATATACCATTTTTGGATTTTTATTTTTGCAACAAAACCGAAAATATGCAAATCCAGCAAATTTTCACCTCTTTCACCCTGGTTGACGGTAACGCTTAATTTTTGGTCTTGTCCTGTAATCGCATATATGTCTGTTGGGTAAAGTATAGCAATAAATAATAAGTAAATTTTTACATTTAGTAGGTA
Source organism: Platerodrilus igneus (assembly GCA_036346225.1). NCBI lineage: Eukaryota > Metazoa > Arthropoda > Insecta > Coleoptera > Lycidae > Platerodrilus > Platerodrilus igneus. The sequence goes on from JARFIW010001148.1 coordinate 8,127,603, forward strand.
TTCATCGCGTTTAAATAAGATCAACAAGATTGCCTTATTTATAAAAGTGCATTCTAAAAATAAATGTAAGGGCACAAAATTCTGGACTATAGCAACTAAAAAGCACATAAACAAAGCAGGTTACGTATTTCATTAAAGGTGTTTTATATAGGGGGAAGGGGGTGGGAGTCAAGTTGAGTCTCATTGTTCTAATTTAAATTAATTTAAAAAGAAAAGACGCGAAATGTTATAGCTTGTACGGATATGCTATTTTTAAATTTGAATGTTTCTAACAATTATTGTATAGAATTGTTGTCTAGTTTTTACAGTTGGTTCTAAAGACATTTTTAAAATTTGAATAAAAGGCATTTATTTTTATTAATAGGAAACCTTGTGTTTACAAAACGTATCCGTTACTATTAATGAGATTCCATTACACTCTTACATCATTGTTTGTTACTATATTCCGTTTTATCATTCGTCCAAGGCCGCCCACAGAATAATTTGTAGAGGGGGTCAAGACTACATTCAAAAATATTAGTTATGTTACACAAAGGATGAACACTGTTAATGCAACCCCGTTACCGGACGTATTGGAAAGTAATGTAAGGCATAAAATCTTATTTCCTTAGAGTAGCTCAAAAGCAGTTAGGACCATCGATAATGCAGCGTTTTATAATATTATAGTTGAAATCACGAAATAATGCATTCACGCCATAGGTTACTGAATTTAAAAGCGATATACATTAAAAGTATGTCGGTGTTTAATTCAGAAACCTATGACGCGAATACATTCTTTCGAGATTTCGGCTATAGTATTTGAAATTGAAAGAAAAACGTAGGATTGATAGTTTCTTAATAAATGCAGCATTCTGTAATTAATCGAATTTTCAAAAGTGTAAAGTTACTTACCAATCTGGTACATTGCTGGTGCAGCAGGCTATCAATTCTTTTGGCTTGATGATGCACAGGGTAGCAAATGGAAAAGATTGGATTTTACATTAACACACACTAATTGAAAATTAAAAGGACTTATTCCAATACACGTAATAAGCCGCCCGTAAGAAAATGTAAAAATACAGACACGACACAACCATATTTAACGGAAACAGAAAAGCCACATTGTCAATCAAATGGCCACAAACCACAGATATTAATTAATAGTAAATAAATATCGGACCGGCACTTTAAATAGTGTCTTTAATATTTGTTGTACAAACAAACATGACTAAGAACTAAGAAGGGTACAACAAACTATTATAACTGGCACTGCTGAATAGGACTGTTCTCGCGTTTTATTAATCATCATCATTTTTGAATAAAAATATCAATCTTCTTCGGTCTTGACCAAATCTATTTAGGACTTCATTTATAAATGCTTGTTTCTCCCTACCTACCATGTCCTTATGTACACTAAGCATGCATAAACCTGATAATCTATCCCCTGACATGCTTGATCTAAGCCACGATTTTACCCGCTTTAGCGTACTAAATGACCTTTCTATTGTTGCAGTAGTTGGAGGTAATGCCAAAAAAATATTCAGCGTAGTTTTGATGGCCGGAAAAAAAGAAACTTCATTATCAAGCAAATGTACAAAGTCTGTATCTTGTTGAATCTCTCTATTTTGCCAAAGTTCAACCCACGTTTGCAACTGTTCTGAAAAGTTATCAATGTTGTAACTTCTGGATATTTCTTCTTTTTTATTTAACAATGCTCTTTTTATATTGTTGTCTTTTAAGTTATTTGGATGTAATCCCGAGAGTAAAAAGGAAGTCGTAGCATCTTCAGAAAACCTTGTGGAAATAGACTGTATAACAGAATCCAAATAAGGAATAAAAAGGCTTACTCGAAAGTAATCTTCAACACTACTCATATGATAATTAGACCTACGAGTTTGTCTTGGTGCAATACGTGGTAATGTAATTTCCAATCCAAAACCATGGGCATGTTCAACACTTTTTGTATAAACCTCTTTAAAATATTGTTCAGAATCACTACGGTGTGTCTTAAAAAGTTTGAGTAGTTCATCTATGTGCTGTTTAACGGAAAATAAGTTTATACTTTTAGACTGCAGTGCATTACAAACAGGTTCCAATTTGCTAGAATATTTGGCCATAATATGCAGACAAAGAATAAATTTCGACGAAGAAACGCAATTTAAAAGTTGACTGGCCCTATTTCTTGTCTGAGCATTTATTTCACGGTTATGAGCTAAATTTTCCAGAGCGTTCATAGTATCTGCAAAATGTTCTGCAAACAACCTCATTGATTTATATTTGGCGGACCAGCGTGTTTCACATAATAGTGGAATATTAGAAACATTTCTACGTCTTAATGGACTATCTCGAAAGAAAGTAATTACTTTTAATGGTACCTACTGAATTTTGAATATCCGGAATCTTGTTCAAATCATTTATCACTAAATTTAATCTATGGGACGCGCAGTGAAAATATATCGCTTTTGGATATTTATTTTTAATAAGTTTTTGGACTCCCTGCTCATGACCTGCCATCGTCGAGCAACCATCAAACCCTAATCCAACTAATTTATCCGTACAAAGACCATATTCATTACAAGCGTTTAAAATTGCAGCAGTTATACCTTCTGCGTTCATCGATGTAAGGACTACAAAGCCTAAAAATTCTTCTCTGACCGAATTGTCATTACTAACAAATCTTACTCCAAGTGATAACTGTTCTACCCCAGCAATATCTGCACTTTCGTCAGCCAGATTTGAAAATGCTTCACTCAAATTCACATCTTTCACAATTTTTTCCCCAATTAATGTTCCACAAATTGAAATTATTTGATTTTGAGTTCTGTGAGAGGTGTATTTTGAGTTCTTCTTGCAAAACTTTAAGTGTTCGTTTAGAATGTGATCCCCACTTTCTATTCTGAATTGTAAAATTACCTTTTTTATCACCTCGTAATGGCAAATCATGCATACCACAAAAAATGACGGTGGATATTATTGGTATAAGTTTTTTGCGATTCGATTCAATCAAATCCCGCTCAGCTTCATTTATTTGAGAGGTAATTGATAGACGTTTTCCTTCAATAATTTTTGTAAAACTAGAAGCTTTTATAGTTGAATCACGATGCCATTCGGTTGTAGCATGTGCTTTTGCAGAAGCGACAAAGTCATGATATTTTGTGAAGGGCTTCACAATGAAAGAACCAAGAACCCCTCTTTTAACAGTTGGCCGAAAAAATACGCAATATTTGCAAAGTGCGCCTTTAAGTTTTGGAGAATACGCAAGCCAATCGTATTGTTGAAGCCAGTCATATCTAAAAGCACGTCTTCTTTCTTCGGAATCGTTCTTGAAATTATATTTAGGATCTGGTTTGTAAGGATTTGTTAATAATGAAAAGCGAACATCGTCGGAAAGTGTTTCATTTGAGTTAACAAAATTGCCCAAATCGAGCATGTACTCATTCTTATCAGTTGAAAGATTGGTGTCATATTCACATGTGAGAGATTTTAAAGTATTAGGTGACGAACTACCAGCTTTATTTAGATCATTGACACTATTATGTACTATACTATTACACTCAAAAATAGCATTAGCACCAGCACCGCTACTACTACAGCCTATGCTAGATGATTCTTTTAGTTCATTTCGTTTGAAAAATTTTCTAATATCCATTGTTAGTATTGTTACTGATCTTAGATCTGAATTTCTGAAAAAAATAACACGCTTTACTTTTCTGATACTTCAAAAGAAGAGATTTGTTAATCAAATAGACTTTAAAGGAAAAAAATAAGAATCTCCCAATTGCAAATAAATATTATTTTTAAATATGTATTCTCACGAATTAGGTACATTAGTACTTACTGCTATCCTATCCGTAACTAAACTGTAACTGCAATCTTCGGCCTTCTTTAAAAACAAAAACCAGTAACTACACTACTTAACAACACTGATAACAATAACTACAAGGAAAATGACCAATCAATATCTATCAACATACACGTCTTCTACTAATTCAACAGTCAGATAAAGTTTCCTAAGTCACAAATTAAAAGTACACCGCATTCGAAAAACACTGAATACAAACTGAAGTCGCTGAAGATATAGACGTACTTTACTGTTATAGATAAAGAATATATTTTTCTCAGAATAGAACACAATGAGACATTTGTAGAACATTCCAAAGTTTTAGTTGTAGAGTACCTGAACCTGTACAATAAGAAAGAAACCATTATGAAAACCTTTATTTATATTTCGTTTGAATAGAAACTCTCAGGGTAAAGGTATTTAGATATTAAAGAATGAAACTAACAGTTTTGTTATAGGCGGTTAGGGTTACTATTGTAAGGTAATCGCATTAATTCGCATTTCCTGCTTAAAATGACATACAAAGTCGGTCTATTTATAGTTAGACAATAGGCATACCTGTAGTGTAATCTCAACATTTAGGTTTACTTTATTTTTAAACAATAGTATAACCGATAGTGAAATCGTAATCTTCTTCAATCTCTAGTGAAGGTGCACTTCGTGTTGCGATTTCTAACGAAAAAAACGAAAGGAACATATTCGGGGGGGAGGGGGGTCAGGCGACCCCCATTGACCCCCTTTGTGGGCGGCCTTGCATTCGTCCCCAACTTGTTTACTAATTTGTTGTTAGGTTAGTTAGTGTACGTTACTTTGATCAAGTTAAGGTTAAATTTGCAAAATTAGAAATATTACATTAATTAAACACAACTTTTTATTTTGACAAATAAGTTACATTCACAAAAGCAGAGTAGTCTTTACAATAACTAAATTTCAATAAATATAGTTACAAATCTAGGGGGCCAATAAAAAAATGGACTATAAGTTTATCATACTTCGTGATTAAGAATGTTAACGGTTGGTAGTCAATGTGATTGAACTTAACCTAGAATTAATTACTCTGTGATTTGTTTATAGGCAGCGATCAAAGGTTGCTTAAATATAAAAATATAGATAACTGTTACGATTTAAGGGTAAAGTACATTTTCATACGTTCTGAAATAATAAATCGATTTAAATACCATAAACAGAATGAAGCACAAAGAAGAATTTGGTAAGTAGTTATTCCTGTTATTTATATATAGGTATAATATGTAAATGTAAATGTGTAACTACATTCTATTTAAATTGTAACTACCTAAATACTGCTCATAAACTTGCTGTGTTTCAAATAATATATTTTTGCAAGGGAATGCTATAGCAATGGGATGGTAATAGCTACATTGATATAAAGTTTGAAGTGTTTCCTCTCATACAACCAAAATTGCTCTTAATAACTATGTTTTAGATTGTATCAATAATTAAAATGAATTTTTTAGTTTTATATAGAAGTGTGCGAATCTGTCATCTCTAGCTGTTTACTTCTCTAATAGATTCTAGGCCATTAGATGATGTTTTGAGGAGCTCGAAAATTAAATGCGCGCAAAATAATTTAGGCAAGGGCAAAGGGGCCACCAATAATTTCGTCAAAATAATAAAAGAAAATGAAATCGACATCGGGTTCATACAAGAACCGCACCTGTATGGCCACAAAATAACAGGTTTTAGGAAGGGGGTTACCGTCTTAAACGCAAATAGCAAACGACCGCGCAGCGGAATAATAATAAATAATGTGACGTGCGCCAAGATAATATTAAACAATTTGTCCAACGAGTTTATAACCACCGCGGAAATAAAAACAGGGACAAACACGTTCTACGTGATAAGCGCGTACCTTCCACCAGTCGACTCACGTCGGGAAAATCCTCAAGCCGAGGACTTAATAAATCACATCGATGGCATTTTTCGCCAAATTGGAAGGAATAAGAAACTAATAATCGGGGGAGACTTTAATGCTAAGTCACCGTTATGAGGTAGCCCTATAGAAAACGATAGGGGTTCGCAGGTTGCTGATCATTTAAAGGAATGGGATCTTAGTGTGATAAACACTAATGATTCACCTACGTTTGAGGGGCATAGAGGCATCAGTTTTATAGATATTACTGCAGCCTCGCACGAGATGTTAGAAATCATTTGTGATTGGAAATTAAGGTCGGACAAGGAAACGCTCTCTGACCATAAATTAATAACATGGGACGTTGAAACCAAAACAAGCGCAAACGAGCGCCTAACTATATTTCCGCGGTTCTGTAACAAAAAAGGAAATTGGGAGCGGTTTAAACAAAAATTTGATGAAAGTATCCCAGCGCTCGAAAACGAGCTATTTAACTGCCGAGAGGCAGACGAAATAGAAACACTCGCAGAAAACTTAAACGACGAAGTGGTAGATGCGTCATCGTACTCCATGCCGCGAAAGAAAACATTTAAAGACAGCGTACCCTGGTGGACCCGGGAACTAACCACCAAGCGGGCAGAAACGCGTAACCTAAAGCGCCGCTATCAACGCGCCTCGGGAAATATAAGAGAACTACGGAGAATAGAATACAATCAAAGTTACCGCGAATATAAGATATTAATAAAAGAAACGCGAACAAATAAATTCAAAGAATTCTGCACGCGAAACTCACAGAAACCGCGTAATAAGGGGTAAACAACAGAAAATCGCGCTCGGTAACATAAGAAAGACAAATGGCGAATATACGGAAGGTTTTAAAACCACGGCGGAATATTTATTAGAGAAATTCTTCCCTTCGGATAATCCCGAGGAGGATGAGGGGTCGCACGATTTAGTACGTCGGGAAGCTACAGAAGCCCATGGAACAGGTGCCGATAAGGCAATCCTAGTTCACGAGGTCGTCAGGGCTCTTAGGAGAATGAACCCTAAGAAGGCACCGGGGCCTGACGGAATCACTTCAGACGCAGCTCTGGAGGCGTGTCTGTTAGCCCCGTGCGTTTTTGTCGGGTTGTTTAATCTTTGTCTAGAGAGGGGCGTCTTTCCGCGTTGGTGGAAAGTCCAGAACGTAAAATTCATACCTAAATCTAAAAAGGCGGATGCGTCAGACCCGGGCAGCTATCGTCCAATTAGCTTGCTGCCGGTGCTGGGGAAAGCTTTGGATCGCGTTATGACTACCCGAGTTGAGCACTTAGTGCGTGACAGCGGCGGTTTTAATAACAAACAGTTTGGTTTTATGGAGGAAAAGTCGACTATCGACGCATTAGAGTTCGTTGTCGGGGAAATTAAGCAGGCGAGAGATGCTAAACAGTACTGTGTTGTTGTTGCTTTGGACATTTAAGGAGCATTTGATGCTGCCTAGTGGCCATTGATTGTTTGCGAGTTGGAAAATAGGGATTGTCCGCGAAACTTGATGTTTTTGGCCAAGAGTTATTTCTCGAGGCGATTGGCACAGGTTGAAATTCCGGGTGAAGTTTTGTCGCGCGAGGTGGAAAGGAGATGTCCGCAGGTGTCATGCTCTGGTCCCACATTTTGGAAGTTGTTGTATGGAGGCATCTTTAGTATCAAGTTGCCCACAGGATGCTCAATCGTTGGGTTTGCGGATGATACGCGTTTAATTGTCAGATCGCGATTGTTAATGGATATGCGTACAAAACCTAACGAGGCGCTTAATAAACTACACGAATGGTCGCACGCGGTAAAATTAAGATTTAACACGACGAAGTCAGAGGCGCTCGATTTGGGAAAGAAACCGGGACAGCGACCTCCTAGGATAGAGCTAGGAGGGGAGAAAATACCGTTTAAGGAAGCAATTACATACCTCGGGGTAAAGATTGACGATAAGTTAAATTGGAAAGCTCACGTGCAGTACGTTAAAAGCAAAGGCAGCGAAATATCAAACAAAATAATGGCGGCGGCGAAAATAAACTGGGCTTTCCGGGGCGAATCGCTGAGGACGGTCTATGCTGGAGCGATAGAGCCGGCAATGTTGTACGCAGCATCTGTATGGGCGAAAGGTTGCAAAGTCCGGGAGATGCGTCAATTGACGAGCGTTCAACGCATTACTGCGGTGAAGCCGGCGAGGGCATATAGGACCACCTCCACGGAGGCGGTGCTGGTTATCAGTAGGACTCTCCCTATCAAAGATATTCATTTTGGCAATAGGGAGGTAGAGAAAAAGATTGTCGTATCAGAGTTAGGGCACCCGGCCGATATTAGAGGAATCGAGTTTGGCGAAGGCGATAGGGACGCGACGGGTATCAGAATTTATAGAGACGGTTCACGTATGAATGACGGGCAAGCAGGCGAGGGAGGTGTTTCGGTATCAAACCAAACTCGCAAACTGGAGCACTATCTTCCAGTGCGAATTGGTAGCCATACGAGAGGCAATCGATTACGTCATAAACCACACGGGCAGAGATGAATATTATATAATCAGCGACAGCACATCAGCGCTGACGGCTTTGACAAACATGAACACCTTAACAAACCTTCAGGTGGACGTCTGGAGGATAGCGCATACAGCGCTCGAGTTTCTACGTTTAAAGTTCTGTTGGATTAGGTCGCACGATGGTAACGTAGGTAACGATAGGGTTGATGAATAGCTAAAGAGGCCGCGACGGACGACTTTAAGATATCACATTCATCGATATCCAGGTCTCTAATTAAAAGAAAGCTGCGCGAAAAGTCAATCAGACAATGGGAAGAGAGGTGGAACAACGCTGACACGGGCAGGTTGACTCACAAATTCATACCGAGCTTAGAAGCTAGAGGCAATATCGAGGTAGAACTCGATCATAAAACGGTGCCCTAAAAGCGTATTTACAAAGATTCGGTTTAACCGACAACGACCGCTGCGAATGCGGTGAGGGCGCTGAAAGCGCAGAGCACGTGCTTTTCGACTGCCCGCTTGAGGTGGCAAATCAAGGTTTAGCTGATAGCAAATTATCTATCCTAGGTCTAGCATGGCCAAAGAGCCTAGAAGAAGTTGGGGAAGTGGCTAACCAGAAGGCGTTCTGGACAGCCTTTAAAGAGTTCGCGGGAACGGTCGCGAGATTAGACAGCGATAACCGCGCGTAAATCGGAAGGGGGGCAGGATTGGAAATTTTAGATTTTGTGTGATAGTGATTGTGACCCCCCCCCCCCGGAAGATTAGTGCATACCCACCGGAACTTTAGCAATGCATATCCATTTCCCCCTAGCAGTAAGTTTAAATGTATCCAGACGACCAGATCTTCGGATGCTGGAGAAATATATTAACGAGGTAAGAACAAAATTGTGGCGGTTGTGCTCGCATAAGCATTGATTTATGATAATTAGTAGATTTGAAATAATTTAACAAGCACGTTTTGTGCGTAATGGCGCTAGCCGGTATAATGCATATGCGAGTTCACCTGATAATTTGGGTTATGCTTTTTGCAATTTTATGCACTGCTCAACGCTTATTGCTTATAGATGTTTATTTATATATGTATTTACATAAATATTTATATTTATTTTTATATTTATATTTTTGCCTGCTTTTATTGTTTGTGGTTTGATATTATTTGTTTGACGTTCTCTCGCCATTTTTGGTGGCAGCTTATATATAGGAAGGCAGATTGTCTGAGAAGATTGTAATTACAATATAAATCAGTTAGGGAATGATAGTGTAAGCTAGGGACGGACTTATTTTAACAAATTTCTTAGACCAGGGAAAATAAATGTGTAAATTTATAGGGCAGGTAAAATAGCTGGATTCACTATTAATATGTGGCGTATTCTTAGAAAATTTGAATCCATTTTAAATTAGCTAGCTAGATTTGGATAGTTTTAAGTCTACCCTTCTGGTCGCACCGGTAAGCAGAGCTGGAGGCTGCTATCCCTCATTACGAATCTCTCCCCATTCATTTTGTTTGTGTTTTGTTGATCGGGCACACTCCAAATCAACGCTAGGGATACAGTTCATTTACATTCCCAATGCTCCACCCGAAGGTACTACATTGGCCAGGAGGCGAGTTTTTTGTTGCCCGAAAATTTAGAATTTTGCCGAACCCTTGCCGTTCCAGGCAAGGTAGGAATCTTTAACGTGCGTGACAACACTCACACACGGGTCCTACATTTAACCTCTCATCCGAACGAGGGCGTAATTTTTGTGAAAAATGCTCACCTGCCATTTTTCAAGCAGTCGACCGTGTCGGGATTTGAACCCAGGACCTTGGGATCCGTAGTCTTACGCTTACTACATTGATCCACGGCGACGCCTACGCTAGGGATACCATCAATCAAACCCTATTTTAAGTTTTTGTTTCAATTGTTAGATTTTTATTTAGGATGTGTTAATTTTGAAGTTAGAATAATTAGGAGCACGTTTATATTTTCGCGTTTGAACCCAGTGTAGTACCTTTGGGTGGAGCATTGGGGACGTGGCCGCAAAGATAGTAGCCCTTAATTAAATTATAATGTTTACTTCTATAGTTTAAAACTTTGTGGCTTAACATTAAAGACTATTCATAATTTTTCATTAATTTGAACAGGTTTTTAACGACATTAACTAAATCACATGTTCCGTTAATAATGGTATACAGGGCCGTAACTAGCTTTTATGGGACCCTGAGCAAACCGTCATTATGGGCCTCCATTTATTAAATTTAAGAATTAAATAAAGCTACTTATTTTTCCAAAATATTAGTTTATCCAGTAGCACAACCAAAAGAGAGCTAAAATTTTTTGACTGGGTATGTTTCCACTGATTTCTATGAACAATTTTTAAATGTATGTGTATTTTTCTTGGTTTTTTTTAGGCGGAAGAGAACGTTTTTATGGATAATTTAAATATTTTTCTATCACCCTGTCTAAGTGTAGCTGATCAGTGATCTCGAACAAAAATTTTGTAAGGGTCAAATCACTTCGAGATCTGACCTCAAAATTACTAAAATAAAAACTATTCAGTCACAAACAATTTTCTATACGCAAACAAAAAACTTATACTAGCTTAATCTACTTAATAATACACGAATTGTTTCTTTAGGTTTAAAACAAAGATATACTTGCCTTTTGGATTATCACATTATTGCTGGTATTCTTATCTCTATCGCTATCTAGAGATCGTTTGCAATTAGAATTAACCGCATCGAAAAATTTCTGGTCCCGTTTTTAATTTTCATACGTCGATGTATCAATTTTCAAATTATTATTTTTAATAGATTACAATAGCCGGCATCCTTGCACCTAGATAACTTATTATTTATATTGGAGCAATAATTTAATCATTGTTGTACTGCATTCAGTAACTATCAATCAATCAATGATCTAATGTCTAAGTACTTATGTTCAAATCTTGAATGTTAAATCTTGAATCATCCGTTCTCATTACCTTCCGTCTCTATATAAGAAAATTTTAAATACGTCATCGGTTTCGAATATTCTGATTACATTTTAGGGGGTGTCATCCTTACGATGTAGCAACGAACCGAAATTTTGTGTTTAAAATTTAGTGCGATCCTAAAAGCTTTCTATCTTTTATTAATGAATGAAGGTAATCGCTAGTCATCTCTTTCCCTTACGAGCTTCTGTAACATATAGCAATTAAAATTTGTTATCTTATCTCGTTTGATAATATTTCCCGGTGTTATCGCATTCCTCTTGCACACAAGATAATTTGCTTATTACCGTAAATATAATGAATTCTGGAACCATCCCGAACTTTCTATTTGACTTTTAATTTATCAGGTATGGAAATATGTAAACAATATTTGTTTCCAATTCGCATTAAAATTCGCCCACTGCCTTGATTATCTAATGATCCCACAACGTTTTTCCGGTATTACGGAGGCAATAATTTGATAAATTAAATTTTATTTGTATTGTTCAAAATGCTGACCACCGCACCTGATACAGATTCTTGCTCTTTTCCGCATACCTACCACGGTCACGCTCATAGATAGCTTCTCTCTTAAAAGTTGACATCCATTTTTAAGCCTTTGTCTAAAATTTTCCAAACTAACTACCTCCGTACTGTATACGTATTCTTTTAAAAAGCCCCATACAAAGTAATCCATGGGATTCAAGTGAGACGATCTTGTTGGCCACGGAATCGGTCCTCCTCTACCAACCCACCTTGCATACTGTTCGTTTAAAAACTGGCGGACACCACGTGTGTAATAAGGAGAAGCCCCGTCATGTTGAAAAATGATATCTTTACGAACTTCTAAAGGGACATCTTCCAACACTAGGAGTAGTTGATTTTGAAGAAAGTCCAAATACACTTCTCCATTGAGGTTTCTTTCGAAAATATAGGGGCCAATAAGAGTGTTTCCTATCACAGCCGCCCACACATTCAGGCTGAATCTGCGTTTGAACGATTTCTGTCTTGGGTTTTCATCGGCATATTAGTGGTAATTGTGGAGATTTAGAACGCCAGCGTGCGTAAAGAGGGACTCATCAGACCACAGTATTTTTCGAAAGAAATGGCGCTCCTCAATATCCCGTGCTAATAATCAACGGCAGAACATCAACCTTAGTTGGAAATCTTCGTCTCCGCCTTCCAGAGCTTGAACAGGTGCAAAGTGAAAAGGACGAATATTATTCCTGTGTAGAATATCTACTACTTTCCATTGCAAAACTACAACCTCTCTTGCAATTTGACATGTAGAAGTTGTAGGGTCTTGTTCCACTCGATCTAAGACAAACTCGTCAATTTCTACGTCCAGATCTTGCCCCCTTTCATTAGGTACTTGAAATGCTCCTCCATCAAGGAGCCATGTTCTTGCAAACACGTTGCGATTGGGAATCGGACGATTTGGGAACCGATGTTGATATTCTTCCCGTGCTCTTGTAGCATTACCATTACAAAAACCATAAATGAAATGCATATCTGTATATTCTCAATTGCTATAACGAGCAGACATCTTAGATAGTAATTTAGTACGTATCAAAAATTTATACGAATACAACTGTCTAATCAGTGACAATGCTTCAGACTGTCAATGTGACAACTACATGCTATTAACGTATCTGTGCTCTTAAAATTACTGTACATTTTTGTTTTCAATTCGCACTGCCTTGATTATCTTATAATCGAACCAGGTTTTTCCGGCATTACGAAGGCAATAATTTAATAAATTAAAAATCAAATAGAAAGTGTTTCGCACTGCTGGAAACCTTATGAAGATAGGTTGTTTTTGTGACATTTGCTCATTTGTAGATAAAATAATTTCGCTGTAATATTACTTTGAACTTTGTTAAAAAAATTTACTTTGTAATTTTTTACCTTTAATGCTTTATAATAAATGTTTCTTTTAAAATTAAAAAAATCAAAATAGTTGTTTTTTATAGGAGATTTAATGTAGTTTATGAAAATCGGATTGTTTATCTAGTTATTTGCAGCAGAAGCCGAGAAATTTAACTTTTACTGCAAGAAGTCGCGTTATTAAGAAACAGACTAAAAAAACCATATCTCCTAAACCAATCGAGATAGGACAGGGGTCATATTAACAATTTTTGTTGCAAATTAAGTGTACTATCCCCCAGTTTATTTTTGCACGAACGATACCATTCACCCTGTATATATATATATATATATATATATATATATATATATATATATTGATGTGAATTGCCCTGTAACATCTCTGGAATCATGCTCACGTTGGGCGCCATAATTTTTATTGTGGTTTGCTCTGAACAATTGTACCTCACTATTGGGCTGACATAACTTTTATTCTGGATCCCTTGTGGTTAATCAGCTAGTTTATGCCTCACAAATTGGGTGCCATAAATTATAATGGTACCTAGGTAGTATAGTCGAAGTAGTTCGTGCCCCACAAATTGGGTTGTCATGAAATTGCTTGCTGAAAAAAAATTTTAAACACTACTAATTTTCTTTCTAACTAAAATTAGTAATCCACGCTTTGATTCCTATAACTTCTGTTTTACACTCCTCTGAAAAAACTTTCCAAATTGTTATGCTACGGCTAGCTCTGCACCCAGCTTCTTCAAAGATACTTACCACCAATGCCCATACTTTTAATCACCTTTTAAAATTAATAATAAAAAATAACCAAATAATTCAACACACCATACAACCTTCTATTCAAACAAGATAAAAATTTAATTCACCATCTCAATATTTACAACATGAATCCTTGAAACATCTTTATAATTTTACTCTGTATAAAATAACTCAATTTAATGTTTCCCAATTTTATGCTTCATTATCTTAGTTGAAAGTAGATGGGCCTATCCTGAACTCTTAATTGAATTTTTTCTGGTCTATGGTGAGCTTAGAGTAAACCTTTTATCATTGTGTTTAAATTGTTGCACTGAAAATTAAACAAAAACTCGTTTACCTCTTACATCATATAGCATATTTCCCAAGCTTTTACCCCTCTGATTTATAATACAGAATAATTATCTTTTATTTTAGGTTAATAAATCATTTTCAGTTCATAAATATTCTTATCAATAAAACACTTATCACAAACAGTTTAAATAAAATCACTCTAGCACCACAGTTCAACCAAGCAAAAATCGTTACCTGGAGAGTATATTGTTTCCATAACAACATCTATGTAGTAGCCTTCAACTCGACTGCTCGTTCCAGGATCATTCCATATTGTGGGTTTCTATTTTGAAAAATCACACCAAAACCAATTTGTTTTTCATCCAAATCATTATTAATTTCATCCAAATCCAAATATCACCTCGCCTTTCACTCAATAAGCCTCAAGCACCCTCGTTCAAATTGTAAATAATCTACTTACAAATCATCCTGCTTTCATCATACTACTATATTACAGTTCACTCCGTTTTAAAATTACTGTGCATTTTACTTGTGCATTAAACACTTATAAAACTTAATCGGACTTCACTTATCACGCATTTTCGTATTCCGTTCCCGTAAATTGACAAACCGCCACTCATTTCTAGAAATTCTCTTCTAACAGTCGTCCAAAACTTAGAAATAACCTGCAAAAATCCGGATTTACCACGAAAAACTAACCGATAAACATAACGATTGAAATATTCTCTGAAAATTTCCCTTACCATAACGTTCACGCAAATATAATCCGTCTCTTGTGTGCGCGTTCATTCTCTTGTCCTTTTCCATCCCGTGTTTTCCATCTCGCTTGCCGTCCCACTATACCAATATTGTTCGCGGTTAATTTTCCCTTTTCCTATCTGTATGCCTTCAAAAATCGATATTCTGCGACGCGAACCTGTTGCGTCTGCGCTTTTGTACTAGCCTCTACAAATATAATTGTTGATTACGTGCTTGAAACTGTTTGTCCTTTCATGTTTCTTTGTTGTATATTAACTATAGTCTATCTTAGAATTGTATTGATTTGTATTCGAAATAATATGCTGTTTGTTAACTTTTGCGTCGTCCGTTACCATACAACTACTAAGAATTATTTTCATCGGATGCTCGCTTTTCAAGAATTGTTTATTTATCCACTCGTCCGTTCTTTGAAATACTCGACGGTTTTAAACGTATTTTCCAATATCTAAGCTTGTAGCTTATTCGAAATTTGTTACGGTATGCTAAGTTAAATAAATATACCTGCCTAAATTATTGATTTTCTCCGTGCTGCAAAGCTTTAATACTACCCAACTTTGTATTAAATTAAAGTATACAAATTATTGAGTTGAGCGTATATTATAATACGTTCGTTTTATTCTAATAATAAATTATGGTTTTTTAACCTTACATAACTACGTCCTTGACCTATTTACACCTATCTGTCACCTATCTGTAATATATATATATATATATATATATATATATATATATATCACTACTGTGAATTATGCGAAATGAAATGAAACAAAGAAATCTTAAGAAACATTTATGAACAATACTCTATGCATTCAAAATATTTTTCTTTTACACACATCGTCTAAATAATCTCCCTACACACCCAAATACAGATGACGCTTGTAAATACAACTTACAGTTTGAGTTTAGAAAGAAAAATTATCTTATTGAAGGTATTAAAACAATCTTCACCTAACCCTTGTTAATAATTAGAGAACCCCAAAATATTTTATGAGTGTCACAAAATTTTCTTTTAAAATTCTCTGGATAATTTACCTCGTCCATCAGTGTAGTTAATCAACAACGCTGGGCAGAAGATTTTGTAAAGGTTAAAATGCTTTGAGCTCTGACCTCAAAAATTGCTGGAATAAATTATTCACTGACAACTTATTTTTTTCTACACAAATAAAAACTTATTCTAACTTAATCTACTTAATAATACTGAAATGTCCTGTTAAGTTACAAAACAAAATTATACTTGCTGTTTGACTCGTAAAATTCAGTTTAATAACTACATATTTTCGCTTATAAAAATATCGTTTTATTGGAACTAACTGCGTTGAAAAATTTGTGGTTCTATTTCAAATTTACATTTTAAATTCATTTTCCATCCGTCGAAGTATATGTACCTGGTCAATATTTATAGATTATAATTAGCGGTTGACCTCGTACCAAGATTATTTATGATAAACTGTCCTTGAACTTTTTAAAATAATTATGCTTCACAACTTAAATTCAAATTTCTATGTCACATGTTAAACGTCAAAAAAATGAACTACCAATCCTAAATCAATTACACATGCATGTCATATGAATGAATGACACCGTTCTAATTTATTTCCGTCTTATATACCAAATAATCTTAATACGTCGTCTTTCGATTACCTTCTAGATTATGTTCTCGAAGCATTAGTCATCCGCATGATGCAATAATTAGCTATAATTCTGTTATCTCTAATTTTGTTATGGCAATCCGTGTGGACAAGAGAAAAGTAAAGTACAGTAAACAAAGTACCAGTGAGTCTGCACCGAGTACCGCAATAAAAACAAAGAGGATCCAAAGAATTAATGCCGTGCTAGTTAGAAACGTCGTAAACTGGGTTGGGTTACACAGAAAGATAAAGGAAATCTCGAGAAAGAAGTTAATTTACAAAACCTTAAAAAACAACATGTTATAAAGGGAAAATCGACTCGCAAAATAAAGCTTTATCTAGAACATTTTTCTACTACTTCAATTTAATTTTTAACTTAAAATACGAATTAGCAAAAACATTAAAGGTTGTTCTCAGTCGCTTGGTTGTCAACGTCTTTTTCTTTAAACATTAATAGAACAAAGAAATAGTTACTTACATTGTTACACCAATCAATGAGAACAAGCGACAGGTTTAAACGCATTTCTTCCCGCTGCTGAAAAAAATATTATTAGGAAAAAATTCCTCACACCTAAACAAGGGCGTATCTTTAAATTTATATAAATAAATTTATAGTACAGTCAATGTTGAACTATTATTTAATAAATACTGAACCAATAACAGCTGTCCCCTTAACATTTCCGACGATCGGAGTAGAGTAAGTTCAACTTCACACTGTAACATCTCTTTTTGTATGATGAGTAACCTTATAAACAGAAAAAAATTGCTGTGATAAGGGGTCATGTAGGGGTCAATGAGCACCACATCCTATTTATACAACACCCTAAATACCTGAAAAAATTTAGAAATTTTCTAATACTCTAAATATTTCTTTTCGGTGCAGAAATACTCTGTATATTATTTCCGTAATATAATAAGTTTTGCATAATAGTGTTTTCAAATAATATAGTATGAGAGTTAAAAATCGATGAAAATTCTCCACTAAAAAGTACTAATGAAAATGCAAATATCCGTGCTTTTAGAAGTACTACTCCATGAAGACATTATTAAAACCCGTTCAGTTTGTTTCTAACGAGATTAAAAACTTCTTTCAATTAAAAGCATTTTAATACACAACAAGAAGTCGTGTATTTTTAATAGAAATTACTTTATTTTTTAGATTTTTGAATATCTAAAATTGATTCACAAGTAGGCCATAAAACAAGCTACACCACAATCGCAACAAATAATTAGAACGAACAACATAAATGGACATTCCAACTAAATACTACGTGCGATAAGACGTTTTAACGACTCATAAATCAGATAAGATAACAAGCTACTTTTACATTCATTTTTTAAAATACACCATTTAAGAAACGACAGTAAGGTATTTCACAACGTAATAAATCAAGTATGGCGGTCAATTTAGATAGCACAATGTACCAATTCAGGTCATTTCTGAAGAAATTGCATCAGCTTATGAATTAGCTCGATTAGAAGTTTATCGATTTTATGACATACGGACCTTAATACTAGATAAGCCGGTAAAATAATCAAAACAAGATCAATCACCGATGGTCTTTATATTGGTCAGTTATTAATTGTCCTTTTATCAATGAAGTTTAGTTCGTGTTAGTATTTTATTAGACAATTAAAATATGTGTCAATAACAATGTATTTAAAAGTTATTAAGTATAACGATCAAAGTTCCAAGTGATTTGCATTTAAATGTGAAGAATCCCAATTAGAAGTAAATAATACAGTTTTCTGCAAGATAAATCTGAATTTAAGTTGAAGAATACAACTTAGATTTTCAAATGTATTTATTGGTAAATTATTTAAAGATGGGAAGAACATGTTTATGGAGGCAGAAATTTAATTTGGACGTGGACAAATTTATGAATCCCAGCATAATTTAATAGTGAACGCAAGTATGTCATTGATTTAAAAATCTTTTGAGTGATTTGTTTGTTCTATTTATTTTAAATAAGTTCAATTGCATACGAGTTTGGCATGAGTTTTTTTTGTAAATGAATAAATTTAAAATTTGTATGAGATCCAAGTGCGATTTAATTTGACCACTTTAAAAAGATTTAAATGTATCTGACCAGCTACGTTTTGCCACGAGGTAAGAAAGATAATTCAACTTATCCATGTAAATTTCTAAAAGTTTGTATATAACCAGAAAGGTTTGTGAAATATTATTCACAGAAAGTTTATGAACTCTATTTCAGTATCTTGTAGTTATAAAAATGTTTATTTTTAGACTTGAGATGAGCGAACGATATTTAATTATATTTGTAGATTTTAAAGCTTGTATGTAAGTAATATTTTTTTGGATCTGTGTTGAAGAAAGATGTTTGTGGATGTAGAAATTATTATTATTTAAAGGATTGTTTGTTTACGAATACTTGATGTTATTATAAGTTTGAGGTTGGATTCTCGTGTTTTATTTAATCTGAGCATTCCTTCAATAGGTTTTATTAGTACATGTAATTATAATTTAAACATAACAAATTGCTCTTTCAATACAATATTAAAAGCTGGTATCTATTTATCAAAACACACATCAGAAAAGATTATAATACGTTCAAGAACGGGGTTTTCGATTGTTAAAGCATTTGTTTTAGAAAATATTACACTCATTTTAGCGACGTGTTTTATCAAATGGGTTTTTCGTTATCAGTGTTATTGGATTTCGAGTTTTTAAAGTGGATTATTCGAGGATTAGTTGTAAAACTCCTATTTCAGATCGATCTAATGACTATAACGATCCGAATTAAGAAATATTTCTACGAAACTTCACTGATAGATTTATAACATCGAATTCTAAAATTAGTTTGTACGAGCTATTACTTTGGGAGATGGAATTTTTTCAATAACAAAAATTATTTACGACAATTGGTGCTAAATTACTTTCAGCTACTGCAATCCATCTCTACACAATATGTATAGACATATCCTTGGTCAGGTAGTGATGAGCTAGTAGCTGATGGTCGAGGGAAGTGAAGAGTTCTCTACGCACTCTTGCTTCTTCTAAATTTGATTCATTTAGTTTTCCAGGGCAAGATTTTGGTATGCTGCCGTGTGATCCGCCTAGATCGACTGTAACCAGTATGGAGCCGGAGCGGAACGTCCAACCAATTCTTTTTCTGTTTATAAAGTTACTCATCGCACAACTGAATATGTTACAATGTGAAATTGAACTTACTCCGCCTAGATCATCGGAAATCTTACGAGGACAGCTGTTATTGGTTGAGTATTTATTAAATATTCAGCATTGACTGTCCTATAAATGTGTCTATATAAATTTAGCAATACGCCATTGTTTAGGTGTAACAATTTTGTGTTTGGATTCAATTTTATTCTCTTCGGGTATATTTTAATTGGTGCTGTTGGATTCGATATTCTTTATATTGAGTTAAAATGACTGATTATAAGATGGACATAAATTGTTTACATAGAAATTTTGATTAGAAGAACACCTGTGTTGGCTACGGACACCGTCAAACACCTGAGAGCACGTCTTCGTGTTTTAATCAAGTTATGGAATTAGCTAAGAGATACTTTGTTGATCCATTTTAAGAAGTAAGTCCTGGGGTGGGATTGAAAACTATTGAGACCAAAGTTGAAGAATTAAGAAATAACGTTACGAATTTTGATTCTCACCAGTAGCTACCATTCGCTCACGAATCATACATGTATATATACGCATCAGTTTCCTTTCTTTTGTCAGTTTACCGCCCGAACAACGGGTTTTGCGTGATAAATTACAAACAAAACTCCTTACTTTACTGCATCAGGTAAATCAACTCCCTTCTGACATGTCTAGCACTCCTGAATCGAAAAGTTCTTACTCTAAGGTTACCAGCAAATCCTGTTCGCAGCTTGTTACAACGTCGAATTTAGAATTTAGTGTAGTTCGGAACGTGCTTACTGTACATGACTTTTTTGAAAAAATTGAAAGGATTAGGTTGGCTCGTAATGTGTTCAAATCCTAATTATTCGAACAAATGGAGGACCTCTTTGAGCGGAAAGCCTTACTGTGGCACCGGAGTAATTGGAATCGGTTACTTAACTTAATGGATAACGTTTCTGGAGAACAAAATTACTTCTTAACCTAATAACAAGAACGTACTGTGGATACGTTTACAGATTTATTCAGCTAAATAAAAAAAGTTGATTCACTTACAGTTATTGCAGGTTATAGGTTTAGAAATTCAATTACAAATACCTGATCAGTGATTATTGACTGTACATAAATCGGACATCACTAAAAGCCATTATTTCCTGGACTTAATTTGTTTTGCTCAGATACTACTGGGACTTAGAAAAGCTAATGGTTTTGAATTAATGTGCTTTTGTCCAACATGAAGTTGTCGATTAAATGGAAATCAGGGTGATCCTAAAATTAAAGGCAACCAACCTGGTAGGGTATTAAACGAACTTCAATGACTAACTGCCTTAATCAGTCCGATACATTTCCTTCAAGGTTTAGTAACCTGCTCAAGCTACATATTAACTGTTTATATGGTATGGACGAAGTGCTTAACTATAAAGCTTTCTCTTTATAAAAGGATTGCAGATATCTTTGGCAAATTTAAAGAAATGAATTAAGACTGCAATTTGAAATTATTCTTTTTCTAATATATGTGATATTATCTTACTTGAAACCTGTAACTAGACTCAGAGGAGGAGATTTTCCATTTCTCTGAACAATTCTGCGTACGAAAGTTCTTCATGCCAAGACGATGAGGTCATAGGCTCCAGCGTGATGCATTATTAATTAAAATTAATGAATTATGAATCTGTACTACTTTAGAATACAACGTTGCCATGCTATCATTTTTAACCTTAAAAATCGCAATAATCTATGTAACAACTTTTGAGTATGAACAATATAAGACATAAAATTAATTCTTCCTTAGATAAAGAATTCATGTAACCCAAAAATTATATTCCTTAAAGAAAATAAAACTAACCCTATTGGTTGGATTTATCAATGCAAAAACTATTAAAATAAAATATGATTATAAACATTTCAAAGGAATGTCACAAAGTATATTATCTAAATATTCGAACATTCCATTTTGAATTGTCACACTTAGAGATATATCAATGAATTTAAAAATATATAGCTAGAGTAATCAGGATAAGTTTAAAATATCCGAGTCATTACCATATGGCATATCTAGAACCGGTTTATTTTGATACTTCTTAAATGCAATTAAGCTTTATAAAGTAGTCTGTGGCTTTGAAAAGTTACATTATATTATTGTAGTAAGTTTCACTTTCAGAAAACAAAAACCTGTACGAAGTGACCAACAGTACCAATCAATCTACCGGAATTAGAAGAAATAAAATTTTTTTTGCAAGTATTATTCTAATCGTTGCCGCGTCCACAACTGGCAGAAGCTACATATTCTGGTAAAATTTTAAGAATAATTTTACTGTAAGAACTAATTTATCGGCAAGGTTATGGAATGGCCTTGGAGTTTTTTTCCAATCAAAGTGGGAACAGTTGTTAGACTATGTAGGAGAAGATCCTGTGACACTTTGGGTGTATGGACTCATGGCTGTAATGTTTATATTCTATTGGGGAGAAGGAATGATATACATTCTAATGGATATAACTAATAAGCCAGCGTTTCTTAGAAAGTATAAAGTGCAGCCGGGCGCAAATGAACCTGTTGATAGTAGGAAACTTTTAAAGGTAAGTTTCTTTTTCTACATCATAAACACAATTCAATTTTGTAGCGGACTAGGATTTTGTCTAGTTTTCTATGTTGATATTGTAACAGGTAAGATAGTGCAAAGCTTAGCTGAATATATTGCAATTCACTTAGATACCACAAACGCAAATGTCACTTACGCACGCGCGTATACGAATGGACGCACGACCTTGCACACATACACGCAAACATAATCATGAATTAAGGAACGCTCGCCAGTTTGGATTCATGCATATTTGCACGAACGTATATACAAGCAGGTAAAAATGTACGTACTCATACGCTCATAGGTACGAACGCGCGTCAACAGTTACTTTATGCACATATGCGAGCGAATGCACACAAAAATATACTTAAACGCAACTCCATGCCCAGTTTTACAGGCATGCATGCATGCGCACATACACGCAACAACACCCTGGCATATATGAATATTCATTCGCACGCATGTGCAAGCACATGCACATGCTCTTTCTTTCTCTCTTTCTCCCTCTCTCACACACAGACACATCCGCACACAAGCACGCACCTACACACACTCACACGCACACACAACACAACACACACACACAACACGACACACACGCGCGCGCACGCACGTACGTACGCACACACACACACACGAGATAAACTCAAACGCGCGAACGTACAAGCATGAATGTAGAGATACATTCGCGTGCACATTCATATGAACACGTAGGCATATATGTATATACACGCACACGTGAGTCCTCAAGTACACACACGTGCATGTACATGCATACACCCGGGCGCGCACACCTTGATTGGCATAGGTGATTGGAATGCAGATATTTTTAGTAATGGGTGACGTATTCATTCAATAAATCATTATAGCGTTTTAAATTCTCTGCAATTTGTTTTGTTTATATTTTAAAACTTTTTAATAACCCTTATTTTTTAAAAAATTGCACAAACAAATGATGTTTTAGCCTTTTTGCAAATTTTTTGTCGGCTGTATACTCGTGGAAATAACTTAAAAATTTACAAGCACAACAGGCGATGCCCAAGGGTCACCAGAATGCGCAATCGCTCTTTGCCCCTCATATACCCATTCATTTTCCTCGGTCTCCTAGCGTTCGGCCAATGCAAGTCTTCTCGGCTGCTTTATTATTGGCCGGGAATCTCCTGTATCGATTATATGGTTGATTGTTGCGGTTTTCCTTAATCGACTGTCGTCAACCGCAAACACGTGCGAGTACCGTCGGATTAAGTTTTTAAGTCGTGACAGTTGTTCTTGTTCAAGATGTTTGCATGGTTTCATCAACTGGTTTAATACCTTCGCGGAACATTCTTTAGTTCTTCTCAACATCGGCACACCTCGCTACGTGAACGACCAGTATCGTAGCTATTGGCGTTTGTTACGTGCCAAAGTGGCCCTTAAACATGTCTTAGGTTAATTTTGATGTGCGGAAGTTTCGCGCCATAATTTCAAAAGACTCGAGGCACGTATTTCCGTTACGTCACAGTGGTTTGCGCCAGATCGCGCGACGCGAGTGGGCTGGACGAATAACTTCGCGCCGACGTGTAAAAGACAAGAGTGGGGACAAGTTTCCTGTGCTCTTTGTAACGTAGCTTTTTTGCCCGAACCTTCGAGTGGAGTGGACGTTTGAGGTATCGTATCGTGCCTTATCTTTACCTATGTAGTTTTCCTTGCTTGCTTGTCTTTGTTTGTCGCCCCTTATACCATGTTCCCGTCATAGGTAGAAGAAATTTGAAGCCACCTAGGCGAACCGTACTGCACGACCCTGGATAAATGAGCTCATAATGGCCGGAGCTGGTCCGAACGCTTTGGAAGAGCGTCGGGCGTACCATCTTTAACTACCTCAAAGGGGCCTTCCGTAGCCTGATGGACCTTAGCGAAGCCAACTTTACCTCAACTCCAACGGACGCCGGATTTCTTATGTGAGTATTCTCTCTGTTAATTTGTTCGCTGTATCATTTATTGTTTTAAAGTTATATAAATTTCCGATTATTGCGCAATATAAATTGTGCATTGGTGACGTCATTGGCAGATGAGCGCGCCCAAAATCTGTATAAGATTAGCGCTACCAACTGCCGATGGTGTCTAGTAAACCCCGCTGCGGTGTTGTATTTATCGAACCTTTAAATTTAATTATCAACTTTTAAATGTAAGAATCCACTTAAAATGTAAGACGTTCAAGAACCTAACAGATATACCATCCATCATTTGGGCCAAAGGCTTCCCCACAGGCACGACCTTTTCGAAGGATTCACTGATCGGTTTAATCGCGCATAAAGTCCTTCAAAAGAGCAACATTCAGGAGTCCTATCACCACACTTTCTGACGTTCTAGGTAGGATTACGTCTTCCGTCAGACAAACACGCACAGACAGGTCGTTTGTTTCACAAAATAGTACTTCCCGTTTCCTACTCTCAAGACTTCTTCTTTCTTATGTACATGGAATCTATGATATCCTTTTCCAAGATAACTTCTTCGCCTATATTCGCTATCACTACGTGATGGTCAAATATTTTGCTCCCAACTCCTTATTTTACATCTAGCAGTTCATGCGTTTGAATTTCCTCAATAGCTACGGTTTGAAGATGCACTGTCACGGATGGCATCTTACCACGGTTGCGTACTACATCGGGATTAGCAATTATCCTAGTGACTTCGGGGTCAACTAAAAACTTCTCGATTATTCCTTTAAACTGTATGTATATACAAATTCTGTCTGTATGCTCAGGTCGGGCGATGCGGAATTTGGTTTGCGGGGCGGAATCCGTGGAGGTCGACTTTCACCCCCTCCTGTCGACCCCTTTTAGTTTTCCGGCTTCTCAAGTTCCTTCTCTATTCTATTCTATTTACATCTGTGCAATATATGCCTAAATTCACCACGATTCCAACATCTGGGTCCCTTTTCCTTTGGTCAGTGTTCACAAAATACCCCTCGAAACACCTTCTCTACGCTTTTTTGGCCTTGTTCTTCTACGGAGCATTTTACATTAGCAATACCACTATGCAAAGCTTGCTGTGCGCTTCAAACTCCAAGGTATGAGGTAGAGTATTCTATATGGTCCTTGGTCAAGCCAGCCGCAGTGCTTGCTGGAACTCACAGTAGCGTATATGGGCAACAAGTCTGTACTGCCAGCTGTTTTAGGAAGCTATTTTGTGCTGTTGGGTATGCTAGACTCATCAAGCGAGCAATATCTACTTCAAGCTCTTGTAAATTTTCCTTGGTTTTTTGGTAATGGTTCTTCACTTGAGTGTAGTACACTTTTCTCGATCTTCTTACATTATTCTGAGGTGTGTTGATGTATCACTGTCGCTGGTTCTGTTATGGAATTAATGTGCTCTTCCATCCACAGTTGCTCTTCCATTTTACGCGAGGTTTTTAATAACTTTGCTTCCAGTTCTTGCGAGTTATCTACCAACTGCGTTTACTATTACTGTAAATCGCAGGAGAATTTGGCTTTTAGCTTTTGCGCGTTTTTTATAGTCTTCTCTATGAATTCCTCTCTCAATTAGGTATAATTTTCAATTAGTTTTCCTTCACCCACTTTTACGTTCTGTTTTAGTATCTCCCCAAGGGTTGCGACGATCGTTCTTACTTTTACGCATTTTCTTCTAATTTCGGTGAGAGGTTCGCAGCGTTATCCTGTAATTTTTCTCTTAAGCTTCCGACATTTTCATTTAGTTTTTCTATGAATTCAGCAGAGTTTCCGACCAAGTTCTCCGATACGTTTGACTTGAACTCTTTCAAAAAGGAAAGAATTTCACTATCGATTTTCTGTTATTGAGTACCACTGACACTGACTACTGACTACTCGGGCGTTGGTATTCCATTGACTTGGGTTTTGAAGACTTTGACAGTTTCTTCAGGTGATGAAAATTGCCATCTGCGTAATTTTGTTTGGCGTTTAGGAAAACGAAAAAGTCATTGGGGATAAATTTGGCGAATACGGGATGAGACATTAATTTCAACGTGTTTCACCTTCTAATAATTAATTATATGGTATGTACTGTATTCCCCCCTGTGAAGTATGGGATTTTAAAGAAACATATCTGAGCACAAAGTTCAATCATATCGGAAGCGTATCTGCAGAGAGATCAGATTTAACGTATGAGTCCTGAAAGGGGCGCAACAGCCTTACAGTAGTTACACAAGCGACAGTCTGGATAATTAACTGAATTGGTTTTGCAAGATCACCCAACAGGACATAGCCTGGTTGATACTGCTACCCGGCTGAACACAAGGAGATACTAGAGTGATTGCTTTTCCTAGAACATGCAGCTCTATCTGTATGGTTTGTTGCTGTTGGTATTCGCCCGGGTAAAATATTCCAGACGTAAAATAATCCACCATTCGTATCTCCAGAGGGACTACTCCAGAGGAAGTCACCGCAAAGGGTAATCATAGCATTTCAGGAATCGGAGCATGGAATGTCAGAAGTTTGCATCGTTAGAAAACATGAAAATGGAAATGGATAGGCTGAAGTTAGATGTAGTTGGAATTATTGAGGTGCGTTGGAAAGGAGATTACTGAATTATTATTCCTAAATCCAGCAGAAACATTTTGGGAACAAGTTTAATAATGAATAGAAAAATAGGGAAAAGCGTAAGCTATTATAAACAACATAATCAAAGAATTCAAGGAGTAAACTTAGAAACAAAATTACAACCCACCACAATAGTACAGGTCTATATGTCTACCGACAACGCAAA
Organism: Platerodrilus igneus; assembly: GCA_036346225.1. Taxonomy (NCBI): domain Eukaryota; kingdom Metazoa; phylum Arthropoda; class Insecta; order Coleoptera; family Lycidae; genus Platerodrilus; species Platerodrilus igneus. The sequence continues at coordinate 8,154,503 of JARFIW010001148.1, forward strand.
CGATGAAGAAATTAATATGGTATATTAAGAGGCAGAAGAGATCATGCAAAATATTAAGGGAGATGAGAACTTGATTGTAATAAAAGACTGGAATGCAGTTGCACGCATAGAAAGGTAGACTATGACCTAGGTGCAAGGAACAAACGGGGAAACCAACAGCTAGAATTTTGTATCGAACACACTTTGGTCTTCGCCAAAGCTTGGTTTAAGAAACACCTGAGCGAAACATTGAGACACTGGTTGGTACCAGATAGATTACATAATGATTAAGTAGAGATTTAAAAACCGGGTTTTTCATTGTCAGACATATCCGGAAGCAGATGTAGGCTCTGACTATAATTTACTGGCAATAAAATGCAGACTGGAGCTAAAGCAACTGAAAAGAAGCAAGAAATCGAATAGGTAGGACCTTCATAAGTTGAAACAACATGAGGTGAATAGGAGTTTTAAAGAGAGTAATTGAAAAAGTCGAAAGAAGTACTCTAAAGGAAGAATGGTTAGTGCTAAAGATGAAATTACGCGCATCTGATGTAAAACTAGGATTAAAAGACAAAGGCCAAAATAAATCCAAGGGTAAACACAAGAGATTCTGCATTTGATATATCACCGATGAGAAATAGGAATATAAAAGACTAGACAGGCAAACGGAGATAAAGGAGCATCAGGAATGAGATCAATAGGAAATGCAAGTTTGCATAGGGAGAATGGTTACAAGAGAAATGCAAAGATATTGAAATCTTTATGACTGTAGGAAAGGTAGATGCAACTTGGAGGAAAATCAAATAAGCATTTGGAGAGAAGAAAAACAGTTGTATAAATCTAAGGGACTATGGGAAGTCACTTACAGGTAAAGAAGGAAAAAACTGATAAACAGAAGCATGCATAGAAGGATTTTACAAAGGAGGAGAACCTAGTGTTCAAGTACTCTAAAGAAGAGGTACTTGATGAAGATGAGAAGGGTGACAGGATACTTTGGTCTAAGTTCGATAGGTCATTGTAAGATCTAAGTGGGAATAAGGCACCACGAATTGATGAATTTCTATTGAAAATGCTAAATGTCATAAGAAATACAGTTAGAACATAACTGTACCATCTGGCAAATAAGACGAATGAGACAGGTGGAGAACCTTCGGATTTCAAAAAGAATGCAATTATTAACATACCAAAGAAAATAAAAACTGACAGATGTGAAAACTATCGAAAGATAAATTTAGTCAGACGTGCCTGCAAAATTCTAACCAAAATCATTTACAGGCAGATGAAAAACCATATAGAAGGGGAATTGGGTGAAGACCAGCTTGGCTTTCGAAGAAATGTTGGAACACGTGAGACTATATTGAGTGCACTACTGATCTTGGACTACAAGATTAGGAAAAACAAGCTCGACCTTTTTAATATTTATTGGTCTAGAAAAAGCTTTTGACAATGTAGATTAGAACAAAGTTCGATATTATGAAGAGGTATGGTGGTATGCACGGAAAGCAGATTATAGTGATAAAAGTTGGACACGAAAAGGAGATAATTATTCAGGATTGTAGTGTCTTGTGCTGTTTAACTTGTACGTAAAACAAGTAACAAAAGAAATGAAAGAAAATTTGGGAATGTATTAAAATTCAAGAAGAAGAAAGTAAAACATTATGTCTTGTATATGACTTTCTCATTTTATCAGAGTCAGCAAAGGATCTAAAGGATTTGTTGATCGGCTTGGGGTCAATTTTGAAGAATGGTTATATAAAAAACACTAAAAAAGTCGAAACAAAGTTGATGGAGTGGAGTCGTAGAAGATTAAGTGAAGCAACGAACATCCAATTGGGATATAAAACGTTGAAGGAAGTACAAGAATCTGTTATTTGGGTAGTAAGATAACAAGGTATGGCGGAAGAAAAGAGAACATATAGCGTAGGCTTGCGCGAGCAAGAAAAGCATTTCTGAAAAAGAGAAATTTGGTAACATCAAAAATATTTTTAAGTATTAGGATAACATTTCTAAAGGTTTTTGTATGGAGCGAGACTTTATATGGAAGTGAAACGTAGATGATAGGCAGCACCAAAAGAAAGGGAATAGGCCTACGAAATGTAGTGCTACAGAGGAATTTTAAAAATTTGTTACGTAGATCGGGTCACAAATGAGGAGGTACTAAAACGCATTGATGAGAAGAGAGCTCTGTGGCGAAATGTAAAGAAAAGGGAAGATAGGATAATTGGACATACCTTGAAGCATACAGGATTGCTTAGCTTAATATTAGAGACTTGAATATCATAAACAAATTCCAATGGATATATAATGTATTATTTACGTATCATTGAAGAGGTTAGCTCAGGATAGGTTAGCATGGAGAGATGCAACAAATCAGTCGGCGGACTGAGAACCCAACAACGTGTGTTGTATGCGAGCAGGCATTGTGAGGGAGAATGATGCAATGTTTCTTGTTGCTATCTCTTGATTTCGTCAAGGACGTCATAGCGTTGTCACCTGCCACGATGTTGCGCGCAGATTTTGCAGTTCGTCAGTTGACTTTTTCTTCGTACACCATTTAATACGAGCTTTTTTTGAGTTTTGTTCAATTTAAGCGGGATCCGTCACAAACAACCAAATGTTTAAGCAAAATAGAGTATTACAATCGCCGATATGCCAAGGGACAGCATTATCTCATTGCGAATTAGATACCGATAAAAAATGTTGCGCACAGTATCGATGTGTTAGAAATAACAACACTTTTTGATTTATCTTCTTGAAATTAAATTCTGACAGCAAACAACCACGACGACCCGCTTATAAAACAACGAGACAAGACTAATATTTAAGGCAACACTTGTGGGCGTCGTTAAATTAGCAAAAGATAAACGTGTATTTTAAAAACAATTGTTTAAACACTTTATCCAAATGAGCGACGATAATTAATTAAACAAAATCGACAGAATTGTAGAGTTCATTGCATGTGTTAGTAGACTATCTAACATGCCGACCATATACAAAAAAATAGATAGATGTTTGATGGTCTGACGGTTTAGAAACTCTTATAAAGAACAAGAAAGATATATTTATCTTAATGGCTATAAAATTTGCCAATCACTTAAAGGGTTGTTGTTACAGTTCCACTCTAACATGAGAGTATAATTTGCTACGTACAGTTTCTGTACCGAACATTTCCTAAGTAAATCTGGCATTTCTTATTGTATTTACGATCATGCAAATTTTTAGTAACAGGTATCGACGACTTTTTTAAATTGAAATTATGATTTATTGCTTAGAATTTCTATTAAATGTTCTGTATAAAGTTAAATATTTGGAATCAATTCTATGTTGAGAACATGAAAATTTTGGCTGTCCTTAGTACAAGTAAATAGCAAAAGCTGACTTGATTTATCAAAACAATTGGTCTCAAACACGTTCGTATAAGAGGGAAATATTGTTGTACATCGCGTTTCTCCTAAATAAATATAAACATATTTAGTTATCAAAACATTTGCTTAGAAATATGGTTGTTTTGATAGCATGAAATGTGCTTTGTGGTTTCCTAAACATTAAAAAGGCTACAGTATGTGCGCTTTATTAAAATGGAAAGTGTTGTTATCAAACGCATTTGCTTCGAAAATACTATTATCACGTTAGAACGTGGTCAAACATCTGCTTAAGAACACAGTTTTCAAACAATGGAAATTGCCCACCTTGCTATCTTGTCAAAGCAGACGTTATTCGAGGAACTTTTCATGTTCATTAGCTTTGTTATTTTCCCTTATCTGCAGATTTTGTTTGGAAAATACCTTCTATGTGCTTGTTTTGGACGGCAAAATATTTTGAAGGGAAATACACGGTATTGTAGGTGAATGGTTATCTTCAGCTATATATACTTTCAAGTTAAGCGGAAAATTGAATTTTATGCAGTTTCCTTTCGCGGGAAGAGGTCTGAAGTCGCCTTGTTCTAAAAGTATCTCAAATAATTTCTTTACTTAGTTTCTGTGGTGCAAAATTTGAGATGTTCTGTGTCCTTTAAAATGGAAATGTAAGATTATACAATGTTTAGTAAATAACATACACGCTCTCATTTTATACGAAAATGCTTGTGGTTTAAATACTTCGGCAAGTGCTACAGTGCCCTTTTTATTTGACGATGACGACGGTTGTTAATTAGTTGTTTGCATGAACTGTGACTTAATAAAGGACAGTAACAAATCTGGCGATTTCGATTAGAGATGAATGAATTTGCGTAGTAGCACGAAGATGATTTCGGCTCCGTTTAGAGCTCCTGTTGAGTGGTGTGTCTATAAAAGCAAATTTTGGTTAATCTTGTCGATTTCTGAAATGTGGTATGGAATGTGCCGAGCAAAGTAACACTGTTAAAAGAGATGCAGTATGTCTTGCCAACCTGTATGGATTGGCTTTTTCTATCCTGCACCGTTCGATGATTTCCATCCACAATAAACTGCGTTGGATTTTTCTTGGTATTCATTGGCACCGAAACGGGAGCATAAGACAACGATAGCGGCGTTTGGTTGAGTATTGAAAAAGCTTAACATATACGGTTTATAAAGTTTCTTTCATACATTTTCTTTTAGAGTTACTTTACTATTTAGAAGGGACATATGTACCCACTTCCGGATTGACTATGGTTGGAATGCATTCAACTACTATACGGGTCCTGCAGTGTGGAAATTATGTAAGTAAACATTTTATTTTAATATGTACTTCTCGTAGTCACCAAGGTGCACCGTACCCTCTTCCGAGGAGATATAGAGGGTAGGTGTACTACAAAGTATAAGATATAGTTTGGCGGAACTAGAATCCGCCTTTAAGGGCTGCGGAGTTTGTAGAAGACTGATCTCAGGGGAAGGAAAAAGAGAAATAAAAATTCAACGTAAGTGAAGGCAAGAAAAGTACCAAACTTGTATACTGAAAGTTCAGTCATCGGGATATGAACAATTATTTCTATCAAATGTGAGCGATCAATAATCAGAAAGTCGCAGCAGTCTTAATATGATGTTTTTATAAACATTTATACAAAGCTTTTTGTAAAAACAAATAAGATAGTTATGTTTAATTTTAAGCTAGTAAATACTGGAAAATCTTTTAACCATAGAAAATTTTATGAAATTTTGTATGTTCACATAGTTAGATAATAATCAACAAAAAATATTCATAAGCATATTTTAGCTATATATACATATATATGATAACGCTGCACGTCGATGTAATTATACTCTGTCTCCTTCTGATCACCACCGCTCTGTGTATTTTAACATCCTAAAATTTAAATATGCCTCGGCTAGCCCAGTTTAATTTACATAATGCACAACGTTACGATAATCAAATAATTTACCTCTTTTTCTCTAAAACTTTTCCTACTTTGAGTGATAAAAGGAAGTCGATTAATATTTGTATATTAAAAAAGAAAAAAATCATATACACTTCACAGCTTAATCTGTTTTACTGTATGACAAAAATGAGCCCCTGAATCAATTAACAATAAATTTTAAATTGTTTATCTCCAAAAATTAAAGTTCCCTTTTCTTATTTTAAAGCCAGTAAAATGACGTTGTACTCTACTGGGAATTTCTTTGAACGTTCAAGATTTTTTCCTTTTTACGAAATTTTCCACGTATAAAATAAATTTTTGATGACTCTTTACATAAAATATTCAAGTATAAAATATGATCAATGTTCAAAAATAATATAAAGAGAATATAATGCCTTATGCTAGATAGTTCTGACCTGCAGTTTTTCTTGTGCGTCTTTCTGCTGCGTGCTGTAGATCAGTACTCCAATATCACATTCAGTTGAGTTGCTCTATTCAATTTATTTAGTATCTAAGTTTTACCCCGTTTAATCAATAATCTGGTATTTTCTTAATCTCCCTTAGCTTTCTTAATGTTATTTAGATTTACGTAATCTTCCTTAAATTCTCGAAACTTAGAGTTTTGTAGTGTCTTCGTAATCTCACTTAGAATTTCGTAATCTCACTTAAAGGCGTTTTCCAGCAAACGGCGAAACTTGTCTCATATAATTTTTACTATTATTTATTTAAAATATTTTATAACACCACTTTTCACAAAAATTTGATAATTTAATTTAAATATTTACTCGACGCGTAAATTGTTGAGTATAAGTGATGCAGATTCTGCTTAGTTCAAACTATGACTGTCTGCTTATCAAATTCGCGTGTTATATAGTCTACGCCCCGTCTAAAAATTCATTGGTTATCCGAACTGTTATTCAAAGTATACGATCAACCATCGGGTGTTTTGGATATTTTGGTCTTTTAATATATAACTTGTTGGAACGATTCCTTGGTCACGTAGGTGCCAGTGGATTTCTAGTTTGTATTTATTTCAGACCGTGTGTTTTGATGTTGTTACAGGAATTTCTAATTCGCCTTGGCACGTAATTTTAGTTATGGCTTTTGTTTGTCTAGATAATACTTTGGGATTTGTATTAACTCGATGAGAAAATCACGTAGACAAAGTGACGTAAATTAACATATTTCTGTTTACATTTTACGTTTCCGAAACGTATTTATTTCTAAGGATACGCTTTTTATCAGGACACTATGCTATCTGCTTTCACTATTGCATGTTTAATGTGAATTGTATTATGATTTTCTAGCTTTTTACTGCATTTAACGCGTATCTATTTACAATTTATGAATACTTTTGCTGAACGTTTGTTTATTGTTGAATGATATGGTTCCCGGCATTAATTAAAGTCAACTGCGATCCTTATACATGGTGTTAAATGTTTGCTCTTTGCATAATTTGCAAATTACGTATTTTTCATGCTAAGTAAATGTGGTTTTCTAACTCGTAGTACTATTTACATGTATTGTGTTACCATTATGACTCAATATACCCCTAAATAACCCCCTTATCATAGCAATGTATATATATATATATTGTAGTGGTTTTAAAAGGTTAAATTTAAGTATAAACAAGGTAATTTCAAACACCCTGTATAGAGGAAACAACCAGAATTTACGTGCGCAATTTATTTCATTTAATGAATTTAAAGTAACAAGTATTACCATAATTTTACAATTAGTGATTAAAATTTAGTTAGGTTCGTAAAGAAAATAAATTGTAGAAGTCAAGGCATATTATTAATTGATTTAATTGAGTTTAGTTGAAAGGGATATTAAGTTTAATACGCATAAGAGCTTGAAAAATCGATAATACCAAGGTGAAACGCCTTGCTAACAAACGAACAGCCGTTGAATATAAAATACCTTGAAACGCAACCTCCTAGAAATGTTGTGTTAAAACGTTTGTTAATTGAACACATGCAGGTTTTGGAAATGTCAGGTTCCCCTTATTTGTGTACATAAAAGACAGTATTTAAAGTATATCGGGTAAACGGTCCGACGGTTCGCGTAAATGTTAACTAAAAGTTTCCTTAGAGTGCAGAAGGGATAGACGATCAATGAAATGCTTCGGAAAGAGACAGGCATAATAACAGTTCAGTTCAAAACGCACGTATTCAGTCCACATGGGTTAGTTTGAAACGCGGACAGTAATTTCGATTTGTACCACTCAAACAAGGTTAGAAGGAAACATAGAATATGCATAAGAGAGGAATAGCGTTAATACAGGCGGGGTTTCAGAACGTCATTGAATATCTTATTGGTCTATATAGTTAGTAGTATAACAGACAAACACGGGAAAATTTGAATGCGGGCTTTTTAGAAAATATAATAACGACGAGTTAAATTTCGAAGATTTCGAAAACGGTTGAACCAAAATTTTAAAAAGTATTATTTTAAATGAAGGATTTCGCGTGAAGAGTGGCGGAGAGGTGGCATTGGAATTATATAAATACTCTAAAAGAATTAGCATCGTTCTCTTTTAACTTCGCTCTTAGTATGTTCATCGCTTCAGACTACGTACAGAAATTTACCACGAGCTTGTAAGTATATAAAATTATTTTAAATTAAATAGTACAGTGTTGGCCTCATAATTTTGAAAGACGGATAGTGTCGAGTCTAAATTTTATTGAGGTGCAACATTTATTTTAAACAAGCTCGTGAAGTGAAGTAATGAAACGTAAATTAAATTAAGCAACTATAAAAGAAGTGTAATATACGTGGATTTGGATTTGGATGTATCGTGTATGAATAGCATGCAGCACAACTTAGAGGGTGTTCATCTACAAATAGCTGGAGGCGGCAAGCAGAGCAGAGCGAAACAACTTAACGGCATCGTCAACGGAGTAGGGATCTTCAAGAAATTCCAGGTAACGCTTTAGAATTTGTTGTTTTTGATAAACTATGAAAATTCTTGTGATGTGTGAGAGTGAACTATGAAGGTATTTTGCATTATTTTGCGTATTAAAAATAATACGCCTAACTAACTTTTATTATGGTATTTAAATATAAATCTAAAGGTGTATATAAAGCGTATTAACGTTCCATCAGAAATTTAAATTTTTTTTGTGAAGAGTACATGAGTTTTTTGTTTGCAGTAAGCGTATGCTAAGTAAAAAGCATACATTAATCATAAAAAAACTGGGTTATCATGAGCTCACCATACTCCAGAGTGTCCTAATTAAAATTAATTATAAATAAAAAAAGAAAAATAAGGTATTATTCAGGGCCCATTTACTCCTGTTCCGTTCAATGTGTTTGATATTTCTAGTTAAAATTCTGGACTTGAAGTTTTATTTGTAAATAGTGGTAAATAAATATTGTATGATTGTTGTATTATTTTGTGGTTTAATAGAGAGTGTGCGTGAACGATAAAGAGTATGATAGTGAATCTAGGTATCCAATAGGAGGCCCAACTGAGCTAGCCAGGGAAGCGGCTGAAGAATTAAGGTGATGAAGAGAGGAATCTGGGTAAGAAATTATTAAAAAAAAAAATAATTTTCGTTTGTGTGAAATTTATGACGTTTTTTGGGTAAATTAATAAAATTTGCGAATATTTTTGTAACTGAGGCACGATTTAGAGAGGTTTCACGGCAATATATATATATATATATATATATATATATATATATATATATATACAGTGCGTCCAAATTTCGAGTCTCTACATTGAGATTTCAGTTATTATAAGAGATAGAAATTGGGTTAAATGGGGAAAGATTTGGAAGAATCCAGGCCAGTTTTGTATCCGTTTACAAAATTGGTGTAAGTTGTCTGGTTTTGGAGATATTTGAAGAAAACTAAAAATGGCAGATTTTGTTTTTTGGTAATAAAACATGAATCATAAGTCGCACCATCACAAAACTTGCACATTATTAAGACACTTTTCTAAAAGGAGTATTTTAGCATAAACAGAATCATTCGACTGTCTTTTGCTTTCGAGGAAACGTCCACAACTTTTGTTTTTCTTATGGCCGCCATTTTGAATATTAAGTGAATATTATGCGCCTTAAAATTACCTTTTCAAAGATATGCCACATGTCTAGAAAAAAATGCAAAACTATCCTAAATTTTAAAAATAACTAAATTTGTATGTTCTTAACGTTTGGTAATCCCAACAGGGGAAAAATTTGATTTCTACTTTATGAAAAGTACAATACACATTTTATAATGTACACAAACAGCATTTGTCAGAAATTATTAATTATGGTGGTACTAGAGTTAAAATGATATCGTTTTATAATAGTAGGCGGTGGTATGTGACAAAACCAAACAATTGAATTACAGTTATATGTCAAACAAATTCTAAAATTTAGATAAACTTGTGTGTGTTGTAAGTTTTGGTGCCGGTGGTGCTGCATTTTTAATTTAAAAAATGGCACATGTCTACAAGTTTTCGAATGAGGAAAAGTTTGATATGCTAAATACTTATTTACAATCGTTTCGGAACGCTGATACGGCATCCGCCAGATATTTGGAATTGTCTCCAGAAAGACGACAACCGCATAAAACATACTTCAGAAAAATTGTAGTGAATTTACTGAATTATGGTGCTTTTGAACAGACTAGGGAACAATACGACTTAAACAATAGGGAACGTGTTCTAAAAATTACTGAGGCGGTAACACGAAATCCATCCACATCCGTAAGATCTGTAAGCCGTGAACTTAATATTCCAAAATCAACTGTTCATAATATTTTAAAAAAGGAAAAGTTTCATCCTTATAAATCTACTATTGTCCAAGGCCTCAAAAGAGAAGATTTCGCCAGACGAATGCGTTTTTGTAATTGGTACATCCAAAAATGCGAGGAAGAACCGCACTTTCCAGAATTGATAATATGGACAGACGAAACGCGGTTTACCAATTGCGGGGTGTTCAATAAACATAACACGCATCACTGGAGCACTGAAAATCATCATCTGACGGCGCAACGCAAATTTCAAACGAGATATGGATTTAACGTTTGGTGTGGTATCTTAGGTAGTTAATTATGATATAAATATTTTAGTAAATTAACCAATGTAATTAATACTTTTATAGGTAATAATTTGATTGGAGCCTTTTATTTTGTCAATAACCTCAATGGCGCCAGATATACGGAATTGTTAAGAGACCAAATAATTCCGTCTATTAGAGGACTTGTACCAAATGATGATGATTTTCGAAAACTATGGTTTCAGCAAGATGGTTGTCCAGCTCACAATTCCCGAGAAGTTAGCGCCCTTTTAGCTGAACATTTTGGCCATAATATTATATGCAATAGTGGACCAATTTGTGGCCGGCAAGATCACCAGATCTTACACCACTTGATTTTTATTTATGGGGTTTTGCTAAAAATGAGGTATATGAGTTTGAACCGCCTCATAATATAAACGAACTGCAGGAAAGAGTCCGTGACATTCTTAACTCTATAAATAGGCGCACGTTAAGCAGAATTGTACGGAAAGTTTTAATTAATTGTCGAATGTGTCGTGATGCAAACGGACAGCATTTTCAGCATCTACGGGAAGGAATTTAGATGATAGTTTGCTGTTTCGGTCACATTTAATTTTGTTCCCTAAATTAGATAAGATAGGCTACAGTTTTATGTTTAAGTTAATTTTAAGATTTATATCCAATACTTTACGAGTTCTACTTAACAAAATGTATGTGGTACTACTACTACTACTACTGTTTGGAAAGTAGAAATCAAATTTTTGCCCTGTTGGGATTACCAAACGTTAAAGAACATACAAATTTAGTTATTTTTAAAATTTAGGATAGTTTTGCATTTTTATAGACATGTGGCATATCGTTGAAAAGGTAATTTTAAGGCGCATAACATTCACCTAATATTCAAAATGGCGGCCATAAGAAAAACAAAAGTTGTGGGCGTTTCCTCGAAAACAAAAGACAGTCGAATGATTCTGTTTATGCTAAAATACTCCTTTTAGAAAAGTGTCTTAATAATGTGCAAGTCTTGTGATGGTGCGACTTATGATTCATGTTTTATTATCAAAAAACAAAATCCGCCATTTTTAGTTTTCTTCGAATATCTCCAAAACCAGACAACTTACACCAATTTTGTAAACGGATACAAAACTGGCCTGGATTCCTCCAAATCTTTCCCCATTTAACCCAATTTCTATCTCTTATAATAACTGAAATCACAATGTAGAGACTCGAAATTTGGACACACTGTATATATATATGTATATATTTATATATTTATGATCAGCAAAAAGGCAAAATACTGTTGTTAATACTCACATAGGTAATTTAGATGTTTATAAAAAAGTAGGTTAGAATACTACGATCGTTGACGCTAAAAATAATCTAGCAAAATTCATACATGAGGCAGCAAACGGCCCAGTAATTACTTTGAGTTCCACTTGGCGTTTAGCAGGAAAAACATCTGCCACTGTCAAACGAGTCGTCTTCAAATTGAAGTCTTCAAGTTTCTAAATAGATGAACATCTGGTCCACCAAATAGTTGCAATTAAAAGCTGTTTGATTCCATCAAAAGATATTCCGGCTTCCAGTTATTTTTATGTTGTGGAGGTGAAAGACATCTAGAGCTCAAAATAAATTCAAAACATAGAACGTAGGTAGTATCTTATATAGAAACAATTGTAGATATTTTCGGATTAAAAATTTAGAGGATGTATTGGTATTATTAGATTAGATTAATCTCTTGGATTAGTTTTTTGAATCCTGCAAAAATCAATTGTATTACAACTTTAGAAACATGGTCCGACGAAAAACATCAAAATTAATCTATTTTTATTTTACAATTTTTAATTTAAAAGGCAGGTTCAAATGAATAAATTTTCATCTTACATGTAGGGTGAGACATCTAGAAGATTATTTTTATTAAAACCTTATGCATTTAGGTAGAAAATACATACGATAGGAAACTTGGCGATTTATAGATAAGACAATATGGTCAACGTCCACACTTGCAGACAGTCCGGTACTAAAAATTAACTTTCTATGAATCTGTATGATAACCACAAAACCTAGGAAGAAGAAATAGATAAGTGACATTTCTGACATGAGCTTAGATCCACACAGTTGTGTCTTGAACGAAGAATTCGCCAATCAGGAAATTACAGTAAACGTATTTATTTCTACAACGTAGATAAATAATAAATTCGTGAATAAATATAGTAATCTCAGTATCTAGTTTTATTTTCTAGTACAAGATTATACGAAAATATATATTCGGAATCAAAGTTAATTTCAAGTAATAATAAAATGTGATTTCAGTGTAAGATAACACAAGTTTTTTATAAATTGCAAAGCACGTTGTAACATGTTTAGGCGTCAGCTAAATGGCATGGTACAACGGGACTGAAAAACACTCCCCCGTAATTTTTTTCCTTTTGCTGATCAATTATTATTTTACATACATTTTTTATACTTATCAATATTTCGGGATATATTTTGGATAAATGTTATTTTCCACGCGTACAACTGTCTTGTGTATCATGGTTGTAACTAGAGACTACGTAAATATTCTTTTGATATCATGTTTATTTTAATTAAAGGTTGTAATAAATGCATTTTGCTTAGGTTTCCTATTTTTCCTTCTGTGAGACTTACGCCACTCTATCACGTTTCAGATAGCACGGCAATAAATTTTTCTAAAGTCTTCTTGTTGTTGCTGTACTAGGTGCGGACTGCCTTGTTTACTTTCATTGCTTTCTTGCTTGTCGGCGCGGATTTTGTTAGGGTAATTCGTGCGGACAAGCTAGAAAGCAACGGAAGTAAAGAAAGCAGCCCCCATCGAGTACTGCAACAACATAAGGACTTTGAAAAAATTTATTGCCGTGCTATCTGAAACGTAGTAGAATGATGTGGGTATCATTGAAAGAAAAATAAAAACCCTAAACAAAATGCATTTACTATAACCTTTAATTAAAAAACATTATATAAAAAAAATATTTACACAACCTCTAGTTACATCCATGATACACAAAAAACAGTTATTCGCATGGGAAATAACATTTACCCAAAATGTATCCCAAAGGATTGATACAGTATAAAAATATCTAAACAAAATAACAATTGATTAGTAAAAGGAAAAAATTTCCTAAAGTATATACATGGAGGAGTGTTTTCAATCACGTGGTGACCACAAAATGTACATATTAATAAAAGGTGGTGCCAACTTACATAATTACGACACTGCAGGACTCGTCTAGTATTTAGAATGCATTCCACCCATGGACGATACAGAAGTGGGTACAAATGTCCCTCCTAAATAGTAAGGTACCTCTAAAAGAAAAGGTACGAAAGAAACTTTACAAACCGTATATGTTAGGCATGTTCAATACTCAACCAACGCTGTCGTCGTCTTATGCTTTTGTTTCGGCGCCATTGAATACCAAGAAAATCCAACCCAGTTGATTGTGGATGAAAATCATTTAACGGTGCAGTAAAGAAAAACCAATCTCCTCAGGTGGGCAGGACGTACCACATTTTTCTTAACTCGATCCCCAGGGTTACGCTGCTCAGCACAATCCATACCACATTCCAGAAATCGACAAAATTAACTAAAACTTGTTTTTATAAACACACCACTCAGCAGGAACTCTATATAGAGTCTTAATCATCTTGGTACTACTACACAAATTCATCCAACTCCAATCAAAATCGCCAGATTTGCTACTGTCTCAAAACAAAACCTGCAGATAAGGGAAAATTCCAAAACTAATTGTTACGTTAGATCCCTGCAAGCGATCTATTTCTGCATAAATATTAAATTCCAACCAACCTTATTTAGAAACGCCCTGTACAATTTCTAACTTCTTACTCATTAAGCGATGTAACGAGTTAGATTCTTTTTAATTGAATTGAGTATTTATGTAAACATCCTATAAAATGTCATTGTTCTTAGTACATCATTGAATACGTAGAATTTATTCTATAATAATTTCTTTTGCTCGGAAAAGATTAGAAGGCCTGCCATTTTAAATTTCTTAGAATGTTTCAACCACTTGCATCGTAAATGAATACTTTTCATGGTTTGTTATCTATACCTTACTAAAAAATTCAATCAAGCGGTATTCTGTTATCTCGCAGATGTGTACGTTTACGAGCAACATTCATGGGAGTCGTTATGTTATCATTAATTGGGCTTTAAGTACAAGCCGTGTTCTAGGAATATTTTACAGTTGCTATTTTATTGAAAATGCTTGTAGATGCTGTTCTTAAAAATACTTGACATTTTGTGATGGGAATCGTATTGAACTGAAAACCTGTTGTTTTCTCTCTCTCTATAAATACAGACTAAGCTTTGAAAAATATGCTATTCTATACAGAGCTCTTTACCGTAAAGAAACTCTGTAACGTTGCGGTGCAATTTAAGATGCTTTGTTTTACTTAGTGATACAGTCAAAGTGAAATTGTCACATGTAACATCCAGTCCGTCGGCAAGTGTAATACACACTTTCAGCCGCTACGATGGTGCCAGAGATAGACGGCTACTCTTCCTAAGGTACACTTTTTGTTTTTCCTTGACGCTGCAATGAAAGTTAGCTACTTTTTTGGTGGTTGATAACTACGTAAATGCTTTAGTTTTCGTATTCGTGGTTATGACACAATAAGTTACAGACTGCGTGCTAAAAATTTACTTTCTCATCTTAGTGCACAAGTGCTTACGTATTAGTATTGTAGTCACAAGTAATATAAACCAAAGTTCGCGTTAGAGCAATTTTTACTTATTTAAAATTAATATTACGAAATGCTTACGTCAATAATTTGATTACTAAATTATAATCTAGGTCAAGGTTAACATTTGGTTCATTTCAGTATAGGGTTGGGCTACTTAAATTACTGTTACGTTTTTACTTTTAGGAACTGAAACTCAAAGAACAGGTTAAAATACTGTGTATAATATATCTAATTTTCTTCTTGTATATATTTAGGGTTGGAAATATTGTGTAAGTATCCTTATATGTTATTTAGATTTTAAGATTTTATATGAATGGGAAATAATTCTTATTCTAGACTTGCTTAAATGTATAATTCTATGTTGTGTTATACGCTTTTGTTGGCATCGTGTTTCAATAAGACGATTATGAAACGTTCGATTTGGTTTTTGTAAATATTCCTTTTGGTAGTATATCTGTTAACTAATGGTTTGTAAAAACTTTCTTCCTGAGGTTTCCAATTTTTCTTTCTGTGTCCCACCCCACTCTACGACTTTTTGAACTAGCATGTAATCCAATCCTTTTGGATTTATATTGTACCCTTCTGTTTTGTTGCGGTATTCGGGCTATTTTATTTACTTACTTTACTACTTTTTTTCTCGTCTGCACGGAATACTGTAACATAATAAACCTAAGAAATATCTTGAATAACATCTGCTTTAACAAGATAGTAAGGTGGGTAATTTCCATTGTTTGAAAACTGTGTTCTTAAGCAGATGTTTGACCACGTTTTAATGTGATAATAGTATTTTCGAAGCAAATGCTTTTGATAACAACATTTTCTAATTTAATTAAGCGCACATATTGTAGCTTTTTTAACATTTAGGAAACCACAAAGCACATTTCATGCTGTCTAACGAACCATATTACTAAGTAAATGTTTAAGATAATTAAATATGTTCATACAAAAAAATTTCTCGTTTATTTGGACGCGTTTGAGGCCAAGTGTATTGATAATACAAATTAGCTTTCGCTATTTACTTGTACTAACGACCGACTGGGCTTTCAAGTCCTCGTTAAATAAATTCCAAATATATAACTTTATACAGAATATTTAATAGAAATTATAAGAAATAAATGTTAATTCTAATTTTAAAGTCGTCGATACTTGTTAATGAAAATTTGCATGATCGTGAATACAATAAGAAATGCGAGATTTACTTAGGAAATGTTCGGTGCAGAAACTGCACGTAGCAAATTATACACTCTCATGTTAGAGTGGAAAGTTTACTTTGTGGAACTGTAACAACCCTTTAAGTGATTGGCAAATGTTATAGCCAATTAGATAAATATACCGTTCTTGGTCTTTATAAGAGTTTCTAAATCGTCAGACACCAAAAGCTAAATGTTAACATTTCCATGGTTCTTTTAAAAGATACTTTATATAGCTCATAACCAAATTCTTTAAGATTTTAAAGATGTTTTTATATTTGTTTAAATGTAGAATAAGATAAAATTTTAATGTTTCTATAAAACAAAAAGTTTCGTTTATAATAGTCATAAATTAACAGTAAACTTATTAATTATTTTTACTGACTACAGTAAATGTTTTAGGCGATTGCAACAGTTTTAGTCTGCCAAACAGTAGTGACTTATCCTGTTGCTCGGTCAATTTTATGGTTTATGGAATTTCGTGGTTATCCTTCATTTCGGCAGCTTCCTGCATTTCACACCATCATAGTGGACGTCGTAGTGATGGGAATAGTAGCAGAAGTAGCATTCTACTATAGTCATAGGTTTGTATACATGCAGTTTTCTAAATCAGTAGATATTAAGCACGCACTCACTGTCGGAAGTGAAATCATAATAATCATGATGTAATATCAAAAGGACGTGGTTCCCATAACATTTTCATATCTTGACGTTGGAGGTATGGAATGTATCATTAGGATGATATATTTTCGAGTTATTGACATCATATATCAGAACAATAGTTATTTATTATACAAGGGAAAAGGTACTAGATTTTAGCTCGAGGTGTGTTTATCTTCCGACGCGAAGCGGAGGGAGACAAAACACCGAGAGTTAAAATCTTACATTTTTACCTGTATATAATACACTATTTTTTCTGTGACAGACAAAACGATGATTGAATATTGAAAAAATATTACAATATATTAAAGTCAAAAAATCAATCAACATCAAATTTGAAGTTTCAAACAAGTAGGCTATTGTACTTATAGGGACAGTTAAACTTGCGTTGCTAAGGAAACCTTTAAAGTAATCAAATATCTGTCAATTTAATTCTGTGAGTGGTTACTTATTTGCACATACCCATTTTTTTCCCGGGGAAAAAAGTAAGTTAATAAAAAGTGACATTTTGTTACCTGTCAAGAAATATTAAATGTCAAATTTTTTCCCGTCACAAAAAATCTTTATTTAAAGAGATTGATAGGCCGTTATGATGTAAAATGGCACATACTATGCATGTGTTGTACGTCATTACGGCGTATACATATTAGATACGCAAACAGAGAGTTCCGGTCGAAATGACAAGAATGTTGGAATAGAGGTATGGATTTTACTCCGCTGATGTCATTGTAATGACATGTGTATAATGTGAATGTCATATGTGTCATGCATATGTCATAATTAAAACGTTAATATTATCACGTACTTAAATTGTATTTAAAATGATAGCATCCTCTGAAGTAAGAAATTTCCGGAGGTGCAATAGTCCCCATTCGGATCTCCGGGAGGGACTACTTCGAAGGATGTGATCAGAAAACTTAGAAAAAGAATCGGGAACATTCTGCGAGTCAGAGAGTGGAATGTCAGAAGTATGATAGTATTAAGCAAGTAGGTAAGCTAGAGAACTTAAAAATTGAAATGGATAGGTTAGCACTAGACATAGTAGGGACCAGCGAAGTCCGCTTGCCAGAGGCGAAGGATTTTTGGAGTGGAGATTTCAGGGTAATTTATACAGGATCAGAGGAAGGAAATTCTGGTGTGGGGATAGTTATGCGAAAAACGATAGGACACTGTGTAGAAAACTACTTACAAAAGAACGATAGAGTACTCATGGTTAGATCAGAATCTAAACCGGTAAATACAGTAATAATACAAGTATACATGCCCACCTCCAGCCACAGTAAGGAAGCGATCTACAAAGATATCTAAGACATACTAAGATATGTAAATTTAATCATTACGGGGGATTTTAATGCAGTTGTATACGAGGGTAGGGAAGGAGCGGTAGTAGGTTTATTTAGTCTAGGTACGAGAAACGACAGGGGAAATAGGTTGGTAGAATTTTATGACAAAAACAATTTAACCATCACAAACACATTATTTCAACATCATGTTAGAAGACGATACACGTGAAAGATGTCGGGGGATATAGGAAGATATCAAATAGATTACATTCTTATTAGACAACGATATAGGAATCAAGTAAAAGACTGTAGAAGCTATCCAAAAGCAGATATAGACACTGAGCAACAACAACGTAATTATGAAGGCCGCACTTAAATTGAAAAATTTGTAAAAAGGGCACTTTGACTTTGATTAACTGAAAGATAAACATATACACGAAAGATTCGAAAAAGTCAAATGAATTGCTGAAAGATATCGAAAAAATTTCTTATACTAAGGAAGTAGAAACAGAATGGAATAACTCTAAATCCAGCTTAGACACGACGGTCGGAGATATTCTGCGGTATACACAAAAAGAAAATAAGAAACCATGGATAACAAAAGATATCCTGAATTTAATAAGAAAAAAACGAAAATACAAAAATAAATCAGACGAAACGGGAAAACAGAGATACAAAGCCATAAAATGGAAAATTATTCCCAAATGCAGGAAAGCTAAAGAACAATGGATTGATGAAAAATGCAAAGAGGTTCAAACTAAGATGGAAACAGGAAAGACAGACGAAACCTACAAATTAATTAGAATGAATTTTAGGGATATAAAACCGTATAGCAAAAATATAAAGGACGCGATAGGAAACGTCATTATAGAAAATGTAGAGAAAGTGGTTAGATGGTAGGAATATATAGGAATTTATATACAGGAGAGGAACTTTCAGCATTAGAACAGGAATCAGACATTGAAACTGATGACCTGGGATATCCTATATTGCGAGATGAGTTTGAATTAGCATTAGCGGGTCTCAAAAATGGTAAGGCGCAGGGTATAGATAAGATGCAAGCACGAACTCTAAAAGTCGCTGGATAAGCAGTAACAGAATGTCTCTTCCAACTTGTAAGCTGTATGTATGAGACAAGCGAGATACCCAAAGATTTCAAACGTAACATCATAGTAGCTATACCAAAAAAGAGAGGAGCGGATAGATGTAAAAATTTTTGAACAATAAGTCTGACAGCACAGCTGTAAAAATATTTACTAGAATTATACAAATACGAATGGAAAAACAAGCTGAAGAAATACTAGCAGAAGAAGAAGAAGCAGAAGAATTTGGAGCGCGAATAATTTAGAGTACATAGCAAATAATATAACAGCCCAACGAAGGGGCACGATAATTCCAGTAGTAGCATAGTAATATATATATATATATATATATATATATATATATATCTCCTCCGACGTTGGGCTGTCTTATTAATATTGCTATCAATTCCCTCCAGAAACTTAACTGGATTTTATCTTGAACCAACCTTGTCAACCAATAACAAAATTCGATATGTTACCGCCTTACTTGTTATCAATTTCCTATTCAACTCGTAGCTCCTCCTTGAACTATTTAAATTATCAAATCACTCTCTTATTAACTTTATCTTATGACCTCGGCTAACATTTATTTAGAATTATAAAATTCAGTTAATTTCGATTTTATATAATGAAACCAATATATTATGTACAGCTTTTGTAAATTATTTGAAATACACTTTTCAATTAGTTAATGTTGTAAATTTCATTTATTAAACATCATATCCTATTTACTCAAACCCAAAGTCACCAAAAAAAAAAACCTATTATCCTTATCAAGGAAGCGTAGAACGTTCTAAACCTGTTATCATATTACTCATTTTATACTTATGCAACTTCTTTTGTTGACTTTTTCACATTCATATTATATTAAGGAAATTCAATATTCAAAATAAAAAAATATATCGAAAAATAAAATGTCTTATAACTAAAAAATCTGACCTGGTCTATTTTCTTCACATCGACGCTTCCATTTGCATAAAAATTATTTTTCCCCAATTCAGGATTACATTTAAATTATTGGCATTACACTATGGACTACCATTCTTAATTTATGCACCCCAATTTATTGTCGATTCATTTCAGACTTATTACTTCTTCTCAAGCAATTTCTTCAAACTTAGAATAGAATTCTTATTATCATTGTCCTCTGACTTGAAATCGTGGTTTATTTTCTTCCCTTACTCAAATTGTATTATTCTTCCCCAGACTTAGAAATTGTAGTTTGTTTCTCCCCGTACTTCGAAATTGTATTACTGTTCTCGTCGTTCGTTTCCCCGGACATAGAAGCCCTATTATTTTTATGTTTTAGTTTAAAATAAATTCATTAAAATGTACTTACGTTTAATCGGCAATTATAATCTTCATATTAGCACTTATTTTATCTTTAACTTTTAAAATTATTACGTATTACTTTATTTCATAGCGGCGCACTTCGGCCTTTGTTGAGTTGCAAACTGACTTCGTTATCACTGTACCTGCTAATATATTATTCCGTTCCCACTCCGTCAGTGGGTATGGTCTAGAACTCGTCGCTTATTTGTGACCAATCAAATAATTACATTCAAAGTAGTTTCTGATGTAATTCTCCACGATTGCCAATAATTGTAACCTGCTTCCAGCTGTCTTTGTTATCAACATGCTGTGTTTTGATAGATCTAATTGCTTTTCCATAAACAACTGATGCAATTCGACTTTTAATATTCATATTTACATGTTATTCACGCAATTTTTAATCTTTTTTCTTATCAAAAATGGTTAGCCATTTGCACGCATTTACCTATGCTACCTGAAGCTCTATTTCTATCTCCGTATTAATCTAATTGTTTGGTACTCTTTTGAATGCGTATCTGCTTACACTTTATTATATTTACATATAAATATACGCGTGCTTCTACTGAAAAATATCATTACTTGCTTTACCTAAATTAACTAAAACTTTATCTACAGGGTATTTAATATTTTCTATTTACCTAATGAATGTCTTCCTGGTTTCTACGCTAACTATGCGTCTTCCTATGTTTATCTGTGTCGCTTAAAACTATTTATACTTTATATACAGGGTGTTGACTACTTACTATTTACAAACTATCTCTATTTCTCAATTCTTCACTAAATACATGCAGTTTTCTGCTGCCTATGGTAATTACTCATTTCTAAATGACCTTTACTATAAAGTGCACCCTTAAACAACCCCTTATCACAGCAATATATATATATATATATATATATATATATATATATATAGGATTTGTAGATCTGGATAAAGCATTCGACTATGTAAAATGGAAAAAATGTTTGAAATACTCAAAAAGATTGGAATGAGTTTTAGGGATGGACAGATAGTATATAGCTTATACAAAGGGCAAACAGTGGTAATAGAATTAGAGCAGGAAAGTAGAGAAGTAAATATTAGGAAGGAGGTGAGGCAGGTATGTACGTTATCCCCATTAATTTTTAACTTGTACCTAGAAGGCACAATGAATACTGTCAAATGCAGGAAGACATTTGAAATTGCTATGCAGGGACAAAGGATTGAATGCTTAGATTTGTCGATGATATAGCGGTGTTAACATCTAGCAAAGAAGAGTTCTTAATGAAATGGAAACAGTTGTAGCAGAGAGATACGGTATGAAAATTAACAAAAATAAAACTAAAATTCTAGTATGTAAAAAGGGGGAAATAAACCAAAAACAAGAATACAAATAGGTAAGGAGAACTTACAAGAGGTTAAGGATTTTTGTAACCTGGGAAGCCAAAAAACGCAAGATGGGAAAAGCACAAAAGATATAAAACAAAGATTAGCACAAGGTTGTGCTACATTTAACAAGAAAAAGCAACTACTGTGTTCAAGGACAACAAACATAGAAACAAGGAAAGGATTGCTCAAAACATGTGTGGAGCACAGTACAATACGTTTGTGAAGCCTGGACAGTAGGAGAAGCGGACTAGAAAAAGGTGGAAGCCTTTGAAATGCGGTGCTACAGACGTATGATGAAGGTATCATGGACAGACAAAGTTACGAACAAAGAGGTACTAGAAAAAGTAGGGGTGTAACCTTTTTTTTTGTGGCCTCCACTAGTTGGATACAAGTGAAGCCTTGTTGGTTCGCGGCTAAGTCTGGGAATTACCCCAAGGGTGAGCAATGAGAAAGGGTGTGGGGATGGTCTAAACTCTACAATAAACTAACGAAAAGAAGATGGGTTGAGCGCCACTGTATCTTTATGTATGATAACACAAGAAACTCTATACCCCTATGAGAAGATACAGAAACTCATGGGATATAAGCACAATAAAAAACTTACAACTTACTGAACTAATGTATCTGGAAACCGCTGGAACATACTTACAACCTCTTCGATCTCGATGATCCTGAAAGAAAAAATACACAACAAACTTTCTATTAAAAAGACACTGTTTGTGCTTTCTAATAAAAAAGCAGACTAATAATTACAGGTGGATAATGTTAAGATTACCACACCAAAGATATTTGAATCAAAAATGAATACCTAGAACAAATCAGTTGTAGCATATCTGTGCTTTTTAAATTACTTCAGCATTCGTATAATTTCATTACTCAAAGATTTATTCTCTAAAAAAACTTTAGTAAAATTGATTGTGCATGGAATAAAAAACTTGAGTCTAAAAATGAAATTTAATATAGTTTCTCTATTTTCGTTATTTTTCTAAATATGTTTACAAAAATGAAATAATAAAATTGGATTCTTTATACATCTGCCTTGACATAACAAGACCTTAAGTTAATAATATTTTATAACAAGTTTCTGATACCAAATACTCAGATCTGTTTATTGGCTTACATATGTTTCACATTGAGTTTAAATTATTTCTTAAAAAAGTTTGAATCACGTGCAGTTAACTTGGACAAACAACATTTCAATTAATTCAGGTATTATGAGCTTATAAAAATTTGACATCTGCAAGTAATTTTCTAGAAAACAGGAAATGGACTTTGAAGTCTCATCTTTTTAACAAGTGAATGTTCTGCATATCTTACAAAATTATTGTAATAGCATTTCGTAACAATAATCTTCTACGCTGTTCTTTATGCACAAAATTTAATTTGACTAAACAATCCCTGAATACAATTTATGTGAGCACACTCAAGGTCTCACAAATATAACAAAAAAATGTTTGATACCTGTATATAATGAAGCCGTCATCCCTAGTTACCAAAACTAAAGAAATAAAGATATTTTATAAATTATTTGAATAATGCGATCTTACCGTTAACAAGTACCGACTCGAACCAATTCAAGGAACGGAGTGATCCAGTGCCTTGCCGGTGTCACAGGAATGAAAATCTTCGCTGTGTCCCAAGGCGACCAGCCCCCCTGTCTTTACCTTGGCACGCCTATCCTGAGGCCCCACTTATGCAAAGCCTGAGAACCCATTTGTTTTGTACGATGCAGTCTGAACTACATTCTCAAAAGCAATGGCTGACTTCGTTATTCGTACCGTACAAGTACGGGACAGCGCATCTGCTTATCTCGTCCTCGTGACCGTATGCACGCACGCGCTATTCTAATGTTAACGAATGAAAGGGTATAATCCGCCTGCAAGTTAGGCAACACAAACGACTAGATCCCTTTTAAATATGTTTCTTGAATGTATATTATTATTAAATATCTCTGGGTAAAGCATTTAAGTTATTTAAGCGGACATGATTTCCTGTTTCATTATAGAATTGTTTCTTTCAGATATAACAGTATCAAATACGAGAATTAAATACCACAGAATAAAATTGTACTGATGTGATTCTTGCAAAAATGGTGCTACAGAATATATATTCGTTACAGGGGAAGAAAGAAATATGTGGAAAACAGTAAAAAACAAGAGAGTTGGTATAATAGGTCACATACTAAGGCATGAGGGAATAGTGCGGAATATATTAGAAGCAAAGATAGGAAAAAAAAGAAGTAAAGGTAGACCTAGGTTAGACTATTGCACACAGATAGTGAAAAGTGTAGGGTGTGGGAATTTCACGGAAATCGATGGAGGTACACATCCAACCAGTCCCAAGATGGAAAAACTAATGACGAAAAAATAAATGTACTTAAACGTGATGATTATTATATACAACTACAGGCATTGGTCTTGCAATATTCTCAACTAATGTTAATCATACGAAAGTATTTACTGGAAAACTATTAATTCGGCAAATGTCTAAGCGTTGAGGGACCCTTGGCAGCTATAGGCTGCTTAACCCTCTTCACATACCACTGAATCTCGGTGCAATAGGGCATATAATTATAATACAATAAAAGGACAACCAAGCTGTACTTAGGCTGTTGTGGGAATTTCAGGGAAATGTGTAGGCTAGCTCAGAACATAAACAAGTAGAAATATGCGTCCAACTAGTTTCTAATCACGAAAAAGTAAGTGCACTTAAATCTGATGATTATTATAAACAACTACAGGTGTTAAGTGTGAAATATTTTCAACTAATGTTGATTGTCCGAAATGATATACTGGAAAAACTATTAATTCGACAAATGTTCAAGTGCTGGGGAAACTTGATGGTCACAGGCTGCTTAACCTCCCTTCACATACCACTGAATCTCGGGGAAATAGGGTATATAACTGCAAAACAATAGAAGATGACCGAACTACATCTAACAAGAAAGAACAGCGGATATGCTCTAAGACAATAAACATAGAGATAAGAAGAAAATTATTCAAAGCATATGTGTGGAGCACAGCACAGTACGTCTATGAAATACGGGCAGTAGGAAAAGCAGACAGAAAGAGATAAAAGCCTTCTGGAATGTCGTGCTTCAGATGTATAAGGATGATAGCAAGGACAGACAATATTAGTAACAAATAGGTTATAGAAATAGTAGAGAAAAAATATTTGTGAGAAAAAAAAGTTGAAGAAATAGAATGGCAGGATACGTTCTAAAGCATTTTTAGGGAATAGTACGGGATATATTACAAGCAGAGATAGGAAAAAAGAAGTAGAGGTAGACCTAAATCAGGATTTTTGCACGCAGATAGTGACAGATGCAGACTGTGCAAATTTCAGGGAATTTCGGAATAGTAAACAATGAGGGTACGCATCTAACCAGTTCCAGGACTGAAGACCTAATGATGATGATTATCACGTATTTGATATGCTATTAAGATGTAAACGTATACATATTTTCCTTGCGTTTGATGTAATTATGATATATACAAATAGATATCTAACAAAAATAATATAAATGCGGATATAGAATTATGACATACGTATATAAATGTCATATACAGACGTGTATGTATGGGTTGATACGTTCATTTTCGGCAAAAATCGGTTATTTTTATTTACACAAATTCCTTTTCTAGGATTAAGTTCTCCAACAATACCCGATATATTGTATCTGTTCAGATAAGCTCGCTTTACCATAATTTTCAACACAAATCCCTTGTTAATTCATTATCCGTTCGTATAAATTCCATGTCTATTGTTAAATCCTTCCACATAATTAATAATAAATACTCTCTCAAGGAACTTCTCAACGTAAATCTAGTTGTTTTAAAACGACAAGTTTATACTACAATTAATTAGTCAAGATCCTGTTAGGTATCCGTGAGCGCGTTATATCTTCCGATAACGTATAATTGCGTTATAGTGGGTCTCTCATTTAAAGATTTGTCGAAATAATATACCCTACTATTCTCCGGTAAAACCGCGTTTTCCAGTTTCAATCGCGTTTCCATGACGCGGATGTTTACTTTTCGAGTTCGTGTTATTTTGAACTCCTTTTAAACTTTGATTCTACAGCTTGTCTGTTGATGCACTTGTAAAAACTACTCGTTCTGTTACTCCAAGAGCGTTGCATGTTTCTCCTTTATCAAATGTGTAGATTTGCTCTTAGCTGGTAAATTGCTTGTTGCGTAGCCCGATTATTCCTTGAAATAGATCAACTGCTCTTGCATATAGACTACCCTTGCAATTACGCTAGTAGCATGGTTGTTGCTGACTACCGCGGCGATGCTGTGTCAATTCGCTTCCGAGGGATGACAAGATAAGTATCCCGACACATGTATGTGACTTGTTTTCCTTTGCTAACATACCCAGGGATAAACCCAATTTGAAATTAGATACGCTAATGTTTGTTTTGGTAAAATTCTTACTGAAAAAGTTTCGAACTTTAATGCTTTTGCTTTTTGTACTTAACCCATCTGCTTATACGAAAGTAACAGCAGTATTCTTTTTTTACTGATTGGAGTTATAACAAATGCTTCGTATGGTAAAATCCTCATTAGAAAAGTTTCTAAATTTAATGTTTTTTTTTAATTAACCCAGCCGGTTATACAAAAGTATCAGCGTTATTCTTTTTGGTACTGATTAGATTAATTGCATGTTAACTACGAATTGCGTACTTCTTGGAACAATTAGTGAATTTGTCCATAGAGTAAAATTGTTTTATTAAATAGTAACCTTAGTCAAATTTGTTTTGCTGTTTCAATAGAAATTTCTATATTTGTGTTTTTTATTGTAAATAGAAAATCGTTGGAGATGTATCATTTTTGTGTTGCTAGAAACCCCTCCCCTCACCGCATTGGTAGTTAGCCCAGTATATTTCCAACTACGTCATTATACGTAGCATAATTTCTGGCGCCCAACGTGGACCAAAGTTACACGAAACAAAATCGCAGCACAAAAAATTAACTAAAGCAAACTCGCAGCCTTACGACAGGGCGTCAGAAATTATGCTACGTACAATGACGTAGTTAGAAGAAAACGTAAATATACCACTAGAACGCAATTATACGTCATCGGAAGGTATAACGCGCTCACGGATACCTAAACAGGATATTGACGTATTTAAATTTCATCATAAACTTGTCGTTTCCAAGCAAATAGATTTAAATTGCGAAATTATTCGAAAGCGTATTTATTGCAGAAAAATAAAATATACAGGATGTAAACTATTTAATTGTAGCATAAACTTGCCGTTTTTAAAGCAAAAGGGATTTGAGTTGAAAAGTATTAGACAGCGTATTTATTATTAATTAAGTTGACGGATGTGAGAATAGCAACGTAGTTGATTTAACAAAATTATCGTAAAGCGGACTTATGAATTAACAGGGGAAATTTTTAAAGCAAAATTAGAACATTACAAATTCCCCCCAGCAAAATTGACAGGTCGAGAAAATTCGGGTATTGTAGGAAGTTAGGCACTAACAATAAAAGAAATCGGAGCAAAAATTAACTAAAACAAACTCGGAGCAGAAATTAATCACAAAAAAAAATCGCCGCCCCACGCCAGGGCGTTAGGATTTTGTTTTGCTGTTTCGGTAGAAATTTCTATATTTGTGTTTTTATTGTAAATAGAAAATCGTTGGCGATGTATTATTTTTGAGTTGCTATGAACCCCTCCCTTCTCCGCATTGGTAGTTAGTCTGGTATATTTATGGTTTTTTCCAACTATGTCATTGTACGTAGCAGACCTAATGATGATGGTTATCACGTATTTAATATGCTATTAAGATGTAGACGTATAGATATTGTCCTTGCCTTTGATGTAATTATGATATATACAAATAGATATCTAACAAAAACAATATAAATGCAGATATAGCATAATGACGTTGTTATAACCTGTCGCCGCGTGTTCAGAGCCGCTACCACAGTTGGCAACACTGATACTATCCACGTTCACATTATTGCACAGCAAAGATATTATGACATAATTGCGTGTCAAATTGTATCACGTACCAAATACGTTTACAATGATACAAGTTGCACCTTAAAAAGATACAAAGTACTTACTTAACAATGTGGAACGCTTCACGATTTTGCGTATCATCTCGTCTGGGTGTGGATTACGTCATGCCCTTGTTGATACCAGATTTAACGTCTTCCCTCTTCTTCGTTCGTAGGCAGGGCGAAGGAATAAAAGTGAAGGCAACGATAAGGCGAGATAGGGAAAAACCTACATTCTAAAAGAGAAAAGACAAAAAAAGACACAGGCAAACGTCACCGCTTTACCTCCCGTTGGCTAATAATGTCGTGTCACACACCGCGCACTTGCGTCAAAACTCCGCGTCTGCGCATTTTTTTGCGCCGGTGCAACTGTCCGGGATGGAGGAAATTTAACAAGTTTATTTGAAAAATAATGGCGGGAATTCACTCACAAATTTAAAAGTGTACATCTCCAAATTTGGAATGTAACAACGTATACGTACATAAATGTCATATACAGATGTATATGGGTGCGTGCATGCATAAGTTCGTGAATGCTTGCGCGTATGTTTATTAAGATTTGGAATGTTGTGGTCACTTTCATCATCGTACTTGATACGATATTTTACGCTGTGATATTTCAGTTTTTAATTTTTTTCTCTTTAACCATGAGCATGGTTATCCTTCAAGCAGATGTCGGATTGCACCGACTCTAGGAAAAATTAGATAAACCAAAATAATAATTATTGTTTATTTTACACATGTATTTTAGCAATTATATGATGTACATTTAAAATGCTCTGGAGGTTTTTATACTTATGAAATTTAATTTAATAGACAAAACAGGATTATATCTTTGAATAGCGCCAGGTGGATGTGATATTTTAGCTCTATAGTATGTTAATATCTACTTTTCAAGATGCGTACCGGGTCCGCAATATTGATAACCCCATGTATATACAATTCAAAACGCGAGTTTATTTATTAATATTTAAAATCTTCTCCTCGATGTTTAAGGTGCAACATAATGGTATTTCTTTTTTAGAGAGAAAGAAAGAAGGGAGATAAAATGGGGAGGAGGAAGAAAAGAGGGATGGAAGGGAAAGAGAGAAAGGGAGCAAGAGAGGAAAAAAGGGAGGGTTGGGGAGGAGGAAACAGGGAAGGTGGGTAGAAGGAAGAGAGGGGGAGGGGAAGAGAGTAGGTTCGACTTTTTCTGTCTTTCCTGAGAAATTATAGTAGTGAATTAATGTGTCTCCATAGAATATGAGAAGGCACACACACTATCTGATCTTTTGCCCCTAGAAATTTAATTCACAGATTTTTTGTCTTTAGAATGCTAAAAAAATATGCCTCCAATATTTGCTCATGGTATGCTATCGGCGCATGTTGAGCCACGCCTGTAACACCGTCATACTTGAAACATTTTAACGATATTAATTTAATCATGCCAAAATTTAACGTTGCAAACTGTTTAAACTTATTGACTATTTTTTAATTTTTTAGGTTGCTACATAACAAAGCAATATACAAATATCTCCATAAGAAACATCATGAATGGACAGCTCCTGTATCAATTGTTGCACTATATTGTAGTCCCATAGAATATATTTTGGCAAACATGAGCTCTCTTAATCTAGGTTATATGGTTTGGGGTCCACATGTATTTTCGGCATATATGTTTTACGTAATTGGAATATCTAAAACTTTAAATGCCCACTGTGGATACCACTTTCCTTTCAACATCTCTCCAGAATTTCATGATTACCATCATGCCTAGTAAGTATTTTCATATAATCAATTGTTCATATTTTTATGCATATACTGTTAAAAGTTCTACAAAATTAAAAAGCGCCAAGATTGAATGTAAAGGTCGAAGTAGTGGGCGGTTCTGTTGTATATACTAACCATTACTTTTTTTCTAGGACCAGTCATGTTGTCTTTGATTGTGTTAGCGCGATTATGAGAGTATTCCTTAAAGATGTCGTTCTATTCTTCTTGTTCCGATCGTTTTACTGTAGTAAATCTAGCGAGGTTAACGTGGGGCTCTATGTTTTTGTACGAACCCTTTCGTCCCGATAGTAATCTTCGTTATATCAATTTTATTATTCCTAGAGCTTTGAATTCTTTTCCATTACATAGAGATTTTCTATAATTTTTTTATTTCACCCTGGATTATCGGGATTGTGTTTTTGCTAATAATTTTAGTGCTTCTCAGTAGAGAAAGATCCCAAATTCTCTTCTAACTCTTGTTACGTTTATTATCCACATAAATCAATTACCCTATTTTTCTCCCTTATTCACTCATTACTCGTTTGAATAAACTCTGTTCTAATCCATAAATTCTTCAATAACATCCTGTTTACAATAATAAATACGCTTTCTACAAATTTTCATTTTGAACTCATTTATTTTGAAACGACAAGTTTATGCTACAAGTAAATAGTTATATCCTGTTTTTAGGTACCCTCTATCTTAGTATACCTTATGACCACCGTATAATGGGTTTCTCTATTGTTCCAAGGTAACGACATGTTGAAATAATGGTCGCGCACTATCCGATATAAACCGGGTTTTCCAGTTACCGCGCTTCGATAAGCTAGGATTTGCAGTTCAAATTCGTGTTGTTGGAACGATTGTTGAGTTTGACTCGGCAGCTTGTGCGTCGAAGTGTTTTCTATATTTTATTCGTCACTGTATTTCTAAAGCGATGCACGTGTTTCTGTACGACAACTAGGAGGTGTTTTGCGTCTTTTTTTTAGCTGGAGGCCAAACGGGTTCTTTCTTTATGTAGAACAACTGCTTTTGTCTGTAGACCAACTACTTTTGTCCGTGAACCAGCTGCCTGTTGTCTTTGGATCGCTGCTATAATTACGATGGCAGGGTGAATGAACCCTGACTCACCCCCGACGGATTGCGAGCTAAGTATCAGGACACCTACAGGTATGCAACTTGTTTTCTTTTGTGTGCGTTAATAGCATATTCCGTATCAACGATTGGTGTAGTTACGTGACAAGAAACGTCACATTGTAGAACTATTGTTGGTAGCTGCGATTCGATATTATCGCTTTACAGGTGCGATGTACTATTTTTAAACATGCTTGTCAAAAGAACGCACACGTTAATTCGTTCGTACTAATTAGTTCTTTTTTAAAAATTATTAAGTGAAATTTTAAAAACGTTCGACAAAAACTCCCTCTGTTTTTATTTAATACTGATTAATTTTTATTTTGTGTAAATACGAGATGCGCACTTCGTATCTAGATTCCTAAATTGTCCGTATAATGTAATTGTTTGTTGTAAAATAGTAGCTCTGAAGTTATTTCTTTTGCTTGTTTGTACAAAATCCGTTATTTATTTTTATGTGTTAGTAGATACTCGTGGACGATGTACTTTATTTTTGTTTGTTTTTTTGGTATGTAGGCGAATCCCCCCACTCTCCGCGGTTGGTAGTTAGCCTGGTGTTGACTTTTCTTTCGGCTACGTCTAGGTACATAGCACTCTCCTCTACTTTCGTCATAACTTGGTCTTTAGTTTCCGGTGATATTTGATATTGTTGATTTCAGTTCTTGTTGGTTCGCAGTTCGCATTTACTTTCTTTTTCAATTCTTTAATTATACTTGTTTATGATGGCCTATTGGCGTATTTATGTTAACAGGTTGGAAAAAACGAGTTTCAATACAAAATAGATTTTCGTTGTTTTGATTTGAAGGCCTAATGTGGACGAATTACATAGGTTCGTGTAGAGTGATTTATCACATGAAACAAAATAAAGGACTCTCTTCTATTCCGTAGAATTTGATTTTGCTTCCGAATATGAAGGGGTTACGACTTCTATCCAAGAGTTGCAACAATCCCTCGCTGTGGTAACAAGTTTTCTCTTGCGTTTAAACAGTTAAGTTCCGTAACACTATACACGGAACGTCTCTGTACAACAATGTTCCCCAACAGATGTGGAACCGAAAACCCATTGCCAATTAATACTTACTTTGGTCAATCTGTGTAGTGCTTTGAGAATAAAATGAAACGATTTCGTCACTACCACCTTATCAAACACCGATAGCTACTTCTAGTCTTACTTACACTCCTAATGCTGATGCGGATGAACCTCCGTTACTGACTTCCGAGTAGGAATCGGGTGGTGACCAGAAGCGACCTCCACTACAATTCCTACTTTTCTCCCTGCCTCCCACTATGGTCAACCAGTGTCAAAATGGAATTTGAAATTTTTTGGCGGTCCAAATACACTCTGGTGCATAATTTTTTAGAAAGGATCGAAGCGCTCGACATGTTTTCGAACTTGAGTTATTCCAGTCCGCGGTGGAATTATCTGAGTCGAAACTGTTGCTGTGGTAGTGTAGTAATCGTCACAGCTTGAAAGTCGTTGTCCAACTTACTTGTACAATATTTCGAGCCCCCGGGGTATAAACGTCGACTATTTAGCGATATGTAGCGAAGCACTCGAGATCCTTATAACGTTATTGTCGAGTATCTATCATGCGTTGCTCCGTTATGGTAGTCGGCAAGGAGATATTCAACTGGACATAGTTTTCGAAATTTATCTGTTTAATTCTGTCTAACTCAGTTACCCACTGTGAATTTGATGTATGAATTAGGGGCTAAATGTTTGAAACTTGAACAAAAGGAATTCTGCGTTGATAGTTATATACCCTTAGTCAAAATAAATATTCGTACGTAGAACCGATTTTTGTTTTGAATCTGCTACGTCTGCTGAAACTACTACCGCTTTCTATGATTGGTCAGTCAAGATTAAGCCAACACCCAGTACTAGATCTAACCTTCTTTTCAGTTTCTAACCTTACTCCTGTATCTACTGCTACTCTTCAGGTCACGTGCTTTAACTGCAACCAAACTGGTTTTATTGCAACCCATTGTATTTGTGCGAAAGTACTATACTGCTATGGTTGCAGTCTGAAGGGGTCACCCGACCCAACTGTCATTCGTATAAAAATTACTTAAACCGACGGTATGGTTCTTACACTGAGTTGAAGACCTTTTCCGTTCTTGAATCTGGGCTTTTCTTTTTCGTGACCTCAATGACTCGAACCCACTGGACTTTATATGTACTAATGTCCGTGACGATAAGCGTCCCTACTTAGAAGTCCGAATTCTTGGTCATTATTTTACGGGACTTTTAGACTTCTTCCTATTACATTCCGAGCTTTCATTATTACCCTGGAAGTCTTTGTCATCTCTGAAGTTTTTGCACCAACTCGTTCTCAGGGTTAATTTAGGGAAATCCGTATACTGTATCCCAAATTTTCGGAATGGCATGTGGACTTTTGCCTCCCTTTCCTCTTTAACCATCATCACATCCGCTCCCACCCATATTGTGTCAGATCATTAGATGTAATGTGAAAGAATGTAAAATATATTTAAAATACAAAATAGAATGTAACAAATTTATCGTTATCAATGATAAAAGTTTAACCAATTTAATTTTTACGTGCTATTATGCTTCCACAATAACAAACTTTTCCATATGAGAATTCTGTATTTACAATACGCTTTACATAAGCGTGCACTAACGTTAATAATCCTTCCTAATAATAGCAATCTCCACACATTATTATTATTATTACAATCAAACATAATTATTAAATACAACAAAAATCATGTGATAATTATAAGATGGATGACAACAATTCAATCGACTTACAGTATTTTGTTCTCGGCAAAGTTTTTTTGATATCCAGAGTAGAGATCGTTGCAGGTAAAAATTCAACTTATTGTTGCACAAAAGCACTACAAACAGGCGACTTTCCCACTAACTGCAGGTATCTCACATTCGCGTTTTCATGCTTGCGTTCGGAAACCAGTTTTTACTAACAGTTCCAAGGTTTAGATACCATCATGTTAACTATCTGATTCTCAACTTCGTTCCGCACTGCGATGGTGATGCGCTTGTCGACCGAATTTGAAACTCTGTTGACTGACACCTAGCGTCGAATCACTGAGGAACACATGAATCCTGTCTTTTACTATCTGTCGGTTTTTGTAAGTTTTATGTCCTAGAACCATTATATGTTATTTCGTTCTCCTAATTTTTAGATCAATATCGTTCTATTCTGCGTGAATCATCATTTTGTTTCCGCGATTTTACATTTAATACCAAAAGCTGCGTTATTCATCCGTGCTCAATGCATTAATTTTATGACTAGTTTATGAGTATGTGGCTTTTGAGGTGTTATATTTCCATAGTTAAAGATTTTTGAACTGGTGGGAATTTGTATATGTAACTTTATTGTCACGGCTATTTCCCGGTTTTTATCGGTAAGTGATTTAAATTAAAGACAAAACGGGTAAAGTACCGATATTTATTACAGAGTACTTTCTTATTTTCATTTTTCATTCAGATTTAATATCATATTGAAATAGTAACGTTATTAATTGTAAACTAGCTAAACTTCTAAATTTTACATGCTTTTTTTGTGATAAAACCTCATTTAACTAACTAAAATTAATAAATTCTTTCTTACTACTTAATGTGTCCTTAAGTAACGTGATAGCGTTACAGATTGGATGTTTTTAAATCAACATGCGCTTTAAGTTATCAATACTCAAGGAAACATTCTTTCTAAAAGTAAAATTCACCAACCTGGTAGGATGTAATTCCGAACCCTATTGACTAATCACATTAACCAATACCTAACTATTCGATACCTATCTATTGGAAGGATAACTGTACCTACTCAGGTTATTTCATTCACTCATTTTGATGAAGTGGACAATAAAAGTATATTTTCTTCATAAAACGACTCGAAATCATCTCCGGCAGAATTCGGAAAAATGAACTAAAACTGCAAATTAAAATTAGTCTTGCTATTTTTCTCTGTTAAACTTCTTCAAAATTATTTTGATAAAGCATTAATCCGTTGTGAAGAAGTTTTAGATTACCAGAACGGCTTCAGAGTTCCAATGATCTAGAGAGCCGAACTATAGGTTTAATCAAATTAGTGGGTTATTTAGAGAAGATCCAGACTAAGACAGGCGCCCCAAGAGGGCAGCAGCTCTTTCGGTACTTAAAGTGGCAGAGACCATAGGGGTCGGTATGACATTCTAAGATACACTATTGCGATATGAAAGGCAACGGGAAACCTGCACATTATTTCCCAAGTACACAGCGTACCCCTCTGGGGTAAAAAATAAAATAATCCCACATTCGAATCTGGGGCACTACTTCGTAGGATGTGATTGAAATGGATAGGTTAACATTAGAGATAGTAGGAATTAGCGAAGTTTGATTACCAGAAACGGAGGATTTTTGGAGCGGAAACTTTAAGGTAATTCATACAGGATCAGAGGAAGGAAATTCGGGCTAGGGAATAGTTATGCGAAAAAAGATAGGACACTGTGTATAAAACAACTTACAAAAGGACGAAAAAGTACTCATGGTTAGATTAGTGTCTAAACCGGTAAATACACTGAGGAAGAGGTAGAAGCGATCTACAAAGATATCGAAGACATACCAACATGCGTAGAAGGAGATGAAAATTTAACAATTAAGGTGGATTTTAATGCAGTGGTAAGGAGGGTAGGGAAGGGGCGGTAGTTGGTTTATTTGTATTAGGCACGAGAAATGAGAGGGCAAATAGGGAAATAGGCACAAAAACAATTTAACCATCACAAACATTATTTCAACGTCATGCTAGAAGACGACACGTGGAAGATGCAAGGACATATAGGAAATACATTACGTTCTTGTTAGACAACGGTTTAGAATTCACGTAAAGACTGCAGAAGCTACCCAAACGCAGCTATAGACACTGACCACAACATCGTAATTATGTAGACCTCACTTAAATTTAATTTGAAAAAAGAAACGGAAATAGGTACTTTGATTTTGAGAAACAAGAAGTTAGAGATATCCACGAAAGATTTGAATGAATTGCTAAAAGACATCGGGAAAGTTTCTGATACGAAGGAAGTAGAAACAGAATGGAATAACATTAAATCCAGCTTAGATATGGCGGACAGAGACATTCTGGGTGCGAAAGTACTATACTGCTATGGTTGCAGTCTGAAGGGGTCACCCGACCCAACTGTCATTCGTATAAAAATTACTTAAACCGACGGTATGGTTCTTACACTGAGTTGAAGACCTTTTCCGTTCTTGAATCTGGGCTTTTCTTTTTCGTGACCTCAATGACTCGAACCCACTGGACTTTATATGTACTAATGTCCGTGACGATAAGCGTCCCTACTTAGAAGTCCGAATTCTTGGTCATTATTTTACGGGACTTTTAGACTTCTTCCTATTACATTCCGAGCTTTCATTATTACCCTGGAAGTCTTTGTCATCTCTGAAGTTTTTGCACCAACTCGTTCTCAGGGTTAATTTAGGGAAATCCGTATACTGTATCCCAAATTTTCGGAATGGCATGTGGACTTTTGCCTCCCTTTCCTCTTTAACCATCATCACATCCGCTCCCACCCATATTGTGTCAGATCATTAGATGTAATGTGAAAGAATGTAAAATATATTTAAAATACAAAAATAGAATGTAACAAATTTATCGTTATCAATGATAAAAGTTTAACCAATTTAATTTTTACGTGCTATTATGCTTCCACAATAACAAACTTTTCCATATGAGAATTCTGTATTTACAATACGCTTTACATAAGCGTGCACTAACGTTAATAATCCTTCCTAATAATAGCAATCTCCACACATTATTATTATTATTACAATCAAACATAATTATTAAATACAACAAAAATCATGTGATAATTATAAGATGGATGACAACAATTCAATCGACTTACAGTATTTTGTTCTCGGCAAAGTTTTTTGATATCCAGAGTAGAGATCGTTGCAGGTAAAATTCAACTTATTGTTGCACAAAAGCACTACAAACAGGCGACTTTCCCACTAACTGCAGGTATCTCACATTCGCGTTTTCATGCTTGCGTTCGGAAACCAGTTTTTACTAACAGTTCCAAGGTTTAGATACCATCATGTTAACTATCTGATTCTCAACTTCGTTCCGCACTGCGATGGTGATGCGCTTGTCGACCGAATTTGAAACTCTGTTGACTGACACCTAGCGTCGAATCACTGAGGAACACATGAATCCTGTCTTTTACTATCTGTCGGTTTTTGTAAGTTTTATGTCCTAGAACCATTATATGTTATTTCGTTCTCCTAATTTTTAGATCAATATCGTTCTATTCTGCGTGAATCATCATTTTGTTTCCGCGATTTTACATTTAATACCAAAAGCTGCGTTATTCATCCGTGCTCAATGCATTAATTTTATGACTAGTTTATGAGTATGTGGCTTTTGAGGTGTTATATTTCCATAGTTAAAGATTTTTGAACTGGTGGGAATTTGTATATGTAACTTTATTGTCACGGCTATTTCCCCGGTTTTTATCGGTAAGTGATTTAAATTAAAGACAAAACGGGTAAAGTACCGATATTTATTACAGAGTACTTTCTTATTTTCATTTTTCATTCAGATTTAATATCATATTGAAATAGTAACGTTATTAATTGTAAACTAGCTAAACTTCTAAATTTTACATGCTTTTTTTGTGATAAAACCTCATTTAACTAACTAAAATTAATAAATTCTTTCTTACTACTTAATGTGTCCTTAAGTAACGTGATAGCGTTACAGATTGGATGTTTTTAAATCAACATGCGCTTTAAGTTATCAATACTCAAGGAAACATTCTTTCTAAAAGTAAAATTCACCAACCTGGTAGGATGTAATTCCGAACCCTATTGACTAATCACATTAACCAATACCTAACTATTCGATACCTATCTATTGGAAGGATAACTGTACCTACTCAGGTTATTTCATTCACTCATTTTGATGAAGTGGACAATAAAAGTATATTTTCTTCATAAAACGACTCGAAATCATCTCCGGCAGAATTCGGAAAAATGAATTAAGACTGCAAATTAAAATTAGTCTTGCTATTTTTCTCTGTTAAACTTGTTCAAAAATATTTTGATAAAGCATTAATCCGTTGTGAAGAAGTTTTAGATTACCAGAACGGCTTCAGAGTTCCAATGATATAGAGAGCCGAACTATAGGTTTAATCAAATTAGTGGGTTATTTAGAAGATCCAGACTAAGACAGGCGCCCCAAGAGGGCAGCAGCTCTTTCGGTACTTAAAGTGGCAGAGACCATAGGGTCGGTATGACTATTCTAAGATACACTATTGCGATATGAAAGGCAACGGGAAACCTGCACATTATTTCCCAAGTACACAGCGTACCCCTCTGGGGTAAAAAAATAAAATAATCCCACATTCGAATCTGGGGGCACTACTTCGTAGGATGTGATTGAAATGGAAAAATTTTTAGAGATAGTAGGAATTAGCGAAGTTTGATTACCAGAAACGGAGGATTTTGGAGCGGAAACTTTAAGGTAATTCATACAGGATCAGAGGAAGGAAATTCGGGCTAGGGAATAGTTATGCGAAAAAGATAGGACACTGTGTATAAAACAACTTACAAAGGACGAAAAGTACTCATGGTTAGATTAGTGTCTAAACCGGTAAATACACTGAGGAAGAGGTAGAAGCGATCTACAAAGATATCGAAGACATACCAACATGCGTAGAAGGAGATGAAAATTTAACAATTAAGGTGGATTTTAATGCAGTGGTAAGGAGGGTAGGGAAGGGCGGTAGTTGGTTTATTTGTATTAGGCACGAGAAATGAGAGGGCAAATAGGAAATAGGCACAAAAACAATTTAACCATCACAAACATTATTTCAACGTCATGCTAGAAGACGACACGTGGAAGATGCAAGGACATATAGGAAATACATTACGTTCTTGTTAGACAACGGTTTAGAATTCACGTAAAGACTGCAGAAGCTACCCAAACGCAGCTATAGACACTGACCACAACATCGTAATTATGTAGACCTCACTTAAATTTAATTTGAAAAAGAAACGGAAATAGGTACTTTGATTTTGAGAAACAAGAAGTTAGAGATATCCACGAAAGATTTGAATGAATTGCTAAAAGACATCGGGAAAGTTTCTGATACGAAGGAAGTAGAAACAGAATGGAATAACATTAAATCCAGCTTAGATATGGCGGACAGAGACATTCTGGGGTATACACAAAAGGAAAATAAGAAACCGTGTATAATAAAGGATATCCCGAATTTAACAGAAGACGAAAATACAAAAAGAGATCATACGAAGTAAGAAAACGGAGATACAAAGCCACTACATTCGTTTCCCCGTATTCCAAACACCTCCCACCAATCACGTTCTGTATATTTTTACGCCAACTGACAAAGTTAACATTTAATATACGCCCCTAATGCAACACATACTATCTTTATTACGCTCTAATATACACGCTACATCAACTATCCTTTACTGTGTCTTGTCATCCCCGTTATCAACGAACAATAACTTTCAATCTATGCCTATCTCACTTATATACATATTGTCTAATAATTCCTCTTTGTTTTCCTGTTGGCCAGTTGCATTTGTAACTGACAAAAGCTAGCCATTCCCATAAGCTATAAATTAATTGTATTTGACGTCTGTAACCAACACTACCTAGAGTTTACGGTTGTTTGTTCAACGTTATCTACGCTCCTTAAAAATATATCGGGACAATTAAGACGGTTACATTCGTTTATTATTTTAATGTTAATAGAAAGTCGAAAACAGCTTCAAACTTTTAACAAATACAACTGCCACTTTGCTTTTATAAACCATACGCAGAAACTAAAAGCGGTTTCAAATGCTAAAGCTTTTTGAAAATATACATTCATCTTTGCTATAATTTAAATATGAAAGTTAAATTGGTATATAATATGAAATTTAGATGCTCGCTTCTTACCCCTACACGTTCTAAACGCTTTTGGAAAATATTCCTATACTTAAATACGACTGTTAAAATATGTTTATGACCTTTTGAATGCCATCTTGCATGCGGAATATTTATATTATAACACATGCTAAAGGATTATGCAAAATTACATTTTAGCTTCTTGAACTATTACTGTAGAATTATTAATTTCCTAAATAATGAATTTGAAAAACGTTTCAAATTTGTTATTTGTCTTTTCACATGCTAAATAACGAAATAAAATGCAAATGTATACTAATAATGCCCTTTAACCTCAAATATCACAATGATATATATATATATATATATATATATATATATATATATATAGTTATTAAGATGAAATGAAAACCCAACTTTGTATTTAAAGTTGAATTACCATTTGAAACTCTGTTGACTGACACCTAGCGTCGAATCACTGAGGAACACATGAATCCTGTCTTTTACTATCTGTCGGTTTTTGTAAGTTTTATGTCCTAGAACCATTATATGTTATTTCGTTCTCCTAATTTTTAGATCAATATCGTTCTATTCTGCGTGAATCATCATTTTGTTTCCGCGATTTTACATTTAATACCAAAAGCTGCGTTATTCATCCGTGCTCAATGCATTAATTTTATGACTAGTTTATGAGTATGTGGCTTTTGAGGTGTTATATTTCCATAGTTAAAGATTTTTGAACTGGTGGGAATTTGTATATGTAACTTTATTGTCACGGCTATTTCCCCGGTTTTTATCGGTAAGTGATTTAAATTAAAGACAAAACGGGTAAAGTACCGATATTTATTACAGAGTACTTTCTTATTTTCATTTTTCATTCAGATTTAATATCATATTGAAATAGTAACG
This sequence comes from Platerodrilus igneus, assembly GCA_036346225.1. Lineage (NCBI taxonomy): Eukaryota > Metazoa > Arthropoda > Insecta > Coleoptera > Lycidae > Platerodrilus > Platerodrilus igneus. The sequence continues at coordinate 8,195,123 of JARFIW010001148.1, forward strand.
TTATTAATTGTAAACTAGCTAAACTTCTAAATTTTACATGCTTTTTGTGATAAAACCTCATTTAACTAACTAAAATTAATAAATTCTTTCTTACTACTTAATGTGTCCTTAAGTAACGTGATAGCGTTACAGATTGGATGTTTTAAATCAACATGCGCTTTAAGTTATCAATACTCAAGGAAACATTCTTTCTAAAAGTAAAATTCACCAACCTGGTAGGATGTAATTCCGAACCCTATTGACTAATCACATTAACCAATACCTAACTATTCGATACCTATCTATTGGAAGGATAACTGTACCTACTCAGGTTATTTCATTCACTCATTTTGATGAAGTGGACAATAAAAGTATATTTTCTTCATAAAACGACTCGAAATCATCTCCGGCAGAATTCGGAAAAATGAATTAAGACTGCAAATTAAAATTAGTCTTGCTATTTTTCTCTGTTAAACTTGTTCAAAATATTTTGATAAAGCATTAATCCGTTGTGAAGAAGTTTTAGATTACCAGAACGGCTTCAGAGTTCCAATGATATAGAGAGCCGAACTATAGGTTTAATCAAATTAGTGTGGTGTTTAGAGAGGAGCCAGACTAAAACAGACGCCCCAAGAGGGCAGCAGCTATTTCGGTACTTAAAGTGGCAGAGACCATAGGTGTCGGTATGCTATTCTAAGATACACTATTGCGATATGAAAGGCAACGGGAAACCAGCACATTATCTCCCAAGTACACAGCGTACCCCTCTGAGGAAAAAAAAATCCGCAGTTAAAATAATCCTACATTCGAATCTGGGGGGGGGGCACTACTTCGTAGGATGTAATTAGAAAGTTTAAAAAAGGAGTCGGGAACATTCTGCGAGTCGGAACGTCGAATGTCAGAAATATGAAGCAAGTAGGTAAGCTAAAGAACTTGAAAATTGAAATGGATAGGTTAGCATTAGACATAGTAGGGATTAGCGAAGTTCGATAGCCAGAGACGCAGGATTTTTGGAGCGGAAACTTTAAGGTAATTCATACAGGATTAGAGGAAGGAAATCCGGGCTACGGTATAGTTATGCCAAAAAAGATAGGACACTGTGTATAAAACAACTACGAAAAAGTACTAATGGTTAGATTAGTGTCTAAACCGGTAAATACACCGAGGAAGAGGTAGAAGCGATCTACAAAGATATCGAAGACATACTAAGATGCGTAAAAGGAGATGAAAATTTAACAATTAAGGTGGATTTTAATGCAGTGGTAAGGAGGGTAGGGAAGGGGCGGTAGTTGGTTTATTTGTATTATGCGCGAGAAATGAGAGGGAAAATAGGGAAATAGGCGACAAAAACAATTTAACCATCACAAACACATTATTAAACGTCATGCTAGAAGACGACACGTGGAAGGTGCAAGGAGATATAAGAAATAAATTACATTCTTGTTAGGCAACGGTTTACAATTCAAGTAAAAGACTGCAGAAGCTACCCAAAAGCAGCTATAGACACTGACCACAACATCGTAATTATGTAGACCTCACTTAAATTTAATTTGAAAAAAGAAACGGAAAAAGGTACTTTGATTTTGAGAAACAAGAAGTTAGAGATATCCACGAAAGATTTGAATGAATTGCTAAAAGACATCGGGAAAGTTTCTGATACGAAGGAAGTAGAAACAGAATGGAATAACATTAAATCCAGCTTAGATATGGCGTACAGAGACATTCTGGGGTATACACAAAAGGAAAATAAGAAACCGTGTATAATAAAGGATATCCTGAATTTAACAGAAGACGAAAATACAAAAGAGATCATACGAAGTAAGAAAACGGAGATACAAAGCCACTACATTCGTTTCCCGTATTCCAAACACCTCCCACCAATCACGTTCTGTATATTTTAAAAAAAAAAAAAAAAAAAAAAAAACCCCCCCCCCCCCCCCCCCATCAACTATCCTTTACTGTGTCTTGTCATCCCCGTTATCAACGAACAATAACTTTCAATCTATGCCTATCTCACTTATATACATATTGTCTAATAATTCCTCTTTGTTTTCCTGTTGGCCAGTTGCATTTGTAACTGACAAAAGCTAGCCATTCCCATAAGCTATAAATTAATTGTATTTGACGTCTGTAACCAACACTACCTAGAGTTTACGGTTGTTTGTTCAACGTTATCTACGCTCCTTAAAAATATATCGGGACAATTAAGACGGTTACATTCGTTTATTATTTTAATGTTAATAGGAAAGCTTCGAAAAACAGCTTCAAACTTTTAACAAATACAACTGCCACTTTGCTTTTATAAACCATACGCAGAAACTAAAAGCGGTTTCAAATGCTAAAGCTTTTGAAAATATACATTCATCTTTGCTATAATTTAAATATGAAAGTTAAATTGGTATATAATATGAAATTTAGATGCTCGCTTCTTACCCCTACACGTTCTAAACGCTTTTGGAAAATATTCCTATACTTAAATACGACTGTTAAAATATGTTTATGACCTTTTGAATGCCATCTTGCATGCGGAATATTTATATTATAACACATGCTAAAGGATTATGCAAAATTACATTTTAGCTTCTTGAACTATTACTGTAGAATTATTAATTTCCTAAATAATGAATTTGAAAACGTTTCAAATTTGTTATTTGTCTTTTCACATGCTAAATAACGAAATAAAATGCAAATGTATACTAATAATGCCCTTTAACCTCAAATATCACAATGATATATATATATATATATATATATATATATATATATATATAGTTATTAATATGAAATGAAAACCCAACTTTGTATTTAAAGTTGAATTACCATTTCAAATCGAACTGGTAATTGAAAACCGCTAAAAGAACAGCCACAGCAGGATTTGAACCTGCGACCATTGATTTGCCGGATCAACGCTCTACCAACTGAGCTATGCAGCTGATTGGCTAGAGTGTGTTAATTTATACTACTGAAGCTTGGCCCTTGTTAATGATTTTCAATTACGTCTTGCATTTAAGGAAATTGAATCTAGTTATATACATAATTCATGTACTAATAACTTGATCATCCCATTTTTGCAACGTTCGGATAATACAAACATGTAATTATATTATTATTAATAGAGAAGAATAATCCACATTTGGAATGCAAATGAATGCTTAATATATATTAATAGTTATTAAGATGAAATGAAAACCCAACTTTGTATTTAAAGTTGAATTACCATTTCAAATCGAACTGGTAATTGAAAACCGCTAAAAGAACAGCCACAGCAGGATTTGAACCTGCGACCATTGATTTGCCGGATCAACGCTCTACCAACTGAGCTATGCAGCTGATTGGCTAGAGTGTGTTAATTTATACTACTGAAGCTTGTTCTCTTTTCGATTTTCAATTACGTCTTGCATTTAAGGAAATTGAATCTAGTTATATACATAATTCATGTACTAATAACTTGATCATCCCATTTTGCAACGTTCGGATAATACAAACATGTAATTATATTATTATTAATAGAGAAGAATAATCCACATTTGGAATGCAAATGAATGCTTAATATATATTAATAGTTATTAAGATGATAACATAAATATTAATATAATTACACGTTCAATTTGCATTCGGTCAACATGTGTGATTCAATTCTTCTCTATTAATAATATATTATAATATGAACGTTATTAATAGTCGATTAATGCAATTGAATGCAACTGATGTTAACATAATTAGATTCATTTACATGTAGATAACCAACTTATATATAATATATATATATACTATATATATATAATTAATACGAGAATAATCCACTCAGAGTTCCAATGATATAGAGAGCCGAACTATAGGTTTAATCAAATTAGTGTGGTGTTTAGAGAGGATCCAGACTAAAACAGACGCCCCAAGAGGGCAGCAGCTATTTCGGTACTTAAAGTGGCAGAGACCATAGGTGTCGGTATGCTATTCTAAGATACACTATTGCGATATGAAAGGCAACGGGAAACCAGCACATTATCTCCCAAGTACACAGCGTACCCCTCTGAGGAAAAAAATCCGCAGTTAAAATAATCCTACATTCGAATCTGGGGGCACTACTTCGTAGGATGTAATTAGAAAGTTTAAAAAAGGAGTCGGGAACATTCTGCGAGTCGGAACGTCGAATGTCAGAAATATGAAGCAAGTAGGTAAGCTAAAGAACTTGAAAATTGAAATGGATAGGTTAGCATTAGACATAGTAGGGATTAGCGAAGTTCGATAGCCAGAGACGCAGGATTTTTGGAGCGGAAACTTTAAGGTAATTCATACAGGATTAGAGGAAGGAAATCCGGGCTACGGTATAGTTATGCCAAAAAAGATAGGACACTGTGTATAAAACAACTACGAAAAAGTACTAATGGTTAGATTAGTGTCTAAACCGGTAAATACACCGAGGAAGAGGTAGAAGCGATCTACAAAGATATCGAAGACATACTAAGATGCGTAAAAGGAGATGAAAATTTAACAATTAAGGTGGATTTTAATGCAGTGGTAAGGAGGGTAGGGAAGGGGCGGTAGTTGGTTTATTTGTATTATGCGCGAGAAATGAGAGGGAAAATAGGGAAATAGGCGACAAAAACAATTTAACCATCACAAACACATTATTAAACGTCATGCTAGAAGACGACACGTGGAAGGTGCAAGGAGATATAAGAAATAAATTACATTCTTGTTAGGCAACGGTTTACAATTCAAGTAAAATACTGCAGAAGCTACCCAAAAGCAGCTATAGACACTGACCACAACATCGTAATTATGTAGACCTCACTTAAATTTAATTTGAAAAAAGAAACGGAAAAAGGTACTTTGATTTTGAGAAACAAGAAGTTAGAGATATCCACGAAAGATTTGAATGAATTGCTAAAAGACATCGGGAAAGTTTCTGATACGAAGGAAGTAGAAACAGAATGGAATAACATTAAATCCAGCTTAGATATGGCGTACAGAGACATTCTGGGGTATACACAAAAGGAAAATAAGAAACCGTGTATAATAAAGGATATCCCGAATTTAACAGAAGAAAGACGAAAATACAAAAAGAGATCAGACGAAGCAAGAAAACGGAGATACAAAGCCACTACATTCGTTTCCCCGTATTCCAAACACTTCCCACCAATCACGTTGTGTATATTTATCGCCAACTGACAAAGTTAACATTTAATATACGCCCCTAATGCAACACATACTATCTTTATTTCGCTCTAATATACACGCTACATCAACTATCCTTTACTGTGTCTTGTCATCCCCGTTATCAACGAACGTTAACTTTCAATCTATGCCTATCTCACTTATATACATATTGTCTAATAATTCCTCTTTGTTTTCCTGTTGGCCAGTTGCATTTGTAACTGACAAAAGCTAGCCATTCCCATAAGCTATAAATTAATTGTAATTGACGTCGGTAACCAACACTACCTAGAGTTTACGGTTGTTTGTTCAACGTTATCTACGCTCCTTAAAAATATATCGGGACAATTAAGACAGTTACATTCGTTTATTATTTTAATGTTAATAAGAAAAACAGCTTCAAACTTTTAACAAATACAACTGCCACTTTGCTTTTATAAACCATACGCAAAAACTAAAAGCGGTTTCAAATGCTAAAGCTTTTTGAAAATATACATTCATCTTTGCTATAATTTAAATATGAAGGTTAAATTGGTATATAATATGAAATTTAGATGCTCGCTTCTTACCCCTACACGTTCTAAACGCTTTTGGAAAATATTCCTGTACTTAAATACGACTGTTAAAATATGTTTATGACCTTTTGAATGCCATCTTGCATGCGGAATATTTATATTATAACACATGCTAAAGGATTATGCAAAATTACATTTTAGCTTCTTGAACTATTACTGTAGAATTATTAATTTCCTAAATAATGAATTTGAAAAACGTTTCAAATTTGTTATTTGTCTTTTCACATGCTAAATAACGAAATAAATTGCAAATGAATACTAATAATGCCCTTTTAACCCTCAAATATCACAATTATATATATATATATATATATATATATAATATATATATTGCTCTGAAATTTATTGGTACTATCTGGTGAACCCACAAATATTTATTAATAGTGAATAACTTTGATGAACAGGAAAATTAAATATTGTGAAGGCATTATTAAAATACAAATGCAGGGGCATGGTATAATTTGGTAGGACAAGACATCGAATCATATTTAGACTTTGAGAAGAAGTTTTTGAAACACTATTGGGGTGATCATAAACAAGACCAGGTGAGGGATGACTTGATTACAAGAAAGTATAAGGGGGAATTTGCTGGATCTAGGGAGCAGTATGCAATTAGGAAATATAGCATAGCGAAAAACCTAAGTAAGCCGTTAACGGATTAGCAAATCATTAAATATCCATCGAGGCACTTTGAAGTAGAGGTTAAACAACATGTGGCGCTGCAGAATATTACTGAACGGGAGACATTTCTGGAATACCTTCAGAAGTACGGCGATGTAAGTACGGGGAGACCGAGAAAGCAGAGGGACGGAAATGTCAATCAGGTTAGTTTTGAGAATAGGGCGGAAAATTATAATAATAGACGAGGGATGAATTTTAATAAATCTTTCCGAAATAACTGAGAGCGAAGAAGTAATTTTTATAGAAGTAGCAGCGATACGAGAAGTACGACTCAGAGACCTGGCGTGCAACGTCAAAACAGCTCACCGGAGATTGTAAGAGCACAAACAAGTGCAAGTGAAAAAGACCATGAGGTTCGAGATAGACCGGAAGTTAGGAGGACGTATGCCGAGGTAATAGAGGGACAAGTAGGACCTAGTAGTGTGACACGGGGACGACAGGATTTTCAATAAGGGACAAACCACTATAAGTTAAAGTATGTAAATATGAACATCCGCGGGAATTTATGACGGTTGAGGAGGAAGTGGAAGCAGAAGTAGCGGAGAAAGTTTGTTTACCGATAATAGAGGTGGAAATTTTAAATTATAATATAGGATCGTTGCTCGATTCAGGAGCAGAGGCGGGTTTAATATCTGAAAAATTTGTTAGTGAACTTAAGGAGGAAATTTGTGATAGAATTATGCCAATTGAGAGGAGTCATGTAGTAGCTCTGAATAAAAAGAGGTCCGCTGTAGTAAATAGCATTTAAGGTTTCCTTTGTTTAGGCAGTCTTTAACAGACCGCATATCGCAGCTTGAATTGGCATTAGGATCCAGAGTCAATTGGAGTTTAGTTTCAAAAGCAACTGCGCAGTAATTATGACATGCAATTGTGGGGCCTTATTACATAGAAAACTCGCAGTAATTTATGGCGCCCAATCGAGCGGTTTAATATCGCAGCAATATATATATATATATATATATATATATATATATATATATATATATATAGGAATTTATATGCAGGACAGAAACTAGCAGTACTAGAACACGAATTGGACATTGGTGAGGATGACCTGGGATATTCTATACTTAGGGATAAGTTTGAATTAAAGGTGTTACGTGCATTGACGTAACCTATATAAAAAAACCAAAAAAAAAGAAAGGAAGAAGTATGACCGGGCTCGAACCGCGAGTAGGCTGGGTTTTATACATACAATAAAAAAATTAAGGGAGACCTAAAATAAAGAACGAAAATTATATACACTCACACATTCACACTCATTCGCGCTTAAAACAAAACATACCAAAAAAAGAAACCTATATTTAAACACAATATGTACACAGTATAGTGGTACCAAAAAGAAACAAACAACAAAAAAATTACTACTTAAACACTAAATCTAGCAAGCAAAAAGTAAAAAAAACAAAATCATTTTTTTTAAATGGTAAGCTGCCGGTTTTAGGCTACTACCCTATCTTAATTTCCAACCAAAAAGAAACAAAATTACCCCCCTAAAACCAACAACTCTAAATCCTCGTAAATATAAAACTTAACCTATACATCAAAATGGCCACAACACTTTTTTGTTCTAGTTATTTAAAACCAAATAGCAATGCATCCACACACTGCCAGTAAATACAAAAAGGGTTCAACAATGGCCGTATTGACGAATTAAATTTAGAAATGCAGGATAATTTTTGTATAGAAGAACTAAATGTGGAAATGCATGCGCCTAAACAATAAAATCCCCATCGATATGGTTGCAACGCGAGCAGTGACGGAAAGCACCCACTGACGTCGGGGTTGAGTCGGTAGCTGGTCCATATCAACTGGTAGGGGGGTACACCCATAAAGAATGCGTTGGGGTTCCCATTACTATAAGGGACGACCATTCATTACAGCTTTAAGGTCGCCGGAAGAAAGCGAAAGCAATTACAAATAAAATTAATTTGTGGCAGTCGGAAGGTATAATTTTATAAAAACCCTAAATGCTTACCACGCTATAATGCGTGCTGGAAATTCGCATCAACCAAAACGGAAACAACAAACATTCTACATTTACTTGTGCAGATTGCAAAGCAAAATGAATATTAATTTTGTTCAACTAAGAACCAGAGCTCAACGTAATCTTGGAGTCAGGCTTAAAACGGGAAAAATACAGATGAAATCTTACAACGGGAAAACACATAAGTATTCATTATCGTATACTTGGAACACGTTATTGACTATATAGCGCAAACTTTGCATTGGGGAATTTTTAAAACTAAAATTTAGTATTAATTAGCGGAAGTAGCAATTGAAATTGAATTTATGCAAACAGATAAATGAATTAACGTGAAAGGGTTATTTTAATTTACTGAATAAATTTTCGTTTTTGAAGCCAAGTGGGTTTTGAATTAAGAATTATGGTAATTAATTTATGCGGAAAATAAACGTAACAAAGGGTATAAAAATAGTAAGGTACCGGGTATAGATAAGTTACAAGCAGAAACTCTAAAAACCGCTGGACAAGCAGTGACAGATTGTCTCTTCTAACTTCTAAGCAATATGTGTCAGACAGACAAGATACGCAAAAATTTCAAATGTAGCATCATAATCACTACACCAAAAAGAGACGCTGAAAGATGTGAAAATTTTCGAAGAATAAGTTTGACAGCACATGTGTCAAAAATATTCACTAGAATTGTACAAAGACAGATGGAAAAACAAGCTGAAGAAACACTGGGAGAAGATCAATCTTGGTTTAGGCGAAACAGGGGAATACGGGAGGCTATTTTAGCTCTGAGAGTGATGATGGAGAAGACAATAGAAATAAAATAAACTGTGTATATAGGGTTTGTAGATATGGAAAGAAATGTTCGAAATACTCAAAAAGATTAGAATGAGTTTTAGAGTAGACGGATAGTTCATAGCTTATGCAAAGAGCACACAGCGGTAACTCACTTAAAGCAGGTATGTAGAGGAGAAAAGGTTAATAAAGGGGTAAGACAGGGATATGCTCTATCCCCGTTAATTTTTAACTTATACATCGAAGAGTCAAAAAATACTGTAAAATGCAGAAAGGCATTTGGAATTACTGTTAAGGGACATAAGATTGGTATGCTTAGATTTACAGATGACATAGCGGTATTAGTATCCAATCCACCAAGGAAAAATTAGAAGCAACTCTTAATAAATTGGAAACAGTTCTAACAGAGAGGTACGGTATGAAAATTAACAAAAGTAAAACTAAAGTATGAAAAAAAGGAGAAATTAAGTCAAAAACCAAAATACAAATAGGAAACGAAAACTTACAAGAGGTTAAGAATTTCTGCTACATAGTAAGTCAAATAATTCAAGATGGGAAAAGTGCAAAAGCTATAAAACAAAGATTAGCACAAGGTCGTGCTGTATTTAAAAAGAAAAAGCAACAACTATGTTCAACGACAACAAACAAGAACGAGGAAAGAATTGTTGAAAGCATATATTTGGTGCACAGTATTGCGTGGCTATGAAATAGGGACGGGCAGTAGGAGAAGCAGGCAGGAAAAAGGCATAAGCCTTTTAGAATGTGGTACGTTAGATGTACAATGATCATAAAAGGGACAGACAAAGTTAATAATAAAGAAGTTTTAGGAATAGTAGGGGAAGAAAGATATCTGTGGAAAACAAAAAAAATAGGAGAAATAGGACAGGACACGTTCTAAGGCATTTGGGAAATAGTGCGGGATATATTATAGGCACAGACAGGAAAAGATAGATAGAGGTAGTCTTAGATTAGTCTATTGCACGCAGATAGTGAAAGATGTAGGTTGTAGGAATTTCAGGGAAACGTGTTGGGTAGCTCAGAATAGGAAATATGCCTCTAACCAGTTCCGGGACTGAAGAGCTAATGATGATGATAAAAGCATAAACTTCATTCAAAGAAGGCGCTTTCCTGAATCGACACAATTAGCATGTGAACATTCTTCGCCCCATGACAATGATGTCCTAATATCATTCTTAACCTTAGAACTACCATAATGAATTCGACAACCTTTGAGTATGAACAATGTAAGATTACATAACTATTCCTTAGATCAAGAATGTATGTAGATTAAAATTGTATTTCTCAAAAGAAGTAACCCTAACCCTATTGGTGGGATTTACGATAACAGAAATTATTCATCAAATGAAATTTGATTAAATATTTCTAAGGAATGATACAAATTACTGTAGCTGCAGCTACATCTCCCATTCTTCATTATAGCTGTAGTGGTTTTCCACACTGTCTTTTATATTGTTAATATTAATTCAACTTGTTACATGTAATTTTTGTTGGAAATTTTAAATCTGAAACTACCCGAATAAAATCTAACAACAGTCTTTTATTGTTCTTCTCCGATGATTGATATCAAGCTTCTGAAGACTATTAAACAACATTCTACATGTTCGTTTTGAAGATCGCTTAAATTGATTGCGATTCATTCTTAACAATAGTGAAATTAAGATTGCAACGACTTCTAGTTTATAAACATTCCTGTGTTTGTAGCCCATTGATCAAATGAGGCTAGTTTTGTAGACATAAAAAATAGTGCGAATAATATCTTCACGATAAAAGTCTTTGGCATAGCATGAGGTATTGTATGCGCGATCGCATTTGTTTTAAAGAATTCTGTGGAGGCTTGATTAAGTGGCTTTAAATAAATCTCGAAATTTCAAATTAGGATCATAATTTTTAATATTGCAATACAAACACATCGTGTATGTTATGTGTTACTATTTTTGTCATCCAATAATATATGCGTAAAAGCATCTTTAATTTTCAACACTGCACGCTCTAGAACGGCAAATTAAATTCTAGTACTTCAGAAAGACTTTAAAATTATGCTCTTGCATTTGTAGATCTGTCATAGAAATTAAGGGTTGGCCAAAATTTATCTTTGCATAAGTCTTAAGGGGATGTATATGAGTTTGGATATGTTGGCGTATGTACCTTTAAGTACTCATGCGGCCACTTTTTTCTTAAATTCAATTTAGTCTACAAACATGTACTTAGTTCTATGCATTTTATAAATTAAATATCAATGTAACTGATTTTTATTCCTGTTAGCTTTACAGAATGTTTTGGACTTATTGGAATTCTGGATCGTATTCATGGAACAGACAAAAGTTTAGGGAGAGTAAGGAATTTCAAAGGCACTCTATTATGTTGCATACAGTTCCACCAAGGGTTTTAATACCAGGAAATTGAAAATTGTAATAATGACGATGCTATAATGTGGAAGCAAATTTTAAATTGCTAAATTTTAGTAATAGGATAATTGAGTAGCTATAAAAATGTATAATTTAGTATACATGGTGAGTTATTTTTTTCATTTTTACTATGAGCATCTTGAAAACGGCCAGAGATAGAAAGTACCTTTGTATTTATTGCTACTTTATTAGCAACTGTATAAGACGCATGTCTAACACATCTTTGTATTGTTCGCGTATTGTTGCAGTGTTTTCCATGTAGTCCAATTTTCGCCTTTTTGCATCCATTTCCTCTAACTCCAGCTGTCTTTTTCTTCCACTTACAGTGTATAGCGTGCATAATGGCGCAATTACTTTTAGCGTAAACGGATAGAGTTTACTGCCAATATTTACGCGTTGTCGTACAACCTCTAGACGAATGTTAGGCGTATTTATCAACCCCAATTCCGAAAAGATTATTTCTTTTGGAATTGTAGAATATGGTGTTGCAGATTGTGTAAAATATGTACTACCTGCTTTAATGTAGCATTTGTGTAAGATTTTTATTTTATCTTGGCTGTCTTCCTCCTCTACTATTTCCAAATAATTTACAGGTAAATAGTTAAAACTAAAAGCCGAAAGCGCATACTTTATCAATTTTTCCCTTTCCTCGGGTTTTTGGGACAACTTAATTTGCAAGCCAGTCAATTTTTTTGTATTGCTATTCCCCCAATACACGTACTGTAGTAGGTTATTATACACTAAACAGCAGCTATTTTGTAGCTTGTCCGATAGCTTACTCCACATTTTAGAAAGTGGTACCGAATACATTGGCGCCTTTAGGAAGTATAACTTACTATCTTCCAATAAGGTTTGACAGTCTTTTAATAGATTATACACCTGTTCCGCACTGACATAGTTTCCAATTGTACAGTTGTATATTGTCGTTTCCAATCGCGTAATACCATGTTCTTTGGCCAAAGTAGACGCGAATGTTTCTCTTAAACGTGCATCTGGACAACGTAAAAAATCTAGTATATGATTTCCAAGTTGTTTATTAACACCAGGACTTGTTATCTGACACACAAATTTGTTGTATATCTTAATTCTTGCATTGGTTGTTAGCCATGTTAAACAATCGATTCCCACAATTTTATCGTTGTCAACTATAATATTGCAGTTTTCTTCGTATTCGCTCTTGTAGCAAAAGTTATGGTTTGTAGTTAAATAATTACACATCTCCATCTTGCTAAATATGTCAGCAAAATTTTGGGTTAGATCTATGTCAAAAAGATAGTAATAATCTTTTCGATTCCGTCTAATATATCTATAGTTCTTCCAATAAAGTTTCCAACTTAAAAAACCTAGGGTCTTACAACCTATAACAAACATACATTCCCAAAAGTGGTGGACATGCAACTACGCAACAGTGAGTGGGAGAATAAAGATCCCTTCCAATACCGACAAGAAGAAGTCAATCAAGCTACAAAGATACGTATGCAGGATATAGTGGGTAAGTCGCGATTAAAAGATTGTCACAAGCTGCAAGAATTACACGAAGGAATGGATCTGGTTGTCGGTGGAATCAAAGACTTTATATATAGAGGCAAATTTCGGTACATTTTGCAATTCGAAAACCTAGACGGTCTCTATGTATCAAACTATTGGCTAGAAAAGAGATAGAGGACTTGGGTGTCGATTTAAATTTTAAGCTGCGAATAAAATTAGATAAAATTAAAACCCCTCCAAACAAACATAAAGAAAGGACTGTTTTTTTTGTATAACTTTGTATTAAAATTAAGTTTAAATGGACTCCATGCTTGGCATTAAATATTTTTAAATTTTGTTATGTATAATGTCAGAATAAAAATTTTAGAATAGTATTACATTCTTCTTTATTTATAAAAGGTTGTGACATCACTATAACCTTGGAAAAGTAGCCGAAACTAGGTAGCCGAGAGCATAGCGTTGTGGTGATTTTACCTATATGAAAAGTAACCTGAATTCGACCTCAATTTCTCCTTATGGGGATTTCAATGCTTGGTACAAAAATGACTAGAATGGACCTTAGATTTTTCCATAAGAAAATACATGAGAAAATTGCACTTTTTGCGCTAGAACCAAGGTACCTTACCTACTTAAGTAATTAAGTACTAGTAGTGACAAATAAACCTCAAGGTATGATGGTGTTGGAAACATCAAGAAAAAATAAGAAAACGCCCATCTTTAAGGACTGCTGTATTTTTCCATGTTTTCTACATATAAAACGCCTCTGGAGTTTATGGTTCTTGGAGGAGCTACAATTTCAATGAACATCGTCTTCATCATACCAAGTGACGTCTTTACCACAGGCCAGCGCCACCATTTCCTTCCACTTTTAGACATTGCACTAACAAAATATTCACTTTCTTTAGAAGTAATTACCTGTCCAGGGAAATATTTTCTTCATATAGCACTATAACATAATTTCGTGTTTTGTTTTTTCCGTGGTATTTCCATACTTGATTTGCTTACATCTTTATAAAAATTTTCCTTTTCGTCATCAGATAATAAACTTTCAGATTCTGATGATGAAGTCATATCTCTTAGTAACCTACTTTTTTTGGATTTTTTAGCCGGTAATGATCTAATTTCATGCCTTCGTTTACATTCAAGCTTTTCTTCCTCAATTTTTGCTTTTTTCTTGGCCTTCTTCCTATTATATTCTTGCCATATTTCACTTGTAATAACACTTGGTATTTTCTTTTCTTCCTCTTATTGGAGTTTTCTGGTTTGGCTTCTGGTCAAAAAAGTGCTCTTATAAATGGACTTGGAATATCCTCGGATGTACTTGTGTTTTATCGTTTCTAGTATTGGTTTTTATAGGCGTTTGTTTTTTTTTTACTTAATAGTTTCAATTTGTTTGAAATTTTCTATTTTTTCTAACAGTTCTAACACAGCATGCTTATTATTTGCCTCATATTTAGAAATATTTAATGTTTTAGGTTTGAGTATTTGCATATCTAAAATGTTTACTTTAATTTTTTTATCGATTCCAAGTTCATTGCTACTTGTGGCTATAGAAAGTTGATCCAGCTTTTTAGTATTAATTTTATTTTTGTAATTATTAACCTGTAATGGAACTACTACATTTGTAGTATAGTAGAATTTATTTAAGAGAGCTTGTACGTTATTTGATAAAAGTGCAAACCTTGAAAGTCAGTGACTTGGCGGATTTAATGATTTTTTAGGATTTTGAAAACACTACCATAGAGTAAATATTCTTAAATCAAGTTTTATTTGTTGGTGGTTTAAATTCACATGGCGAATACCCGAATAAGCAAGGCATAAAACACAAAGAAACAGAAAGAAAACTACGAAGCGTAAGAAATAAATATAGAATGTCTAAGTCAATTGACATTTAACAGCAAATTATCTCACACCGTTATAGCCATGTGCGCATGATTACGTACAGGCTCTTCTTAAATAAATTCTATTTTACCAATTTGAAGAGACTCTGATGCCGTTGTAATTATTTCTGTCAAAATGTTATAATTACAAAATTATATCCCAGTTTCGGGGTCTGCAACAACAGTAACGATAGCATCGTTATTTTGATCAGAAGCATCGTCTTGAACATTCTCAACGTCAATTAGTTGTAATTGAACGTTTGCATTATCAAAAAGTAACTCTGTTTCAATAATAATGTTTTCAATATGTCTTGTTGATAAACCAAAATTACTTGAGTGCTCATTTTTTTCCATACATCAAATAAAGATTTGTCACATATACGGCCAGTCCATTGATTTTCAGCAATCTGTTTCTGAAATTGTTGTAGCGTATTCTTGTCTATGATGGATTCAAAAAAAGATAAGTAGTTTTTGGCCATGTAAGAGACTTTGAAGTAGTGCCACACTCTGCATTAATGGGGGGAAAAATCGTTAACTACTTGAGGATTCCACGGGTATCGTCTACACCTACAAAAACCACCGTAGGCCTCACTCTATCTTCTATTACAATCTTGAGTAGTGGATGGAGCAAAGTCACTTTTCTTTTAAACTTGATGTTGATTTTCAGCCCTCCAAGCATTAACTTGTACTTTCCATCCAGATTTAAGTGTTCGAAATACAGCCACTTTCATAGGCTGTAAGAAGTGTGTTGCATTCGGATACAAAGCAATCAAAATGATTTCTTTTGCGATACAAAAGTTACTTAAATGATAGGATAAATGAGACACATGACCATCAACAAAGAAAATTATGGAAAATGTGACATTTCCTTTTGCCCAAGGATAGAATACATTGGCAATGTAGCTATAAAAAGTATCACAAGCCATCCATCCACTTTCTGATAAGCCAATACCTCAGTGCTATGGAACACGTGCTGAAAGTTCATAGATATTTCCATAATCTCAATTTTTAATGGAACACATAGTTGAATATTGTCCTGTATACTAGCTTATGTTTTGCCGATTTTACTGATATAGCAAATGATGGAGTTATTTTACAAATCACCAAAATATTGAGTTTTTTTAATTTTTCTTAATGAAATAGCTTACATCTCAATATACAATCACAAAAATAGACTTAACAACTTTATTTCATTACCATAACAATACTGGATAGCTAATTTTAACAACAAACTGGTAACAGAAAAAATCAACTAATTGACAAGATCATTCAAATAACAACAAAAATATACCATTTAAAATTATACAGATTGAAAATCACAAAAACCGTTAACGTATAGGAAATGGAAACAAAACTAAAATACGAACGAACACAAACTAGATAAATACTGTATTTATAAATTACAAATGTTCAAAAATTCACCATTTTGTGCAATACATTGTAATGATATTTTTTATACTATATATTGTTACTCGATCCCCTTAAGCAAAGGGCCATCGACAATCTTCCGATTAAGCTAGAGGTCTATTCCTCGGGTAGAGCTGAATAGTGGTCGTAGGTTACACAACAAAAATATTGTTTCTGTGTACTGACTCGCAAATAAAAAATAAGAGGTGCAAAAGGAGGCGCCAGCAAGTCCTAGAATTGATAAAGCACGGGTTACCCTAAGGGAGAACTTGTAAATCCTCAGGGGGAAAATTGCTTAAACTGCAAAAACGCAGGACCTGAAAGAAAACAATGTTATTAGAATGACCAAGGATGCAAGAGATGCACTCTTGGTACCTTGTACAGTAAAGAGAAAAAATGTCGTTAATAATTCCTATAATTTAAACATAAATAGCAAAAGTAAATTTAAATATCAAGCTTCTTGAAAGCGCTGTTTAGTACTTCTTTATTGAATCACAGTCAATAACCTGTTTTAACTTATTTTTCCCTACCTTTGGACTCACTTGTTCAAAATAAAACAGTTGTTCCATTAAATCAAGTGATGGTTCTTTAATTAAATTTACCTTTTTCTGTTGTAAAATTCATATACAAAAATGTACAATAAGGACGTGATCTAATGTTTTAGACTGTGATATGTAAATATAATAATTTTGATAATCTCAACAAATAATTAAACATAACCGCAAAGTTTTTATACCCAAAGTACATACACCTGCTTACCTTGGTTTACAGATATTTATCATAAACTCAATGCTAAATAAAATTAATTTTCCTAATTAATTTCTATATTACTGAACTTGATTAAATATGCCTTTTCTAAGTTAAATAAGTAAATGAATAATTTTAAATAATTTTGTAGTAAGTTCTAACGTAAGCAATAATTTATATGTTATGACGAAATCCAAACAGAAAATTCTCTCAATTTCCTCGTAATTTAATTTTAGTCCAACGCTACCATTTTAAATATCAAGTATTAGTTTCGTTGTCAGGTTATTTAGAAACAGCTGTTGACAGGTCATGTCCTTAGACTAAACGCTTACCTTTCTATCTGGTTGTGCGTCGCAACGTCATTACAAAAAAGATACCTTACTGCTACCATACGTCTTAGTTTGCGGTTCTTAAACAATCAAGTGACATCACATGACGTTCCACATCCGCATCTTGCGAAAGCGTAGATTTGAGCTTCTTCTTTTGAGCTAATAACAAATTTAAAGGTTAACAAAGCATTAAACTGGACTATTATAGGGAACCATTTTTGTGAACTTGTAGAGTAATTCATCCACATAAATCGATCAACATAAAATAAATCCATAGAATGGATTATTCCAATAAAGCAATAAAACGATCTATTAAAAAGGACATCCTTTTTGTTTTTCCTTTAATTATATTAAAGCAAAATATCTTGATAATAGGAACATGATGAAGTGAGGATATGATAATGTGATAAGTGAACGCGTTATCAAAAACAAAATCAAGTGCATTTAGCACTTAAAGGCACTGCCACGTTTATGGCGATGCGTAACTCGCTGGCTCGGACCTTTCTGAGCTTCATGGTGTTTGTTATCGTAGCTAAGGCCGAGCGCGACTCACTCTGCTGTCGACAGAATGGAAACGATGCATAAATTTCGTCTGACTTAGAAAGTACAGTTCAAACAACCATCGTTTAACAAACTGAGTCTATATTATTATTTTTAAATAATATACAATTCACGATTGGGCAATACGGAACAAATCGGAATATTTATTAATATTGTGAAATGAATTATTTTTTGAATAAACATTGCAGTGAATAAAAAATTAAAATTATTTGTTTTTATAGGCGTCAAAAAAATTGTTACAACATAGCATACACCTTTTAACAATGAAGTGTATTGCTCTTCTTAACGAATGGCTAATAATGCTTCTATAAGCGTTTAGTTCAGCTTCACGTAATTGTGTTTTTGTATGCTATTTTTTAATATACACTTTGTTTTTGACATATCCATGTATTAAAAAAGCCTAATATTGAAAAACAAAGCATACATTAAAAAATATTATACAAAAGCACAACTACTCGACGCTGTACTAAGCGCTCATAGAAGCATTACTAGCCATTCGTCAAGAAGAGCAATACATTCCATTGTTTAAAGGTGTAGGTTATGTATTGCACAAAATGGTGAACTTTTGAGCATTTGTAGTTTATAAATACAGTATTTATCTAGTTTGTGTTCGTTCGTATTTTAGGTTTGTTTGTATTTATTATACTAAGGGTTTTTGTGATTTCCAATCTGTATAATTTTAAATTGTATATTTTTGTTGTTATTTGAATGATCTTGTCAATTAGTTAATTTTTTCTGTTACCAGTTTGTTGTAAAATTAACTATCCAGTGCACGGACTCTGTATTATGGTTATGGTTTGCTTACGCTTTGTTAGCTAATAGTAGTTACGTTATCTTCATAATCATACTCTATAACATTGTTATTAATTGCCAACTTCTCAAAAGTTAGCAGGTGTTCAGGACTTATTGCTTTCCCGCTAGCCAGGCATTTGTGAGGTTATAGAATCCTATTATGGTGTCACTTGATTTAACTGCTTGGTATGAACTGAAGCATAAAATAACAAAGCAGTCAAAACTTTTATTGCTGGGTAAATGCAATTTCTTCTTGTTGGCTGGTGAATGTAAGGATGCAATTCATTGCACAAATACCTAACTAAAGGCTTACTTAAACGAAATAAATCCGTAAATCATTCATTCGGTAATTCAAAGGTCTCGAAGTAACTTCATGTCTGCTCTGTTCGTTCAACCTTATTTGTTGCCTTCTAACGTTAGGAATGAATATAATTCGAGGTGTGGGCAACATCATTTACTTAGGTGTAATTAATTGTCGTTTATTTATAACTTTATTCAGGCTGTATATCAGAAATACAGAGGGAAACCCATAAAAGTGAAGCTAGACAAGAAGCACAACATCTACAAACGATGGTGACCATTCAGAAACAAAAAGAAGATGATATAAGGTTGAGAAAAGAACTACAAGAAGACTTAAACAATACAACAAAAGAAAAGGTGGACATGATCGAGAAGTCAGTGACGTTGGTACAACAAAGGATCAGTAACGCAGAACAAGGACAAAAAAGTACGTGGACAAACACGCACGAATGGAGACTAGGCCGGGAATCACTACCAAAATTCTTACGAGAACTAGATGAAATAATCAAACACGAACGAGAAATAAACAAAATTCAAATCATTATTGCAACTCTAATGAGCCATGCAGAAAAATGGCAAGAAAATTATAAGACATACGAGAAATTTAGAATTTTATTCATAGAAGAGTATTGGAGTGAGACACAACAAACAAAAGTTAGAATGGATCTGATATCAGGGAACTACAACAAATATGGTGCAACGATAGAGGAATACTCGATTGAAAAATTTAACTAAGCACGACACCTGACACCAATTATGAGAGAACGTGACATAATTCAATTACTAGCAAAACACATGGATAATGAAATACATAGAGCTGTAACAACACAAAACATAAAGACATTTAGAGAATATCTAGAGATCATCCGTAATTACGACATATTAAGACAAATAGAAGACAACAAACACCAACATCGACATCAAAATGTGGGTATAAGAGTAACTTATTCTCATCATCATTAGGTCTTCAGTCCTGGAACTGGTTAGACGCGTACCATCATTGTTTCCTATTCTGAACTAACCTACAGATTTCCCTGAAATTTGCAGTCTGCATCTATCACTATCTGATCTAGGTCTACATCTACCTCTTTTTTCCTATCTCTGCTTGTAATATATTCCATACTATTCCCCAACAAAGCCTTAGAACGTATTCCGTCCTTCTATTTCTCTTTTTCCCCAGATGCCTTTGTTCCCCTACTATTTCTATAACCTATTTGTTATTATCTTTGTCTGTCCATGCTATCGTCCTCGTACATCTGAAGCACAGCACTTCAAAAGGCTGCTACCGTTTTTCTGTCTGCGTTTCAGACTGCCCGTATTTCATAGGCATACTGTGCTGTGCTCCACACATATGCTTTCAACAATTTTCATCTTGTTCTATGTTTGTTATCTTTCTTCATAGGCGCGTTCTTTTTTGTTAGATGCAGTTCGGTCTCCTTCCATTGTTTTACAGTTATATACCCTATTTCTCCGACCTTAACTATTTACCGATTTAATATATTTTCCAATATATCTTTTCGCACAGTCAACATTAGTTGCAGATATTTCGCAACCAACAACTAGTTGTTTATACTAATCATCAGATTGATCTGCGCTTATTTTTTCGTCATTAGGTTTTCCGTCTCAAAACTGGTTGGACACGTACCTGCACTTATTTATATTCTGAGCTAGTCTACATAGTTCCCTGAAAATCTAACACAGCATGTGTATACAGCTCGTTCTCCTTCTATTGTTTTCTATTTCCCCAAGATTCAGTGAAGGGGGTTAAGCAACCTGTGGCTACCAAGATCCCCCAACACTTAGACATTTGCCGAAATAATGGTTTTCCAGTAAATCCTTTCACACACTTAACATTATTCAAGAATATTGCCCAACCAATTCTTGTAGTTACTTATAATAATCATCATGTTTAAGCACAGTTATTTTTTTGTCATTAGTTTATCCATCTTGGGATTGTTTAGATGCGTACCTCCATTGATTTCTATTCTGGGCTAGCCTACACATTTCCCTGAAACCCCTACAGCCTACATCTTTTACTATCTGTGTGCAGTAATCTAACAAAGGTCTGCCTCTTCTTCTGTTTTTTCCTATCTCTGCTTCTAATATATTCCGCACTATTCCCTCATGCCGTAGTATGTGGCCTATCATCCTATCTCTCCTACTTTTTACCGTTTTCCACATATTTCTTTCTTCCCCTACCATTTTTAGTACCTCTTCGTTCTTAACTTTGTCTGTCCATGATATCTTCATCATACGTCTGTAGCACCACATTTCAAAGGCTTCTACCTTTTTCTTGTCCGCTTCTCCTACTGTCCAGGCTTCACAGCCGTATAGTGCTGTGCTTCACACATATGTTTTAAGCAATCTTTTCCTTGTTTCTATGTTTGTGGTCTTTGAGCACAGTAGTTGCTTTTTCTTGTTAAATGTAGCACGACCTTGTGCTAATCTATGTTTTATATCTTTTGTGCTTTTCCCATCTTGCGTTATTTGGCTTCCTAGGTAGCAGAAATCCTTAACCTCTTGTAATTTCGTGTTACATACTTGTATTCTTGTTTTCGATTTATTTTCCCCACCTTTGCATACTAGAACTTTAGTTTTAGTTTTGTTAATTTTCATACCGTATCCCTCTGTTAGAACCGTTTCCATTTCATTAAGAGCAGCTTCTAACTCTTCCTTGCTGGACGCTAGTACCGCTATATCATCTGCAAATCTAAGCATATCAATTTTTTGTCCCTGCATAGTAATTCCAAATGTCTTCCTCCATTTGACAGTATTCATTGCCTCTTCAATGTACAAGTTAAAAATCAATGGGGATAGGGCACATCCCTGTCTTACCCCTTTCCTAATGTTTACTTCTCTACGTTCCTGCTCTAATTTTATTACTGCTGGTTGCTCTTTGTATAAGCTATGTACTATTCGTCTATCCCTATAACTCATTCTAATCTTTTTGAGTACTTCAAACTTTTTTTTCCATTTTACATCGTCGAATGCTTTTTCCAGATCTACAAACCCTATATACACGCTTTCCCCTTTTACTATTGTTTTCTCCATTATCACTCTCAGAGCTAAAATAGCCTCCCGTGTTCCACTGTTTTGCCTAAACCCAAATTGGCCTTCTCCTAGTATTTCCTCTGCCTGTTTTTTCATTCATCTTTGCACAATTCTAGGTAATATTTTTGACACGTGTGCTGTCAAACTTATTGTTCGAAAATTTTCACATCTATCCGCGCTTTTCTTTTTTGGTATAGTTACTATGATGCTACGTTTAAAATCTGTGGGTATCGCGCCTGTCTCAAAGATATAGCTTACAAGTTGGAAGAGACGTTCTGTTACTGCTTGTCCAGTGGCTTTTAGAGTTTCTGCTTGTACCTTATCTGTACCCGGCGCCTTACCATTTTTCAGACTCTTTAATGCTAATTCAAACTCATCTCTAGGTATAGGATATCCCAAGTCATCATTTTCAATGTCTGATTTGTTCTAATGCAGTTAGTTCCTCTCATACATATAAATTCCCTAAATATTCTTACCATCTACCCACTTTCTCTACGTTTTCTATAATGACGTTTTCTTGTGCGTCCCTTATATTTTTGCCATACGGTTACATATCCTTAAAATTCATTCTAATTAATTTGTATGCTTCGTCTGTCTTTCCTATTTCCATCTTCGTTTGTACCTCTTTGCACTTTTCATCAATCTATTGTTCTATAGCTTTCCTGCATTTTCAAATAATTTCCCACTTTATGGCTTTGTATCTCTGTTTTCCTGTTTCGTTTGATTTATCTTTGTATTTTCGTCTTTCTTCTATTAAATTTAGGATATCCTTTGTTATCCATGGTTTCTTATTTTCTTTTTGTGTATACCCCAGAATATCTCTGGCCTCCATGTCTAGGCTGGATTTAATGTTATTCCATTCTGTTTCTACTTCCTTAGTATCAGATATTTTCCCGATATCTTTGAGCAATTAATTTGACTTTTTTTCTAATCTTTCTTGAATATCTCCAAATACCTTTTTCCGTTTCTTTTTTTCACATTCTTAAATTTAAGTGCGGCCTTCATAATTACGATGTTGTGGTCAGTGTCTATATCTGTTTCTGGGTAGCTTCTACAGTCTTTTACTTGATTCCTAAACCGTTGTCTAACAAGAATGTAATCTATTTAATATCTTCCTATATCTCCTGGCATCTTCCACGTATATCGTCTTCTAGCATGATGTTGAAATAATGTGCTTGTGATGATTAAATTGTTCTTGTCGCAAAATTCTACCAGCCTATTTCCCCTGTCGTTTCTCGTGCCTAAACCAAATAAACCGACTACCGCTCCTTCCCTACCCTCACCTACCACGGCATTAAAATCCCCCGTAATGATTAAATTTTCATGTCTTTTTACGTATCTTAATATGTCTTCGATATCTTTGTAGATGGCTTCTACCTCTTCGTCACTGTAGCTAGAGGTGGGCATGTATACTTGTATTATTACTGTGTTTACCGGTTTAGATTCTAATTTAACCATGAGTACTCTTTCGTTCTTTTGTAAGTAATTTTCTACATAGTATCCTATCTTTTTCCGCATAACTATCCCCAAGCCCAAATTGCCTTCCTTTGCTCCTGTATGAATTACCCTGAAGTCTCCACTCCAAAAATCCATCCAACAATCCTATGGCAATAAAAATACTGAAAATAGAAGATACATAGAGCAAACATCAACATACGATAAGAATAATTTTAAACCACCAGTACAAAACTATACACAAACATATGGATATAACAACCAGGGCGGACCACAGAAAAGACAAGAATATTGGAATCGAAGTTACGGATACGGAAATTCAGGTGATGGACAAGCGAGACAAGGGTATCGAGAAAGTTGGGAACATAATAAACCAGAAAGAAACGAAACGAGATATCGAAATCCTGGAGACCGTATAAGAGAAGAAAATGCTAACATACAACAAATCACCACAGAAGTGTGGAAAAACAATATAAAAGACACAATAACAGTGGCTCAAGTACATGAAGAGGGTTTGGAGCCAAGACAAAAAAAGGCCAATTTATTAAAAGGGGAAGGAATAGTTTTAAGTACAGAATCGGATAGTTTTGGGGATTTGTAAATGGGGAGATTAGTTGTTAAAAATAATTGTTTACCATTCATCCGTTTAAAATTAGAAAATAAATTTTATTTAGCATTAGTAGATACTGGGGCAGAATTGTCGTTAATAAAAGAAGATATCGTGCTAAGACATAATAAAATAATGAATGACAAAATATGTAAAATAAACAAGATCAATCTGTGGTCAGCAGCGAAGAAAAAATTATCTACAATTGAAAAAGTGGTTACAGTAAGAATATTCATAGGTGAGACACATCTGGGAGAAGCAGAATTCTTAGTAGCAAAAGGTTTAAAAATGGATTGTATTATAAGATTAAATTTTATAAAAAGGTTTGTATGGTTCTTGATGTTAGGGAAAAATGCATAGATTTACAAGTTCAAATAGGAAATATAGTGGTTTAAGGATGTAATAATAATAGTGAGGATGAACAGATAATCAGGAAGTATAGAAGAGAATGGATAATTCAAGATAAGAGTACGGATACGAACGGAATTTATAGAGAAAAGAAAGATTCAGAAAAAGGAACTGAGAAAGAAGAAACATGGGACGATCCAATTATTATGTGTAACATAGTAAAAAAAATATTTAAAGAACAGACCGGCACGAAAGATAAAAATATTAAATAAAATTTTGAAGAATTAATAGACCGTGGAAGATAGAACCGGAAGTAATAGATATCACAACACTCCTAGAAAAGGCCAAGGAACGAAGAAAAAGAAGTAGAGAAAAGTATTTAAGACGTGAGAACAAAAAAATATAAAAACGGACAGTGTTTAACGTGGGAAATTTAGTAATCGTAAAAAGGGTTAGGATAATAAATTATGAAAAAAATGTGTGTGCAAAACTGTTATTTCCATACAGTGGACCATTCATAATTAACCAGGTTTTAGCAGAGGGAAACATGTATCAATTAATCAATCAGGAAGGATGGATAATTGGGCGATATCATATAAAATATTATATCCAGTACTAACTGATGTGTTTTAACTCCTCAGAGAACAGGAATCTTAAAGGTAGGGTATAGTTTTGATATTCCACCTTTGAAAATCAAAAAAAAAAATAAAAAGACAAACAAGCTGCATTACACCTTAAATAATCTAACAAACAGAAAGTGGACAAAATTTTTATTTTTTATTTTGTGGGGCTTTATGAAATGGGCGACAAAAAGGGGAGGGGGACAACGTTTCGGATAAAATATTGCAGGGGGCGGAAAATTAAAAAAGTTTGCAGAAAAACGCTCCGAGGGGTTGATATCCGCTCGGGAGACAAAAATTTTGTATACAAAATAAAATGAAAGATAATATGTATAAACTAGTGTATAAGGGATTAAGAAAAGTTTGTAATTAAAATATAGATAAGTTAGCATAAGATTGTGAAAAGAAAGACAAAGAAAAGATGGGTAGGCTAGATTTAATAAAAAAATTATGAAGAAGTCAAAGGTAATAATTGAGAGAACAATAAATAAGTAGACAGAACATGCCAGAGCAGGGACAAGAAAAACCAAGAGGAACATCAAAGTTACAAATAGGACAATTAAGGAGAGTATCATTTATCTTTACCATTTGAATTTGACATTTCAAGAGAATCCATTAGAAATTAGAATTTAATTCAAATTTGGAATATAATTAGATCCCGGATTATAACGAAACAATAATTAGATATACAAAAAGAAAAATATTTTAAAACCTTAATCAACCTAACTGTATCAAATTTGGAATACTTGTCAAAATTAAGCGTTAGTCAGATTATTTAAAACAAAGATGTAAGTAATATTAGATTTACTAATCCATTTTGAACTTCTAGCAAAATCACTCTACTCTACCGAAAAGCTATACAAAAATATACCGAAACATTAAGGAAATAAATCAACCAAAATTTGGAAATTATAAATATTTTTGGTTCCAGATTGGGACCGTGTCATTTTATAAACTAAGGTCAACGTTTCGCCCACTTTTGCAGTTACTTTGTCACAAGACACCTTTTGGCTTAAATGGGCCAGTGAGTCTGCTAGTTCAGAAGTAACTCTACATACTTTTTACACTTTAACTTGTCTACTTAATATTATCATTCTTATCTTTATTATAATTCTTATTTTACTACTTATTTTCTTTTCTTGTCCTGATGAAGCCACTTACAAAAGTGGGAAAAACGTATTATAACCCTGCCGGTGCGGTACACGCGCCACTACCGTCAGTTGGTAGCTATGTTAAATAATTGTAAAAATGACGCGCAAATAAAAGATTACGTCATATCAATGTTCGAATTATTACAACATAATAAAAAAAGTTATACTAATTTTAAGGAAAACCCAAAAGGGCACTCACGTAAACTGTAGGGCGACTCCAGCGCTACTCCATGATGGCGGGCTCCGTTGAATGGTTTTCGGGCGTAGGTAATTCGTTGCCCCGGTCGAATCCAAATTCAAATTGTCTTCTTTCTATTTGTAGCGGAACACAGGAATAGGATGAGGGACGATAATTATGTAAAAGGCAGGAAACCTACATCTCAAGAAAAAGACACGATAAGACACAAAGGTAACTACATTCGTTGGCGTCTCGGTCACCAGTCCCGATACGTCTGCTGGAAATCACCACCACCCTTCTTGGCACACCGCGTCGGCGCAATCTCGCGCAAACGCACTGTCTAAAGTGACGGAAATACGCGCACGTCTTTTTAAATCCTTGGCGCGAAATTCTTACAAATTAAAACTAAATTAAAAATGTTTAGTGCCGATTTCCGCACGTAACAAACGTCGACCTTAGTTTATAGAATGACACGGTCCCAACTTGGAACCATAAATATGTATGACTCTGGCCGTGAAAGCCTCCGACAATATCACAAAATTTTGAAAATTGAACCTATGGAATTTCAAGGGAATTAGAACACAGGAGTTGTACTGGAAAGTCATAATTAAAAAAAAAACATATTACGTGAGTACCAAAAATTTTTATTACAGTAGAAATCGGAACTGTCAATTTATGTAGTAATGGATCAAATAATAAAAAATTTTAATTATACATAAATTGGGCAGCACATTATCGTTTAATTATCTTTAGTTCTGATATTGTTAATAGGGTATTGGCATAAAACAATTTGACATATCAAAACGTAAACCCCAGAACCCTCCTTGAAGGTAAGATCCTCAAGTCAACCACTGAGAAAAAATTGATATAGATACGGGCATTTAAAATTTGTAAAGTATAAGAGAACAATTAAATATAAATATTAAAAAATAACAACTTATACGCGGGACAAAAGTACATAACATAACACTATATCATTAAGAGAAATAAAAAAACTCAATATTTTGATCATTTGCAAATATAACTCTATCGTATGCTATATTAGTAAAATCGGTAAAACATAAGCTATTAAACAGGACAATAGCCAACTATGCGAGTTAAGGTTCGTGGCTTGGGAGTGGCCTTTTTAAAAAACCATTTCCAAACTTCTTAACAATTTATTTTTAAGTAATACAGAGTTGACTTGGAATTTTGACAAACTTGAATTAATATTACTTTAATCGAAAAACATTAATTAATTGTACAAAATTGAGTAATCTAACGAACTGCAATGTTAAAGCTGAACGATGGATTGACTGTCGTCGACTGGGGCTCCCAGGCCTTTTATAATATCCCTACCCCTCACATCGCTGTGGGTACTTGCAGCTCTCATGTCTGCTTATTCTTAATTCTATTCATAAATACATTGTTCCGATCTTACTTTCTAGGTAATCTTGTTACGTGACCGTCTGCGACCGCCTGTGACCTGACATCTGCAGTGTCACTATCGTCTGTGCTACAAAGTGGCGCTTTCGTTCCCATGAACGTTAATAAACTGTATAAAATTGTCCTTGGTTTACAATATTGCACTTCACTTAGCGCATTTCTAACATTTCTAATAATTTCTTAATTATACTATTTCTTTACATATATATCAATTGGGGGATTACATAACTTGCGTTCCATTAAAAAAATTAGGTTATGTACACATCTCTAAAACTAAAAACACTAAAATTTTTTGAGTTACTTGCTCTTATTCAACATAGAAATGATAAGCTTACACATGGATTTGAAAAAAATTGTAATATTTAGTTTCTTCAAAATTTCTAGATATCCGTGAATTGTTTCTAAAACAGAAAAGAACATGCAAACTCAATAGAAAAAACCGCATTATTTTTCCCATTTGAGCGTCTCTCCATCTCTAACAGTTCTTAAGATGACCGTAGTAAAAATTCAAAAACTCACCCTGTATATATAAATTTCTTAACTTAACAAATAAGTGCATCTGCAGTAATATTAACAATAGCAAAGTAAGTAAATAAAATATAAATTCCTAAAATAGTACATTTCATTATATTTCTCTCTAGTTTTGATTTGTCCTTACACAGTGGATTGGATAAAATATGTGTCTGTTAATAAGACTTAAGCGGTAAGTTACCTTTTACAAACAGTATTGGAAGCTTTGATGATGTAATTACATACTAAGTTTATTTAAAATTTTTATAAAGGTTGGCATAACTATTTGTAATTCAAATACGATAAAAGAAATGGTGGAGGATTTGCGAGACCCAGTAGTACTTCAGATTTTTGTCAAAATTTGGAAAAATTTTATATTTTTTAACTTGCAGGTGTATACAACGAACCATGTCGTTAACTACCGACCAGTAACCACGCAATGTGCAAATAAATAACATCAACGCTTAAACACCTCTTAAACAACAACGGACTCAAATACAAAATGGAACCGTATGTACAACACAAACAAACCTAAGTACAAAAGAAGCTCTAAATGCTAGAGCAAATCACTTCTTTCTGTTCTCGCTTTAAGAAAGCCACCAATCTTCTTGAAGGAAACTTAAGAATAGTGCAACATAGAAGTCACTAAGCTCCTCGTGCACTACGGGTTTTGCTTCAGTTTATTTCGTTGTGACCACCAAACCTAACGGGATAAAATAAAGTAAACTCTCAAAATACTACGGACAGGATCCCGCCGATATATCTTCGAAACCATCACTGCATTAGGATCACCTTGTGGAGCACGTAACGTCAACAAACATGTAAGGATTTGGAATATTCCACCATCAGCCCGGTTCAATTTGTATCAAACAAGGAAGCCGTCATACGCCTGCGTCAGCCCACCAGCCGCAAGGTAACCAAGCTTTAGATGTCCGGCTACAATCGCCGCTACGAGGTGCCGTATTGCATTCAGCGTTATCCAGGCAAACGTTACTTACAACCATAAACATCATCTCCTACACCAGACCCAGGATTTCGTCGCGAAGCGTACATCCAATACGTCAACATGGAAACTTGTCCCGCAACTCTACAAACTAAAGTGTTGTTCTAGTTGTAGTGATTCGTACTATTTCTTTTAGTCAATTCCCATTGGTTGATAATTATTGCAAATATTATGGTGTATATTTCGTTATTCGAGAGTATTTTTGAACAGCACGGTAACCACTTCCAGGTCAGAATTTACCCGTTGTAGGGACGATTGATATTGGTTTGCTACAAGTCTTAACCTTGCGTCTTGAGGGATTTTGGTTTCACATTTCAAACGTGGAAGGTCGAAAAGCTTCACTGGCGGTTTTAATATAGGTAATGTTTTAATTATATGCTATTTCGAAGTTATCTGATTGCATCGAAGTTCAAGTAATTATTTAACGTTAGTGCTTTATGTTTTAAGCTAGTGATTGAATTAATGATCCAATTGTTATATAGATTTTTTGTTTGTAAATTTAAAGTCACGATGTGTTTAATTTCCAAAAGCACGTTTTAGTCCGATGCAATCATAGTGAATAATTTTTAACTTGTGCTTACTAGATTGAATGTATTTTGTTAATATGCATTGATATAAGATTTAGCGCCGGAATCTGGGCTTCTGTTTCTGTAAAATTTTGTATGTATTTGTTACAAGCATATTTTATAATTTGGTTTTAATGTTTTAATGATTTGTTATGATTATGTAAATGTTTATTTCAGTTTTAGCTAAGTGTTTATAACTGCATAATTCATATCTCGTTTGTAATACCTCACCATTACGTTAACTTGAAGAATTCGAAGTGTATTATTACCTACAATTCTATCAGTAACTAATATTGAGATTTATTATTCTTGTTATGATGTGATTATAACAATCCTCTGCTATGACATCGTATTAATGCGTTTGCATTATGACTATGTAGGAGGAGATAGTCGATTCAACTTGTGCCCTTTGTTTGGTACCATCATAGCATATGTTCATGTTTAACTTCAGGTTTGTTTATCAATATTTGTTTTGTCAAGGTATTTGTATTAATGTTTATGCAGCAATAGAATGTAGGTAATCCATTGTAAACCATATTGTCAAACAGACTGGAAACTGTTAATGGTATATACGATGAACGTGTATGTTTGAGCCTTAGTTGAATTTACTAACATTTTATGGTCGTGCGGGGTGGAACATTGGTAGTCAGGGTCCTTATCTTCCCAGTGTTCTTCCTTTTCAACTTTACGCAGGTAGTAGTGGCACAGCCGTCCCTGTTACACTATAAAAAAAATTAGCTAGACTACACTAATATTTTTTCAGTCTCATATGCAGAATGTCTGAGTAACAGTTGAAATCCCGTAATATTAAAAGTGCACAGGGTGCTTGTTCGCCGCCCCATCCTTGGAGAAGTGTATTTATGCAGTTAGAAACGCAGGGTTGTTGAAGTTATATCTGTCGATACTTTTTCCTCAGCACTAACCCAGGGAGTCCGGCACTGTTTGCTCTTGTAATTCATGTTTAATTGATGGTAACCTAATTTTGAGGTTATCAAATAATAATTAAAGTAGTGTCGTTAACTATTGTAGTTTTATTTCAAACCTTCTCGCCTTAAACGCCATCTCAGTGTATATTTGGGTTAAGTTCCGGTCACACAACGTAGGTGTCACTAGCCACAGTCATAGACTACTAGATCACAAGGCCAGGTATTGTCAAGAGAGGGCGTTCGTTCGTCCGCAGAGGTAACATTGCAGAGTTTGTAGCTGCGTGACCAGGATGTGTGTCAATAGAGGGCATTCGAGACAGCCTTCAGGAGGTTACATTACATAATGTCAATTTAATTACGCACACAGAAACATTTGTACATATTTCCTATGCATTCATGCCTTTAATGTTAAAGTATGTATAATGACTTGTAATAACTTTTAAATAAATTTTATCTCTGTTATTACCAAGCATTAATAAAATGACCCCATACAACCAGAATACAACAAACTATTGTTGTAATCCCTGAAGCACTGTTATATATATATATATATATATATATATATATATATATATATATTGCCGTTCTAATTTAGTACTCTCTCAAAAAACATTCGAGCCCCAACGTTGGACCGTCATAAGATTGCCGTGGAAGTCGGGTAAATCCTTACCAACAAAAATATTATCGAAAATTTTATATATTTTTAAAACTCGAAAATTCAAAAATTAAATAATACACAAAAAAAATATCCTTACCCGTTTTTCTCTCTTCCTCGGTTGAATGGCCTTCTTCAACTGCTTCCGGCTAGCTCATTTGGACCTCTTTTTGGATATCTATATTCACCCTCATATTCTATCATTCACGCACACTCCTAATAAAACCACAAAATACAACCAACATACAATCTTTTATTTATTCCTATTTACAAATGCAATTTAACACTGTCCATATTTTATTGGTCACGTTACACTTCAGTAACTCTTATTTTGTAATGTTCTGTATTTACCTTTTTAAATCATCAAACACATAAAATGTACTCGTAGTAAATGGACCTTGAATAATACCTTCTCTAAAATTCCTTCTTTATAATTTAATTCTTTATTTTAATAATCTAAGTAAACTGTGGGGTATGGTGAGCTCATAATAACCCAACTAATTCTGCATAATGTATGCCCTTCTACTTTGCATACTCTAAAAATTAAAGAAACAAAGCCATGTACTCTTCACAGAAATTTCCACGTTCTGAAAGAAGGTTTAAAAGCTTTCTAGACACCTTCAATTTCTAGTTGAATACCGTAATAATGTTATTTACACATATTCAGTTCAATACGTAAATAATTCACACTACCTTGAAAAACACTCTCATACTCCACCCCAATATTTACAGTTTATAGGAATCACAGTTTTAAATTGTTACCTGGAAATTGTGGAAGATCTCCGCTCTTGTAGATGATGCCATGTATTTTCTATCTGGTCTGCAGGTCGTTTCTCGCTATTACTAGACGAACTCCATTCAAGTTGATCCGCCAAGGCCGCCTTCTCGGTATAACCAAAATCCAAATTTCATTTATATTATACTTCTTTCACAGAAATCTACGTTATTTAATGTCCCGACACGAGTTGATTAAAAATTATAGGTGATACCTCAAAAAAATTATACTCTCGGCACACTAACCGCGTTTTTAATTTAAGAGGCTACCACTATGCAATTATTTAAATGATTTGATAATACTTACAACTTGTGTTGACTTTCATACGTGCTTTTGGGACGATCGAAATAATAAGCGCTTTAATAATATTCTCCTAAACTATTTATATCTTTTTAATGTAACCTCTCCTGGCCACAGTTATCCGAAATCCCCTGCTCACAACACACATTCTCACAATTTTGCATTCAACCCCATTTTCAAATCCGTGAATTTCAGTACCTCGTTATAATATTTCAAGAAAATTACGCTACTCTATCCTCGTGTCTATATCATGTCAAACTAAACATACCAACCAATCGTAGCTCTAATGACGTTTCACAAATCCCTCCTATACTATTGTGGTCTCGTGCTTATACGTTTTCTACGTCTCCTTCTAACCTGGTTTGAGTGGTAGAAAATCAATATCCTTATTTGTGCGCTGTCTAACTACACGTGGACTTTCTCCTTAGTTAAATAATCGCTCATTACTATTTCATGCTAAAACATCCGACCGCCTGTACAATCCTTAGAATAATTTGTTCGTTATCTACAAATTAAACAGAACTTGACATTTAAAAATACGCAGGTGTTCAATCGTATTGTTTTAAATAACACTTCTACGATTTAGAGTTCGGCGTATTTCTCCCCTACTGATATATTTGTCAGATAGCAACGCGTTTCATCTTGGTATCCTTGGGTTTTTACACGCTTTTATGCAAATTATACATCAATAATCGTTCAATTAAATTCAAATTAATTAATAAATTAATGGCATTGGTTTGTATCATTTAATTTCTTTGCAAACCTACTTAAATTTCATTAATTATTTATAAAATTTTGTTAATACCTGACCCTTAAAAATGAATAACCTAATATAAATTTCGCATGTAATTTCTGGCTGTTCCTTTATACAGGGTGTTTTGAAATTGTTTCTTTTATATTTATTTTTGATCTTTTAAAACCACTATAATATATATATATATATATATATATATATATATATATATATTGTCATTTCAATTCATTGCAATGAGATTTTCAATGGCCTTGTGCGAAGGTAATTACATCGTGATACTGACGCGAAATTTAGATCAAACGCAAAATAAGCAAACATAATACGCCAGATCTTTGAACGTAGAGAATTTCCGATTTACAGATTAGCCTGTTACGTTCCATTTCGTAGTTTGAATATTTTCTGCATTTTAAACTGTGCCCTGTTTTAATAAATGTTTGTTTTATGTTTGGAAAATTGCTCGGTTACACAAGCCGTCTATGATACGTGAGTATTCATTATTTATTGTAGTTAAATGATATAGTTTAATTGTAATTAGCTAAAGCCGCTGTGTTGTTTTTGAATGCTAAAAACATGCTCAAAGTTGTTCCTATTTTACACCCCTTAGCAAAATTAAAAGGTTGGAGTAGGAAATAAAAGCAGCAGACTAAATAATACAACAACAGTACGAACAAACAACTCCTATCAGGCAACAAAACAATATCAAAAAAAGAAAGAAAGAGAAAAAGATCTACCCGGTCAAAGTCTCAATGTACCGGTGAAAGCCGGAATGTAAAAAACCATAGAAAAAGAAAATGTATACGATAGCAATCAATTCTTCAAAAGTCGTCGAAGAACGGAATGTATTTCTTTATTTACAAGTCCAAGTTATTAATATTCCTTTTACTGGTCTTTTTGACCGTGGTACCGATTGGTACCGTGTGCGTTCTTTTACCTTAGCTCTTCATACCTTCCTTCACTCTAAATGTAGCTAAATGTACCATTATGAATTCCCCCTCACTTCCCATTACTCTCCGAAATTCCGTTATTACTCTGGATGTCCAAGTCACCCCTGAAGTTGCCCAATGGCTAATTCTCGGTATAGATTTTTAAAAATGGGTATATGTGTTCCTAATTTTTGTAAAAATTTATGGACTTTTGCTTCTACTTCCTTCTTAGCAACTATTAACCCTAGCCCTACCTATATTGTGTCTGAACGCACTTCCAAACAGCTTCTTTCAGATTCCTCGATATCTACTTCATTTTCTAAACAGCCTACTGATTTGGTTCTACCACTTTAGTCAAACACCACATTTGTAGTTCTGCAGAACCGATAAAGTAACGCTATCATCCCATTTCTTCTCTTCTTCTTAAGGTTACCCAATCTGAGTACGACGAGATACTCCGTTTTATAGTTGCCGAATCTTCCACAGGTCTTTGATATAGTCCTGTTGTCCTCGTAAAGAAGAAAGACGATTTTTATAAATTCTGTATCGACTTCCGAAAATTTAACCAAATCGCCCAAAAAGATGCCTACCTTTTCCCTTATATCTCCACTGTTCTTGATCGTCTTTGAGATGCTTGTTTTTTTTCTTATTTATATATTCGCTCCATATATTTGCCAGTTCTCATATTTCCGGATTTAAAACTCATAACTGCTTTCATCGGGCCCCAGAGAGGACTCTTCCAGAGACAATCCAAAACTTTATTAAATTTGCCCTTTATGTGTACCAAATCTAATGTATGTTGTTTCAATCGTACATCTCATTTGGTTATTTGTCCGTTAGTATTCTGAATATTATTTAGCCACAATCATGAAAAATGATGTCACAATAGTAAACTGGGTTCCTTCCGCCCATGGTCGGAATTGCTCGATAGCGAAAATTACAGCAAAACGCACTCTTTCAGTAATAATAATCCATTCTTCCCTATTGAGAGACCTTCTGGCATATGAAATAACATGCTTTTCATCACATAAATTTTGAACTAAAGCAGCATCAAGACCTGTATCGCTGGAATCACACTCTATGATAAACATAGCTGAGTCGTCAGGTTGTGATAACAAAGGAACTGAAATTAAAATCTGCTTAATTTGTAGAAATGTTGATTCAGCATTCGAATTCCAAATAATATTTTGACCTTTCTTTTTTTCCTGATCAAAGCATTAACAGGGAGCACTAATTAGAAATACTTTGAATAAACCGCCGATAACAGCTACACATACCAAAAATTCTTTTCACTTTTGTAAAACAAAGATTAGCACAAGTTCGTGGTACATTTAACAAGAAAAAGCAACTACCGTGCTCAAAGACCACAAACATAGAAACAAGGAGTAGGTCCGGAGCATTTATAACAACACAAATTTTTAGGGGCCTTTCCAGTGGAGCTCGCAGCAAGTGTAACGCCCAAAGTGTGGGGCACAAATTAAGCGACGATTCAGGGGAAGCTCGCAGCAATTTTGTCGGCTCAACGTTGGGGCTCCATTGTTAAGTAATCTCCAAGCAATTAATATATGAATATATATATATATATATATATATATATATATATTACTCATATTTAGACCAGGGTAGAAAATTAAATAATCACATCAAATAATTTTAATCACCGTGTATAAGGAATTTTATTAGATAATACGCTTTGTTAAAAAAAACCGTGGAGAATAAAAATGCATTCGTTTCATTAAAAATAAGAGATTTAAATTATTTACAAGACGCTTTATATAAAAAGAAGCAGTATTAAAAAGCTCTACGTGTAATTTAATTATTCCTAGTAAAGAAACAAATAGAAATTACGTGCAAAATTTATATTAATTAACTCAATTTTAAGTAACCGGTATTAAACAAAATGTACAGATAATAATTAATATTTGATTAGGAGTCACTAAAAATTAAAGGGTATTATTTTAATTGGAGTTAATTGAACCATTAGTAACATATAATATCTATAAAAACTTGTAAAAACCCAATAAAATGCAAATCGTAGAAGTGTTATTTAGAAGTATTATGTTTGAACACCTGCGTATTTTTAAAAGGCAATTTCAGTTTAATTTGTTTAGATAAACATGTCGATTCTACGGATATTGGAAACGGTCGGATGCTTTAGCACAAAATACAAAACAGGGTTTATTTAAAAAGCTCTTTCTGCGTAAATTTTGCAGATAACGAATGGTTACAGAGAATCTTGGAGAAACCGTCGTTTAATATTCACGGGAAGGCTAGATACGGGATTATTTAACCCAGATAAGAACACACGTGGACTGAAAATAATCGATAATAAAGAATATCAATTTGCACCAATAAGAACAGGGTAGATAGAGACAGATAATATGCGCAAGACCGAGACACATATAGTAAAAGACGTGTGTGGAGCAACGTCACGGGGTTGCGATTGGTTGAAAATAAAAGGCAAAATTGAGAGGTAAAAATAACATTTCTGTATAAAATTTAATTAGTTATTTCCAGATGTTGCGAGCCGTGTCGAAATTTCTGAGATTTAACTGGTGCGAGTGCAAATTTCGTAAAAATCGCATGCCGGGCTGCGGAATGGGAACCTAGCATGCGAAATTCTGAAGAATTGTCCGTTTTGGGGACAAGACCGACAGACGGGCTAACCTCTACATATACCCAGGTTAATA
This sequence comes from Platerodrilus igneus, assembly GCA_036346225.1. Lineage (NCBI taxonomy): Eukaryota > Metazoa > Arthropoda > Insecta > Coleoptera > Lycidae > Platerodrilus > Platerodrilus igneus. The sequence continues at coordinate 8,232,152 of JARFIW010001148.1, forward strand.
TGAACCAGCTCTCTTAAATTTTCGACTTGATTCAATGCGTTAAACAGTGCTTTTTAGTTTTCCGATTTTGATTAAATAATTTAAACAGTTTGCTCGTATATTTTGGTGATTTAAAACAGTTTGTTCTTTACGTGCTACAATGAATGTACTTTAGTGCACTTAGAAAAGAACATACACGGTAATAAAGTTTAGTATCACTGTACCAATTAGTAAAATTTACAACGACAAATGAATACACAAAAGTAGGCAGTTTTGGCGTATATTGGTGAAAGAAGTATGAATTTCTTTGCTATTTTTCGGGGGTGTTAATAATTAAATAATTCGTAAACGTGTCTAGATCCACAAAACAAGCTTCAGATATACACAAATGAGTTCCGGAAAAGCCCTGAAACAAGTTTAAATGAATGGTGGTGTAGAAAATTTTAAAGGCGACCAGCAATACGAGGACCTAAATATAACCCAGCTGGATTGGTGTGATTAACAGAGGACGATATACATTGGGGCCACGAGTGCATTAACCTTCAGGTAACTTATGCTTTGTTGTTCGTTTTTTTTGATATTTTGGTGTGTGTTGAATAACTTTATAATTGATTTACTTAAAATGGACAGTAGTGAAATTGTACTAACAACAAAATTTTAATTTTAAGGTGAAATTTGCTTGTTTAAGTAGAAAGGGGTATTTAGTATTTATGTTCGGGAATATGATGAAAATTTGGGTATGTCTTTGAGCTCAATTAGACGAACCTGGTTAATTAACGTCAAGGGGTGGTAGATGCTCCCTTTGTACTCAGACTCAGGTCTGCATATATTGTTATATTAATTAGTAGGCATCCTACAAGGACTTTAATTCTGGATGCACATTAGAATGATAATAAATTTAATCTTGAAATTTTCTGATACTGAAATTTATGCCAAAATTTAATTTTGAAATTTTAATGTATTGTGAATATTGATGTAAATAGAGTTAACGTTGGTGTTTGTGATAGGAATGTGTTTGTTTTTTTTATGATTGAGGATGTAAGTTATCTAGAGGAGCAGCCGAGGCGATTAACCGAAGAAAGTCAATGGACCAACACAGTTAAGGTAATGAATAGCTTTTTGTAGGATTCACAGCATTCTTTGACGCCCAATCTGTGGGGCTCGATTCGAAAACCGTAGTTCCCGGATTTTGGTGGATACGCAGCATTCTTGACGCCCAATTCGTGAGGCTCGATTCTAATACAAAGAATCACAGCATTCTATATATATATATATATATATATATATATCAAAGAATGAAATTTATTGGCAAGTGACTCAATATTAGCCACAAAGGCATCCTGTCGACGCGTTTCGCCCTAATTGGGGCTCATCAGGACAGGAGTAGCAAAGATGTAATATTTAACACGAACACATTATGGGAAATACAGCATCACCTAGCTCACAATTTGTGCCTTCGTGCTGTTTCACCTGACTTTGCAGGTTTTTATCAACAGTCGGCTAATATTGAGTCACTTGCCAATAAATTTCATTCTCTGATAATATTTTAAGACTCATTAAATTTACTTATTTATATATATATATATATATATATATATTGACGCGATAAGGGGTCATGAAAGGTCATTGAAACCCTAATTCTAAAAATAAATCCCACTAAAATATAATAGAATCCGGAAAAATGGAATTTTCCTTAAATTCATGGCTACGCCCTGTATAATTCAAGCGTACTGTTATTCATTGATGTACAATGCAAAAGCGCAAATTTCGCGTGTATAAATAATCACCCTGTATGATAAAAGCATATTGTAAATAAATAGCAAGTAACATAAATTGGATATATAAATTTTAAGATACCGTAAAACGCATTTCGATGCGAATGCAAATCTATACATTTTTAATAAAATTTGCTATAAATAGCTTTACGCATTTAGCATAAATATAAATAATTTCCTATATTTACTATAAAACGCAAACCCTTTTGCATTAAAAAGCAATCAAAGTTTAAATTAATTAGCCTGTGAATTGTAGCAATTGATTCTAAGTAAAGAACTTTCTAGAATGAGTCATTGGTATTTAAAACTACGTATAAACACATTAAAAAACATTTTTATTCCAAGAAGCAGCTTGAACATCGAAAAAACACGCAAAAACGAAATAATGGATTATCTTTTGCATTAGAATGTGACACGCAATAATAGTATATGTGAGACAAGGACAAAGTACGTGTCATGGATACCTAGAACAGATAAGAAGGTAATAAAATGTCAAAATTTTATACGCTAATTGGGTATTCCGGGAAACCTTACATCATAATGTTTGAGATTATACTGGTAAAATTCTAGAAAAAAGACAATTTGTATATAAAGGAGCGCGTTTTGAAGGACAATTCATTCATTTATTAAGTTTGATCCAATGCAGTCCACGCTTAAAGTAGATCAAGAAATGTTATTTTAAAACGCCAGCCAGCCTTTGCTTTATAGAAATATGCAGTAAGACATAGTTGCGAGGTTTCAATGAATATTGAAGTGATGTTTTTAAACCAAAATTACATATAAAAATGGAATTATTAATTACAAAAAAAGACAAAATTCTTCTATATAAAGCTATTTTTAAAGATATATTAAATAATTAAAAAGAAGATTTAACTTAAAAATGCATTTTGATAATTGCTGTTGGAAATCAGGAATTTTTATTTGGAGAAACTTGTGAGCCGATTTGGAGATCAATTTAAAATAAGAAGATTTTTAATTATGAGAAGCGTTTTGTGGATTCTGCAAGTATCACTGTTAGATTTATTTTTAACTGATATTAGAGTATTTAGATATAGTTTAAGTTAATCCTAATAATTTTTTCGTGTGCGAGGGATTCTTTCACCAGGAATTTGGGTTCAGAGTTCGATATACCCTGATCTTTAACAGATTAAGCGTCAAAGATTCGTTCTGGCCAAAACAAATCTTACCAGCGTGGAAATAATTTATAACCAGGTGAAAGATCTTCAAAAGAATAAGTTTAATACTGTAAATGTAAAATAAGGTAAGCAACAATATTTTTGTAACACAGACTTCTTAGAAATTATTTTATGTGTGAAGGAAGCGATGTTGTAAATGCTTTTGTATGAAAGAAGATATTTCATATTGTATAAATGCTTTGTGATATTGCTGCGTTTTATTTCATTTTGAAAACCCCGTAAATTTTGTTGAGTTAGCCAGGCAAAGTGAAAAACGAAGGTAAGTGAACAATTTCAAGTTTACAAACCAGAAGCATCTTCTTACAGCACTCTTTCAGCAACGCACTCAATACAGCCTTGTCACGGCACTCTTTTAGCGGCACCTCAATGTGAGGCCTTTTCATATTACCTTTTTAGTAACCCTATCAGTGTGCCTTACCACCTGACTCCTTCAGTGGCGCCTCTCAATACGGGGCATTGTCATATCAATATATATATATATATATATATAATATATATATATATATTACTGTGATTTTTGAGTGTTAAAAAGGTATTAATAATTCATTTGGTAACTTATTTTGTGATTCATCATGTAAAAACAACAAATTAGAATTCAAAACGTTTTTCAAATCGTTAGTGTAAAAATTAATAATTCTACTACAATATTTTAGGAAGTTAAAAGTTAATTTTCATAATCCTGCAGATGTAAATATTTATAAGGTATTGCGTATATAAGATATCATTTCAAATTTGATAGTTATAAACATATTATAACAGTCGTATTTAAGTATAAGAATATTTTTGAAAAGGGCAGAAGAGGGCACCTAAATTTCATATTATGAACCAATTTAACCTTTGCTACGTACATTGCCGTAGCATACAAAAAAAACCAAAAGTAAGTGATAAACCGGCTCAATCGGTGAGTAGGTGGGGTATTTCCATTACGAAACAAAGGGTGGCCTGAAATTAAAAACCCCATACTCGCCCTCATTCATAACTCATAACAAAACATCAAAAAAAACTTATAATTAAACAAAATATATTACAGGAGCACAGTACTACTCAAAAATGCATACTCAATAACTACAATGTACATCTAAAAGCAAAACCCAAAAGAAAGCATTTTTTTACAATGGCGAGCTGTAGTTTTTAGGTCGCTTACCATCTTAATTACAAATAAAACCAACAGTGCAACTCTAAAAACCACAGGTCCAAGTGATCATAGTAAGCCTAGAAACAAATACCTACAAATAAATGACTACAGTGGTCCTCGTAAATACAATATGAATAATCCATATATACTCACATATGTACAATCATTCTCACTACCGGGCCATTAATTAACAAAATATCCGATCATAGCCGTACTTGTCTTAAATAGAAGATCACCATCGTGAGGATACAGTTAATTAAGTGAAGTTCTCACGATAAAGGATCAGTATATATATATATATATATATATATATATATAATAAAACTCATGCACCCATGTGTCGATTGCTGATGGGCCTATTAACTCTCCTTAGGGTCGAAGCGGAATAGCGAGGCCTAAGACCACGTAAGTTGTGCCATAACAAGGGGCGGCACTCGTTTTATCATAGGACGATCCTATCCACCGGAAGACGCAACAAAACAAAAAAATTACAGGCAAAAATTAGAACCGGCACAAAAAAGAAGTACATTTTTTTCCAATTACAAATACTTACCACACGATGGTGTGTGCGAAATTCGGAAGAAGGGAAACACAAAAAAACATTACTACGACAACGAAGGGTAATCGCTGTTGTCTCTAGGACAGAATTTAGTAACAAACAATTCGTTCTCGATCATAAGCATTCCACGCAAAAATGCTAGAGTTATCGAACAGGTAATTAAAAACTTGAAACACGGGTTTATCCAATAGTCCGATATCTTATTTGTACGAGTACCTAGGTCGTTGCAATCAGGAAGTACGTATATGCTATCAGAATAGTAAACCCGCGCACAGCTAAAACAAGGTACCGACTATCTAATTTAATATTGAGTATTTTCATTTGGTAACGTAAATAGATTGAAATGCAAACTATTGTAAAGCGGTAAAAGATACAGAAGGATGTTCTAAAAATCTAAGTGGACTCTATTCGAATAAATGTATGTATTTTTACTTAGCCGAAAATAAACGTAACAAATCCACCCAGCAAAATTAAAAGGTCGGGGTAGGAATGTAAAAGTACAGGAGTGGACAGTATAAAAAAACCCAACCACAAAAAACCCAAAAAACATCGCTTAAAAAACGCAAAAAAAACCCCAACAAATCAATTAATATCCGGCTCGAAAGACCAATCGTAGAGAAAATAGGACTCCAAACAAAGAAAACCAAAACAAACAATAAAATTAACCTGCAACATCAACGGAAGTGAACCAAGAGTAAAAAAAGAAAAATAAAGAAAAGAAAAAAAATGAAAATGGTAACAAGCAATCAAGGAGGACTAAGGTGGAACGGTCTCGCTACTGCGGAGTCGTCAAAGGATTGATGTTTCTCAGAAGAAACAGTAAAGTTATCAATCTCCAGAACAGGATTGGTTTCACGCGAAGAAACCAAAAAAGAAAAGCGAGAATGAAACCGAGCAGTAACAGCCAAAACAGGACCCAGGGATCAAGCCTCAAGTATGCAAAGGAACAACAAGGGAAAATGAGAGGAAGAGAGGAAATGCGCTGGTAAAAGAAACGATGTACTACAAACTGTGGTAACCGGAATCGTTCCCAACGAACAAATAAAGAAAGCAAATACTGGTAGGCCCAAAACTCGACCAAGTTGCAATTTCCAAAAAAAAGGAGAACTACGAAGCATACCACAGGAGCGGATGGACGAAACACAATCGGTATAGGGACCGATACCAAAGAAGGCCAGCAAAAGATAGGAAAAGAAAAGTGGATCCTAAGTAACAGGGAAGTAAACTAAAGCAAACAAAACCGATATTATAGCAGCACCAAAACTGCAAGTAAAAGACAAACCCCGTTTACAAAACAAAACTAAGAAGCAGTACAAAATGAAAATCAAACAATCCCAGGGTAGTTATGTATAGTATGTAAGAGTGTGTGGGTATATGGGTGTGTTTGTCTGTGTATCTGTCTGTGTGTGTATGTGTGTGTGTGCGTGTGAGACCGCTTTAGTCGCCTCTTACGACAGGCAGGTCGTGCCATTGGGATATTCTATTCCCGGTCCCACACGGAGTTGGAGTACAAGGAGGAGCGAAAAGAGAGAAAACCCAGCAAAACAGGGAAGTAAATGAAAGATTCGTCAGGTCCAAAAATCAAGTCTTAAGGAGAGCAAAATCAACATAAGAATCTGGGGCGCTAAGACTAGGTGTTGGACTTAATACGTTTGCGCCGACAGAAGAAAACAGAACAAGATCGGGGGCATTAGGATTTGTAAGAAGGGCAGGTTTTAGGTTCTTGACATACCAAATGGATTTGTGACCGGAAGAATTGGTAATTTCATAGGTCTAGGGGGAAACGAATTTAGAAATGGGAAACAGAACATTGAATCCAGGAGCAGGTTTAGCGTTAAAATAATGTGAAGCGTCTGACAGAGCGAAATTGCGTGGCCAAACGGAATCGCCTAGCTGCTAGTAGACAGGACGACAGCGGAAATTATAGCGGCTATGAATTTTTCGGTACCTGGCAAAAAGTTTTTTGAGGATGTGGGAACGGATATTCTTGAAGTGGTCAGGATCTGTTGAAGGATGTTCGGGATCAGGAATATACATGTCGTTTATTTCGGATAGCTACTCGAAATAATTGCCGGAAAGGATATGCTTTCGACCAAATAGAGCAAAGAACGTAGTGCAGCCTATGATTTCGTGTCTGGAAGTGCGGCTAGCACAAAAAATTTTTGGAAGGTTCACATCCCAATGACGTTGGTCGTCGCGTACGTAGAAAGCAAGCATTGTCTTGAGAAGCGATTGACACGTTCAGCAGGATTGGCTTGGGGATGGTAACGGGCAGTGAAAAGGATTTTGGAGTGATAACGGGCACACAAGGAAGCAAAATGATGGCTACGGAATTGGACACCGTTATCTGTCATAAGATATTGAGGGACACGCCGAAAATAAGGAAAACTTGATCTTCGAGAATTTTGGTGACAGATTGTACAGTGGTATACGTAAAGAAAAGAAAAGAGGAAACTTAGCAAAGTAATCAGCCACTACAAGGATATAGGAGTGACCACGAGTGGAACGAGGAAGAGGGTCTACTATGTCACAAAAAGGATTTGCCAGGAATAGGATGGTTTGGCCCTAGGAGAGAATAGGGCAGGAGGAGGTAACTGTTCAACTTTGTGAGTAGCACAAATCGAACAACGTCGGATGTAACGAGCGACGTCAGCTCTGAGACAGGGTCAGTTGTATTTTTGAAGGAGAAGAGCAGAAGTAAATGCCGCGGTAGGAGTAGTAAGAGAAGGAAGGTTGGGTCGATTGCCTGGTGTAGAACGACTAGAGACAGAATTAGACCTACGAAACGGGACCGAAGAAAATGCCTACATCTTTGACTATCTGTATGCAAACTCATGTCTTCCCCCGTCTTTTTTTTCTATCTCTGCTTCTAAGATATTCCGGCGTTATTCATGTGACCTATCATCTTATCTCTTCCATTTTTTATTCTTTTCTACATATTTCTTTCTTCCTCTATCATTTTTAGAACCTCTTTGTTCTTAACTTTCAGCAAACCTTTCTTGTTTCTGTTTGTTGTCTTTGAACATAGTAGTCGCTTTTTCTTGTTAAATGTAGCACGACCTCGTGCTAATATTTGTTTTATATCTTTTGCGCTGTCCCATCTTGCATTATTTGGCTTTCCAGGTAGCAGAAATCCTTAACCTCTTGTAAGTTCTCGTTTTGTATTTGTGTTTTGGTTGTTAATTTATTTTTATCCTCCTTTGCATACTAGTATTTTAGTTTTATTTTTGTCAATTTTCATACCGTATCTCTCTATTAGAACCGTTTCCATTTCATTAAGAGCAGCTTCTATCCCTTCCTTGTTAGATACCAATACTGCTATTTTATCTGCAGATCTTGGCATATCAATTTTTGCCCCTACATACTTAATAATTGCCTTTTATTACTCGACATAATTGTAGCTTTTCAACTAAAAGCATGAAATCTGTTACTTCGTTTTTGCTTTTCTACTCGTTTTTTTACATGAAAGGCACTTAACCAGTGTTACTTTTGTGTGACCACAACTACAACGGAAAACTTTTGTAGGAGCTCAACACTGTCTAAATGAATGCTCTATTCTTGAACAATTTCAACAAACAAGTTTATTTTTTAACGAAAAGTTTGAAGAACCACTAGCAACAGATACGGGATTAGCTGTTTTAAGAACTTGAAGTAGACATGTCTTATGTCTAAAAACACGACTGGGAAATTTTGGAACACTCTCAAACGAAACTGATTTTTTTCTCTAAATTGAAGTTTATGATTGTTATTAGACTGACAATAGTTATAAAAATAACAGAAATGACGCTTTGTTTAGAAAAGGGAGCTTTTTCTAGTTTCCTACACAATTTGGTTAAAGTAGACATATTTTCAATATCAACCAACGCAAGATGCTGAACAAATTAGGGTAACAAATTCTTTCTAACTATTCTAACCTTTGTACATTCAACAAGACTAATGGGCAGTCTATTAAACAAACTTTCCACATTAGCTATGAATAAGACAACAGAGATTCTCCTTTCTTTTGATAACACGATCTGATAGTTTTCCACACCTCGTCTTCGGGATGTGCAAGTAAAAATCTTCTTTTAATTTAGCGACCAAAGAATTCCAATCCGTTAATATACTACGAATGCATCCCAAATGAGGGCACTACCGATAAACAATTCAACCCACGACTTGAACAACTTCTCTTCAAATATTTTACGAGAATTTGCAAGTTCACTAATGTTTTTAAAAATGGATACAATAATTTTGAGTCTGCAGCATATTTTATCGATCATGAACCAATGGAAACTGATTGTGTAAGGTAAGTAACAGAAAAAACAGGTACATTAATAGCAGCACTAGATATTGTACTTATGTCATTTTGATTCAAACCTAATCCACTATTTGCCTTTTCATGAAGATCTGCCTCCATTACAAGAATTGTTGCTAAAATTTTATTTTTAAATGCCACTCCAAGTTCAGAATTTACTTTGGGAAGCTTTACACGTTTAATACCACCTACGATATGTATTAACCGAGAGTGTATTCTCTTGAAAATAGAACCTGAAGGTTCATCTTGATATTCCAACAAGAAAGACTTTTTAATCAATTCAACACTAGACCAAATTTCCTGCCTTCCTGTTTCAAAATCAACAAAGTAACCTGAGAGATCAATCAAACATCCTGGTTTTTCTGATTCTTTTGCTAATACTCGGGTTTAATATTTTTCTTTTGTTAGTAACTAGTACTTTCTATACATCTAATGTTTAATTCATAATGTAAATCGTCCTTATGTAAATATACTGTCTGGTATTTTTCTGTCGTCGTTAAAATTAATAAATTCCAATAATATTCTATAAATCACACTTCAAGGCAACTTTTCAACAAGCAGTTGTCAATAAACAATCAACTAATTCAAGTTATTTAAAAAAGTTTTAATCTTTACCAAAAATTATATTTTAATCAAACTCTTTCGCGAATGTTGCAAGCAATCACATCGCCAGGAACTAGCTTCAACAAAATTAAATTAAACTAACTTCAAAAGTGTAACTACATCAAAACCAATCGAGGCCCACACGTTGAGTGCACAAGTGTGACGTAACTATATTGTACGCCAGTGCGACGTAAATACGACGTAACTTTTTTTATACAAAAGGTCTTAGGTTACAAATTGAGAGCTTTTATAAAGTTAACAAGCCCAGAGTAAAATTAGGACGGAGAACAGTTTCTAGAAAAAGAAAATTGCTGAAAGGCTTGAGGTTAACTGGATTCGACCCGCGGTTGCATGAGCTTGGGTAAATGGGTTGATTAAAGTTCGAAAATAAAATAATAGACGCCACCGAAATTTTTTTATAACGCACGTGACGTGATTGAATCAAGCTGCGTAAAAGGAAAATTCGGAAACCTAATATCACTGTTCTTCTGGTTTTAAATACAAAATTTGATAAACATAAACGACTATATATACTTTACTTATTCCTGATCTTCTTTCGAAATTGACTGACGAAAGGGTACTTACTGTTCTGAAACATAAATACTACTAACCAGAATACAGTTTGTACCTTATAATATTGGGCAAACACTAAATCTTTTAAAAAGAAATATAATTTCTCGTTTTATTAGTAAGTGAATTTATAGTAACTTGCATAATTCTTATACTTTGTTACTTTAGACATATGTGAAAGACATTCAATAATCAATTAATGCCAAAATAATTCTATTTTCTTTTAAATAAATGAATAATTTACAGTCACAAAAATAATTCAATATTCAAGAATAATTAATAGTGTACTATGTGTTCAACTTTTACTCTCGAAATGTTTAATGATGTAATGCATAAGCTTGTTGTATAATTAAATTTCAATAACTATTTTGATGTTTATAAAAGTATTAAAAGCTTTTACCGTATTTATGTAATTTGTTTGTAGTTTTATTGAAACACTATGTTGTTTATCAAAACCTAACACTTTCATACTACCGATAACCATATGCTTATGCATGTTTTGCAGTTAATTATAAGTTTTTCACATTACGCAAGTTATGTGATCCGCCATTTGTTATACCTAAATAAAACTAATACCTAAGAAAGTTATTAGGAAATATTAGGAAATATTAGGAAATGTACAACAATGTCATAAAAGACAAATTGTTACAATTTATTATAATTATTTCAGTTTCCCACGAATGGAAGCGCTACAAAGTAGCACAAGGATAAGTGACACTGCAGATGTCAGGTCACAGACGGTCGTAAGAAGTCACGTACCGAGATTACGCAGAATAAGCCTGCAACATTGTAATTATGAATAGCTTTTAAGATAGCAACTATGTATCATGAATAGAGTCAAGTGTAAGCAGACATTAGGTCTGCAAGTTCCCACAGAATTGTAAGAGGTAGGGAGATTATAAAAAGACCGGGAGCTCCACTCCCATTCAGTTCATCAACGTTCAGCTTTCACATTGCAGTTCGTCGGTAACTCACTTGTACAATTAAGTATTAACTATTTCGACTTAGAATAAATTAATTCAAGATTGTAAAATTTCATGTTCAAATCTGTTTAAACAAATAAATGTGTTAAGGACCAAAGAAGTCTTTTTAAAAAGGACCGCTCGAAGCCACGAACCTTAACTGGCGCAGTCGTAACGGATGTCAAAAGGGCACTAGCGAATCCAACTTCGAGGAACTGGTGGTCCGGGAATTTCAATTCCGAATTTGGCAGAACAAAACAAAAGTTGGAGGAGAAACACGCATCGTTCAAGTCCAGCAGTTAAAGGAGAAACAAGCATAGTTCGAATTCAACAAAAGAAAAATTGGAGGCGATACAAGCATAGATCAAATCCAAAAAGCCAAAAGAAAAACAGAAACAAAGAAAGAAAGAAAGAAATCAATGAAAGCAACAAAGCAACTAGTGTAAGTTCATTTTCCTAAACCAATTGAAATTTATTTTATTATTAACAAAGACATTTGATATTTGCTAGTTTATGATTTATATATGTATATATTAACTATTGTTACAAATATTTTATGCCATTTTTGAAAATAATCGACTTAGCAATTGCTAGAGATTATCTTCAAGCCTTTATTGAAATTTTATTATTATTTTACTTGTGTATATGAGAAACATTTATAAAAACTAGAGACAATCAAAAAAGTCGCAAAGCGCACAAGAGACTAGATCACGTTGTAACTAACGTAAGAAGAATTCTTAGAAACAAAACCAAACCTCTTAAGATTACTGAATTAAATCTTAACTGGCGCAAGCAATTTTTAGAATTGCTGATTCAATCTTAACTAACGCAAAAATTTTTTAGAATTTCTAATTCTACAATCTCAACTAACACAAGAAATAAATTTCTAATCCCACAATAAAAGAATTCACTGACGCATAAAAATAATTTAAATACACCAAGAATAAAAACGTGAAAGCTAAAACCACGAACAATTAAAACCGAAATTCTTATAACAACACAACTATTCAAACTCGAATACCATCCATAAATAGACAACTTGCAATCTATTATTAAAACCACATCTTAATACAAGAAATAACGAAGCGCGATTTCAAATTGAACGCAAAACCAACACTCATCGTCTCATCTTTACAAAAGTGAATGAAAACTAACCTTGAATAAATACGCATAAAATCTAATTATAACAAGAGCTATTTAAATACATCGCAAAACCTTTCAGAATTCAAGCATTATAAACAGCATAAAATTACGATCGGAAACTTTATTAAAGTATTAATTTAAACTACCAGGAAGGATAAATAACTACGGTACTGAGAACGCATTCAAACGTGAAAACATTTCAGTAAATTAAAGACGCACAAATTTCATTGTATAAAATCACTGCGAGTACTATATAACACCCACAGTATAATTAAAAATAACCTATAATAGAGACGCTAACGCAACTAATTAATTGACAACATTGTAAGCATTGCAGACACCTTACAATCGCATAAACCAAAGAAATAATTATTACGCACCTAACTAAAATCGACATAATTAAAAAGTAGAAAAGTATTAACTGACGCAAATTATGCAAAACATTCAAACCCGATAAATTACCATAAAAATCACTCAGCCTATTGAAAAATTAAACTTAAAAATCGGCAAATTAAAAGTAAACTCAACCAAACCAATACCGAGCGTAAAACTCATTAAATAACACCAAAAACTACAAAATAAATCCAATTAAAAAAAAAAAAAATTTAAAATTTAAAATTACCCAAATATTATCCCAGCCAAGATGACTAATGAAATGAAACTGTACCTCGAAATGATCCCCAGCTTTAACGGCAATGACCAATGTTTACTTAGTAACTACATTTCAGCCAGCGAAATATTTCTAAAAACCTTTTACAAGCCGGGAGATAACGAAAGGAACACTTTGCTGATCCGTCTTATTATCAGTAAACTTACCGGAAGTGCACTAACATTAATTGCCAGTCGCGAGGACGTCGACCAATGGAAAGAGTACAAACGGATATTAATTGCATATTTCGGCGATCAACGAAACTTAAAATGTTTAGTAAGGATTCAACCAACCTAAGGATGGAACACAACCAGTCACCCTATCAATTTCGAATGAAATGCCAAGATGTAAGAAGCTTAATCTTGACAAAACTCAAAATCGAAGAAACCGACCCAAACGTAAGACTCTTAAAAACGAAAATGTATGACGAGATGGCATTAGATACCTATCTAAATGCACTACCCGAACGACTTTCATATAAAATTAGATTTCAACATCCCCAAAACTTAGAAGAAGCAATTAATATGATAATCGAAGAAGAAAATGTAATGTACTATAGAAACCGACTATATAACCTCAACGCGAATAAAAGCTACACGCCAATGAAATCTATACAACCCGCAAGACAAATAAATCCACAACAAAAATTTAACCCATTTAATGCACAAACAAACCAAACGCGAACAAATAATCCACATTTTAATAACTCAAACTTTAACAACCAATACAAACAATTCTCAAAACCAACGTTTTACCCGAACTTTTCAAAACCCACATATCAACCAACATTTAACTCGAACTTTTCAAAACCCGCATTTCAACCGAGATTCAATCAAAATATAAATCAACAAAGACTAACATTCAACGCGAATCCTAACAGAAACTCACCGATGATAAACACTAATAATCCCAATAACTATTACAAACCTACACCAATGAATACCTCATCTGGTAACACCAGACCCAACACAAAAATAACGCACATAAGACCAAACCCCAATCAAACACGCACTTTCACTTCAGAAGAACTATTTCATCAAGAAGTAGAAGACTATGAAGATGACCAGAATAATAACAATCGACCGTGTACGAATAACGAACAAAATCAATCAAACCACTATGAACGCGAAGAACCATATGAAAATTACGAGGAAGACGACGAAGAGAACACATGTTCAAATTTTCAAATGGACCATTTTATAAACGACCTAACGTAATAAATCTAAATAATATGAATCACCTTGTATTACCCTATATCGAAATACCCCACGCTGACTTTAAATTACTAATCGATACCGGATCTTCAAAAACATTAATAAGCCCGCGAACAGTAAAGAAACATTATCTAAACTATGTAGAAAGAGAACCCTTCAAAATTAAAACCGCCCATCAAACAACCCTACACCAATTCGTAGCAAACATACCTTTACCAAAAACCTTTAACGTAAAGATGAAACATAAATTCTGCATATTTGAATTTAATGACAAATATGATGGACTATTAGGAATGGACCTTCTAAGACAATTAGGAGCCAACATAGATATCAAAAACCGATTATTAAGAACCAAATATGGACGAATCCCCATCAAATTTCAAAACACCCAAATTGACGAAAAATATACATTAGAACCCCGAACAGAAAAAAAAAGAATCTCCGTAAATTCAAATAATAACTTAGGAATAATAAACCACATAACCTTTCAACAAGTAGTAGAAACCCCAACCGCATTAGTAAAAATCAAAGATAATTACGCCACAACAACAATATTAAACTCAAATGACTACCCCGTAGAACTATCTTTAACAAACCCGATTAACGTAGAAGAATTAAACTTTAACGAAATGGAAATAGATGAAACCCCAAACGAAAATTACAACCCCGTAGAAAACGATGAAATGTTAAAACAAAATTTTATCCGATTTAACCGCGACATAAATCACAAGGAACAAAAGCAATACAAAAATTATGTTACGAGTACTGCGACATATTCCATTGCGAAGGAATACCCTTAACGTTTACAAATACAGTTAAACACAACATTGAGCTAACGGATAACAAACCCATATTCACCAAAGCATACAGATTGCCCCAGGCAAGTCAGGAAGAAGCTGACAGACAAGTAGCCGATCTATTAGATCAAGATATAATACAACACTCCAATTCACCATGGAGCAGCCCCGTACTAATAGTACCGAAGAAACTAGACGCATCAGGAAAACGGAAATACCGAATGGTAATAGATTACCGCAAACTAAATGAAAAAACGGTAGACGATAAATACCCGTTACCGAATATAACAGAAATATTAGATAAGTTAGGCAAGTGCCAATATTTTTCGACGCTAGACTTAGCATCAGGATACCATTAAGTAGAAATGGAAGGAGATACACAGAAAACAGCCTTTAGCACACCTAGAGGACACTACGAGTATAAACGGATGTCATTTGGACTGAAGAACGCACCCGCAACTTTTCAACGAGTAATGGATAACATACTATGAGGGATACACAACGAAAAATGCCGTGTACCTAGACGATATAATAGTGTATTCAACATCATTAGTGGAGTACATTGAAAGATTACGAGAAGTGTTCGAAAGATTAAGAACCGCACAATTTAAAGTACAACTAGATAAGAGCGAATTTCTACAGAAAGAAGTAGCCTTTTTAGGACACATAATAACACCCCAAGGAGTGATGCCGAACCCCGACAAAACAAACGCTGTATTAAATTACCCTATACCCTAAACAAATAAAGAGATTAAAAGATTTTTAGGCCTTAGCGGATATTACCGAAAATTCATTAAAGGTTATGCTTAAATAACAAAGCCCCTAACCAATTGTTTAAAAAAGGGAAACAAAATTGTACATACCCCAGAATTTATAAAAGCAGTAGACAAAATCAAAAGCATTTTAACAAATCACCCCGTATTAGAATACCCAGACTTTTCGAAACCA
Organism: Platerodrilus igneus; assembly: GCA_036346225.1. Lineage (NCBI taxonomy): Eukaryota > Metazoa > Arthropoda > Insecta > Coleoptera > Lycidae > Platerodrilus > Platerodrilus igneus. Next base: position 8,247,979 of record JARFIW010001148.1, read on the forward strand.
TTCATATTAACAACGGACGCATCAAATGTAGCCTTAGGCGCAGTATTAAGCCAAGGAACAGTAAATAACGATAAACCCATCAGTTACGCATCAAGAACCCTTAACGAAACAGAGCAACGATACAGTATGATAGAGAAAGAATTGTTAGCCATAATTTGGGCAACAAAGTATTTTAGACCGTACCTATACGGACGGAAATTTTATATATACACCGATCATAGACCATTAGTATGGCTATGCAAACTCAAAGAACCTAACTCGAAATTACAAAGATGGAGAATCAGACTAGAAGAATATGACAGTAGAGTATAATTGACAATCCTGGCGCCTCATTTCCCCCAGAATCCCTCATTTCCCCACACATCTGGACCAAATTTACATGTAAATTCGCACTATAAAGTCTTATTTTTTAAGAATCTCCGCCTTGCTCCACCTGACTCCGCCTTGCTCGGACACTCCCCAACCATTTTGATTACATCACACCCGCATTCTTTCCACCCGCGAGATAAATCTTTTTCCACACTTCCACCCACGAGATAAACCTATCTTGTTTGGTATTAATTAACATTAGAATTTTCTCAGCTACCCGAATCTCTAGGAATTTTTTCGATTGCATCACCCCCAAGGGAGCTACCCTGATTTTAAGATTTCTTACCTATAGCGACTTTTGAGCGTTCTTATAAATTTTTTTAGTCATGCGATACATTAAATTAGCTTAGAATTTTATACACAACCCGAATCTGCAAACAGATTTGAAATCGGACCACACCCTGCAAAGTTATACCCCTTTAAAGTCTGGAACCTCTAAATTTTGCTCTTTGCTCTATAAGCAAACCTAACAAATAGTTTTCTTCGTCTATCCATTGCATCTTTCGAGATAAACCTATCTTGTTTGGTATCAATTAACATTAGAATTTTCTCAGCTACCCGAATTTCTAGGAATTTTTTAGATTGCACCATGCCCAAGGGAGCTACCCTAATTTTAAGATTTCTTACCTGTAGCGACTTTTGAGCGTTCTTATAAATTTTTTTAGTCATGCGATACATTAAATTAGCTTAGAATTTTACGCAGAATTCGAATCTGTAAACAGATTTGAAATCGGACCACGCCCTGCAAAGTTACACATATACCCTCTGCGAGATAAATCTTTCTCCACATTTCCACCCACGAGATAAATGTACTTTGTTTGGTATCAATTAATATTAGAATTTTCTCAGCTACCCAAATCTCTTTAAATTTTTTACATAGCACCATCCCCCAGATAGCTACCCCCATTTTAAGATTTCTTACCTGTAGCGACTTTTGAGCGTTCTTATAAATTTTTTATACATGTAGCACATCTTGTTAGTCTAGAATTTTATGTAGAATTCGAATCTGTAAACAGATTTAAAACAGGATCACCCCTTACCATTTTACACACACCCTCTAAATTATAACTTTCCTGCAGCTCATATCTAAAAGAAAATGTAAAAGCCATTCTTAAAACTTTTTATTACAGACAATTTTTAATAATAGTTTAAATTTTGTAAACCACATTTCTAAATACATATTCACAATTTTTATTCTTAACCTAGAACTTCTCATATCGGGGTATACTTATTAATATTTATTTCTAAATAGAGCACTTTTTCCAAAGACCAACCGGACTCACATGCTTCAAATTCCTCTGATTTTGTTCTTATGGTTTCGCTTCTTTTCTACTGCTGTCAGTTTTCTACGTTATGCAGCGTACGGGTCAGATAGGAATACGGGCCTAACTACTAATGCTGTGAGGGAGGGGGGTTCCTAGCAACACAAAAAAATACATCGCCAACGATTTTCTATTTATAATAAAAAAAATAGAAATTTCTATCTAAACAGCAAAAAAATTAAATAAAGTTACTATTTAAAAAAAGCAATTTTACTCTATGGACAAATTAAATAATTGTTTCACGAAGTGCGCATTTCGTAGCTAACATGCAATAAATCTAACCAGTAAAAAAGAATAATGCTGACACTTTCGTATAAGCAGATGGGTTAAGTCAAAAAGCATTAAATTTAGAAACCTTTCTAGTAAGGATTTTATTATTAGAAACATTAGGGTATCTAATTTTAAAATGGGTTTTTAAAAAAAGTGTTTTGTTCTTCAGAACGATGCAAATTGGGCTTATACCTTGGTATGTTAAAAAAAGAAAACAAGTCACATACATGTGTCGGGATACTTATTTTGCCAGCCATCGGAAGCGGATCAGCACAGCATCGCCGCGGTAGTCAGCAACAATCATGCTGCTACGGTAATTGCAACAGCGGTCTGCACGCAAGGGTAGTTGATTCACGTCAAAGAATAATCGGATCTACATAACAAGCAATTTGACCTCCAGCTAAGAGCTAAAAAGAGGATTTTACTAATATTAATAACGCAGGAAAACTCACCGATGCAGTTAGGATCTACACTTCTTATAAAAAAACGTGCATCGCTCTTAAAGTAAGTAATTTAGAAAATACATCTAAGGACAAACTGCAGAATCAAATTGAAATTGTTTAAATAACCAGAATTTGAGCTTCGATCCTCGCGTTATCAACATACCAAAAAGGAGATGAGAAAACTTGAAAACTTGAAAATACGGTTTTATCTAATAGTATGCGACTTTAGCTGGAAATCACATAAGAATCAATTATACGCGGTCGTAATGTATAACAAGTTAACGGATACCTAAAACAAGATATTGACTATTTAATTTTAGCATAAACTTTACGTTTCGAAATAAATAAATTTGAAATGTAAATTAGTAGGAAGCGTACTTATTGTAAACAGAATGTTGTCGACGTACGAAAAAGTAGAAACGGAATCGATGTAAATGAAATAACCAAATACCGCCGAAAATGAACGTAACATCTGACAATACCTAACTTCTGTTTATTTCTGCGATAATTATCAATTAATTATTGCTGTAAAAGTTGTTATTTGCTGCAATGAGTGTCCAAAAAAACAGAGCACTTAAATTTGAGACTGACGAAAAAACAAAATCTTTTCATTGGTTGCAAAATATCCTAACGTTTTAGAAAACAAACAAATAAACGTAGTAACAAATAATGAAAAAAACAATGCATGGGGTAAAATTGCTGCAGAGTTGAACAAAGATTGTACAAGCACACATTTCAATCACCAAGTTTTGGAAAAACGTCAAAAAAAGGGCAAGGAACGAAGCAGCTAACGAACGTCAAGAACGTATAAAAACTGGCGAAGGTGTACAAACATTAAAGTGAAAGTGACAATAATGAAACGGTACTTTCGATTGTGAATGATAAAACTGTATTATGGTTTTTGTCAATCCCTTTGATAGTAATCAAATTGACGCCGTTCCGATGCTTAGCCAAACAGAAAGACATATTAGTATAATAATGTAATAAAGATAGAATCGACTTAAACGCTTGAAGAGCAAATGCCGTAGGTGTATGTAATGATATAATTTGAAATATTACCTTTTTTAGGACCCGTTAGAGTTGCACAATTCCGATGACAATGAATTCCAGGTTGTGTATGAAGATCCTGCTGCTCAATGTGGATCTCCAAGTTGCAGTAATCGTATGTTTTTGCAACAGTTGCTTATAAAAATGATATATCCAAATATATCCAAGCACAAGTTCATTTACAAATGTAAACAACACCAGCCAAATTAAGTGTTGAATTGTTTCTGTGCGTCTTGTTTGTTAATATATTCAGAAGCGGATCGTTAAAATATGAATGATATAACTAAATAATAATTAGTGATACACCGATACTTCGGCCGATTTGCAAATTTTCCGTACAGGTGCATCACTAATAATAATATATATATGTATTATAGGAACCAATTATAACTGTATATATGGTTACAGATAAATGGAGATACCTACTTCTCGGCGGTGGTCCACTGTCCAGGTGAAAGCACTAACATCATCATTAGTTGCAGAAAAATACGAGGCATTGTTAGACAAAAGATTGAATATAGCCTTCTTTCAACTAACATTGTTGCAGCAACAATTAGATCAGCAAACAGAGGAACATAAGTTAAGATGAAATCTTTAAAGTTAGATATTTTATTAAAGAAACAAAAACTTATGAATAATGAATCAAATATTTATGTAGTAATAGAATTTTATTATAACTTAAACTAATAATCATCTACTGTATCTTGTTTGTTTGATTAAATATATTTGAGTTTTTCTGCACAACATGTATATAATTTACAAACGAGCAAAATAGTTGTTCATCAGGTCCAATCCTGTACTGCAATATCTTCATTATTAACTTCATTGAGTAAAAGACCTTCTTCAATGAAGCGATTTAATACTGCTGGGTGCTGGGTCGATATGTTCAGGTGGAGGTGGTACAACTTCGTTTTGATCCATTGCTATATTATGCAAGGTAGCGGTGGCAACAATGATTGTAAACTTCTAGTCTGCAATTTTACTCGCATACAACAATGGGAAACCTTCGTTTCCATATGTCAAAGGTTCGTTCATCGCAATTCGTGTTCTGGTATCAGCTTCATTGTAACGCACTTCTGCTAGAGTTTGTGGGTTACGAACTGTTGCGAAGAAGTTGACTCACAGCCTATATTCACCATCTCCTACAAAATAGTGACTTAATACACTGTGTAAATATGAAGCATAGTTTTGTTACTAAGAAGTACACTACTGCGAAATAAACTAGCATCCTTACTAGTCTTAATGCGACAGTTGTTAAAATCGTTGCATCATGTGCAGAACCGGGCCAGCGTGCCACAAGATCGAAGATTTTTAGGTTTGCATTACACATAGCTTGTACGTTAAAGAAAAATTTGTCCTTTTGATTTCTGAAGATTTCGCCCTCAATACCTCATGAAATATATAAAAATCAATTGGAATATGTTTTGTTGTAGTAATTATCACCTGGTGATTACATTATTACGTGGGTACAATCAATTGGATTTATTACTTTTGGAACTGCTGCTATATCGTAGTAATTCCTTTGAGTTTGAGCAATTTCAGCATTATTGGGCGTGTTTATGTAGATGGGGCGTAATCTTGCAATTGCTTCCAAGACTCGTACTACAATCCGGGACACAGTTGACATATGCATTTTGGCAAGATCACCAACTGTTATCAAGGAGCTGCCGGACATATAAAACCATAACAGTTTTATAATTGGTTCAGCGACGAAACATTTTGGTTTCTGGAATTGCATACTATGTACTTAGCACTGTAAGAGTAAAAAAATCGTGGTTGATTTTTTATAGAGTTTTTCTATACCTATCGAGAATTCTTATAAATTGTAACAAGCCTAGGGTAAGGTTGGATGACAAGCGGTTTTTAGAAAAAGAAAACTCTTAAGACTTTTAGCTAACTGAGTTTTTGACCCACGGTCGCATGAGATTGGGTCAGTGGGTTTATTTAAAGTTAAAAAATAAGATAATGGACGCCACCTAAATTTTTTATAAAGCAACTGACTAAATGAATTTGCTTAAAGGAAAAATTTGGAAACCTAGATTATCGCTAACCACTTTAAATACAAAGTTTGATTGTCACAAATATGTTACTTACTTTTCTTTCTGCTCTAACGAATTTCTAGGATGGCTCTGAAACATAATTACAACTAACAAACATATAATTTATTTAATAATTCTATGACTACACGAAGTCCTTAATTTTCTTTCAAACACTTATCACTGAATCGTTATATGAATTCCTTTACGGCCATAAAATCTTTGAGAGAAATTAAATATTCATAAAATAATGAGCTGAAGAAAAAAATGGATTCTATATTCTCATATTAAACAATTACGTACATGATAATGCAACTCAACAAAGATAAATTTTTATGAATATGATTACTACGTTACTCAGGAGATGTAAAGCTAATTTTTTTATTTTTTAATTCTACTGAATTTTAATTGAAGTCTGTATTTTATTAACAATATTTATTTATACTTAGTAGTCCGAAGTAGCGCTACGAGAGACTGTACAAGAGATTCAAATTTTTATACATGCAATAATGTATTTGTTAATTAATCTCAAATTAAAATTTCATTTGTTGGAATGAAGGCACGCAAATTGAACATGTTGAAATAAGGTTTCGGTAAACAAGATAAGAAATAACATTTAGTTAAACAAATGCTGCAAACAACATGTTACTATGATTGATGTAACTTATTATCTCTTTATACATAGTTTAACAATGAATAATTTCTAAATTTGAACACGAGATTGATAAAATAAAATCATTCTATATATTTTAAATATTATGCCCTTAAAAAGGTTAAGCTTCTTTCTATTAACAAATATGCTACTAAATTATCTGTACGGCAAAGTGCTTGCATATACAGAGCATAAGGTAATTTACAACTGAACAATTAAATATTACGTAAATTCATATATGTGTATACGGAATAAAATACAGCACATGTAGCAAAAATTTCAGGAAATCAAATGGGCTTACCCATCGGCGTCAATGACCTAACAACCTGTCAGCACTTAATGCGACGTCATCATTCTGTCATGTGTCGGCACTTTCCAACAAATCTGCTTACAATTTTTGTACAAAATGAATTTCCATGTTTATAATTTTCATTTACACATCAACCAAGTAGAATAATTTTAATATTTCATTACCATTTTTGTAGATTACGGAAGTTGCACTGCAATATACTTTATTATAAATCGTAATTAATTACCTATAAAACAAACTGTTGTAAAGATCAAATTACTTCATGTCTTTATTGTCTTAGACAACTAAATTAAAACTGTTTTACTTATTTCGGCGTTTACGCCAGAAAAACTTAATTTCCTGTATCATCTCGCCTGTTTAAATAACAGGTCAAGTGACCTTTCGGATTGACAAGAAGACAAAAAGTGAGCATTTGACACAAGTCGACAAACAACTTGAATATCTTAGATATCGTAACATACGAGTAAGGAACATGCGTAAGGTTTGTAATACTGTAATCAGTTGTAGTAATAAAATAATTTAATTTTATTGATTTACTAAATATACAAGAGTACTGGAATTCATGCTGGATAAAACGTTATTGAATAAATACTAAATTAACGGGTTTGTAGCAGTAATGTTGACAAATAATTCAGTTCGGAATTTTTACATGTTACAGCACTTAACATTTTTTACATATCGTTTGGATAAAATGCTCTTCGATTAACGGTATATTATTTAAGATTGTAGCTTCCATTAACCGATATCTCCGAAAAAACTTAAATCATCCAAGTCATAAAAATCCTGAGTTCGGTTATACTGGATTTTAGATGGGAAACCAAAATCGATTACCTATCTCTAATACATCAAAATCATCATCTAACAGATCATCCCACTCAACAAATTCCATTTTAATAATTTTTTGGGTATAGTAATATTGATTTTAAAGCAATTAAATATATCTATTGGGTCTAACGTTTCAGCATTGCCTAATAAATTTGTCAGTCAACGGTTTTAGGTATAGAAAACTTTTGAAATGTCAAAGACAGGACTCAAGTAGGCCTTATATTCAAATGTAAGAAATCCCTAGAAATGTGCTACGTTGCCATGAATATCTTTAACAAACAAGGACTTTATAAAGCTTGGTTTTTTGATATGCGCTGCAACAGAAACTATTTTTAAGCAAGGCTCAAAAGTAAAGCTGAGTTTTACAAAGTTAGGATCAATTGAATAACGGTGCAAGCTGGTTTTAGTTAATCAGCGATCACCCTGCCTACCAATTAAAAACTTTTCTTGTAAATTCTATATAAGCAATGATTAGGATTCAATTTAAACATCTAAATTGGGAAATTTGAGTTAGTCAGTACATGTTTGGTTATGTGAATTTTAGTAGCTGTTAAAATTTGACACTGATTTTCAGGCGTTTACTAATTAATAAATATTTGTAATGTATAATATCAATATAATAACTTCAGGCTAGCATCAAATCTAGGTATCGTTAGATTATCAAATAACGTGAAAATTTTGTTCGGATAACGAAAACAACCATTCTGAATGGACCCGCATCTTGAACAAGTTCCAGATTAATAGAGCGGGTAGAATGGCTTGAGAGTTCGTGTGATCTAAAGAGCCGAACTACAGGTTTAACCAAATTAGTGGGGTCTTTAGTGAGGAACTAGACTAAGACAGGGTCCTCGAAAGAGAATAACAGCTCTTTCGGTACTAAGAGTGGCCGAGATCATAGAGGTCAGTATGACATTCTAAGACACTACTGTGATGTACAAAGCAACGAGAAACCACCACATTACCTCCCAAGTACACATTACATTTGATTTTCCAATGCTCCACCCGAAGGTACTACATTGGCCAGGAAGCGAGTTTTTTTTTTTACCTGGAAAATTTTGAATTTTGCCGAACCCTTGCTGTTCCAAGCAAGGTAGGGATCTTTAACGTGCGTGACAACACTCACACACGGGACCTCCATTTTACCTCTCATCCGAACGAGGGTGTATTTTTGTGAAAAATGCTCGCCTAACATTTTTCAAGCGGACCGTGTCGGTATTTGAACCCGGGACCTTGGGCGTAGTAGTCACACACATACCACTACGCCACGGAGCCGCCTTCCCAAGTACACAGCGTACTTAAATTGTTATTTAAGATGATGGCATCCTCAGGAGTAAAAAAATTCCAGAGTAAAATAGTCCCCCATTCAGATCTCCGGGAGGGGACTACTTCGGAGGATGTGATCAGAACGTTTAAAAAAAGAGCGTGGAATACCAGAAATATAAAGCAAGTAGGTAAGCTAGAGAATTTGAAAACTGAAATGAATAGGCTAGCATTAGACATAGTAGGGATCAGCGAAGTTCGGTGGCTATAGGCGGGCGATTTTTGGATAGGAGATTTTAGGGTAATTCATACAGGATCAGAGGAAGGAAATTCGGATGTGGAAATAGTTATGAGAAAAAATATAGGACTCTGTGTAGAAAAAGAAAACTATCTACAAAAGACCGAAAGAGCTGTTGGATCATAGATAAATTAAAAGCAGATCATCTGATACATAGGGAATCATGGTAACCAAATTACGCAAATATACAGTAACGCATGGAGGCGTTGCAGTATCATCGTATGTCTCCGCTTATGAGCGAAAAAGTAGAAACAACCTAACCTCTAACCTGCTTGTTTTGTTTAGAAATGCTTTCGCCATCTTGATGTTATTCTAATCTATTTGATATCATGGTATTATTGCTCATTGCGAAATTCACAGGAATGATGTTACATGTATTCCATCCTTTAAGTCAGCGTTTAACATACTAATTATATTACGGTTTTACCATAGTTCTTTTACAGTGATTAGTTTCTTTGTTCAGTACCATTATTATTGGCAAATTATTCATTATAAAAATTGACTTAGCAGGTAAGTTATTTTTTTAAATCGGTGTTTGAAATTATTAATTGAGTATTCTTGTAGTATACATCAGCGTAACACTTTCCATTTAATAGAGGTACGCAATGCCGATTGGGAAATTGAATTACTGTATGTTGCCAAAGGTTAAGGAAATGCACATTATACTAACATAACTGATAACAACTACAAAAACAAAAAAAATTTGTCGATTTTCTGAAAAAGATCCAGAGCGCAGACAAAGATGGTTTGAAATAATGGATTTGCCTGTGGTTAAAAGTAGGGCGTATTTGTGTGAAGACCATTTTGCGGAAGGAAGCTTTTGCATTATAATTGTAACTCGGGTATTAAATTTTGCATTACCAAAAAAAAACCATATAGAGCTTCAACATTAGTAGTAACATTTTAATACCTATTCTGTCATTACATAATACAACTACTAGTAATTTTGTTCCATTATCTACAAAATGCAATAATATATCAACTGCTAATGGGGATTTTTCCAAGCTCAATAGAATTGATTTTAATACAAACCTGATATTTAGGAAAAACAAAGTATTTAAAATATATAACTCCACACACAATTATATTTATAATAGTCCATTAAGTAGAAAACAAAGAATGGTAATAATAGTAACATTTTTGTAACTTCAAAATTAGCTCTTATATTGACTAATACACGTTGTAAAAAAACTGAAACGATAGGAAAATGATAGTTAACAAATAACGAATAGCTCCTTGTGGTAGAGAGAGTGGACTGTATATAAAAATAAGGGATAATTAAACAAACAACATACAATTAATGGTTTTAATCAGTTCAAGCGTTTACTAAAAGCACTCACCTGGTGTTTATGAAGCCGTACCAACGAATAAAACGATGTAAACAAAAACTACTCTTCTCTTTGACGGGTGTAGCGAAGCACATTTATGATGATAGCGGTGTTCTGAAGGAAAGCGGTTTATTTAATTAATTTGTTTTATGTAGAACATGTGTAACAGCGATGCGGTCTGTTCGAACAACAAATCGATTATCTTTTGCTTTGGGAATTTTCCACTCACTGTTCTTGCACATGCGAAATAACAACGTTTATCACTCGCGGCACTTGTTGGCGCGTGCTTCAACTAAAATCATGGTAATTTTACACTAACAAATTTAAATATACCGAGGCCAACGTAAATAATCAACAAACTCAATAGAAAATAAAATTTAGCTTTACTTATTTACAATATAAACGGAAAACATGTCTATTATAGATTTAATTAATTACCGAACAGAATTTCTTTATATTGCAATTATTTGTGTTTAATTATTTATTTAATTAAGTTTGATATGATGCGTGTATCTGATTATATTTATGATACAGTAAGATTATTTATTGATTCGTTATTTTGTATTGTTGCTAAGTGTAATGTATAATAAAGAATATTTACATTAATAAACCATTATTATTAATTTTTTCTGTTTAACTCCCATCAATAAATTTATTTAAAAACTTATTTTTAAAACTTAACAATGTATATATGAAACAGGTTGAATTAAAACTATTTTATTTACCATATATATGATTAAATAAATTTTTATTCAACCTGTTAATATTATTGAGTTTTGAGCGTTAATATTTGGAATTTCACACTACTAGCTCTTGTTTTCACCAGTGGTCCCTTGAGGCGCCACCGGTTTTAGTCGACATTGTTGTCCCCACTTTTTTTTACATATAATTGGTGACTATCTTCCTGTATGTTTTCTATTGGTTAGAATAGAATCTAAACCCATAAATACAGTAATAATACAAGTATTGTAATGTATCCTATATGGTCACGCAGCACCTAATCTTTAATGTAACCGACCTGGTCACGCAGCAAACTTGTACTCTAACCTACCTGCGGACGAGCAAACACTCTCTCTTGACAACACCCAGGCCTCGTGATCTAGTTGTCTAGTGGCTAACGGCTAGTAACACTTACGTTGTGTGACCGTAACTTAACCCAAATATACACTGAGATGGCGTTAAGGCAAGAAGGTTTGAAATATAACTACAATAGTTAACGACCCTACTTTAATTATTACATGATAACCTCAAAATTAGATTACAATCAATTAAACATAAATTACAAGAGCAAACAGTACCGGACTTGCTGGGTAAACGCTGAGGAAAGAGTATCGGTAGATAAAACCTTAACAACCATGCGCTTTTAACTGCATAAATACACCTCTCCAAGGATGGGGCGGTAAACAAACACCCTGTGCACTTTTAAAATTACGGAATGTCAATTGTTACTAAGACATTCTGCATATGAGACTGAAGAAATGTTAGTGTAGTTAAACTAATCTTTTCTATAGTGTAACAGGGACGGCTGTGCCATTACTATCTGCCTAATGTTGAAGAGGAAGAACACCGGGAAGATAAGAACCTTGACTACCAATGTTTCACCTCACACGGCCATAAAATGTTAGTAAATTCAACAAAGGCTCAAACATACACGTTAATCGTACATATCATTAACGGTTTCTAGCCGTTTGGCAATATGGTTCACAATGACTAACCTACCTTCCATCGCTGCATAAACATTACTACAAATACATTGACAAAACAAATATTTATAAACAAACATGAAGTTAACTATGAACATATGCTATGATAGTACCGAACAAAAGGCACAAATTGAATCAACCATCTCCTACATAGTCATGATGCAAACACGTTAATACGGGGTCATAGCAGAGGTTCGCTACAATCACATCATAACAAAAATAATAAATCTTAATACTAGTTACCAATAGAATTGCAGGTTATAATACGTTAGACCCTTCAAACTAACATATGGTTAGGTGATAAAAACAAGACATGAATTATGGAGTTAGAACTGAAATAAACATTTACATAATCATAATAAATCATTAAAACATTGGAAACAAATTATAAGATATGTTTGTAACAAATACATACCAAAAATTCTACCGAAACAAAAGCCCAGTTTCAACGACCGTTTCACGTAAGAAATGCCGTGGCTGCAATGATAGGTTAGGTTACTGTTAGAAATAGATATTGTTATTAAAAAAAACACAAATTAGATATTATTATTAAAAAACACAAATCACTTAAGACGCATATCAGAACAGTCTGCAAGAGTTATAGCAACAACTGTTCTGATGTGCGTGTTAAGTGATTTGTGTTTTAATAATAATATCTATTTCTAACAGTAACCTAACCTATCATTGCAGCCACGGTATTTCTGGCGTGAGACGGTCTCGTCAGATTCAGGCGCTAAATCTTTTTATATATATGCGTGTTAACAAAATATATTCAATCTAGTAGCAAAAGTTAAGAACTATTCATTATAATTGCACAGGCTAAAACGTGCTTTAAAAAATTAAACACATCATGGCATTAAGTTTACATACAGAAATCTGCTTAGCAACTGAATCATTAATTCATTTATCTCAAAACAAAGAAATTTGAATAAATACTTAGACCAGGGAGGACGAACTTGTAAATATATAGAACAGGCAAAATAGCTGGATTCACTATTAAACATTTGGCGAATGCTTAGAAAATTTGAATCCATTTTTAATATTAGCTAGTTAGATTTGAATAGTTTTAAGAAGACCCTTTAGGTCGCACCGATAAGCAGAGCTGGCAGCTGCTATCCGGTATTACGGATTCCTCCCCATTCATTTTTGCGTGTGTCTTGTGGATCGGGCTAACTCCAGAATCAGCGCTAGAGATACCATTCTTTGAATCCTGTTTTTAGTTTGTTAGAGTTTTATTTAGTATTGATTAACCTGAAGTTAGATTAAATTTGGAGCACGTTTACTTTTCGCGTTTAAACCCAATGTAGTACCTTCGGGTGATGCATTGGGGACGTGGCCGCAAGCATAGCGTTCCTTAATTACATTATAATATGATCACTAAGAGGTACATGCTGTGTACTGACACCTATCGATTATCAATTGTGGTTTTGCTCTTTAAAGCAAGTGCCAGATTTGCAAATGTTTTATAACTATTACTGTGCATTTTGCTTTCCTCATAGCGCAATAACAGGAGAGATTAATGTTTCCAGTCATTTGTACCGGTTTCCGAAATAACATTGTTTTTTGAAGTAAATCATTTGCAATAAAAGCAAAATACACAATCTTTAAACACTCAATACAATAACCACTTCCTTTCGCACGCTTGACCGTTTACCAAAGTGCGCGAATAAAAATAATCTGAAAATTTTCTGTCGCTCTAATTGTTTGGATATGGGTATCCTTTAACTTGAATAGAACCATTTTCAACAAAAAGTTGTCTTTCTGGTTGTGAAAGTGTCTCTGACTATTTACTTGGATCGTCACTTAAGAAAGTTTGTGAAATAGGTAAACGGTATTCGACGTCAGCACTATTCGTGCAGGCATTATGAATGGTATCTGATGGTACATTAAACTTAGCATCACATACCCGTTCCTCAGAACTCTTACTTACTAGTAGACGGTAACAATTCTTAAGTTTTCACATATTAGAAAATTATGCCCTTCTCTCTTTATTTTATTCTTTGCCCACCATTTTCTATTGGAATTGAGTGCAGGAGAGTCTTTTACGCTTTATAATTTTTTTTATAGGCTGGAATAGTCTGTAACTTCCGTACTGTAGCGTTTGTGTAACTTCAATTTCACAAGGTCTACTTAATTTATTTAACGTAATTGATATTTATACTTATAATTGAACAACACTTAATTTCTACAATTTATATTTCACTACAAGTAATTTATACTGACTAACAAGTAACAACTAAATTTATTTTTAATATTTACTTCTGATATACACGCAACTAACTATCGAAATCAACCTTGCTTTCCACCACTAACCTTTGTTTTTATATCACCTACGATAACTTCTAGAAAGATCTGGACACTGGAAATTGTACGACAATTGATAATATACGGGCGGCTTTCTTTGAGGGTGGTATCTGATATTTGCTCCTTTGTCGGTTGATAGTGGTTAGGATTTTTAGACCTATAGCGAATGACAGCTGATGTAATGTTATAAAAATAACTAAATCGCGATTCGGCCGCTTCATTACAGTACTTTATGCTGTACAAACAATGGAGTTATTATCGCACTTTACACAACTCACATACACTAATTAATTCTTTTCTGTAGTTGTATTTGCAACACTGGAAACAGTTCCACTTGTAACAAACATATACTTTTATTTAAAAGACCTTTCTCGCCTCTCCAATTACCAAATATTGTCGCCTTTCTGGTATGCCGCCTGAGTTTAGTGAACACACATGCCACTAGGGTGGCGCGGCCCTGATGTTTATTATTTGTATTTTTTTGTACCTATATGTTTAGGATGTAAAAATCGCTTTCAATTTATTTACAATTATTTATTTTAACTTTCCGGATAATAAAAATAGATCAAAATTATTTTATTTTATATTAAATCTTTCATCGTAGACCTCGACTTTGTCCACATGGTCCCAAATGAATTTTAGTTTCTCATAGACTTTTTCAGCGGTCACTAAGACCTTTGGGACCTGAGGAACCCCTTTGAGAATCACTGATGTATTTATATAGCTCTATGCTTAAGCAGAATTTAACGTTTACAGGTAATTATTAGTATAATTTACTATTATTTACATTTACGTACAACACGCACTCAAAGTCTAAAGTTAAATCCTGAAACAAATCTATTTGTATCAATAATGTTAATTGTTTTGTCCTTATACTAAGTATGCTATTTCTGCTGAATATGTATATTAGATAAGTGAATTTTGAACTTTGTTGTTCTAGTATTTTCGTGGACTTATCGTTGTGTCATTTATTTGTAATTACCAAGTACAACATGATTACTATAAACTTGTTAGTTTCTAAAATTAAGTACTAAAGTGTAATTAACAGTGAGAACTAAATAATCAGTGAACGTGTTGTTATTAAGCTTATTGTGTGCAATGGAAAATTTATCAGGTAAGATTTCTTAAAAATAGTTTTTAAGAAAATCATTCCATACTGTACAAAATGGTAACTTTTACAACCTTTACAAACGAAGGAGGGTATTGATATATCCTTAACTACTATTGAATCAATTAAAGGTTGGAATTTAGAATTTTAACATAATCTCTTCTCAAAGTAATACATTTTATACAGCAATTCTGTAACATCTCTAACCCTTTAAAAAAATTCTTCTTGATCTGTCAACCAGCTCCCCCAGTTTTACAATCTCTTCATTACACAAACATTGACGTATTTTTAAACTTTTTCCAAACAAGAAAACAAGTAGACGCGAAATGTTCCTTCTAGATGCGCCACAACTATCCGCCACCTCCTTCCTGTTCCTCCCCTTCCGCCCTCCTCAAGTTTTCTCGTCCTCCCTCATTCTCCGTCCTCGTCCTCCTTCGCCCTCATCGTTCGACCTCCTCCTCATCATCCTCAACCCTCCTCCGTCAGCTTCTTCTATTTTTTAACTACCCCATCTTTGAACTACTTAATTCCCTATTTCAATGTTGCATCCCATAACAATGAAAACGCAATAAATATATCAAAATTTATTAATATTTTTGCTAATGTTGACGTTACAAATAAGTAAAACAAACTTTATCAAGAAATATTATAAATTTCTTAACTATATATATATATATATATATATAATATATATATATATATATATATATATATATATTGCCGTGGACTAGGCGATTAAGGTTTTCTGCTTCACCAGTGTCATCAAATAATTTTCAAAAATGCACAGATTTCAAAAAAAAATTGCTTACCCTTTGATTTCTGCTTCAACAATCTTCAGCAGCTTCCCTGGCTAGCTCAACTGTGCCTCTTCTCGGATACCTAAATTTACAACTATTCTTCCTTAACACTAGCAAACCATTCAATAAAATTACCCATTAATACTACAATCATACAATCTTTTATTTACCGCTATTTACAGACAAATTATTCACATGTATAAAAGAACAGTTTGATTCACTAATTACAAACTCAAATGTGATATGTTTTACAGTCCTTGATTTTCTAATTGTGTTTAAAGAAATTCCGTAAAATATGAGTAGATAGGCCCCACATATTACCCTAAATTGACTGTACACTAGAGTATGGTGAGCTCATAATAATCCAGTTTATTTACTATATGCCTTTTACCTTGCATAAATTAATACAAAATTGATAAACCCGTTTACCCTTTACAATCCAATTTATATTCAAAATAAATTTTTATAAGTTTTAAATACATCCCTTTTCAATATTTAACCCCAATAAATTGTCCAGTACATGAATCCTTTCCAATAAGTTTATATAACCATAAGTAAACCCCAAAATTCACTCACACAGCACCAAAATTTCACAAAAGTTTATCAGACAACAGAAATTTCAAATAAATTACTTGGAAAATACTTCAGGTTTCCATTCCTTTGACGACGATCACCAGAACATCTCGGCTTCGTGACCATGCGCTGTGATACTCAGCAGATTCACAGACGATAGCCCCAATTGCGAGCCAAGCGCCTCGTTTCATAGTACCATTCCATATCAGCATACTATCCTGGTTGTTGGTAATGCTTACCCCACATGTATTATGCTTCTATTTATTGATTTTCTAGCCTAGTATAGTAGTAGCCAGACCTCTATTAATTTAATTTATACTGCACGTATTTCGCGTTAATAAATAGAAGGCTACTACTAATACGTTACACGTGCTATTACTATATTTACTGTATTATTAACATATTTAATACTCACAGAAAAAAAAACTCTACTATAAGGTTGGTCAGCATTCAGTACTTTATCTTAGTACAGTAGTATAGAAGCGACGAGAAGACAAGAGACAAGAGCCTTAATAATTTTCATTCAGTATTTATATTGTTTCAAAATCTTACCCCGGACACACTTCCCGTGAAAAGCTTATTTTCAAATTTAAATTCTACAAATTTTGATACAACCGTCTTGAAAATTCCTGAAATTTACTCCGTCTACGTGCCGTACGTATCCGAAAGCGCTCCCACCTGTCACGTTTGTCTACGTTTGGAAAACTGTCAGTTCTTAACCAATGATAATATTCTCTGTCGTCATAAAACCCCGCCTAAACTATCTTTATCTCTGTCTGATGCATGTACGCTGTCGCGTTTAAAACCTCACTTAATTTATAGAAAATCGATATTGCTGACAGCTCATCTTCACTCCACGTGGATATGATACGTGCGTTTTCATTATCAACGCTTTTATCTCTGTCTCTATCTGTAGTATATAACCGATCGTGCATTTCCATTGCTCTTTAAGAACTTTGTTAGCTTGTTGTTCAAACCAAACTGACGGTTTAAAATATTTTCTATAAAGTCCTGTCTTAATATGCTCATAATTTCGACGAATGTAACCTTTTTTAAAAACGCAAGTGTTTGTTAATTATCGACCGTTTAGCACAACAATTCTTAGATTTTATATTTCGTCGTATCAGATAAAACTGACGTTTTCTTGTTACTACGAAAACTTTTGCCTTGGAATTATTGATTTTGTTTACCCTACTGGGTTTTCTTATGCTTTTACGTGTTGAATTAAAATAAAAAACAAATTAATTATGCCTATTCTATTTGTTTTAAAACTGTTTTTCTTTATGTACTATTAACCTTTTAATCATTAATTATAAAAATACGTCAATACTTGCCCGTTCTCCCTAAATGAATTAAATAAATTTTGCGCGTAAATATTTTGTTCTTTTTTCTATACAGGGTGGTTAAAATTTTATTGTTTACCCCAAATTTAACCGTTTGAATCCACAACAATATATATTATTGTAAAGCTCTATTCGAAGCCACATGCTTGGGCATCATAATTAATTGTGTAGTCTACCGCGGCTACTATGATCACACACCCCTAAAATACGCTTAAAAAATTAAGAACTGAAGCTTACCTAGACACTCATACTCAAAAGAACGCAACTCACAAAACACATCACACTCTATTTACACGAAATAAATATTACATTTTCAAAATACGTTTCATTATGTAAAATCCAAATACTTGTATTATCAACAAATCCTTTTTTAAAATGTAATTAGATTCGATAACCTCATTAAACAAATACCCTATTAAAGTAAGAAGGCTATCCTCATACCTGACGTTAACCCCCTTGTCTTAATCTGAGCTCACAGTAAAACTCTTTAAACGCGAGTGCAAAGTTACAGCACTGAGAACTACATCTATAGTTCCATAAAATTTTCAGTTGATTAAATTCATAAAATATAATCACTCCAAAGCACAAAAAGTTGAACGAGGCACAGCCAATAACCACCAAGAAATGCTTTTATAAAATTTGTTACCTGGTAACTATTCTCCGGTAAGTATCCACAAACAAGCCCTTGAAGAAGATGCCGTCTAGTATGGCTCTAGTCTATGGATCAGCTTCCAGATTGAATCACCATTCCTCTCTACATGATGCTATCCCAATCTCTCCTCATTTGCAATAAACCAAATGCATACAACTTCCAAAATTTCCACATCATATTCCCATTTATAAAGAACTAATCAATGATTGTTACATCCACCATTAAATTCCAATTTTTAACAATTTTTGTACATTTCAACACCCAAAATAGTAATCGTTTGTACTTACATACTTCGTATACGCTTCGCTCAGAATTCTTTATTCATTTTCAGATTTTAAATAAGTTGACTTATCATCAACCACACCAACTTGTGTGCAAATACCATTAATTATATATAAAATCACTTAATACATTCACTAGAAGTAACCTCGTAGGTAAGCGAAGAACGTAAGAATAAGAAAACGTCACCCTCCACTGAGGTGGTTATATAGGGCCCATGTACCCCCTTGTTTTCCAAGTTTCGCACGTAAAACTACAACGGACAACAATATTTCTAAGTAAAACGCCAACTGTCTACTTGCTTCCTAAAATTACCGGCCTAGCCGTCGCTAATTTCGACGTAAACCTCCAATGACTCTCAGCTTTCTTTGAAAAACGATGTACAAACAGCTAAAATTACTTGGAACACCTTCGAAAATTGCCAACCGTCTGAGCTTTTTTGCGAAAATTAGCCTCAAGGAACTTTAATTCTAACTACATTCACGCCCTCCAAACTAAACATATTCTTTCTCCCTTTCTCCTATATATTGTCTTTTCTCACTTGTGCTCCCTTTTTACAAATCCCCAGTTGCATATCAACCCAACCTAACTTTCAAACTGTTGCGCGTATACTTGTAACGTCCAATTACATCGCTTCAATTCTCTCCCGGTTTTCGATCGATACAAACATCTTCCGTCTTACTCTATCTACAAGCTATAGAACTGTCTTTGTTCATGTGTTTATCACGAAGTCTTACTCATATTTACCTTTGGATCCGTGTCTTTCATATTCTTTATTTAAATCCGCCCTCGTCTGTGATATGGATCCGTGTCTGTTTGTAACGTTCGTTTATATTCCCAGAAGTTATTGATTTTTTTACCACAACCAAAACAAACTCGTGTTTAACATACTATATTAAAACGTTTCTAGTTTGTACTTTAAAATATCAATCCTATGCTAACGAATAATATGCAACGCTTTTACATTCTTGTACACTATCTGAAATTAGAATAACAGTGGTATTTTCACCTTGTTATTTTTAAACCTTAGTTCCTACTTTATAAATATTATGCTATTCCTTACTAAATAAATGAATACAAAGCTGCAACTACAATTAAATTTTCCTAAATTCTTACCTTAAGTTGAATAAGCTCTAAATACCTAATTAACTTTCTCGTAGATTGTGACTACACATCCCAGCTTGACCTATGTCCTTATGTATTTACAATTAACCTACAAATTACACGATAATATATATATATATATATATATATATATATATATGTATTCTTAACTTTTACTGTGATAACCGGAATCGGTGAATATCGAGGATAGCTCAAATCTAGCTTTATACGTAATTTAAAATTCAAATACATGCCAGAGGACTTTATTTCTGTTCTCTATTTTTTAATTTCAGCAAAAACAAGTTTTGTTCCTCTATCTATTTGCTCCAGCCTTTGGCACTTTGTAATATGTGCTCAACCTCTTACTTCCTGCATTAGAATTATTTCGATTTGTTTTATTTCTTCTTCTTCTTCTGTATTCGATACATTCTCCTTGTTTTTCCAGTCATCCAACGTAACTTTAAGCCACTACTTTCAAAAGTGAGTGACCCTTGTTTGTTGTATTACCGTTAAATTTTGCAAAATGCCATTTGGTAGGCAATCAAGTCAAATCTATTCCGGTAAGAGGAATTAACACGAATCATTGTTTATAAGCTCTTTTCTTGCATCGTACTCCTTAGTAAACTGGGTTTTGTGAAATCTATTTAAAAAATACATATCCTTATGCCCATTTTTTTCTGCAAATGCTCCGACATAGTAATAAGTTTTTCGGTTATTAACTGTAAAATGCAGAAGATTATATACGCTAGAATATCAAAATTTTTTCTATGGTTTCAAAATGATTTATTAACCTCTCTCTTAATTGTGCCATTTTGCATTCTTTTTTCTAGATGTTAGTACTGCTCTTTGTTTCGTACTCTAACTTCCTCTAAATCTAATTTCATTTTCTTAATCGGTTGTGCATAAATAGCCGACACAGGTTCTAGTTCCTTTACGGTGTACGGTAAAATTTATTACATGTATTAGTTCGCTTTCTTAAGATTTGCGGAGAAATATTATTTATTGCGATCAGTCCTAGATCGACGATGTTTTATATTTTTCTAGAATTGTCGAGAAGGGTGTTTTAGGCTTTACATTAAACTTGTCTATATCTTTAACGTTACATGTCCTTACAATTAATACGCCATCTTCTATGACTTTTACTTAGTTAATTAGTAAGCAGTTACAGCTGAATGCGGAAATATCGTAATTTATTATTTTGCTGCTTTTCTTAGAATTGGCTGGTAACTTAAGCTGTAATCCAATCAGTTTTCTTGTATTACTGTTTTTCCAACAAATGTACTGAAAAATGTTATTAAAAATACAAGAGAGCAACTTTTCTGCTGATATTCGATTAGTCTCCTCCGATGCATTTCGCAAGTATAATTTGCAGTTCGGTAATACGTTAATGGATAATATACATTATCTACCATATAACAATTTCCAACCTTGTATTTATATGTTGTGGTTTCTGGCCTCGCAATACCATGTTCTTTAGCCATAGTAGATCTAAATGCCTACTAGAATCGAGCCATCTATACAGTTGACAAAATTCACTATATGATTCCCTATTTGCTTGTTAATACCTGGGCTGATTACTTGACAAATAAATTTGTTATATATCCTAACGCAACTATTGGAATTTACAGCTTAGCTCTTAGTTCATGTCTAGTAAATACAAATTTCGAGAACTTTTCACGTAGGTAGCTATTTACAAAGCCACATCCTCTTCTTTATATTATCGCAGAAAAGTTCCGTAATCGAGTAGGGTAATTTGTTGCCCTCTGAGAGTATACCGTGTACCATTTATAATCAACCGAAAGTTGTCGACAACACCTCCAAAGTCGACGACCACTAGGAGTGCAGACCACCTCGGTCACGACGCATACCCAATATGATCCGGCGCGTGCCTCGACAAATGCGCAACATAGATTCCATTTCGGTATGCCAATTGACGTGCCAAACCCCCATTCTGGCATTCTGACACTAATATTTTTCGACAACGTAAACTATAATCACACAAGTTTTACCAAACACTCAGACGCATTTCGGAAGTACAATTTCCCATCTTTCAAGAAAGGTTATTTTAATGAACAACACATTTTCTGCCGTACAACAGCTTTCGACTCGCATCCTACTACCATGTTCCTTAAGGGCGCGATAGCATCCCTCTATTTTCATAACACGAACTAATTTTAAAATAGCCGTATTTGTGGTATAACTTTCGCATGATAGAGGGAACTACTTTATTTTAACTTTAGTAGTTTAGTGGTTCGTTTCCAAGTTAGGCAAATAACGGTTGCTAGGATACGGTACGATGCTGGTTTTTCTCCATTCCTGTAACTATTCATGGTAAATGACCTTCAGCAATTTCGACGTTGTTGAACTGCAAGCATAGCGTTAGATACAGTGCATTCTAATAATAGCCAAGGTCGTTTGCCGAAACAAATTTGTATTGTATTGTATTATTTCATTTATGTGCATATGGTATTCGCTAATTTTTATTTTTTAATGTGTAGTTTATTGTTCATATTTGAAAATCATTTTGCCGAGTACCAAACTCGCAACCTAATTTGTAACAAAATATATCCTTCAGCAATTTCGACGTTGTTGAACTGCAAGCATAGCGTTAGATACAGTGCATTCTAATAATAGCCAAGGTCGTTTGCCGAAACAAATTTGTATTGTATTGTATTATTTCATTTATGTGCATATGGTATTCGCTAATTTTTATTTTTTAATGTGTAGTTTATTGTTCATATTTGAAAATCATTTTGCCGAGTACCAAACTCGCAACCTAATTTGTAACAAAATATATCCTATTTCCCTGCAATAGTTCCACTAAGATATTTTAATAAACATTACTCTTGCTAACATGATGCAATATTTTGCTTATATTGAATATTGTAGAGTATCTAGCTACGTTTTGGGATACAGCACACTACCCTTTTTTTAAAAACTATTATAACGTAGTATAAGCTTCACAAAGTAACACTGCTGTAATAATTTACCCATCGCTTGTAAATATAAACATGAAAGTTTACAAACAACCATGGATGTTGAGGTTATGTCATTTTTGGCTTCATAGATATTCGCAATTAATCCAATCATTATTATATTACACTTATCAAAAGGTAGTTCACCATATAGTATTAGTTTACTTCATTTCAATGCGACAATAACAAAGTCCAAAATAATTCAATTTGAAATATTCTGGTTTTAAACCTTATTCTACACATCATTAACAGTGCTATTTTCGGAGGAAGTCGTGAACAATTTCTATTAAAATGGCGTACAATTAATGTAATAATTCAATAAAATCCATTCAGTACACTACGGCTATCATGATCAATATTTTTGAAATTTTTTTTAACAGAACCATTATATATGTATTCTGCTATCCAACAAATGCTTTTTTTATATACAAATTGATTATGTTAGATGTAGTAACTAAAATAAAGTAAGTGAATTTGAACATTACTTTTAACAGCTATTTCTTGCTTATTACTACACTTTAGAAAAAAAAGCAAACCTTCGTTAGAAAGTACAAAGTTTTGTGAGTCAAATGTTGAAATTACATTTTGCATATTTTCAATCCTACAAAAGTTATTTACCAAACAGAATAACCTGTTTTTTGATGGATTTTAGGCAGCCAACCATACATCCGATCGCGCCCTTAACCAAAGCAGAACTACATGTAGTGTATAATCGAGCAGTTGGCCAACCGATAAAAATCCATTATATATTAAGCATTAGCTTATTTTCGCCTAGTTAAATATCACGACAAAAAATTCAAAACCCTTAATTCTATAATTTAATCTTCGTTTATTCGAGTTCGACATTTGTCTTATAATACGTTAAATGACTTTTTAATTCCCGGATACTAACCTATGCATTCTATTTCCACCACCGTCGAATGGTAATTTACATAGGACTAGATGCTCAGATATACTCTATAGAGCAAGAACAGAAGTATGTCGAAGGTATGCGAATAAAGCCAAAGATTGCGACAGTGTGGGTTAAATTCAGCAGAGCGCAAACACAGTAATATATCGTCTTATATATTTTAAAAGAAGACATCTGAACACAGTCGGAGATTGGGATAGAAAAACAATAGTAATAGGACGAATTTTGCCTGTAACACGCAAGCGATACAAAAATAGTGTCTTTTACAGATTAGAATCGATCGACAGCTATTGAAAAACATTCTGATCGCAACTGGAGATTGAGTAGGGTAAAACAGCAAAAACAATATGCAACTTTAGCGTGTAAATACGCAAGCACAACAAAATATCGTATTTATTACACTTTATACAGATCACCTTTATTCGAACTGTCAACTGATGCATTTTCGGTAGGCACTCTAACAGATTTTCTAATTAACGTCTGTTAGTTGCACCCTACACAAAACACACGTGGAATGTATATACTTCTAGATAATATTTTCTAATCCATATATCCAATAATTTGTTTACACTCATATAATTGGCTTTTGCGCGATGTCTAGCAGGTACAAATTTTCTAGAATTAAAAATCCCTGAAAATTTTCTTTCTTAACAAGAAATTTACATTTTTTTGGTATTGATTTGCCCTTGCACTATCAACAATTTCGATGATTTTAAGTCTTTTTTTCCCTAGATGTTTACCATATTTTAAACCTAATTATATTGAACGCCATTATGCTTAGTTTTAAACGGTGTTTGTTTTCTGCTCAGCAATCTTCTTATTACAGGGGTATTCAAATAGGTAAACGGTATACGACGTCAGCACTATCCGTGCAGGCATCATGAATGGTATCTGATGGTACATTAAACTTAGCCTCACATACTCGTTCCTCAGAACTCTTACTTACTCGTAGACGGTAACAATTGTTCAGTTTTCACATATTTGAAAATTACGCCCTTCTCTCTTTATTTTATTCTTTGCCCACCATTTTCTATTGGAATTGAGTGCAGGAGAGTCTTTTACGCTTTATCATTTTTTTATAAGCTGGAATAGTCTGTTACCTCCGTACTGTAGCGTTTGTGTAACTTCAATTTCACAAAGTCTTCTTAATTTATTTAACGTAATTGGTATTTATACTTATAATTAAACAACACTTAATTTCTACAATTTATATTTCACTACAAGTAATTTATACTGACTAACAAGTAACAACTGAATTTATTTTTAATATTTACTTCTGATATACACGCAGCTAACTATCGAAATCAACCATGCTTTCCACTACTAACCTTTGTTTTTATATCACCTACGATAACTTTTAGAAAGATCTGGACACTGGAAATCGAACGACAAATGATAAGATACGGGCGGCTTTCTTTGAGGGTGGTATCTGATATTTGCTCCTTTGTCGGTTGATAGCGGTTAGGATGTTTAGACCTGTAGCGAATGACAGCTGATGTAATGTTATAAAAATAACTAAATCGCGATTCGGCCGCTTCTTACAGTACCTTATACTGTTCAAACAATAGAGTTATAATCGCACATTACACAACTCACATGCACTAATTAATTCTTTTCTGTAGTTGTATTTGCAACACTGGAAACAGTTCCACATGTAACAAACATATACTTTTATTTAAAAGACCTTTCTCGCCTCTCCAATTACCAAATATTGTCGCCTTTCTGGTATGCCGCCTGAGTTTAGTGAACACACATGCCACTAGGGTGGCGCGGCCCTGATGTTTATTATTTGTATTTTTTTGTACCTATATGTTTAGGATGTAAAAATCGCTTTCAATTTATTTACAATTATTTATTTTAACTTTCCTGATAATAAAAATAGATCAAAATTATTTTTCTTTATATTAACTCTTTCATCGTAAACCTCGATTTTGTCCACACAGTCTCAAATGAATTTTAGTTTCTCATAGACTCTTTCAGCGGTCACAATGACCTTTGGGACCTGAGGAACCCCTTTGAGAATCACTGATGTATTTATATAGCTCTGTGTTTAAGCAGAATTCAACGTTTACAGGTAATTATTAGTATAATTTACTATTACTTACATTTACGTACAACACGCACTCAAAGTCTAAAGTTAAATCCTGAAACAAATCTATTAGTATCAATAATGTTAATTGATTTGTCCTTATACTAAGTATGCTATTTCTGCTGAATATGTATATTAGATAAGTGAATTTTGAACTTTGTTGTTCTAGTATTTTCGTGGACTTATCGTTGTGTCATTTATTTATAATTACCAAGTACAACATGATTACTATAAACTTGTTAGTTTCTAAAATTAAGTACTAAAGTGTAATTAACAGTGAGAAAATAATCAGTGAACGTGTTGTTATTAAGCATATTGTGTGCAATGGAAAATTTATCAGGTAAGGTTTCTTAAAAATAGTTTTGAAGAAAATCATTCCATACTATACAAAATGATAACTTTTACAACCTTTACAAACGAAGGAACGAAGGGGGGGTATTGATATATCCTTAACTACTATTGAATCAATTAAAGGTTGGAATTTAGAATTTAGAATTTAGAATTTAGAATTTAGAATTTAGAATTTAGAATTTAGAATTTAGAATTTAGAATTTAGAATTTAGAATTTAGAATTTAGAATTTAGAATTTAGAATTTAGAATTTAGAATTTAGAATTTAGAATTTAGAATTTAGAATTTAGAATTTAGAATTTAGAATTTAGAATTTAGAATTTAGAATTTAGAATTTAGAATTTAGAATTTAGAATTTAGAATTTAGAATTTAGAATTTAGAATTTAGAATTTAGAATTTAGAATTTAGAATTTAGAATTTAGAATTTAGAATTTAGAATTTAGAATTTAGAATTTAGAATTTAGAATTTAGAATTTAGAATTTAGAATTTAGAATTTAGAATTTAGAATTTAGAATTTAGAATTTAGAATTTAGAATTTAGAATTTAGAATTTAGAATTTAGAATTTAGAATTTAGAATTTAGAATTTAGAATTTAGAATTTAGAATTTAGAATTTAGAATTTAGAATTTAGAATTTAGAATTTAGAATTTAGAATTTAGAATTTAGAATTTAGAATTTAGAATTTAGAATTTAGAATTTAGAATTTAGAATTTAGAATTTAGAATTTAGAATTTAGAATTTAGAATTTAGAATTTAGAATTTAGAATTTAGAATTTAGAATTTAGAATTTAGAATTTAGAATTTAGAATTTAGAATTTAGAATTTAGAATTTAGAATTTAGAATTTAGAATTTAGAATTTAGAATTTAGAATTTAGAATTTAGAATTTAGAATTTAGAATTTAGAATTTAGAATTTAGAATTTAGAATTTAGAATTTAGAATTTAGAATTTAGAATTTAGAATTTAGAATTTAGAATTTAGAATTTAGAATTTAGAATTTAGAATTTAGAATTTAGAATTTAGAATTTAGAATTTAGAATTTAGAATTTAGAATTTAGAATTTAGAATTTAGAATTTAGAATTTAGAATTTAGAATTTAGAATTTAGAATTTAGAATTTAGAATTTAGAATTTAGAATTTAGAATTTAGAATTTAGAATTTAGAATTTAGAATTTAGAATTTAGAATTTAGAATTTAGAATTTAGAATTTAGAATTTAGAATTTAGAATTTAGAATTTAGAATTTAGAATTTAGAATTTAGAATTTAGAATTTAGAATTTAGAATTTAGAATTTAGAATTTAGAATTTAGAATTTAGAATTTAGAATTTAGAATTTAGAATTTAGAATTTAGAATTTAGAATTTAGAATTTAGAATTTAGAATTTAGAATTTAGAATTTAGAATTTAGAATTTAGAATTTAGAATTTAGAATTTAGAATTTAGAATTTAGAATTTAGAATTTAGAATTTAGAATTTAGAATTTAGAATTTAGAATTTAGAATTTAGAATTTAGAATTTAGAATTTAGAATTTAGAATTTAGAATTTAGAATTTAGAATTTAGAATTTAGAATTTAGAATTTAGAATTTAGAATTTAGAATTTAGAATTTAGAATTTAGAATTTAGAATTTAGAATTTAGAATTTAGAATTTAGAATTTAGAATTTAGAATTTAGAATTTAGAATTTAGAATTTAGAATTTAGAATTTAGAATTTAGAATTTAGAATTTAGAATTTAGAATTTAGAATTTAGAATTTAGAATTTAGAATTTAGAATTTAGAATTTAGAATTTAGAATTTAGAATTTAGAATTTAGAATTTAGAATTTAGAATTTAGAATTTAGAATTTAGAATTTAGAATTTAGAATTTAGAATTTAGAATTTAGAATTTAGAATTTAGAATTTAGAATTTAGAATTTAGAATTTAGAATTTAGAATTTAGAATTTAGAATTTAGAATTTAGAATTTAGAATTTAGAATTTAGAATTTAGAATTTAGAATTTAGAATTTAGAATTTAGAATTTAGAATTTAGAATTTAGAATTTAGAATTTAGAATTTAGAATTTAGAATTTAGAATTTAGAATTTAGAATTTAGAATTTAGAATTTAGAATTTAGAATTTAGAATTTAGAATTTAGAATTTAGAATTTAGAATTTAGAATTTAGAATTTAGAATTTAGAATTTAGAATTTAGAATTTAGAATTTAGAATTTAGAATTTAGAATTTAGAATTTAGAATTTAGAATTTAGAATTTAGAATTTAGAATTTAGAATTTAGAATTTAGAATTTAGAATTTAGAATTTAGAATTTAGAATTTAGAATTTAGAATTTAGAATTTAGAATTTAGAATTTAGAATTTAGAATTTAGAATTTAGAATTTAGAATTTAGAATTTAGAATTTAGAATTTAGAATTTAGAATTTAGAATTTAGAATTTAGAATTTAGAATTTAGAATTTAGAATTTAGAATTTAGAATTTAGAATTTAGAATTTAGAATTTAGAATTTAGAATTTAGAATTTAGAATTTAGAATTTAGAATTTAGAATTTAGAATTTAGAATTTAGAATTTAGAATTTAGAATTTAGAATTTAGAATTTAGAATTTAGAATTTAGAATTTAGAATTTAGAATTTAGAATTTAGAATTTAGAATTTAGAATTTAGAATTTAGAATTTAGAATTTAGAATTTAGAATTTAGAATTTAGAATTTAGAATTTAGAATTTAGAATTTAGAATTTAGAATTTAGAATTTAGAATTTAGAATTTAGAATTTAGAATTTAGAATTTAGAATTTAGAATTTAGAATTTAGAATTTAGAATTTAGAATTTAGAATTTAGAATTTAGAATTTAGAATTTAGAATTTAGAATTTAGAATTTAGAATTTAGAATTTAGAATTTAGAATTTAGAATTTAGAATTTAGAATTTAGAATTTAGAATTTAGAATTTAGAATTTAGAATTTAGAATTTAGAATTTAGAATTTAGAATTTAGAATTTAGAATTTAGAATTTAGAATTTAGAATTTAGAATTTAGAATTTAGAATTTAGAATTTAGAATTTAGAATTTAGAATTTAGAATTTAGAATTTAGAATTTAGAATTTAGAATTTAGAATTTAGAATTTAGAATTTAGAATTTAGAATTTAGAATTTAGAATTTAGAATTTAGAATTTAGAATTTAGAATTTAGAATTTAGAATTTAGAATTTAGAATTTAGAATTTAGAATTAACTTCTTAAAGTAAAACATTTTATACAGCAATTCTGTAACATCTCTAACCCTTTAAAAAAATTCTTTTTGATCTATCAACCAGCTCCCCAAGCTTTACAATCTCTTCATTACACAAACATTGACGTATTTTTAAACTTTTCCAAACAAGAAAACAAGTAGACGCGGAATGTTCCTTGTAGATGCGGCACAACTATCCGCCATCTCCTTCCTCTTCCTCCTCTTCCGCCCTCCTCAAGTTTTCTCGTCCTCCCTCATTCTTTGTCCTCCTCCTCCTTCGCCCTCATCGTTCGTCCTCCTCCTCACTCATCCTCAACCCTCCTCCGTCAGCCTCTTTACTGATCTTCAACCCTACTCCATCCTCCTCATTTATCCTTAACCCTCATCTGTCCTCTTAGATCATCCACAATCCTCCTCCGTCCTCCTTACTCATCATCAAACCTCCTCTGCCAGCCTCCTTAATCATCCTCAACCTACTCTATCTTCCTTATTCATCTTCATTCATCCCCTACTCTGTCCTGCTCGGTCATCCACAATCCTCCTCCGCCCTCCTCACTCATCATCAATCCTCCTTTGCCCTCCACCTCAATCATCCTCAACCTTCCTTTCTCAATAATCCTCCACATCTTAACTTTCCTCCACCCTCTACTATTCTCCAACCTGAATCTTCCTCCAAATGAAGTTCCTCCACCTCAATCATACTTACAAATGGCATTTTAATATAACTTATTAATTTAAAGACACCTAATCCCAAATTTGATTTTAAAACTCACACTGTATATTTTTTAACGACCAACACTAAGACCCACTTGCACACAAATCTATAAGAACTGCTTTGACATATAAGTAGTTCTTAAACTCAAACTCTGCTTATTACAATATTCTGTTGCACCATTCACGGCAGATCACATACTTACTAAAGTATTGGTTAAGACATATTAACTTTGACAACCATGCAAAATCTTGTAACTTATAGTGTTTTTTGGCGTTTCATTGGTTAACCTTGTTTCAGTTTTGCGTCATACACTTTTTGTTACAGGTTAGTTTATCCCGTTGGTTTAGACGAAAACGTCTGTAAAATTAATATTCATCCAAATGAAAATAGTTCAAGCAAGTATAATTTGTTCGCGGAAATCCATAATCAATACTTGATGGTTCAGGATTATATTATTGTAAATATGGAATGACCTGTTCTTCGACAGCATCGGAGTTATGTGGCTACTATAAATAAATGTACACAAATTTGGTCTGTTACCTTCATTCGCAAATGTCATGGGTATGCGCCGACAACCAAGAAGTTCTTAAGCCACCGCAAATCCGGTACTCAGAATTAAAAATTGTTTTCGATGGTTAAGAATATCTTATAGTGTGATGCAACAGAAATATCTTACTTAAGAATTTCTTACTTTTAAATGCTGCTTAAATATATCGGTGCAAACGGGCATAAGTCATAATTCTCAAAGAGTACGCTCTAGACGTCTGCATCGGTCAACAGACACTTTTAGATTGAACAATTAAAAGTTTAACTTTCATTTAACTACTCCACCTTTTATCCAACTTAACATAGTTTAACCTAAGTACTTGTCGATCACCTAGAATCACACGAACCATTAAAGGACTTCTATTTTTTAACTACACCATCTTTGAACTACCTAATCCCCTATTTCAATGTTGCATCCCTTAGCAATAAAAACGCAATAAATATATCAAAATTTAATAATAATATTTATACTAGTGTTGACGATACAAATAAGTAAAGCAAACTTGATCAAGAAATATTACAATTTTATTAAATATATATATATATATATATATATATATATATATATTATTGTAAAGCTCTATTCGAAGCCCCATGCTTGGGCGTCATAATTAATTGTGTAGTCTACCTCGGCTGCTACGATCAGACACCCCTAAAATACGCTTAAGAAACTAACAACTAAAGCTTACTTGGACTGTTTAATCTAATAACTCCCGCTCACTGCCTCTATGCTGTAACTTAAAAGAAAATCACACCCTATACTCATACTTAAAATAACGCAACTCACAAAATACATCACACTCTATTTACACGAAATAAATATTACATTTTCAAAATACGTTTCATCATGTACAATCGTATTACTTGTATTATCAACAATTCCTTTTTCAAAATGTAATTGGATTCGATAACCTCATTAAACAAATACCCTATTAAATTAAGAAAGCTATTCTCATACCTGACGTTAACCCCCTTGTCTTAATATGAGCTCACAGTAAAAATCTTTAAACGTGAGTGCAAATTTACAGCACTGAGAAAATAAAATAAGTATACTTTACTTTGTACAACATAGCCTAGTTATCATTATATTAATTATCCTTTTCTGCCTAAATAAGTTTTCATCTACATCTAAACTCCCATAAAATTTTCAGTTTATTAAATTCATAAAATATAATCACTCCAAAGCACAAAAAGTTAAAAGTAACACAGCCAATAACCACCACAAAATGTTTTTATAAAATTTGTTACCTGGTAACTATTCTCCGGTAAGTATCCGCAAACCAGCCCTTGAAGAAAATGCCGTCTAGTATGACTCTAGTCTATGGAACAGCTCCCAGGTTGAATCACTATTCCTCTCTGCATGGTGCTATTCCAATCTCTCCTCATCTACAATAAATCAAATGTATCCAACTTCCAAAATTTTCACATCATATTCAAATTTATAAAGAACTAATCAATGATTGCTACATCCATCATTAAATTCCAATTTTTAACAATTTTTGTACATTTCAACACCCAAAATAGTAGTCGTTTGTACTTACATACTTCGTATACGCTTCACTCAGAATTCTTTATTCATTTTCAGATTTTAAATAAGTTGACATCATCACAACACACCAACTTGTGTGCAATTGCTATTAATTATATATAAAATACTTAATACATTCACTAGAAGTAACCTCGTAGGTAAACGAAAAACGTAAGAATAAGAAAATGTGACCCTCCACTAAGGTGGTTATATAGGGCCCATGTACCTCTTTGTTTTCCAAGTTTCGCACGTAAAACTACAACGGACAACAATATTTCTAAGTAAAACGCCAACCTCTACTTGCTTCCTAAAATTACCGGCCTAACCGTCGCCAATTTCGACGTAAACCTCCAACAGCTCTCAGCTTTCTTTGAAATACGATGTACAAACAGCTAAAATTACTTGGAACACCTTTGAAAATCACCAACCATCCGATCTTTTTAGTGAAAACTAGCCTCAACGAACTTTAATTCCAACTACATTCATGCCCTCCAAACTAAACAAAAAATATTCTTTCTCCTATATATTGTCTTTTCTCACTTGTGTTCCCTTCTTACAAATCCCCAGTTGTATATCAACCCTACCTAACTTTGAAACTGTTGCGCGTATACTTGTAACGTCCAATTACATCGCACCATTTCTCTACCGGTTTTCGATCGATACAAACATCTTTCGTCTTACTCTATCTAGGCTATAACACTGTCTTTGTTCACGTGTTTGTTACCAAGTCTTACTGATATTTACCTTTGCATTGTGGTCTTTCATATTTTTTATTAAAATCCGTTCTCGTCTGTGATATCGATCTTTATCTGTTTGTAACCTTCGTTTATATTCATAGAAGTTATTGATTTTCTTACCCTAACCAAAACAAGCTCGTGTTTAACATGCTATATTGAAACGTTTCTAGTTTGTACTTAAAAATATCGATCCTATGGTAACGAATAATATGCAACGTTTTTACATTCTTGTACACTATCTGAAATTGGAATAAAAGCGGTATTTTCACCTTGTTACTTTTAAACCTTAGTTCCTACTGAATAAATATTATGCTATTCTTAATTAAATAAATGAATGCAAAGCTACAACTACAATGAAATTACCCTGAATTCCTACCTTAAGTTGAATAAGCGCTAAATGTATATACAGGGTGTCCCAACGCATACGAAACGCTCGATAACTGCTTAATGGTAACTTTTAGCGATAAAAGTTTTAAATAAATTTTATGTATATTCCAAATAGCTACAACGTAAAATTAATTAGTGTTATACAGGGTGTTCAATAAAAAAGTTATATACCAAAGTTATGTTTTTTTAAATGGAACACCCAGTATTTTATTACAAATTCTGATTTCTCGTATCAAACTAAGGTAACTTTTATCAGGATTACTTATACCTAAATCTCATAGTTGTTGAGATATTCAACTTTTTTCAAAATCGCATAATTCATTAAAAATTTTTGTAACACCATGATTTAGATGATGCTGAACATTTAACTTTTGTAGGGGAATAGTATAAACTTGTAGTTAATGGAAACATAACACTAGTTATGAAAATAATATACAGGGTGTTCATTGCATCGTTCTC
Source organism: Platerodrilus igneus (assembly GCA_036346225.1). Taxonomy (NCBI): domain Eukaryota; kingdom Metazoa; phylum Arthropoda; class Insecta; order Coleoptera; family Lycidae; genus Platerodrilus; species Platerodrilus igneus. The sequence continues at coordinate 8,281,924 of JARFIW010001148.1, forward strand.
CGTTTATTAAACAATTAATGCCATTAAGTCGCTTATTTCAAATGGAACACCCTGTATATTTTCAAGCAGTACAATGCAGAATTAAATTCTCCATTAAACAATACTAGGTTACCCTATATTCATATTCAACCGTTTCCGAGTTATAATTTACTTTGATCACAGGCGGCGGCGCGTTGCCTACCAAATAATATTAACTATTTGACTTTGTTGCAACAGCAACCATGTTTAAGTTTAGTTTTTGTTGTTTATCAGTTTTGTATCTGTGTTGTTGTGAGGTGAACATTTGTAAAATGAAAACCTATGGTCTTAACGCAAGGATTGATATGATGTTGGTAGTTGGCGAAGCTGAAGAAAATTGTCTATTAGCTACAAGAATTTACGCTCAAAAATTTCCTAATCGAATGCATCCTAATAGAGCTGCGTTTGAAAGATTATTGCAACGCTCTAGAAGTACTGGTAATGTTGAATATTAAAAAACTCAACAAGTAAAGCATGTTACTAATAGTGAAGGAAATCAATTATTGGTATTGGAATTTGTAGTAGAAAATCGTAATACTAGTTTGCGTAAAACCAGTCAAACAATCGAATTGAGTAAACCGAGTGTTTCAAAAATACTAAAAGCCAACAAATTTCACCCATATAAAATTTAGCTTCACCAAGAGCTTAAGAATGGAGATTTTCAAAGCAGAATAAATTTTGGATTATGGGTAATGGATCAAATCGTAGAAGATGATAATTTTTTGAATTTTGTTTTGTTCAGTGATAAAGCAACATTCCATAACAATGATTTTTTTGAGTTTTTTCACATTCAACATTACCAGTACTTCTAAAGCGTTGCAATAATCTTTCAAACGCAGCTCTATTAGGATGCATTCGATTAGGAAATTTTTGAGCGTAAATTCTTGTAGCTAATAGACAATTTTCTTCAGCTTCGCCAACTACCAACATCATATCAATCCTTGCGTTAAGACCATAGGTTTTCATTTTACAAATGTTCACCTCACAACAACACAGATACAAAACTGATAAACAACAAAAACTAAACTTAAACATGGTTGCTGTTGCAACAAAGTCAAATAGTTAATATTATTTGGTAGGCAACGCGCCGCCGCCTGTGATCAAAGTAAATTATACCCAACTTTAGAATTATGTACCAACATTTTTAATTATTCGCTAATAACTCGGAAACGGTTGAATATGAATATAGGGTAACCTAGTATTCTTTAATGGAGAATTTAATTCTGCATTGTACTACTTGAAAATATACAGGGTGTTCCATTTGAAATAAGCGACTTAATGATAATTGTTTAATAAACGGAGACACGAATATTTTATAACTGTTTATTTTCCTTAATACAATTTATATTTCCTACAAAGTTAATTAGCATCATCAAATATGTTTACAAAATTTAATATTATCATTTTGAAATTGAAATCTCAACAACTATAGATTTAGGTATAATAATCCTGTAAAAGTTACCTTAGTTTGATGGAAATCAAAATTTGTAATAAAATACTGGGTTTCATTTAAAAAATAACTTTGTAATACTTTTTGACACCCTGTATAACACTAATTAATTTTACTTGACTATTTTGAATATACTAACTTTATTTAAAATTTATCGCTAAAATTACATTAAGCATAATCGACTTTCGTATCTTGGACACCCTGATTATATATTATATATTAATATATAATATATAATATAATGTTCCTGAAAATGGTAGAAATTCATTACTATTTTATGTCAAGAAAATTTATTTAATTATATATATATATATATATAATATATATATATATAATCTATCTAAATTATTCCCAATATTTGGTCAACTTAAAATTTATGATTAACGATTTTCAATCTAGTTGGGCTTCATATAAATATTCTTGAATCTCGGAACTTGACGTTTTATTAAACACTTGTGACAATACAACAGAACTTAACTGTATTTATCTTAAATTTCTTGTCAACCAATAACAACCTTTTTGTTTAATTAAAAGTTACCGTCCTTACTCTTATCAATTTCGATCATTTATTTGATTAAAATTGAATTAAATTATTAAATCACTCCAAAAAATTTATTTAAGACTTCGACTACATTTATTTAAAATAATTTTAATTAAAATTGAAATTAATTAATTATAAATCATACTTTTTAACAAATCAAATGTACCAATATTTGCTAATTTTTTTAAAAATTGGAACGTCCAAAACCTCTTATCATATTAAGCATTTAACTTATTGGCAAATCTCATTTATTCAAAAATCATATTTTTTAACAAATTCTATTAAAGTAAAAAAAGAAAAATAATGCATTATAAAAATCAAACTGTGATTTCCAAACCTCTCCTTCCAATATAACTGCACTTTACTAAATTTTATGCAAGTCCCTCCTTGTAAATTATTCTCCCATATTTAATTTAAGCAATTCAATATTCAAATAAAAAAATAGAAAAATAATGTCATAACTAAAAATCTAACCTGGTCGATTTTCTTTGCTATTTCCTTCTCGCAATTGACGCATCCATTATCAGCTAATATTTTTCATGCATTCTACCATCCATTTGGATAAAAATTATTTTCCCCCAATTCATAATTATTACATGCCCATTCGGAATATTGTCTATCCACACGCTTGAACCATTGCATTTAAATCATTGCCATCACCCTCTGGACTACCATTATTAAACTTAGACTTATGCACCCCAAATTATTGTCGTCTCATTTCGATTTATTACTTCTCAGAATTTATTCTCATCAATTTCCCCAGACTTAGAATACCATCGATTCTCCCCAACTTAGAATTTGTATTATTGTTCTTCTCCCCGAACTTGGAGCCGTTTAATCGGCAATCGTAATTTTCATCTTAGTCGCACTAATACACCTTTTCACTGGCGCACCTCGGCCTTTGTTGAGTTGAAAACTGAGTTCGTTATCACTGTCCCTGTTAATATATCATTGATCTCCTACTTCATCAGAGGGCATGGCCTACAAGCTCGTCTTTAATTTTAATCAATCCAATCTTTGCATTTAAAGTAGTTTCTGATGTAATTTTCTATGCCTTCAAATAATTGTGGCCTGCTCGCAGGTGTCTCGTTATCAAACATGCGGTGTTTTGACGAATTTATTCGCTTTTCCATGTTGTACATAAACAACTGATGCAATTCGATTTTTAATTTTCATATCTGCCAGGTAATTTACGCAATTTTTAATCACCTTTTTTTATCACAATTATTAACTACTTGTACGCATTTACACTATGCTTCTCGAAGCTCTATTTCTTATCTCCGTATTAACCTAATTGTTTGGAACTCTTTTGAATGCGTGTTTAATTACGCTTTATTATGTTTACTTACAAAATACGCGTGCTTCTACTGAAAAATATCATTATTTGCATTGCCTAAATTAACTAAAACTATCTACAGGGTGTTAAATATTTACTATTTACTTAATGCATGTATTCCTTGTTTCCACGCTAACTATGCGTCTTCGTGTGTCTATTTGCGTCGCTTAAAACTACTTATACTTTATATACAGGAGGTTGACTGCCTACTATTTACAAACTATCTCCATTTCTGAATTCTTTACTAAATAAATGCAGTTTTCTGCTTCCTATTATAATTTCTAGTTCCTGCACGACCTTTACTATAAAGTAGATCCTTAAACAACCCCTTATCACAGCAATATATATATAAAATACTCATATTTAGACCAGGGTAGAAAATTAAATAATCACATAAAATAATTTTAATCACCGTGTAGAAGCTTTGGGAAAAGGTACGCGTTATTAAATAAAAGCGTGAAGCATAAAAATTCATTCGTTTCATTAAAAATAAGGGAGATAAATTATGTACAAGACGCTGGCTATAAAAAAAAAAGGAAGCAGTATTAAAAAGCTCTACGTGTAATTTAATTATTCCTAGTAAAGAAACAAATAGAAATTACGTGCAAAATTTATATTAATTAACTCAATTTTAAGTAACCGGTATTAAACAAAATGTACAGATAATAATTAATATTTGATTAGGAGTCACTAAAAATTAAAGGGTATTAATTTTAATTGAAGTTAATTGAACCATTAGGAACATATAATACGCATCAAAACTTGTAAAACCCAATAAAATGCAAATCGTAGAAGTGTTATTTAGAAGTATTATGTTTGAACACCTGTGTATTTTAAAAAGCTCATTCTGCGTAAATTTTGCAGATAATTAATGGTTACAGAGAATCTTGGAGAAACCGTAGCTTAATAGTTACGGGAAATGCTAAAGGTGGGTTATTTCACAGTCCACATGGACTGAAATAATCGATAATAAAGAATATCAATTTGCACCAATAAGAACAGGGTAGATAGAGACAGATAATATGCGCAAGACCGAGACACATATAGTAAAGGCGTGAGTGGAGCAACGTCACTGGGTTGCGATTGGTTGAAAGTAAAGGCAAACTTGAGAGGTAAAATAACATTTCTGTATAAAATTTAATTAGTTATTTCCAGACGTTGCGAGCCGTGTCGAAATTTCTGAGATTTAACTGGGGCGAGTGCAAATTTCGTAAAAATCGCATGCCGGGCTGCGGAATGGGAACCTAGCATGCGAAATTCTGAAGAATTGTCCGTTTTGGGGACAAGACCGACAGACAGGCTAACCTCTATATATACCCAGGTTAATATGAACAAGCTCTCTTAGATCTGCGACTTGATTCAATGCGTTAAACAGTGCTTTTTAGTTTTCCGAGTTTGATTGAATAATTTAAAGTTTGCTCGTATATTTTGGTGATTTAAAACAGTTTGTTCTTTACGTGCTACTATGAATGTAATTTAATGCACTTAGAAAAGAAGATACAAGGTAATAAAGTTTAGTATCACTGTACCAATTAGTAAAATTTGCAACGACAAATGAATACACAAAAGTAGGCAGCTTTGGCGTATATTGGTGAAAGAAGCATGAATCTCTTTGCTATTTTTCGGGGGTGTTAATAATTAAATGGTTCATGAACGTGTCTGGATCCACAAAACAAGGTTCAGATATACACAGATGAGTTCCGGAAAAGCCCTGAAACAACTTTAGATGAATGGTGGTGGAGAAAATTTTAAAAGCGTTGAGAATCAGAAGCCGTACATATAACCCAGTCGGAATGGTGTGATTAACAAAAGGGACGATGTACATTGAAGCTACGAGTGCAGTAACCTTCAGGTAAATTATACTATTTTGTTCGAACTTTGATGTTTGGTGTGTGTTGAATAACTTTATAATTTGTTTATTTAAAATGGACAGTAGTGAACTTGTACAAACCACAAAATTTTAATTGTGAATATTGATGTAATAAGTAGAAAGGGGTATTTAGTATTTATGTTCTGGATTATGATGAAAATTTGGGTATGTCTTTGAGCTCAATTAGACGAACCTGGTTAATTAACGTAAAGGGGTGGTAGATGCTCCCTTTGTACTCAGACTCAGGTCTGCATATATTGTTATATTAATTAGTAGGCATCCTACAAGGACTTTAATTTTAGATGCACATTAAAATGATAACAAATTTAAATCTTGAAATTTTCTGATACTGAAATTTATGCTGAATTTTAATTTTGAAATTTTAATGTATTGTGAATATTGATGTAAATAGAGTTAACGTTGATGTTTGTGGTAGGAATGTGTTTTTTTTTTTATGAATGAGGATGAAGGTTTAACTAAGGGGGCAGCCGAGGCGGAAAAGAGTAAAGAGGCGAGTAACAGAAGAAAGTCGACGGACCAGTTGATTAGGAGGTTTCACAGCAAACATGGCGCCCAACGTGGGGCTCGATTCAAAAACCGTAGTTCCCGGATTTTGGTGGATTCACAGAAGACATGGCGCCCAATTCGTGAGGCTCGATTCTAATACAGGGAAACACAGCAATAGATATATATATATATATATATATATATATATATATGTATTTTTAACTTTTACTGTGATAACCGGAATCGGTGAAGTTTTATACGTAATTTAAAATTCAAATACATGCTAGAGGATTTTATTTCTGTTCTCAATTTTTTAATTTCAGCAAAAACAAGTTCTGTTCCTCTATCTATTTGCTCCAGTCTTTAGCACTTTGTAATATGTGCACAACCTCTTACTTCCTACATTAGAATTTTTTAAACTGTTTTATTTCTTCTTCTTCTTCTTCTTCTTCTTCTTCTTCTTCTTCTTCTTCTTCTTCTGTAATGGACACATTCTTTGTGTTTCTCCAGCCATCCAACAAAACTTTAAGCTCCTTATTTTCGAAAGTTAGTGACCATTGTAAAGTCTACGAAGTGCTACCGGAAACGATTCACACACTCTAAGACAATATTAGAGCTGTTATCATCAACAGAATGGCTATTTGTAAGAAGAGCCAAAATGGATTTTTGGCAAATATTGCGTATAAATTACAGTTTAGAGCCAAGATCTTCAGGCCTATTACGTCGAAAGTGGGTATAAGTGAGAAGTGAAGATAACTGAAAAATCTAATTGTATAGCATGTTATTCTTTCTTAGTGCCATTAACATTCTTCCTCCCATTGTACGATTGAGTGCGAAATTGCGATCTGAGCGAAATACCATTCAGTCCTCATGAAATACTTCGCCATATTAAACTGGCGAGTTCAACCAAGTTTCAGAAAGAGCTACAATATCGTAGTCAGCTTCAGCTGAATAATTAAATAGTGTTTGTAGTTACACTTCTGATATTCTGATAGTACACTCTAAACGTTTGTTTTGTATCGTAAATGTTAATTGCTATTTAGATAGTACGGAGTTTTTGTAGTGGCCATTTTTTTAAATAAAAAACAGATTATGATCCAACACGCAGTAAACAGTTTCAGTATTTTTTGCGTTGATGCAGTTAGTACAATCTGATTTAGAATTGGGAGGGCATCCTTAATTCGATGGGATAATGAAAAATTTGCACAAGCAATACTTCTTTTGCATATTTTTTGATGATGGTTATTAGCATTACACCTAAGGTAGAGATCAAGTTCAATAGCATAATTTACATGGAGCATTTTTTAGAGCAGAAAGAGCAAATGTGGAAATTTTAGATAGCGTTTTGAATATCGCACCTTATTTAAAAGATATTATACCTCGTTTCTAGTTGTTTAATTGGATCGTATTTTGTATGTATTATCAAAAGACGCTTCATGTATTAAAAATCATAATTTTATTTGGGTTCAAAGGTTCAACTATAGGTTATAAAAGTTATAGCGTTCAACGTTTATTTTGCAGGCATTAGTTATTGAACGAAAGGTTCTCTTAATTCGACTTCCTCTTAGAAAATGATTCATGTCAGCATCTTCGTTGATTCGCAGTGTTATTAAAAAATCGTCGAAGGGAATTGTAACAAGATATGGAAAGAAAAATTTGAAGCTGTGCTACAAATTTAGATCATTGATTTTCAAATTGTCAACGACTCGATTAGTGATTGATTTTCGGTTTGAAATCGGCTAAAGTCTTTATCGCGGTTGGATATAGTAGTATTAATTCAGCTCCCTATAGATTCGTTGGCTATTGGGCATATTGAATATTCTACGTTCGTGTCTCTAACATTCAAAGAAAAATAAAAATATTCAAAATATAGAATATTCGAAGACCCTACACGATATGTTTTGCGGTATTAACAATACGTGAGTAACTAAGTTAATAAAAACCCGACATCATTGTGCGGGCGAATACAACAAATCATTCCTACTTAAAATTAGCGCCAAAGGAAAAATTACTTAAATTGGTTTTTATTATTTCGGACACAACCTTCATTCACATGCATAGAAATAATAATTGTTGGGGCTTTCCTATAAACTATTGTAACTACGTATGCGTATTTTTTACGACTTGAAAAGTGCAAACCGCAAATTATTCATTATATAATACCCTATCTTTATTGTTTAAACCTAAATTTCCCACCGAATCAAGTTTACTAACATTATATACCGTCGTCGTGTTAAATGTTAAATGTTAAATGAGGTTAGCAAAGTAAAATAAATAACATGTAAATTGGCATGTAAATCATAAAATATAAAAATATGTATAAAGTAATGTTTAATGTTTGTTTTCGTTAACTTGACGAATTAATGTTTATTTGTTTTAAATTAAAAATTTTAAATATAAATTCAACCTCATTTTGTGTCTGTGACCAAGCATTGAAAATATAAGCAAAAAATTAGGACATAAAGAAAAGTTCACTTATTTACCAGCAGACCTATAACTTGTTAAACTATATATATATATATATATATATATATATATATATATATATAGTACTTCCACACTTTAGTAGTGTTGGTGTATTATCACCTGATGGCGGTTTTATTTACTTTTGCCATAGTACAGTGATTGTTTCGAAATTATATCATTATAATAGCTTCGATTACTTTATAGGGTTGTTGGGAACTATTTCACTCTGATGAGGCTAAAAAGCCGAAACCATTGGTCAGTGGATGTTTCCTCCCCTTTGAAGTAATAAAGCTAATGTTTTGTTAATTGGCTATATAACTACCAGCCCGATTTGTATTTGTCAATAGCTCTTATTATTTTCATAAGAGTTTGTTTACAGATACATCTTACTTTATATACTATTTCCTATTGCGGACTGCAAATAACTTGTCTTTATATATATATATATATATATATATATATATATATTGCTGTGATATACTCCTGTGAATGCGGGAACTGGCCCTTAAAAAAAACATTCGAGCCCCACAGATTGGGCGTCATATTTGCTGTGATACCACCAAAATCCGGGTACTCCGCTTTTCGAATCGAGCCCCTACGAATCGGATGCCAAAGCATGCTGTGAATCCTACAAAAAGCTATTCATTACCTTAACTGTGTTGGTCCATTGACTTTCTTCTGTTAATCGCCTCGGCTGCTCCTCTAGTTAAACCTTCATCCTCATTCATAAAAAAAGACAAACACATTCCTACCACAAACATCAACGTTAACTCTATTTACATCAATATTCACAATACATTAAAATTTCAAACTAAAAATTCAGCATAAATTTCAGTTTTAAAAAGAATTTCAAGATTAATTTTATTATCATTTAATGTGCATCCAGAATTAAAGTCCTTGTAGGATGCCTACTAATTACTATAACAATATATGCAGACCTGAGTCTGAGTACAAAGGGAGCATCTACCACCCTTTACGTTAATTAACCAGGTTCGTCTAATTGAGCTCAAAGACATACCTAAAATTTCATCATAATCCAGAACATCAATACTAAATACCCCTTTCTACTTAAACAAGCAAAATTTCACCTTAAAATTAAAATTTTATTGTTAGTACAATTTCACTAATGTCCATTTAAAGTAAATCAATTATAAAGTTATTCAACACACACAAAAATGTCAAAGTTCAAACAAAATAGTATAAATTACCTGAAGGTTTCTGCACTCGTAGCTTCAATGTACATCGTCCCTTTTGTTAATCACACCATTCCAACTGGATTATATTTACAACTTCTGATTCTCAACGCTTTTCAAATTTTCTCCATCACCATTTATTTAAAGTTGTTTCTGGATCCAGACACATTCATGAACCATTTAATCATTAACACCTCCGAAAAATAGCAAAGAAATTCATACTTCTTTCACCAATATACGCCAAAACTGCCTACTTTTGGTGTATTCATTTGTCGTTGTAAATTTTACTAATTGGTACAGTGATACTAAATTTTATTACCTTGTATCTAAGTGCACTAAAGTATATTCATGTTAGCACGTAAAGAACAAACTATTTTGAATCACCAAAATATACGAGCAAACTTTAAATTATTTTATCAAACTAAAATGCACTGTTTAACATCTTGAATCAAGTCGCGGATGTAAGAGAGCTTTTAACGCATCGAATAGTCAAAAGTCTAAGAGAGCGAAATTCATATTACCACCGGTATATATAGCGGATAGCCGGCACGTCGCTTTTGTCCTCAAAACAGACAATTCTTAAGAATTTCTCATGCTATGTTCCCATTCCGTCGCTCGCGCGTCGGTTTTACAATTTTCACTCGCCCCAGTTAAATCTCCGAAATTTCAACACGGCACGCCACGTCTGGAAATAGCTAATTGACTTTTATACAGAAATCGTTGTTTCTACCTCTGATATTTGCATCCTATTTTCAACCAATTGTGACCCTCGTGACGTTGCTTAAATCACGCCTTTTACTATATGTGTCTTTGTCTTAACGCATTTTCTCTTTCCTTTTCTAACCTGTTCGTATTGGTGCAAATTGATATTCTTTATTATTGATTATTTTCAGTCCATGTGGACTATCTGGGTTAAATAACCCCGTATCGCGCCTTCCCGTGAATATTAAGCCCCGGTTTCTCCAAGATTCTTTGAAACCATTCGTTATCTGCAAAATTTACGCAGAACGAGCTTTTTAAATAAACCCTGTTTTGTATTTCGTGCTAAAGCATCTGACCGTTTCCAATATCCTTAGAATCGACATGTTTATCTAAACAAATTAAACTGAAATTGCCTTTTAAAATACGCAGGTGTGTTCAAACATCCTACTTCTAACTAACACTTCTAGGATTTGCATTTTATTGGGTTTTACAAGTTTTTATAGATATTATATGTTACTAACGGTTCAATTAACTCAATTAAAATAATACCCTTTTAATTTTTAGTGAATCCTAACTAAATATTCAATTATTATCAGTACATTTTGTTTAATACCGGTTACTTAAAATTGAGTTAATTAATATAAATTTTTGCACGTAATTTCTATTTGTTTCTTACGTAAAGCTTGTTAATACTGTTTCTTTTGATATAAAGCGTCTTGTACATGATTTAAATCTCTTATTTTTACTGAAACGACTGAATTTTTATTCTCCACGGTGTTTTAATAAAGCGTACTTTTTCCCAAAGCTTCTACACGGTGATTAAAATTATTTGCTGTGATTATTTAATTTTCTACCCTGGTCTAAATATGAGTATAATATATATATATATATATATATATATATATATATATATATATAAATATATATATATATATATATATATATATAAACAATAAGTAGATTTAATGAGTCGTAAATTAATATCAAACAAAAAAATTACTCAATATTAGCCACAAGGGCATCCTGTTAGGGTTCATCAGGACAGGAATAGCCAAGTTGTAATACTGAACATGAACACATTATGGAAAGTACAGCATCACGTATCACAGTTTATGCCTTCCTGTTGTTTCACCTTTCTGCAGGTTTTAGCAACAGTCGGCGCAGAGTAAATCCGACTCAACTATCTTTTTCCATAGCCAAAAGTTATAATTATAAACAATAAGTAAATTTAGTGGTTTTAAATTAATTTCAAACAAAAATTTTTAATGACAAGTGACTCGGGCATTCTGTCGACGCGTTTAGCCCTTATTAAGGCCTACCAGGACAGGAGTAGCAGAATTCTAATATTTAGTACAAACACATTATGGGAAGTTCAGCATCATCTAGCTTCGTAGTTTGTGCCATCGTGTTGTTTCAAACAATCGACGCGAAGGAGATCCGGCCATTAAAATTTCTTGTTTAATATTAATTTAAAACTCATTAAATTTACTTATTGTTTATAATTATAACTTTTGGCTATGAAAGAAGACTGTTGAACCGAATCTCCTCCATGCAGACTGTTGTTAAAACCTGCTAAGTCAGATGAAACAATACGAAGGCACAAACTGGAGCTGCGTGATGCTGTACTTCCCATAATGTGTTTGTGTCAAATAATACAACTCTGTTACTCCAGTCCTGATACGCCCCAATAAGGGCAAAACGCGTCGATAAGATACCCTTGTGGCTAATATTGAGTAACTTGCTGTTAAAAATTGTTGTTTGATATATACATATACAGGATGTAACAAAATAAGTGTAAAACATTTTAGGGGGTGATTCCTCATCGTAAAAGAGATACGGTCTTTCATATAAAGAAACATCATTGGGGCATCCCTTGTTAAGATACAGCCTCTTAAAGGGTACATAAAAGTTGTTTTTTATCTTTTTACAAACGCTAAAGAGTTACAAAATTGAAATTAAGGTGACATTTTTTACTATCAAATATACACTTACTCAGTAATTTATTTGGTTTACCCCATGGTTGTAAGGGGTGGAAAACGCAACCCCTAAAATTTATTTCCAATGTAACTTTTTGTCTTATTATTTGTTTGCCATTTAGAAATTTATTTCCAATCGCTTATTTCATTCTAAACAAATGAATTTTTTGCCCAAAATTAACCAGATTGCAGAAAAAAATTATTTTACAAGCAACTACAGAGATACATCGTCATAAATGCGAACTGGATTATTATTGTTATTTTGTAGTTACTACCTGCATCAAAGTATTATTAAAGATAAATAAACAAAACTAATTTATTAATAACAAAACATACAACATGTAGAAATCACAGCAAATGTTCAATATGTCCACCTTCAGTCATTACACATGCGTCTAGACGTCGGTGCTTTGAACCACGTATTCGCTCAAATATTCCTGGAGTCTCTCTAATTACCCTGCACGCATCGATGATGCGGTTTCTTAAGTCCTCTACATCGCGAACAGGAGTAGGATAAACCAAACTCTGTAAATGGCCCCAAGTAGAGAAATTGAGAGGATTCAAATCTGGGAATCGAGCGGGCTAATTCTGTGGTCCTCCTCGACCTATCCAATGATTTGGATATGTTTGAGTTAAATGCTGACGTGCTGCTTGACTAAAATGGGCGGACGCCCCATCATGCATAAAAAACATAACCCTTGTTAAGATACAGCCCCTTAAAGGGGGTACATAAAATTTGCTTTTCATTTTTTTACAAACACTAAACAAGTTACAAAATTGAAATTAAGGAGACATTTTTTACTATCAAATATACACTTACTCAGTAATTTATTTGGTTTACCCCATGGTTGTAAGGGGTGGAAAACGCAACCCCTAAAATTTATTTCCAATGTAACTTTTTGTCTTATTATTTGTTTGCCATTTAAAAATTTATTTCCAATAGCTTATTTCATTCTAAACAAAAAATGTGTCTTGAATTTTTTGCCCAAAATTAACCAGTTCGCAGAAAAAAATTATTTTACAAACAACTAAAGAGATACATCGTCATAAGACGAAAATGTGAAACTAATTTATCTAGTAACCCGCTATTTGTGATAGTAACAATTAAATTGTTGTCACGCTGTCAGTTTGTAAATTTTTGAAATTGAATTAATAATTGTGTCGTTGTTCTGTTCTTAATTTGTTAGTTTAATAATTCACTTGTTATTAAAATGGCATACACAAATGCGGAAATGGCTGATATGCATTACGTTTACGGTCCGTCGTGGTAGGTGCTGTCTAGTCAGTTTTCTTTTCTTTGGAAACCACGATATAGTCGACTTTAGGACTAGTCAGCATTTCTTTTCTTTTGTTCTTCGGTTACGATTTTTGGTTATCACAGTTTGTAGTACACAGTTTCCTTTTACCAGCGTTCCTCTTCTCTTCCTCTCGTTCTCCCTTGTTGTCCCTTTGTTTACTTGAGGCATGACCTTTTGGTCCTGTTTTGGTTGGTACTGTTGGTTTTCGTCCTCGTTCCTTTTCTTCGTTTGAGGTTGATAACCGTACTGTTTCTTTTGAGAAACATCCGTCCGTTCACGACTCCGCAGTGCTGAGGCGGTTCCACCTTAGTCGTCTTTGATTGCGTATTACCCGTCTTCCGTTCCTTTCTTCCTTTTTTTGCCTCTTCTATTATTGGCTCTGAGAGCCGGACTACAGTTCTTTTTTTTATTTTGGGGTGTTTTTTTTTTTCCTTTTTCTGCTTTTTTTTGTTTGGTTTTCGTAACGAATTTCCTTTTAGATTTTAAGCGAATTTTTTTGTTTTGGTTTTGTTTGGGTTTTTTCTTTCTCTGTTTTTTTTGTGTCATTCCTACTGCCATTACTTTTGTTTTTTTACCCCGATCCATTAATTTTGCTGGGGGAGGATTTGTTACGTTCCAATTTTGCTTTAAAATTTCCCTGGTTAACTCAAATCCTTTTTGCTTTAAAAAAAAATTATTCGCTAAATTAAATAGTCTATGCCTTGTTTTAGGTATCTGGTAATCTGTTAAACCCTTCAACATAATTAATAATAAATACGCTTTCTACAAATTTTCATTTTAAACTTATTTATTTCCAAAAGACAAGTTTAAATAGTTTATATCCTGTTTTAGGTATCTGTTATCTTGGTATACATTACGACTGCATATAATGGTTTTCTCTAATGTTCCGATCTAAAGACTTATTGAAATAGGGTCGCGTACTATCCGATAAAACCCGAGTTTCCCAGTTTCAATCGCGCTTCGATAAGCAAGGGTTTGCAGTTCAAATTCGTGTTAGTTGAACCGTTGTTGTATTAGATTCCACAGCTTGTACATCGAAATATTTTATACAGTATTCGTCCCGGTATTTCAAAAGCAATGCTGGTTTGTTTTTATTTCTGTTCGACAACTAGGAGGTGTCTAGCGTGTATTGCTTTTTTAGCTGGAGGCCAAATGGGTCCTTTTTTTTGTGTAGACCCACCCGTTCGTTGCCGTGGACCAGCTGCTTTTGTCTGTGGATCGCTGCTGTAGTTATAGTAGCAGGGTAAATGTATCCTGAGGACCATGGTGTTGCTGTGCTGACTCACGCCCAACGGTTTGCGAGCTAAGTATCCGGACACCTACAGGTATGCAAGTCGTTTTCTTTTGTGTACATCAATGCCACATTCCGTATCAACGTTTGTTGAAGTTACGTGATAAGAAACGTGGCACTATAGGACTAGTGTTTGTTGCTGCGATTCGATATTATCGCTCTACAGGTGTGATATGCCGTTGTTAAAAATGTTGGACAGACACACGCTGATTCTTTTATACTGATTGCTTTATTTTACAAACGGTACTATGTGCGATTTAAAAGATGTCTGACAAAAGCTTCCACACAATTCTTTCCTATTAATTAGTTATTTTAGAAAAGTTTTAGGTGAAATTTTAAAAACGCTTGACAAAAGCTCTCACAGGTTTGTTTAATACTGATTAATTTTATTTTGTGTGAAATAC
The DNA here is from genome assembly GCA_036346225.1 of Platerodrilus igneus. NCBI lineage: Eukaryota > Metazoa > Arthropoda > Insecta > Coleoptera > Lycidae > Platerodrilus > Platerodrilus igneus. Next base: position 8,296,976 of record JARFIW010001148.1, read on the forward strand.
AAGATGTTCACTTCGTATCTAAATTCCTAAATTGTCCATACAATATAATTGTTTGCTATGAAATAATAACACTTATGTTATTTTATTTTTGCTTGTTTGTACAGAATCCTTTATTTATTTATATGTGTTAATAGATAAACGTGGGCAATGTGTTTTTTGTTTGTTTTTGGTATGTAGGCGAATCCCCCCACTCTCCGCGTCTGGTAGTTAGCCTCGTATCTACTTTTCTTCCGGCTACGTCTAGGTACGTAGCATAAATTCTGACGCACTGGCGTGAGGCTGCGAGTTTGTTTAATTTGATTTTTTTTGAGCCCCGATTTTGTTTTGTGTAACGTAGCCTTAACTTTTGCTTCGATTTTGGTGTTGGTTAGCGTTTGCTTCGATTTTGTTTCACATAATTTCTGCCCCAATTTTTGTTTTGCTACTCGGCTTGATAACACTTATGTTTTCTTCCTTTACGCTCGAACTTGTATTTATTTCTTTTCTTTATTTCTTGTGTGGGTTCGATCTTTTTGAATTTTAATTTTGTTCTATTCCGTGACCGCTAAATATCCTTGGTTAGCTCATGCCAGATTATTGGACTTGTGTTTTCGCCAATAATCCTAGTCCGTTGAAAACGCCGGCGCCCAAAATTTTTTCTTTCCTTCCCTCTCTGTACTTTTTGTTCTCCCCGTCAAGTCTAGCGTTGGTTTCTTTCTCCGATTTTTTTTTTATTCTACAGACCTATTCTAATTTCTAGTTTGTTGTTTCGCTTCTATTGGTGTTTCTGAAGTTTACCCGTCGAATATGTTTTAGATTGCCCTGTATTCACAATAATTTTCCTTTGGCTTCTCTCGAGTTACGGTTAGCCTTTATTTAGTTACTTTCTACCAATTTCTTTCTTGTTCGTATTCAAAATGATTTCTTTTTCGGTTTCCTACCAAGGCCTTCCTGTGTGGGAGTGGAATTTGAAATTTTCTGGTAATCCAAACACTCTTACCGTATATGATTTTTTGAGACGGCTCGAAGAACTCCGACGCACTTATGTGTCAGAATTGCAGTTATTTGAGTCTGCAGTGGACTTGTTCGAAGCTAAAGCGTTACTTTGATATCGTGGTTACCGGCATAGGTTTTCCGACTGGAACTCGTTGTCTAATTTACTGATTCAACATTTTGAACCCCCGAATTTTGCATATAAGTTTGGTACTACCGAGGAAAATACTTTTGCGTCACATGACCGAGTTGTTAAAATTTCTCCGATGCCTAGGAGTAGATCCGATTCTTCTTCCGTATGTTCTACTGTTCTTCTTCCTAGTTCAACTCTTCTATTCGTCAGGTTATCTGTTTTAATTGCGACAAACCTGGTCATGTTTCGACACGTTGTAGTCGTCCTCAAGTACTCCATTGCCATGGTTGCGGATATAATGTAGTTTCTCGCCGCAATTGTCCAAACTGTCATCCTACTACTAATAGATCTTCAAATCATACTTCCAATTCTGTTCTCAGCTCTAGAAGCCAAATTTCTTCTGCTTCTAACTCTGCGTTCTCTTCTGTTCCCCATTCAGCTCCGCCTGCTACTACTATCAAAACCTACTCTTCTTCGGCGAATACAGTTTCGAACAAAATTTTCTCCGTCTCTAGTTTTACATCCTATTCTACTCCTCCTTCTGCTGGCCCTACTTATTCACTCTCACTCAAAAACTGTGCCTCCACCCCCGTTGCAGCCCATACTTCAAATTAGTGACTTGCCGCTAGCTTCTCAAGAGTTCGTTCCCACTTTCCCAAATGATTCTACCCAAGAAATTCCTGTCGCGTCTGCAAGCACACATGTCGCTGAGGTGACGAAAGTCCTGTTGAAGTTCATGAATCTGTATCTTTAATGTCTGTTGCTGTTGCAGTCAAAATTTTACATGTTCCTGCTTTCCTAAATTGTTCTACTCAAGAAATTGCTGTCGTGCCGGCAATAACAGCCGTAGTTAAAGTTTGCGAGCTAAGTATCCGGATACCTACAGGTATGCAACTCGTTTTTTTTTGTGTATATCAATGGCATGTTCCGTATCAACGTTTGGTGTAGTTACGCGATAAGAAACGTGACACTATAGAACCATTGTTTGTTGCTGCAATTCGATATTATCGCTCTATAGGTGTGATATGCCATTGTTAAAAGTGTTCTACAGACACACGCTGATCCTTTTATACTGATTGGTTAGTTTATTTTACAAACTGTACTATGTACGATTTAAAAAATGTCTGACAAAAGCTCCCACACGTTAATTCTTTGTTACTAATTAGTTATTTTACTAAAAATATTAGGTGAAATTTTAAAAACGCTTGACAAAGGCTCTCACGGGTTTATTACTACTGATTAATTTTATTTTGTATGAAATACGAGATGCGCACTTCGTATCTAAATTTCTAAATTGTCCATATAGTATAATTGTTTGCTGTGAAATAATAATTATTAATAATTTTTATGTGTTAATAGATAATCGTGGGCGATGTGTTTTTTTTGTTTATTTTTGGTATGAAGGCGAATCCCCCTACTCTCCGCGTTTGGTAGTTAGCCTGGTATCAATTTTTCTTTCGGCTACGTCTAGGTACGTAACAACCTATACTTATTATTCGCGGTTATTGTTAATAATAACTGCTTTGCCGTGTTTAATATTTCAATAAATATGCCTTATTCGACGCAGCAGAGAAACTATATGTTGTTTGGTTATTATGTTTACAATAGGGATGCAAATGTGGCTTCTGAATTGTATCTTCAAAGTGACATGGAAACAACTTAGCTTGATAAAAGATTATTTGCCAAGTTAGAAGCAAATTTAAAACAATATAATTGTTTTTCTAAACCAAAATCATATAAGAAAAGCATAAATGAAGAGACAGAGACTCGTGTTTTGGCATACAATAATTTTAATCCGACTGCGTCTATACGTGAAATTGGATTGGAATGTAACACCGCTAGGGATGAAGCACGAATAATTTGAAAACAAAATAATTTTAAGTCCTACAATTATCATCTTGGAAATACATTGTACCCGACAGATTTCCAGAGAAGATTGAACTTTGCTACATCGTTTATTGAGGAAAGTCTAAACTAACTTTATTTAGCGAGTGGGCGAAATTTACAAATAATGGATTGTTTAATAGAAAAAAACCACGTTCATTGGGCACAACACAATCCTCATATTACGACTGAAAGACGAAATAAGTATGGGTTTCCTATAAATGTATGCTGTGGAATTGGTACAAAAATCCTTGGTCTTTATTTTTACGAACACAATTTAAATTCGGAACAATGTTTATCATTTCTGAAAAACAAATTAGAAGAAATGCTGGATAATCTGTCATTAAATCGAATACCAATTTTAAATTATTTTCAAGGTGATGGGGTACCTGTCTATAATGCACAAAGTTTCGAATTATTTATTAGAAAGATTTAATAACTGTATTGGTACCTGGGGTCACATTCCTTAGCCTCCTAGATCTCCTGATCTAACTCCTATGGATTTCTTTTTATGGGGAACAATAAAAGATTGTATAACAAAAAGCCTACCAATTTGGAAGGTTTAAAGAAACAAAATTACTGTAGCTATTAAGGAGGCGGCTCCGTAGCGTAGTGGTATGTGTGTGACTACTACGCCCAAGGTCCAGGGTTCGAATCCCGACACGGTCCGCTTGAAAAATGTTAGGCGAGCATTTTTCACAAAAATACACTCTCGTTCGGATGAGAGGTAAAATGGAGGTCCCGTGTGTGAGTGTTGTCACGCACGTTAAAGATCCCTACCTTGCTTGGAACAGCAAGGGTTCGGCAAAATTCCAAATTTTCCAGGTAAAAAAAAACTCGCTTCCTGGCCAATGTAGTACCTTCGTGTGGAGCATTGGAAAAATCACATGTAATGTAGCTATTAAGGGAATTCGGCATAACACACTTTATTAAAGATGTTGTAACATACTAAATTCCTCAAAAGGTAAATAGTATGTCTGCTCTACCTTATAGGCGGCAGAGCCTCGATAGATTACGAGAGGTTCCTGTTTGACGGTTAAGCCCAGGGTAAAAAGGATGTTAAATGGCTTTGAGAGAAAAAGGTCTCTCTAAAGAGATCTTCCAGCCAGCTAAGCTCCTTCAACTTAGGGCAGAGCTATGAACTAGGGTCGTAGGATGGTATACGATAAAAAGAAAGAAATTTTATTGGACGCCACCGTATCTTAATGAACGTTATAATACGAAACTATCCGAAGATCAAATACGGAAATCTTCGAAAGAAAACAAAACTTAAGACGAGCAACGTATAAAAAATACTTACTTTTGACTCTGCTATCTGGAATGGGAACGACGATCTCGTACTATCTAAAAATTTAACCACATCTAAACATTTTTAGACTAGGGCTACATTCGAGCCTAGTCACTTTATCACCAAAAAAAATAGATTATAAATAGATCAACTAGTCAAAATTATACTTCAAAAAAACTTTTAAATTCAACACCAATAATATCTTTCTTCAATACCAGAATTTCATATGTGTGATTGTTTGCTTCTATAGGACAATTACTGCTGACTTCAAAGAAAGAAAGCTTTACAACTTATTATTTTTTCTATTAATTTAAAATATATATATATATATATATATATATATATATATATACATTGTTTATATAAAGTTATCTGTATGGAGACTTTCAAAACAGTTTCTATATTACGATTTAATATTAATCTCTGAATATTCATGGGACATTTTTTGATTGCATACTTTACATTAATTCTCTATAAGAAATATGATTTTCATTTTTTTATGTTACAGTTTAATCATGATACTTGAATAGGATCCTGTTCAGTTTACAAGAATCAAATTAAATGCTCAAAAATTTTTTGTAGATTATAGAACTATATTTTTAATAGATATCTTTAATGGAATCAAAGGTCAAAAAATACTTATTGTCGGCATTAAGCTGTACTTCAGGTGTACTGTCAAAATATGTTATACACTATAATTTGGCAAACAATTCTTATCGTATCACATGTTTAGTTATGCAAACATTTTAATATAACTTTGTAATTTTAAAATTATTTTATAGAAATACCTTGAAAATAATAAGGTCATTTATGCATTATTCAAATACTAAATTTTGAACTAAATTTTACGTGCATCAATTTAAATGATCATCAAACCTTCACAAAAATTTCGAGTATTAACTTTAAATAAACATATATAGAATCTTCAAAAATTATTTGTACATCTTAAATGAATGTTCCTTGAAAAAAATATAGGTATAAAATGGAGAATGACTCACCATTACATTTGATTTTCCAATGCTCCACCCGAAGGTACTACATTGGCCAGGAAGCGTTTTTTTTTACCTGAAAAATTTGGAATTTTGCCGAACCCTTGCTGTTTCAAACAATGTAGGGATCTTTAACGTGCGTGACAACACTCACACACGGGACCTCCATTTTACCTCTCATCCGAACGAGGGTGTATTTTTGTAAAAAATGCTCGCCTTTCAAGCGGACAGGATGACTCACCGCTGGATATCTGCTTGGCGGCCGGATTTTCTTAAACGTCTACGTACTTTCAGTTGTGGTTGCGCGCAGCTGACACAGGTGTCCGAGTTTGACCTCAATAATAACCAATCATAAGTGGAAATTTCCACTCTCTTGCCTAGCAACAATTGAAACTGCATCTAAAGCTCAACCAATTTCCAAAAGAATTTAATACGTGTCTTCACTTTACTTCAGTCTCGTACTTGCCATACGGTTAACAATAGTTTAGTATAATACATAATTTCCATTACTTTAATACTTGAAACTTGAAACTAGAAACTCTAAAACTTTAAAAAGCTAAAATCTAAAACTTAATACTGGCTACTTAATATTTGCAACGTTAAAACTTTGGAACGTTAAAACTTGCGCTGAAACGAAACGGGAAAAATGAATTTAAAGGTAAGTTTGTGAATTATTTACCTACCGTAGAAATGTATTTACAACTATCTTAGGTCGATGCTACAACTAAAAATGAATCCATGGCATCCGTTGACACCACCTTACTTTCCTCTGGGACGGCATGTTTTAACAAAAAAACTTGCAGGCCCTCAATAACACTTGTATTCGGATTACATGCTGATATCAAAATGGAGCTTGACCACGAGGCAATGTTAATTATTCAAGCATGCGTTGGAAAAGGGAATATTGTATCAAGATACAAACAAATAGAAGAGCACTTAAAGTTTATTTTGACTATTCTAATGTAGATGGGGCACTATGTATGAATTCGTAATATATGGTTTCTATAGAAATTTAATATTTAATGAATAGGTGTATTGAGCAAAAACGTATATTTAAATAGCAGAAAATCGTATTTGTTACAATGTAGTGAGAAATATTAAAACGATCTCAAATATGTGTATATCAAAAGAGTGGGCATTTTGAAGCTTTGTTGTAACACGTAGTACTTTTTCTTGTCCGAATCGTTGTTAATTCATCTAAATAAAAATGTTCTTTTAATCGGTATCTATTTCCTATTCGTTTCCGAGAGTAGAGAAACAAATTAGGGTGACAGTTGTTTCTATTATTTTATGATTCGGTAGTACTATCTATTCTTTTGATTTCATGATTACTTGATTTTTGCACAAACCTATAAGTATTTGTATATCATCGGAAAGGGGAAAAAATTTGGCATTTCTTAATATCATGGCTAACTATGGTTTCCATTTTAAAAAATGCAAGGTTATCTCATATCCTATAAACCGTACAAGGAAACAATTATTCGGCTACAACACCCTAAAGAGAAGAATAATATCTACAAATTTTATTACAATCACTTTTCGCCATCTACGATAACAAAGTAGCTAGATTAATTTGAAGAAATCAAGTTTTTTGTTTTTTGAAAATATCTAAAGAGCCATGAACTTTTCGAAAAACAAAAGCATATCTGAATTAAGTATAAAAAACTCCTCAGTAGTCTCTATCTAGCCTATTTGCTAATTATTATAATAACAAAGTTTCCCATAGAACATAAGTAGATTATTGTCACCCTGAATAAGGGCGCTTTTAAGATAGTTTTAAAAAACTCTAAGGACGCTATCTTCAAAGAGCTATAGCTCCTTTAAGAAACATTTTTGTGTTAAGGTAATTTGTGTTAAATCGACATAAAATCATGTCTAAAGTGGGTGGTTTCCGTTCGACCAGGGAGTTTCTGGACACCTTGTATAGTAGCGTTAGTTTTAATGTATGTATTTGTAACATTAAAAGAATGGTACGGGTATCCATCCCATCGTAAAATATTAATTATTCCAAGGCGCTACTTAAAATATGTTTTTTTCGATATTAGCAATAAGTGAGTAAATGGGTTTAACCAAAACAATTATACTGTACATGTATTTAGATGTATAGCATGCCTGGGAAAATACATTTTAAAGTCAACTGATTACATAAGAAAAAAAGATACCTGACTTACGTATTTAATACATAATTTTCTGCAACAGTTAGATCATAGCAAAAAATAATATAAATTGATTTCTTTGTTTGGCAATAATAATTGTTGGGGCTTTCCTATAAATTACGCCAATTACAGGTTTTTATTTTTAAGATTTGAAAAGTTCATTGATAACTATTCAAATAAAACGTATAATTCCTTACTGAATCCAGTTTGCTAACAGTATATGGGCGCGCTGTCACAGTAGGACAAGTCGTATTAAGATTTTGCAATTCCTTACAACAGAAGAATAAAATGAAGTTTAGAAATGGTAAGTTTTTCTAATTTAAAAATCAGCCATAGCCAAAAATTAGAAATGAATGAATGAATTAATAATTAAATATGAAGGCTCCGGTTCTTAGCGTGTTTATAAAATTGTACCCAATAGGTAGAATTAAAGACAAATTTACCGACAGAAATTGACCCAAGGAAGATTGATCCAAAAATTTTTACCGAAAGATCATTTTATCGAAATTATTCGTTGAATGACAATTAATTAAAAAAGCGATTTACCAAACACAATTTATCAAAAAAAAATTCTATAATTATTGTATGGTATGTGTAGCATAAATTAAAAATTCGCAATAACTTGCGTTGAATTAATTTATTTATATCAAACTTGTTTGTCCCAAGTTTTTTTCACACCTTATCAAACCTCAGAGCTAGTAATTTGAAGAGATGTCGCGTTTAACCCCTAAATGGTAACATCAAACTCAAGGACATATTTATTTTTACCATTATGCCGAATTCATACAAATTGCTGAACGAACTTGTATACGCAGGATTTTTCCTATCTCGCAGGTGAGCTAAAAGCTGACATGTGAGAGTATTGTTAACTGATTAACTGTCAAGAGTTAATGTATTAAAAAAATTATTGATTGGCATAAACATTATCTTTGATACTTAACACTAAATACATTTAAAATACTGTTGACTAAAGTAAATTAGATCCAATTTAAATAAAAGAGTGTGTTTACGGTACTTTGTCAAAATACATAATGTGTGGTTTTTGCATGTTCTACATCGACGCAATTTTCTTCAAGCTGACGTGCAATCACATGTATAATGTTATCGTACTGTATTCCTACTGGTAAGATGTTAGTGCTTCCAGGCTCCCAAGGTATTGAAAGTCCATATCTATGTGTGTCTAAATCTTCTCCACCTTCCTGATTTTGTTGAGCATTTGCGACACCTTCTGCTTGTAGAAAAGATAGTACCAAACAGAATCGAAACTCTATTTATGACAGACTCAACTTATTTGCAGTATTGTATAATTTCAATATATTTACAGTTGAACAATTAATTACATTTATAAATGATTGTTCCTCATATGTATTACCTAGTTAGTCATGACATTAATCTAGCAGGTTCACTCCACCCATGCATTTGGTTAAAGCACAAATTCTTCTTTTTTTAATTTTCTATTGAACTTTTTCACACTTACCAAAGGATGATCGTACCCACGGCCACGCCGTGAGCCTAGCTCACCTGTGTTCAGCCATCCGTACCAGGCATATACAAGCTTAATAAAATATTTTAATTTTAATAAATATAATAGCAAAGCAATAATACATATCTACAAATTAAAGGTTAACTAATGTCGTGTACTGTACTTTTGTCCGACGTATAAGTTGTTATTCCTCTGTAGTTATACTTAAGGTTTTCTTAAAATTCACAATATCTAAATGCCTGTATCTATATCAAGTTTTAACTCAGGACTTGAGGATGTTACCTTCAAGGAGGATTCTGGGATTTAAATTTTGATCTGTTAAATTATTTTAGGCCAATACCCTATTAAACAATATCAGAACTAAGGATAATTAAATGATGATGTGCTACACAAATTATGTATAATTGGATTTTTTTTTATTTGATCTGTTACTACCTAAATTGACAGTTGCAATTACTACGGTAATTAAAGTTTGGTTACTCACGTAAAGTAATGTCATTTTCTGAATTATGGCCTTCCCGTACAACTCTTGTGTTCTATTTCCCTTGGAATTCCTTAGGTTCAATCTTCAAAATTTTGGTTGATTTATTTCATTTATGTTTCAGTATTTTTGTAAAGTGAAATTATTTTAGATTGGTATCAGAAGCCTACACATTCAAATAGATACTTAAATTATTATTCTTATTATCCATTTAAAACAAAATTAAATTTTATTTTGGGATTAAAAGATCGAATAAAAAAGATATCCCATCCCTCTTTTCATAATAAAAACATGAAACATCTTTCAAATATTCTAAAAAATAATAACTATCCTATACACCTGATAACAAAATTATTATATAACACAAAAAAATACAATAATATAAACAATAACGATGGTGATATAGATAATAATAATACAACTAACGAAAATAACAAAACTATACAGCTATACAAAACACTACCAAATATAGATGACCACCTAACTCATAAATTAATTAAAGTATTTAAAATTACAATTTCAAATACGCTAAAAACATTTTAACATTAAAAGCATTTTTCAAAATTTAAAGATAAGACACTAGATTTATTTCAAAGAAACCTTGTATACCAAATTAATTGTATAGATTGTAGTAATCCTTATATTGGGCAAACGTCACAAACTTTAAAACAACGTATAACCCAACACAAAAGTGACATTAGAATCAAACCAAATTCCTGTGCTTTATCAAGACACTCAATTGATTTAGATCACAAAATTGATTTTGAACATCCTAAAATTTTAGAACTAGAAAAGATACACAAAAAGACTATTTCTGGAAATGTATCATATATTTCGCCAAAAAAATTGTATAAATAAAAAAACAGATATTGGTGGTCTAAGTTCGATTTACACATACATACTTAGTCTTCAGAAGTAACATATACCTAATGCAATAATTGATATTGTAGTGATTAGCATTACATACATACACATCCTATCACATTCACACATACACGTACTAACAAACAAACAGATTAATATACATAATCACAAATATTCATAGACACTCACATAAATATAACATGTACACGCACCCACACTCATACACACACAAACACATGCATACATGCACACATAGGCATTCTGTTTTTAAATCTTCAAATAATTAAAAAAAGTGAAACTGAAAGGTTTCAAAATTTGACATTTTTATTTTTATTTTTATACAAGTTATACAATTTTCTTATAACAAATTGAAGCAAAAATTAGTTAAAATAGATTTCGATGTAATTTTCATGTTAATTTAATGTTTAACCTCGTCTTGTAAGTTACTATCAATTCATTTATATGTTAGCCTAGTTAATTGTAAAATTTTAGAAAGCCTGTGATCAAGAATTTAAATAAAATTCGAAAATTTAGGCCTTAAAAAATAGATTACTTTCCTACAGCTGACCTCAAACCCATTAATAATATATCATCATATATATATATATATATATATATATATATATATAGAATAAGATGAAATAATAACTTAGACTTTTATGCAAAGCCCAAATGATCATTTCAAATCGAGCTAGTAATTGAAAGAAGAAAAATATACGGTCTTGGACAGGACTTGAACCTGTATCCTGGTTTTGCCGGAACCATGCGTAATTGGTAAACGCATGGTTCCGGCAAAGCCAGGATACAGGTTCAAGTTCTGTCCAAGACCTTATATTTTCCATCTTTCAATTACTAGCTCGATTTGAAATGATCATTTGCGCTTTGCATAAAATTCTAAGTTATTATTTCATCTTATTCACTGTAATACGATAGTATTTATCAACTTACCTTGTGTAATTAACTACCTAAAATATATATATATATATATATATATATATATATATATATATTACTCATATTTAGACCAGGGTAGAAAATTAAATAATCAAATCAAATAATTTTAATTACCGTGTATAAGGAATTTCATTAAATAATACGCTTTATTAAAGCCTTGAAGCATAAATAAACTCGGTCGTTTCAGTAAAGTAAGAAATTTAAATTATCTATAAGACGCTTTACATCAAAAGAAGCAGTATTGAAAAGCGCAGTGGATAATTTAATTATTCCTAAACAAATGGAAATTGCGTGCAAAGTTTATATTAATTAACCCTATTTTGAGTAACCGGTAGTAAAGCAAAACGTACGGATAATAATTTGTATTCGCTAAAAATGAAAGGATAGAAATCAATTTAATTAGAGTTAATTAAACCGTTAGTAACATATAATAAGCATAGAAAACTTGTAAAAACCCAATAAAACGCAAATCGTAGAAGGGTATTTAAAATGTTACGTTTGAAAACACCTGCGTGTTTTGAAAAGGCAATTTCAAGTTAATTTGTTTGGATAAACATATTGATTCTAAGGATATTGGAAACGATCAGATGCTTTAGCAGGAAATACAGAACACCTGCGTATTTTTAAAAAGCTCATTCTGCGTAAATTTGGCAAATAATTAATGTTTCAAAGAATCTTGGAGAAACCGGGGCTTAATATTCACGAGAATGTGCGATACGGGTTATTAAACCAAGATAACAGTCCGCGTGGACTAAAATATAATCGATAATGACGAGTGTCAAGTTGCACCAATACGAACAGGTTAGAGAAGGAAAGAGAAAATGCGTCAAGCAAAGACACATATTTTAAAAGGCGGGATTTAAACAACGTCAGGGGGTTGCGATTGGTTGGAAATAGGATGCATATATCAGAGGTAGAACAACAATTTCTGTATAAAAGTAATTAGTTTTTCTCGGACAACTTTGCGAGCCGTGTTGAAATTTTCTGAGATCTCAATGGGGTGAGGACTAAATTCATAAAAATCGACGTGCAGGCTACAGACTGGGAACGTAGAATGAGGAATTCGTTGAATTACCCGTTTTAGAGAACAAAGCGACGTGTCGGCTATTCGCTATATATACAGGCGGGAATATGTGTTTCGCTCTCTTAGACTCTTAGACTTTCGACGATTCGATGCGTTAAAAGCTCGTGCATCCGCGACTGGATATTAAACAGTTTTTTTGTTTGATTAAATAATTTAAAGTGTGCTAGTATATTTCAGTGACTCAAAATAGTTGGTTATTTTACGTGCTAACATGAATGTACTTCAGTGCACTTAGATACAAGGTAATAAAAGTTTATTATCACGGTACCAATTAGTAAAATTTACAACGACAAATGTATACCCAAAAGTAGGCAGTTTTGGCGTATATTGGTAATATTGGTAAAAGGAAGTATGAATTTCTTTGCTATTTTGCGGGGTGTTAATGACTAAATGGTTCGTAAATGTGTCTGCATCCACTGAACCAGAGGCAGATATACACAGATGAGTTCCGGAAAAGCCTAGAAACAACTTTAAATTAATGGTGATGGAGAACAATTTTAAAACGTTGACAACTTGAAGCTGTAAATAGAATCCGGTTGGAATGGTGTGATTTACAAAAGGGACGATTACACTGAAGCTACGAGGACAATAACCTTCAGGTAAATTGTACTATTTTGTTTGACATTTTTGTGTGTATTGAATGACTTTATAATTGATTTACTTTAAATGGACATTAGTGGAATTTTTCTAACCATAAAATTTAATTTTAAGATGAAATTTGCTTGTTTAAGTAAAAGGGGTATTTTGTTTTGATGTTCGGGAATAGGATGAAACTTTGGGTAGGTCTTTGAGCTCAATTAGACAAACCTGGTTAATTAAAGTAAAGGGGTGGTAGATGCTCCCTTTATACTCAGACTCCGGTCTGCTTATCTTGTTATATTAATTAGTAGGCATCCAACAAGGACTTTAATTTTGGATGCACAGTAAGATGATAATAAAATTAATCCGGAAATTCTTTTAAAACTGAATTTTATGTTGAAATTTAATTTGAAAATTTAATGTATTCTGAATATTGATGTAAATAGAGTTAACGTTGATGTTTGTGGTAGGAATGTGTTGTTTAATTTTTATGATTGAGAATGGAAGTTATCTAGAAGAGCAGCCGAGGCGATTAACAGAAGGAATCAACGGACCAGGTGATTCAAGAGGTTTCACAGCATAATCTTGACGCCCAAACTGTGGGGCTCGAATGTCTTTTTTTAAAGGGCCAGTACCTAGAGATATGAGAAGATTCACAGTAATTTGGCGACCCAAAAGTGAGGCTCGAGTTCCAAATAAAAATTTTGTTATTTTATTCCAGGAAACTGGCGATCTGAGAGAGAGTTTCTGTGTGTATAAATTTAAGAGTATTTTGAGTGTGTGTGAGTGAGTAGAACGTATGCAGAGAAAGAGTGGTTAAGGAGTCAAGGAGTGGAAATTGGAAGTGACGATGGTGCATTGTGTGAAAAAAATACGAAAATGGAAGAAGCTGGAGGCAGTAGAGATCAGTCGAGGACGGAATCAGGGGATCAAGGAAACGAGATGATAATGAGAATGCTAGAGAGGATGAACGATGAATCTAATAGAGCTAGGGAAGAATCGAACAGGAAGTTAGAAGAGATTAGAGAAATGAGTGAGGAATCGAATCGTAAGTTTGAGCAAATTAGTCAGAAAATAGATAAGACGAATCAAGAAGTTTCAGAATTTAAAAACAGTCTTACCATAAAGATGGGGGAAGTTGAAAATAGGGTTGAAAAAAATGAGCGTGATATTACAGGTCTTCGACAGGAAATGGGACATTTAAGGTCTGAAGTACGCATTTTTTGTGAAGAAGAGATTAATGTAAAATGACTGAAGTAACGGACTCATGTAGGGATCAGTTAGGCAGGGTAGAACGCGAAGTTAGTAGTATCAAATACAACATGTTAAATTTAACGGGGGATGGTCCCAGATTTTCTACAGGTGGAGTATCATTGGACCAACACATGAAGTTTTATGGTGATAACAGGGTAAATCCACAAATTTTTATTAATAGTGTAAGAAATCTAGTGGGAAATTTATTTGACGAACAGACTAAACTGAATACGATAAAGGCTTTATTAAAGGACAACGCGGAAGCATGGTACAATTTAGTAGGACAGGACATAGACACGTATCAGGACTTTGAAAACAAATTTTTACAACATTACTGGAGTGATCACAAACAGGATCAGATTAGGGACGACTTGATTACAGGAAAATTTAAGGGAGAGTTTGCAGGATCTAGGAGCAATATGCCATCCGCAAGTACAGTGTGGCCAAACAACTGAATCCACCATTGACGGACAGACAGATAATCAAGTACCTATCACGACATTTTGAACTGGAAATTAGACAACACGTGGCCTTACAAAACATCACAGAACGGGAGACATTTTAGAGTATTTACAGAGATATGACGATGTATGTGTAGGACGGACAAGAGAGATACGAGAACGAAACGTTAACACAGTTAGGTTTGACAACAGGACACCGAATTATCCGAGACGGCCTGACTACAACAGAAATTTTCGACCGAATTGGGAACGACGAGGACAGGAATACAGGAGCAATAGTGCGACTAGGGGACCGACGCCAAGACCTAGTTACACGAGACAGAACAGTTTACCGGAAGTAAACAGGACTGTGACCAGCACGCCGAATAGAGATAGGGACACGGATATTAACACGAGGAGGACGTACGCACAGGTTGTAGAAGGACAACCAGGACCAAGCACGGAAAACAGGATGAGACAGGATTTTAGAACGCGACAGACCACTAGATTTCTGTGTAAATGTATACGAACATCCACGTGAATTTTTCAAAATTGAGGAGGAAGTAGAGCCAGAAACTGAGGAAAATTATGTTTGCCAATTATTAATTTAGAAATTTTTGAAAATAATGTAGAAGTATTACTTGATACAGGGGCAGAGGCGAGTTTAATATCGGAGGAATTCGTCAGCAAAATTAGGGATAAGGTTTGTGATAGAATTATGCCTATAAAACGTAGTCATTTAGTAGCTCCAAATAAAAAGAAGTTTGCTGTAGTAAATAGTGTTGTGGTGCTTAGGATAGATATAGGAGGTTTAAGCTGTGAACAGGAGTTTGTAATTGTACCTGGACTGAAGTTTCAGAGCATTTTAGGTGTTGACTGTATGATGAAGTTAGGGGTTTTGATAGATATGGAAAGGAAGGTAATAAGAATTAAGGATAGGGTAGTGCCATGGAAAGGCAGTTATGAAGTCACAGAGGATGACACGGGGTTTAGTATTAATGTAGTAGAGGTAGAGGATGATGAAGTTAAACAGATCAACACGATAAGATGTCCAGAGGATAGGAAAGTAGAGGTTCAAGCTTTAGTACAAGAAAATGCAGAATTAGTGGGGGTAGAAGCAGCATATCAGGAGCAGGTGAAGGCGAAATTAAGTAAAGATGGCAAGTTTGTTTTTAATCAAGTAGATTTAAGGGATTCATTCTGGCGGATTCCATTACACAAGCATTCTAGAAGGTACGTAGGGTTTTCCATAGAGGGAAAAATCGATAATTGTAAAGTAGTATCGTTGGGTTTGTCGGCAGAAAAGGAAATGATAGTAAATGAGAAACAGACAAGTGTAGGGACTGAAGAAGAAGTGATATTTAAGAGTCAGGATAAAAGGGATGATAAGTTTATTGTATGTGAGATAATAGAGATGTTAAGTATAGATATAGAAGGGGACGAGATAGGGATGAAGAGTATTAGGTTGGTGAGAAGAAAGACTTGGAGGGTCAAGAAGAGAGTTAGATTTAAATAGGATAGGGATAGCATAGGTGTATATAAAAGAGTAGAAGTAAGTGGTTATAGAAAATAAAGCTAGATATAGGACACATATGGGAGATAATTAGGAATAGGTTTAGGATGAGGATAAAGAGTAAATGTAGGAAGATAATAAGATAGGTTAAGTATAGATATTTTATATAAGATTAGTGGAGAGTTAGGAATAGAGTAAAAGTAGGATAGGCATATAGGATTAGGTAGGGGGAAGTAAAGTATAGTGAAGATTAGTTAAAAGTTAGGAATAGGATAGGTATATAGGATGTATATAGGATTAGATGGATAAGTAGGATGAAGTTAGGGATAATTTCAGTTTATAGAAGTAGGTGAGAGTTAGGAATAGGATAGGGATATAGGATAGGTGTAAATATTTTTTGGATTGGAGACAAAGTAGGTAAGTTAGATAGATAAGGATAGAGAGAGATAGGCAAAATTTTGTAAAGATTTTTGGCAGTCTAAATATTTGATATTTGCATTCAAATAAGTGGGATTATTTGTATTCAAATAGGGGGAAAATACTCATATTTAGACCAGGGTAGAAAATTAAATAATCAAATCAAATAATTTTAATTACCGTGTATAAGGAATTTCATTAAATAATACGCTTTATTAAAGCCTTGAAGCATAAATAAACTCGGTCGTTTCAGTAAAGTAAGAAATTTAAATTATCTATAAGACGCTTTACATCAAAAGAAGCAGTATTGAAAAGCGCAGTGGATAATTTAATTATTCCTAAACAAATGGAAATTGCGTGCAAAGTTTATATTAATTAACCCTATTTTGAGTAACCGGTAGTAAAGCAAAACGTACGGATAATAATTTGTATTCGCTAAAATGAAAGGATAGAAATCAATTTAATTAGAGTTAATTAAACCGTTAGTAACATATAATAAGCATAGAAAACTTGTAAAACCCAATAAAACGCAAATCGTAGAAGGGTATTTAAAATGTTACGTTTGAAAACACCTGCGTGTTTTGAAAAGGCAATTTCAAGTTAATTTGTTTGGATAAACATATTGATTCTAAGGATATTGGAAACGATCAGATGCTTTAGCAGGAAATACAGAACACCTGCGTATTTTTAAAAAGCTCATTCTGCGTAAATTTGGCAAATAATTAATGTTTCAAAGAATCTTGGAGAAACCGGGGCTTAATATTCACGAGAATGTGCGATACGGGTTATTAAACCAAGATAACAGTCCGCGTGGACTAAAATATAATCGATAATGAAGAGTGTCAAGTTGCACCAATACGAACAGGTTAGAGAAGGAAAGAGAAAATGCGTCAAGCAAAGACACATATTTTAAAGGCGGGATTTAAACAACGTCAGGGGGTTGCGATTGGTTGGAAATAGGATGCATATATCAGAGGTAGAACAACAATTTCTGTATAAAAGTAATTAGTTTTTCTCGGACAACTTTGCGAGCCGTGTTGAAATTTTCTGAGATCTCAATGGGGTGAGGACTAAATTCATAAAAATCGACGTGCAGGCTACAGACTGGGAACGTAGAATGAGGAATTCGTTGGAATTACCCGTTTTAGAGAACAAAGCGACGTGTCGGCTATTCGCTATATATACAGGCGGGAATATGTGTTTCGCTCTCTTAGACTCTTAGACTTTCGACGATTCGATGCGTTAAAAGCTCGTGCATCCGCGACTGGATATTAAACAGTTTTTTTGTTTGATTAAATAATTTAAAGTGTGCTAGTATATTTCAGTGACTCAAAATAGTTGGTTATTTTACGTGCTAACATGAATGTACTTCAGTGCACTTAGATACAAGGTAATAAAAGTTTATTATCACGGTACCAATTAGTAAAATTTACAACGACAAATGTATACCCAAAAGTAGGCAGTTTTGGCGTATATTGGTAATATTGGTAAAAGGAAGTATGAATTTCTTTGCTATTTTGCGGGGTGTTAATGACTAAATGGTTCGTAAATGTGTCTGCATCCACTGAACCAGAGGCAGATATACACAGATGAGTTCCGGAAAAGCCTAGAAACAACTTTAAATTAATGGTGATGGAGAACAATTTTAAAACGTTGACAACTTGAAGCTGTAAATAGAATCCGGTTGGAATGGTGTGATTTACAAAAGGGACGATTACACTGAAGCTACGAGGACAATAACCTTCAGGTAAATTGTACTATTTTGTTTGACATTTTTGTGTGTATTGAATGACTTTATAATTGATTTACTTTAAATGGACATTAGTGGAATTTTTCTAACCATAAAATTTAATTTTAAGATGAAATTTGCTTGTTTAAGTAAAAGGGGTATTTTGTTTTGATGTTCGGGAATAGGATGAAACTTTGGGTAGGTCTTTGAGCTCAATTAGACAAACCTGGTTAATTAAAGTAAAGGGTGGTAGATGCTCCTTTATACTCAGACTCCGGTCTGCTTATCTTGTTATATTAATTAGTAGGCATCCAACAAGGACTTTAATTTTGGATGCACAGTAAGATGATAATAAAATTAATCCGGAAATTCTTTTAAAACTGAATTTTATGTTCAAATTTAATTTGAAAATTTAATGTATTCTGAATATTGATGTAAATAGAGTTAACGTTGATGTTTGTGGTAGGAATGTGTTGTTTAATTTTTATGATTGAGAATGGAAGTTATCTAGAAGAGCAGCCGAGGCGATTAACAGAAGGAATCAACGGACCAGGTGATTCAAGAGGTTTCACAGCATAATCTTGACGCCCAAACTGTGGGGCTCGAATGTCTTTTTTTAAAGGGCCAGTACCTAGAGATATGAGAAGATTCACAGTAATATATATTATAATATATTATTAATTATATCTGTAATCTAATATCCATGCATTTTTCCTACTTAGCGTGTGGGTTTGTTTATTGAAACTATGTAACATAAAATGGAATTTATTTAACTAAAATTACTGGTAAAAAGCTCTCCTATATTTGAGATATCGATTAATGAATTTGGTGTTACTTAATAATTCTAAAGCTCCTTTAAACGAATGCTATGTTTCCACTATAAAAGTTTTCAGTTATAGTTGTTTTGTTTACATGTTTGTGGGTTAACATAATATACGACCCTAACTTGAGTTCTAATATGTATTTAACAGAGATAAAACTTATATTTGTGGTTTTTAAAATTATGATTTCAATAGAACTACGAATTTATTGCATTACCACGCTTTTGAACACTATTATACATTAAATCAAAATATACAAGGTATATCAACATTATTTTTATCCGTTTTAGATTACTTTTCTTTACCCATTTAATTTTTTATCTAACGTATCGCACCCGCGTTACAAATGATATAAGTTTGTTTGTTTTAATTAGCTTCCTACATATTGATGTATTTCCTAGTAGAAATTCATAAGACGATTACTTTGAAGCAAATAATCATGCACTTGCGATTCACCTATCAAAAGTACAATACTGCAAGTGTTTTACTATTTAAATTAGAAAATTAAAACAATTATTCAATTAAATATTCAAACAAGTATCCGCTATGCTGCAAGCACAAACACAAACATTGTACGTGCGCCCTAATGTTGTTAATTGTTTCTATAATACAGTTTTTCGTATCTTCTGGTGTCGTACGACAGTTCTATGGGTCTCTTGTTTTGAGATATTTTCATAAAAAGAGGCGTTAAGTATGAAACACGGCAATTTTGCAGGCCGATAAACGAGGCCGTTTCTAATCAGCCCACAAAGTATATAATTTGGGGTTATTTTTCAAATCGGACCAACCCTAAACCCCACTAAACATAAACAAGCATAGTTTTTTAATTTCTAAATTTAGCACTTTCTGACGTCTAAGACCTGTACTTAATCCTAAAGTTTGGGAAAATTTATAAACTTTTTTAGAAATTGTTAAATTGGACTATTTAGAAAAAACATCAAACGCTCACAATTACTTGATGTACAAATTTCATTTTGTTTCTCGAAATCTAAAACATGGTTTTATTTTAGAGTTTTTTGAAGGATCAGAATATGATTTTTGTGAGCAACTTTATCGAAATACAACAACTGAAATTCAAATTTGTAGTCCGTTAGTTATAAGCATTTTGTGAATGTCTAGAGCACGATATATTAAACACGTCTACGTTTGGTTTCTAAGGCTTGAATTATATTATATTAACAATTAAAAGGAACTAAATAATTTTCCATATAAAGTTTTATAAACTATCATAACAACATATGTGTTTATGCGTTGAAACGTGACATTACACACAATTTGTACTGGTAGATAGGTTAGTAGTGCTAAACTGTAGAGAAGTATCCCAAAATGACAACACATTAGTAGTAAAAGAAATCAGTAGAAATATTAAATGTGAGATGTCCTCCGACAATGTAGTAAACAAGTAACTAAAACGCAAGCAACGATCAAATAAAAAATTGTATTTTTTGAACACATGCAGAAGTAAGCTGTGATGGGAAGAAAATATTAGTTTTTCATATATTGCTCTTGCTTAAACAATTAATATGTATAATATAGATGTTATTGTCCTAGTATTGACCCATTTAAAGTAATTCACCGACTACTAATTGTTAATCAGGAGTTAGGGATTGTGTTGCAATAGGTTGGCCTTAGCTATAATGACATTTATTAAAAAGCAATATCTATTGAGCAATGACATTGTCTCAGTGGTAGAGGTATAGGCAAATCACTTTAAGAAGAACCCAACGTCATATGCCAGATTGCGCAGAAATGTAATAACAGTGGCGTAGTTGAGTTATTACAGTATAAACGGAAGATATGGCGTTAAATAGTAAAAAAATAAACAATTAAATTATAATTTAAAATTTTTAATATAATATCGCCATATGAGTTGTGTGCATCAATATCCCTAAAAAATACTGCTATAGCAAGGTTATTTTATAAAATCCGATAAAGCAAATGATTGAATACCACGTTACTTAAGTGGTTTCTATATCATTCTAGTGTTCTGCAAACACATCTGTTGAGTAACTTATTGTTTTATTAATGTTAATTGTTATATACAAGATATTTTATATTAGTTAGATGGCGGTTTAAAACTGTCCGTCTGTGTATCAAGTAAAAATAAATAGTAATGAAATCTAAAACTTTTACAAAGTAATTTCCGATTGGTTGATCATAAAACTTTACGCCACTAAAACCTGAATACTGCCATCCCTAATTACATATAATGAACTGTTCCTAACCAATTTTTGCTTTGTGCGCATGATGACGTTGGGTTCTTCTTAAAGTGATTTGCCTATACGTATCGTTGTCAAAGCAGTTTGTTTAATATAGTCTAAGGAAACAAAACTGCAGTTGTTTACGCACTTCGATAGTAGAAGAGTGTACCGGTACCCTACACAGTTCCTGAAATTCCCACACAGCCTATATACAGCTTGGTTCCCCTTCTATTGTTTACTAATTATATGCTCTATTTCCCCGAGATTCAGTGGTATGTGAAGGGAAGGCGGCTCCGTGGCGTAGTTGGTATGTGTGTGACTACTACGCCCAAGGTCCCGGTTTCGAATCCCCCCGACACGGTCCGCTTGAAAAATGTTAGGCGAGCATTTTTCACAAGTTTTTCTATTGTAGTTTTGCTAGAAATTCAAAATGGATTAGCGAATCTAATATTACTTATATCCTTTCTTTTTAAATAATCTGACACACTTAATTTTAACAAATATTCCAAATTTTATGCAGTTAGGTTGATTAAGATTTTAAGTTACTATTTTTTTTATTTCTAATTAGACGCACGTGGTTTTGCTATTTTTACGGGATCGAATTATATTCCAAATTTGTATTAAATTTTAATGTCTGATGGATTCTCTTGAAATGTCAAATTCAAAACGATAAAATAAATGATACTTTCCTTAATTGTCCTATTTGTAATTTTGATGTTCCTCTAGGTTCCCCTTGTCCCTTCTCTGGCATAAGTTTACCTTTCTTTCGTGGCATCTTCTTCTCCTCCACACTACTTCTTTTGACAACTTCTGTTTTTAATAAATTTAACACCTTGTTTCACCAGGAAAATATTAAATTGTTTTATTTGTCAAATCTGACTTCCTTTCAAAATTTTTATAAACAAAGTTCTAAGTACAGCTATTTTTTAAATATCAATATATATCTCTGTCTTCTTTAACTATTCTAATTATTTCGTATAAACACTTTTCCCTTTTGTAAAATTAACTTTTATATACACATATCAGTGTCTGAGAGCTATTTCTCCCAAAAAAATTTAATATTCTGCCCACTTATTTGTTGTTCTCTTTATTATTATCTTGATTACCACCTTTGTCTTCTTCATAATTTTTTTTAAATCTAGCCTACCCATTTTTTTTGTCTTTCTTTTCACAATCTTATCCTAGCTTATCTATATTTTAATCACAAACTTTTCTTAATCCCTTATATACTAGTTTATACATAATATCTTTCATTTTAATATATATATATATATATATATATATTGCTGTGATAAGGGGTTGCTTAAGGGTGCACGTTATAGTAAAGGTCGTTCGGGAAGGAATAATTAGAATAGGCAGCAGAAAACCACACTTATTTAAGGAAATAATTAAGAAATAGACATAGTTTGTAGATAGTAAGTAGTCAACACCCTGTATATAGAGTAGAGATAGTTTTGGGCGACGCAGGTAAACATAGGAAGACGCATGGTTGGCGTAGGAATGAGAAGTACATGTATTAAAGTAGATAGTAAATATTAAATACCCTGTAGATAAAGTTTAGTTAATTTAGGTAAAACAAATAAGGATATTTTCAGTGGAAGCGCGTAATAAATGATAAAGTGTAATTAGACACGCATTAAGAAGAAGAGTTCCAGACAATTAAAGTAATACGGATATAGAAATAAAGTTTCAGGTAGTTAATATAAAGGCGTACAAAGATATAACCATTTGATAAGAGAAAGGATTAAAAATTGCGTGAATCACATGTAAACATGGAAATTTAAAATCGGGTTGCATCAGTTGTTTATATAAAAGCAGGTAATCTATCAAAATACAGCATGGTGATATGAAAGACAGATGTGGGCAGGTGGTGATTATGAGGAATCGTAGAGCATTGCATCAGAAACTGTTCAATATGTAATTATTTGATTGGTCAGAGACAAGCGACGAGTTCTAGACCAAACCCACGCATGGAGAGGAAGGTCGAGATTATATTAGCAAGTACCTTGATGGGAAAGTCAGTTTTGAACTCAATGAAGGCCGAAGTGCATTGCCATTAAATAAAGTAATACGCGATAGGTAGATAAGTGAAAAATAATATGAGTGCTAATATGAAGATAATTACCGTTTAAACGTAAGTACGTTTTTAATGAATTTATTGTAAACTAAGACATAAAAATAATAGGGTTTCGAGGTCTGAGGGAAATAGACTAGAATTCAGATGTTAAGAAAAAAATACAGTAATACAATTTAAATGTCAAGGGAAAAGGAAGAATAATACAATCTTGAAGTACAGGGGTGAAGCAAACTACTATTTTAAGTCTGGAGCAAGAATGATAAAAGTCTAAGTTTGAAGAATTGAATCAATTGGGGTATATAATTTAATAATGGCGGTGATCCATAGTGTAATAATTTGAATGGAATCCAGAATTGGGGAAGATCATTTTTATTGGAAGCGTCGATGTGGAAAATATAAAACCAGGTCAGATTTTCAGTTATAAGACATTTGTTTTTCTATATGAATTTTTATTTTATTTTAATATTGAATTTGCTAAATAAGATATGCTTGTAAAAAGTCAACAAAAGAGGTTGCATACGTATTGAATGAATACAAAAAAAAAGAAACAGGTTTAGAATATTCTACATTTGTTGGTCAGGATCATACATTTTCTTTGGTGACTTTGGGTTTTGAGTAAATGATTGTTAATAAATGAGATGTATAAAATTAACTGATTGAAAAGTGTATTTCGAATAATTTCAAAAGCTGTACATAACATATTGGTTCTATTATACAAAATCTAAATTTACTGAATTTTATAATTGCAAATAAATGCTAGCCGAGGTCATAAGATTAAATAGTACAAAAGGCGGAGCCACCAGTTGAGCAGGAAAGTGATAAGTCGCAAGGCGGTAACGTATCGAATTTTGCCATTGGTAGATAGAGTTGTTTACAGATAAAGTCCAGTTGATAGCGATATTAAGAAAACAGCTGGAGGAGGAAATAATTACACTTAATCGTGAATATTAAAATGGTGGCCCAATAATTTAGAGTATAGCAAATAAATAATGCAACACAAAGTCGGGGCATGATAATTCTTCGGATATTACAGCAATATATATATATATATATATATATATATATATATATATATATACAAAACTTTGTTATTTCCCGAGTAAATATCAACCCCTCGAAGCGACTTTCTGTAATTTTTTTTAACTTTAAACTTTCCTTTCTTTTCAATATTTTATCCGAAACGTTGTTTCCTCCCCCACCCTGTCTCCCATTTCACTAACAATTAAATAAGCATTAACCTAAAGTAAGCCAATAATTATTTATCGTTATAAGGAACGCTATTTATAAAAGTTTTACACGCCGAGCTTTAATTTCGAAAAACTTTTGGACAATACCATGAATATTTAATGCATCCAGTATTTCTGACTCGATAATTATTAATGTCAGGTCAATTAAACGTTCTTGAAGCATTGTAGTCCTAAGGTGGTTCGTGATCAAGCTAAGTCTAGAGAACGATTTTTCAGCTGAAGCAACTGAAACAGGTAGCGTCAAAATTATGCTTAGAGCAATTAGTATATTAGAAACATAACTTTGTAGATCATTTTGCACCAAATAACGTAAAACGTTATTTTCTAAACTACAACTAAAAAGGACATTTATTTCTTCGATAATTCTATTCCATCGAGGTCTTTCTCATTCTTACCAGTTAATATTACTTCTAAGTCTATGCAGTGTCTTCTCAAATCTGATTCAGAATTTTTTTAAATTCCGGTATGCTATATAAATATCCATGGTAATTACAATGCTCATAAGTATTGCAAATCGTACTAGTCGTATTTAAGGTAGCGAAATGAAAATTCCGTTTAAAATTCTTTTTTGGGCCATTTTCCCCTTCATATTCATGTTAATAACCAAACTGGATCTATTTCTTTCCATTTCTAACAGTTTCTGGTAAACAAAATGTGGTACCTAGTTCAAGAAGATCAGCAATTTCTATAGCTTGCGGAACAAATTCTTCAAAGCTATCACCTGTTCGTTTTTGCTTGAAATACGCTATGAATTTAATCAATAATTTCAAGTATTTCGTAATGTTATTAGATATTTTTTAAAACAGCTTACTTACTATATTAATCTGCAACAGTAAGTCGTAATATGTTACTATAGAACATTTAAATTTAAAAGTTTGTATTTTTTGCACAGACGCCTGGTGACAAGTTTTAATGCCTTTGCAGTTGTCATCTAAGATCGTAATTAATGCTTCACATATCATTTCTTAATCGTGCCTCATGGGGCGTATCGAATTTATCGTACTCTTCCATCGTGTGTAGGATAATAGTTTTAATGTGAAGATAATGATTAATGATCTAATGATTTGATAATTTTACGATTTGACGGTTTGACAGTTTGATGGTTTGACGTCTTGACGGTAGGACGGTTGGACGATTGGCCGGGCGGACGGTTGGACGGTTGGACGATTTAACGTTTTGACGATTGGACGATTTGACGATTTGACGATTTGACGATTTGACGATTTGACTATTTGACGATTTGACGATTTGACGATTTGACGATTTGACGATTTGACGATTTGACGATTTGACGATTTGACGATTTGACGATATGACGATTTGACGATTTGACGATTTGACGATTTGACGATTTGACAATTTGCCGATTTTACGCTTTGACGATTTCACGATTTGACGATCTGACGATCTGACGAATTGACGATTTGAAGATTTGACGATTTGGCGATTCGACGATTCGACGATTCGACGATTCGACGATTCGACGATTCGACGATTCGACGATTCGACGATTCGACGATTCGACGATTACACGATTACACGATTACACGATTCGACGATTCGACGATTCGACTATTCGATGATTCGACGATTCGACGATTCGACGATTTAACGATTTAACGTTTCGACGTTTCGACGATTCGACGATTCAACGATTTGACGATTCGACGATTCGACGATTTAACGATTTGACGATTTGTCGATTTGACGATTTGACGATTTGACGATTTGACGATATGACGATTTAACGATTTAACGATTTAACGATTTAACGATTTAACGATTTAACGATTTAACGATTTAACGATTTAA
The DNA here is from genome assembly GCA_036346225.1 of Platerodrilus igneus. Taxonomy (NCBI): domain Eukaryota; kingdom Metazoa; phylum Arthropoda; class Insecta; order Coleoptera; family Lycidae; genus Platerodrilus; species Platerodrilus igneus. Next base: position 8,323,354 of record JARFIW010001148.1, read on the forward strand.
CGATAACGATTTAACGATTTAACGATTTAACGATTTAACGATTTAACGACGATTTAACGATTTAACGATTTAACGATTTAACGATTTAACGATTTAACGATTTAACGATTTAACGATTTAACGATTTAACGATTTAACGATTTAACGATTTAACGATTTAACGATTTAACGATTTAACGATTTAACGATTTAACGATTTAACGATTTAACGATTTAACGATTTAACGATTTAACGATTTAACGATTTAACGATTTAACGATTTAACGATTTAACGATTTAACGATTTAACGATTTAACGATTTAACGATTTAACGATTTAACGATTTAACGATTTAACGATTTAACGATTTAACGATTTAACGATTTAACGATTTAACGATTTAACGATTTAACGATTTAACGATTTAACGATTTAACGATTTAACGATTTAACGATTTAACGATTTAACGATTTAACGATTTAACGATTTAACGATTTAACGATTTAACGATTTAACGATTTAACGATTTAACGATTTAACGATTTAACGATTTAACGATTTAACGATTTAACGATTTAACGATTTAACGATTTAACGATTTAACGATTTAACGATTTAACGATTTAACGATTTAACGATTTAACGATTTAACGATTTAACGATTTAACGATTAACGATTTAATGATTCAAAAATAAATCCGAAAAATTAGGCTGTTGAAGAAAGAGTTTATATACCTACCTACCAGCAGACCTAAAACCAGTACTAAAAACACTTTATATGATTATAGCAAGGACGTTACTATAAAAGTTTTGTATAGTTTTATGTAGTTGCATCATTTAGGACCAAATTTAGAGTGTGAAATACGCATGGTACAAAAACTATCTTTGATTGAAATCTAAAATTGTAATATTACTGACCACGAATATTTCTTGGATCTAAATTTAGAGATACTAAATATTTTTGAAGCTCTCGAAATAGGTTTTGGATATTGAGCTAAATATTTGGAAAACCTTAGGATATGATCACGAATTTCTACAGTCTCTGTTCGAAAACTTAAATCAACAATACGTACTAGAGCTGTTAATTGTTCTTGGTTACCTTTGTCTGGTGTGCAGTCTAAAATTATTGAGTAATATTTAGCACCTGCCAGTAACTTTGGTATATGCTTTTTAATTCCATTTGCTAGCAAAGCTATAATCTCACTTTGAATTTTGTTATCTAAATATGTGGGCACTTATTTGTAAGTTGTTTTAATATATGAATCCTACGAATGTGTTCATATAATGTTGCATCACAATTTGATATCGTCTCCATTGTTTTTACAAATTTCCGTTGTCCTGTTCGAACAACTGATTTGATCCTTCACGAAAAGCTAAATTTTGCCTAGCTAGAAATTGTATAACATACACAATTCGCAGTATTACATCATACCGGTGCTTTTTCTCCCGATCAAAAAGTTTTGTCCTTGATTATCAATTGTAGTTTTGTTCTTTAAAATAGGTATCTTAAAACTATTATTGTGTTGTGCATTTCGCTTTTTTCTTGGTGCGATAATAGGAGTGCAAGTGTGACCAGTCATTTGCACCAGTTTCCGAAAAAAGTAAATAACTCGCAATAAAAGCAAAATACACACTCTTTAGACACTAAATACAAAATTCACTTTCTTTCACGTAATTCACCGTTTACCAAAATGCGAAAATAAAAATGAACTGAGATTTTCTCCTTTTCTCATTTTTTGGATATGAGTATCCTTTCACCTGAATAGAACCATTTTCAACCAAAAGCCGTCTTTCTGCATGTGAAAGTGTTTCTGGCTATTTACTTAGATCGTCACTTAAAAAAGATAATGAAATAGGTAAATCCTCAGCACTATCTCGATTTTTGATTTTAGGTCGATGAAACGTAAATTTAAATATAAGTTAAGTAGCAAAAGACGACACGAGGCATGTCCATTTCATTCATCTGTTCGAATTTGGGAAGAAGTTTCGAATAATTTAGAAAGGGTAAATTCAGTTTTCATAAAGCACTTCGATTATTTCATCAAATCCTAAACATGCCGCTTTGGTAGATCAATTACCTTGACTAGACGTTGGCGAACAAGACAGAGTAGCCTAAGTATGTTCAGATAATAATTCCATGCCAAATAGGTTAATTTTTATTTTAGGGGCACATTTGGTCCATAGATAGTCAACCCTAGAGTTGGAAGTAACCATGTTGAAGTGGGCGAAGTCAATTCGAAGTAGAGGACAACATTTAATGGCACAATAATCAATCACGTATTCAGAAAAAAACTTGTATAGAACCCTTTTGATACTATACCGGTGTGAAAGATTGTACATAAACATTCAAAATGTATTTCATGAACTGATAAACGTACGTACAAGTACGCTTGTGTTTAGATTAAGTTTTTAATTAGTAGATTTACGATATTTGTTTTTAATATTTGCTTAAGACTGTACTGTGTATTTGTAATGAAAATACGTATGCTATAGATTTAGAAACGTCGTTTAAAATTATGTAAAGACTGTTTTTTCATTACTATAAACAGTATAGTTATAATTTACCCGTAATAATTTATTTTTCAATAATCTAGAAATGTGATTGAATATTTAAAGTTTGCCATTTGATTTTAGAAATTTTCTTTGCAGTTAGCGATCTTAAGTAGGTCTACGTATTTTTAAGTTTGTTTTAACGTTAAAATCATTTTAGTTTTAATAAATTTTTAGGTGTATTTAAAAAATCACTCTCCTGATTTCCACTTTTAAAACCCCCTTGTTTTTCATTCTAGGGCTTTTCCCTAGCAACCCTGCGAGATTAGGTGGCGTCCAAGGTATTTTCCGATCAAAACCATATATCATACCCAATAACCCTCTGGAACCCTCGTCAAACATATACACCATCCGTCCCACCGAGTTAGTCGGCAACCAACGTTATTGTCAGTAAAGTGGAGGTTTTCGGTATTTTACCGAAACGAGATTTTCAGCAGAGTATTTTAGGGAATTTTCTGTGAATTACTCCGCTGAAAATTCTGTTTCGGTAAAATACCGAAAACCTCGAGTGTACTAACAAAAATGTTGGTTGCCGACTAACTCAGTGGTGTAACTATTTGACTAGGGTTCCAGAAGGCAATTGGGTATGAAATATGGCCTTGATCGGAAAATACCGTAGACGCTATATAATCTCGCAGGGTTGCTAGGGAAAAGTTCTAGAATGAATAACAAAGGGATACCAAAATCGGAAATCAGGAGACTGATTTTAGCTTAAATATATACCTCAAAACTTATTAAAACCAAAATTATTTTAAATCTAAAGCAAATTTAGAAACACGTAGACCTATTTAAGACTGATAACTGCAAAGAAGATTCCTAAAAGCAAATGTTAAACCTGAAATCCTCAATCACGCTTCTATATCATCACATAACAATTTATTACAGCAAAACTATAACTATATCGTTTACAATAATGGAAAACCCAGTCGTACAGTTATTACACAAATTTTATACATTTCTAAATCTATAGCACACATATTTTCATTAAAAATACACAGTACAATCTTAAACAAATATTAAAAAGCAAATATCGTAAATCCATTAACTAAAAACTTAATCCAAACACAAACGTACTTGTAAGTTCATGCAATAAATTATGAATGTTGTGTATAAACTTTCACTCCGGTATAATTGTAGTTTCAGAAGGGTTCTATATAAGTTTTTTTTTTGAACAGGTGATCGATTATTGTGCCATTAAAGGTTGCCCTCTACTTCCAATTGACTTCATTCACTTCAATGTGGTTACTTCCAACTCAAGGGTTGATTATCTGTGGACCCAATGTGCCCCTAAAATGAAATTGACCCATTTGGCAGGAAATTATCTGAACATACTTAGGCTACTCTGCCTTGTTCGCTAAACTCCATTCAAGGTAACCGACCTACCAAAGCTGCATGTTGAGGGTTTGAATGGAATAGACAAAGTACCCTGTGAAAACTGAATCTCCCCTTTTTAAATCATTCGATACCTCCTCGGCAAACTTTGTACAGATGAATCAAATGGACATGGCTCGTGTCGTCTTTTCCTACCTAGCTTTATATATATTTAAGTATCGTCGACCTAAAATCAGAAAATTCTACATCGATTTGAGTCAGCACAAAACTGTATGTATATGACGTGTCTTTGTTCTCGGACGATGAGATTATTCTGGCGCCATTATTTCTTTGTACACAAAACAAATTCAAGGCTATACTAATAATAATAATGACATCATTTCTAACCTTAAAAACTGACATGAATTTGACAGCCTTGGACTGCGGGTTTAATATAATGCAAAATAATTTTCTCTCAAATTTATAGAAATCTAAAGCTTATATTTCTGGTAAAATTTATTAATACAGAAACTGTTAAAATGAAATGTGTCTATAATTATGTCTAAGGAAACGTCACAGAGAACAACTAAATTTATTTTCAATATTTATTTCTGGTGTGCACGCGACTTACTATCAAAACCAAACACCCTTTCCACCACTAACGTACGTCTTTATATAACTTACAGTAACTTCTCAAAAGGTCTTGAGACTGGAAGTCGACCGACAATTGATAAGATATAGCTGGCTTTCTTTGACTGCGGTATCTGATAGTTGCGCCTTTGTCGGTTGATAGCGTTTAGGATTTCTAGACATACGGCAAAAGAAATCTGATGTAATGTGCTAAAAATAACTAGAACTAAAAATAACTACAGTACTTTTATACCGTTAATACAAGAAAGTTATAATCGCACTAATTAAATTTTTGTTGTATTTTGAAATATTTGCAATAGTAGAAACATTTCCACTTTACTTTTGTCAAAAACAACCTTTTCCGCCATTCCACTTACCAAATGTTGCCGCCTTTCTGATGTGCCGCCTGTTTTAACAGCGGCTCTGTGGAAAGAAATATGTACAAAACAGTACAAAATAAGAGAGGTAAAATAATAGGCCACATATTAAGACAAAAAGAAATAATGCAGAATATATTAGAAGCAGAGATAAAAAAAAGAAGTAGAGATAGACTTAGGTTAGACTATTGCACACAGATAGTAAAAGTCTCCCTCTACTTCTCTTTTCCTATCTCTGTTTTAATATATTTCGCACTACTCCCTCATGTCTTAGTATGTGATCTATCATCCTATCACTCCTATTTTTTACTGTATTCCACGTATTTCTTTCTTCTCCTACCATTTCTAGTACCTCTTTGTTCTTAACTTTGTCTGTCCATGATATCTTCATCATACGTTTTTAGCACCTCATTTCAAAGGCTTTTACCTTTTTTTTGTCCGCTTCTCCTACTGTCCAGGCTTCACAGCTATACAGTGCTGTGCTCCACACATATGCCTTCAGCAATCTTTTCCTTGTTTCTAAGTTTGTTGTCTTTGAACACAGTAGTTGCTTTTTCTTGTTAAATGTAGCACGACTTTATGCTAATCTTTGTTTTATATCTTTTGTGCTTTTCCCATCTTGCGTTATTTGGCTTCCTAGGTTGCAGAAATCCTTAACTTCTTATAAGTTCTCGTTGCCTATTTGAATTCTTGTTTTTGGTTTATTTTCCCCTCTTTTGCATACTAGAACTTTAGTTTTATTTTTGTTAATTTTCATACCGTATCTCTGTGTTAGAAGCGTTTCCATTTCATTAAGACCAGCTTCTAACTCTTTCTTGCTAGATGCTAATACCGCTATATCATCTGCAAATCTAAGCATTTGACAGTATTCATTGCATCTTCTATGTACTAGTTAAAAATTAATGGGGATAAGGCACATCCCTATCTCACTCCTTTCTTAATATGTACTTCTCTGCTTTCTGCTCTAATTATATTACAGTTGTTTGTTCTTTGTATAAGCTATGTACTATCCGTCTATTCCTAAAATTATTGCAATCTTTTTGAATATTTCGAACATATTTTTCCATTTTACATTGTTGAATGCTTTTTCCAAATCTACAAACCCTTTTCTATTACTTTCTCCATTTTCACCCTCAGAGCTAAAATAGCCTACCGTGTTCCCCTGTTTCGCCTAAACCCAAATTGATCTACTCCTATTATTTCTTCAGCTTGTTTTTCCATTCGTTTCTGTACAATGCTAGTTAACATTTTTGACACGTGTGCTGTCAGACTGCTTGTTAGAAAATTTTCACATCTATCTGCGCCTCTATTTTTTGGTATGGTTACTATGATGGTACGTTTGAAATCTCGCCTGTCTCATACATATAACTTACAAGTTGGAAGAGACGTTCTGTTCCTGCCTGTCCACCGGTTTTTAGAGTTCCTGCTTGCACCTTATCTGTACCCGGCGCCATAATATTTTCAGTCCCTTTAATGCTAATTTCAAACTCATCTCGCAGTATAGAATATCCCAAGTCATCATTTTCAATGTCTGATTCTTGTTCTAATGCTGTTAGGTACTCTTCTGCATATCAATTTCTTATATATTCCTACCATTTAACCACTTTCTCTACATTTTCTATAATGACGTTTCCTCTCGCGTCCCTTATATTTTTGCTATACGGTTTTATATCCCTAAAACTCATTCTAGTTATTTTGTATGCTTAGTGTCTTTCCTATTTCCATCTTAGTTTGTACCCTCTTTGCACTTTTCATCAATCCATTATTCTTTAGCTTTCCTGCATTTGCCAATAATTTCCTATTTTATGGTTTTGTATCTCTATTTTCCCGTTTCGTCTGATTTATTTTTGTATTTTCGTCTTTCTTCTATTAAATTCAGGATATCTTTTGTTATTCATGGTTTCTTATTTTCTGTTTGTGTATACCCCAGAATATCTCTGGCCGCAATGGCTAAGCTGGATTTTAAGTTATTCCATTCTGTTTTTACTGCATTAGTATCAAAAATTTTCTCGATATCTTTCAGCAATTCATTTTACTTTTTTCAAATCTTTTGGGGATATCTTTATCTTTTAGTTTTTCATAGTCAAAATGCCTTTTTTCATTCCTTTCTTAAATTTTTAAATTTAAGAGCGGCCTTCATAATTACGATGTTGTGGTCAGTGTCTATATCTGCTTCTGGGTAGCTTCTACAGTCTATTTGATATCTTCCTACATCCCCTGGCATCTTCCAAGCGTATCGTCTTCTACCATGATATTGAAATAATGTGTTTGCGATTGTTAAACTGTTTTTGTCGCAAAATTCTACCAACCCACTTTCCCTGTTGTTTCTCGTGCCTAAACCAAATAAACCTACTACTGCTCCTTCCCTACCCTCATCTACCACTGCATTAAAATCTCCCGTAATTATTAAATTTTCATGTCCTTTTACGTATCTTAGTATGTCTTCGATATCTTTGTAGTAGGCGGCTATGTGGCGTAGTTGGTATGCGTGTGACTACTACGCCCAAGGTATCGGTTTCGAATACCGACACGGTCTGCTTGAAAAATGTTAGGTGAGTATTGTTCACAAAAATACGCCCTCGTTCTGATGAGAGATAAATGGAGGTCCCTTGTGTGAGTGTTGTCCCGCACGTTAAAGATCCCTACCTTGCTTGAAACAGCAAGGATTCGGCAAAAATTAAAAGTTTTCAGGTAAAAAACTCGCTTCCTGACCAATGTAGTACCTTCGGGTGGAGCATTCTAAAATTACATGTAGGATATCTTTGTAGCTCTCTTCTACCTCTTCGTTACAGTAGGTAGAGGTAGACATATATACTTGTATTATTATTGTGTTTACCGGTTTAGATTCTAATCTATCCATGCGTACTCTATCGTTCTTTTGCAAGTAGTTTTCAACACAGTGCCCCTATCTTTTTTCGCATAACTATCCCCACACCGGAATTTCCTTTCTCTGATCCTATATGAATTACCCTAAAGTCTTCACTTCAAAAATGCCCCGCCTCTTGCCACCGAACTTCGCTGATCCTTACTATGTCTAATGCTAACCTATCCATTTCAATTTTTAAGTTCTCTACCTTACCTACTTGCTTCATGCTTCTGACATTTCACACTGCGACTCGCAGAATGTTCCCGATTCTTTTTCTAAATTTTTGAATCACATCTTCCGAAGTAGTCCCCTCCCAGAGATCCGAATGGGGGACTATTTTACCTCCGTAATCTTTTACTTGGAAGGTGATGTGATGGTTTCCCGTTGCCTTTCATATCGCAGTAGTGTGTCATAGAATGTCATACAGACCCCTATGATCTCTGCCAATCTAATTACCGAAAAAATCGCTGCCCTCTTTCGGGAACCTGTCTTAGTCTGATCCCTCACTAACAGCCCTACTACTTTGGTTGAACCTGTAGTTTGGTTCTTTAGATCAATGGAACGCGGAAGCGATTCCACTTGTTTTAGAACTTCTTCATTCGGAATAGATCTTCTAAAATAAGAAAAGTTTAATCGATAGAGTTTCCTCTTGTCCTTTTTGATAACATATCAAAAATTCTATCATTTGTCTTTTCGAAAATAATCTGTTTTTTTTTATTAAATTTTAGTGATGCCGATTTAAAAATACTGCAAATCTAGATTGGAGATTAAACTGATCGCGAACATCTTTTATGGAATTTTGACCTTGAAAAAATCTCTTGTAGGTCTTGAAATCTTAAATTTCGTAAAGACAAATGGTATTACAACAAAGTTATTATATCTCTACTATTTAAAAAAAATTGTTTAGGTATGCGAACGAATAAATACTTCAGTAGGCACACCGTATTTAAATGGACCACTCTGTAAAAAGGAGCATATTCTCATTTTTCTCCAATTCAGGATTTTATACGGTCAAAATGATTTTAAATGACACGTATACTTACCTAAAATCAAAACATCCTGCTATTTACCTGTACAATAGCATAACAATTACCATTATCCAGTATTATTAATTGCTACATTACTTAAAAGCAGTTATCATTATTTAATTATTACTTTATACCTAATGAATAGAAAACGTGTCTGCGCAAACGGAATATCCCGTAGCGTGTTATGTTAATGATTGTTATAATGACTAGAACTTTTTTCAACAATGTGATTAGTTTTTATTAGAAATTATATTTTTTCAATAACCTTGAGCTGTAATTATGTGTACAGAGGAGAATTTTTATTTTTAAATAGTTGCTAAGTTTTTCTTTAATGCTATAGTTCATAAACAAATCTCATTTGATGGTTTGAATTTGTATTAAATTAGCTAATTTTTAAGCACACCTATTTTTTGTTTAGTTGGACGGTACCACGAAGACACGCTACTACTAGGGTCATATAGTAATGTGGATGCACCGGTTATAGCCAGTGCATCCCAGCTATAGCCACTTACATCTTTCTATGCGTTTATATAAATTACATTACGGTCTACGTTCCATGCATTGCTTTTGCGCATAGTATACACAACAAAATCAGACTCATAACTGCAACGACTACATTTCACTTGATCGATCATGCACCTCCTGGATCCAGATACCTGGCGATTCTGGTTTTCTCATTGGTATCTGTTGTTGGTACCTATTGTTTGCTTTTGTCATTCCATTTGATGTTTTAGCGGGTGGTGGATACAGTGAGAGGTTCTTCTTCTTGGTTGTTCTGCAACATATCCAAATCCTGTGTTTCCTACATTTGATTTTTACAATGCTCTACCCGATGGTACTACATTGGCCAGGAAGCGAGTTTTTTATACTTGGAAATTTTTTATTTTGTCGAACCCTTGCTGTTCCAAGCAAGGTAGGGATCTTTAATGTGCATGGCAACACTAACACACAGGACCTCCATTTTACCTCTCATCCGAACGAGGGCGTATTTTTTGTGAAAAATGCGCACCTAACATTTTTCTAGCGGACCGTGAAGGAATTTGAACCCGGGATTTTGGGCATACCAACGCATACCAACTACTCCACGGAGCCGCCCAAATCCTGGGTCCACCGGCCTGTGGTTTTTGACCGACAGAATGACTGTTCGCCACAAGTCGCTCCGCTCCATCGTCATGTAGTTTGTCAAACAGGACTAAAGGATGTAAGTCCCTAACGATTTTGCTTGTGTCACCATTTCTTGGCGTCCCGCATAGGTGCAAAACTCCCCCGAATTGTCACTGTTCCTCTGCTCACCTTGTTTCGCCCAGAGGCGAAGGTTGGTAGCTGTTGATTCCAGGAGATCTGCTGCTGGAATGCAACGACTACTAGTGCACACGTGTTTTCTTATAACTTTTGTTACAGAGTGGGGGTAAGCAACTAACTTTTAAACCGGTAAATTTTTTAAAATGTTGATACTATAAATGATTTTAGCTTGAATAATATTGTTTTCCAATTCTTATAATTAAAAATACAAGTGGCTATAAATGAAACACTAAACTAGAAGTTTTCTATTTATAACCCCAAACTGGCTATAAATGACACTATACATTTCACTATTTTTAGCCGCTTAATACTAACACCATCATTTACTATACGTGCGTAATACCTAAGTATCTACATATATTTTATATTTGGCTGAAACTGTTCGGTTTTGACTTCGGGGGTTGTAGGCGGAGCCTGAATTCTTAAGCTGAATGTTTGAGTTTCGAATCTATTATGGATTGATATATACAGAACAATACATATTACAAGTTAAAACAGTCATGGAATTCATAGATACATAGGTTAAATCAGTTAAGAAATCGATACATAGATACACACATACACACGCACGCACGCACACCCACACACACACACACAGCTTAAAGCAGTTGCGAAATCAATATTTATATACAGGTTAAATCGGTTAATAAACTCAATATATAAATATTGCAATCTGACCGCCTGCATGAAGATATCTGCTTAAAAGTCCCAAAACTTGGGTGCCAAAATATTTGCTACGATCTTTGACTCGAGTTTCACGTTGTGGGCGTCCATATTATTGCTACGATGTCGGACTACAAGTCTCACGGTTGGGCTGCTTTAATTGCTGCGAGCTCTAATTACTATTAAATACCTCTGCCTATGAAGTTTGCCACGGCTGCTCAGCTGCATTTAAAAATAAAGCTAACTACTCAAAAAAATGCTGCTTCCGTAAATCGTCTACTTTTATTTACATATCAGGAAAAATGTACACGCCAAAATTAAAATTAAACTCTCTTTCACACATTTTACATATTCTATACATTACATGTGATTTTCCAATGCTCCAGCCGAAGGTACTACATTGGCCAGGAAACGAGTTTTTTTTACCTGGAAAATTTTGAATTTTGCCGAATCCTTGCTGTTCCAAGCAAGGTAGGGATCTTTAACGTGCGTGACAACACTCACATACGGGACCTCCATTTTACCTCTCATCCTAACGAGGGTGTAGTTTTGAGAAAAATGCTCGCCTAACATTTTTCAAGCGGACCGTGTCGGGATTCGAACCCGGGACCTTGGGCGTAGTAGTCACAAACATACCACTACGCCACGGAGCCGCCTACATATTCTATACATCCCCTACCCTCCAAAATATTCTGTTAATAATACATTTCGATAACAAAATTTATTCCAGATAAATTTTTCCAATTAATACAATCAGAAAAAGTAATTGGGCTTTTCCACAGTTCTTACTTTACGCATTGTTCCTTCGTGCTATTTTTTGCACATCAATAATCAAAAAGATCATTTTACCTTGTACATAAATCCAATATTATAAATCACTTTTTATCATAAATTCCCCCATAAAATACAATAAACATAATTCAATATTAAATTGTTCAATCAGAAACCTTTTCCCTGTTTGTCCTTTTAGTTCATAAAATTATACATTACATGTGATTTTCCAATGCTCTACCCAAAGGTACTACATTGGCCAGGAAGCGAGTTTTTTTTACCTGGAAAATTTTGAATTTTGCCGAATCCTTGCTGTTCCAAGCAAGGTAGGGATCTTTAACGTGGGTGACAACACTCACACACGGGACCTCCATTTTACCTCTCATCCGAACGAGGGTGTATTTTTGCGAAAAATGCTCGCCTAACATTTTTCAAGCGGACCGTGTCGGGATTCGAACCCGGGACCTTGGGCGTAGTAGTCACACACATACCACTACGCCACGGAGCCGCCATAAAATTATACACCTCAATGCACCAAGTCATTAAGCAGCTGTTTACACACATATACAACGAAAAAGTATCAGCTACCTGGATTCCATAACTGCACACGAGCCTGCCATCATTCCATTAATGACTGAGACATTCAGGAACACCCCAATATGGATTTCAATCACCTCAACTGCAAGGTTGCAACCATATCAACAAGACGCCATATCGTTCACCATTTTGATAGGGTTTCCAAACTCCCAAACCTCCTCTGTAGCACCACATTTCTTTTATCATCTGTGTGCTATAGTTTAATCTAGGTCTAACACTACCTCTCCTTTTTTTCATTCTCTGCTTCTAGTATAACCCGCACTATTTCCTCATGTCTTAGAACGTATCCTATCATCACATCTTTTCTATTTTTTACCGTTTTACACAGATATCTTCCTTCTTCTACTATTATAGAAACTTTTTGTTCTTAACTTTATACGTCCAACAGCATACCATTGCAGCACCATATTTCAAAGACTTCTATCTTTTGCTCGTCTACTTCTGCTACTGTAACCTTTTTTTTTATAGCCTCCACTAGTTGGATACAAGTGAAGCCTTATTGGTTCGCGGCTAAGTCTGGGAATTACCCCAAGGGTGAGCAATGAGAAAGGGTGTGGGGATGGTCTAAACTCTACAATAAACTAACAAAAGGAAAATGGGTTGAGCGCCACTGTATCTGTATGGATGATAACACTAAAAATTCATTACTCCTATGAGAAGATACAGAAACTCATGGGATATAAACACAATAAAAAACTTACAACTTACTGAACTAATGTATCTGGAAACCTCTGGAACATACTTACAACCTCTTCAATCTCGATGATCCTGAAAGAAAAAATACACAACAAACTTTCTATTAAAAAGACACTGTTTGTGCTTTCCAATAAAAAGGCAGACTAATAATTACAGGTGGATAATGTTAAGATTACCACACCAAAGATGAATACCTAGAACAAATCAGTTGTAGCATATCTGTGTTTTTTAAATTACTTCAGCACTCGTCTACTTTCAATATTCAAAGATTTATTTTCTTTAAAAAAATTTTAGTAAAAACTAATTGTGCATGGAATAAAAAACTTGAGTCCAAAAATGAAATTTAATATAGTTTCTCTCTTTTCGTTATTTTTTCTAAATATGTTTACAAAAATGAAATAATAAAATTGGATTCTTTATACATCTGCCTTCACATAACAAGACCTTAAGTTAATAATATTTTATAACAAGTTTCTGATAACAAATACTCAGATCTGTTTATTGGCTTACATATGTTTCACATTGAGTTTAAATTATTTCTTAAAAAAATTTGAATCACGTGCAGTTAACTTGGGTAAACCACATTTCAATTAATTCAGATATTATGAGCTTATAAAAATTTGACATCTGCAAGTATTTTTCTAGAAAACAGGAAATGGACTTTGAAGTCTCATCTTTTTAACAAGTGAATGTTCTGCATATCTTACAAAATTATTGTAATAGCATTTCGTAATTATAATCTTCTACGCTGTTCTTTATGCACAAATTTAATTTAACTAAGCAATTTTCGACTACAATTAATGTGAGCACTCGCAAACATAACAAAAAAAGGTTTGATACCTGTATATAATAAAGCCGTCATCCCTAGTTACCAAACTGCGACGCAAGTCTTCTGAAATCTGCTTATCAAATGGTTGTAACAAAATACCAAACAACAGTTGTAGTTGCCTTAACAAACGAGCAGTGTTCCAATCTCTTTGTTCGAATATATCATTATCTTACTATATCATTATTTTACTACATCATGTTACTTCGTCATGTGCTAAGGAAATAAAGATATTTTATAAATTATTTAAATAAAGCGATCTTACCGTTAACAAGTACCGACTCGAACCAATTCAAAGAGCGGCGTGATCCAGTGCCTTGCCGGTGTCACAGGAATGAAAATCTTCGCTGTGTCCCAAGGCGACCAGCCCCTGTCTTTACCTTGGCACGCCTATCCTGAGGCCCCACTTATGCAAAGCCTGAGAACCCATTTGTTTTGTACGATGCAATCTGAACTACATTCTCAAAAGCAATGACCGACTTCGTTATTCGTACCGTACAAGTACGGGACGGCGCATCTGCTTAACGCGTCCTCGTGACCGTATTCACGCACGCGCTATTCTAATTTTAACGAATGAAAGGGTATAATCCGCCTGCAAGTTAGGCAACACAAACGACTAGATCCCTTTTAAATATGCTTCTTGAATGTATATTATTATTAAATATCTCTGGGTAAAGCATTTAAGTTATTTAAGCGAACATGATTTCCTGTTTCATTATGGAATTGTTTCTTTCAGATATAACAGTATCAAATACGAGAATTAAATACCACAGAATAAAATTGTACTGATGTGATTCTTGCAAAAATGGTGCTATAGAATATATATTCGTTACACTACTGTCCATGTTTCACATCCGTACAATTATGTGCTCCACACATATGCTTTCAGCAATTTTTTCCTTATTCCTCTGTTTGTTGTCTTTGAACATAGCAGCTACTTTCTCTTATTGAGGGCAGCATAGTCTTCTGCTAATCTTTTTTTAAAGCTATGGCAGATTACCACTTCTGTTATCTAAAACGTACCATATTTCACCGATATTCAATGGTGCGCAAAGGAGGTCAAGCAACTAAACAGCTACCAAGACCCCCCACTACTTAGATATTTGCCGAATCAATAGTTTTGCAATAACTCCTTTCGCACAATCAACAATTGTTGAGAATATATTCACGTAAGATTGTAAAAAATCAGTTTGAAAAATTAGCAACAATTATGTGCAGTTCAAGTAGTCGGTTAAATTTTCAGTAGAGGATTTAATAAGGAGAAATTACTGCCAAAACAATTATAGTCAGCTAAATTCTCTTAAAATTGGATAAAGCATCGATTAAAATTTATTCCCAACAAAAGTGCAGCTCTGGTTAGATTTATACGGGATTAAATTTCACCCGGGACGTGAAAGCCTCTTAAATGATAATTCTAAAAGTTATCCCGTGAAGATCCTAGTCCTGGTGTATCTTTTCTTTTAGGGGGTGTGTCCAAATATTTGTTGTTTGGTTGTCCTTTATCGACGAAGCGCCGGTGTTGTTTATATCGGTAGAGATAAAAGGTAACAAAAGAAAAGAGATCACTTCGTCAACACTCGTAACTCTACACACCACGTCCACACTCGAGGAAAGCCGGTAATAAAATACCGCTTGTTTCGACGTTGTTACGTGCCAAAGTGGCCCTTAAACATGTTTAGGATAATTTTGATGTGCGGAAGTTTCGCGCCATAATTTCAAAAGACTCGGGGCGCGTATTTCCGTTACGTCACAGTGCGTTTGCGCCAGATCGCGCGACGCGAGTGGGTTGGACGAATAACTTCGCGCCGACGTGTAAAAGACAAGAGTGAGGACAAGTTTCCTGTGCTCTTTGTAACGTGGCTTTTTGCCCGAACCTTCGAGTGGAGTGGACGTTTGAGGTATCGTATCGTGCCTTATCTTTATCTATTGTGATTTCCTTGCTTGCTTGTCTTTGTTTGTCGCCCCTTATACCATGTTCCCGTCATTCCCTACATAGGTAGAAGAAATTTGAAGCCGCCTAGGCAAACCGTACTGCACGACCCTGAATGAACGAGCTCATGATTGCCGGAGCTGGTCCGAACGCTTCGGATGAGCGTCGGGCGTACCATCTTTAACTACCTCAAAACGGCCCTCCGTAGCCTGATGGACTTTAGAGAAGCCAACTTTAACTCAATCCCGCCGGACGGCGGATTTCTGAGTGAGTACTCTTTTTGTTAATTTGTTCGCTGTATTATTTATTGTCTTAAATTTATATAAATTTCCGATTATTGCGCAATATAAATTGTGCATTGGTGACGTCATTGGCAGATGAGCGCGCCCAAAATCTGTATAAGATTAGCGCTACCAACTGCCGGTGGTGTCTAGTAAACCCCGCTTGCGGTGTTGTATTTATGAACTTTTAAATGTAAGAATCCGTTTAAATGTAAGAATTTGGCGCCCAACGTGGGGCCAGGATCTATTCTATTTATTATACCAGTTATATCGTCCAAAGACAGTCTAATTTCCGATACATTGTGAGGCCAATCAGAAACGATTTTCTTTAAGATAGGAACGCCTTTCATTTCCTGGGCTAAAATGGCTCTAAGTTGTGATCTTCTATCATTTTGGTTAGACGCAGGGGTAATATTCCTACACTCAATCTCGTAAATGAGCTCGAGGGATTTTAGATGTGAAATATTCATTTTGAATTTATATTAGAGACACGATCTATATATAAGATATACAATACTGAGGTAAATCAGAAGGTAAAAACGGTAGAGCTACTTCGGGTCGGTACGATAAAGATATTTAAGGGTGGAAACTTGCTATGAAAGCATTCGTAAGGAATAATATGCAAATTTTAACACGTTAAGTAACCAAAACACTAAAGAAACACATTTAGACTGTATGAGAGCAAAATTAATGTTTAATCAAAGAAATATTTCATTGATAAACTACAAAAAGACACTCCCAAATTATAAAAACACGCAGGTAATGTGTTATTTAACAAATACAACAAAAATTGTTAATCTAGCATATTCAAAAGATATTCTAAAGGGGCAATTCACTACAATAACGTTTATAAACATAAGGTTTCTTTAAAAGCGAGTTTGAATATCCTAATCAAACAGGTAAATGACTAAAGACACTTTTTTGTAAACACACAAGATAATTTAGGTACAGTTTTTTTTTAAAAAAACAGGAAGGGTTATGTTTAAATTTGATATAAATAGATAATTTTTGTGATAAACAGTGTTTAAGGGATGTAATTACTTAGTTGATTGATTGTTTATTTATGTATAAATAATTTGATTACCTGTATAATACAGAAGTAAGGTTAAAGTATAAATCCTTCTAAAAACTTGGAGTTCAGTTTAGAACAACTAAACACATATTTCAGATAATTTCAGTTATACACTTCATTTAAAGTTATAGTAAATTAATTAGATTAATGTAGCATTTTTAAGACAAAAGGTATATATCACAATAACCCCAAAATGACGGTTTTCATTACAACAGCTGACATGTCAATTCAGGAAAATCTCTGGGGAATTTACAAGATACCAACCTGATATTTAAAATCCACAGACATATTAAAACATAGATAATGATGTTTGTTAATTTAATTTTAGATGAAAAAGCTATTTAAATAATATTAGTTAATACATTCTATAGTCATAAAGGAATCATACCACCTAAAAAAAACACGTTGGACGGCAAATTCTTACATTTAAACGGATTCTTACATTTAAAAGTTCATAAATACAACACCGCAAGCGGGGTTTACTAGACACCACCGGCAGTTGGTAGCGCTAATCTTATACAGATTTTGGGCGCGCTCATCTGCCAATGACGTCACCAATGCACAATTTATATTACGCAATAATCGGAAATTTATATAAATTTAAGACAATAAATAATACAGCGAACAAATTAACAAAGAGAGTACTCACTCAGAAATCCGCCGTCCGGCGGGATTGAGTTAAAGTTGGCTTCTCTAAAATCTATCAGGCTACGGAGGGCCCTTTTGAGGTAGTTAAAGATGGTACGCCCGACGCTCTTCCGAAGCGTTCGGACCAGCTCCGGCAATCATGAGCTCGTTCATCCAGGGTCGTGCAGTACGGTTCGCCTAGGCGGCTTCAAAGTTCTTCTACCTATGTAGGGAATGACGGGAACATGGTATAAGGGGCGACAAACAAAGACAAGCAAGCAAGGAAATCTACATAGATAAAGATAAGGCACGATACGATACCTCAAACGTCCACTCCACTCGAAGGTTCGGGCAAAAAGCCACGTTACAAAGAGCACAGGAAACTTGTCCCCAGTCTTGTCTTTTACACGTCGACGCGAAGTTATTCGTCCAACCCACTCGCGTCGCGCGATCTGGCGCAAACGCACTGTGACGTAACGGAAATACGCGCCCCGAGTCTTTTGAAATTATGGCGCGAAACTTCCGCACATCAAAATTATCCTAAACATGTTTAAGGGCCATTTTGGCACGTAACAACGTTTGATTCTAACGAGCTGTCGTCCCGTCCAAGATATGTTGATGTTCTGATGCTAAACTGCTAGAGTCAACTGCATTTTTGAGCACGGGAAATGCAATATTTGTGGGTTTCCCGCACCACAAATCATAATTCAATATCCGGACTTACTTGGGAACAAACTCTTTTTATGATTTACACGTGACGCTTATATTAAACATAATAATAA
Source organism: Platerodrilus igneus (assembly GCA_036346225.1). NCBI lineage: Eukaryota > Metazoa > Arthropoda > Insecta > Coleoptera > Lycidae > Platerodrilus > Platerodrilus igneus. Next base: position 8,341,645 of record JARFIW010001148.1, read on the forward strand.
TGAAGAAGTTCAACACGCACGGTTTAAAAATTTTTCAAACTTAAATAATACAATGAAAAGGTAAAGCTTTTTTAAAAATGTGTAACACAGTTCAGGTTGGTTTCCAACTTCAATTGCGGCAAATACATATATTATCTGAATTTATTAAAATGTTTTAGGAATACTAAAGTAACATAGAGAAAGAGAACTGCCCAAAAATAGTAGTACATAAATACCAAAATCATTAAAAAATATTTATTATCTAACGTGCAGGAATAAGTTTGAGTTACACAAATTTAATAAATTGTATATGTAATTACATATTTAAAAATCTATAGGTATTTGGAATATTTCAAATTTCATGTCTTTAAAATCAAACTTCAGGGGAAACGTTCTGTGAATGTTGTACGGATATTTGTCAAGAATATCTAAGTCTCAAAACGTTCATGTTGTAGGAACATATCTGGAAAAGTCAACCAAAATAATCTGTAGAAATATTAGGAAAACATTTTATGAATATTCTTATTTTCATGAAAACATCCTATAGATATTCAATAAACATTTAGAAAATATATTCTCAGAGTGGAACGTTGTTATGTTGTGAGAATGTTCTTGGAATATTTTTTCTATATGGGCATATTCTCGTAAAAGTATAAAAATATGTAGTTGATATCAGCCCCAACAATATTATAATTCCTGTAGTCTCATAAAAGAGTGCAAAAAGTCCTTGGAGAAATAACAACAAAAAAGTGCAGCTGTGATAATCAGTTCGTAAGTGCTTGGTAGCTTTAGACAAACATAAATGTTCAGTATTTTCACTACATTTGACTGGAACTCTAATTATTGTTATTGAAAATAGCAATTACCATCGTTGTGGCTGCCCTTGCAAGATGTAAATCATCATGGTAATATTGGAAAACCGGCAATTATTAAACCGCATTTGGTCAATTATAGAAACTCGATAAAATACAAATCATTCTGTACCTCAGCATTAGATAATTTTCTATCAGTACAATCACGAAGGAACGATATTTTGATGCTATCACAATCGTGTAATTTATCGCAAACCTAGTGGTTCTAGACACCAATTATTTAAACAAATGTATAAATAATAATCAATTAAAATGTGATTTGACTGTGTATCATTATGTAGTTACTTATCTACCGCAAATTAATAAATTAATAAATAATAACCAAAATTATAACACATATTGATAATGGCAAAGGATGAATGTGCAAAATGCAACAGGGTAAGCAACTACATAATTGGAATTAAGATTAATAATTTTCAGGTATTTTTCCAAGTTTCAACATTTCAAAAGTTGCAAGAGAAAGAAATACTATTCGACTTACAATTTTCACAACCTGTCTCTTTATCATTATATCATCAAGAACCGCTAGATATTTTATATCAAGGTAAAATGTTGTATTTTGTATTGTTTAAACTTTTAATTTTTTTAAGGTTTTGGAACGGAATTGGAAATTTCTTTCAGTTATGTTGGGAAAAAATACTAGAATGTATCGGAGAAGACCCTGTAACGCTTTGGGTTTATGGACCGATAGTGATCATGCTTTTTTTTTACTGGGGTGGAGGAATATGTTACATACTAATGGATGTAACAAATAAACCAGCAATATTAAGACAATATAAAATGCGACCAGGAACAAATGAACCTGTTGATAGCCAGAAATTACTCAAAGTAAGTATGATAAGGTTCAATCTCAAAATATTTCTTCCATACTAATTTCTTATTCCTAAAATTTTGGAATTAATTTAAAATTTAGATGAAAATCAGTCTTATCGCGATCTGCACCAAAATCAATCTCAGAAAGAACAGCATCCGTTAGGTAATTTTTCCTTACAAGTATTGTCCTCTATGTCGATGGGAGAACTACAATTATTTAAATGTAACATTCAAAACCCTTTCACGTCGCAACAGTCTTTCCGTAGGTACATGTTAACTTTTCACCTTTAACTTACGGATCAGATTAGTTATCTTTGTGCTTCTTTTCGTACGCAAAGGTTTGATTTTATTGGCTTTATCAGTTTTTGTCGATTTTATATAATTTCTTTTTTAATTTTCCACAGCTTTCATAAATTAATTTCTATGTGAAGAAATTAATCGTCGAAATTGTTAACCGTGCTGAGACCGTGTTGAGAGATAGGTGTAAAGTTGGCATCGCAACAGAGATCAAATTTTAATACCGGTGACTTTCAAGCTTTCTAGTGCTCCCTAGAAATAAAAAATGTTTAACAAAGTTTTTAATAAATGAGTTTTCTTTGTGCCAATGCGCAGACGACACCGAGCTAATTTATGTGCCTTACTACACCCAAAATCTTACATTCCCAACATTAAAAACAAATATATTTTAAATAATTTAATTTAATTAGTGCCAATTTCACGCACAGTAACTACCAAGCAAGTAGATAAGTTACCTTCCTACGAGCGCAGAAAACGATTTTCGTATTGGATTTCATATGGGAAAATTTAAGATCCATTCAAGGTCATTCGTCTAAAGAATGAGTCCAATACTTTCACTTTTTCGTGGAATAATATACCTTGTTTCTTTTAAAAGCTACAGCTAGAGGCTCCGAGTATGCGTTAAATATACATAATTTATCTGGAGCGATTTGATAAATTTTAAGAAGTAGTTATTCCAGTTATCTTGTATCGACGATTAGGCACCAGAAATTGATCGATATAAAGCCTAAATAAAAATTTGTGATATTATCAGAGGCTTTCACGGCCTGAGTCATTATAAATATTTATGGTTCGTGGTTGGGACCGTGTCATTTTATAAATTAAGGTCGACGTTTCGCTCACTTTTGTAAGGGGCTTCATAAGAACATGAAAAGAAAAAAGTAATAAAATAAAACAATAATAAAAATATAAAGATAATATTAAGTAGACAAGTTTAAGTGTAAAGAGAAGAGTTACTCCTGAACTAGCAGACTCTCTAGCTCATTCAAAGCCAAAAGGTGTCTTGTGGCGAAGTAACTGGTGAAAGTGGCGAAAGTGCTAGTTCATATAGGGCGAAAATTTGATGCATGAGCGATCATGAATAGAGAGGAGTGTCGTAGCGGATCAGTGAACGTCACGGTTCCGCTGTTGTGAACATAGGCTTGTTTTTCAAATGGGGGAAAAGTGGTAGCCATCGTCTTTGTTTAGGTTATTAGAATTTTTATTGATTTCTATGGATTCTCTAATTTTTCTATTGTAGAAAAATAGAATTCTAGCAATTACTTTCGTCTTGTCAAAGTTAATGGTATGGCCTGTTTCATGTTGGTGTTCGGCCACCGCTGAGCGATTGTACTGGCTTGTTCTTAAGCATTGCTTATGCTCGTCTAGTCTAGCCTGTACTGACCGTCCTGTTTCTCCTATGTATACTAAACCGCAACTGCAAGGTATACTATATACACCTGGGGCTTTAAGCCTATTTACGGAATGTTTTGGGGTTGGTAATATTTGTGAAATTTTATTGGTGGGTTTATAAATTGTTTTGGTTTTGTGTTTACGTAGAATTTTGCCAATTGGGTCTGTTACTCTGTGTATATATGAAAGGATTGCTAAAGAATGTGTATCGGAATTACAGTGTGGTTTGGGAGTTCGTGTAGGATGCAGATGGCAGTTTTTTACTCTGCCAATATCTGTGTTAAGATAGCCGTTTTTATAAGACTGGTTTTAAGATGGGCCAGTTCATTAGATAAGTGTTCTGGTTGTGAAATCTTAATTGCACGGTGGACTAGAGAGTTAATTACCGATGATTTTTGTGAGGGATGATGATGTGACAACGCATGTAGGTATCTGTCTGTGTGTGTAGGTTTTCGATATACGGAATGACCTAGTCGTCCGTTAGGTTGGCGCTCCGTCAGAACGTCAAGGAATGGCAGGGTTCCGTTCTTTTCAATTTCTATAGTGAACTTAATATCTTTATGTTGATTGTTTATGTGATCTAGAAATTTATTGAGCGTTTGATGTCCATGGGGGCCAGATTAAAAAAGTGTCATCTACATAACGGAGCCAAGTTTTTGGTTTAAGGTCGGTGGATTCTAAAGCTATGGATTCTAAAGACTCCATGAATATATTGGCCACAATAGGGGATAGAGGTGAGCCCATTAGTGTGTTTGACGTTTGTTTGTAAAATTGTCCGTCGAACACAAAATAGGTAGAAGTTAAGCTTTTTTCAATGAGCCGTGGGTAGGTACTTAAATTAGTTTCTTTAATGTAGGAGTTGTTTAATAATGGAGACAGTGTCTATAACAGGTACGTTTGTAAATAGGGATGTTATGTCAAAACTGACTAGTATATCATTAGGGCCTAGCTCAATATTTGCAATTAGTTCTATGAAATGAATGGAGTTTAAAACATTAGTAGGGGTGTTACCGGAATAAGGTTTTAAGAAATTTGCTAGGTATTTTGTCAGATGGTAGGTTGGCGAGTCAATTGTGCTAACTATCGGACGCAGAGGGACATCAGCTTTATGGACTTTAAAAAGGCCGTACAAGCGAGGTGGTTTAGATTCGCGAAGTATTATGCGCTTTTGGATAGTTTTGGGAATATTAGAGGATTTGATAAGTGCTGAAATTTCCCGTTCAAGCTTTGAAGTGGGGGGGTCTTTGGTTATAGAAGTGTAGTAATCATCTTCTAATAATTGTTTAATCTTTTCTTTGTATTCTGTACGGTTTAGAATCACAGTCACATTACCTTTGTCTGCAGGGAGTATAACAATTTTCTTGTTTGTTCGTAGGTGTTTTAAGGCCGTCATTTCTTGCTTTGTCACATTTTTGTTAGGAGTTTTGGCATGTCCGAGACATTTAGTTGTTTCAGAGCAAATTAAGTTTGCATCGTCTTGGGGTAAAGATCGGATCGCTGGTTCCACAGAGCTTGGGTGCAATTGAGAAGTTTAGTCCTTTGGATAGGATATTTAGTTCGTTTTCGGATAGGATATGTTCTGATCGGTTTATGACGGTATTTGAGGACAAAGTTTTCGGGGAAGATGTTTTTTCAGGGTGTGAAAAGTTCTTGGAAGGTTGTAAGAATTTGCGTAATTGGGTTTTTGTGGTGAGTTCGGTGGTTTTTTGGGCTTGCAAGTATGAAATTCGGCCAAACAGAGTCCAGTCATTGTAGTTAAGCGTGGCGGATAATGTTAGATGGAGCTGTAGGAGTTGTTTAGAAATACTGTCTATTTCTTTTCGAGTGTTGGAAATTCGTTCGCGAAGGAGTGAGTGTTCTGCTCTGTGAAGAATTTTTTGACTGGAATATGTTTTAATGTGATATTTTATTTTAAGGAAATTTGTAACTATCTCAGAATCACAACACCGTACCAAAAAGGTGAGTGTACAAAGTAATTTTGCTAGTGAGTGTCTAAGGTTACTGAAAGTTTTTGTTTTGTTTACAATATCCTCCCCGTAAAGGTTTTTGTGATATTGTCGGAGGCTTTCACGGCCGGAGTCATTATAAATATTTATGGTTCCTGGTTGGGACCGTGTCATTTTATAAATTAAGGTCGACGTTTCGTCCACTTTTGTAAGGGGCTTCTTTAGGACATGAAAAGAAAAAAGTAATAAAATAAAATAATAATAAAAATATAAAGATAATATTAAGTAGACAAGTTTAAGTGTAAAGAGAAGAATTACTCCTGAACTAGCAAGCTCACTAGCCCATTCAAAGCCAAAAGGTGTCTTGTGACGAAGTAACTGGTGAAAGTAGCGAAAGTGGTAGTTTATATAGGGCGAGAATTTGATGCATGAGCGGTCATGAATAGAGAGGAGTGTCGTAGCGGATCAATGAACGTCACGGTTCCGCTGTTGTGAACATAGTCTTGTTTTCCAAATGGGGGAACGGTAGTAGCCGTCGTATGTGTTTAGGTTATTAGGATTTTTATTGATTTTTATGGATTCTTTAATTTTTCTATTGTAGAAAAAAGCCACGCTTAACTACAATAACAGGACGCTGTTTGGCCGAATTTCATACTTGCAAGCCCAAGAAACCACCGAACTCACCGCAAAAACCCAATTACGCAAATTCTTGCAACTTTCCAAGAACTTTTCACACCCTGAAAAACATCTTCCACGAAAACTCTGTCCTCAAATACCGTCATAAACCAATCAGAATATATCCTATCCGAAAACGAACTAAATATCATGTCCAAAGGACTAAACTTCTCAATTGCACCCAGATAAATTCCCGCAGAGGAAATCATTAGCTCTGGGGAACCAGCGATCCGATCTCTACCACAAGACGATGCAAACTTAATTTGCTGTGAAACAACTAAATGTCTCGGACATGCCAAAACTCCTAACAAAAATCTGACAAAGCAAGAAATGACGGCCTTAAAACACCTACGAACAAACAAGAAAATTGTTATACTCCCTGCAGACAAAGGTAATGCAACTGTGATTCTAAACCGTACAGAATACAAAGAAAAGATTAAGCAGTTATTAGAAGACGATTCCTACTCTCCTATAACAAAATACCCCACTTCAAAGCTTGAACGGGAAATTTCAGCATTTATCAAATCCTCTAATATTCCCAAAACTATTCAAAAACGCATAATACCTCGCGAATCTAAACCACCTAGCTTGTACGGCCATTCTAAAGTCCATAAACCTGATGTTCCTTTGCGTCCGATAGATAGCACAATTGACTCGCCAACCTACCATCTGGCAAAATACCTAGCAAATTTCTTAAAACTCGCCAATGACCAATGACCGTGTCATTTTATAAATTAAGGTCGACGTTTCGCCCACTTTTGTAAGGGGCTTCATCAGGACATGAAAAGAAAAAAGTAATAAAATAAAATAATAATAAAAATTTAAAGATAATATTAAGTAGACAAGTTTAAGTGTAAAGAGACGAGTTACTCCTAAACTAACAGACTCATTAGCCCATTCAAAGCCAAAAGGTGTCTTGTGACAAAGTAACTGGTGAAAGTAACGAAAGTGGTAGTTTATATAGCGCGAGAATTTGATGCATGAGCGGTCATGAATAGAGAGGAGTGTCGTAGCGGATCAGTGAACGTCACGGTTCCGCTGTTGTGAACATAGAATTGTTTTCCAAATGGGGGAAAGGTGGTAGCCATCGTCTTTGTTGATTACCGATGATTTTTGTAAGGGATGATGATGTGACGACGCATGTAGGTATCTGTCTGTGTGTGTGGGTTTTCGATATACGGAATGACCTAGTCGTCCGTTAGGTTGGCACTCCACCAGAACGTCAAGGAATGGCAGAGTTCCGTTCTTTTCAATTTTTATAATGAATTCGTTTTCTTGAGGTTACACTGTCTCTATTATTAAACAACTCCTACCTCAAGAAAACGAATTTGAGTACCTGGCCACGCTCATTGAAAAATGCTTAACTTTTACCCATTTTGTCTTCAACGGACAATTTTACACGCAAACTTCGGGCACACCAATGGGCTCACCTCTATCCCCTATTGTAGCCAATATATTCATGGAGTCTTTAGAATCTATGGCTCTAGAATCCACAGACCTTAAACCAAAAACTTGGCTCCGTTATGTAGATGACACTTTTGTAATTTGGCCCCATGGACATCAAACGCTCAATAATTTTCTAGATCAAATAAACAATCAACATAAAGATATTAAGTTCATTATAAAAATTGAAAAGAACGGAACTCTGCCATTCCTTGACGTTCTGGTGGAGCGCCAACCTAACGGACGACTAGGTCATTCCGTATATCGAAAACCCACCCACACAGACAGATACCTACATGCGTCGTCACAACAACATCCCTTACAAAAATCATCGGTAATCAACAAAGACGATGGCTACCACCTTTCCCCCATTTGGAAAACAATTCTATGTTCACAACAGCGGAACCGTGACGTTCACTGATCCGCTACGACACTCCTTTCTATTCATGACCGCTCATGCATCAAATTCTCGCGCTATATAAACTACCACTTTCGTTACTTTCACCAGTTACTTTGTCACAAGACACCTTTTGGCTTTGAATGGGCTAGTGAGTTTGCTAGTTCAGGAGTAACTCTTCTCTTTACACTTAAACTTGTCTACTTAATATTATATTTATATTTTTATTATTATTTTATTTTATTATTTTTTTCTTTTCATGTACTGATAAAGCCCCTTACAAAAGTGAACGAAACGTCGACCTTAATTTATAAAATGACACGGTCCCAACCCAGAACCATAAATATTTATAATAAATAAAAATTTATTATACAATTATTTACATCCCATGACAGCGTTTGACGATCAGCACCCAAATACGACGGCGACCCACTATAGCAACGATCATCAAATAATAGCGACCAAAGGAAGCAGCCCAATAAAGCGGTTCGGCGACCTACAACACTATATTTGCACTCACCTACTGTCAAAAAACAAATGGTCGGTATTTCGATAACTAACAGTGGTAGAAAAAAGTGGACATTGTAAACGCAAATGATAATAATAAACAACGATTAGTTCAAAGCACTTACCTTTTAAATATAGCAAAGCGTAGCACATTTATTTATTGCGACCGTCCAGGACGGGAAGCGACATAGAATAGGTCGCGTCCTCTCCCTGACAGGTGATAAGATAGTTCTTCCACATGCGAAGGCAGCATAGTTTATCGGTATTCGGGACACTTAAACATACAGGCGCGGTGTTTGAGATATTTTCACGATACATACAACGACATTTGAATATACCGGACGGAGATAAATAATTAACAAATTCTAAATCTTTAAAATAAGTCAAGCGGTTAATTATATATAATTATAAATGTAACATACCGCCCACCAAAATGCAAGGCATTTTAAAAGAAAATAATTAAAGAGAGTGGGGCGGAATGAAAAGCGAAGAAAAAAGATTTACAAAAACAAACAAAAAATTTTTATAATTAGGGCAAAGAACAAAACTTTGGCACAGGACGCTTCAACTCGCTATGAGCAGTTTTAAGTGTGACCACCCTAACGACACCATCCGTCACCACCATCCAAGATGCACAGCAACAACACGGCCGAGGGACCAACGAAGGGAGGAACATTAGCGACCTTAATCAGCACTAAGGTGCCTAACTCAATTTGAGGAGACGATGTGTGCCACTTGAAGCGCTGTTGTAGCGAGTGCAAATACTCCTTGGACCAACGGGACCAAAAATCTTGTGGAATTCGCTAGAGTACTAGAGTAATTGTCAACGAGAAAGGCGGTTAAGCGGAAGGTGAGAAAAAGCGGGCTCCGGAATGGCGCCTTAAAGGGGCCCAAGTTAAAAAATTATCGGGCGTAAGACAGCTCAAATCATTGGGGTCATTGCTCAAAGAGGTGAGAGGACGTGAGTTCAAGATGGCCTCAAACTCGAAAGCACAATAAGATTGTTGAATATACGCAAGCAAAGGGATCAAAGCATTGTGCAATTCAGAAAATGACAAAGGTCCGGAATACCTTTCGAGTGGGTGACGTAGATTATGATGAAAACGGAGAATCCAAGCAACGATGCGCGTTATAAAGGGAGAGGAAGAGTGATTTTCTAGAATTGATTGAATCGAACAGGAGGTTACGACTGCGGGTAAAACAATAGAGCCTTGTTCAGTGAGATCTTCAGGAGCATCTAAAGGCGGAATATGTGGACTGTAATTTTCGAATGACTGGTACAAGATTGGTGAAACCGCCCACCATAGAGAACATTGGCACAAGTCGGTAGGGAGTAAACCACGTGACCCGACATCGGCACGATTCTCGGTGGTGGGGATGTGATTCCAAGAGGTGCGTGAAGTTAGCGGAATAATGTCGGCAGGAATAATTTAAATTAGAATAAATGTTAGTGCTTAGTTAGTGCTTTTTAGTGCCCAAATATGAAAGTCAGCGGACTATTCAAACAGTTAAAGTTAAAGTTATTCCGCCAACTTCACGCCTGGCGAAACAGTGAAGGCAGGAATAATTGTAGCAGGTGCAATGGTTAGTGCTTTGTTAGTGCTCTTTAGGGCCCAAATAAGAATGCCAGCGGACTGCTTAAAAAATAGTTATACGCAGTTAAAGTTATTCCGCCAAATTCACGCCTGGCGAAAAAGTGAAGGCAGGAATAATTGTAGCAGGTGCAATGGTTAGTGCTTCGTTAGTGCTCTTTAGGGCCCAAATAAGAATGGCAGCGGACTACTCAAAAAATAGTTATACGCAGTTAAAGTTATTCCGCCAACTTCACGCCCGGCAAAAAAGTGAAGGCAGGAATAATTGTAGCAGCTGTAATGGTTAGTGCTTCGTTAGTGCTCTTTAGGGCCCAAATAAGAATGCCAGCGGAATACTCAAAAAATAGTTATACGCAGTTAAAGTGATTCCGCCAACTTCACGTCTGGCGGAAAAGTGAAGGCAGGAATAATTGTAGCAGGTGTAATGGTTAGTGCTTCGTTAGTGCTCTTTAGGGCCCAAATAAGAATGCCAGCGAACTACTCAAAAAATAGTTATACGCAGTTAAAGTTATTCCGCCAACTTCACACCTGGCGGAAAAGTGAAGGCAGGAATAATTGTAGCAGGTGTAATCGTTAGTGTTTCGTTAGTGCTCTTTAGTACCGAAATATGAATGCCAGCGGACTGCTCGAAAAATAGTTATATGCAGTTATAGTTGTTCCGCCTACTTCACGCCTGGCGGAAAAGTGAAGGCAGGAATAATTGTAGTAGTTGTAATGGTTAGTGCTTTATTAGTGCTCTTTAGAGCCCAAATAAGAATGCCAGCGGACTACTCAAAAAATAGTTATACGCAGTTAAAGTGATTCCACCAACTTCACGTCTGGCGGAAAAGTGAAATCAAGAATAATTGTAGCAGGTGTAAAAGTTAGTGCTTCGTTAGTGCTCTTTAGGGCCCAAATAAGAATGCCAGCGGACTAGTTAAAAAATAGTTATACGCAGTTAAAGTTATTCCGCCAACTTCACGCCTGGCGGAAAAGTGAAGGCAGGAATAATTGTAGCAGGTGTAGTGGTTAGTGCTTCGTTAGTGCTCTTTAGGGCCCAAATAAGAATGCCAGCGGACTACTCAAAAAATAGTTATACGCAGTTAAAGTGATTCCGCCAACTTCACGTCTGGCGGAAAAGTGAACAGGAATAATTGTAGCAGGTGTAAGGTTAGTGCTTCGTTAGTGCTCTTTAGGGCCCAAATAAGAATGCCAGCGGACTATCAAAAATAGTTATAGCAGTTAAAGTTATTCCGCCAACTTCACGCCTGGCGAAAAGTGAAGGCAGGAATAATTGTAGCAGGTGTAATGGTTGTGCTTCGTTAGTGCTCTTTAGGGCCCAAATAAAATGCCAGCGGACTACTCAAAAATAGTTATATGCAGGTAAGTTAATCCGCCAACTTCACGCCTGGCGGAAAAGTAAAGGCAGGAATAATTGTAGCAGGTGTAATGGTTAGTGTTTCGTTAGTGCTCTTTAGGCCCAAATAAGAATGCCAGCGGACTACTCAAAAATAGTTAACGCAGTTAAAGTTATTCCGCCAACTTCACGCCGGCGAAAAGTGAAGGCAGGAATAATTGTAGCAGGTGTAATGGTTAGTGTTTCGTTAGTGCTCTTTAGAGCCCAAATAAGAATGCCAGCGGACTACTCAAAAAACAGTTATATGCAGTTAAAGTTATTCCGCCAACTTCACGCCTGGCGGAAAAGTGAAGGCAGGAATAATTGTAGCAGGTGTAATGGTTAGTGCTTCGTTAGTGCTCTTTAGGGCCCAAATAAGAATGCCAGCGGACTACTCAAAAAATAGTTATACGCAGTTAAAGTTATTCCGCCAACTTCACGCCCGGCGGAAAAGTGAAGGCAGGAATAATTGTAGCAGGTGTAGTGGTTAGTGCTTCGTTAGTGCTCTTTAGGGCCCAAATAAGAATGCCAGCGGACTACTCAAAAAATAGTTATACGCAGTTAAAGTGATTCCGCCAACTTCACGTCTGGCGAAAAAGTGAAGGCAGGAATAATTGTAGCAGGTGTAATGGTTAGTGTTTCGTTAGTGCTCTTTAGGGCCCAAATAAGAATGCCAGCGGACTACTCAAAAAACAGTTATATGCAGTTAAAGTTATTCCGCCAACTTCACGCCTGGCGGAAAAGTGAAGGCAGGAATAATTGTAGCAGGTGTAATGGTTAGTGTTTCGTTAGTGCTCTTTAGGCCCAAATAAGAATGCCAGCGGACTACTCAAAAATAGTTATAGCAGTTAAAGTTATTCCGCCAACTTCACGCCGGCGAAAAGTGAAGGCGGAATAATTGTAGCAGGTGTAATGGTTAGTGCTTCGTTAGTGCTCTTTAGGGCCCAAATAAGAATGCCAGCGGACTACTCAAAAATAGTTATAGCAGTTAAAGTTATTCCGCCAACTTCACGCCTGGCGGAAAAGTGAAGGCAGGAATAATTGTAGTAGTTGTAATGGTTAGTGCTTTCGTTAGTGCTCTTTAGAGCCCAAATAAGAATGCCAGCGGACTACTCAAAAATAGTTATACGCAGTTAAAGTTATTCCACCAACTTCACGTCTGGCGGAAAAGTGAAATCAAGAATAATTGTAGCAGGTGTAAAAGTTAGTGCTTCGTTAGTGCTCTTTAGGGCCCAAATAAGAATGCCAGCGGACTAGTTAAAAAATAGTTATACGCAGTTAAAGTTATTCCGCCAACTTCACGCCTGGCAAAAAAGTGAAGGCAGGAATAATTGTAGCAGGTGTAATGGTTAGTGCTTCGTTAGTGCTCTTTAGGGCTCAAATAAAAATGCCAGCGGACTACTCAAAAAATAGTTATATGCAGGTAAGTTAATCCGCCAAGTTCACGCCTGGCGGAAAAGTAAAGGCAGGAATAATTGTAGCAGGTGTAATGGTTAGTGTTTCGTTAGTGCTCTTTAAGGCCCAAATAAGAATGCCAGCGGACTACTCAAAAAATAGTTACACGCAGTTAAAGTTATTCCGCCAACTTCACGCCCGGCGAAAAAGTGAAGGCAGGAATAATTGTAGCAGGTGTAATGGTTAGTGCTTTGTTAGTGCTCTTTAGGGCCCAAATAAGAATGCCAGCGGACTAGTCAAAAAATAGTTATACGCAGTTAAAGTTATTCCGCCAACTTCACGCCCGGCGAAAAAGTGAAGCCAGAAATAATTGTAGCAGGTGTAATGGTTAGTGCTTTATTAGTGCTCTTTAGAGCCCAAATAAGAATGCCAGCGGACTACTCAAAAAATAGTTATACGCAGTTAAAGTGATTCCACCAACTCACGTCTGGCGGAAAAGTGAAATCAAGAATAATTGTATCAGGTGTAAAAGTTAGTGCTTCGTTAGTGCTCTTTAGGGCCCAAATAAGAATGCCAGCGGACTAGTCAAAAAATAGTTATACGCAGTTAAAGTTATTCCGCCAACTTACGCCTGGCAAAAAAGTGAAGGCAGGAATAATTGTAGCAGGTGTAATGGTTAGTGCTTCGTTAGTGCTCTTTAGGGCTCAAATAAAAATGCCAGCGGACTACTCAAAAAATAGTTATATGCAGGTAAGTTAATCCGCCAACTTCACGCCTGGCGGAAAAGTAAAGGCAGGAATAATTGTAGCAGGTGTAATGGTTAGTGTTTCGTTAGTGCTCTTTAAGGCCCAAATAAGAATGCCAGCGGACTACTCAAAAATAGTTACACGCAGATAAAGTTATTCCAGCCAACTTCACGTCTGGCGGAAAAGTGAAGGCAGGAATAATTGTAGCAGGTGTAATGGTTAGTGCTTCGTTAGTGCTCTTTAGGGCCCAAATAAGAATGCCAGCGGACTACTCAAAAAATGGTTATACACAGTTAAAGTTATTCCGCCAACTTTACGCCTGGCGAAAAAGTGAAGGCAGGAATAATTGTAGCAGGTGTAATGGTTAGTGCTTCGTTAGTGCTCTTTAGGGCTCAAATAAAAATGCCAGCGGACTACTCAAAAAATAGTTATATGCAGTTAAGTTAATCCGCCAACTTTACGCCTGGTGGAAAAGTGAAGTGTCGGCAAGAATGATTGTAGCAGGTGTACTGGTTAGTGCTTCGTTACTGCTTTTTAGTGCCCAAATATGAATGCCAGTGGACTACTCAAAAAATAGTTATATGCAGTTAATGACACCGAATTCAATAACCATTGTATTACATAATGACATTCCTAGGTACCTGGCAGGCATCGCTTACGTGTCGATTAAAATTGTGCTTCTCCTTATTCAAAAGTGGCAATAGTAGTTAATAGTAGATTAGCAGGTGGAGATAAAATTATGCATTGTAAGATTTCTAAAATAAAACAGTGACTCTATAATTCAAATCTCTTATATAGTATAGCAGATTTAAAACTCACAGAACTGCTGTGTGGAAACTTATTTATTTTGTGTTATACCTAATCGCATGATTAACCATATACATAAATTCAACTTAAAATAGGAAAATTTCTTCTCAAATTGAAAAAAAAAATTAAATCTTAATACTACAAATTGGCTTGATATCAAGTACTATAAAACAAATATTCGTTTCTCGCTACCTATAGGTACAAATAATTTAAACAATGGTTTCTACCACAACTTCCATACTATATATGGTTTATAGTTTAAAGCAAAATGTCTTTGAATAGACCCTTGAGAATTGTTTTTAACACCTATTTGGGCAATTCGCTGGCGTTCATATACTTAATGTAATCTGTACTAACATAGCACTAACCATTACGTCGGCTAAAATTATTCCTGCCCTCACTTTTGCGCCAGGCGTGAAGTAGGCGGAATAACTATAACTGCATATAACTATTTTTCGAGCAGTCCGCTGGCATTCATATTTCGGTACTGAAGAGCACTAACGAATCACTAACCATTACACCTGCTACAATCATTCCTGCCGACACTTCACTTTTCCGCCTGGCGTGAAGTTGGCGGAATAACTTTAGCTGCATATAACTATTTTTTGGGTAGTCCGCTGGCATTCTTATTTGGGCACTAAAGAGCACTAACGAAGCACTAACCATTACGTCGGCTAAAATTATTCCTGCCTTCACTTTTGCGCCAGGCGTGAAGTAGGCGGAATAACTATAACTGCATATAGCTATTTTTCGAGCAGTCCGCTGGCATTCATATTTCGGTACTGATGAGCACTAACGAAGCACTAACCATTACACCTGCTACAATTATTCCTGCCGACACTTCATTTTTCCGCCAGGCGTGAAGTTGGCGGAATAACTTTAACTGCATATGACTATTTTTTGGATAGTCCGCTGGCATTCTTATTTGGGCACTAAAGAGCACTAACGAAGCACTAACCATTACGTCGGCTAAAATTATTCCTGCCTTCACTTTTGCGCCAGGCGTGAAGTAGGCGGAATAACTATAACTGCATATAGCTATTTTTCGAGCAGTCCGCTGGCATTCATATTTCGGTACTGATGAGCACTAACGAAGCACTAACCATTACACCTGCTACAATTATTCCTGCCGACACTTCATTTTTCCGCCAGGCGTGAAGTTGGCGGAATAACTTTAACTGCATATGACTATTTTTTGGATAGTCCGCTGGCATTCTTATTTGGGCACTAAAGAGCACTAACGAAGCACTAACCATTACGTCGGCTAAAATTATTCCTGCCTTCACTTTTGCGCCAGGCGTGAAGTAGGCGGAATAACTATAACTGCATATAGCTATTTTTCGAGCAGTCCGCTGGCATTCATATTTCGGTACTGATGAGCACTAACGAAGCACTAACCATTACACCTGCTACAATTATTCCTGCCGACACTTCATTTTTCCGCCAGGCGTGAAGTTGGCGGAATAACTTTAACTGCATATGACTATTTTTTGGATAGTCCGCTGGCATTCTTATTTGGGCACTAAAGAGCACTAACGAAGCACTAACCATTACACCTGCTACAATTATTCCTGCCGACACTTCACTTTTCCGCCAGGCGTGAAGTTGGCGGAATAACTTTAACTGCATATAACTTTTTTTGGAGTAGTCCGCTGGCATTCTTATTTGGGCACTAAAGAGCACTAACGAAGCACTAACTATTACACCTGCTACAATTATTCCTGCTTTCACTTTTCCGCCAGGCGTGAAGTAGGCAGAATAACTATAAGTGCATATAACTATTTTTCGAGCAGTCCGCTGGCATTCATATTTCGGTACTGAAGAGCACTAACAAAGCATTAACCATTACACCTGCTACAATCATTCCTGCCGACACTTCACTTTTCCGCCAGGCGTGAAGTTGGCGGAATAACTTTAACTGCATATAACTATTTTTTGGGTAGTCCGCTGGCATTCTTATTTGGGCACTAAAGAGCACTAACGAAGCACTAACTATTACACCTGCTACAATTATTCCTGCCTTCACTTTTCCGCCAGGCGTGAAGTTGGCGGAATAACTTTAACTGCTTATAACTATTGTTTGAATAGTCCGCTGACTTTCATATTTGGGCACTAAAAAGCACTAACGAAGCACTAACATTTACTCCAATTTAAATTATTCCTGCCGACATTATTCCTCTAACTTCACGCACCTGATGCCAAGAGGTGCGAGACGTGTTTTCCTGAATGTAAGCAACACGATTGGCGACGAAAGTCTTCCAACGCTGCGGCTGGAAACAAATCCATGAAAGTACTTCCATGGAGTAAGACCAACAGTAAATTTTATGAAATGTAAGGTTAGAATCAAAGGTATTGAGGAGTATTACAGTGACGGCACGTTGGAAGACAACTGGTTACTATCGTCCAACTGCTACCAATTGTACTATTTAAACGTTGGCTAGTACCGCAAGGCGCTTATGCCTAAAGACAAAATACATACAGTAACAAGGACGAATAAATATAACAGCGGAAACTACTAGGAACGTTGCCGTAACTAGACCAGTGGACGAGGGAGTGGGTCTCTAAAAACCATTATTATGGAAAGTCTTAGATCGAATAATAATAAGCGCCACCCAATTGAAATAATCTGAATCTCCGCGAACCCAATTGAGATGTTCTTCCGTCAAAATGATATTCAGATTTTCTACAATAAATAGAACCTTAATCGCATACACACAGTTGCGAAACGTACAAAATAACAATGTTTGCTCAATTATTAGTAGTATACAGCATCAATAAATAATTCTTATTGACCAAGAATTCATGCAAATTATTACTCTATTATTTTAAATATGTGGAACTTAGTGGAACAAATAATATTACTAATGTACTGTATGTAATGGGGATATTCGTGCACCGATATCAGTTACAAAAAGTATTCACTTTGGTATAATAAATTTTATAATTGTCCACCTATATGTAAATAAAGATTTTCTTTAGTTATTGATCGCTATGAAATGAATAATTATGTGTGATAGTAATTTCAATATCACCAAATTATAACAACAAAAGTACTGTAAAATTGTACACAAAAATCGTTAAGAACCCAATGCCATAACTTATACTACACTGGCATTTAATATAAATGACAAATAAATTTTATAACATAAGCATGCAATAACGATACCTATCAAGTTAATCTTGTGCCAAACCAAATACTGCATTGACAGATTCCCAATAATCTTCATCACACGACTAAAACTAAAG
This sequence comes from Platerodrilus igneus, assembly GCA_036346225.1. NCBI lineage: Eukaryota > Metazoa > Arthropoda > Insecta > Coleoptera > Lycidae > Platerodrilus > Platerodrilus igneus. The sequence continues at coordinate 8,359,127 of JARFIW010001148.1, forward strand.
TTGTACGTGAACACCTAAACTGCACTAGGAGACCTGAAGTTAAACGGTACACCTAAAGTAACACTAGAAGCCCTACAATTTCTAATATTAGTAATCTGCATAAACTCATATATACAACTACCGTGCTGATGATCAATATGGACAGCAACAACAGATAATACATAAAACATCTGTATAACAAGTCAATGAACTCAAATAATATAATAATTACCTTTACTTCGATATATAAATCCTTGCAAATGAGTTTATTGAACAATCATATCCAAGAATACGTAGTCAATAATTTAACATCAAATAGATTGTTTCAAAATTTTCTGGTGTTACAAATCCCAAAAATGGCAGACGGTTAAAGCGCATAAAGCAACAACCACGATCGAAGTAGACAGAATGACAGAAAACAAATGCTAAACTTGAATTGATAATGCGCTCAAGATAACCAATTGCAATTAATGAATTTATAATATACGATATTTGAATTAACCAATGACGTTACCAATAACAGCTAACTAAAGTAATCGCCACAGGAAGATTAACCTAACATTTAAATTAAACAAACGTACCATTAAATAGGGTTAATGATACAAACATAGAATTTCACCTTACAAATTAGCAGAAAAATATAAAAATGTCGTTACGAGAAATTAGATAGTAACAGGACAAAGATTAATAATTTGAATGCTAATGCGGCGGTCAACAATTCAAGATTGTACGGATAGGAGCGACCTTAGACATGGCGCACACTAAGCGAACCTCAACGGCGGAAGGAGTAACAAAGCGAAAATAAACCACAGCACAGTAGCCACGTTCGGATACGTCAGCAAAGCAGTGAACTTCGTACGTAGTAAACTGTGGCGGGATTAGTATGAGAAGTAAAGCGAAATCCGAAAGAAGCGGTAACTCATGCTTCGTCTATCTTTCATATTTTCATCTTAGTTTGTTCCTCTTTACAATTTTTATCAATCCATTGTTCATTAGTTTTCCTGCATTTGAGAATAATTTCCCATTTTATGGCTTTGTGTCCCTGTTTTCCTGCTTTGTCTGGTCTGTTTTTGTATTTTCTCCTTTCTTCTATTAAATTCAGAATATCCTCTGTTTCCCATTGCTTCTTATTTTCGTTTTGGTTATACTCCGAAATATCTCTAACCGCCATATCTAAGCTGAATTTAATATTATTCCATTCTGTTTCTACTTCTTTAGTATCAGAAATTATCCCGATGTCTTTCGGCAATTCGTTTGATTTTTTATCATATCCTTTATAGATATCTTCCACATATATCGTCTACTACTATGATGTTGAAACAATGTGTTTGTGATGGTTAAATTGTTCTTGTCGCAAAGTTCTACCAGGCTATTTCCCCTGCCATTTCTCGTGCCTAAACCAAATAAACTTACTACCGCCCCTTCCCTACTCTCGCCTACCACTGCATTAAAATCCCCTGTAATTATTAAATTTTCAGGTCCTTTTGCGAATCTTAGTATATCTTTGTAGATCACTTCTGCCCCTTCTTCACTGTAGCTAGCGGTGAGCATGTATATTTGTATTGTTACTGCATTCACTTATTTAGATTTTAATCTAACAGTAGATGTAATACAGGCTATCCAGGCCCTCTTTCCCTCCAGAATCCCTCATTTCCTCACTCATTTTACATGTAAATTCCCATAAGGAGGAATTGAGGAGAATGGACTCCCTCCTTGCTCTCCGCCTTGCTCGGATCTCAACTACCTGAATTTCTAGGAATTTTTTAGATAGCATCACCCCCCAGGGAGATACCCTAATTTTAAGATTTTTTACCGCTAACATTCTGAATCAAATAGCTTTCTTCGACTAGCCATTTCCATTTACGAGTTAAATGTACCTTGTTTAGTATCAATTAATATTAGATTTTTCTCAGCTACCCAAATCTCTTTAAATTTTTTAGATGGCATCATCCCCCAGGGAGCTACCCTCATTTTAAGATTTTTTACCGGTAGCGATTTCTAACCATTCTTATAAATTTTTAACCACGCGATACAGCAAATTAGTCTAAAATTTTACGCAGAATCCGAATCTGTAAACAGATTTAAAATAGGACCAACCCTTACCGTTTTACACATATACCCTCTGCGAGATAAATCTATCTCACATTTCCACCCACGAGATAAATATATCTTGTTTGGTGTCGATTTATATTAGATTTTTTTCAGCTACTTGAATTTCTAGAATTTTGTAGATAGCATCATCCCTCAGGGAGCTACCCTCATTTTAAGATTTTTTTACCAGCAGCGATTTCTGACCGTCCTTATAAATTTTTTAGCCATGCGATGCATCAAATTACTCTAGAATTTTACGCAGAATCCAAATCTGTAAACAGATTTGAAATAGGACCACCCCCTACCGTTTTACACACATACCCTCTAGCGAGCATACTGCCACCGCACCACTAATCGCTTTTAATGTCATATCATACTTTCTACCTTGTTTAGCTCATCTTTCGAGATAAACCTATCTTGTTTAGTATTAATTAATATTAGATTTTTCTCAGCTACCAAAATTTCTAGGAATTTTTGAGATTGTATCACCCCCCAGGGAGCTACCCTTATTTTAAGATTTTTTGCTGGTAGCGATTTTTGACCGTCCTTATAAATTTTTTAACCATGCGACACATCAACTTAGTGTAGAATTTTACGCAGAATCCGAATCTGCAAACAGATTTAAAATCGGATTACGTCTTACAAAGTTACACTTTAAAGACCCCAAACCTCTAAATTTTTTGCTTGTTTATTTAGCGACCATACAAAAGATTATTTTTGTTTCTTTTAAGATAAATGTATCTTGTTCTTAAGCTTTATAGAGAAATTCAAAACTTGTTTTTTAATAAAGCATTCTAAACCTAACACACTTTATCAAAAACATGAGGAACTTTTATGGGTAAAAAATTTCATCAATTCCTCAGATTTACATTTTAATTTCTAAACACGTCATAACATAATTATGTAGTCAATGCTAATTAGGTACTTGGAAAATACATTTCGTTTCCGAACTATTTACCTGACGATTATAGATTACCCAAATTACACGTGAGAGCGCTGTGTAATTTCTTTTTAAAAGTGTATATCTTCTCCAAACAAATACGTTAATTACAGAGGAAAAGTACACTGAATGCAAGCCAATTAATAGCAATTTAATACGGTTTACTAACCTACCTTAATTGTTTGTACAAGGAAACACAATAAAATATATACAAATATAGCAACTATCTTATATATTTATGCCTCCCATGCGTAAGTTGCTGTACTATTAGGAATGATGTACCTTTTGTCGTCCTCGCTCGGCAAACTAATTTTATTAATTAATTGAGTATAAAGTTGGTGTTTACATGGTTTTGTTTAAGACCTCGTACATATTTTCCAGATTACTAGAAGATGTTATAACCATATTTTTTATGTTAAAGGATTTCACATCGGTAGACTCTTCTCTCATTTTTCTGTAGACGCTGTAGAGTTCGCAATTAACTTTTATTGCTATATGTTGTGTTCCTTTCTCATTAATTAATCGAATAAACCACTCTTTCTGCTTCCAAAGAAACTCGAACACTCCATCGTCGACACTGGCGTTCTTTATGCGATAGCTAGCCATACGGTTGTTAAACGCTGTGCTAACCATTTCACACCATATTCGGCAGTAGCAGTAACTGTTGCATTTTTATGCCTGTTGCTTCTCAAGTGTGCGGCATAGGTAGTCTTTTCCATCTCGAAATCGCATACTTTACATATAATTTGTGGTTGTTTCGTACAAGGCCCTTTAACAGCTGGCGGAGCTGAACGTTTACGGCTTAATGACATACCGTGCTGTTTTTCCTGGTGCCGCAGTAAGTTATCCATTCTGGTAAAAGCGATACCGCAAGACACACAGTTTAAATACTTTGCTGCTGACGGATGTATAAGCTTAACCGTGGACGATGTTACACCACGACATTTGTTCTGGTGTCGTTTGAGGGCATTTTTCCAGGTATAGGAAGCACCACAAGAGTAGCAATTAAAAATATTTTCGGAGACATTTTTCTTCGACCAGCTGCCATGGATAGCGCCATGGTTTATACACAATTTGGAAACAATCGAAGATTGCCACAAGCGCGGCCACTAAACCAATTAGCAGTAATACCAAGTATTCCGTACTTTCGTAGGTTGCTCATTTGCTAGAACCAAATCTTCCGCATAGCGGTCGGTTGCACGTAATTACTTCTAGTGTTGTCCGGAGTTAGGTTTTTCCTTTTATCTAACCTAAGTCCACACAAGACCAACTAACCTAACCTAACTCCGGACAACACTAGCTAACCTAACTCCTGACAAGTCCACATCCAACCTAGGTCGGAGGCAATTTTACCCTATGGGGCAATTTCACCCTATGAGGCAATTTCACCCTATGGGGCAATTTCACCCTATGAGGCAATTTCACCTTATGGGGCAATTTCACCCTAACTTAACATCCTACATATATCCGACATATATCCGGACATATGTCAATGCGCATCCCTGCCGACCTAGGTCGGATAACAAAACAGTTCCTAAACAAGAGAATGTAAGCGTTATGGCGGTGTCCGACATATTCAGCTATCTTCGGCAATATACGCCCCCACTCTGTAGGATACATAAGGCGGCAATTTTTTCGTATTCAATTTAGTATTCGACAGTAGCTAGAACGGTAAACATGAGCGTCTCCAAGGTGATTAACGTTTCTCAACTCCTTGGGAATAAAGTAAAACTGACAAATGCGCGATTTGGATTATGGCTGTTGGCAGAAAATATGTACAACAATAATCTGGTGACAGATATTGGTAATATTTGTTTTGTCGAAGGCGAACAGATGCTGACTGGCGGACTACACACACCAATTACAGAACCATTTGGTGACAATATAATGTTGGTTAAAATTTGCAACCTTTCTGACGCCGAACAAACATCTGCAAACAAAAGGATGTTTGTCCTAAAAAAAGAAATTTGTGGTGCATTTAGCAGCTGTCTACGAAGAAAGTTTAACCGATATGTTTCCGCTAGGCATGGTGTTATAGCTAAGCTTCCGTTTTCTCTGAAAAGCACTAACAAGATGAGCCAGAGAGTAAAAGAAATTATCGGAAAAGAAGACCTGGAATGCATTAATAAAAAATTCCAAAATCCTATATGTATTCCATACAAAGTGGAACTAGTAGATGTTAAGTTGGAAACTTTATTAGAGGAACTACCAGATATATTAGACGGACTCGAAAAAGATTATTACATCTTTCGAGATAAACCTATCTTGTTTAGTATCAATTAATATTAGATTTTTCTCAGCAACCAAAATTTCTAGGATTTTTGAGATTGTATCACCCCCCCAGGGAGCTACCCTTATTTTAAGATTTTTTGCTGGTAGCGATTTTTGACCGTCCTTATAAATTTTTAACCATGCGACACATCAAATTAGTCTAGAATTTTTACGTAGAATCCGAATCTGTAAATAGATTTAAAATCGGACCACCCCTTACCGTTTTACACACATACCCTTTAAATTATAACTTTCCTGCCGCTCATACCTAAAAGAAAATTTAAAAACCATTTTTAAAACTTTTTATTACAGACAATTTTTACTAATGCAGTTTAAATTTTGTAAACCACATTTCTAAATACATATTCACAATTTTTGTTCTTAACCTGGAACTCCTCACATCGGCTTGTACTCCTTAGTATTTATTTCTAAATAGAGCGCCTTTTCCAAAGACCAACCGGAATCACGTGTTTCAAATTCCTCTGATTTTGTTCTCATGGTTTAGCTTAAGACCTCATACATATTTTCCAGATTACTAGAAGACGTTACCACCATATTTTTTGTGTTAAAGGATTTTACATCGGTAGTCTCTTCTGCCATTTTTGTGTAGACGCTGTAGAGTTCGCAATTAACTTTTATTGCTGTATGTTGTATTCCTTTTTCATTAAGTAATCGAATAAACCGCTCTTTCTGCTTTCAAAGAAACTCGGACACTCCATCGTCGACACTGGCGTTCTTTATGCGATAGCTAACCATACGGATGTTAAACGCTGTGCTAACCATTTCTACACCATCTTCGCTAGTAGCGGTAACTGTTGCATTTTTATGTCTGTTGCTCCTCAAGTGTGCGGCATACGTAGTCTTTTCCATTTCGAATTCGCATACTTTACACATAATTCGTGGTTGTTTCGTACAAGACCCTTTAACAGCTGGCGGAGCTAAACGTTTACGCCTTAATGACATACCGTTCTGTTTTTCCTTGTGCCGTAGTAAGTTGTCCATTCTCGTAAAAGCGAAAACAAAATCAGCACTATAGGACTTTGGTGAAACTTGTAAGCGAACTAACTTATAACTAAAAAGTTTACTCTTGCATACCTGCTTTATGTTCCCTATAGAATGCAAACCAAAGGTTTTCGAAGACAGCGGAACGAAGTTAAGGATTCAGCGGGGAACTAAATGACGTCATCTTTTGCCAATCCTTGTTGCTCGTTTAGTACATTTAAGACCAATGCATGCGACCGGTTCGCATCGTCCATGCTGCGAATGCAGTCAGTAGAAACGCCGGAAACGTCTTCCATGTTATACGGGTCAACAATCGCATCGCGTGCATATAAAAAATCCAAAAGGGTGGTAGCTCACACACACAAATTGGTTGTCGTGCGGTAGAAGATACAGTGATTCTATAAACAAAAACTTAATAAAACACTTTAAAACCTTTACTAAGGCAATACCAAACTTGTTGTCCACAGGATACTTACTAATAAAGCAATTTAAGTTTAAATAACTTCTACGTCATATTTTCGGAAATCGTAGGCTTGAATATTTTCTAAATGAATCACCAAGCGAAAGTATATGCTTAGCGGTATTAAAATTAACCATTAGTTTCTCATTTTACGAGCGCGGTTAATTATAGATTAAAATTTAATTTGTTCACGTTCGAGCTACTCGTAAATTAACATATTTTATAGTAATAGTGCGATGTATAATACATGTATACCCCTTCTCCGCGCTACTGCTATTCTTGTAGTTGCTTGAAAAAGTCAGTCACCTTTTTTACTGCTAGGGCCGCTGCAAAGCACCATTCATACTTTCTTTATAAGTATAGCACATTGTGCACTTTTTTTGTCTGATAATTAGATTTTGCTTATGTAGGCTTTTACACTTTCGCATATTCAAACATCTAACACGATCAATTAACCACTTTCGCTTATTCTAACGAGAACCACCATACATTCCGCTGCACCGTTTTTTTTTAATCCAACGATCCGAATAGGCTTCCACACACTAACACCTAACGTATCTTTCCTACTATTTGTTAAACAAAAACTACTGGCATCGCCATGTCCATATGTGGACGTAAGCAGATGTTTGTGGATGTGTACTAGAATATGTAACCATATACATTAATCAGTCTAAGCTATTTTATTTAGTCCAAGAGAACTACTATTTTTCTAAACCACAATAATAATAGCCTTTATAGGTTTAACATTTCTACCATTTCCCAATGACTGGTGCTACGTACATGGAGACTTTAATTTCTTATTGGAGAGAATCCTTATTCTCCCACGCACTGTTGCGTAGTTGCATGTCCACCCCTTTTGGGAATATATGCTCGTTATAGGTTGTAGGACCCTCGGTTTTACTTAACTACACTTCGTGAGATCTCTTTAATCTTTTTAATCGCGTCCTTCTTGCTTACAATACAGTAAGACTTGGCTTTTGTACAGACGAATTCTAATACTAGACCCCCATTAAATTCGTCTTTAAATTTCCCTACAACTTTTTTGTTGACAAGCGGTATATTGTATTTATTATCCGCGGGGTAGTCACTTTTTTAAGATAACTAAATTTTTGTTTGGTATCAACTAATATTAGTTTTTTCTAGGGAGCTCAAATCTGCAAATAAATTTTAAATAGAACAGCTTCATATAAAGTTACGTCTTTTAAAGACCCTAACCTCTAATTTTTGTCCATCTATATTTAACTCCATGTTTAAAACCGTTTTTTTTCGCCACCCAAGAGATATACTTTAACCAACTATTTCCTGAGAAATCTAAAACCGCTGTGTCCCGCGAACACCACGTGGAGATAACACATATACTCTGTCAACCAGAATAGAAGCAGGAAGGATTTGAAAGAAGGGAAGGTGGGAGAAGAACTTAAAAATTATGGAATCTTAAAACTAATATATACAATAGATTTACAAAATCTATACAAATATAAACAACTATCTTAGACATATATCTTTATGCTCCCATGCGTAAATTGATATGCTTCCGGGGATGACGTTACGCTTGTCATCTTCGCTCGACAAACTAATTTTATTAATAAGCTGCGTGTACAAATCGTGTTTTTTACTCCGGATACACACGCCGGCAAGTACTCCATACCACCCAAATAGGAATTAGATTCTTGGTGACTGTTAACTTCCGCTTTCCTCGTGTACGCCCAGACACATCCCAGCCCATACGCACCCCTGACCATGCGCACCCCTGTTCATGCGCACCCCTACCCATGCGCAACCCTCTCTGTGTGACTGCTATTTTGTGGTGACGTCATAGCCTTTTATAAATAAAGAACAATGTAATACTATTCTAAATTTTTTATTCTGACATTATACATAACAAAATTTAAAAATATTTAATGCCAAGCATGGAGCCATTTAAACTTAATTTTAATACAAAGTTATACACAAAAAACAGTTCGTTCTTTATGTTTGCTTGGAGTGGTGTTTAATTTTATATAATTTTATTCGCAGCTTAAAATTTAAATCGACACCCAAGTCCTCTATATCCTTTTCTAGCCAATAGTTTGATACATAGAGACCGTCTAGGTTTTCGAATTGTAAAATGTTCCGAAGTTTGTCTCTGTATATAAAGTCCTTGATTCCGCCGATAACCAGATCCATTCCTTCGTGTAATTCTTGCAGCTTATGACAATTTTTTAATCGCAGCTTTCCCACTATATCCTGCATACGTATCTTGTTAGCTTGATCGACTTCTTCTTGTCGGTATTGGAGGAAATCCTTATTCTCCCACTCACTGTTGCGTAGTTGCATGTCTACCACCTTTGGGAATATATGGTCGTTATAAGTTGTAGGGCTCTCGGTTTTAAATGATCCGAAAGGTTCTTTACTAGGCAAATATACAATGTTTAGCGGAACCCCTTTGCGTGAGGTGAACGCCAAGGTTACGAAACCCGCATTTCTTAATTCTTCTTTGTTATTTGCCATTTTGATAAATACGTTTTTAGAATAACCTTTTAAAAAGTATACGGATTTAGTACTATCCTTTTCCGCAAGGACGCCTACGTAACTAAAAGAGACTTTCTTACTAACCGCAAATGCATACAGCTTGTAGAACCTGATATATTTAAGTCAGTCCATCGGTACATAAAATAATCTTTTAGTTCTTCCTCATTTTCTCTAACAAGATGTTATTTGTCTAACACATCTTTGTATTGTTCGCGTATTGTCGCAGTGTTTTCCATGTAGTCCAACTTTTGCCTTTTTGCATCCATTTCCTCTACTTCCAGTTGCCTTTTTCTTCCACTTACAGCGTATGGCATGCATAATGGGGCATTTTCCTTTAACGTAAACGGATAGAGTTTACTGCCAGTATTTATGCGTTGTCGTACAAACTCTGGGCGAATGTTAGGCGTATCTATCAATCCCAGTTCCGAAATGACTATTTCATTTGGAATTGTAGAATATGGTGTTGCAGATTGTGTAAAATATGTACTACCTGTTTTAATGTAGCACTTTCATAAGATTTTTATTTTATCTTGGCTGTCTTCCTCCTCTACTATCTCCAAATAATTTACAGGTAAATAGTTAAAACTAAAAGCCGAAAGCACATACTTTATCAATTTTTTCCTATCCTCTGGTATTTCGGATAACTTAATTTGCAAGCCCGTCAATTTCTTTGTATTGTCATTTCCCCAATACACGTACTGTAGTAGGTTATTATACACTAAACAGCAGCTATTTTGTAGCTTGTCCGATAGCTTACTCCACATTTTGGCAAGTGGTACCGAGTACATTGACACCTTTAGGAAGTATAACTTACTATCTTCTAATAAGGTTAAATGTCTTTTAAGGGATTATACACTCGTTCCGCACTGACGTAGTTTCCAATTGTAAAGTTGTATATTGTCGCTTCCAATCGCGTAATACCATGTTCTTTAGCCAAAGTAGACTCAAATGTTTCCCTTAAACGTACATCTGGACAACGTAAAAAATCTAGTATATGATTGCCAAGTTGTTTATTAACACCAGGACTTGTTATCTGACACACAAATTTGTTGTATATCTTAATTCTTGTGTTGGTTGTTAGCCATGTTAAACAATCGATTCTCACAGTTTTATCGTTGTCAACTATAATATTGCATTTTTCTTCGTATTCGCTCTTGTAGCAAAAGTTATGGTTTGTAGTTAAATAATTATACATATCCATCTTGCTAAATATGCCAGCAAAATCCTGGGTTACATCCATGTCAAAAAGATAGTAATAATCTTTTTTGAGTGCGTCTAATATATCTGGTAGTTCCTCCAATAAAGTTTCCAACTTAACATGTACTAGTTCCACTTTGTACGGAACACATATAGGATTTTGAAATTTTTTATTAATGCTTTAGAGGTCTTCTTTTTCGATAATTTCTTTCACTCCCTGGCCCATCTTGTTAGTGCTTTGCAAAGAAAACGGAAGCTTAGCTTTAACGTCATGCCTAACGAAAACAAATCGGTCGAACTTTCTTCGTAGATAGCTGTTAAATGCACAACAAATTTCTTTTTTTAGGATAAACATTCTTTTGTTTGCTGATGTTTGTTCGGCGTTAGAAAGGTCGTAAATTTTAACCAACATTATATTGTCACAAAATGGCTCTGTAATTGGTGTGTGAAGTCGACCAGTCAGCATCTGTTCGCCTTCGACATAACAAATATTACCAATATCTGTCACCAGATTATTGTTGCACATATTTTCTGCCAACAGCCACAATCCAAATCGCTCATTTGTTGGTTTCACTTTATTCCCAAGAAGTTGATTAATCACCTTGGAGACGCTCATGTTTACCGTTCTCGCTACTACCGAATACTAAATTGAATACGAAAATTGCCCTTATGTACCCTACAGAGTGGGGGCGCATATTGCCGAAGATACCCGAATATGTTGGATACAGCCATATCGCTTACATTCTCTTGTTTAGGACCTAGGTTAGCAGGGGTGCGCATCGACATATGTCCGGATATATGTCGGATATATGTAGAGTGTTAGGTTAGGGCGAAATTGCCCCATAAGGTGAAATTGTCTCATAGGGTGAAATTGCTTCATAGGGTGAAATTGCCTCCGACCTAGGTTGGATGTGGACTTGTCATGAGTTAGGTTAGCTAGTGTTGTCTGGAGTTAGGTTAGGTTAGTTGGACTTGTGTGGGCTTAGGTTAAATAAAAGGAAAAATTGACAGGTTAGGTCAGCGCCGCGGCGCTGACCTAACCTATCAATATTTCCTTTTATGTTATGCAGCATTTTTTCCGAAAATGCGACGTCGTACAGATGAGACGTAAAATGTAGGTCACGTGTGTAACTGTTGTCACACACGTTAAAGGTTAAAAAGACTCGCTTCCTGGCCAATATAGTATCTTCGCGTGGAGTGTTAGAAAATCAAATATAGGACTATTTTAACTCCGGACTTTTTTACCCCAGAGGAAGCCATCATTTTAAAACAACAAAGTAACAACTTCTAAATCAAAACAAATTTCAATCGTTTTCAACAAAAAATTCAGACACTTGTTATTTTCACAATTCTAAATAAACAGCAGGTGACGGGAAAATAATTGATTCAGAACTGCCCTGTAAAGCGCCTTAAAGTTCAAATTTCTATCATTAAAACAAAACAAATAATACATCTAAATTTAGTCGGAGCTCAACATATTTCCTTTTGCACATAGATATGTGTTAAAAATTGAAATACCAGAATCTTCAAAATTTTTTACTTTTTTGCTGATCCAAAGCGTCTTCTTTAAATTCTTTGAATATCGAGTTTCTGAATTTAAATCCAAGAAAAGTGTACAACTAAATTTTGTCGATATTCAACATCTGTATCGTAAATAATTTTGCGTTAAAAATTGAAATACTGTTCTTCAAAATTATAAACTTTTCAAATATTGTTTACTAAAGATTAATCTCGAAATCGTCTCAAGTACCCCTTAAACTTCAAATTTCCAAGACAAAAAGTATTCAATCACATTTAGTTCGTACTCGGCGTTTATCCTTTTCGTAAATAAATATGCACTGAAAAATTTTAACATCAGCATTCAAAATTTTTTAAATATTTTGTTGCGTCCAAAATTCTTTTAAAAGGTACCCCAACCTTTACGTTTCTAATCTCAAAAACAAAAAGTTATAGATTAAGATTTAGTTAGTGTTCAAAATTTTTTATTCACGAATAAGATTGCGTTAATAATTTAAATACTATCTTTTCAAAATCCTTTAATTATTCTGCTGGTCCAGAAATACTCTCTAAAGCGCATTCCATTTTCATTTCCAATTTCAGAAACAAATTTACTGCTCACAATTTTCCATTCAGTAAATAAATGTGCATTTAAAAATTGAAATACCATTTCTAAACATTTTTTTACTACTATATTGCTTCCAAAACGCCCTATATTACTGAACTTCAAATTTCCAAGCTCAAAAATATATAAATTGTATTTCCAAACTCAACTGCTGGTCAACGTTTTCTTTTTATCAATATAAACGTGCTCTAAAAATTAAAATACTAAGTTTGCCAACCTTTTTACTATTCGTTGCTATCATAATCCAATCTAAAACTCCTCAAAAGTTTAAATTTCTAACATAAAAACAAAAAATCATATCCAAATTTAGTTGGTGCTTAATATTTTCAAAAAAAATTAGACCCTAAAAATTTTAATTCCAAGTTTCTTCAACATTCTTTGTAGGAATTCCGAATTTTTAGTTTTTAACTGTTCGACTTCATCATCCAACTATAAGCAACATGTAGCCAAGATTATAAATAGAATCAATTTGTCTTTTAACACGGTAAGCAGACAAAAGTTGGCATATTTTAAATGTAATTCAAACTTATATTGTAGTTGTTTTAATAACAGCTCCTTTTATGAATTAGGATAAGGAGGCACTGATGATGGCTTTTGCTGAAAGCTCTTTGCGATTTCAATAATTTTTCAAAAAATTTTACACGTCAACAAACTTCAAGCTTTTACTTACATTGAAAAAACGTGTACGCAGTCGGCTAAAGATAATTGTACCTCTTTGCACTTTTCCTCAATCCACTGTTCTTTAGTTTTCTTGCATTTAGATATAATTTCCAATTTTAATGCTTTGTATTTATTTTCCAGCTTCGTCTGGTCTATTTTGGATCTTCGCCTTTCTTCTATTAAATGCAGAATATCCTTTGTCACCTAAAGCTTTTTTTTGTTTATACCCGAGAATACTTCTGGTCGCCATGTCAAAGCTGAATTTAGTGTCATTCCATTCTGCATCTACTTTCTTTTATAATACATTTTCTGGATGACTTTCAACAATTGGTGTGACTTTTTCTTTAAATCTTTTGTGTATATCTTAATCTTTAGTTTCTGACAGTTGACATGCTTTTTTCCGTTCCATTTTTTCAAATTTTTAAATTTAAGAAGAGCTTCTGGGAGGCTTTTACAGTCTTTTACTCGTTTCCTAAACCGTTGTCTAACAAGAATGTAATCTATTTGATATCATTCTATATTTACTGGCATCTTCCACGTGTATCGTCTTCTAGCATGATGTTGAAATAATGTGTTTGTGATGATTAAATAATTTTTGTTGCAAAATTCTAACAACTTATTTCCCCTGTCTCGTGACTAAATCAGATAAACCTTCTACCGCTCCTTTCCTCTCCACGTCTACCACGGCATTAAAATCCCCTTTAATTATTAAATTTTCATGTCCTGTTACGCATCTTAGTATGTTTTCGATATCTTTGCAGATCGCTCCAACCTCCTAACTGTAACTAGACGTGGGCATGTATACTTGTACTATTACTATATTTACCGATTTTAATTCTAATCTAACCATAAGTGCTCTTTCGTTAATTTGTAAGTAGTTTTCTACACAATGTCCTATCTTTTTCCGCATAACTATCTTCACACCCAAATTTCCTTCCTCCGATCCTGTATGATTTACCCTAGGTTACTAAAAATTATTAATATAAAGGCATAAAACGTATTATACACGTATAATATACCTTTAAATATTTTAACGTTTTTATTGTAGGCTATCTTTTGGGTTGTGTTTAACCAAACAGTAGTAGCTTATCCTATTGGATACTTAACTCTATGGGTTATGGAACGTCGTGGTTATCCTTCATTCAAGCAGCTTCCAGATTTGCAGACTATAATTTTTGACATAACAGCTTTGGCACTGATCTCCGAAGTAATTTTCTATTACTCGCACAGGTATGTCTCTTTAAATTATGTTTTAACAGTAACGTTTACGAAGTTTTGATCTTATTAATAGTGTACAAAGAAATTAAATAAAAACATCGCCAGAAATAGAAAGCCACCATTTTTAATACAAAGTTAAGGTTTTATTTAAAGAATTTTTTCTCATCAGTCACCAGATAAAGTATTTACCGACTAAAATATATTCTTGATGTGCGGATTAATTTCCTGTGACTGGAATACAAGAACTCAATTATTCACTCAAGGTCCCTTAGGAAAAAGTCTGACTTGCGGGTTGGTTTCTTTTTGTATACATATTTACTTTAAAACAGTAATTCTCAGTTTTTTCTACACATACCACTTTTGAGTACTCCCTTTATACGCATCTTTCATACATTTACCAAGGAAAATTATTAAGAAGAAATACGCATTTATTTAAACTGAAAATTGCATTAATATTGAAATATCATGCAATTGTTAAATATATTATAAGGCATAAATTTCTAATATAAAAGTACTATAAGCAAATAGTCACGTGAGCGATAGTTAATTCTTCGTATAAAACCAACATTTGGAATGATAACAGCGATATCAAAATAAATTTGATATTTACATATACAAACATTCGTTGCGATCACAAATTAATAGAAAATTGAAATTACTGGAATTTACATATGATAATGACGCCGATCTAGCATTAATTAAAGCGCTCAACAAATGGAATTTTATTGTGAATAGAAAAGTTGCTGATTGTTATGATTGTTATGATTGCGTGGCTCTTAGAAAGTTTTAGTACTTGGCGTAGAATGAAATTTTCTTAAACAAACGGTTTTATAATATGAATTAAATGCTATATGTAGGAGTATATTTACATTGAAAGGGATTGCAGCATTTTTTGTGAACAATGAAAGATTATTTAAATTAACTAAGTACTATAAAATAAGTGTGAACATTAATATTATAATTAAAAAATGTTGTTCAAGTGAATTTGATTTCGCCGACTTTAAAATCGCAAGTAAATCTGCATGTTGGAATCATTTTGATAATGGGGTTGTTTTAAGGTTTCAATTGGGGGCTTCAAATATTACTAAAATTAATTCTTTGATTACTACTTCACGTATTAGTTTATTTATACATTTAATCATAGCTTTGCTGATTATTTTAAACATTAGTGCTAATATTAAGTTTAACCTACTTGATTTGGTTTTGCTATAATTGAATACGTTAATAATTGGGTCTTGATTTAAACCTGGTATGAGTTTTGAGGAATTTTGTTCGAGTACCAATCCTCGAGACTCAGGTCTGTGTTAAAAACTTATTCAGGAGCCTTGGATCAATTCCAGATAAACAGTTCACCAATTCTTTCATGTAATTTAATGTATGTTCAAAGAAACCTCTGTATAATGGTGAAAGCATAAATAAACCACCACCTGTGGCTAAAAGCTGCACTAAATCTGGAAAGGAGCAGAAGTTGATTGTAAACTGTACTGTAATTTCATAGAACGCCATACATATTGATATGATAACGCCGTACTCGGTGTAATGAACGTTTTACTTAACGCCACCGCTCTGTTTTCACTTCACTCTTACTAATTTTATTATTATGCCACGGCTAGCCCTTTTTAATCTACACAGAGTGCACTACGTTACGATGATCAATTTTCTCTTTTTCACCCCTTTATGATTATTTGTTTGAATTGATAAAACGAAGTCAATTAATTTCATATAATGAAAAGAAATATTATTTACAATTTTTGAAATTCCTGAAATACACCCTTTGAATCAATTAATATAATATGTATTATTTATCCCAAAATTTATATACTTTGAATTCAATCTAAAGTCACCAAAAACTACGCCCTCTTTACAAAAAAATCTGGAACGTTCTAGACCTCTTTATGATTTGTTTAACGTATGTAAAAGTTTCTTGTCGACTTCATTACAAGTTTTATATAAATTGAATAAATTTAATATTAAAATTTAAATAGAAAATATCTTAAAATAAAATAGATCTAACCTAAGATATGTTGTTCGTGTTGTGGATCAACTCCCCCCTTTGTTGTCTTTAATCGTCTACCAATGCTCTGCTTAGTTGAACCAATATTTGAGTACAGTTACCCCTTGTCTTCCAAAAATTACCTCGTGCTCCTTTATTTTATATTTGAATATCTTCCCTTAAATGCTTTCGACGCAGCTTATAATTGTACCAGAATTGTGACAAAATTCGATTAAAATTGTCCCCTTTGAATCCACTTATAATTAGAACTTCTATATACCAGAAGTATTATTATCAACGCAGACTTGAATTGTCCAGAAATATACCACAAATATAATTGTCGACGCTGATTTGAAATGTCCAGTATTTTTGTCGACCCAGATTTGAATTGTTCACAGATTTGAAATATTATTGTCGACACGTACTTGAAATATTATTGTCGCCAGATTTGAAGCCGTTTTCTATTAAAAAAACGGCAAAAACTCTTCGTAATTGTTGCACTATTACTGTAACATAAACTTGATATTCTATTATACTTTACTTATTTTACGCGTGGATTTTTGGTCGCAGCTTCGACGTGCATTAGTTGTGAACTGACCCGTCTTATCACAGAATGGGTGTTAAATAGCATTTTCCCACTACATGTGGGCTGGTTTTTCAAGCAGTTCTGCAGATTATCTCAACCAACCAGGTCCTGTCTTCAACATTCCCTGCATTTTGAAGTGGTTTCTAAAGTAATTAATTCGGATTTCCATGTAATGGTGTTTATGCTATTTATACATTGTTATCCTTGCCATACGTTGTTTTGTGTAGATATCGTCTTTTCGATAATTGTACAAAATAAATGATGTAACTTTAATGCTGTTTTCGTTCATGTATTTTTGAATCTTTTGAAACTGCGTTTTCTTATCAAAATGCTCATCTTTTCAGCGTAATTGCACAAAGCTTTGTTAGTTTTTATCTACTCTACTGCGTATTTGTTTTATAACTAATTAGACACCTCTCAACGTATGTTTAATTACATGTACGATCATTTCTTCTGAATAGTGTAACATGCCTTTTTGCCTATATTTCAGCATGTTACATTATGCTTGGCACTATTAACATATAAATGCTTATATCTACATTTAAATATAAAATTACTCTCTTTATTATATAATATATTTTCTATAAGAATTTATCTCGCACAATCCTGGATTATTAGTTTTAATCCACAAGTTCCTAATTTGTTACATAGTACAAATAATTATATCTATATGAAATTTTCCTATTGGTTAGTTCTGAAGTGTTTATTTCAAAAGCACAACTGGTGTGGTTCTAATTCTGTATTGTTGAGAATAATCACTAGAGATCGTCCATCCCGAAGATGGCCGAAAATAATTTATTTAAAATGTTAAATTTTTATTTCTCTTTTGATATCTGATTGCTTATCTGGCGCAGTTGGTCATTTTTTATTTGAACTTTTACCTTGCTTCATGTGCTTACCTGGTATGTAAATTTTCTAATCATAAATCCTAAATTAACATTTAAATATAATTTTAGATGTTTAGTATGAAAGATAAAGAAGTTGTTTATTCGTTTAACCCATCAAATAATTATACAAAATGGATTAATTTTCCTTTGCACCTCGTGTTAAATTTTCACTTTTGTAACACAACTGAATTTTCTAGGGTGCTCCGGTTACCTATGTTCCGACTACCTGTGTTTTGGTTACCGATGTTATGGCGACTTGTTCTCTCATTCAGATTTCTACATGGAAAAGTTGCTCGTGCATTTGCACAACCAGATGATGTAAAATAAATACTTTCATCAACAGAATTTTATATTTCGTTTCCGTCTACTTTACATATTGCCGCTCAGTTATTATCTTATTGAAAAATATCTACAGGTTTAATTTATGGAACAGAAGTTTGTTAAAGACAACATTTGAAGTCGACTACATGCTGTTTTGTACCTACACTAGGAGATCCACCAATGCAAGATGTCTCAGTTTCCTGGATTTGAAGGATTCCTATAAATTAAGTAACTATTAGTATTAGTTCAGTTACTGATACTACAAGTATGAGATTAAAACTTTTGCCTTATCGTTTTTCTGTTAAAATAAAGAGGACAACCTGTATTTAAATTTGTCTTAGTCATTACAAATATTTTGTTTTGATTATTTAAATTTGTCTTTGTCACTACAAATATTTTGTTTTGATTATTAATTACATTTTACTTATCTTAAATGATTTCAAATATAATTCTCTAATACATAACCTAAAAATATGTAAACATTCGGAACTTCATAAAGCTTCTTATTGTAAAAAAGGTTTATTACTTGAACTTTCGTTTCATGTGCATTTGTTACATGACATTATTACAATTATGATCACTTTTTGATTTACTCTTGCATTAAGTTAAATTTTGAGTTTTTAAACAGAGATTATTTATTTTGATTTCGCTATAGAAGTTTTCTCGTGTACATTTATTAAATGTATGAATTATATCATCTAAAAATATATAGCGATGTCTGCAATGTTAATGACACAAGCGTATATTTTATATGTGCCTTTGGAATTGTAATAACCTAGTATTAATATACATAGTTAGTCAAATTTCTCTTATCGTGTTTTAACTTTTGTTTTGTTATTTTATAGTTATGTAAACAAATGTCTTGATATTTAAATTTTAACATTCAAATATTTTCTAAACATTCCTCTTACCCTGTGATTTTAAATCTCATGCAGCCTCCACAACCATAAAGGTCGATGCAAGCTGTGCCAAAGTATTTCTTATACTTCGTCGTGCAGTTACTCTTTTTATAACATCGAGAAAAGAGTAAGGTGCAATACGCGTTCTATTATTGAAAGATATTCTTACTGGCATTACTTAAAATTAATAACGGTCTATATACAGAGTGTTGAATGCTTGCTATTTACATAATGTACGAATTACTTAATTTTCTGCTAAATAAATGCAGTTTTCTGATTCCTATTGCTATTTATTGCTACTACATGACCCTTACTACTCAATACACCCCTAAACAACCTCTTATCACAGCATTATATATATATTTCTGTGATAAGGGGTTGTTTAAGGGTGTATTGTATAGTAAGGGTCGTGCAGGAACCATAAATTACGATAGGAAGCAGAAAACCATGTATATAGTAGAAAATTTAATAATTCTTATATTATGTAAATAGTAAACATTTAACACCCTGTATATAGAGCATAAGTAGTTTTAAGCGACGCAAATAAACACATCTTACAAAAAGAGGACGCATATTTAGCATAGAAATGGGTAATTCATACATTAGGTAAATAACAAATATTCAACACTCGGTATATAAAGCTTTATGAATTTTTAAGTAATGCAAATAACGATATTTTTCAGTAGAAGCACGCGTATTTAGAGGAATGATAATAAATGTAATTAAACACGCATTGAAAAGGGTTCTAATTAGTTATAATATAATATCGAGATAAGAGATAAAACTTAAAGATGCCTTGTGTAAGTGCGTAGAAACAATCAACATTTTTGATAAGAAAATTCAGTTAAAGAATGCGTAAATAAATAAAAATAGACGAAAGTAAAATTCAAATTACATCATGTATTTTTGTATAATATGGAAAAAGCGATTATTTACTCAAAACAACGTATGGTCCGATAACGAGGTATCTATAAGCAAACAACCATTACACGGAAAGCCAAGTATATTACATCAGAAAACCACTTCAAGTGCAGGAAATACAAAGACCTCATTGGTTAAGATAGCGACGGAATTGGTGTAAACCGAACCCACATCCAAGTGGGTTGAGCCTATATTAACAGCGACAATGATAACAGAGCTCAGTTTTAACTCAAGAAGGCCAAGCTGCGATACTCTGAACCTAACAGTTACGCGTAATAATATTTTAATAGTGAAATTAGATAGTGACAAGTAAGTGCTACAAATATGGAAGTTTATTTTGCCGATTAACGTGAGTAGAATTTGGGGGTAATTTATTTAAACTAATAAGATAATAATAGGGCTCCAAATGGGCGTATAATCCCAACTCCAAATGTGGGTATAATCCTGATCCGAGTGGATAGATATAATAATTCCAAATGAGTATACGATGTTAATGATTCAAATGTGTGTATAATTCTAATCCTAATTGGATGATAATAATTCTGAATTGATGTTGGTTGATAATGGATGGTATAATAATTTAAATGCATAGAAAATTCTAATTGATGATGGATTAATGTAATACTTCAAAGCAGCGTCGCCGATTTTGATATAATTTTGAGTTGCGAGAAAATAAAGAAGCAAGAAATAATTTATGGGAAAACAAGGGGTTCAACAAAGCAGAGCAGGTCAGATCTTATAGTTTTAAGATATTTTTTTCTATTTTTAAATTTCATTACTGAATTTATTAAATTATATAAACTTGTGTAACAGAGTCAACAACAAACTTTGCATACGTTAAAAGTACGTAATATTATAAAGAGGTTTAGAACGTTCCAGGCTTCTTTGATAAAAAAGGGTAGTTTTTGGTGACTTTAGATTGATTGCAAAGCATATTAATCTTGGGATAAATAAGACTTATGATATTGATTGATTGAAGGGTGTATTTTAATAATTTCAAAACTTGTACATAATATTTCTTTTCATTATATGAAATTAATTGACTTCATTTTGTAATTCAAACAGACAGGTAATCAGAAAGGGGTGGAGAAGAGAAAATTGATCATGGTAACGTTGTGCACTTTGTGTAGAATAATAAAAGCTAGCCGTGGCATAATAAATAAAATTAGTGAGATTTAAATTTAAGTAGGAAAACACAGAGAGGTGGAGTTAAGTAAGAAAACGTCCATTGACACCGAGTACGGTGTTATTATATCAATATATATTGCTTATTTGGGTATGAATAGTGTTACAAGCATAGTTTGATGCATTACGGTAGAGTTTCTAAGCAACTTTTGTTCTATTTTAACCTTAGCGTTGTCTTTAACCACATGATCACGGTTGACATATTTTCACCAGTGTACAAGTGTACAGAAGATCTTTTGAGCATACGTTCGATTACATTTCGTGTTTCGTTTGGATTAAAACTACTCCATTCTGACGGGGCTACAAATGCCGAAATCAGACCAATGGGTATTTTTCTCCTAACGAAACATCAAGTAATTGTTTTGTAATGGCTATGCAAATTCGTATAAAATTGCCCTTCGTTATAAAGTATTTATTTGAATTAATTAATCTAAAATTCAATTCGAAACAAGTCATTTTTGCAGCGCCAAACCAAATAGGCTAAATCTAGTATTCTCAGTAACGTTAAGAATGATCCAGTGAAGCTATGAAACTATTAATATTCAAACAAATTTTTGTATTGCTATTTAAAATTTCAATTCAGACAATCTTGACACCCGAATGATACTTAGAATGATACACTTAGAATGATACTTAGAGAGATACTTGAAACCATTTTTAGCGTCGTACTCAAAACTTTTACTTAGGATACTACTTAGTGTCGTGCTCAAAAGCCGATTTTCAATTGGCTAAGTAAAACTATACTTTAGTTAAACATTTCAATATAGAATATTTTTTTCTTACTTAATTGTAGCACTTTATTTATTTTAAATCTTCACTGGTTCACTGAAAATGCAACAGTCAAAATTTCTAAACGAATCTACTGTTATTTATAATGTTTAATAGCATCCTATACTTCTTATAAAAAAAATTCTAGCTATCGTTTTGTAGTTGATTACAGTCAACTTAATAATGTTACTGTTCCAGATGCTTACCCTATTCCTTTTATTTCATCAATTTTAGATTGCCTTAGTAATGCCAAATATTTGTCTTCATTAGATATCAAGTCTGCTTATTATCAACCTCCAATCACAAAATCCTCTCGACCCTTAACTGCGTTTGCTGTTCCTAACAAAAGACTATCAATTTAAACGATTACCCATGGGATTGTCACATTCTCCCGCAACTTGGCAGCGTTTCGTTGATAACACATTTGGTCCCGAATTAGACCCTTACGTGTTCGTATATTTATATGATTTGATCCTCATTACCCCGACGTTTGAGAAACATGTGGAAATTTTAAAAGAAGTTTTCCGACGTATTTAAAATGCGAATTTGACTGTGAATAAAGACAAATGTCGCCCTGAACTAAAATATTTGGATTATGTGATAAGTAGAGATGATCTTCATGTAGATCCAGAGAAAGTCGAGTCTATTTTAAAAAATCCTATCCCTGAAAACACTACTGGAGTTCGTAGAATTCTTGGTTTAGCGTATTGGTGGCGTAGATTTGTTCTGGACTATTCGTCACTTACAGCTCCATTAACGGCATTACTTAAGAAATATTCTTTGTTCACATGGTTCAAAGAATGTAATGAGTCTTTGCAATGTCTTAAAAATTAATTAGTTTCAGCTCCAGTATTGACTTGCCCGAATTATAATTTAAATTTTGTTGTAACAACTGATGCTAGTGATTCTGGACTTGGTGAAGTATTATCTCGACCCTATCCTGATGGAGAAAAAGTTATAGCTTTTATCACTCGCTCCCTCACCAGACAAGAAAGACGTTATAGTACCGTAGAAAAAGAATGTCTCGCCGTTCTGTTTGCTATAGAGAAATTCAGACCCTATCTTGAAGGTCTACCGAAATTTACTGTGATAACTGATCACTATAGTAAACAGTGGATTAACAGCATTAAGGATCCCATTGGCCGTATATCCAGATAGACAGTTCGTTTGCAGCAATATAATTTTGAAATTATACATCGAAAAGGTAGTGAGAATCGAGTGGTTGATGAACTTAGTCGTGCTGTTCCGATTGTTGATTCTGTTTATGTCGATCCTCCGTCGATGTTATAGATCCGTGGTATTTAAAAATTTGGGACAATGTACAAAATAATCCAAAGCGTTATCCGATCTGGTGTGTATTAAATTCTGAATTACGTAAACATGTTGCGCCGAAATATCCAAATTTGTGTGATCCTGTAGAGGCGTGGAAAATTGTTCCACCTAAACAAGTTCGTTCCAAAATAATAAAATCTTGTCATGATGAACCTACTTGTAGTCATGTAGGTGTGTTTAAAACTTCAGCTAAAATTTTAAATAAATATTACTGGCCAAAACTTCGAAGTGTTGAGGCTCGTTATATTCGTAAATGTGTTATTTGTATTACGACTAAGTCTGAGCAAAAGGCTCCTTTAGGTCTGATGTTAAGTAAAGCCCCGTCCGTATCCAAACCATTTCAAATAATATGTGCTGGTCTAATAGGTCCGTTACCTCGGTCTTCCAAAGAAAATTGTTATATACTTGCCGTTACTGATATGTCTAGTAGTAGATATTATTGAGAATCAAGTTATTTTAATTTATGGAGCTCCTGAACAAATTGTGGTTGATAATGGTGTACAATTTCGTAGCCACTTCTTTAAACAAATGGCGAAATCTTATAATACGTATATCGTTTATACTGCCCTTATTCATCCCCAAACTAATACGTACCAAAGGGTCAATAGAATAACTAAAACTATGCTCACCGCTTATGTTTCTGAGAATAATAAATCCTTGAACAAGTGTCAAATAGGCTTTGCAATTTGATCTTTGTGACACGAAGTAACCAGTGTCACCCCTAATTTTGTGGTGTTCGGTCGTGAAGTTTCGTTAGATGGTAGTAGTAATAAAAATAAAGGTGCGAATACAGGTAGACAGATACTGATTGATCGCACTGTTGATTTTGAAAAACGAAAGAAAGCATTCCAGCAGGTTTATCAAAATATTCAAGTACGTCTAGAGAAATCTTAAAATAAAAATAAAAAGTATTATAATTTACGTCGTCGACCAGAAAAATTTGTTTCAAATGAGAAAGTGTGGAAGCGTAATTATGTTCTCTCTGGTGCTTCAAAAGGGTACACCGCCAAGCTGGCACCTAAGTTTGTTGGCCCATTTAAGATTTCTAAAGTTGTATCTCCTTGGACATATCAGCTGATTGATGAAAATAATTCAGATTCAGAAATTTGGCATGCCAAAGATCTGGAAGCTCATCCTCTTGATGACTAAATGGGTCAGTTGAGTAGACTGTATTGAAATTTTTTCGACTTTTAGACAGTTTTGTTCTTTAAGTAGGGGGGGGGATTTGTAACGTTTCTAGTCCGCAAATCTAACCTTTATTGATTTTTCTGATTTTATGCAATTCTGATGTATTGTATGTGTGGTTATGGTTGCCTATAATATGGGTATTTTTGTAGATTCTTTTAGCGCCTGCTTAATTAGTTGTTATTGTATAAATGTTTCGATGGTATCGGTTCTCTTTTTGATAGCAGCTGTCGACCTGGAATCCCACTAACTGCGATAATATTTGTTGCGTGTGTGATTTATATTACTTTAAAATATAGAGATTTTTAATTCAGTTACCGCTATATCATAATTTCCGTTACGGAATTTAAATCCGGTCAGACGGCTATATTATCACTATTTCACCCTTCGACCAACCAAGGTAATATCTATTTTAATTGTTGATTTGTTGTATAGTAGTATTATTATCTCATGGCGGGTGACCTTGAAAAAACCTGCGCGAGGAGGAGCTATATTAATAATCAAAATAAAAAAGTGAGACTAGAAAACATCGACTGCTTGCACGTCCAGTGTTGCCAGAGCAAAAATTGTCGAGCAACCAAGGAATGTGTTTTAAATAGTTTTATGTTGATTTTGCTCTTCTATAAAAATGATCTGAGCTTATTGTTAGATGTGATACCCCAGATTATTGATTGATTGGATCAGTGTACACAAGATATTTTATCACTTATAGTCACTAGTAGAACAAAAACAATTTGGTAGTACTACATATTCGTTTTTTTCAAATCGATAGACGTTTTTGTTTTAAACACAAACTATAAACTATAAACACTATAAAAATGTCAAATGCCCACCTCGAAAATATTACTAAGATTTATTACAAAAACGTTTTAAGAATATGTTTACACAATGACACTCATGGTGTTGTAACTAACAAAAACAAAACAAAAACAATTTTTAATTAATACCAAAAGGTTTTTATATCATTTGTTATATTAATATTATTATAAATTGCGTAAATCTCGTGCTTTATTTTAATGGATCATAGAATCAACAATTCAGTGCTGTAGAATTGAAGGAAGAGGAACAGTTATAGTATGAATAGAAAGGTAATTAAGGTTTGCATCTTGTCAGGTTATATTTTTTACATAACCTCATTTATAGTTTAGAAATATTTGCTAAATTAATATATTTTTTACGCACTTCATCGATAATCTAGCTATAAAATAATTTCTTGAATAATTAATAATCTTAACCTTTCTGACTAAACAAAAGCAATATTGCTTATACGACTGAAGTTAGATATACTACACCGGCCTGAGCAGGTGCTGTTGATATTATAATCATAGATTATTTAAATTGTCAAGTCTGCATAATGTCGTCGAATGCGGAATTCAGATCCAATCGAGTAGTACAATCCACTTGTTTTAATGGATTGACTGGAGAGGCTTCATCGGATCGAAAACTGGTTTATGTCGCCAAACTGAAGCGGATTAACACGATCGGATAGAAGCGTCGAGATAAATGCAGTCAATAAGAATCCTTTTGGAGACAAAGAATTGTTGAAACTGCAGTATGATCAGTCATATGCTTCTTAGATTTGTACTATAGTTGAAGTTCCGGTTTCCTTGGTTCTTTTAGAAATAATAAATATAAGATATGTCAAAGTATCAAGAAGTTATATAGTTGGTAATATTCTATTAAATATTCTAATAGCGTAATCTATTTCTTACAAGTGTTGTATTATATTAAAAAGGTCTAGACAAGCGTGTTCTTATTGTTGGCTTAATATCCACTTTTAATCTCATCAAGAATGGACATGCTTAACAGAATTGATTATGATTGGATTAAAATGTAAAATGATTCAATCACTTTGAAAGCCAATCATTGATTGTTTCAGCTTTAAAAGTGATAGATTGTCACAGCACTACTGAACATAATTTGGTATAAAGACTGCTTCCCTCTTTAAGCACGTTTTATTTCAACACCTCAGTAATAAACAATACTGTACAAACAAATGTATTTATGACACATATTTTCTACAACACTAAATAAATTATATTTTAAATGGGTTCACATCCTAAACTTTCATTCCCATCTTCAGACTCATCGCCTGAGGATAAGTATCCATCTGAATTATCGCTATTATCATCAACCCGTATAATTAGGTCTTGAACCTCGTCTATTAAAGTTTCTCGTTCCATATAATCCTTTTAATTTTCTCTACGTGCAGACATACTTTAGTCCACTCGTTGATTCCAATACTTTTTAATTGTTCTTCTGCCAACTTCCATACATCATTTATTTTTAACGTTACATTACATTCTGCATTTGGAACGAATCCATTTTTTCCACCTGCATGAACAATTATCAAACGCTTTCCTTTTGAAACTGGCGATTTCAAACCCTTGGTGGTGCCGTCATCCCAACACTTTGTTACACTGTGAGAACTGTGCAGATATGTTTCATCGTTATACACAATGCTTCTGCCCTCTTCTTTATACTTACTACGATTTTTCAAAAATATGGTGCGCTTTGCCCTTATATTGCTTTGTTCAACAAGAGTTTTCCTGTTATCTACAGTTCTCTTCCAACGAAACCCTGCTCTTACAACAATTTTTCTGAACGAACCTAATTTTCCCGTGTAATGAGGGCAATCATTTTTAAATTCGTCAAACACTAACTTCAAAGTCGGTCTACGTTTATGTATTGCTGCAAACCGATACATAACGGTTCTTAGAATCTCTTCGTCAAAGCCATTCACTGTTGACTTAGGGCTTGGTTTATTTACGGTTTTCCTTGGTGAACTGAACTTGCTGCAGGGTGGTTTGTTTGTACCTTCCTTTACAATTCTTTGCACCGTCCGCAATGACACACCTGTTGCTCAGCCACGCACTCTTGCAAATTGTTCAGGTTGGAGGCGCCCGAATCTTTTATGCGTTTCAAATATTGAAACACATTAAAAACAATCTGTCATCCTTGACTATGAATCACCTCTTTCTTATTCATAATATTACTCTAAAAAATATCATAATTAATCATTGAACGAACATTCTTTTTAAATACTTACATCTCTGAAGAAATTAACTATCAGTTAGTTTTGAAAAAAACTGTTTTGATGACTATTACTTGATACAAATATTAAAACGGAAAACTGGAAACAATAAGACCTTGATAAAAGCGAGAATGACAATGACAGTTACGGTTCACATTCGGTATATACAGTATTGGGATCCGCAGAGTATGTGCACTGTTGCCACAGCAAATATTTACGGATAAAGAAACTACGAACCTAGAATTGTTTATAAGTAAAAACAAGTAAAAGCTCCGATATTATATGGAGGTCTGGATTTATTTCATATATTTATGAATTTCTAGATACCGCCAGCATGAACGGGGTCCTTACAAACAATATTTTACTTAACGTAACAAATGGGATATTCGTGACGATTTATTAAAGCCACATTGCTAGCAAGATGTTTGTGGGTTGTACTGTAGCGTTGTGAATCTTGAGGTTTTAATTTAAATTGAACCTATTGCGCATGTGACGTCACCCGCCATGATATAATAAAAACTGGAGGTTATCACGATGACATGAATCATCGCAATTATAAAAAGTGGCTGCAAGAAAAGTTAATACCAAATTTGGAACCAAATTCAGTGTTTGTGATAGACAATGCGTCATATCATAATGTTCTTGTGCATCGTAATTCTACTTCAAGTTGGAAGAAAACAGATATGCAGAAATGGTTGAAGGAACGAAATATCCTTTTTGAATGTAACGAAACCAAGCCTGAATTATATTCCAAAATTAAGACACATAAACCTGTTCATCAGCTGTTTGTAATTGACCAGCTACTGGCAGAACATGGTCATGTAGTATTGCGTTTACCTCTATATCACCCAGAACTAAATCCTATCTAGATGATTTGGGCGTTACTTAAAAACCGTGTCGCTGCATGTAATGTAACCTTCAAAATAGATGATGTATGGAAGTTGGCAGAAGAACAATTAAAAAATATTGGAATCAACGAGTGGACTAAAGTATGTCTGCACGTAGAGAAAATTGAAAAGGATTATATGGAACGAGAAACTTTAATAGACGAGGTTCGAGATCTAATTATACGGGTTGATGATAATAGCGATAATTCAGATGGATACTTATTCTCAGGTGATGAGTCTGATGATGGGGATGAAAGTTTAGTATGTGAACCCATTTAAAATATAATTTATGTAAAATAGTTGAATGATGGTCTTTATTTAGCGTTGTAGAAAATATGTGTCATAAATACATTTGTTTGTA
The DNA here is from genome assembly GCA_036346225.1 of Platerodrilus igneus. Lineage (NCBI taxonomy): Eukaryota > Metazoa > Arthropoda > Insecta > Coleoptera > Lycidae > Platerodrilus > Platerodrilus igneus. The sequence goes on from JARFIW010001148.1 coordinate 8,387,937, forward strand.
CATTATTGTTTATTACTGACGTGTTGAAATAAAACTTGCTTAAAGAGGGAAGCAGTCTTTATATCAAATTATGTTCAGTAGTGCTGTGACAATCGATTACTTTTAAAGCTGAAACAATCAATGATTGGCTTTCAAAGTGATTGAATCATTTTACATTTTAATCCAATCATAATCAATTCTGTTAAACATGTCCATTATTTGTCTCCAAAAGGGATTCTTATTGACTGTATTTATCTCGGCGCTTCTATCCGATCGTGTTAATCCGCTTCAGTTTGGCGACATAAACCAGTTTTCGATCCGATGCAGCGTCTCCAGTCAATCCATTAAAACAAGTGGATTGTACTACTCGATCGGACCTGAATTCCGCATTCGACGACATTATGCAGGCTTGACGATTTAAATAATCTATGATTATAATATCAACAGCACCTGATCAGGCCGGTGTAGTATATCTAACTTCAGTCGTATAAGCAATATTGCTTTTGTTTAGTCAGAAAGGTTAAGATTATTAATTATTTAAGGAATTATTTTATAGCTAGATTATCGATGAAGTGCGTAAAAAATATATTAATTTAGCAAATACTTCTAAACTATAAATGAGGTTATGTAAAAAATATATAACCTGGCAAGATGCAAACCTTAATTATCTTTCTTTTCATACTATAACTGTTCCTCTCTCTTCAATTCTACAGCACTGAATTGTTGATTCTTTGATCCATTAAAATAAAGCACGAGATATATGCAATTTATAATAATATTAATATAACAAATGATATAAAAACCTTTTACTATTAATTAAAAATTGTTTTTGTTTTGTTTTTGTTAGTTACAACACCATGAGTGTCATTGTGTAAACATATTCTTAAAACGTTTTTGTAATAAATCTTAGTAATATTTTCGAGGTGGGCATTTGACATTTTTATAGTGTTTATAGTTTATAGTTTGTGTTTAAAACAAAAACGTCTATTGATTTGAAAAAAACGAATATGTAGTACTACCAAATTGTTTTTGTTCTACTAGTGACTATAGGTGATAAAATATCTTGTGTACACTGATCCAATCAATCAATAATCTGGGGTATCACATCTAGCAATAAGCTCAGATCATTTTTATAGAAGAGCAAAAATCAACAGAA